>JARWLC010000001.1:151954105-153389105 GCA_033318265.1 Phyllotis vaccarum | reverse complement strand
AGCTGTGGAAGCCACAGAGGGACAGATCTTGTTTAAGCAGAAGCAGTATGCTGAGTGGTGCATCATGTCTGTCTGTGCTCATATTCCAGAGAGTTGACTGGATCTTCCAGTCTTCCGATACTCTAGGCACGAGGCAACCTCTGACATAGTAAACACATCGCTTCCCCCCGTTTCTTTTTCTCCTTCCCCTCGCTCTCCCTCCCCCTTACTTTTATTTTTCTGGAAATATGATCTCACTATGTAGGCTAGGCTGACTGTGAACTTGCTATATAGACCAGGCTAGCCTAGATTCCTGTATATACCGGGTTGGCTTTAAATTTGCCAACCATCCCTTTGATTATGCCTCTCAAGTGTGTGACACTATGCCCAAATGTGCTTGAGTCCTTTCTGTCCTCCCTCCCTCCCTCCCTCCTTCCCTCCCTCCCTCTCTTCTTTCTTCGGTCTTGGGCGGTGTGATCAGTGTCTCACTAGGTGACACTTTGTGGGGAAAGTACTATGCAGCAGTTTTTTTGATATTTCCTTTTACCTGCTTGTGAATGAAAGGCTCCATTAGGCAGTCTTGAGAGGAATAAGTGTTTCTAAAATAAAAAAAAAAAAAGCCTAATTTAATAAAAGTATCAGGAAGAGAGTTAGACGATAGGAAAGTAGGAGTCATCTCCAGGAGTCTAAGAAGTGATTCACCCCTCTGTTTCTCACCCCACCTCATGCTTCGATGTGGTAGGTGAGGGATCTGGGGATTTGACAGATCTAGGACAATTCTGGATTGCAGTTAAGCAAATCTTTCCCTTTATAATGTACGTACTCAGTTACCCATTCACTGATTCACGCAGTTAGACTCTATGAGGTACATTTGACAAGATGAAAACATTCTTTTGAATTCTAACATTTTCTTCTATAGCCCCCCCCCCCATAATTTTGGAGAACACCTGCTTAATTTTAATGAAAATTTTATTGAGCATTAGCTATGTTGGGGTTGGACGGAATCCTTAACTCTCCGAACGAACACACTTCTCAAGCCATTGATTAGTACTCGTTTGAACAATTCTGGGCAGACCTGCCACTTAGAATATCTTTCTCTATGCTTATGGGTAAAGTCAGAGATGATGTGGACAAGTGCCAGGCAAAGGGGACACTGACATATACCCTCCCAGTCCACACATAGTTTTAATCTCCCACAGACCTGCTGCTGTTTCACACCCTAGAGTTGAGGCCACTGACCTCAAGTTTGCAAACTGTATATCCCATTACCACCCTGTGAGCTCTCTACTCCCCATGGCCACACAGTCGACGTTTGAGCTGGAATCCGAGAAAGTGTCTGAACATTTCCTGCAGAGTTGGCTAGGAGTGATTTGGCCGTTCAGTCATAAAACCCCAGAGCTGGTGGCTGGGGGATATGCTATAATTACCTCATACTGTTTCCTGTTTGAGCCTGGTTGTGGGGAATGGGGTAGAGTGGTATTGCTTGTGGGACTATATTTTAAAAGATAGAGGAGTCATTTTCAGTGAACACTAACCACTGGTGGCCATGCTTTCAGGGAGGCTTGGGAATGTGGCTATAGACAGGCTTGGGTCAGATCCTGGCTCCAACACCTACTGGGAAGAAACCTCAGGCAAGTGGCTTGACCTCTGTAAGCCTCATTTATTGCCTTGTAAACAAGATTATAGCACACACCTTTTTGTGTTGTCCCAAGATTTAATGACACGGTGCAGGCCACATTCCTAGTACAGTGCCTGGCATGTCTTCGCGTGGTGATGAGTGCCGATGGGATATTTTTATAGGTAGCCAAATGATGATCAATGTTTATTTTAAAAATAAAAAATATAATAGTAAATATGAGCATTTTCTGTGCTTTATCAATTTCCAGGAGAAAAATGAACCTAAAATCAAATAAGTATTTTCTTTAAAATTTTGAATTTTTTTCAGGATTCTTACAAAAATATGTAAACCATTTTATCCTTTTTAAGAAACCTAGACATGGTTGAACATTTGAAAGCAAGACTCAAGGTGTGTTTGAGCTCAGGCAGACTCATCTTCTTCTTTGTGTTTTTCCTTGAAAACAAACTATTCCACCTTCCCACTCACTGAAATGTCCAGAGACACTGGAAATTCCTTGCTGAGGGATGCCATTCTGCACATTTTCTATTCCCTGTGCCTGTCAACTGATTTCTTCCAGTCACAGAAGAGCCAAAATGCATCCCTTATTGGCCTAACACAGACCAATGTCTTTCCCTTTGAATGCATTTAAAGACAGAGGATGTATGTAAGAATGAATCATAGCCAACATGCTTAACGACCTTCACAGGTCTGCTCAACTGATTGTTCTAGGGTTCTCCATCCGGTCAGCATCATCCTCACCTCCTGGCCGCTGGGTAGTTGAGGTTCATAGACACAACAGTTATTTGAGATGGTCGGCTTGGAGTCTTGTCATTTCCCATCTGGGTCTTTGTCCCTGTCAGGGATACTGAGGCATACAACAAATTTAAGTGATTTGTTAAGGAATTGAAGGAAAGAAACAAGTGAGGGGTTTATGGTTTGTCATAGACAGGGCCAGATGGGCCAGACGATGCCAAGTTACCATTTAACTTTTCAGTGTGAAGAATTTCAGGTTAGCACAAAACTATGGAGGGAGATGTAGTGACATCTTAGCTTTACATTTACAACTAGTAGTCAGTCTTGGAGCTGGGGGTGTGCCACAGGTGAGAGCACTTGTTTACACCTCGAGGACCTGAGTTCAAATCCCAGAACCCACACAGGAAGCTGAGCATGGGTGCATACACCTGATGCAGAATGGCTGGTGCTTGTTGACCAGCCAAGCTCCAGGTTTATGGAGCAGCCTCGTTTCAAGGGAGTAGAGTGGAGAGTAATAGAGAGGGACACCTGATATCCCCCTCCCCTAGCTTCTGCATGTATGGGCACGGGAGTCTGTATCCTTATACATCCATGTGCATATAGCACACAGGACTCTACACTTTCACACACATGCACATACACACAAATTCATGTAGTTAATTTGTTGTATATACTTCTCCTGCTGCCATGAATTATTTTAAAGTAAGCCCCTGAAATGTTCTTTTGTGTGTCTGAGTGTCGTGTCGGTATGGTATCTGTGTTTATGTAGAGGCCAGAGAATAGCCTCAGGTACCATTCATTAGATGGAATCCACTCTTTTTATTTTATTGGATTGAGGTCTCTCGCTGTCCTCAAATTTGGAAAGTAGCCTAGACTGGCTAGCCAGCAAACCCTAGGGACCTTCCTATGTGCTGCTCCCCAGTTCTGGGATTATGAACACACAGTACTGTTCCTGGCCTCTAAAACAGGTACTGGGGATCCAATAAGGCCTCCACGTTTCCATGCAAGCATTGTATAGATAGTGCTCTTTCTATCCCCACCAAATTTCTTATATTTGTAAATATTTCAACCTGTAAAAGATGAGCCTTCTTCAAGAAACATAAATATAATACCAATATCACATTTAACATTAGTTTTGAAATATTTTATCTGGTGAGTTTTAAAATCTCCTTAGTTAAGTCATACATTTTATTTTTATAGCTCATTGAAATTGAGGTCTAAATAAAGTCCCTATTTTATAGTTGGTTTATGCATCCTTTGTGTATTTTTTGAAATGTTAGATTGGCTCCCTCTCATTTCCCCTGATAATCTAATTATAAAGTGGCAGCAGTAGGGATGCTTACAATGCCAGTCTGCCAACCCGAATTGGTAATCTGAAAAGAAGGGTATGTCGGGGCAAAGTCATGACACAGAGAACTACATTCTTCAGTACAACTAGTGGTTTTCCATTGTAAGACTTTCTCAGGGCAGAAAGGTGACTTCTGTTCCAGTCGAGTCTCCTTGTATGACTGTAGGATGGTAGTAACTAGTTTGTGGACCACACTTGGAATATATTGCTATGGCACCTCTTATTGCCTAGGAACTACATCCTATGATGTGTGCTCATTATGTTTTCTGTGGATGCTGCAAACTACTTATTATTGAGAAGACTTGATAAATGGGCTATGTTCTTTTACGAGGAAGCACATTTGTTATGCATGGCTTTCTTTCCAGGACTTTAGCCATTGATGATCATCTTCTAGAACCATTGATTTAACCCAGTAACAAAATGGAAATGGTCTTAGGCTGCTGTTCTCTACTTATTAATACTGTAAAGCTTGTAAATTAGTTTCGAATGTACACCTAAGGTTCATAGCCAGCTAAGTTTGCTTTTTCTGACCCATGACCCCAAAGGGCATAGAAAAATTACAAAACATGGAATAGTAACAATTGGCTCTCAGGATTAAAGATTGTAGGTGGTTTCCAAAGGGGGAACCTTGCACTTGAGGGGCAAATGAAAGGTGATAACTGCAGAGGTCAGCTCCATAGTCAGAATCCTTGGTTTCTTGGTCTCCTGTGGCTAAATGGAAATGGTATTTTATTTTATCTTAAAATTAATTGAGAAAAGATCTTGACATGTAGTTCTGGTTGACCTGAGTCATCTGAGTATATTATGTAGGACAGGCTCTACTCAAACTTATGGCTATCCTCTGTGGTAATGTGTATTTAATAAAAATAGTCTGGAATGGCCAGGCAGTGGTAGCACACACCATTAATCTCAGCACTTGGGAGGCAGAGGCAGGAGGATTTCTGTGAGTTCAAGGCCAGCCTGTTCTACAAAGCAAGTTCCAGGACAGTCGACTATTACACAGAAAACCCTGTCTCAGCAAACAGAAGAGCCGAGAGAAGGCTCTGCCCTCCTGTCTCAGACTCTTGACTACTGCGGTTATAGATGTGCTCAACCACCCTGGGTTATTTTTATTTTGAGAGAAAGAGTTTCACACAAGGATGGCATAAAGAGTTGGTAACCATTTTTCATTATAGTTGGAAAGTAAAGGTTATTGACTTAAATTTCACCCAGTGTCAAGAAGGAAATAATTTTACCCTTATTTCAGCATTTCTGCCTCATTGCAATAGTTTGAATAAAAATGGCTCCCATAGGATGTGACCTTGGAGGAAGTGTGTCACTGGGGGTGGGCTTCCAAGTCTCCGATACTCAAGCCAGGCCCAGGAATTCGCTCTCTTCTTGCTGCCTACCAATCTGGATGTAGAGCTCTCAGCTACCTGTCCAGCACCATGTCTGCCTGCATGCCGTCATGCTTCCTGCCATGATGATAATGGATGAAACCTCTGAACTGTAAGCCAGCCTCAGTGAAATTCTTTCCTCTGTAAGAGTTGCCATTGGTCATGGTGTCTCCTCACAGCAATAGAAATTCTAACTAAGGTAGGAGTGCTTATTTACTATCTGAGTATAGCTTCCTCATTTAAATGAGGGATTGCAAAATTTACCAGCACAGCCAGCCTCTCTTAGAAAAGGGCATGGGAGCCAATGCCACCCAGGAATTTCTTTGAGTATTGGTGAGGAGTAGTGTGTGCGTGTGCAAGGTACACGGTCTGTGTGAGGACCGCATCTTGCAGATGGACATTGTTCCCAAAGGCTGGAGGCATGTCTACCTTCTGCTGACAATAATCTCTCAAGATATACCAGTGCTCTGGTTTTGTTTTGATTTTCTCCCCGCAGTGAACACAACTACAAAGGTTTGGAAATACCAGAGGCATGCTAGGCAGGAGACATTGATTTGCATTTAGTTTTCATTCAAATGAATTATAGTTTGAAACATAAATACTATCCCATGTGTCCTGGCCCTGGCACCTGTGGAGGCCAATGCTGCTATCACCTGGGTGAGAGAAAGCTTTCACGTTGGAGTTTAGGAGAGGTATGTGATGCTGGGAGTGGGTAGTGACTGATTTTTCATGAAATGGCTCATTGAGACTTTACGAGGCCCACTGTGTTCCTAAGCGAAGATAGACAGCGGCTATGTCACTGGACAGTGTGTCTACAGCTACTTTTCTAAAGACAAGTCAAACCCAATGCTCAAGTAGATGCCAATGTGTGTTTTGCAACCAGCTGAAAGCAGGTTTTCAATCATTATATTACTTCAGAATCATTATATTGCCGCCTACCCACCCAGACACGTGTTGCATGTTCCTTAAGCCCTTACCATTTGAGAACTGGCTAACATTTTTATCATGGGAGCTGGCCAGGTGTCTACACTGCAGGAACTATGTTAGTAACAGAATCATAGACATATTCCTTTCACATAACCCCTACCTCAATATATGATAGTCTAAAAAGAAGTGAGTTTTGTTTTGCAGACCCACTAAAAGAAAACCAGAGCACAAAACGGTTGCACAAATTAGTGAAAAGCAAGACATACCTTCTTTGGGCTGTTAGAGAGACATCTTTCTACTCTTTACTCCAAAATTCCTCAGCACTGATCTGGCAATGTTTTATTCATAAATTCTTTGGCCTATTAGTTGGTGATCTAAGTCTCCATAGTGTATGTAGCCTTTAAAAAAAAAATGTTATGTCTTTAGCCTAATTTTTCCATTTTCTCATCTGCAAGTGAGCAGGGCACTGTGTTTTCCTGATAGAGTTTGGGGGAAACTCGTTTTGTAAGTATAATGTTCGCCCAAGTTTGCTAATTACTGTTTTTAATTTGTAGCATGACATGACAGGGGGTGGATAAATTACTAATTTAATAAACTCCCTTAAATTGCACACTATTTTTATTGCTTTTACTTATGTATAAATGTAAATGATTACAACTTTACTTTTAACTGCAAGGGTGAAAAAAGAGCTGTCAGGTTTTAGACCGTAACAGAACCGAGGACTGGCTTCAGTGGAATAATTGTGCTAACTGTAAGCCCCTCGAGAACCAGGTGGTCAAGCTCTTCCCTACAGAAAAAAAGCCCAAGATCAGACCCCAGAATCCCACCAATCCCTGATCTTGCCCCAAGATTAGGCCCCAGAATCCCACCAATCCCTGATCTTGCCCCAAGATTAGGCCCCAGAATCCCACCAATCCCTGATCTTGCCCCAAGATTAGGCCCCAGAATCCCACCAATCCCTAATCTTGCCCCAAGATTAGGCCCCAGAATGCCACTAATCCAAGGCCATCCTGCAAATCTCTGCCTCTAAGAAGCCCTATGTAAGCCTGCCTCCTGCTCTGTTCTTTGTTGATTCACTCATGAGCAGAGGCAGCCACCTTGTGTCTTTCCCAATAAATCTTGAATGAGATTTGTTGTGAGGTGTGACTTTGTGGTATTCCTGGACTTCCAATTGACAATTTTCTTCAGAGCTATAACACTTAAACTAACTTCAAGTCTTTACCTAACTTCCTTTGACTTTTTAGAAACTTAATGTTTACAAATGCTAAACTTTATATTTACATTACTAAAATTTCCTTCCTGGGGATAAGTGAACATCTAGCGTCCCCCCCCCCCCCCCCAGCTGTGTTCTCTAGGCCCATGTGTTTGCATGTCCAAGTTTCCTTCAGGTTATCTGCTATGAAATGTTTCCCACAAAACATTGTAAGCTATGATTAGGTGCCCAGGTCAGCCCACAATGATCTATTTATCTGGTAAAGTAGTGGACAGCCAGCTGTTTGTCTAGTCTGGGGACCAATCCACTACCTAGTCACACTGTTTCTGTTGGAAAGGCAGTTCCAACCTTCAAATAGAAATAAAGTTTCAGAGTCCCATTTGCTCATCAGCCAGGTGCTGCCAGAATTCTGAACTAAAGCTGAGACTCACCTTGTACTCCTACAATCCCCACTTACTCTAAACTAGACCCGGTTTTGTTTGGTTTCTGGCCCAGACTTTCCAGCCTGGCCCAGTGGCCAGGACCTGCTGACCCTTGGTCCTGCAGTCCCACAGAAACACACAGACGCTTATATTAATGTTATGCTGATTGACCTGGGGTCCAGGCACATGATTTGCTAACTTTTAATTCTTAATCTAAGCCACGATTCTTTTCCTGTTCAGCCATGTGGCTCAGTAACTTTTCTCAGAGAAGCATAGGTGTTCCTCAGCATCTTCTGGCTTCTCTGGCATCTCTGTGGCATCTCTGCCCTGTTCTTCCTGTTCCCAGAGTTTTCTTAGTCTGGTAGCTCCGCCCATACTTCCTGTCTGCCTTCGGCCAATCAGCAATTTTATTAAACCAATAGGCAGGACAATTATTTACAATGTAACAACATAATCTCACTACAGGATCTATCAATGGCTTTCCCTGGGATGACAAGAACATTCAGAAAATATAATCTCCCTGGGTAAAACTCTTGGTTTGAGATTTTCTACAAAGTGTTAAGAATCCTGGTTTGCCTAAATCCCCCAGTTCAAGTATGGGAGATAACAGAGAGGTAGGAACAGGGGATTTCATATGCTACCCCAGAGTAGCCTGTCCCTTTAAGGCTCCCATTAACCCTCTTTGTTTATCTGATGGTTTTAGTTAGTTCTGCAATTTCATCTATCATTTGGAGAAGTATAATGTAGCGTTGGCTTCAGTAGTGAAAGCAAACATCAATGCGTATGTTATGGTCAACCTCGAGCTCGGTGGGTAAAGTCCAGGGGTTCCAGTACTCTGGAAAGTCGCCCCTCATGTTTTCATGATGCTAATCATCGACTCTTCTCAGAATTCTGAGGAATATAACTTAGAGAATACCTGTTTTTCTGCTTTTTAGTCAAGCTTTCCTTACCCCTCAAGGGCTAACTAGTTCCTGCTTTGGGGCTAAATTTCCTCCTTTGTGGACTTGGTTTGTGTAGTGGAATTATTTGTTACATTGTAAGTAATTGTCCCATCTACTAGTTTAATAAACAATGCTGATTGGCCAAAAGCAGACAGGAAGTGTGGGCATGCCAGCATATGCAGAGGACAACTATGCTGCTCTGAGAAAAGGTACCGAGCCCCATGGTTGAACAGGATAAGAATCATGGGTTAGATTAAGGGTAAAGAGCTAGTGAGTTATATGCCTGGGCCCCAGGTCAATCAGCGCACAATTAATGTAAGCATCTGTGTGTCTCTGTGGGGCTGTGGGACTATAGGTCTTCAGGTCTGGGCTACAAGGCTAGGCAGGAAAGTCCGAGCCAGAACCACATATAACAGGTGTGAGCTCTTCTCACATGTCCAGAGACAAATTCCCACTCAGGATCACTGGCCCTAGGGGATGGCAAATTCATTATTTCTTGCTTGGACTTTGGGAGAGACTCAGGCGGCTCACCCATCTGAGCAGAGTCCTGTGTTCTTAGGAATATTTATTCCAGAATACCAGAAGCAGAAAGTACTCAGTGCCTCAGAGGAATCAGGACTTGCCGCACCCAGAGACGTTCTTTAAACATCTGGACTGCTGCTTTTCACAGCCCAAATTCATGTTTCCTGTTATAATGAACCTGAGGGAATTTTAAGCTTTAAATTCTTCCTTTCTTTACCCAAAGAAAAACACATACATGCAGATGCTCCGATCACTGGAGAGAGACTCTAAAAGGATTAAAATTTGTTGTCAGTTGAAAGTGGACTCCCAGGTTTACAGAGTTCTTTCCATGTCATCGACTTCCAAGGCTGAATTGGCCAGGAGTGAGGGCATGGGTGTGTGTCCCCTGTGAATGCCATCTTGCCTCTCAGGCCTAATTATCCTCCCATATTCCCGCTCCCATCACAGGAGGGTACCTACTACATTACATCTTACATTTACTCAGTATGGCTTTTTAAGCCACAGAGACTTTCTCAGCTTTGTCTTGTTTGTAACGACTGTGGTAGCACCGAAGATGGTCAGATGTTTCACAGAAAGCCCCTTAATTCGAATTCTTTTATGATTTTGGTCATGATTATCCCGGATGTGTTTTTGGGGATGAAAGCACAGAGCTGGTTCCATGCTTGTCCTATCACACTGTTGAACGGCTTTGTGACTTGGGGCAGAATAGTGAAATTGATCACGTATCTGTTAATATGTGGTGGTGAACTTGTTGACTGCACAAGATGATGAGCTGTGTGATCTTGGATTCAGTGAGTTCAAGGAGGTAATGAAACCGCATTCTAAATGTCCTGAAAGATGGATACTAAGGAGAGAAGGAGGCAGAGACAGAGGAAGAGAAGGGAAGAAGAAGAGAAAAGACACAAGCCCATAGTTTGAGGAGCAAAGACACTGAAGTCACTGGTTGGCAGGTGCCACAGAAAAGCAGCAGGGGACAGAGGTTTTAAAAATTGGGGCAGGAACTATTCATTCTATTTATTTTTAGGTTGCTTTAGAATAGTATTTTTGGTGATTTTTGTTAAGAAAAAGTTCCTGAAGTAGATTAGAAAAAGTTGGTTGGCTTGTACCTTCAAAGTAGGAAATCAGGGTTGCTGTGTTCTGGGCAGTGTGGACTCAGACAAGCTGAAAGTGAGTGTCTGGCTGAGGTCTGAGGCAGTCATGGAAGCTGTTGTGACTGGCAGATGGGCTGGAACAGTTGCATGTGGTATTCACATCACTGCAGACTTGACCTCTGCCTTCAGTGAGAAGATCAGGATAAAGGTGTTAAAATAATGAAGGGAGGTGGTTGGCATGTGAAAGCATGCTGGGCTGTGCGCTTAGTGATGTATACTTGGTTAGAGATTAGAGCTTGGGTATTTTCATTGCTCCATGGTCTAGGACAGTTTGGAGAGTGAAAGGCCCTAACTCTGGAGCTGTATTATAAAGATGTGACCTTGGCACATGTCTCACGGATCCTGGGTATCCTTTGTTACATGATAGTACAGATTTCTTGATTCTTCTTTGTGCTTATACTCAATGGGGTTCAATTGTAACTTTTCTTTAGAGGTCAGAATAGCATGTAACCTGTGGCACAGAGTCAGCTTCATTTGCCCCTTACCTTAAGCAACTATTTAATTGCTGCAGAGGCTGGGAAACTCTTACATGAAATAAAAGCCTTCTGACTTTGTTTTTATTACACCAACCCTATTTGGAAAGGGCTTTGCACTTAGGAGAGGAAGCAGAAAGGCTATCTTGCTGTTAGACAGACCAAACTCCAGAAGTGGTTCTGGCTAGAGGAATGTGGACATCTGTACACATCTTGCACAGAGGCCAATTTCTGCAATGATGTGGTCAGACGTGGTAGAGCCCAGCTGTTTGCTCTGCTGAGAGAGGCTTTAGTTAGCCCACACAGCCTCCAAGTGTTTCGTCTGAACTGGTTCCACCAGCAAAGCCTGTTGAGGCTCCCCCTCCCCCAGGGTAATGGAGTTGGGAAAGAGAAATTACTTATGAAGACCTAACTAGGGTTTTTTTTTTTTTTTTTAAAATAAAAAAAGTATCACAATAATGAGGTAGGCTATATACTTCATGGACTATAAGGATACAGGTAAAGCCAATTTATCCCTTATCTCTAGACATCAGTAGAATGTTGTTGTGATTTTTATTATCTATGTCACCACAGAAGCCGTTAAATAAAGCATTGTCTTCCTTTATAAATACATCTGTGCCCTGATTTGTTCGTTAAGAGAACAGACTCAAATGCAGACTTCCTGAGTTCAGATTCACCCATGACGCATTTCTAAGATACAGGACTGTGGTAGTTGGTTTAACCTTCCCGAGGCCCCAATTTCCTCAGAGTATAAGATAACAACAGTGGTACTCATCTCAAAGAGTTGCTATGAAGATGAAATATAAGAATGGAATCCTAGCATTTCATGGAAAGCTCCATTCCCTCTGAATTTTAATTCTTAACTTGCCAAAGGCTGCTGCTACCTGCACAGAATAGGCAGCTATAGCATGTATGGCATAGTGGGTCAGTAGAGAAAATGATGGAAAGATAGAGAAAGTTATCTACATGCTGTACTCACATTCTCACAAGGGTGGTTTGAGTAAAAGTTTATCTTTGTTGTAAATGTTGTTTGTACTGAAACCTTAGAGTAATAACCTTTATAACGAAAACAGCCCAGTGTGTCTCCTTAGACCTTTACATGTCTTACCGATTTCCAACTAAGGCAAGACATTTATTTGTTTCTAGATTAGAGCCCCCCTTTCTTTGTCTATGTGGAAGTAGAACAAATTCTACCCAGCATGTTTAAGATTTCTTTTAGTTTACAATTCTCCAGACTGAAATTGCAGGGAAGAAATTGCATGTCTCTAACACTTTCTGTAGAGCCATACAAAGAAGTGTCGGATCAAACACTGTCATTGGATGATGCTGACTGAAACAATTGACAATTTAAAAGTGTGCTATTTTTTATAAAAGATAAAATTATTGGCTGGATGGTGGTGGCACACACCTTTAATCCAAGCACTGGGGAGGCAGAGGCAGGCCCATCTCTGAGTTTGAGGCCAGTCTGCCTGGTCTACCAAGTGATTTCCAGGACAACCAGAGCTACCCAGAGAAACCCTGTCTCAAAACAAAAAACAACAAACAAGAAACAAGACACACACAAAAAAGAAAAAGATAAAATTATAAAATAAAAAGCCATAATGTGAATTAAGCCAACCACACTCCAAAGTTCTGTTGATTTTTCGAGGCCATATAGTAAAACAGTGGGATGCTCTGAGTAGGAAGCAGGATTTTCCTCCCCCCTTCTAATTAAGCAGAGAATGTTCTGCTGAGAGATGAATGCATTCACAGTTTAAAAGTGATACCTTATCTTAAAGATGAGGATTAGATTATTAGCTGAGTACCTAAGATTTGAAGCCTAAGCTGTGGTGTAAGGGCAGTAAGTGAGCGACAAGCAAACCAGCTCCCCGATGCTCCCCCATGGCTGCTTTCTGTTTCGGGCTCTCATACCTGTCTCTGTGGTGTCACCCACTACACCTGCGCCACTATGCCTGTACTCAATAGCCACAGGTTTCTTACAGTGAAATATGTCAGCTTAGCTCACTGAAGGGTGCATGCTGATCTCCCTCCACATCCTTTCTTTTGGTAGGGTGGTTTGGGTTTTTTTGGGGGAGAGGGGGGAGTGAGTCTCACTGTATAATCCTATCTGGACTGGTACTTACTATGCAGACCAGGCTAGCCCCAAGACTTTTGTCAGCTGGTTTTTAAGTACTGTGTAATATTCTCAGCACGTGTGGTGCTTGGGTCAGTTGTGCTACTGCTTTCCAAACCTTTCTTTGTTTGCTAAACAGATCTCACACATGTGTGAGTATATTTGTGGGTATCTGTGTGCATGCGTGTAAAGGCCAGGCGAGGATGTTGAGTATCCTGCTCTATCACTCTCCTATCTCTATCCTGCCACAGTGTCTGGGGTCACAGGGAGATGTGTGGTTATACCCAGCTTCCTATGTAGATTTGAACTCAGTTCTTCGTTCTTGCACACTGACCCCTACCCACCGATCTCCCTCCCCAGCTCTGTGCTGCAGCTTTTATATTGTAAAGACTTAGAACACTAACTCACTCTTTCGTAACTGTAGTAAATTCTGTATCTTCCCTGATCGTGGCACTAGACTGGTTCTAAATCTAGAAAAACAATGATGTTCGTAGTATTACAACTTTTTGACACCTTGGTTTGGAAGAGGGAAATGACTGACTCTGTACCTTTACCATGAGCTCTTTCACAACGTTATATGTGATGTCACTCCATAAATGTACTCATTTATGTCTGGCAGTCATGGTTTCTACTTAAAAACATGGTACCATTAACCACAGGGCACCCTGCAAAGGCTCAGGGGGCTTGTGAAGTGAACCCAGGATTTGGTTTGGGGCCTGGACTGGATCCAGTAGAGCTGTTATAATGAGCCGTTGATGGGGAAATGTTGAGGCAATTGAGTTTGGCTGGAATGTCATTTTGAACTGATAGAATTTAGAATGTTTGAGTCCCCTCCTCGCCGCATCCCTGTATTCTATTGCCCTATACATTTCTTTCCAAGCTTATACTTGCCCAGAATGTTCTGCTTTCCAAGATTTGGGATTCAACTTTGTCACATGAAGGACTAAATAAATGACAAGGTCTATGCAGTCAAATTATTTTTTCCCTAAAGTTTCAATTGTATGAGTAGCTTATCTGCATGTATTTATGTATACTGTGTGTGTACCTGATTCCTGTAGAAGCCAGAGGAAGGTGTCTGAGCCCCTGAGAATGAAATTACAGATGGTTGTGAGCCACCATGTGGGTTCTGGGAACTGAACACAGGCCCTCCAGAAGAGCAGCAAGTACTTAACTGCTGAACTATTCTCCTATCTTACAGATATATTTTTAGTATCCTATTGTTTATTCCTGAGGAAGCTGATAGGTGAGATGATCCCATCTGGATGATAATAGTGATTTGTGCTTTCATTCTCCTTATATGCCAGACTCAAATGTCCATTGTTTTATGGACATGCATGCTTGCCCGCATGCACACACATGTGCACTCACACACTGGAGACAAGGCAAATGTATTTTTTCAGTGTGTGCTGAAATAAATGAAGACCAGAGAGGTCAGAAAATCATGTGTCGAGAGTCTAGACACTCATACCTTATGCTGTTGGGTATGAAGTTCAAGGTTCTGTTCTGTAAGCTCAATTCTCCCCTCTGACCCTGACATCAGTCAGTCTAGAGTACATCTTGTATGCTGTAGATTGCTCCAGAATTTCTAGAATTATAGAAAAGGTGAAGGACAGGTACAGGCTTTACCTGAGTCCCCTACCCTTCTAGAGGTAGAGAGGGGGTAGGTTTCCAGCAGGAGGGTTTCGCGTCTAGATTTTGGATGCATCTCATATGAGAAATGTCTTAGCTGTGCAGTTATGTTGGAGATTTATCCTTGAGGGACTGTGGTATTCATACTAGAAAGCCTTGGAATGTCTTCTGTTTTGTAAAATTGACTATAAAACATGTAACCCCTTAAAAAGCAATACTTTTTAATCTTGGAGAATCTCATATTGCATTTTTATTACACCCACCCCCTACTACCTCCCCCCAACTCCTCCCAGACTCCCCACCCCCATGTCCCTACTCCAGCTTAGCTAGTTTCCTTTTTTCCCTTTTTAGTTACTGAGTCCAAACGCTGCTGCCCATGTGGCATGTGGATGAGGGACTGTGACCACTCCCCAGCAGCCATCAACTTCCAGAAGCTTCTCCACTAGGGGTGGGAGGTATGATCCCTCCAACCATTCTGGAAGTTTGACTGGCTTGATCTTGTGTGGATAACCGTGAGTTCAACAGCCATGCCATGTCTAGAAGACAGCGTTTTACAGCCTCCTCCTGGCTTCTGGCTCTCACATTCTGTCCCCTCTCTCATGACGATCCCGAGTCTTGGATCAGGGGTTGATATAGAGGCCGCCTTTGAGCACTCAACACACAAACTTTCCTGTTAGCTGTTGCCAGCATCTGGCATCCATGTTTAGGCTCAGAGGATGCACACAGTGAAGGGCCAGCTTCCTTTACGCCTGTGTTCCATCTTGCATTTCTAATATAGGATTAGAACATTCACCCAGTTGTCCTTAGGAACAGACCAACCCTCTGGATTCTGTATGGAGACCTTGCTCCAAGACATGTGACAAGCTGTCTGTAAACAGTAAACTCAGACTGTGTTTATTTTTCAGTGATTTTTGGTATTGGCTGTTTCCAAGTTTTTGCTAAAGAAATATTTACATGTTTTGGCCTTTATTTATTTATTTTTTCTGACTGGTAGGGTTAGAATTCCTATAATTTTTGTGAAAGCAAGAATGTGGTAACATTTTAGAGGTAATCTGGGCCAGAGATGGGGAAAATATGTAGTTTCTGAGAATAGATATTTAAAACATTGCGTGTAACAGATTTTAATGTGATCTTTCTTATCCTGGTTTGTAGGAAGTTGGTTTGAATTGGACCCGTTTATGTAGCTTCATGGACTTTTGCATGGAGGTGGCAGGCACTCTCTTTGGCATCTCTGTGTTTTCATGGCCTGGTGCACTATGTATGTGTTGGTGTTAAGGGCTTCCTACCATATCATTATGTTAAAGTGTTCTAAATGCTTTAAACTTGACTGGGCCCCAAATTATACTGTTCTCTGTTCCCTGGGATGCATTTGCTTAATAACTTGGGCCTTTCTTCTCTCTTGTTTGTTATATCTTATTTTTAAGTATGGAATTCTGTGTTTTCGTTTCAGACCCAATGTCTGTGGATCACGTTATAATGCATACTGCTGTCCTGGGTGGAAAACTTTACCTGGTGGAAATCAGTGTATTGTTCGTAAGTAAATAGATAACGTGTCATCTGCATGTTAGTATGGCTTCAGTTGCGTGGTAATACTCGTTGCAGAATACTATTAATGTGTTGATAGCTCAGCTCCTGAAGCTAAGCGTTTCCTATGTATTCTCAATCCCCTTTGGGAAACACAATAACTTTCCAAAGCATTGCCCTTCTTTAATCAGTGATTTCCTTTAGAATGAGGCCATGGGGACGCTTTGATTAAAGTTGTGTGCTCTTTGCACATGCTGCCCCTGGCTGCATAGACTAGTGTAATCATGCTAATGGGATTTTGAACAAAAGCTTCTTACTCCTGACTTCCTTGCTATAATTTCGCCCTGTTTGGCTGTAATATTCTCGGGCCTCCCCAAACCATGTATATTAAATTTGAGGACAAAAGAGGTTCTAACTCTCAGACAAAGAGCAAAGGCAGGACCTTATTTTAATGATCAAAGTTGTGTAACAGCTGGCTGTGGCAATATGTACCATAATTCCAGAACTCCAGAGTTAGGAAGATCAAGAACTTAAGGTCAGCCTGGGCTAATTAGTTAGATTATAATTGGTTAGATTATGTCTTTTAAAACAAAGGCAGGCATGGTGGTATACACTTGCGAGGCAGAGAAGTTTGAATCTGTTAGCCTGGTCTATATAACAAGTTCCAGGTTAGCTATACATAGAGACATTGTTTAAATACACACACACACACACACAAACACACACACACACACACACTCATCAAAAAATAAACAAATTTACTAAGTGGGGATGGCAGAATGTACAGTTCTCTAAAGGAATTGACAACTGAGTCCTTTCTCCTGTCCCTTGGGATTCCCTGTAGAATGCTTTTATTAGGCATCAAAATAAGTGTTGCTGGGATTCTGTGATAGTCCATGTAATAACAGCTTATACCATATCTATAAAATCTCTTTCCATGTTTCAATGCACATTCTACCCTGTATATTATTTTAGCCTTCACATCGGGTTTGCATCTTACAAGGCTCTTGTATTTGGGCAAAGGTGCACACTTTGCCCATAAGTCTAAGAAGCAGTGACCGAACCTTAGCCTGCTGATAACTCTGTCATTTAATTGGTTCTTCAGGACACTAGCAGAGCATTTGGCTCTGGGTGACATTGGTGGTGTGAATGTCTCCCTGACTGTGGAATCAGCACTAAATGATGGATTCTAGATTCTTCCCCCAGGCTGTCAGTATAATTCAGAGCAGAGTAACAATTAAATGTTTACAATAATATCATCTGCCAAGAACACTGTTATGAGCTTTCCATTATTAAATTATAAATTAATATCAGAGCAGAGTTCTTGTAAAAATATAAATGTGTTTAGCTACAAGATTTTTATTTGTTTTGTTCTCTCCTCAAGGCCTGTCCAGGGATTTTTGAGCTATTGGGTCCTGTTAAATGAGCAGAAAGAGAAGGAGCTTCCAGTATTGATAAGGGACTTATTGATTCAAAGTAGATTTGCTTTGTTAACGAATAACGAAGGCCAGTGGGCCCAGGCCTCTTCTCTGAGCACGGACTCCTTGTGCCTAGCTGCGTGCCGTAGAACTTATATGCTGATAAACTTCTGATTTGATTTGCAGCCATTTGCCGGCATTCCTGTGGGGATGGATTCTGCTCGAGGCCAAATATGTGCACTTGCCCGTCCGGTCAGATATCGCCTTCCTGTGGCTCCAGATCCAGTGAGTCTAACATGTCATTATGGGTGATATTATTTTATGTGGTTATGCCCCATTTTCTCCTAAATTTGCTGTTAGGCTTTTTCTTTCCTTGCAATACATTCCCCCACCTCCCCCACTAGAACATCTGCCTTCTCTACTTTGCCCAGAATTCTTGGAAAGGCGTTCCTGGATCTAGCCTCCTACTTCCCTTCTTTACTCTGTACAGGAAAATTGCCTATATATAAAGATGACGGCTTTCTATGGTGGGGCAGACGTGTTCATCTCTGTATTTGCTAAGGAATACTGGGGAAGGTGGACACTGAAATGATTATATAATGAACACTTTGGGCTCTAGAAAACTAGCCATTTTTATCTGTGCTACTGATATATGAAACTTATCTGATGAAAACTTATTTGAAACTCAAGGTACTTGCCTCCCACAAGGAAAACTTGAGAGATGGTGACATATAAGCATGACTAAGACGCGGCATTTATTCCGTCTGCCACATCAACATGCTTGGTTTATGCTAGGGAGCCATTGCTTTCTGGTTTTATTGTTTCTTTTATTTTTAAGTGTGATATTCAAAGCATTGGAATGGGGAACTATGGGGGCTAGGAGACGAGTTCTTATTAGTTGTTTAAAAAAATTAAAGTTCATTTCTGTATAAACAGCCCTCAATATCCCAACTACTGCCAAGGCAAAACAAATGTGTATTTCTGTTTCACTTCCAGTTTATGGGGAGAAAATGTACCCCCCACCCTCACTGCTGTTCCACATTTGGTGACATTTTCAGGATCACTGGGGTGGAGTGGATGTCTTCTCTTTGTTCTGGTGCATGTAGAGACTACTGTGTGTCAAGGTTCCCTCTCTGCTGAGAGGCCTCACATGAGGTTGTGGCTTTTATTAGACCAGTAGCTGGCTCAGATGAACTGTCTGGAACAGTAGACCATCTTAGTGCCCACTCACCTCCTTGGCAGTCACAGGGGAGCACATGAACTTGACCTGAAAGCTTGGTCAACATTTTTCTCTCCAAAAATGATCTGGAACAGAGGAAGTGGGAAGGACTTCAGGGTCACTGGACACAGAATTCAGTGACAGATGGGGGGTTGTTGGCTTCTGTGCTTCCAGTTTGGATAGCTCTGAGATTCGTTATATACTGTTTCTTATAATTCCTTACCTTGACTCAGCTTTAGCTCACAGTAATAATTCCTGGAATCACTCCCAAGCAAACTACCTTTGCTAATATTGTCTGCTTCTGCTGGGACCCAATTAAAGATTTCTTAATACCAAATAAAGCTACTTGGAGATCAGGATAACAATTTCCTCATAGGCTGGAACTCTCATTCCACACACTGAGCATGGCGCATTCCTACTTGATCTTAGCGTGGTTTTGCATGTACAGGCTAAGTCTACCCATCACGGGTACCTGAGCTGGAGAAAAGACAGTGAAGTCAACTGGAAGTTTCAGGAACACATAGGACATCCATTCCTTTACCCCTGATTGCTACTGAGGAGAGACAGCCTCAGTGTTGGAAAGAGCATGTTTATCAATATAGGAGTAAAACCCTTCCTCTAGACTGGCCTCTTATCTGATTAGTACTTCAAGGGAAGAAAGTCATAACGGAGTGTCCAGATAGAAAGTTAATCCAATGATAATCTGAGTGCTCATAACTTCTTTGTGAGTAAAAATCATGAGACATGTACAGGATTGTTAGCAAGACTGGCAGCATTGGCTGTGTGGTCCCAGGATGCTTCAAACTAGCCTTGATGTTGGAAGGAGAATAGTGGTAAGATTCTCCCAGACTTAAGGTAGAGACCTGAGTCTGAGACCTGTGGATGGTGCTTTCTGGAACCTTTGGATCTGTCTGTGGTGCCTGGGCTTTGGGTAAAGCCCCAGAGCTGTGTGTAGGTCAGAGTAGTATGTGGGTGAAGACTATTACTTCATCAAGATCTTTGAGGTATATGAAGTCTTAAAAATTATTGTCTTGGACTTTGTTAGAATTAACATTGTCTTAAGAGCTTGAAAAATTAAAAATGGCAACGCTTAAAAAATTAAGTGTAGCTGAGGATGGTTAAAAGTTTTTCCTTGCCTTTTGGAATCATGTTTAGCAGAATAGGTGGGCTGTGTTACAAAGGTGTGGCCAGCCTGTAATACTCATCAGGCCATATAGACCACATGATAATTCTCCTGCTAATGGGATCTTACCTATCAGAGAGATATTTTCATAAAGCTACCTGTTCTGCTAAAAGGTGACAATTTTCAGTGTGTCTAACCATTTGAGATTGTTATAGAAACACTGTCATCTGCAAATGTATTTGGTTGTATTAATAGCTACTCTGGGACACATACAGCCCGCGGGCTGCAGGTCAGACAGGTCTGATTCCAATACTTCACCACTGCAGCCTATGAAAATCTTCTACTTGTTGATGGGGTGATGGAAGGCTGGCAGTCGTGGACCTCTGAACTCTCATTGTTCTCGTCCGATTGAGGAAAGGGTGGGAGGAAGCTGTTCTGGCAGGTGGTATCTGACTCCAGTGCCCTGTGGAACCTCAGCGAGGAGAGATCATTGCACACACTTCAAACTACAGACAGCAAAATTCTCATGGCATCAGAAAGACTCGGCTTCCCTTAGATTTAGCACAACTCTGGCCACTGGCCACTTAGGTACAGAAGCAAAAGAAAGGTTAGCTAGACAAGTTAGAGCCATGTTTTTTGTTTTGTTTTGTTTTGTTTCCGGATTTTAATTTCAACTCTGTTTAGGATTTGACTTAAGTTTCTGAGGCTAGGATTAAATCCTGAGCAATTTTACTTCTTATAAAGTCCTATAATGTTTCAAGGTGCTGGAGAGGTGGCTCAATGGTTAAGAGCACTTGTTGCTCTTGTGAAAGACCTGGGTTCATTTCCCAACATTCATAGTGGTAACTCACAACCACCTGTAACTCCAGCTCAAGGGGATCTGACACCTTCTTCTGTGGTGCAGACAAAATACCCCACACACATAATAAACAAACAAACAAACAAACAAACAAATTCTTCAGAGGGCTGGCACGATGGCTCTTTCCAGAGGTTCAGAACTCTGGCTATTGTTGCAGAGGATCTGAGTTCTTTTTACATCACTCATGGGGTGACTCACAACTGTCTGCAACTCCAGCTCCTGGTGAAACACCTTCTTGTTTTCTCAGGCACTCACATACATATGACAGGCACTCACACAGACACACACACACACACTTACACATGAATAAAATTTAAAAAATTATCTTAAAAATGCTTCAGGTTGCCATAACTAAATATCATGGAACTTTCTTTACTTCATGGTTTTAGAAACTGAGAGTTGCAAGATCAAAATTGCCCTATAAGATTTCATGTTTTACAAGGGCATTTTTCCTTGGTTGTCACAGCATCATATGCTCATACGACAGTGGGATCAACAGGCTCCTGGTCCTCTTTGGAGGAACCTGTCTCAGTTTTGTTTCCCACTGTCACAATAGAAAATACCCTAGGGAAAGGATTTATCTGGCGTAGGGTCTCAGGTTACAACCTGTCATAGGTGTGGTGAGGTGGAAGGAGGTGGGAGGGGGCGAGGCTGGGTCGAAGTGACAGGGGCTTGGAGCTAGTAGTCACATCCCATGCACAGTCAAAAGCAGAGAGCTTTTGTGCTTGCCTCAGTTTCTCCATCTTTATCTAGTGCCTCCCTCAGTGGACAGCTGCTTACCTGGTGAAGACACCTACATTTTTTAAGGGCTAAGATTTGGTCTGTTTGCGTGTCTATGTGTGTGCTCGCACCTTAAAGGAAGTGGTTTCTGAGTTGTGTGACAGCTGCAGGTTTAGCTTTTTAAGAATTGTTAAACTATTTTTGGACAATTGCACAGTTTTTTTTTAATCTTTTGAGATTATAATGCAGTTACATCATTTCCCCTTCCCTGTCCTCCCTCCAAGTCTTCACATAAATTCCTTTTTGCTCTCTTCCAAGTTCATGATCTCATTTTTCATTAGTTGGTGTTATATATGTATATACATATATTTCCCTAAATGCATAAATACAACCTGTCAGTCTGGATAATGTTACTTGTGTGTATGTTTTTTAGGGCTGAGCATTTAGTATTGGAGCTTCACAGCTTTACATTCCCCCTCCCTCCATGTATGAATGACCTTGGTGTGTCCTTCCCAGCTCTCAATTTTGTTTCCCTACTCTCAACTATTCCCGTAGTGTGGGGCTTGTAGTGCTATCTCATTGTGGTTTTAATTTGCGTTTCCCTGAAGGACAGTGGTGCTGAGGACCATTTTGTGTGTTTGTTTGTTGATCACCCTCTCACATGTTCATTTGCCTTGGTATGTTTTTGCCAGTGATAATGCTTTCATCTGCTGTGTCCAGACTCTCGCGTTGCTTATTTATTGCTGTTTTGAGGGCTGTATGTGCCAAATCCTAGTGCTGTCTGATGTGTGACCTGCTGACATTTACTCGAAAGCCATTCCCCAGAGTCGGCTTCCTCATCATCAGTGGTGCATTCAGCGCTTCCAAGAAGCAAGTCTTTACACTATCAAACTTGCTCTTTCATGCTTTTGGTGTCCAACCCAAGGATGCATAGCCTAGTCCTAGATCGCAGAGATTTTCTTTAACTTATTTCTAAATGTTTATAATTTTACATCTACACCTATGATTTCAGCAGAGATACGTGTTGTATGAAGTATGAGGTTGAGGTTAGATTCAGTTATTGCCTATAAGTGTCCAGTTGTTCTAACAAAATCCATAATTCTGTCCATTAGGCATTTAACTTTACCATGGCTTGCCAATTAAATGTCTTGTAAAGGTGTAGGAGATGTTGGGAGTGATGAGACTTCCCCAGGGAGGGGTCTTCAGGTCACTGGATGTCCTGAAAGGTCATTGGAAGTGCAATCCCCTATGGCAGTAAATCTTATTTAAAATATATTAATACAAGATTAATATTTATTGGAAGACAAATTAACATTTACAATAACAGGCTATAGTTTAGGAATATACTTGAGTGATTGGATGGTCTAAGTGATGGACATTAATCTAGTCTCTCAAGAAGGCAGGAATAAACGGGGCGCTCAAGATCTCAGCAGCTCCTCTTGAATGGGGCTGGCCACACCCCCTTCAGGAGCCTGGGACCCTGGAGAAGTGTCTTCTGACCTTATCAGCAGACACCTAAATCCCACCACAGTCCCCCTTTTTTTGTTTCCTGTGTTCTTTTGCCCCAAGGTGAGTCATCTTACCCTGCCACACACTCCTGCCAGTATCGGCTGCTTCCTTATAGGCGTAGAACAGTGGGACCAAGATTGTAGACTGGAGTCCCCAAAGCTGTGAGCCAGAGTAAGCTTTGTCCTGCTACAGGTTGATTAAATCCAATATTTAATAGAGAGATCGAAATCCAACTAACAAAAATTAGTTGTTTTTTTTTTTTTGTTGACAGTCAATTGGGTGTGTTTTTGTGAGCCATGGCTCTCTGCTACTTTCCTGGCCCGTCCCTTCTCCATTGTCATGACCTTGATCCCTTACTTCCTTCTTTCTTTTCAGAATTGTTGGACAGTTCTTCACATATCCATAAACAGTTTATTTGCATCTGATCTGACCTATACCCCCACAACCTTAGCAGGTTTTGATAAGAATTATATTAAATCTGCATATCAATTTGAGGGGTGTTCCCATCTAGTAGAAGCCTACCCTTCTCAGATCTTGCAATTTTCTCTTTCCTTCAATTTCAGTTGAGTCTGGGGACACTTATTGTACTTCCAATACCAAGGGAGGTTGAGAGTGTGGTACAATCACGGGCCAGAATGTGAGTAAACTCAGAGAAGAGAGGCTAGTATTGTAGCTACACTGGAAGGCTTGAGTCTGGAAAGAAACATTTCAAGGGGTAGGGTTTACACCTAAAAGCTGCTCAAACTTACCTTTGGGTTTGTCGAATTGTTCTGCTGTCTGCTCAGACTTTATGGAATCTCCTTATCACAGATGACATTCAGCTTGTCGTTTCCTGAACCTTTCTAGCTCAGGAAACCTTTATTTTTTGGAGATGCTCTGGTTCTGTTCTAAGCTGTGTGTGTGTCTGTAGACACCCACAGTTTACACCTAAGGGAATTATTGGTCCAAATGAAAACTCATCTTGTCTTGCAGTGACTCAGGCCACCCAGGTGGATTGTTGTCTCAGGTGTAGAGTCCAGGGACTGGTCTGGCTGTTTCATTTGCCTGTTTGTGCTTTTCCTAGTGATGAAATTAAAACATACATTCAGCCTACAGTTGCTTATTTGGGATTTACCCCGAGTGCTCTCTCTGCTGGCTGAGTCTGCCTAGGCACGATGGCTGGTCTTCAGAGCCTAGTACACTCTGAAGTGAGTACATTGCTGAGATCTTGTAATCCAGATATCAGCCCAGCATCTCTCCCTTTCTGTGGTGCGTGCATGCCATTGCTTTCCAGCCCATCATTTAATGAGTTTGTACTGCACTTTCTAAGGAAGGGCGTTTGCATTCTTGCTACTGTGTCAATGGAAGATATTGATCAGTCGGTATTTGTTGAATGACTGAAAGGAGTAACTGACTCTCAAATGAAAGCAAGGGACTTTTTGTAGTTACAGGTCAATGTTGACAGTTTCTGTTAGTTCTAGGAGGTGGAGCCTGGTGTGGAAAGGTCTGAGACCACTTGGCCATCTTTAGTGGGACTTTCTAAGAGTATGACTGCACCGGACAGCCTCAGCTTGCTTGCCCAAGAAAGTCTGGACTCTCCTAGTACTCTGTTTCTGGTAAACTCTCAATATAGGTTGAGCTGAGACATGTGTCCTGATGTGGGCATTTAGCACATCTAGTGAAGGAGTCTTGAATCCTATAGGTGTAAATAGAACTATGCTTTTCAGTTGTGTGTATTTTTTTCATCAGACAGACTCTTGCCTGCTAATTATAAAACATCTGGGATTTCTGTTTAAATTAGAGAGTAAATTTAGACTAGTCACCAGTGGCAGGATTCAATCCAAATGAAAACCTGTCTGTGGGTCTGGGTTCTCTAAACTGTTTCCAGCCTGGGTGGCAAAGGTGAAGCCAAGTATCTAGTATCTTTTATTTTCTCACAGAAATGCTGGGTTTGTGCTGACCTTTTAAAAATAACTTTTGAGACAAAGTATCAGTCTGTATGTTACTGGAATTTACTGTGTAGCCTAGGTTGGCCTTGAACTCATGCCAACACCCCAGCCTCAGCCTCAAATTTTAGAAATAAGACCCTATGCTAGGCTCACTTCCACTTCTGAAGTAATCCTTTTTCTTACTTTAAGACCCACCCATGGTCTAGCAGTGATGGAGGTCTCTATTCTGCTGATAACCTTGCTTGTATGCCACACCCAAGGACTCCCGGCCCGTTGGGCTGTGTGACCATTGGACTCACAGCGACTTTGGCCTTACCAATCTTCCAGGGTGGTTTTGTTTTTTAAAGGAGAAATAATATTTTTAACCTGGAAAGATTTCAACTGGAAAGAGTGGGCTTAAAGAAATGAAAGCCATATCAAGGGAAGCTTTTGATCATTTTAATGTACATCTAATCACTCTTCCTGGAAAGGAAAATTCATTCTGACTTTCAATTTGCACAAGTGACTGGGGAGCCGCCGTGCAAGTCCCTGGTAGGCTCTTTTCTTTTTCTGTTTGAAATCTCGAAGTGGCTAAATGGCTTTGTTGCTCATGTGGGAATGGAAATCGGGTCTTGGCATGAACCACTTTAATTGAAATCAGTTTGTGCACCAAGTTTGCTTGAAGGGTGACGTCATTTCCTGCCTTTTCCCAATCCTCACTGTTTTTCTAAGATATGATGGAACTAAGCATAGCACCAAATTTTAAAGCAATTGTACACCATTTCCTGACCCACTTAGAATAGCATCCAAGGTTTTTTCTTTTTTAAACCACATTTTCCCTTGTGTACTTGTAGATAGTTTTAAAATTAACAAGCATTTGGCTGAGAGGTTTAAACGGAGCTTTAAGTAACAGTTTGTGAAGTTGGTTTGCTTGACGTCTGTATCAGTGCTTCAAGGGGGAGCTATTAGCTTTTTTGTACATGATGGAAAAAAAGATAAAAATATGTGAATAATTATTTGCTTCGAGCTGTATGAGCACCTAGGACTCAAAAGAGAGCTGCTTAGCTCCAGCTGTTTGTCAAATCTAGTTCCGTTGCCATTACTAGGTAGTGAGAGCAAGTAGAGCTAGCAGTGCTGCTCTGGGCACACTGAGAGGTACAATTAAAAGTCATGGCTCTATTCTCAAGAAAAACAAGTCAGGGAAAGGAGAAACAAGGAAAATATATACACAGAGAGACACATAGACAGACAGACAGACACACACACATAATACACACATGCACACACACATACACACATATGCACACACATACACACATATACACACATACACAGACATGCACACACACATACACACATATGCACACACATACACACATATGCACACATATGCACACACATACACACACATACACACATACACAGACATGCACACACACATGCACACACACATACAGACACATGCACACACACATACACAGACATGCACACACACATACACACACACATACACAGACATGCACACACAGATACACATACACACATACACACACATACACAGACATGCACACACAGATACACATACACACATACACACACATGCACATACATACACACAGACATGCACACACATACACACGTACACACAAGCACTCGCAGAGGGATTCACCTTCACCACCTCCCATCTAGTTTGGGAGGGAGGAAAGAACAGAAGTCATAAGTAGCAGTGAATAGAGGAACATTTAAAGGGTCTTGGAGACGAGTGGGACTTGATGAGAACTTTAGTTTGGGCTCTGAGAATTAGGGACAGAGGTTAGAATGGATTCCCCAGAGAGACCAGCTCAGAGTGCCTACCATTTTGTGTAACACATAGTAGTCATTCAGACATATTTGTCAAGGGACCAACCAATGGGTCCATGGGTCAGGACAGTGTGTTTCTTGGGGGCCTGCTGAAGAGGCCCTGAAGGCTGAGAGGCTGGAATATTTTGGTTCAGGAGAAATGGAATCTTCCATGATATTCTAGTAAGAACAAAACAGCCCTGAAAAGGAGATCACTTTCAACTTGATTTCTCTTTGTGTCTAAGAGGGTGTAGTAAGAACAGGAGCTTTGAATTTTCCTTTTCCTGCTCTGAGGCTAGATTCACCTCAGAGTTTTTGTAGCCTGCTAGACAAATGGCCTCCCTCCATCCCCAGTCAAGTAGTCATTTCTCAGTGCTGTAGTGAGGACCTCTCACTGATGAGGCTGCTGTGGGAAGACTCTGCTGTATTCTGGGGAGAGGGTCTGTCCTACACATTTCAGGAAGACAGCAGAGAATGAGCGCAGCTCTTAGTTCCAGCTTTTCCATAGACAGAAAGCCCTCTGTTCTCCACTGAGCCCTTCCCCTGGGAATTGACTCCCACACATGGGCCAAGCCAGAATAAGCCAAACCTCCAGAGCCCAAACATGGCCTCCTATGTAGAGGCGTGTCAACAGGACTCATGATTTCCTTAGCCAAGCATCTTCTCCAGGTAGGGTAGTTACTGCTTCTAGAGAGTGGATACCAGCTGAATCTTTTGAAAGTTATCAGCACATCCAAATTCCTGAAACAGACACAGTGCATGCTAAAGGAGTGACCATGTCCAGTGACTATTATCTCTCATAGGCCAGTGGATCAGCCATTTTTAAGATTCCACTTCTTCAAGCAGATCATTGTCTGGGGTCTAATGGTGTCCACCCATAGTCTAGGGCTTGGGGATACACACTTTTGCAGGTGGGAATGTGGTACAGAATGAATTTGAAATATTGATGGTTTAGATTAAAGTTACAGTTTAAGCGAGCAGCTCTTTATGAGTTTAATCCAGTGAGCACCCCCAATCTCTACCCATCAAACATTCTGACTATTCAATTCGGCAGAATTTATTATCTGACTGTCTCCATAGCCACATGCTTGGGACCCTGAATCTTTTCACAGAAATTATTGCCACCTTAACCTTGTCATGTGTCATCACTTGGGAACTCCTTTCTCACTGTCATAAATTATAGCGATGACAGTGAACTATAATTCTACTAAATTAGGGAAGTCATATAGCCCCATTAAAGCCAATGCCAAGACAAAAACTACATTGCATTGTAATGGTTTGTATGTAATATAATGAGCCCTGATAATTATGGCCCTTCTGCTCTCTGCATGAAATATAAATCCCTGTAAATTATTTTTATTTTATTGTCAAATAGCTACAAATAATCCCTAGTGTAATGTTGCCATCTATGTACCCAAATTGCAAACCTAAATCTTTCTTCTCTTTTTCTTTCAAGTACAACACTGTAACATTCGCTGCCTGAATGGGGGTAGCTGCAGTGATGATCACTGTCTATGCCAGAAGGGATACATTGGCACGCACTGTGGACAACGTAAGTATAGCTTGTGGTAGGCCTGTGGAATCTTTTTACAGGTGCTGTGATTTTCTCTGATGACCAGGGACACCCCATTTTTGCAGATGTCTGGGGACCCTACAGATGGACAGATCACCCCCAATAGTGCCAGATTTCTATCCTGGGTGTTGATGAGAAGGTTTTTGCTTCACTTTCTTTTAATTTGCCTTTACCACCTTCTTGGCCTCAGGCCTTAGACTTCCATGTACAGACTTCTCTTCTTAAAGAAGCATTTGCCAGTTACTTAATTCACAAACTATACAGTACTCCTTCGAATTGTAGAGTGTGATAATGTTAGATTATTTACTGGTGCAGCCTTAAACCAGCTTAGAACATTTTCATCTCTTCAGAAATAAATCCCAGCATTAGTGCTGAACACCCACCTCTTAATTTACTGACTATCTCTACCTGACATTTTAAGAAACATCTCAAAAGTATTTCAAAAACAAGCCTCATCTTTTGTTCCAAAATTTTTCTTTATATTGATTAATAATGTCTGCCTTTCTCTAGATTGGCACAATAGATTCTGGCGCTGTAGTGTTTCCTATGTGTGTCTAGTTTGCTGGTTCACTCATGAGCACCAATGGTTATGCCTGCTCTCTACCAGTCCCTCTAGACTACATAGGATGAAAGCTTATCTTATGAGTTTTTTTTTTCTTATCACTCTAGGATGAACTACTTACCCTACAGAAAATCTGGGAAGGTTCAAAAATAACAACAATAAAACAATCTATAAATCTATGATTCAGATCCTCCCTTCTAGGCCCGAGGTCTTACATAGTAAATATTTTATTATTAATGTTTTCATGTCATTAATTATTCCACAGTTTTGTTAAACTCCATTATACACATGCTTACTTAATAAAATGGTTTTTATTCATACTGTTTTGAGTCTTACCATTATATATATATATATATTTTCTATAATGGAAAATGATGCTATAAATGAAACAACGTTTATACAATGCCTAGTGATTAGCCCTACACTGCTCTTTGGCAAGAATATTGAGTTTTGTGCAGCCCAACCTGGAGAGGAGAGAGATGCAAGGCAGCTCAGGTATCTCTGGTCCCTGTTCTGAGGGATGTGTAATAATAAGTTTCTGGCCTGTCTAGGCAGAAACACACAAATGCTTATATTGATTACACGCTGTTTGGCCTAAGGCTCAGATATATTGCTAGCTAGCTCTTTCATCTTAATTCAACCCATTTCCATTCATCTGTTGTGCCACATGGCTTGTGGCTTACCTATTTCTTTACATCTTGCTTCTTGGATGGCTGGATCTCATCTCTCCTGATTCCGACCTCTTCCCCTTTATCTATTTCTATTATCTATTTATCTATCTGATTTCTAGCCTCCTTCTAAGATGCCCTGCCATAGGCCCAAACAGTCCCTTTATTAATGAATGATATTCACATCATATAGAAAGACATCCCACATCAAGTTCACCCATCAGGTGACAAGTCATAGGCCTTTTGAGCAACCTTACTATGTGGCAGGTACATTTTAAAGCTACATTCTTGGGGGTGGCAGAGTGATTCTTCTGATAAAGGCATCGCCACAAGGCCTGGGGTGTTCTCAGTTCAGGCCCTGGAACCAATGATGGAATGAAGAAATCAGCTTCCTCATGCTGACCTCTGACCTCCACATGTGCATTATGTGCTCACTCACTCATTCACTCACCACTCACTCATTCACTCACTCAGTCACTCATTCACTCACTTACTTACTCACTCAATAAAATGTACCCAAAAAGCCCCAAACAAACAAACAAACAAACTCAGCCTGTAGTAACTGATTTGTTATAACAACTGTTTGAGTTGGAAGATCTCCATATTGGCTCTAACAATGTGGAAGTCAGGGCTCAAATGTGTCAGTGATTTCTCTGAGGATCCCAAGACAGTAATGAGCAGGGTTAGGATTGGAGCTCCAGTGGTCTCATTCCACAGTCTATGTGTTTAATGATATGAAATGCTAGCTTTATCCACTTCACTCAACAAGGATTTACAGTGAGAACGATCATTCTGGATGGGGAAATGGGAAGTGGGAGAGACTGTAAGGCTCTGGCTGCAGGAGGGGAGGAGTGGATAGAGTCCTTGGCCTTCCGAAGGAGTCAGGACAGGTGCTAAGCATCTCTTCCTGATAGACTTTAGCCCAAAGCCCAGAACGGAGAGACACCAATGAACACAATCTGGAAAAACCTTTCTTAAATTTCAGCTTTCTCATCTGTAAGATGTGAGAGGTGGCTTGAGCGTTTTCTCTTTCTACCTGTTTATTATGCCCTGACTAAGAGGCCAAGGAGAGTGATGGACGCTCAGACCCCTCTCTACTTTTATGGTGGTGTAAGAACTCATGTCTCTATTTCTGACACTAAGAAGGCGGAGCAGATGCTGAGATATGATGAAACAAACAAGTAACTTATTGGGCTAAAAAAAGCAAAACAAAAACAAAACCCAGTGGACAATGAAAGGGAGACGTAGAATGTGAAGAGATGGAAGTCAGGGCAGGGACTGAAGCAAAGCCCACGCAGAAACACTGCTTACTGCCTTGTTTCCTATGACTTGTCCAGTCAGCTTTCTTATAGCATCCAGGACCACCTGTCCAGGGGTGGCATCACCCACAGTGAGCTGGGCCCTCCCATATCAATCATACATCAAGAAAATTCCCTACAGACTTGTCTATAGGCAAACTGTTGGAGGTATTTTTCCAAATTAAGGTTTCTTTTTCTAGATAACTCTAGTTTGTGTCAAGTAGACGAAAAGCTAACCAGGGCAGGGAAGTATCCATGAAGACGTTTACGATGAGCTTATGCTCGCAGGAGTTAGAGGAAATGGGGCAGGAGGACCAAGTCAGCACTTAGCTTGGAGTTCTTAGCCATGCTTTTTTATGGAGGGGGACAACTAACGTGTTCTTTCCAGGACTTGCCTCGCCAGCCACGTCTTATGATCTTGTTGCAACACTCAAATTAGTCTTAATTATTGTACTTAGATGGCTGAACCTCAGCATTGATATTGGTCACTTTCAGTTAGTGATGCTATCAGCAGGAACATTGTTGCTCCTCAGGGGAGCCTTCTAAGAATTAAACATTAATCATAAGCAAGAGTCCACTTGCTCACAAGCAGTTTGCATTTGGTGAAGTCGCTCAGAAACCACCACTTCACATGTAGTACTGAAAGCATTTCTCAGGGCTGCTGGTAATGAGGCCATAGAGTAACTCAGGTACAGAGTCACTTGTTCAGGGAGTGTCCTATGAAGATCTGCATCTGGGGTGTCTGTTCAAAGCAAACACTACGGTGATCATTCCTACCATGTTTGTTGCCCTTTCTGGGCTACCAAGTGTGGTGTTGTTAAGACTTTACCTCCTTATCTTGCAGCTGTTTGTGAAAGTGGCTGTCTCAATGGAGGGAGATGTGTGGCCCCAAATCGGTGTGCATGCACTTATGGCTTCACTGGACCCCAGTGTGAAAGAGGTAAGTGATTCTGAGTGATTGGTATAACGGCATTCTGGTGACTAATCTGTTACCAGCTTATACTGTCATGGAGTATGTTGCTACTTCCTGAAGTTGGCTGGTTGGGCATTAGGACTTCTGAATTGTCACTGAGGAGGACTCCAGGAGGCGGAGATGGTGGCTCTGAGTTTGTATGCTACTCAGCCATTCTTGGCATCGGGACATAGTGTTCCACAGTGAGCTTCTACCTAAGAAGGTGGGCACTGAAATACAAAGACGGCCATTTCCCATAAAGGTGAAATATTAAACTTCACATGACCCCGGTAAATTGGAGATATGATTCTCCTCAAGCATGCTTATAGAAAGGGAAATGTTTAAATGAAAAACACACATGAAAAAAGGTTGATCCTGGCAGGAGCCAGAGTGACAAACTTGGAGCTAACAGCTCACAGCCCATGATTGTGAACTCAGTGCAGTCCAGAAAGTGTGGACCACCACCTTCACCTTCACTTACAAAAAGATATCCAGGGATTGCCTCGAGGGCAAAGAAGTATCAATAAGCTTTAGTTTGAATCTGGGTTTTTTTGTTTTCAAATTTGATACTTGTTGCTGCTATGAATTAAAAGAAAACTTCTGCCTGCTCTGCTTAGCTATTGATGCAAATATGATATTCAGTTATGCAGGGGTTTGTAATGTTCTCAATGATTGCTGGCTTTGTTAATAATTCTGTTTCTATATCCATAACCAATTTCTCATTATTTCTAGTTTTAATTTAATTATTGTATTTTAAAACTACTATTTTAAAAAATTATCTGTCCCTTTCTATATGTTATATATATAGTATGCATGTGTATAGGCACACCCATGCTATACATGTGGAGGCCCAAAGAGGGTATTTGTGTCTCCCTCTCACCTCCATCTTATGTAAAGGTGTTGGGGTGTCTCACTGAACATGCACCTCACTGTTTTGGATAGACCTGCTGGCCAGTGAGTTCCCAGGATCTGCCCATCTCTTCCCTACAATGCAGGGTCACAGGCATGTGCAACCATGCTCGTCTTTTAGATGGCTGCTCGAGATTTGAACTCGGTGACTTTTCCTTGCATAACAAACGCTCTTCCCCCTACCCCATTCCTTGTTATTCAGTGATGGTTCAAAGGTTTGTGTTGTATAAAACTGCAATTGGAAATTCCCCAGGAACCAGCCATGGCAGCACATGCCTTTGACCCCAGTATGTAGGAAGCATAGAGGTAGGTTGATCTGTGTGAGTTTGAGACCAGAGTGTGCTCCATAAGAAGTTCTAGGACAGCCAGTGCTAAATAGAGAAACCCTGTCCCCAAAAATAAAAACAAAAGAAAATTCCTCAGAACTCTAAAAAACTATAATGACCACTTTTCTCCAAAGTTGTATAAAGATTTTCTTCTAAGAGGAAGGCAAAAATTAAGTATCATGTTGTTGACATGTGCCACTTAAGACATGTAGCTGAGAGGAACAATGAGCACTGTGGTATGTGAGAGTGCTTTTTTTTCAACTTGTCCATTTTGACCTAAATTCATTTATTTTCTAACAAACTAATGGTATGTTTTGACAAGAAACTCTAAGCCAGTTTTTATGATTGCTGGAGAGATGATATAGTATTTCCGTTCTTCAGGCCACCCAGAGTAATGCTATGTGATGTGTAATTGGCGTGACCACTATGCTACATCTTGACATCCTTAAAGAGTTTTTGTAAATGATCCTCCTTTGTAACTTGCACATGTATACCATTGCCCTGTAGCTAATACACGTCATTAGCAATAAGGGACAACCTGTAATAGGTGGTAGCCTTCTGTGCTCTTACTGTTTGCTCGGTGAAGGTGATGTCGATTACAGGTGTTGATGTGTGACTTGGTGGTGAGTGAGGGGAACTCTTTAAACATTGCTCCTGAGTTTAATTTGTTCTGGAGAACTAAATAATAAAATAAACATTCTTCTTTGAACAAAGAGGTCAGTAGTCGGCTGCAAAGAATAATCGGCTCCCATAGTGGGAGATGCTGAAGGAAGGCAGGTACCCATCCATGCCATTACTTCTTCAAAGATTTGATGTTTGCCAAAGATGAAGAAATGACCCGAATACACAAAGTTACTAAATCCCTAGTCAAAACTTGTACATTTTGATGTGGGGTCTCCAAGTTTGGGGTGTGTTTAAGTGGCTTTTCATTGAAGTGTGGGAGGATCTGGCCACAAAGTAGTAGTGATTATGGCAGCATTCCAGATAGAAGGGGAGGTCAGGAGAGGAAGTGGGCTTTCCCTGGCTATTACCCTCCATTGTTCTCCCAGGAACACAACACTGACCTTCTGTGAGAGAAGGGAGACAGGGCCTCCTTTTCTCTCGCAGAGGAAGATGGAATGCCTTTTTAGTTGCAGAGTGCAGTTTTTTTTTTTTTTAATAGACTTTTCACTATTTTATGCTCTTCTGAAAGTCATGATTTTAAAGAATAGGGTCCCATGGCCTCTCGTCAATTATGCGATTTGTGATTTCATGGACGGAAGGCGAATGTGCAGAACCCGTCATGATAGTTCACGCTGAAGCAGGGATGACTCTCTTGAGTTGTGTTTAAGGGAGTAACCACTTGGGTTAGTTGTGTTCTGTTCTTATTGAGATGAGAACAGGATTTGGGGTTTGGAAATAAACTTCTGGGAAGCCCTTATCCCAGCTGTGTTCTCTCTCTCTCTTTCTCCCTCCCCCTGTCCCCTGATAATAGCACCCACTAAATTATAATGAACTACAGACTGCTTTTTCCTTCACTAGAATGCAGACTCAGGAGCAACTATGGCTTCCATATTCTTAGTGCGTGATGCACAATCCATGACCCATAAATGTCAAGTGGGTTAGTCTACCATCTTTGGGAGATCTAGAGATACACTATTGGGTATAAACAGTATATTTTAGAAGTAAATCAGTGTTGATTGCCTGCATGTTGCCAGCTTAACATTCTTACTGGTTTGGGCCAATCTTGACTACACAAGTGAGTTCAAGACCAGCCTGGATTACCTCAGACCCTGCCTAAGAAAGCCCAATAATAATAATATTTATCATTATTATTAAAGATGAAAAAGTTAAGGCTAGGAGGGTAGTTTTTCCTCTGTGTAACAATTCAGTCAGTTTCTTTTAAATAATTTTAAAAACCAAAAGAAGGTAGCCTTGATTATTGCTTTGATGAATCTAACATAAGGTTCTGAAATTTTTTCTCATTTTGATTTAAAGGCACTAATACACTCTTGGAAAGATCAAATCTGGTCTGGTTGCTGTGTATATTAATGGGTTCCCCAAACTTCACAGACCATGAGCATATGCACAACTTTCTACATCAGGATGCATTTGTTCTGACAAATGCCTGATCCTGTCTCCATGGTGATGACAATGCTGGAATCTTTACCCACTCCAGAAATGCTTTTAGCTGTTAGCTACTTATCAACGAAGTACAGGAGAAGCATTGTGGAAAAACTGACAGTGGGCTCGAGGGACCATGGAGCTGCTCCATGGCTGATGGACCATCTCGGGGAGATTCATGGGTAATGAAGACAGGGGAGGTTTTATTTGTTTTTGCAGTAGTGAATAAATCACAGGCTGCTTGCAGCATCACCTCATTCCTATGAATGCAGATGATGTTTTGAGAAGTCCTGGTCCTCATCACTTAGCATCTTATCACAAGCATCATCAAAAAATTTAAAAATTTTACATCATATTAAGCAACCAATAAATATTATGTAAACCATTAAAGGTAGTGATTTTAGTGTCTAGTGAGTGGGAAAGGTGCATGCACAGTGACACAGATTTATGACAGTCACATAGCTCTGTCTGGATATACCACTTCACCCAAGAAAAAAATATTTATTTATTGATTTTTTTTTTTTGTTCCATAGCCCAGATTGGCCTTAAGTTTGCAATCCTCCTTCCTCAGTTCTTGCCAAGTGTTAGGGTGTGCACAGCACAATACCTGGCTTAAATCTGTTTTAAATAAATCCTATGATGTATACTTGGGGTTTATGAAATATACGAAATGTTACAGGATGCATAGACACAGTAACACAACTTTTATAGTGGAACAAATTCTTTTATCTTCTCACATATTCATTTGTTGGTAGTAAGAGCAACAAAATCTACTTTATTAACAAAATGCTTAATAGAGTACTATGCTTATTAAAAAACATCGTTGGCAGTGGCTAGGGTTATGGAAATGGCTTTGTGTCCATGGATGAGTAAATGAGTAGAGAAACTGGCACACCTATGTGTGAGGACACCCTACTGGGAGCATCCTTTATGGGAACAGAGATGGAGCCGAAAGGTTATCTGGTCCTATTCCAAAGAAGATCCGGGTACAGGTCTTGCTGAAATCCCTTACCACTGTGCTTATTGTTGCTTCCACATGACTTCGGTCCTAGGCTATGTGGTGGAGTTATAAATAAATTCTCCTTTGTAGGTATGAATTGGGAGAGGGCCAGTCGATTTCTGAAACTGTTCCAGCTCTGTCTTGAGGACTGCAGTCCAGAGACACTTAGCAGGTTTATATGCTCAGTCAAGAGTGCTATAGAGTATTTGATGTGCGTATTTCCTGGAAGTCATGGTCTCTAGGGAGTACATCTTTGTGGTTTATGAGTATATATTGGATAAACATCTACAGCTTTATGGTCCATCTGATTTGCCAAAGTAGAACATTAGTCCCAAGAGGAGTCCATGAAATGCAGTTTCCATGGTCAATATCATTTTGGAAACCCTATACCATATCCTTATTCTTTGAGAGGTACTAGGTGTATTAGAATATGCACTACTGGGAGTCCTGGGCAGAACAAAATATCTTGGCTTAGTCTAAGTTAGGAACTAGATATTTTTAAATTCATCCATCCAGAATCATCCTGTTTGATATCCTTATCCTGAAGCTCTGGATTCTGGTTATATTGATGAAGGTCACTTCATGTGCCCATAGTGATGGCTTCACGATCTGGGAAAATAGTTTTCTGTTTCTTACATTATTTCAGCTCAGAAGAGGTGATCATCTAAACACCTAGGCAGTTTTGGATGAAGAGTACCGTTGCACAGACATTCATTCTTTGAAAGGATTGACTGACCATAAATTTACATGTGTGTGTAACAGCCCTTTGGATTTGTCTCTTCTTCACCTGAACCCATCAGTCTCCAGGTGTCTCTGCTGACATCACCACCTCTGGCCTCCTGCACCTTATGCTCATTTCAGTTTGTTGATCAGTGCATAATTCAAACTTTCAGTCTTTGTTGTTTACTTTAAAGACTGAATTAAACCCATGTTAGCCTTCTTAGTTCTATAATGCCTTCTTAGTTTTCTTGAATTTCATAAAAGATTAAATTTAGATTGTGTGGCCAAGACTTTCTGTCTTTGAGGATATATACTGATGATTTCCTTAAATGATGCTTACTAAGAGGTAAGGAATAAGTTTATTTACCTTCTTAATTTTTTTTTAACATGCTGTGGAGAGCAAAGCTCTGCCTAACTCTGACCCAAGGTCACATCTCATGATTCACTGGCAATTAACAGGATCAGGCTGATGGCAGGTCTTGTTTACACCTTGTTTGCTGTTTACGACTTTTGCTGGAAATGGAATGTGCCCTTGCTCCTCCACTCTGTCCCGCTCATAATCTCAACTGCCTTCCCCGTCTCCAGCTGCAACTTACTTTTCCTTTCAAGGTTAGCAGCAAGAGTGATAACCAACCCTGTCACCCTATATATACTCAGTTCATCCCCTTAATAAAGGGGGCTTGATCAGATCTCTTGTCCTGCCCTCATTCTTTCCGTCTTTCTTGTCCTCCCCCTCATTCTCACTCCCCCCCCCCCCAGGGTCTCTGTTGACTTTACCCGCGGGCCGGGGCAAGATGCAATGTCAGAAGTTTTTGACTCATCCATGCTTGTGGTCCAGAGGAATTTTCTCTCCCATCGTCCTGCAGCCACTTATAAAATAATCACACAAAGGCTTATATTAATTATAAACTGATTTATGGCTCAGCTTATTGCTAGCTAGCTCTTACTATGTCTTGACACATGGCTCATGGTTTTACTTGTGTTCCATTACATCTTGCTCTTTTAGGTGGCAACTTGCAGCATCTCTCCTGACTACACCCTCTTTCTCCTTTATCTATCTATGCTTGGAATTCCTGCCTGCCTCTAAGCTGCTTTGCCATAGGCCAAAACAGTTCCTTTATTATCTAATGGTAGTTCTCAGAAAGACATCTCACATTACTTCCTCTTCTCTGTCTAATTAAAAGGGAAGGTTTCAATTTCAACATACAAAATTTACATATAATAAAACAGCTATCAAGCAAGAATTACAGCTACAATATCTAGTCTATTTGTATTTAGTGAAATTAAAGTAAATATTCTATCATCTATCTTATCCTTGTGAGTCCAAAGTTTCATATATAATTTGCCTTTTTTATAACGAGGAAAACTATAATTATAACTATCTAGTCTTCAACTTCATCAAAGACCATAGAAGGATATAATATTGCCTGAGTAGACAGGAAGTGAAGCAACCTACAGATTTTAGAAAGACAGATATCTGGTTACCTGCCCACCTACAGTTCTTTTGTAATTTTGGGGCATCCATCTTTAGTCTACAGGCCTAGAGTAGACTCTGGCATACCTTTCAGTGAAGCAGGAAATTTGAAGGATTGTTCCATCCATTTTGCTAAGGTTTGTCAGTCACTTCTCCCTGTGTCCTGCAGAATGTCTGGCAGACTCTGTGAAGCTGGAACCTGAAGGACCATCTTGGCTTGTTTTGGCAAAGTTACAAAGTTACAGAGGTCACCACTTTCCTATGAGTCCTACATGTCAAGTTTATATAGCAAACTGTCGAGCTATCAAGGCAAGAATAGTCTCTTCCCCAATGGTTAACTTTTGCCACAAAGAAAGTAAATTATATATGGAGTTTCTTTGATGCCCACCATCCTTTTGAAGTCTAGTGGTGCTTCCAGGATCAGAAATGTCTCACTGTCCTGAAAAGTCTAAGTTCTTAAAATATTTTAAATGCTATATTCTGGCATTTTTTTTGAGTATTTGAAGATTACCTATCTAATTGAAATGTATCTTTATATATCTAAAAATATAACTTACATGACTTTAAGTTTGATTATCATGTGTATTTCTTAATTATACATTATAATTTTAAAAGAATTATATAAACATATCTTAAACAAAAGTAGAAATATGCATACAGTATAACAAATTGACCTTAAATTTGTATCAATAAACCAAAATTCATACCACTGTAAGATATTTTGAGATTAACAGTTGTTTTTGGGTGGAAGTAGGTTCAATAACTTTTAAAAAAATCATTGCTATATCATATGACCCCTTTTTTTCCTAGAAAGAGATTGACTATGACCATTAACCATTTATAATGAAAACAAACATTTATAAACAGTATTTGGGGAATTTGGACATAGCTTTCCATTACTACTTCCTTCTTATTGAGGGGCACTGATAATCTTATGGAGGTTCTGAGGCAGGATCATCTTAGTTAGGCAGCCTTGAAGCTGATGTGGCCGTCTCTTCCCATCAGAGATTTTTCAGGGGGTCTTCCTTGATCAAATCTTTTTTTTTTTTTTAACTCAGAATAATTCCACAGTCTCTCATTTTCTGTAGAAATAAAAAGAAAACCTCTTCTCCAAAGTAGCATATCTTTTGATTTCAATTTCAAAGTCAAGTCAATTACAAAATATATAGGTTGGATTAATATAGCAGCATTTATAATCAAATGTCTGTTAGCAGATCTTGTTCTTCCACAGCAAACGATTCAAAGACAACATAAAATACAGTATCCAGACTCTTTGTATATTTTCCATTTTTTATGTGCCACCTATACACATACACATGTGTGCGCATGCACACACACATATACACACATACATACACATATATACAAATATACACACACACATTTACTGTATTTCTCTCTCTCTCTCTCTCTCTCTCTCTCTCTCTCTCTCTCTCTCTCTCTCTCTCTCTCTCTCTCTCTCTTGACCATATCTTTAATCTGATAAACTTGGCTAGGACTAAAGACTCGGCTAGGGTGGCTGTCTGGTTCTACTCAGCTTCTTAGTCTAGCTTCATAGACAGCTTAGCTTCTATGGCAGGAGTCACATTTACCACCCCAACTCTGGGGAATTCTAGGGTCCACATTGCCACCAGGTAGAGCACCACCATCTGCTTGCTGCTCATGAACTCCATTTAAGTTTTTGACAGCAGAGCTTCTTAAAAGAGACACACAGATCTTGCCTCTAAGGCTGAGTCGGGAAGTCTCACTTAAAGGAGCCTCGCGTCAGCTTGCTGCCAGCAGAGCTGACCCAAGAAAATGCTGTAGTAAGACGTTGTCTTTGACTCTGTACCCTTTTTGTCTGTAAGAACAGTAACCTGAAATCTGCCATAAGCAGCTTGTGCTTGTACTGAGGCTTCTATGAGACTGTGGGATCACATGTTGCAGCTCAGGCTGCAGGCAGAAAACCTGCCATTTTGCAGCTCAAGTCCGAATGCCACCCTGTACCACGGCCCACTTGAGAAATACACTAGAAAGCTGTATTTGGCTTTGTTTCTATGTTCTAAGACCTTTTTAAAACTTTTTTGGGCTTTATGTGGGTGTATGCACATGTTGGAATACCATCCATAGTCAGAAGGTAATAATAAAAGCTAAATTAGATATAACTTTGGACTCACAAGGAAAAGATAGATGATAGAATGTTTCTTTAATTTTGCTAAATGCAAATAGACTAGATAATGTAACTGTAATTCTTGTTTTGTTATTTGTTACATGTAACTTTAGTATGTTGAAATTCAAACCTTCCTTTTTAATTAGACAGAAAAGGGGAAGTGATGTGGGATGTCTTTCTGTACATTGTAACTTACCATTGGACAATAAAAGAACTGTTTTTGATTATGGCAAAGCAGCTTAGAGGCAGGTGGGAATTCCAAGCATAGATAAAGGGAAAAGAGATGCTTCAAGCTGCCACCCAAAGGAGCAAGATCTAGTGGAACACAGGTAAAGCTCTTGGCACGTGGCAAGACATAGATTAATAGATATGGGTTGAAAGGTAAGAGCTAGCTACCAATAATTCTGAGTGATAGGCCGAACAGTTTGTAATTAATGTAAGTGTCTGAGTCATTATTTGGGACTAAGCGGCTGTGGAGCTGCGTGCAGGCTGAGAAACTTCAGGCTACAATGCAAGATCTGGGAATTACACAAATTGATATAGTTTTAAGGCTGATAAAATGCTGACTTATTGTGGTGGCTTTGATATCCCCTACTAAAGACAAACTCCTATACCTGAGGTTTCTCCTTCCTCATTAAAGCACAATGCAGCCTGTAGGTTTTATTAAGTGGTGGGTGATTCACATATTCTAACTGCAGACTATCGAGGCTGGTAAGAAGTACTTAACTGTCAACTAATCTTTGATACAATGTTCTGAGATGAGAATTCTGAGCATGAAGTTAACAAGTGCCTCCCACCACATATAGACATGACTGTATGTCTGCGTGTGGTTGGGGGTAGATTCTATGGAGGAAATGGAGTATTCACCAGCTTTTCTACCATGTTTTCTTAGTAACAACCCCTTGCTCTAAACTGTTTCAGAACTATAAAAGTAGACAATAGATTTGGATTTTTCTTTCCTCAGAAAAGAAAAAAAATACGCTAAGGGCTCAATTTATAAAATAGGACCATGCCTGTTTCTGTCTGGGGAGCTGTTGTGCTTGTCTGCTCCCCCCACAGAGGCCCCGCTGACCTCTGCTGTCTCAGGACACTGAACCAGGCTGCAAGTGAAGGCTTGCAAGTCAGAGCCACATTTATTCAAAGAGAACGTGTTTTTATAAGATGCGCTTACTTTTGAGGAATCGGTTCTTTCCTCAAGTGACCATGGAATGCTCACACTTTCCCAGAATCCCATCCTTTAAATCACTCTTAATGAACTTTAGGCCAAAACAATGCAAGATCTCCCCTCAGCAGTAAGTTTTGGTCCATTTGTTACTCATGTGACTTATACATGCCACTTATAAAGAGGGAAGTACTTTGTAACGTTCTCTAGTGTAGGGAGAATAAAAGCCAGGCGCACACAGCATCTAAATGACTTAGGGCTGGCGCTGGAAATCAGCCTGCAGGAGAACTGACTTGTCTTCCTTGAGGAAGACAGCCTTCGAACACCACAGAAAATTTTTTAAGTTTTCTTAGCGCTCCTAACCTGGGATAGGCACTGTCTGTTTGGACCTTACGTAGGCCTGCTTTTTCCTGTTGAGTCTCCACTTGCCAAGCAGGGTGAGTTCTCAAAACCATCAGAAGGCTGTGACTCAAAGACATTATGGCCTGTCTCAAGCCACTCGATGTGGGCTTTTCTTCAAGACTTCTGGGTTGTTCCTTACGTTTTATGAACGAGAGGAAATACTAGGGAAGTCATTCCCAGAACTATATTTTATCTCAAAAGAGCCCCTATTCCAATTTAATATTGTATGACAATCATTTTAATGTTACCATAAAACGCTTGTATAGAAGATGTAGTTTTTCTTAACTGTCTTCTCATTCCTAAGATACTTGGGTAAAAGCCCAGGCTCTGGAGAGAAATCCTTCCATTCACTGGCCTTGGGTAACTAACTGCCTGTGTTTCCATATCTGATCTGTACAATGGGTGGAGTGAGTGAGAGACCTGCCCAGTGAGAATGCTAAGAAGATTCAGTAAATTAATGCAGAAAGCACTTAATATGGGACTTAAATGATCCATTTCTAGCAACTCGCATTCTCTCATTTAAGTGACTGTCATCTTGGCTGAATGCTGTTCCTTCATAAATGTCATCATAAAACTTTCTATGCCGTTGAATTTAGAACTATCTTTGGAGGCTCCACTGAGATCATCTGCCCTTCTGTTTAGAAGTTTTGTTATTTAATTTGAGCAATACAGATCTATTCAGATGCAGCCAACATTCCTCTCGACTATAATACCAACCATATGCATTTCCTTAACACACACCCAGCTATCTCGTGCAATTGTAACACAGATTGGTCTGAAAGTTGGGCAAAGTGCAAAAAAATGGAGAAGAAAGAGGTTAGCAAAATCCTCAATAAAATGTAATGCTAATCATGGCTTCGAAGTGTTTTATGTCTACTATTAGACAAAGTTTATGAAAGGTTTCACTACTCTTATTGACACGTAAGGCCAAATTGAACCTGAACCTTCCCCTTCACAAAAAAAAAACAGCAAAATATGAGAGATGCTTAGAGCATGTTTGTGTTCCTGTTCTTATGGCTGCAACAAAAGTAGAGTTGATGTGGCTCATGATTTAAGAAAGGATACAGTCTGTCCTGACAGGGAAGACATGGGAACAGGAGTTAGAGGTGGCTGTCACTTGGTGTCCATGGTCAGGAAGCTCAGGGTGGACTGGATGAGGGGCTGATAAACCCCCATGTCCCACCAGAAGTGACTCTTTCTCCAGAGACTCCAACTTCTAAAGACTCCACAACTTTCCTCAAACTGCCACCAGCTGGGGACCGAGGCGAGATTATGGGAGATGTTTAACAGTCAGACAGTAGCTGTGCCACCCTTAGAAATATGGCATTTCTAAAACTCAGCGAGAGGTATTAGACACTGACCTTTAGCACCACAGTCAGGTCAGCTGCACAGAGTTCATACTTTTACAGCAGATGTGATAACTTGAATGTACAAACAGCATTGTCACATTTGTTGGGAGTAAGAAAGGTTTTCATTCACAGCACCATAAGCCGCTCATATTTTATTCCAAAGCAATAAAAAATGTTGGTTCTAGAAGATTCGAGCTTAGGAAACCAAAATATTGGAGTAGTTGAAACCCAGAACCTTCATACCAGCGTCATTACTGTTAAGTTCTGTGAAGCTGAGTCTGAACAAAAAGGCATCTCAGTGCTGGAGAGATGACTTGGCGGTTAAGAGAACATAACTGCTCTTTGCAGAGGACCCAAGTTGTTGTCCCCACAACCACATCAGGTGGCAACTCACAGCCACCATATCCAAAGGATTCAACCCTCTGGCCTCCAGAGGAACCTACACTTACATGCACACACCACTCACATGCACACACCACTCACATGCGCAGATCACTCACATGCATGCACCACTCACATGCACATATCACTGACATGTACACAGCACTCATATGCACACATCATTCACATGCACATGCCACTCACATGTACACATTGCTCATTTTAAAGCAGCTTAAGCCGAAAGGAAATAGTTATAAGGGGAAAGAAGGTGCAAACTTATTTGTGACGTATTGGTGAGAAACCATGCATCCGTAATAGTAGATGTAACACAATTGTCCCAGCTCTGAGACAGGTGTTCTCATGAGAACATGGACAAAAGGACCATACAGCATGTCAGACACAAACACTGGGACCATATTATGGCCATAGTAAGGATCCCTGTGTAATGGATTTTTCTTCAGCACACTAGTAGCCTAAGTCTCAGATTGCAGACATAAGAATACCCCAATGATCCTGAAATACTGTCTCCGATAAGGTGACAGTGTTCTTTGCAATTTTCTTTGACGTCAGAGAGACCTTGATAATCATGTTACTTGCATTGCCCTTTCTCTGATTCCTGTGCTCATGCATATCTGAGTTTTTCCTTGGAACCATCATTAAGTTGGAATCTGGGTGACCTAAAAACAAGGACACCATGGAAGTGAATTGTTGAGGCACCACACATTCTGAGACAATGCATGCTTTTGAGTAGATGCCTGCAGAATCATCCCTTGGGAACGCCTTTGGATGTCATAACCACAGTCTGCCCTCCATAATTCATTTGCTATTTGGACAAGTCACGGCCACCTCCTTAATCACTAGATACATTTGTAATAGTTTATGTGAGAAATAACAACAGCCACCTAGCAACATAGTGTTTGGTCACGTCATGTTTTAGAATGCCACATGTGGTTTTCTGGACTTTAGAAGGACAAGTTCTTACTGTTTCTAAAACATATTGAAAATTAAGCAGCAGATAATGACCCCGTTGTGTACAACAGGAGAAGCCAGGCTTTTTGGAGTGGCTAGTTTATCAGTGGCTCTATCCCACCACCTTATGTCCAATGTCTAGCATCCAGTAACTCAGTAAGCATTTGTTACCATTCTTGTGAGTGAATTAAGAAATGATTAATCTACTCCCTGTCCCTTGTAGGTGAATTTCCTCCCTAGGTATTAGGTTAGTTTAAAATAAATGGCTTTATTATGTCACTTTCGTATACATGCTGAAAATTCTCTAATTTTCAAAACCATGAACAGTGTCAAATGCAGCCAGTGAAATTAACTGAAGACAACCCCAAAGTGTGTGTGTGTGTGGGGGGGGAAAGGGTGTCTAGAAATGGGGTCTGTGGCTTCAGAAACAGCTGGGATATTCATCCAACCCTCACACCTGTGGCCGGCTCTCTTATTCATTAGCTATTTTTAACGACCCCTCTGGTGTTAACTGTCTTTATTCATTCCTCTCTGTTCATATACCTCTGACTTGGGGTTGACATTTCATAAGCCCTGTCCTGTGTGCTTTACTCTTTAGTTTTTAAAATTCTCAATTTTATATGACTAGGAACATCTTTTGGATTGGGTTTATGGGAGAGGTCTTTAATTGTAAGGGGCTGCTTTATGGTATGCGCTCTTTCTGAGGCTATGGTAAATAAAGTTTGTATTAAAATAAAAGAGATGTGAGACCTCATGGAACTTGATCTATTTCCTAAGTAGGAAGAAAATGTTCCTTGTGGAACTTGAAATATTGTGTGTGTGTGTGTGTGTGTGTGTGTGTGTGTGTGTGTGTGTGTGTGTGGTCACCAGGCCTTGGCAGCAGACCCTTTCCCACTAAGTCCTCTCTCTGTGAAGCAGGAACAGGATATTGAAATGAGAAGCCAGGGAAAAGCTGAGAGTCAGTTTCTTCCTCCCTCTCTTGTGATCAGTTTGGTTTGTTTATCAGGAGATTTGGAGTTTCTTTTTCCTTGAAACAACTGAGAATTTGAAGCAGAAAATCTTTGTAGGGACAAAGATTTAGAGCTGTCTTATCACATACCTAGAAAATGCCTTACATCCAATACATGTTCAGTACCTATTGAGAGCATGGGTCTGCTCTGTTCCCACTTTATTCCATGGTTCAAAGTGGAGCATGTGAGTGGCTGCAGGGCTGCGGTGATGTGCAGTCATCAGCTTCCTCAGTTACCAAGGCAACTACGTGAAAACCTCAGCAAGTGTTTGCCCTGCTGTACAGTGCTTACATTCCCAGTCTTCCTGTGGGGGTGGTTTCTACCCCTTCCACTTGCGGTGAGTGATTATGAAATTACCTTAGTTTAGCTCTGTCTGACAGAAGAGTCATGTAGCTAAGCTGTGGCTCAAAAGAGGGGGATGAGAATGACAGGAATTCAGTGTGCTCCTCTGGGCAGCCCAGAGTGACATGGATGAATATGCTGACAATGTTCTTCCCCTGAGAAACATTTGGTCTGGCTTTAAGAAGAAACTCAAATACGGGTGTGTGGTGTTTGGCACAGTCTCGAATCACTCGGACGGCCTAATGTACATCTGGTATCTTTTTTCCCATGCTTTACTTGGGGGTATCCAGCAAGACACACTTCCTGCCTGCTATCTACATCCATAGACTGAGTCTTGCTTTGCCAAGTCTCACGGAGAAGGCAGCATACAGGCTGCATAGGAAGAGACACCTCTGAAAATGGGCACAGGATTATATGAGACAAGTTTCCAAGGGCAGTGGAAACTGGGATGCTTGACTGAAGACCAACCAGCAATGGTTGTGTTCTGTTTGGGGGACTCGGGATTGGTAAACAGAGGGCTTTCAGTTATTCCATGAAACACAAATGTTGCAAAGATTGTTGGGAACCAAGACTACATGTGTTCTTCTAGCCATGATGTGTACGTAGGCACAGTGTGAGTAGATGCCTGGTGGACAACTGGAAGAATCCGAGTAAGAAGGAAAAGGAAAGAAAACTCAGATGTTGGTTGAGAAAAAAAAGATGTGTGTAGAAATTTTAAGCGTTTGCTTTCAGCTTCAGCAACTTCAGAGCAAGAAAAATCGATCAAAGGCTGGCATCCTTTCTAATCACTGTCTATAGAACTCTTCACACTCTGATTTCTTCTTAATACTGTAATAATGTATAGTGAACATATCACAGGAAGTTCAAGGCGATGCAAACGGTTAGTATGGAAGTCTAACCCAGAGCAAGAATTCTCACCCATAGAATTGCAGAGGACCTACAGGGCAGGCCACAACTGCCCAGGAGCAGTGGAGAAGCTGTTCCTTTACTCATCATAATTTTATCCTTAAAATGGTTGCCTGGATGTCTTTCCTGTTATCTTTCAATAATTTCTTCCATTTTAGAAAAATCGTTGCTTTTATACAGAGCTTTCTGAGTTTAGGAGTTATTTTAAAAACAGACTCCTTTTTAACTCCATAAAGTTACTGTTGATGACAACTCTATTCAACATGACGGTTGCTGAAAAGCCATCTACCCGGCTGTACTGAGAAAAACTGACGCTTGATTATATGGAGGACACACTCACTGATTAACGCCTGTCTTAGGACAAGCAGCCTGGAGGAGCCAAGCTTCAATTTGCCTTTCCCACCTTGGGACTGTGAAGTCATGGGCAGTGTGTTCAGTTCTTTCCCAGATCAGTGTGGGCCGAGATGAGAGTAAACGGCTAATGCAAGAAATCCATGCTGAAAGCCTGTCAGACATCTTCTGTTGTTCAGCATCCTGGTGGGTTTTAGGTAGCTTGGATTTCAGAAGGCTGTATTGAAGGGCTTGAGACTTTTTGGAGTATTAAAATTAAGCATGCCAACTTTCTTCGTTTATCTGTAAATACATGTACAGCTGTATTTGAAATCACAGAATGAAAGGAAAATATTATACTCATTATTAAAACCAAGCAGCAGCCTAATAAGAATCATATAGCTGTCTAACTTCATGGGGTGACCCTAAATTCAACTGACACAGCGTTGGAAGTGATCAGTTGTGAGTGTAGGGAATTTGTTCTTCTTTCTGTGATTGGCCGTTCATGACACGGAGCCCTCCTCCTCCGTGACAGTCTTGGCTCTCACTGTGCTTTCCCTGCCTGCCTTCCTTCAAAGCCACAGACTTCTGAGACACAGTCCTTGAAAGTGTCTCCGAGTTTTACCACGCTGGAGATGCATTTTCAGAGTTGACATATTTAACTTCAAGATTAGTCACAGAACACACTTTGGAGAGTGTATATGCTCAAATGGAGCAGTGTGAGAGGGAAAGTCAGAGTCCAAGTCTCCTCCAGAGTCCAGTTCACAGTATTGTCCCCTGACCCCCAAATAACATCATTGGCAAAGGTACCTAACAGTTCAGCCAGTTTCCTTTCTGTGCAGATACGCAGACATAGAATGCCCTTTGGGTTTTTACTACGGACACACAGTTCTCCCTTTTATTTCTCCATTCTAATGAAAAACTTAAAAATTAGTTTGAAGCATTTGCCAACCTTGAGGTTAGACTTTTAAGTATTTTCTTCTTTTAAAATATTGGAATAACAGCCTCTCTCGTGATTGCTTAGTCTGACCTCCTGGACTTTAAGTTCTTGTAGACGACATGCCTCAGAATTGGGTGTTGGTGGGAAGAGGCATTATTTTGGTAGCAAGTACATAAGAACAGCCGAATTTCCTTTTGAATTGTTAAGCTACACACCAGTCCGTGCCAGCTGAAGATTGCTTTTACAGTAAGATGTGTTAAGCGTACTGTTAACAGTGTGTTCCCTGTAGGAAGGGGCCAAGCAGGATGTCTCCTCTGCCCTCACCTGCTTACTTCCTTGCTGCCCATATCAACTCGTGTGTCATGGAGAGTTGCCAACACATGAAATAGGAAAGTGGAAATGGCATTGTTGACTAGAGGGGCAATAAGAATTCTCAGGGCCACTTACTCTGAGAAAGCACAAGCTTTGTTCACCCAAGAGGCTGGTTTGTAAGTTTCTTGGTTCCTTACTGTGAAAATGCCAAAGCATATGACAATGGAGAAAATTGAAAGGAAAAAACAAAAAGATAAATGGAGCAAATCATCAAAGAGGGGCAGGAGCTATTTAGGTGCCCACCTCCTTGGAGTTAATCAGTGGTTCGTAAACTTGAAATGCCTTTTTGTTTTGAGAACCAAGATTCAGACTCAAGTTACACAAGAGAAAATGTTATTTGGCTTGAGAACGGAAGGGACTTGGTTCACATGGATTCGTAGGCAGATTCTTTTACCATGGGGGAATTGCAATTAGGGATTCGGGATCTTGAGAACATGATTGTGACCTAGTTATTCCTGTGCTTGGAGGACTCATAGGAGGCATTGGCGGAGACTGAAAATAATGAATTAAGAGTTTCCAGCTGGGATGTGATGAAAGCACTCTGGGAGTCTCCGTGTCTTGGCCAGACTGCATGGGTTAGAACTTGGAGGGACCCAAACTAGCAGGAGTATATGACAGATTTATGGCCCAATTGATGTTGGGCATCAGAAAAAAAGGCCGAGACTCAAACTTCCTTGAGAACTCTGACTTCTGGAAGATCTGTGTTGGGCAGTTGAAGAAGGAAAAGGTGACTTTTTCCTGTGATGGGGATACCCAGCTGGAGACACAGAAACCAGAGGTCTTTTTTCCCTGATAGCAACTCCTCCTCCAAGACCCCTTCTTTGCCCTCTCTGCTGCCAGTTCCAGGGACTCCTTCCACACTGTGCAGCCTGCATGATTGGTTCTGTTGCTGGGCCATGTGGCCTCATGAGGTCAGGAACTTTCCCCACTGTGCCCACACTCCTGTTCTTTGATTAGTCACAGCAAAGTTGCTGCTACAGTAGTAGCATGGGAACTAGCTCCCGCTAATCTTTGTCGTGTGAAGGAGTGAGTGGATGGAGCCATTTAAAACTGGAAGTTCACATTGGCCCCTCTGCTTCCCCTTCACACTCTCTCCCTGCCCTCGTCCCCTCTGTCTTCCATCAGGCATTAATTAGAACGTGCCAGGAAACTGCTACCAGCAGAACAAGGGGCATAGCTGATGGGGATGAAGGAAATGTCGGTGAGGGCATATGGACATGGCGACACTGATGTGATATAGGACGAGAGTGAGAAAGACAGTGTTTATGCCACTCCAGATGTCAAAGGAAGGTCTGGATTGTCCTCAATGGAAGGTGAAGAATTAAATTAGAAAATTAGGGTTTATTGAATGTAGGAAGATTTGTAAGAATTGATGAGAATAAACTGGGAGGAAAGTATAAGAATGTGGGCTGGAGAGTTAAGAGCACTGGCTGTTTTTGAAGAGGTCTGGGGTTTGATTCCCAGCACCCACATGGTAGCTTGCAACCTCTTGTAACTACAGTTCCAGGAAATAAAGCCTCTGAGGGCTTCTGAAGGTGCTACATACATGCGGTGCACATACATACAGGCAAAGCAATCATAACGTGAAAGAAAATAAATAAATATTTAAAGAAGACTACCTTAAAGAGTGATCTGATCTTATTAGAAAAAACTGCACATGCCTCGCTGTGATGGAGACAGATGTTCCAACAAGTGGAGCTTTGAAGAGTAAAGGCATAGGCTCTATGAAGGGAGGGTTGTGTGGCTTTTGAGTAATACCTTTGTACTGCAGACAAATATCACAAAACAGCTCAGTGTGTCTTGGTCACCTTGCTTTTCTTTCTTGACTTCCCAACTGTCTCTTCACACCTGGATTCCCCAGGGGAGGCTCGAAGGGACCGGGGAAGCATAACACACAATTTCTTGCTCCATCATTGTATGATGTTCGTGTGTGTGTGTGTGTGTGTGTGTTGGGGGTAGCATATGCAACTGTGGGCATGCGTGTAAAGATCAGAGGTTGAGCGTCTTCATTGTTCTCTATCCTATGTTTTTGAGACAGCACTTGCTGTTTCTGGTTTACTATGTGGCCGTCTCTGGGCTCCACCTACCCCTGCCCTTCTTCCTCTGTGCTGGGGTTACAGATGCCCTTAGTTGCACTCAGCTTTTGTGTGGGTGCTAGGGATGTAAGCTCTGCTCCTTATGCTGGTACAGCAAGCACTCCATTCACTGAGCTGTTTTCCCAGGCCCCTAGTGGAGCTTTTAATAACAAATTCAAAGCTCTCAAGTCCATATTAAAAGTGCCTTTCAGCCTGGATTCTTTTTGTTAGTTTACTATTTGGATTAATGTAAGAAGGGAATGGGTTAAGTGGTGGGGTCCCTCCTACATGCTTTGTTTTTCTTGATCCCCTCTCCCTAGTTGCTCCCAGTCAGTCCCTCTGGGTTCTGATCTCTGGCTGTGGGCAGAGGGTTCCTCTAAGAGCACACGTGTCTGTCTGTCATGTCATTTACTGGAGTTTCCATTTTCCTCATGCCAGACACAGACCATTTCCACTCTTCAATCTGAGGGTGTTCCCTGGTGGAACCTATCCTTATAGTCAGTCTCTAGACTATCAGTAAATGGATGCTTCTGAGTTGATCTGATCTAATAAGAGCTCTGATTTTAGTACCTTTTACTATTACTGTCTTTGTGTGTGATGGATCCATCATCAGTATTTGGTCACTTAAGCTGATGTTTAAAGTTGTGTGAACAAAGTGACAGTGGCCTTCATGTTACTGGTTGTTCTGAGCCCCTGGGAGCTGCTGCTTTCTTGAGCTGTGCCATGTTCTTGATCATTCTATAACATTTGGTCGAATCTTTTATAGCTTATAACATATATATTGGTCTGGTTTCTCTTGTGGATGGGAAATGTTTGAGGCCCTGGTGTCTCCATACATGGTAATCACGTCAAATAAGGGCTAAAGATATACTTGTTGAATGAGCAGATCAAAATTATATTTCTAAAGCAAGTATCTGCTCACTGCCTTTGGGGAAAAGTCCAGATTACTTTTTGCAAGAGACCCTGTGCCGTTTAGTGTCTGGAGCCGCTAAGCCCTCTTTGAGCTAATCTCCTGCTGCCGCGAGCATGCCAGACTGCAGTATATGCCCAAAGCTCTGTGTTCCACTCTTTCCTTTCATCAGGACCATCAGATAGAGATCACTGATCCTCAGCTGAGAAAGTGGCTGCTAATCATCCTGTATTAAGTGATTATAACACTTGAGGCCATTTTAGAGGCATCAGTGGGTCATTCCACTTTCTGGATCCACCTTCTCTAGTTTGTATGCAACATGGATTCTGTTGTTTTATAAGCCTGTGCCTAACCCTGCATTGGATTTATAAATAGTATGAGTAAGCCAGTGTCGTGGCCCAAGAACCATCTAGTTCCATGGTCTATGCTGCATACAGTGTGACTTCATCTTTGTAGTTAGGATGAGACTGAAAGTGATTTAATTCGTTGATGGGGTATCACAGGGCCATGCTTAGGATTCCTTTACTCTGGGTTTGTCCGGTTGCCACCAGTAGTAAAAGAAAGGCCATTGCTGTCTTCTGGAAGGAATGCCTTGTGTCCTAGCTGAGTTCAGAGCACTGAACTCTCCTGAGACATCAGGAGCATTGAGAAGCCCAAGTCTAGTAATGAGAGTTCCCTTAGTTATCTGTCAAACATCTTCCTGAAAGGAATAGAGATTGGGAGACTGATGAGAACCCAGCATTTCTTGGATAGAGCACCAACTGTAACTGAGTGCTATATCTTAGATGTAAATATAGATTATTTTCCTTAGAACTGTGATGTAACATTTGCCAGAGGTTGTTTAGTGTCCATCATGCTAATAAAATCAGGTTTTCTTTGAGTCTGTATTTATTTATTTATTTTTTAGCTAGTAATCTCCTTTGCAATTGGCACATAATGCAGTCTGTATTCCATGCTTATCCTTCTGTGCCTCTTTAAGAAGCAGTACATGACCCCATGTTTCTGTTTTGTTAAGCTTTGGAAATCCCTTGAACTTCATTTTCTGCTATGTCACAATGAGTAGTATTTTTGCACATAGAAATTTCCTTGTACCTGGCATAAGCTTCTTGAGAAACAGTTTGGACACTGTAGGTCACTTAATGTACCTTGCTAGTATGATCTCGTGTGTCTGAATGTCTGAGTTCTAGTTTGACCCCATTCTGTGATCTTTTAAAATAATACAAAGTTAAAGCCTTTGTCTATCCTACCAATAAACAGTAGGTCTAAAGCTTTTGCTCAGCTTATCAGTTGACAGTAAGTCTTCAGAGAATTAGTTTCTTAAATATTTATTCTATTTACTTTAAATATTTTTCTTGATGCTTAATTTCTGTTACTATTTAGGTTTTTTGAGACATAGCTCATGTTTCATGTAGCCCAGGCTAGCCTTGAACTCACTGTGTAGCTAAGGATGTTTTTGAACTCTTGATCCTTCTGTCCCTATTCCTAAAGTGACAAGGTCACTGACATATGTAGCACTCAGGATTAAACCCAGTACTTTATTCTTGCTAGGCAAGCACCCTACCAACCAACCTACATCCAAGTCAGTATTCAGATATTCTTATTTATAGTCACTATTACATGGGAATATTTTCATTGTGATTTATATCTGCTGCTCTTGGAGTTACAGACCCCTTTAGCTTCTGGAGAATGGATAAATATTTTAATTTACATTCTAGGTTTTGTGTTGGCTTTTAAATGTATTGATGCATCCACCTAATTTGGATTTGTTACAGGCTTAGCACAGATCCTAGTGGGACACCAGTGTGAAACCAGTGCTGGACAGTGAACTCCAGGATTCATTTCCTGTTGGGAGCCTGACTTTTACCGAAAGTGTTACTTATGGCACTGATTTTTGGTCTAACCTGGGACTTTCCACATTTCTACTGCTTTCCTCCAGTTGGTGGGAATCAGGCATTTGTTTCTCAAAGGTTCTTTCTATTTCTCTGCTCCGGCCATGCCAGATCTTTGGCTTCTGTCTTGGACTTGTGAACTCTGCCTTCCAGCAAGAAAAATGGGTGCTCAGCACCAGTCAGTCATCGTTCTTCCACAGGCCGAATCCCTTTCAAATGCTTTGCTTGGAGAACCTGCTCACCAGTTATCCTGTATCCTGGCCAGCAGCTGCCTGTTTGCCTGGTTAGCACATGCAGGTCATCTCGGCCTCCTAAGCTAGCTGAAAGGCTTTCTTTTTCCAACTCTGCTATTCTAGCAATATCACCATTTAATTTTTAAAGGCGTTTTTAAAAGGCAAATGATTCAATAATTGAACAAGAACTGACTTCAGAATAAGTAAAGTTTGTACACTGTGTGATTCCTCCTCTGCATCCTTCTCACCCAGAAAATCTTTGGCTATCAGTGCCTCACTTCCCACCTTTTCTTATTTCCTACAAGTTTCCCTGATATTTGTAGTAGCAGAGGCACAATATATATACATTTACAGTTTGTAGGGCCAGTTGGAGAAAATGGATTCCAAAATGTGTAGGCAAACCTGATTGGGCACACATTTAATCTGCCTCAGATGGTTAGACATACAGGGCACACTTCAAACAAGCCCTTCACATATGGCCATTGCATCTGGATGCCTAGCTGCGGACAGTGAAGTTTCCCGTCGGGTCAGTTGACAGTCTGTGCAGTGCAGCTCCTTAGGTAAATAAATATAAGAATTGATTCACTAGTTAATGGTTTTTCAAAAACGGATGCACATTGCTATAGTTTACATGCATAAAGTCATTCTGTGTCAGGCTCAATCCATTTTAGTGAAGTAACTCTTACACTATCTAGGTTTTGATTTCCTTCACTATGTGCCAGAGTGATATCTATTATGAGAAAACCTCAGCCCCATGTCCTAGAATCGCCAATTGTCCCGTCTCCACTTTTATGTTGGTCTTTATCTGAGTCTTCAGTATGAAAGAAGTTAGTATTTACAACTTCACCCCCTTTTCGTGCAGCACACATTAGGATCCTGTTCTTCTAAATTGTGGCATAATAGGATGCCCTATGGTTGCATCATCACGCTCTGCTCATTTGTCCAACATTGTTTCCCTTGAGAAATACTTGTACATCTGTGTGCTTTTGTGCATTTCTTCCTCTTTGAGATAAATACTCAAGTTTCTGGTTCATAGGTTATTTTTGTTTAACTTTTTAAATTGACACATGATAATTGTGTATTTTGTGGGCTATAATGTGATGTTTCAGGACATGCATATTGTTTGATAATCAAATTCAAGATGTTTCATATATTTATTTTTTGTGGAAAGGACATTAGAATCTTCTGTGAGAATGGTCAGTCAGTACAGGGCTATAGCTATACAGTAGGAATAACTTCTAGTGTTCTTTGTAGCACAGTATAATAGTGATGCTTGTCAATTAATTGAATATTTTAGAGCAGTTGGTAGAGAGGCTTTTGAATGATATCAACATAGAGAAGTGGTATCAGGCTAAAGACATAGCTGTCAATTAGTTTTAACAGACCACTAAACATTGCGTATGTGTCTTGAACACTGTATTCCTCAAATGTATGCAAGTTTATGTAACTAAAAATAAAATTGGGAATTTTATAAATAATTTTAGGCTCCCCTCTAACATCAGCTTACTATTCAACAGGATACTTGAGTTTGTTGCTTTTATCTTGGTGTGGTACCCAGAAACCCACTGGGTAAGTTTATCAACAAAAAGCCAAGTGATGGTCCAAGGGGCTGTACCATTTTACATCCCCATCAACAGTGTGCAGCATTCTAATTGTCTGTATCTTCTTAGTCACTTGTTACTGCTCGAGTTCTCCATTATACTGACTGTATTTGTGTGCAAGGATGGTTTAAGCTTTTCTTGTTTCCCTAATGATGGATGATATTGAATGTACTTTCAGCTGCCTGCTCATATACATTTTGGGTAAAATACGTATTTAATTATTTTGTTGATTTTCAAAGTTGTTTTCTTGCTGAATTTTAAGTTTCTTGCTTTTTATGGAAGTCCTGTATTAAAACATAAACATTTTCCCTAGTCTGCAACTTATTTCTCTCTTAAGGCTTGTAAAAACATAAACAATTTTTAAGTCATAAAACATTATTTTTATTCTTTGACAGTTTTATACACATTTAATACATTTTAGTTGTTTTTAACCCCCACTACAATCTATTCTCATCCCTATCCCTCTACTACTAAAATCCTTCTCAACATGTTCCTTCCTACTTCATTTCTTTGTGTGTGCGCGCGAGTGTGTGCATGTGTGTGCGTGTGTGTGTATGTGTGTGCACGTGTATGCACATGAATGCTTATGTGCGTGTGTGAGCATGTGTGTGTATATGCATCCGTGTGTATGCACATGTGTATATGTGTGTATTTGTGCATGTGTGTGCATGTGTGTATATGTGGGTGTGTGGGTGTGTGTGACACACCAAATTTAATTAGTGCTGTTTGTACAATCATGGGCTACAGTGTTGGAAAGTGATACTTCCTCCCCCATCTGTTATTAATTCCCACAAATCTCTCAGGGCAGGCTGAGGCCCCTCGAGCCCCTTTTTGACTCTGATGAAGCATTCATTGTTGGATCAAGTCTTCTGCTGGTTACCACTGCTACGGTGAATTCTAAGTGCAAGAGCCATGTCATATTTAGAAATTGTCTTTTTTGCTGCACATCTCCTTTTCACTGGCTCTTAAACTCTTCCTACCCCCACTTCTGTGATGATCCCTGAGTCTTGGGGTGATATAGATATTTCACTTAGGTCTGAGCACTCTACATCACTTATTATTGCCACTTGGACTGATTACCAGTTGACTTAACTGCTACCCCACCTTACTGCAGTAAAAAACAAAACAAAAAAATTTCTCTGATGAAAACAGCTATAATCTGTTGTTACAAGCATGAATATATAAAAGGTATTTTGGCATACCCATTTAGCTAAACAACAGTAGTAGGTTTGCTGCTAGACCCAGAGCCTCCTCATCCGTGGGCTTTTGACCAGGTTTACAGTATCAAGCATGAATTCCTTCTATGGAACCTCAAGTCCAACCAGAAGGTGGTTGATTACTCACTCTATCATAATCACGCCAATACTATACCAGTGAGAACATCTTGTTAGCGGTTATAGATTGTAGCTTATAGAGCTCATAGCTGGGTGAGGCTGTTGATGGCTTTTCCCCTCTGCGGCGTCTACATAGTAACACTGTAAAGGTTTGCCAGCAGGGAGAAAGCTTCCAGCTCACTTCCAGCTCAGGGTCTGTGTCCTGCGGCCTAGGTATGCTTGATGTCTCAGCAATAGGCTCTTACCATCACATTCTGGTGGGTAACCAAGAGCAGTAGCCCTAGCCTTATTGTTCCAGAGCCTCTGAGTCTTCCCTTTTCTACACTTCATAGGGAGGTGTCCCACACTTGTCACTGGCCCTTCCCTCCCTTTCCCTTCCATCCCTATTCCCTCCCTCCCTCTCTCCCTCCTTCCCTCCTACCCTTTCTTTTCTGAGTGTGTTACTGGGCTTGAACATAATCAAGTTCTCTACTACTGAGCTACATTCTCAATCCAGGTACACACACACACACACACACACACACACACACATGTACACATATAAATAAATCTCACTAATAACAGGCTTTGTCACATGCTTCATCTGCATCTATCAACACAGTGATATTTTTCTTGATGTCCATTCATATCGTACATTACAGCTGTTGTTTTTCGGATGCTAAACCAGCCTTGCATTTCTATATCTCACCTGGTATGGCAAGTTATAATATATTGGTGTTTTTGCACCTATGTCAAGGGAGAATTATGACTATATTTATATTTCCTTTCTCATAAACCTAGGAAAATGTCAACTCAAAGTTTTTTATTACATTAGTTCTTCACATGATGCCAAAAAAGAAGAGTAAATATGCTTTACTAAAGCTAGCACGGTACAGAAAGGTCAATCAGCATTCCAACATTGTTTTATGCTTGATGTCTAGAAGCGGTGGGTTGGAAATCTGTGCTTAAGCTGTGAGAAGGCAAGTAAAGTCGGTGTTTGCATTATGAAATTCAAGTCGACACAGTATCGCTGGAAGGGTCTAGCCAACGTGCGATGCCATTTTCCTTTACATTGTGTTTCATTTACTGAGACACTTGAAACACCCCCTCATTCTCTACAAGCACATGGAATGGATGGTAAATAATTGTTGTCCAAACCTCTGGGGCCTGTGTACCCAGACTTCAGCACGTGTGAGCGTAATTCTTCTCTACACTAATGGGTGGGGACCCTTGGCAGCCTCCAAAGTGACTAATAATTGACATATGGTACATAAATAACATATTCTTTGAATAATAGAACAAAATTATGGTTTATCCAGTGTATGAGAGTTCATACTTTTTTTCAGTCCTTTCAATAAGGTTTAAAATACTCATCCACCCTATTAAATTTTTTATTTTTCTGACTCAAGTACAAATCAGCTATTACATGCCATTCTCCATCTAAATTGAAGAACAGACATTGGCAAAATACATTATTATATGTGTATACGAGGCTCTGGGTTTGGTCCTCAGCACAAAAGAACAAAATGAAAACCCTGTTCTAGAAATTTCTCAAAAAGCCTTAGAATCTTGGAGAGAAATATCTATTTGTTATAATTATAGTTGAGTTAGTTTGTCAGAGTAAGACACATTTTTAAATTTAAGACACCAGTAAGATTTTTATCTTGGTGTAGAGATGTGGAGACTATAAATATCAAGTTATAGAATAGAAAGTTAGCATTTCCTCTGCTTTTTCAGATTCATGCATAGAAACTTAATGACATGATAAAGATACTATTTTCTTTATTCTTGCCTTCTCTATAACATTTTAAGTGGTAGATTTTGTTTATTCATTTAGTAATAATGATATCATTGTGACACACCAATTAATTTTTTATTTAAATACTTTTATTATTAATTTTTTATCTTACGTGTATGGGTGTTTTGTTTGCATAGATATCTGGGTACCACATGCATGCGTGCTGTCTGTGGGGGCCAAGAGAGGGCATCAGATACTTTGGAACTGGTGTTGCAAATGGAAGCCACCTTGTGGGTGCTGGGAATTGAACCTAGATTTTCTGAAAAAGCAGTCAGCATTCTTAACCACTGAGCCATTTTCCAGGCCCAAAACCTTTTTATTTTTACTTAACTAACACTGCAACTGTTATTTGCTTACACACTTCCATTTAATGTTAGAATATACATGGCTCAAAATGTTTCCAAGGATTCTTCCTAGCATTGGAATTAAAACAAAATTTTATTTCCTGTTTTCTAATTTTCTATATATGTTTTGAATGTTCTAGACGGATCTCATTTATTTTAATTAAAAGGCTATATATGTAAAAAAAACAATAAAAATATAGGACATTAACTTTATTTTTCCCATGGCAACTTTTTTGTACCTTTTTATCATATGTATCATGTATACAGTATGCCAGGCATCTGCTTGAATTTAGGGAGAAGATGTGAGAGCCAGCTGTACCCCCTGAGCTCAGGTTCATCATCACACTGATATCTCGTCAGTGGGAGCATGGTACCCTCAATAAAATATTACCATCTGAAGCAATAATTCTGCACCTCCCGCCTGGAAGGGTGACTGAGTTGTGTGTGTAGAGAACTTGGCTTGATATCAGTGTGTGGGAAGTGTCACCATTATTGTGGTGTGAAACCGAGTCAGTGTTGGGTGGCCTGGGCACACAGCGTGACTGCTCACCTGCAGCAGTGTCTGAGAAGCCTCTTCCATGTCTTCAGCTGTCCTTCCCTGGGACAGGATTCTAAATAGCAATGGACAGAAGTTTGTCAAGCTAAGTTTCTTAGGGACTTTGTAAATGCATTTTCAGCTTTATCATAAGGGCTAGTGAGAAATTAGGGAGTTTCTTTTTGTAGTTATGTAACTATTACTATTTTGTAGAAATTTATTTTATAGATATGAGAAGGTCACTTAGACCTAATTAATTACTTTTATGCTATTAGCAGGCAGTAAACATCTGAAGGGAAGCAAATCAATAAATAGAAAAAAAAATATGTCCCAGATCACCTGAACAGTTCAGATGAAGTCACTGAGTGAGCAAAGCATCTCTCTGTGATGTCATAGCAAATCACACATTGAACCTTCCTAACTTCATGTTGCAGACAGACTCCGTGTCCCACCAGATGATTCCAATAAGCTTGCTTAGTGATTGCTTGCCCAGGATACTGTCCAGCCACCAATTGTGTTCCATAAAAAGCCTTCTTGGGTGATCACCGAATGGCAGGGTGGAGCTGGCCTATGTGATGATGAGGATGATGAGTGAGGGAAGTTGATCTGATCACAAGTCCCTTGTTCCACAGTGAAGCAGCTACCGCACCAGCCTGGAGCGTTCTTCGTGCCTGCCTCCCAGACCAAACATTATTGCCTTCCCCTAGAATTTGCAGACCACCCACTGGTAGTCTATAGCATATAAAAGGATCCAGATGCTTAGAAAGAGTAAGGCTAAGAGCAGAGTGTGCATGGTGCTTTCCCACTGGTCTCCCTCGGTCTGGAGCACTGTTAACATAGCTGGCTTACTAGAGAAGCCAAGTGCCATTTCACAGTCCCCCTTCCTGACTATTGTTTTAGAAATGTATCACAGTTAATGTGTATCGGGAGGTATATGCATTTTAAGAATATGCTTGATTTGAAAGTCTCTGTGTCTTTCCACCCTATATCCCTCCTCAGTGGTCTTTTATAAACAGAGGAGAAATGGATTATTTGATGTGCATACACAATAACTTTGAGGACAAGAAACAGAGAGCACAAGAGAAGAGGGAATCATATAGAGACACAGGAAAGGGAGCCACATCCCTGTGGGGAGGCTGCATTTGCCGTATAGTGTAAGCAGAAGCCTAAATATAGACAACAGTGTATGGCCTGCTTTCTTGGAAATTTAAAAAATGTTTCATTTTATACATGTTTTAGGAATGAGTAGTTAGTTGGAACTTAACCACTTGGCAGCTTCACAGCGGTTTAGCTAGTGGAATATGGTTCTGAAACAGTTCGTTCAAAGCCCACTTTATAGAAGTGGCTTCCTCACGCTCCCCTAGGATTGTGGGTTTATGGGAAGCAATTAATTCCCCTCACAAGACACACATTCATTAATTTATTTATCATAAGCCCTCCATTTATCTCATCATCTTTTTTAATGATGTCCCCCAGTCCAAGTACATCACATAACCTTATTTCAAAAATATTTCTCCCAAATTATATTTCTCTTCTGAGCTAAGCCCCCACAAAAGCTAGACACTGGAGGTCTCTGTAATTCCAGTGTACCACTGTGGGGAGATGGAAGGCACAGAGAAGAGTATCTGAAGATCATGGATAAACTAGTCTGGTAGACACAGAAGTGAGCAACAGGAGACCTTGTTTCAAACAAGGTGGATGGTGAGGGCCAATACTCCAGGTTGTTCTCCGACTTCCACGGGCCATGACATATTCATGCCCACATTAGGGGAGGGAAGAAGAGGAGGAGGAAGAGGAGGAAGAAGAAGAGGAGAGTCCTAAACACAACATTTAGACTGCTCCCTCAACCTTCAGGGAGTGAAGAGGCTAGAATGATTATGATAGTTGAAGACAGAGCAGAGGGCCAGAAATGCTGTCTTCTGGGCAAGACCACCGTAGCAATCAGAAACTCACAGCACTCATAAGAATGGGCCCATCAGCAATCAGGCATGATCAGAGGATAGCCCAAGGGGCCATACCCCATTGCAGAGCCGTTTTTACTGATGGATCCAGGGTAAGGAGACACCATTGCCTTAAGATCTGTACCCACTTGTTACCCGACCAGACTCCTGTCAATAGTTCCAATCACAAAGCAAAATCAAAAATCATGGAATGTAGGGAAGGTTGCAGCAGGGAGGGGAGATAATAGGTGTGGGAGGGAGATAGAAGGATGAGGGAGAGTAAACAGATGCATTATTACACGTGTCAAGGGCTAACTTAAATAAATAAACAAACAAACCAAAGACATACCAATCAAACCCAGAAAAGCTTGGCTCATATCAAATTCTTGATGAGATCATAAGGAGTAAATGTTTTCTGGTTCACTGATGTATTGCCTTTTATTTGTCTATTCCTCAAGTGTTTATTGAGAGTCTTGTTTATGCTATAAACTATAAAGCTGGGTTCCAAATGCTAAAGTTTAAATGTTTCATTAAAAACTCCAGTCTCTCAAAAATATGTATTTAAATAATAATTTAAATTTCTCTTCTGTGGTGATCTGAATGAGAATGGGCCCCATAGTTTCATATACTTGAATACTTGGTTATGGAGGGGGCACTACCTGGGAGGGATTGGAAGGTGTGACCTTGGAGTAGGGGTGGCTTTGTTCAGCAAGTGTCACTGGGGGAGGGCTTTGAGGTTTCAGGAGCCCAAAGCTGGACCCAGGGACTCTGCTTCCTCCTGCTGCCTGTGGATCCAGATGAGGACTTCTCAGGTATTTCTCCAGTACCGTGGCTGTCTGAACGTTCCTGTACTCCTACTATAAGTGTAAGGGCTCAGCCTTTGAGACTCTGAGCAAGCACCATTATATGCTTTCTTTTGTAAGAATTGCCGTGGTCATGGTGTCTCTTCCCAGCAGAGGAACACTGGCTAAGGCACCTTCCTAATTTAACTGTATCCAGTGGGTTCGTGTGGGCTGATCTGTACCTGGTGGCCTGGCTCTACTCAATCCATGGGCTGGAAGAGTGTGTGCGAACTGGCATGTCTATGCATCAGTGGCTTTGCACTATGTACCATCACTACCAAGGTGCCATCTGTAAAAGTAGCAGACACTTATCCTTGAGAACGGAAGTGCTTTGATTTAAAAGATACTCTTCTACTTTGGATAAATCCAAGGCATGGGATAGCATTTTGCTTGCTGATGGCAGAATGTGGTATTTCTATCCCAGCACAAATGGCTAATCCATTTGGAGGCATCTGATATTGGTTCAATTCCCATTTGTGACACACACTTTTAGCAAAATAATAATAACAATAAAGCAAAGAAACAGTGTAGGTCAGTGTGCTGCCCTTGCATACATATTTCTCCTGAAGAAAGTGCATCACTCATGGTAACACACACACTCTGTGGTCCACTGTTGGTCAAAGCTGCCCAGGGTGGCATAGCCTTGCTGTATATACCTGTACAGGGAAAATTATTGCCACCTGGCTCAGTGTCTGTTTTTGTCGGGGAATACATAGTCCAGTAAGCCAGAGTTACTAGCAGCGGCCACACACTTGTTGGTAGGAGTCAGGCTTGAATTTACTGTCCACCTGGGCCACTCTTTCTCAAAATGAGGTCTGTTGGCTTCCTGCATCACATAGTCACCAGTAAACATGATGCCTGTATCTGGGAGGATCAGAATTATTGCTGTTCCAGTTCAGGAATTCAATGTACTGAATTTGGATTGACAAACCTCAAGACTGCCTCCCTGGGAAAGCTACTTGTCCAGTGGTTCTAGAATGATCTGCCTTCCTCCTCTTATGTGTGTAGGTTGATTATATAAACCATTTATAGGTGAGTTTTGAAGATGGATGATATTACTCAGAAGTAGAAACCCCTTGTTAAGAGAGAGAACTTTCCCCTACAGGATTAAGATTAAGAAAATTCTCAACCACAAGGTTGTCAATTTAGGGAATCAATTAGGATTATTGATAAAGTCTACAAAGAGAAATGTGGAGCCTCGGTTGATGGTGAATGTATTTAACTTGTTTGTGTTTTCATTAACAAAACAAACCTTTTAGAGGAATGGATGAATATTAATGAAACTATTCTCTGGTAACCGAAATAGCTGTGCAGAGGGTGAGGGAGGATTTCCAGTAACACTACCTATACTTCTTGATCTTTGGCCCCTGCGAATGCACTGCACAATGATTTAAGCGTTGACATCCACTGTAGGCCTTATAGATAGCTTCTCTCATTTGGCCCAGTGTTCTAGAATCCTCATCTTCCCACAAAACAGGAGGTAATGAGCAAGGAGGCAGAATCAAACATAAATCTTAGTTTGGTACCACAAGCCCAGAGTCCCTCTCTGGCAGACCTCTCAACCTGGGGGTTTTGGGTGACTTCAGACAAATCATCCAACGCTTTCCAGATGTACTTCTCCCTGCCTGTCTGTTGTGAACACATTATTTTAAGTAGCTTCTACAGCAGCTCTGGATGTGGCAGTGCACTGCTTATCTCTCCCATTTGCATGAGCAGATGTGGTCAATAGGGTGATGTTGTTTAAGAAGGCTTACCCAGGATCAGGATGTCTTCTTACTAGGCTTTTCCTACTGTGACACACAGGAGATAGTAGTTAGGGCACCATCCAGCACAAGTTTTATAATCTACAGATATTTGGGGACTCAGCCATGATCCATGTTTTTTACAGAAATCTCAAAGAAATTGAAGCACAAGGCTTTGAGGTTAGGAAATTGCCTTGTATTAGGACAGCATCCTACAAAGACCAGGGGATACATAAAATCTCAAGTATGCAATATTCAAGATCTTATATCACATAGCACACATTCTCTTCTTAGCTACAAGAGGCTTGGAAGTCCCAATTTCCCCCAGAATGTCGTTTGCCTATTGAATATGTCTCCTAAATAGTACTAGTGACTGGTATTTGAACATCCATGAAACTCTTTCTCACTGATGGCATCCTCTGGAGGGAAAGAGGCCCCCAAAGGAAGTTTGCTCACATGTCCCTGTACAGCTTTTTTTAGACCTTGGCAGCACTGTAGTGATATGTCCTCATCTGAAGGCAAGTAGTGGCAACTGTTATAGATGGCTATACCTAGCCATCCCCACAGTCTTCTGAGGAGGATGCTGTTTAACTGGTAGATGGCAGAGTTGGGTCATTAAGGAGGAGGCTGTACTGATTTGGGATGCCTCTACTCCTGTCTTGTCTTCATGCTTGAGAAGGCATGCGTCTGATGGATGGGCAGCTTGAAAAGCAACCTTAGATGATTTTGGATGGTGTCCATGACAACATTGGTTTCCTACAGGGACAATTTTTGTCACCATTAGTGAAGCCATCTTTTTGTATTCTGGCTCCAAAATTCACCTTCAGTATATACTATATAGAGATAAATGTACTTCATTTTTACAGATAGAACTCAAAGCAATTGCTGGACATTCTTAACAACCTGACTGCAGTCTGTAAAAGAAGACTTTATCAGGATAGCATATTTTATTCTTTCCCTTCAGTGTATGTTATTCATTATTTTCTGATACTTAGATATGAAATCTCCCCTGTCATCCCCACCCCCCATGCCAATCTTCTTACGTCCCCTCCTCTGTTACCAGAGTCAGCTCGTTTTGCCCTTATATGCTGCAGAAACTGCTTGGTAGCAAAGTCTCGGCATTTCCTCAGTTGCTCTGGGAAACCAGGGGAATTTGCTTTTTTTTTTTTTTCCTTATTCACATGGACACAGTAAGGTACGCAGCTTGGCTGGGCTGGCAGATTGTGCTTTGCTTGGGACCCTGGCTCCTGTCAGAGTCGTCTGCTTGTCCTCAGCTTGTGTCCTCGGCAGGCCTTTCACTGGAGTCAGACTGTTCTAATGAGCGCTCTTAGCTTTCAGTCTGGGGGGAGCCCAGCCTCCATCAGCCAGACTTTCCGGAGTGTTCTCTGCTCTTGCTCAAAAGTGCTCAGAGCCTGGAGAACTGGTTCCAGTTCCCTTTCGAAGGGGTCTCCAAATTCCTTCGACATACTATACTTGTGACTACAATTTGTTAAGAGAGGAACACAGCTGTTGCAGCCAATAAATTGTGGGTGGAGGGGGGGGGCAGGCCCACTACTCCACTGTCTCCTCTTGAGTTAGTTACACTTTTGGTATTTCCTGTCACTTAAAGCAGATAGCAGCAGCCTTCTGCACTTGGCACTTACCAGTGTTGTGCAAAATTGTTGGTGCAATGTGGTTATGTGTCTTTACTTACTGTTTCAGACAATGGAGCACTGCTTGCTTCCAGAAGGGATGTAAATATCTCCCAAACAGCTGCCTTTGGGGACATCAGGCATCTGAATTTTCTCAACAAGGATGCTGTATTAGTTACTTTGTTGGCCACTGTGAAGAAATCCCTGACAAAGGCATCTTAAGAAGGAGGGGATTCTATAAGAAACAGCTTGAGGATGAGAGTGGCTGAGTCTGTGGCAGAAGCTCTCTGAAGTTGGTCATGTCGCATGAATGAACAGTCAGGATACAGAGAGGCGCATGCACAGAGAGTGTTTAGCTGGCATTCTCTTTTGTATTCTGTCTGGGACCCCAGCCTATGGAGATCCAACCTATATTCAGGGAAGATGCTCTTTGCTCAGGAAAAACTTTCTAGAAAGAGTCTCATAGCCACAGTCAGAAGTGTATTTCCTTGGTGAGTCTGAATCCAGTTTGAGTCTAAATCAACTTGGCAACGAAGATGAGCCATTATATATGTATCTTGAATGTCCACACACTGCTCTGGAGCTCACTGTCTCATCAATAACTAAGGCAGAATTCTCTGGTAACTATAGGTCTCCTGTATTACTTCAGAGGTGCTCATGGCATTTTTAAGTAGCTCTCAGCTAACACTCAGCCTTCTCTTCCTGAGGGCACCACTTCTTTGAATACCCAACTGATATCCCTTCCCACTTAACCTTCTCTTTGACGCTGATAAGCTCTGCCACTCTTACGTTTCTGGTTTTGTATTAGTGTATACTGAAACCAGGTATTTTTCTAGCTTATTTGATTTTTATTGCCTTCTTATAATTCTACCCACTTTCTTAGGGAGAGAATATTCAAATCAATTGTCAGTGTGCCAAAACAGCCTTTACCTCAGCAAAATCACTTTGTGCTTTTCTTGACTGGATCATGGGACGACTGAGTTTGTCTAGATTGCTCTTCATCACACAGAAGGGAATACCTGTTTAGAAAGGGTTCATGTCTTGGCTTGAAATATTGCTAATAATTTAAACGCTTCCTCCAGGAACTACTAAGATATAAAACTAAGTCTTGTGCTAATAATGTTGAAATTGAATTAATGTTCAAAATGGTAATCATATACCAATGGCTCTTTACATTCTGAATTTCCTTGTTCGGATAAACTGATAGAAGAACCGGAAGTTGTAGTCAGAAGGTTCTGTCCTACCTAGTTGGTTCTGCAGCCACTTAGTGTCACATAATCACAAAAAGGCTTATATTGATTACAAACTGTCTGGCCTGTGGCTCAGGCTCATTACCAACTAGCTCTTACAACTTAACTCAACCCATTCTTATTAATCTATGTATTGTTACTTGGCTCATGGCTTACTTGTACTTTTACATCTTGCTTCTTTGGTGGCTGGATCAGGTCTCCTTGACTCTGCCCACCTACCCTTTTCTCTCTGCTTAGATTTCCCACCTGCCTCTATGCTGCCTCGCCATAGGCTGAAACAGCCTCTTTATTAACAAATTGTAACAAAGTATATTCACAGCATACAGAAAGACGTCCCACATTAGAAAACAGTTGAAGGAACAGAAGATATGTGAAGAAGGATGTTTGAAATGTGTCATGAGATCAAAGATTTAACAGTTCTTATGGAAAAAGAATTCAAGTAGCGTGTGGGATGCTAATTATTATTTATATCCATCTTGATTAAGAGTTCTCTTCCATAAGACATCAAATGTGAATGGTTAAGCCACTTACAGGAGAAGCTTATTTATTCAGACTAAGGAACCTTAATTTTGGAAAATTTAACTCCTGCTGGTAGCTTGAGTATGTTTTAAACATACTATTTAATAGAGGCTACGTATTCTCTTTAAATGTGAAAATCTTTGCAAGTACATACATATCAAGTAATGGCAATTAGCCTGGGCCCTCCAGAATCAGTTTGTGTGTTCAGAGCAACCCTGGGATAGGAGGACCCAGGCATTCAGTACCTTCTCTTCACCTAATCATTTTCCCTTCTTGTCCTCAACCTGGACCTGTCTTGCCCAGGCTCCTCAATGAATTCCTGGCTTGAACTTCATTAGCTCAACTTTGTCTCTGACACACCCATCATACTGATGGAATCCTGGCTGGAATGGCGATTGCTCAGCTGTGCTTTAGACAAACTCTGCTGGCTGACCTGGTTTAAACCTGGCTTTCTTGACGCCATCTCTGTTATGTGCCAAGGTGAAAAAAATTTTTTTTTTAAAAAAAACAAACCCCTGTTGCCCCTTCCATGGCTGCCTTGGGTGGGGGGGGGGTGAGTTACCACCTGGCAGAGTCCATCAGGCTTACATCCAAAGTAGTAACATGAGTTAGTGAGAACAGTCCTGGGCAGGGAAGCAAGAAACTCAAGTTCAGTGTCAGCTCTGCCTTTCAATAGCCATATTGACCTTGGGCAAATCATTTCACTGCTCGGCTTCGGGGTTTTCTTCTGTAGGAATAATTTAGGCCAGATGTTCCCTCTGGGCCTTTCTGATCCTGAAAGTGAGGGATTCATTTAAGGTTAGCAAACTCTTGAATGAATAGATATTTGTGTTCTGCACACTGGCTGTTCTTTCTGCAGAGCCCCGCCTCTTCCTAAGCATGACCACTTCTGTGTAGACTCCCAGTCTGTATACAGCTTATCTCTTAGTCTCAGGTTGTTGTCTCAGAGCCTTTCCTTCTGAATGGTCCACACTGAAGAGAATCTTAAGGTCTGTAGGATAGTGTAGGTGCTGCTTATTAATTTGTCTCTCTTGGTTGGTCCACATGGAGTTACTTTGTTGTTTGCTTCTTCTTGGGCAATCCTTACTCAAGCATCATTGAAATTCCTCATGCTTGAGGCAAGGTGTTTTATGTGTCACATCCTTCCTAAACCTGAACAACTTGAGAAGGAACATCTGTGATATACATGTGTTGCCATGGTGACTCAGCAGCACAGTACAGACCGTGGTAGGCTGTATTCAGGTCACACTCATCCATCCACAGCCTAAGCAATGCCTACAGTGAACTCTGTGTAGAGGTGTCAGGAAACCTGTGAGGGTCTCAGGGAAAATGTTTTGTTTTTTTTTTTTTGTTGTTGTTTTTTTTGTTTTGTTTTTTTTTGTTGTTTATCCAACCTTTCAAGGTGAATTTAACTTACATAGTTCTGACTGACTTCATTGTCACTCATTGAAGAGGTCTGTTTAGCAAACCTTGTCTCTGCCCATAAGAACTTTCCAGCCTTTATTTCACTGGCATTGGCTGGAACTTGGATCTGACATAGGCTTGACTAAGTCTTTAGTTGCTGCTTCATGTTATGAGTGGGTGGCAACTGGAGATGAGTCTTCTAAAGCTGTGCCATCACAGACAGTCACCTCTCTGAGGCTTACTGTACTCACCTTGGTTTTAGGGTCTTAAGGGACTGTATTGTGTATAGATGTGATCTATGAGAAGAAAACTACATTCACAGATAATACATCGCCCCCTTCCCGCAAAGGTGTTGAGCAAAACTGTCTTAAGATAGAAGGAAATTGTGCAGGTTAGACGTGATAGCTGTTAAGTGTAGGGTTTTTTTTTTTTGTTGTTGTTGTTTTGTTTTGTTTTTTTACTTTCCATATCTTAGAGTGGTATATCTGGTGCAAAGCTTCCCCCAGAGACCCTCATTAAACATAGAGAAGAAAATAAAGCCCATAATCCATGCTGCTCACTGTAAAGGGCAGGAAGCCTCCTTTGCAGTGGTATCGATGACGGTAGAGTCATAGCTGAGAATGAAGCTTAAGAGGCTTCTGTGACAACCCCCATTCTGACCCCCAAAAGAAACAGTCTAGACAGGAAGCCACTGAAGAGACTCTTAAAACTTGTGATAGGGATGCTGAAGTGTAGCTCTTCCCAGTTAAGGCTTCTGGTGGGGGTGGGGAGGAATGGGGGTGGGGAAGGACTTTGTTTTCTTTAAGGGGCTGGCCACTGGGAGTGTGACTATGCTCCAGTGAGTTTATGGGCAGCGCAGATTAGACTTGGCTTCCTCTCCTCCTCTTCTTCCTTTATCTCCTTTTGTTTGGGGTGGGTCAAGCACTTGGGAGTCTGGGAAGTGAATGTGATTGAGGTGCGTTCTGTTATATTTCCAAATAACCAATAAAATAACATGTTAATAAAGTGTTTTTTTTTAAAGCATGTTTGTTATTTTCGCACTTAGGTGTGCTGGGGACATTCAGTTCTGATAACCTGCTGGGTTGGAGACTTAACTAACTTGTCTAATTAACTCCACATGAACTCATCTATGGAATGTGTGTGCTTGTTGGTAGTTATGAATATCCCAAATAGATATAAGAACTAATTCTGTGCTCAGTTAATTATATATTTGATTCGACAAACGTTTATTGGGTGCCTCTTGTTCTTGGCAGTTGGAAATAGAGGACAAATTCCCAGAGGTAAACAAAAGATTATCTCTCCTTATTGGGAATTTGATACCCAAGAGGCTGTGATCTGTACTCCTTACTTTGTACCACAAGGCAAGGTGTTATGGCTCTGTGTGTAGATACATGTACACAGTGCAGTGTGGAAACGCAGAAGATGAAAAATTCATCTCCCCCGAGCATCAGACTGAATAGGTTGCTCCTACAGTGTAATATTTAAATTTAGTCTTGAAAGATGAAAAGGCTCTGGAAGAGAATTCTGGAATGAGGCCAGTCTGATATGTTCATAGGAAATACAAGTGATGGCATATCAGACTGTGCCAGATATGCTCATATGTAATACACGGGATGCCGTGTCAGACTGTGCCAGATATGCTCATATGTAATACACGGGATGCCGTGTCAGATTGTGCCAGATATGCTCATATGTAATACACGGGATGCCATGTCAGATTGTGCCTGCCCGGGTTGCTGCCCAATGTAGACATGGGTGAATGAGTCTCTAGATGCTCTCATTGAGTTAAAGGGGTTATGCTCCTCAGTAACAAGCAACCAGGTTGGCAGAGACTTTGTGAAGGGACAGTTCAGTCTGGGATCATGGAGGGACCATGAGAGAGTCACAAAGGAGAGAAAGGCATACAGACATATGTGTGAAACTTGTAGTCCTTATTGACTGCTATATTTAAGTGTGTTATGCCACGTAACTTTTAACTTGGCTTTATAGTATGCTATTAGAGAGCAATTCAGCTGATGTCCCAGAAACCAATCAGATGATGTATTTTGAGCAATGGATTCTGTTCACGTTCTGATGGTATATGACAGCAAGCACTACATTTAACATTTTAGTGCATTGTCTCATATAATTCCAGTAAACACCCCACTATCATCTTTATCTAAGAAAGCTGACAATCAGAGAGAAAATGGTTTGTCCACAATCACAGGGGCACAAAAGGTACCTCCTTTTCTCACAGTGCACAGATGTTATCCTATGTATGTTGCTTATGTGTGTGTGTGTGTGTGTGTGTGTGTGTGTGTGTGTGTGCATGTTTCTTAGTTTTTCCTTGTTTTACAATACATGGATTGACATTAAAATATATAGCATATTAATTATAGTATATTAAGAAGATGAACCCAGTTTAAGAGCTAGGACATTCAGGTTGCATGCGCATGACTTCTCCACTGCATCCACTGCATCCACTGCATCCCCTGCTTCCCTTCAAGATGTAACTTCTTAACTTCTCTCAAATTTCAGCTTGGTGCCTTTTTTTTAAGTGGCACCAAACTGATCCATGTTCTTAAGAGTCAAGGTCAATATATTTAATAAAGCCAAATTAGGGTAATTTTCCATGCAGACAACAGCTGTCACTGTGTGGAAGATTTAAATGTCACTGAAGATTTGGGTCATAAGTGAGCAGCCTGACGTATACAAACATCGCTTTAGTTCTAAGCGATGGGATTCAATCCCTGGGTGCAGAGAAAAGAAGACAAGAGAGAAAGAAGTGATGGAGCCAGGCAGGGCTTGCTCTGAGATCTGACAGATCCAAGTTTTAATACCACATGCATGAATTTGGTGAAACGGAGAAAAATAACCCACTTACGTTTAATTTGCCTGATCTCTGGGGGAAACTGCAGCTTTACAAATCAGAAACATCCTAATTTGAAGTTTTCAATCTGGTTCTTACTCAGTATAATTTTGGGAAAGTTCTTCAATGTAACTCTGAGCCTCAGTTTCCTCTTTTGTAAAACTGGATGTCTCCCTCCGTGGACTGTGAGGTTTAAGTGAGACTGTGTGTGTAGAGCAGCCGGCACTCTGTTCATAAATGTCCACTTTCTTCTTCCATGTTTCTTTCCAATTCTAAAATGGGACAGTCCAAAGCTCATCTTATACATAAACATTAGAAGCACAAATAGCTCATAATTATGGCATTTCCTGTATTAAAAGCCTCAGCAGTTCTCTCCAATCAGACTTGTCATCAGAAGGCCTTCTGAGCTCTGGATGAACCTTTCAAATTAATAACAACATCTGGGATTGCAGGAGGGGGCTGGTCCTCTCACATTCAGAGCGAAAAGAGGGAAGTGGAGAGGAAAATCCAATAAAACACACAAGTGCATGCACACACACACATACACAAACACACACATACACACATACACAAACACACATACACACATACACAAACACACATACACACATACACAAACACACATACACACATACACACATACACAAACACACATACACACATACACAAACACACATACACACATACACAAACACACATACACACATACACAAACACACATACACACATACACAAACACACATACACACATACACAAACACACATACACAAACACACACATACACACATACACAAACACACATACACACATACACAAACACACATACACAAACACACACATACACACATACACAAACACACATACACACATACACAAACACACATACACACATACACAAACACACATACACAAACACACACATACACACATACACAAACACACATACACACATACACAAACACACATACACACATACACAAACACACATACACACATACACAAACACACATACACACATACACAAACACACATACACACATACACAAACACACATACACAAACACACACACACAAACACATACACACATACACATATAGACACACACATATATACATACATACACACACATACACAGACACATACACATACACACACATGCACACTCACAAACACACACATACCTTGCCATAGCTAAGAGTTTGGCTTTTGTGTTTGTTTAATGATCTGTCTGTGCTTATGTGAAGTATTTTTCACCCATTTAATGACTGAATAATTCTCTATGTCCCTGCAATGGTAATGGGCACCTCTTGGTGCCATGTCTTCCCAGTGCGGATGTCTGAAGACATTTGCATAGTAAACCCTTCTTCATCCATTCTCGCTGATGTACACTGCAGGCCACTCTTTGGGGCTAGCCCCAGAGCTTCAATGTTTCAACATGTTCTCTGTATTTATGTCCTTATTACTGCTTATGCCAGGCTAAATACATAATATTTGGAAATTCAGAGGAGGGTTTGTGAGTTTTCAAAATGTCATTTGGGAGTACTCTATAGGTATATCATATTCAGATATTGCAAACGTGATTATCTGACTAAGATTCCACAAAATGTATTTCTAAAAATCAAATGGATTTTACAAAGAGAGCAGGTGGGAGTGAGGGCTATAACCATTCTGACATTGGCTTAACTTGAAAGGTCTGCATATATCAGAGAGAAGTGTGGTAACGTGCAGACACCTTTCGCAGGTGCAAGGAAAGAACATTAAAATGACTCTCAAAGTAAAAGCTGATGAAGAAAGTTTGGGAATTCTCACTTGCATTTTGTGTGAAATTTACACAATTGGCCCGTGCTGTTTTTTTCTCCCAGTCTTCGAGAACTCACGCTCCACAGAAATTTCAGAGATGTAACATCTTATTCTTGGAGCCTCTCGTGTGTAATGTCCAAGGACAGCAAAATCCACACACGGGTGTCTCAGTCGGAAATGAGTTTGAGAAAACTCCACCACAACTCAAACAGACAAAGTGAATACAAAGTTAATTCTGTTTTAAATGTTAAAGGGCTAAGAGATAGCTGACTGGTAGGATATTGGCTCTGAGTCAGGGGAAAGGTAGAGACAGAGAGGAAAGAAGGGGGAGGGGGAGGGGGAGGGGAGGAGGGCAGCAGGGGAGTAGACACGGGGGGGGGGGGGGGGGGGAGGCGAAGGGCAGTAGGTGGTGGGTGCTCAAGGACCAGAGTGTCCCTTTCTTTCTGTTTTTGGTCCTAATACGTCAACATTTGTCCTTGTGCCTGCAAATGGGGAATGTATTCCCAGGCATCATATCTTCTAGAAAGGTGAAAGAGACAAGGGCAGGGTAGTTCAGATGGATTTATCTCCTTTTATCTGACAGTGAAAAACATTCCTGGCTTCTTTCCTCCTCAGGCCACTGCCTGCACCTTATTGGCCAGTCCTGGGCAAATGTCCACTTCTAACTGCAAGGTGGCCAGGGAGATAGGGAATGTTTAGGTGGTGGATAGTCTATCTACTTGTTCACTGAAAAAGAGGCTTTTCTCGGTAAGGCTGAGGGTAGCGTTTGTCTGTGAGTAACAACATAAATATTTAGAAGGGGGTTTGATGCTATGTCAGTTTTATTAAACAACAGTACTGAGTCCCTTCTGGGGTGGGGTGTGTGTGATCTTTATTGGCATGGGTTTTGATCAGGCTGACAGTACTGGGTGTGGATTCCCTCCTTCGGAGTCAGCCTTGAATCCAATCAGAATTTCTGTTGCTTTTATTTTTGTTGTATTTTTAAATTCTCAACTGTTAAGGATACAAAGGACCAAGCAAGAGTGGAGAGATTGCTCAGGATTACTCCCGTAGAGAAGACTTAGGGTATGTCTCCTTGGAGTCTGAGTTGGTGGCATCATCAGTTTAAGAGTGACAGAGTCTGTAGATGATGGATTCAGAGGAAAGAAGACAGATGACCATGTATATTGTACGTACAGTTTCAATATCTAGCTCAGGAGGCAGAGAAAACTGGCAGAGAGGCTGACTCTGTCCACAGCCTTAGGGAAACCCGGAGATAACTGGGATGGAGTTAGTTGTACCCAAGTAAAAAAAGAGAATAATGCAAAGGATTGGGGGGTTTGGATTTCCTTAGATCATTTGTCCTTCTCCTGTGTTTGTTTGGCCATTCATTTGTGCCTCTTATGAGCCTGCAGCTACTCTGGGTAGTTGAGATACAGAGTTTAATGAGACAGAATATATATCCTTAAGGCTCATAGTTTGATAAAAGATAGTTTTATTCCTGAGTGGTTCCCAGAGAGTTCAAACAGTGCTACAGAAGGTGAGGAGGAAGTTGTTAGGGAAATCTTTCAGGAAGAGAGTTTTCTAGAAAATAGAGAGAGGAAAGGAGTAGATGACATCTTCAGAGACCCATGGGTAGGGAATGTTTGCGTGAGTTGAGGAACCACAGTTCACCCAGGGTCTCTGGAGAACAGCTGTGACTGGGGAAGAAGGCCCCGCCGCAATGGGAGAACCCTGTCCAGGTATCTCAGACTCTGATGCCAGGTGCACTCTCTTCCACGGTTACAGGAAAGAGGGCCACCTGCCAGTGACCAGTAGTTTACAGAGGAGAGACAGGTAAAGATGTGGAGGCAATAAATTTTCTGGGATTTGTGGGTCACCTAGTGTCAAGTGTGAAGGATGCTGTGTCCTCTCTCGAGTCTGTGGCCTGAAAAGCTGGGCTGTGGTGATTGATTTATGGAGTCATCAGATGTGTGACAGAAGTTCCTGTCAGCCATCTTTCTACACGCTGTCACTTCTGTAAGACAGAAATAACTCATCTTCCTGCCTAATCCACTGTCCACTGTTCTCCAAGCTCAGGCTCACAGAAGGGCCTGCAGTGCCCACGTTCATCACTGTGCATCTCTGACCCCAGCAAACTTGTGGGTTATCTAACTCAGGCAACCCGAGACTGGCACACAGACCTCCTGACTTGTCTATTGCTTTTTGCTGTTCCCATGGCATCAATCGGCCAAGTAAAACATCGGAAATCACCGGCTGCCCTTGGAAAACCAGCCGCCGTGAGTGCTGATGTCAGCAGCTAAGCTACCCATGGTAACACCCACGCAAGTTTGTTTCTTTGTGACCCTCTTGGGTTATGAGCCAGGGAAAGAAAGTACATATGTTCTAACTGGGACATATTTATTTATTTATTTATTTGTTTGTTTGTTTGTTTTTCATTCATTCGTTCGGTCGTTTATTTATTTATTTATTTATTTATTTATTTATTTATTTATTTATTTATTTATTTATTTATTTATTTATTTATTTATTTAACTTTACTTTGAGAATGTAAACAGGATAAAATTCTCTCCAATAAGCCAGGGAAGCCACCTAGGTAATCTGTTCTCTTATCAACTGCTTTTTAATAAAATGTGGGGAACTTTATTGACCCTGTTGAACTGTGAGAACTAAAGGTCAGATAAAGCTGTACATGCTACTCACCCCACAAGATATGAACACATTAGCCACATCCTGAGCTGGAAGTAAAGAAGTAAACTTGAGCAGAAAGGACGCATCTCAAGGCACATGGGACACACTGCTTCCTACATACTGTAAGAGCAGGTGTGAGGCAGGACACTGCTTGAGGCAGGGCACGGGGCAGATGCACTTCTAAGGTTCTCTGGGTTGTGCATGTCCCCTGTCCCCTTGCTTCCCTCACACCTGCCCTTTCTCCATGCAGATGCATTGCCTCCCGAAGCAACAGATGCCCTTTAACTCCCAAAGTCCTCAGCAGCTGTGAGGGTGAAAAGCAGTGTGCCTCCATCATAATTCCAAAGTTCTAGAAAGAACACATGGATGTTCACCTGTACAGAGTTATCAAACTTGTTCATGATTTTTTATGGCTTATTTCACATCCCAGAGTTCCCACTATGGTCTTTGAGTGACAGCTCTCTGCCTGCACAAAATTGATGCCGAAAGCCCAATAAGACTACTTGTTACACATAAAACATGTACAAAAAAATGAAAATACAATTTAGTAGGGAGTGTTTGCACAGCCGTACAGCATAAAAGTACTTGCTGTGTCCAGAAGCTGTGAATTCTGTGTATAAGAAGGCTGGCGGGTAGAGCTCCTGCCTAGGATCCTGGTGAGGAGTGATATACCAGGACAGTAATGGAGAGCATATGGAATTAGAATGTTTTCCCCATAGTGCATTACTAACTTTCAAAATTTAGAAATCTCAATGTTAGTTATTGTTAATATGTTTCATAAATATTCAAAATTGTACAATGTAGACTTGTTAATATACCTAAACGGCAAATTCTCCCACAAGTAGAGAGAATTATGGTCTTCAGCTTGTCCCTGGGGGCATGTTAGAATACTTTCGATAGGGTCTCTCATTATTTTCTAACCATATTCACTTTCCTTCCTTACTTTTCATCTCCAGAAGTTTCTGAGCTACACACCATTCTCCTACTGGCTATAGGGAAACCAGTCCGGCCCCTCTGTCTATGCCATTTATTGTTACAATGTGTCCCCTTCTGATGGTTCACCTGCTAGGTCTTTAACATGGTGACTAATTCCAAAGGGCAGGATACTCTGTGTAATTTCTGTTTTAAAAGTTATCACTTAAGACCAAGTCAAAATGTGTTTGATTCTAGTGAGGCTTCACAGAGGCCGTGACAATCCAGTACTGACACAGTTTCTATCTAAGCACCAGTGTTTCATTGTGGATGGCCATGAAGCAACACCAACACTAGCCACCTGGGTCCCAGGGGGCCGAGACTGAGAAAGTCCATGTGTCAGATTTTGATAACTTGGCATACACCGAGATAACTGAGCATAAACATCTTTCTTAAGATAAGTTTTGCAGTGTTTGGGAGATGGGTTTTCTTCTTTTTGCCAGCGAACTGAGTCTGCATCACTGGACTTGGGCTTGTTACTTGTCCCTGATGCCTACTCTGGCACAGTTCACTCCTTCCAACTTGTCTTTCTTCCATTGAGTTCAGCACCAAGACCTGAGCTGGAAACGGTGTCAGAAAATTTCTTCCATTGGACACTGATTTCCAAAGAGAAGTTCTGAAACTAGCGGGGCTGCCTGGAGAGTTACTTAATAGTATATCAAAGGGGGGAGGGAGACATAAATCTATAAACTCCATAAGCAAGTGCATATTTGGTAAACTGCATACTCAAGAAATAACACTTGCCAACCAGTAAATGATCTCACAGCTGTTGGTCTGGCTTGATATTCCAGAAAGTCCGTGTTTATGTGAGACATTTCTCAGGTACAGTTGATAATGGCTAAACTTTCATCCTTGATTTATGCTTTCTATTAGACCTCTCAGGATTAATGGTATCACGGGAATGTGGTGTGTATCCGTTTACTGCGGAATGAACCCTGGGTTGGCAGCTCACACACTAGTGGTCCTGGATTCCCATGCCTGTCATTGCTGGGAGCAGCATTGAAATTGTTGTGGAGGCAGGCTGTCCCTCCCACAAAGCCAGGATTCCATCACACATCTCTGGTCTGTACTTAATACTCAAGTTTCTGTGAGATATGGCCAAGCACATTTGAAGTAAGAGTCTTACCCATACATCTGTGACATGGACACATGCTTATTTACTAAAAGGAAAAGAAGAAAAATACATTTAGTGAGACAGTTAAAGTATATAGCTCAAGATATGATTTAATAAGGTTTTATTTTGTCTTGACAGTGTCCGGATTTATACACCACATCCTTTTACTCAGGGCCAGCCTTCTCGGCTCTAATCACCCACTCTTATAGTAGCTCCTTTGTTGCAAAAGTGGCCATTTTTAATACTTACTTTTACCAGAAGCTAACCTCTTAGTTTCTCCATTTTAATAAATTAGAGGAAGGCCAGGGTCTCTGTCTTTTCCCTTGTCCCTCACTTTCAATCCCCTGGCAGCCTTGTCGGTCTTGTGCGAGAGCATCTTCCATCCATAGCCTTTCCTAAACACCAGTGGCCAGGCCACTGCTGATGTCTACCTCAAGTCCTTCAGTGGCCTTCTTGCAAGGCTTCCTCTTTCCACATGGGAGCCCCCCTTTAAAGTAGTGACCAGTGATGACTTTCTGCCAAACTCCTCACTGTGGCCTGGATCCTCCTGGGAGATTCAGTTCCTGCCTAATGTGCCAGCATGGCATCTCCCTGGTGCCTGTTCTTGTCCAGCAGCCTCTTATCCCAGATGAAGCCAGGCCACCTCCCAGCTCAGGGCCAACCCGTCTCACTGTTGCTAATGCCTGGGAAGCCTGTGCTCCATTGTGGGCAGCTTGCTCTGGTCCTCTGGTTGTTCCCTTGTCACCTTCTTCTCAATCATCTCACCAAGACTGCCATTCCCAATTCCTCTACTACAACAACCATTTGTAGACTAAAGTGCAACTTCATGTGTGGAGTTACTGTTTAATTTTTAGAATGATTTTGTTCACTGTTTTGTTTGTGTGTGTGCATGGGGAGATGCCATGGCATGCATATGGAAGCCAAAGGACAATGCCATGGATCTGCTTCCACCTGTATGTGGGTTCTAGGAATCAAACTCTGGTCGCTAGGCTTGAACAATAAGCACCAATCTTCCTGGCTCTGAAATTACTTATTTTATTATGTTTACCTATTTCTTGATCACCTTCTATAATGGACTGTATATATAGCTATTCAAGTAAGGATTGTTGAATGAGTAAAAGAAGCCTCAATTCTAAAGTTTACTCCTTAGACCCAAGCATTCAGATTTAAAAAAAAAAACAGCAAAACAAACAAACAAAAAATGTTATGTTGCAGCATGCATGGTCTTTTTTATTATTCTAAAATGCACATAAAATAAAATTTACAAATGTTACCATTTTAGATGGGCAGTTTGGTGGCTTTCATTAAACTCACCTTATGGGGCAGCCATCCCCACTATCCGTGTCCATTCACCTTGTGGGCAGCCACCAACACTATTCAGGTCCATTCACCTTGTGAGCAGTCATCAACACTATCCATGTCCATTCACCTGGTGAGCAGCCGTCCACACTATCTGTGTCCATTCACCTTGTGGGCAGCCATCCCTACTATTCGTGTCCATTTTCCTTGTGGGCAGCCATCCTTACTATCCGTGTCCATTCACCTTGTGGGCAGCCATCAACACTATCCATGTCCATTCATCTTGTGGGCAGCCATCCTTACTATCTGTGTCCATTCACCTTGTGGGCAGCCATCCTTACTATCTGTGTCCATTCACCTTGTGGGCAGCCACCAACACTATCCATGTCCATTCACTTTGTGTGCAGCTATCCCCACTATCTGTGTCCATTTACCTTGTGGGCAGCCATCTACACTATCCGTGTCCATTCACCTTGTGTGCATCCATCCCCACTATCCATGTCCATTCACCTTGTGGGCAGCCACCAACACTATTCAGGTCCATTCACCTGGTGGGCAGCCATCCCCATTATCCATGTCCATTCACCTTGTGTGTAGCCGTCCACTCTATCTGTGTCCATTCACCTGGTGTCAGCTGTCAACACTATCCATCTGGAGAGCTTCCCTTTTAAGTTAAATTCAGTTTTGACCATTCCATACACTTATGTGATGCATCCTGGTTGCACTGATCCCTCTATCCTCTGATATTCTCGTCCACTACTGTCAACCCCCTCTTAAGAGTACCCCCCTCATCTTTATGCCTTAGTCTGATCTTCGTTTTTGTGAGCCATGTGGGCATGGTGTTGGGCTATCCACTGGAGCCCGGGGATCTCACCCCTGAAGACAGTACCTCCACTCTCTCCGAAACCACCAACAGCCAAAATAGTTCCCCAGAAAGGGGCTAGGTTTTATGAGATCCTCCCTGTTGACAGGCCTGGTCCTGTGCAGGCCCCGTGTAAGCAACTGTAGCTGCCAAGTTCATAGTTGCACTAGCTACATCATTCCCTGAAAATAAGTATCTCACAGCTATCCTCTCCATCATCTGGACCTTCCACTCTTTCTAACTCCTCTTTCAAGATACAGATATCCTTCTTGGGACTGAGAACCCAACAGTCATTTGTTCTTAGAGCCTTAAACGTCCACTAACCTCTGCATTCATTTCTGAAAAAAGGGAAGCCTCTCTGGTCAAGGTTACTATGGATACAAATATAGATACTTAGGAGACAGCTTGACAACACATCCATTTAGCAAAATAAAAGCAATAGATTCACCCCCCCCCAGGCTTGTGACCCTCCCAAATCATGGGTCTTACACAGGGTCCAAGCTCTAGGCATGAGCTTCCTCTTATGGTGTGGACCTCTGATACAGTCAGAAAGCAGTTGGTTATCACCACAACAGTCATGCCACCCTTGCACCAGTGTGCACGTCTTACCTGGCAGATCTGTGTTGCACCGGGAAGAGCTCACAGCTGGGTAGGAGTGTTGATGACTTATCCCCTCCGGTTGCCCATGTAGTGCATTCCAGCACAGAAAAGTCCACCATCAGCAAGGAAACTTGATTTTCTTCCGTCTTCAAACCAAGCTAGATGGCGTCTTCAGCAATAAGAGCTTACCATTAAGTTCTGATGGCCAACCAAGACCAAAGACCATAGCCTGTATTCTTCTGGGAGCCTTTGGGGCCTTCCTGACCAACAACTTATAAGGCAGTATACCCTATTTGGCACTGGGAATTTTGTTTAATAACTCATGACTTCTGGATTGATAGCATTTTCCATGAAGGTGATTTCCAACATGAACTGTTCGGTATTTTCCCAAACTGATACTCTGTACTCACTGAACACAAACCCTCCTTTCCTTCCATCCCCACGTCCCCGGCAACCATACCATTCTGTTGTCTCTCTGAAGCTGACTACTGGTGCCTCATATTAGGTAGATCTGCAGAGGAATGTTTTTTAGTCAGTATATTTTTATGACTTCTTTGCTAGCATAAGCCTTTATTTTCTATTTTATTCAGTTTTAATATAGGTCTACTATGGAACATCTCATTTATGGGAACAATTTAATGACAAAATATTCCATGGCATATCTTGTAGAGTAAGAGTCCATAGTGAGGCTATTAGAACAGGGGCAGGGCTCCTGGCACCAGTAATTTGCAGAAACTTCTTAATGATCTGTGATGTGCCAAGGATAAGTGGTTGGAATCGGAAATGGCAATGGTAGCAATGAAGCTGCTTCTGTCTTCTTACGACCCTGGGGCTTTTCCCTTTGGTTTTCTTTAGATTAGAAACTTTCTGAAATCCCTGCTCTAAGGGTTGAATTGAAATCCTATCGGCCACCCTTCCTAGGAGGAGCGTGCCGGCTTTGACTTCTCTGTCATGAATAAATTGATATCTTAATCTATATATAATTTTTATGAAAAGGAAGGGTTTTAAATAATTAGAACCTAGTACCAAAAATTACATCTTTCTGATTCTCTGTAGCTTGTGGTCTGGTGTCTGGGCATGAGTAACAGAATCTACTGACCACAGGAGCACTTCCTGTCAATGATGAGTTTGTGTCAGGGTGAAGTCTGATTGAGGGAGAAAAGAACTAGTCCTGAAACCCAGGCATTCAGAACTGCAGAGCTAGGAGTGAGCAGAGCACCGGGGACCACAGACAGCCATGACAGGACTTAAGCCTAGGCAAGGCGGCTCAGTGGGTAAAGGTGCTTGCCACATTCAATCTTAGGGAACCACGTGGTAGCTGAAGAGAACTGATTCCCACAGATGCCCTCTGATCTCCATATGTGTGTGCAATGGCACCCTTACCATATACCCTTTCTCCAATCAATCTAATACAATTTAAATTTTTAATTGCAGAATTGTCTATAGGAGTGCGGGTATCTTGCTGAGGCCCAAGGCATCAGATGCCCTCTGGAGTCAGAGTTGCAGATAGTTGTGAGCCACCTGACTTGGGTGAGGGGTCCTTTGACCTGGGAATTGAACTGGGATCCTCTGCAAGAGCAATACATGCTTTTAACTTCCGGGCCTTCTTCTTAGTAGGATATAATTAAAACAAAACAAAACCCCTAGATCCTAGATGTCAATCAAACTAATGAGACTAGAGGGTAGCCCAGTCACGTGGATTACATAGAGGCAAGATGTCCCAGAGTGATGCAAAGTAGGGCATACTAGTTGATAACAACTAATTTTGCATTTTAGCTTTGGAAAGGGCTGGCCTGGTGCTCTAGTTCATGGACGTCTCATAAGGAAGTGATTGTAGAGTGCCATGCAAATAGAAAAATGTAATAATGTGTTTTACTTATATTAAGATTAATAATTTCTGTGTATGACAACAGTAAGATACTACAACAGCATTGATTAGACACAGTCTCTGTCTAGCATGGGCTTGTATGAGGGCTGTAGAGTTGCCTGATGGACACTGTGGGACTTAACAGGCGATCTCTGTTCTCTGTGTTTCATTCTGTTCCCTGCATTTCATACTGTTCCATGTTGACTTTGGAACATTGTCAAAAGTTCTTTTTGTTAAGAGCTTCTAAGCAGCAATTCACACCTGAGGACTGGAACCAATGTATGCAGGGCTGAAGTGGACTTTTCTTGGCATCATGATGGCATGTGATGTTCGTGTCTTTTGCTGATGCTCCTACCCACAAAGCACCATGTTACTCTGAATACCTGCATCACTCATATATACGATACTCCATTAGAGTATTATTGAAATGAGCACAGATCCAAGCAGCGATGAAAGTTCTCATTAGTTAAAATCCACATTCTATTACACTTTTGCAAAATGCCATGCAGTACAGATCAGTTTGGTCAAAGCATTTGTACTTGCCTCAGTAAATTAGCAGGAAAGAAGAGATGAGCCTGTATTTTCTGCCTTGTTCCGTCACATAGAAATATTGTGTAAGTCTGGCCTTGGTTTAAGATACATAAAATGAGACGAATCTTGATGGATGTTGCGTAAGTTAGAAACAGTCAACACCATGTATCATAAGGAACAATTGGAAGGGATTTTGGTGACACACACTAAGAAACTGAATAAATTGCATCATAGCTTGATGGAGATTAGGCAACCCTAAAACTCATATTTTGGAATAATACTTAATTACTTGGGGAAATATTTTGGATAACATTTCCTGAAAGAAAACCAAGATTCTATCTTGCAAAGAAGATTAGAATCATATAATCATTATGTTGTGGTTTAAGTAACACACACACACACATTATAGATTATATATAATGTGATCGTATGTATAAAAGTTTATATATAGTTATGTTTCTTATGTATGTGTCATTGCCTTTTCCTAGTTGTCTAAATCATTCTCTTCATTTTGAATAAAATGTGCATGACAAAATATTACATTATAAAAGAAAAAATTATGGAATAAAGAGATAGCCTGCAGGGAATTGATACCTAAAATATATAACGAAGTCAAAAACTAAACACCAAAAATGCCAAATCATTCAATAAAGAGGCAAATTAACTGATCTAATAGCTTTCAAAAGAAATATAAATAGCAGACAAATACCACCAGCAAAATGCAGATCTAAACTCCAACACTGGTATTTCCTTTCACTCCAGAATAGCTATTACTGAGAAAACAAAAAAGAGTAACCATCGAGGATGCAGAGGGAAGGAGCTCTCCATGTGGCTGGAGGGAACGTAAATGAAGGCATGTGTCCAGCTGTCCAATTCCTGGGTATATATCTGAACAGGTCTAAGTAAGCACACTGCAGAGACACCTGAACACCATGTTTATACAATAGCCACATTACAGAATCAGCTTACAGATGGAGAAATGTGGTATATGTAAACAGTGGAGTTTAATCAGCCATAAAGAACAGAGTTCCATCATTTTGAAGAGAATGGGTGGAGCTAGAGATCTTATGACAGCAAAATAATGTTGGCTCAGACAGCGGTTGCGAATTTTCTCTCCAGTGACGAATCTAGACTTTTCAACGTGTGTGTGTGTGTGTGTGTGTGTGTTCATATATATATATGAACAAGAGAACAAGAAAGAGCAATAGAATAAATAGGGGAATGAAATGTACATGTGTGAAAATCCCGTTAGAAGTCCATTGTTTTGTGTGCTAATTTTTAAAATGATAAATAAAATAGATAAGTATTTATTAAATGTCGATGGGGCCATGTTTGTAAAGGTGATTTCAGTGTCCCGATTTGTCCGCATAGTCCGTGCGCGTGAGTGATTTTGTGGCAGTCTACCCCAGGGACCAGTGGCCTCTCTTTTGGGAGAACAAAATGAAGGCTGAGATTGTAGTCAGTAGGTCAACGGTAAATTTCTGAATCCCCTTTAAAACTTAGTACCTGTGGAAGATAGCAAGCTTTGAAGAAATCCAGAATATTGTATAGAGAATCAAAGTATACCTAAAATTCAACTGCATGCAAATTTAAAGAGGCAGTAGAGTAAAATAATATGTACTCACGGTATAAAGTTATACCAGTGCAGACAGGAAAAGTGGGATTTTGGTGGGTAAAGGCGCCTGTTGCCAAGCCTCATAACCTATGTTTGAACCCAGGGATTGATTTAGTAAAGGAAATAACAGGCTCTCACAGCTTCTCTGACCTCACATGCATGCCATCATGACACGAGAGCTACCCCCACATAAATAAATGTAAAAAAAAAAAAAAAAAAAAAAAAAAAACACTTAAACTTTTTAGTAAATCCTTGAAAAATCTAAAAATACAAATAAAATGAGGAAATACACACATATATATATATGCCATTGCAACTAGGAAAAATATATGTTCAAATGGATAAACTTAATTTGATCCTTATAAGATATATATAAGTACAAAATCAGCACACTGTATCCCAACATTTGTAAAATTATTCTGTGTCAAATAAACAATGTATTTGTGGTGGTTTGAATAAGAATGACCTCCATGGCCTCATGCGTTTGAATGCTTAGGGAGTGACACTCTTCCTTGGAGTGAGTATGGCCTTGATGGAGGGAGTTTCCAGAGCCCAAGCCAAGCACAGTGGCACCTACTCTTCCTCCTGCCTGTGGATCAGGATCCTGACTGTAACACCATGTCTGCCTCTGTGCCACCATCCTTCCTGCCTAAAAATGGACTAAACCTCCAAGATTCTAAGTCAACCCCAATTGAATGCTTTTCTTTTTTTTCAGCTTTAGCAATTTATTTCATTTTTTTCTTTTCACATTTGGAAACGTCAGTTGAGTATTTTAATTCCATCACTGTATGACTAATGAGGTCCCAGTCAGGACAAAAGTCCAGGGCCTAATGTTAAAACTGGGATCTCCCTTGTTACTTATCTCTATCGATTCATTTCTTTAATTTGCTGTGCTGAGTATTTATTTTACGTAAGCTTGACTCCAGTGACTTTCATGCTAACATTTCTCCACAGTTCTCAATCACCAAATCTTTTATGGTTCTTGGAGAATATAGTATGAAGTGGTTTATCAGATTTACCTCCTCCTTCCGTTCCTCCCCATCCATCCCACTTCACTACGGACTCGTCTTTGTACGTTTCTTATTTTTCACTCATAATATCTGTGATCTTCCACTGGAGCGGTGTGTTTGCTGCATAAAAATGATTGCCTCAGTATAAAATAAAATAAGTTTGAGTCATATGTTGTAGTTTACCTGTTCAAATAGAACTAAATTTTAATTGTGAAATATTAAGCTGTGCATTTTTCTGGATAAACTTTTAATTACGAAAACAATTTGCATTTTAAATTTCAATTGAATGATGGATATAATTTTATTTCTTTTTTGGTGACTCAGTTTACCTTTCCCACCGCTTGCTTTCCATTTGTACCTTGTTCTATCCCACTTCAAAGGCTATTCATTCTTATTAATTAATCTCATGAAAGTGTTTACCATGTCTTCTTTAGTGTACAACCTAAGTGGTATATGTGTTTTTTTAAACATATTCCCCACGATTTCTCCTCCTCCCCCCTTCCCAGTCCTCCCTCAGCCTCCCCTACCCCAACCCCCAATCAACTCCTCAGAGAGAAAGGACTCCCAGGGTGAGTCAGTGCAGTTTGGCGGTTTCAGTTGAGGTAGGACCACGTCCCTCTCCCCAGGACCAAGGCTGTCCAAGGTGTTCCTCTGTAGGGAATGGGCTCTAAAACTCCAGTCCATGCGCTAGGAACATACTCCAGTCCCACTGCCAGAGGCCCCACAAACTGCCCATGTCTTTCAACTGTCATCTACATTCAGGGGGCCTAATTCAGTCCCACACAGGTTCCCGAGCATGGGCACAGGTTTCCAATGTACTTTTATCTGGGTTTGGTGCTTACATCCCATCGTTGTCATCTGGTACCGAATGATGGCTTCATCTCCATTGCTTCTTTCTTCCTACTTTGCCAGCTGATCGGTTGCTCCCATTCTTGGAAGTTCTGGGAACTATCAGTGACCATGGGAGTTCAGCTGTTTCTTTGACACATGGGTCTCATTTGACTCAGTACCTATGATACATGAAAGGACTGATGTACTATAGATACCGAGGTAATTTCTTGACCACGTGATTGGATGATAGATAGTAATGCCAGCATGCTGCATTTGCCTGAGCATTCAGGGTTATAAAGAATTTCCGTAAATTCATCTGACTCTAACAAAGGCATCTTCAAAGCGGTCAGGAGCCAGTGTTTTACTCTCGTTTGTAGGTGAGAATAGGGGGCTTTAGATGTGGAACGGTTTACTCGACTTTACAGATCAGTGATGTGGGAACCGCCGGAAGTTTGTGTACAGCTTCGAGTTGTGCAGGATGGGGCTGCCCTTCTGTGTGCTGGTCCTTGGTCTTCTTGACGAGAGTCTTATTTTATTTTCAGATTACAGAACAGGCCCATGTTTTACTGTGGTCAGCAACCAGATGTGCCAGGGACAGCTCAGTGGGATTGTCTGCACCAAAACACTCTGCTGTGCCACAGTGGGCCGAGCCTGGGGCCACCCCTGCGAGATGTGTCCTGCCCAGCCTCACCCCTGCCGTCGTGGCTTCATTCCCAACATCCGCACTGGAGCTTGTCAAGGTAATAACAAGGAACGTGTCCTGTTCACTGGAGGGCCGTTCTCTAGGTGAAGAGAATGTCCTGTCCCCTGCCTGAGGGTACAGCCCAGCTGCTGAGAATGCCTGGTCCCCTGCCCGAGGGTACAGCTGACGCCTCAGTAGCATGGTTCTTAGAGCCAGGAAGGTTGGCTAAGTCTGCCTTGCCAGCGGCCCCTCTGGCCCAGGGAGTGATTGGTTCCGTGTCCATCTGGCACAGGCGTAGCAACTGTGTGGGGGCGATGCTGGCCTGATGGCGGTGCCTTGTGAGGAACACGGCGAACAAGGTAGTGGTTGTTTTCTCTGTTTGAAACTCTGAGTCCTGAGCTCGAGATTGTATTTAACTGACCTGAAGAAAATTGTTCCCCTGGACGTTTGACGTGCTACAGTCTGGGGTTTTTGTTTGTTTGTTTGTTTGTTTGTTTGTTTGAACAAGTCAGAAATAAATTAGGATTGGTTTCACCATTTTAAGTACCCCCAGATGTTGCCTTAGTGCTTTTTGCAACTCCCCTAGAATCCTGATTTTGGCTCGAACTCTGTTCCCAGCTGTGTAAATTCTTTCATTGTCTGGATGTCTGGCAGGAAAGAGAAGGAAGTGAGCAGAGGCCATTCCACACTAAACTGATGGGCCCCCAACTCCCAGGCTATCTCTACTTCCTTTACACGGCTGTAGTACTTATTTATTTTTAGATAACTGCAATATTTTCATAAAATTCAGAAAATAGGCTTCTCTGAGGGAAGTAGGTCGTTGTTTGGCTCTGCCCTCAGTGTTCATTCTGAAAACCTTCAGGATGCAGAAAAACGGGATTTGAGCAACTCTCATCCGTGCTGCACAAAAGTGAATGTGCCTGACTCCCAGGTACCCTCCGGATGCCCTTGAATGTCAGGCACAGCCAGAAGAGGTTGTTTTGAAGACCCTAGAATCACCAAGGCCTGTTAGGAGCGAGCCTCTCCTGATGTGGTCTTCTTCCCATTCTTAGGAAGTCTCCTTGGGTTTTGAGGAATTTGTTGTTCGTTGTCTTTTGAAGTTGCAAATACCCGTGGATTGTTGACAGTAGGAAGATGAGCAGCTCCCAGCTTCCTGTCAGTGAGCTTATGGTCAGAAGGCTGGGTACTAACAGAAGGAGGAGGAGGAAGGAGAGGAGAGGAAGCCATTATCCCCAGCTTGTTATTAGTCTCATCCAGTCTGGGTTGTCCCCCAGGCTGCTTCCTGGCCCCTCATGACTGCTCTTCAACAGCTAAGGTGACGAAGACTACAAGTCGCTTAGTGACAATTCGTGACTTCAAAAGAGCAGCTTATATGATCCCTTGCAAAAAGAGTTTCTTCTCTTACTGGGAGAGATTCTCAAAGTGTGCTATGTGCCTAGGGCATTTTCCTGCTTGTGTTTTTAGCCCTCAGGCCAGATGTAGGCTATGGGCAAATGGGTTGATAGAGGCCTGTATATGGGCATAGTCTGGGAGTGCATGGTCAGTAGGGAACTGCCCTCATACACAGTTCCTGCTGACCGAAACTCACGATCAACAGGACTATCTACAGTTGTCTATTTAACTGTAAATTGTGATTTCAAGTAACATTTTAATAAACATTCAGAAAATCCTGATCTAAGATAAAAATGAAACTGGTCTAAAATATAGTCTAATCATTTCATTTGTGGGTCAGGATGTTCGGTTAAGATATTTCCCTCTAGTTCTATTTTTACTGTGGGTGGGTTTTTCCAAAAGTGTAGGCTGAGCCTGCAAATAGCAGTTGCATTGCTGCTTCTCCCAGCATCAGCACCCAAAGAGGGCACTGCACTCACAGATGTCCACAAGATAGTCCAAGAGGAAGAAACTTTAGATTGCCATTTATCAAAGCCGGATATGCTGTGTTCTGAATGAAGACGTGGAGAGAACACACTTATGTACATTGCCTTCACAATGGAATTTAGGCAGCCAGCACCATGGAGGAGGAGGAGGTGTCTGTTGGCAAGGTTCATTTAGCACTATCAATAGGACCCTAGTTCTTGGATAGAGCATTGAGCAAGGTGGGCTGAGGCTCTGCTGTGGGTAAACCTATGTTGTTGAAGAACAAAAACAGATTCATTATTAGGATGGCCGGCATTGAGAACCAGGGGCCCGATGTTGCTATACATGAGCAAAGTGGTATTAGAACAGAGTCTAAAAGGTGAGTCAGGATGAACCATGAAGTTCCAACATGGAGAATATTCCAGAAATAGGGGCAGCCATTAAAAACACCAAGGCAGGCATATCCATGGTGTATCTGAGGAAACCTGAGGTGGGGAGGGGGGCGGGGAGAAGGTAAGTTGAGAGCAGACCATGGAAAGACATGGACTTTCTCTGCCTTAGCAGTGACAGGGAGGGGTGTGGTCTGTGCTTTGGAAGGTTCTTCCTGGAACCTGCTCTGCTTGATGAACCTGTACATTATCCAGCACAGTTCTCCTTCCAGGCTCTGATGAACTTTTTCTGCACAGAGTTTTCTACAAGGTAAAATGGACATGTGTATGAAGACACTGGCTATTGGGTGGCGATCTCAGGAGTCTAAAGTAAATTTTGTGTTGCTTTTATTACCCAACGTAGCACTTAAAGATAGCTCATATGGACATGTATCATGTTTTGACTTTGAAGTATATCTTCAATACTTTTGATTCTTATTGCCAATCTAAAGTTAAAAGTGAAACAGGAAAAAGGTGATTTTAATCATTATAGGCTCTACTTTGTTGTGTATAAAAAAGCTACAGATTTAATAGAAATAGTATCCTCTGCTTGTGGCAAAACAAGTTTCCTTCTTCTTGAGCGTTATTGGCTAAGCCATGTTAAAAACCTATTTTGCATAATGTAATTAGAACAGTTGGTATCATCATAATCTAAAAAACTGTGATGATGCCTTGATAATCAGTTTTACAATATAATTGTGAATAAACTGTTAAGCTTTCTCCTGCAATGAGTCTTTTTCCAAATTTGACAGATGTGGACGAATGCCAGGCTATCCCGGGACTGTGTCAAGGAGGAAATTGCATTAATACTGTTGGGTCTTTTGAGTGCAAATGCCCTGCTGGACACAAATTTAATGAAGTGTCACAAAAATGTGAAGGTAAGTTACCTCATTCTTTGCGGCCACAGTAAGCGGGGGAGGGAGAACAAGATGGTGTCAGCAGCAAGCTAATCTGCAGGTTACACCGAGACCTTCTGTCTCTGTCATCCCGCGAGAGTGTAAATATGACAGCCCAGCAGGACTCCTAAGCTTCTGGAGCCAGAAAAGCCCCTGCAGCTTGCTCTGCTTTTATAGACGCAAAATAAGAGGCCCATCTGAACCAAATTAAATATTACAATGTGAAATATTTTAGGCTGATATTTGGTTTAAAGTGTTCGAGACTCATGTTTTGTATAGTTCTAGCGGTATGAATTTAAATTTGATCATTAGATACAATTCACAATTATACCAATGATATTTTTTAGTTAAAATATGGAATTTTGAGGGAGGTGACGTATTAACATAAACATTTGTGCCCCTAGTTAGAGCTTAGGATTTTCTTTCCTGAACCATGACATGTTGTCTACCAAATGAAAAGCTTTCTAGTGTTCACCAAGCAAAAAATGGAAACCTGAATAGATTTTTCTATTTGTCCTTAGTTTGTAGAGTAGGCTTCTAAAATGTGTACACAGGGGACCTGTTTACCTCTGGCACTACTGTTATATGCAGAAGTGCACTGGGTTCCACTGCGGTTGTTAGTTTTTGAGATGGAAGCATTCAAAACATCCGTAGACAGCTCTGAATTCTTTTTTTGCCAAGTTCACAGAGTACATGGAGTTTAGTCTGACTGCAACAACCAAGTTTTATCTTGTATGAAGCTCAGAGAAAGCAGCTCCTTTATCAGCCCCTCATCCCACCAGGTGTGGCTTGGGGATTCAATTCCAAGTCTGGAATTTTTGTTGAACATAGTTGTGTATTTACCTTCTTATACGCTGGCAAAAAAACAGTTCACTCAAAATGGATCTTCCTTGGGTTCTTAACCTCTGTGTAGATTCCCCAGTCTATCAAAGCAACAGAAGACAGTTCTGGTATAAAGTATATTCAGTAAACTGCAGTCGGATATTTAAAATGGCCTGGCCAAAATGGAGCTACCTAGTTGTTATAGAATTGCTTTTGTTGGCTAGAGTGGTTATTAATATTAATTGATATAATTTATAATTGTTGCTGTGATCAAGAATATCTTATACTCAGTTATTTCAACTATAGAACCATGAGACAATCTGAGTTCCTTTTGGAAATCAGGCTTCATTAAATTATCTCATTTTTAAAATCATAGTAATGGTGATTTTTTTTTCTAAAGGAATGAATTTTTAGAAACTGTAGAGGTAAAGGTGTACTAGAGAGTGTTGGTACTAACTGGGGCAAAGGCATGCCCTACTTTTTACCATTATAACTCATGGGGGTATTGAGAATGTTTAGTAAGGCCACCAAGTAGCTGCAGTTTTTTCCTGAAAATTGTTATCACTAATATTTTTTTCCTTTTTTTGTGAGATACTTACTTTGTAGCCCTGCCTGGCCTGGAACTTGCTATGTAGACCAGGCTAGCCTCAAACTCACAGAGGTCCACTTGCTCTACCTTCAAAGTGCTAGGACTAAAGACATGGGCCATCATACCAAGCCTTCATTCTAATTCCTAATACTTGAAACTGTTTAAAAATATTTGGGTGTGGATATTCAGTCATTATTATGGATATCTTTAGTGACAATGTAATGAGGTTTCTTGCATGTAGAATCCATGTTAACAGTGTCCAACAGTTTAGAGCTTTCTTAGCTTACTATATTGAATGATTATATACTACATTATAGTCAGCTTTAAGATTTAGGGCAATGAAGACGATATGCCCTGTCTAGTTTGTGTTTGGGGTTCTAGAATTGCATAACTTCCAGCGTGAGCAAAAATTGATTTTCTACTTTTTGCTTTTTGCTTGATTGAAATAGTTAACTGTCGGAATCAGTAAATAGTTGTGTATCACACACAAGATGCAGATGTAATGTTCACAATGAAAAACAAAAACAGGGAACTCATATCTTTTAATTAATGCTAAAAAAACCCTCCTCCTTTGTGATGTATCTAATAAATTAAAAATTCAACCTGAGAATTATTTAATATTTCTGACAACAAAACCAAATTCTCAACTGCACATTGGCATCTGTAGCAAGACAGAGAACAGAACCCTCTGAATAGAGCTCATCTTTCCTCTACCATCCACTGTTACATTCAATGGTGGCCTTTTCCCTTCTCTATTTTTCTATGCAAATTGACACCAGAAAGGATATTTTACTGTTAGTACTACATGTGCTCTGACCTGGGACTGTTCGGAACATTGTTGACTTGTCTTGCCCTGGTAGAAGTGCCATTAGAAAGTCTTCCCAGAACCCTCTGAAAGCTGGGTTTCTTCCTTCAGCCCTTTTACTGTATTATAATTAGAGCAGCACACTAGGGGAATGGCACCGTGTGGGCACAGGCTGTCCTCTGTGGTCAAGGGTGGGAGCCTAGGAGATGGAGCACACAACCACAAAGGAACAATAGATCCTGTAAGTGGCTGAGGAAAGGGGCCTCCATAGCCATGCCTTCACCCTGTGCCTGTGTGTCATCGTAATAGGAAGCAAGGGTTACGTGTATGTATGTGTCCTGTACCTGTGGCACACACGTGAAGGTCTGAGGACAGCTTGCAGGAATAGATTCTTTCCTTCCATTGCGTAGCTCCTGGGGTTCAATCTCAGGTTGGCAGGGTTGGCAGTAGATGCCCTTACCTGCTGAGCTCTGTCACTGGAACTGTAGTTGGCTTTTAAACTGTATTTTTCCTGGACTTAGAAATGAAGAAATTGTGTAGTTCTTACATAACCTTAAAAATGAAAAAGCCCAAAAATAAAAATTTAAAAAGCCACTTCAGTCCAGTGGGTATTTGCAAATTCCCAAGATGCCAGCCATCACCACCACACTGCAAGATGGCTTTGTTTCAATGCTTCTTATGAGAGCATCCTCTCCAGGATTCTCCCATTCTTGTTATATCTTCCTAAAATCCCAATAAAACACTATAGAATAAGGCTTAATAAACACATACAATTTAGAAGAGTTAAAATGTAAATTAAGAAATCAAAGCTGACTCAATATTACATTTTAAACATTTAAAAAGTCAACGATGGAGATTTATAGCTGTGATTTGAGTTAAAGGATCAGAGCTCACAGGGGCCTTTTGGCTGATGACTGTGGAGCTCCTCACTGAAGGAGCAGAGCCCCACCCCCCTTTCTGGAAACCAAGCTCATATTTGCATAGGTCACCGTGGGAGGAAATTAAGAAATAGAAAATGTAGTTAAGGGATCAAGTTTTATTTCTGGAAGGAGTTCCTCAAATTAATAATTAACCTTTAATGTTTGGGGATTTAGATTATCATCAGCTCAGCCTCGAGCAATTCTAAGAGCATGGCATGATGCAAAGGAATTTTTAACTCTGTGGTTCTTACATCCATGCACTTCCTGATGTGTGAGTCAAACTACTTGGGACTTCTCTTTATGGAATGCCATATCTACCTAATGCTTACTTGCTTTAGGGCCTCTTGCCATCTTGGGCACCAGTGAGCACCCCGGGGCTATCTGACCCATCACCACAGGTGGGGCACCTCACTGCAGTGCCCACCTTTCTGTTCAGCATAGCTAGCCCCTTGCACAGTCAATAGTGCTATAGACCAAAGAGCCTTTGAGTAAGGTCGTGGGTGCATAACTCTATAGTGTCACTTGGTTCTTTTGAAGAGCTGCCACAATTTTTAGAATGCCCTCCCACCCCGACGTGAGCAATAATCGAGGCATCCAGAGTCAGGTGGGTGGTTCCTTTGTCAAGCCACTCTTGTGGAATGAGTTCTGGATACCTGAGTGTCCAGGGATATCTTTGTCAGTGCTGAGACAGGCCCATCAAGTGTCTTCTTCCCCAGTGGAGCCCAGGATAGAGATGCGGGGTGGGGGTTGGGGAGCCTGAGGAGAGTAGGTGGGGCAGAGGGAGGGCAGGGCCAAAGGACTGGCAGCCAGTGGGGAGGAGGGGATTGCCTGATGCTGTGGTGCCTAGTGCAGCCACCCAGGGATCTTCACACCAGTAACCCCGCTTCTCCCCTCCAGCCTTGAGGAGACTTGGTAGCTCTTGTCTGCCAGTCTCTGCTGCACCCAGCAGGCCTTCCAAACTGTTGTATGTTTATGGCCGGCATTTGATAAGGACTGATTTATGGAAACCACATTCAAGTCACTGTTTTGAGGTTCTGTTAGAATGCCTGAAATTCCAGTGAGAGGAGATAGGCATAGAGCTGTAGGAGCCTGGGAAGACAATGCACCAGGAGGATGAGGTCTAGTTAAAATACTCTGCACATAGCCCTTCCCATAAGGCACTTCCAATACCATCTGATGATGAGCTCACAATCCCTATTCTCATTCTGAAGCTATGAAGCGGAGAAGCAAGGTGGCTTATGAGAGTAAAAGGCAGAAGAGCAGGCCACTGGGGAGGGGACATTAGGGAATTCAAAGGTGTTTACATGCCTTCATGTGTGACAATTTTGTCTCATCCTGTTTCACCTTAGTGAGTGAACATTAAGATATGTGTTCTAATACCGCTCCTGACCGGCAGCATATGAGGACATACAGCAAAGGTGCACTTCTCCATCCCTAACTAAGAAGACTTGGGTTTAGCATCACTGAAAATGATGAACCTGTTTGCTTCTCCCCCCCCCCCCCCCACACACACTCATTGGCTTGACCTTAGCCTAAGCATGTTGGGAACACACTCCACCCCACTTCTTGTCTTACTGATACTTTGAGGCATAGTTTGGCCAGGTTGCCCAGGCCAGCCTTGAGTTTTCTCTGTAGCCTATGCTGACCTTTAACCCCTGAGTCTTCCTTTCTCTGACTTCCAAATAGCCGGGAGCAGAGACCTGCTCCTCTAGGCCTAGATTTTTTCCTATTTCAAGTTTTACGTCTTGTTAGTTTTCTGTAGGCCTCAGTCACGAGAGGGGTACACCAGAGCATCATACATATGGAAATCAGGTCCCTTAACCCACCAGGGTGAGGATTTTCAGCATGGCCTGGCCTTTCAACACCCTGGAAGTCCCATTTTCAACACCATTGCTATTTTTAACAGATAATGGCTCACTGGTTGGCAGGTGGAAAATATTCCCACGTCCTACCAAAGTTAGTTATGTTTCCAAAATAACTTTTTCTGATATTTATAGTATCTAAATATCTGTGGATATTGATATAGTATGCTAAGTAGCTTTAAAAATGTTAGCATTTGTCTATGTTAATAGACTGGAAAGTATTTTAACGGATCATCACATAGTCTTTGTTAAGCAGTATGTAATACTAACACTTGAGGAACCTTTGGAAAGGCATACTGAGTAATTGCCATGACAAAACACCATGACTAAGGCACCTTATACTCACAGTTCCAGGGGGCTGAAGTCCATGACCATTGTAGTGGGGAATGTGGCAGCAGGCAGGCAGATGTGGCAGACTATGAATGGTGTAGGCTTTTGAAACCTCAAGGCCTACCCCAGTGACACACCTCTTCCAACAAGTCCCCTCCTAATCCTTCCCAAACAGTTCTACCAACTAGAGACCAAGTCTGCAAATATTAGTCTGTTGGGGCTGTTCTTATTCGAACCACCACAGATTTCTCACTTTGCAGTTACATCCTCCTGTTGTTAAGTGAGGTTTGGAGTTTTGCAGGCTCAACGATATTCTGATTCTTTGTGCTCAAAATAGGTGGGACAGGAGAATGGCAGGAGGATACTGGAAATAGAGCTGTTGTAAGGAGAGTCTTGGGGCGTGGTGGTGGATCTTACACTGTGCTGTGGTAGCATCCCTGCCAGAGTGCTTCTCTCCTGGAATAGCTCTACCTTTACCAATAGCAGATTCACGGTGATGGTGCTGGGTAACCCAGCTTTGACTCTGTGCTCAGTGAAACATTGCTCCAGTCTCTAGGCTAGCATAGAAGAATGGTGATTCTGCTTTTCAAGAAGCTAACCAGGATGGAGATGGTATCACTGCTGACTGTGTGACCATGAGGGTCAATTTGAATGAAAAATATACCTGGGTGGATGAGATTGTACTTGAATGTGGTCTACTTAGAGCCCTGTATTTTGTTTGTTTGTTTTGTTTTGTTTTGTTTTTGTTTTTTGTTTTTTAATGAAAAGCGCATGGAGTGGAGGAAGTGTTTTTATTTTGTGGTCCTAAGCCTTCTTGAGTGTCGGCAGTACCAGCCTGGCTGCAGTGATTCCCTCAAGAGGCTTGGGCCACTCCTGTCTGGGCACAGTGTAGGCTACTCCTCTGTCTTAAGTGGTACTGTGCACATTCTATCCCCCCCCCCCACTCCTGCCTCTCTTGCCACTATGGATATATGTCAGTGAGAGGTTTGGGGCTTTTGAAAAACTCCCTTTGAAGAAATGGTTAGATTTTTCTCAAAGGGGACACTTCTTGTTTCCTTGGAGGAAGCCAGTGCCTCCAGGCCCTAGCAGCTCATCCACTTTGGCCTCTGTAGCACTCAGGATTTTTGTTAAAGAATTTCCTTAGGATTAGTGTGTAGCAAAAGAGGGAGAAAGGGCCGAAATCTGAAGACAGATTGGGTGAGCTGAGGTTCATCCCAGAAGCAGTATTAACTGATCACAGAGGGCAGTGTGATATCAAGTGGCCTGGGTGGTGCAGAATCAAGTAGCCTTTAGAGGTGCCCCTTATTGGGTTGAGATAACCAGACTTTGATCCATTTTCCATGATTTCCTATTAGATGTTGGGTATCTGGGCAGGGTGTGACCTCAGGCAAAGCATTCCTGTGCAGCTCAATGATCCCTGACAGGATCAAAAGTCAAAGACAGTCTGTTGACCACATCTCCATCAGCAGAGCAGTAAGTCCTTCCCTGAAGAGGAAGCTGCCAAGAGCACACGGGTCTGGTGGAGTTCACTCATCAAATACACATTCTCCCAGCATAGGACCATCATCGTGGCCATTTCGTGTGCTCCTGTGAAATCGAGTTGGCACTTCCTGCCCCTAGTCTGGTCACCCCACATCACCAGCTCCTAACCAGTGCTCAGGCCATCAGGTCTCCTCTGGTAGACTGAAGTATCTGTCCTGTGGGAAATATGATTGAAAACAAATACAGAAAGTGTTGAGGAACATAGAGTAATTAGCAGAGGAGTTTAATATAGTTCAAAATATGCATAAAAAGAGAGAGAAAAGTTTCAAAATAAATGCATTTGGAATATAAGCATGCTGCTACCCTATTAATGTTAGCTTTTGAAGTGGGTGGGCTTATTTGGGTCCATCTCTTGAATTTGGTAAATACCTTAGGATCATCTGTCTGAATAGGCTCTTCTCTGGGCAGCTTTTACTTGGTGCAGACATCACAGGCATTCCATCTGCATTCTGGTGACCATGAAAATTACACCTTGCACCCTCCAGATAACAGGAACCCTTTATATTGCAGATATTGACGAGTGCAGCACTATTCCTGGAGTCTGCGATGGCGGGGAGTGTACAAACACAGTCAGCAGTTACTTCTGCAAATGCCCCCCTGGTTTTTACACCTCTCCCGATGGCACCAGGTGTATAGGTGGGTTTACATTTTTTCTACAATGAACATCTCTTTGGATAAGTTTCTTAATGGGAGCAGTTTGGGGGAAGATGAGCATTTGTGGAAATGCATCCGACAGTGGAGCACCCTGTAAAGTAGCGGAGGCATCCTGTGTTTTTATTTGTGAGTTTGTTGCCTATGCCCGCAATCTGTGAGTTAAGGTGCGGTGATCTGTCTATGACTACCTTAGCCATGCTGCTGCTCTGTGACTGCCTTTAGTCACTTCCCAGAATCTATGTTAATCTAGGTCTGACATTTTGTAATAATATTTTATTGGTCTGGCTTCTGCACAAGATTTATCAAGTGATTTGGTTAAATAGTAATCTTGCTCAAACATCTCAGGTATTTTTCATTAGTATATGGAAACTTGTGATCTTCAATCTGTGTCCAGTGGTTCTACATTCACTGCAGCCATGTTAGTAGTATACACACACACACACACACACACACACACACACACACACACACACACACACTGCAAGCATGACAATTCTACACTTGTCTGTTGTAGTGTTTTGCTTGCATGAAGACAGCAATTAAATGAAGGTTTAATTTATTCTTTTTAAAAATAATTTATTTTATTTTTTAATTATGTGTGTGTAACTTCATGCACTTGTGAACACAGGTAACTGTTGAGGCCAAAAGAGGGTACTGGATTCCCCAGAGCTGGAGTTAACAGGCAGTTATGAGTCTCCTGATACAGGTGCTGGGAACCGAACTCAAGTCCTCTGCTGATGTCATTTGTAAATCAGTGACCACCAGTAACCCATAGCAGCTTGTAATTTCAGCCCAGAAGTCCCCATTTTACCACACTGGTCAAGAATCATTGACTCACTGATTTAACATACCAGTCAGCCAGATCTGGAACAACATGATGTCAGTTAATTTTCAAAATAATAGTCATTAACACATTGAGAGTTTACCATTGGCAGCTGTAGGCCTCAGATTTTTCTCCGAAGGAGAAACCATCCATCTGCAAGTTATATGCACACATTTCACAGTTTGGTCAAGTGTTTATAACTGGTTTTTGACCACCAACTCCATTTGCAGCTGGGATATAAACCATGCTTGAGAATCTCTCCCCATTCTTTACAGTCTTTGGGTTCCATGCCCAAAGTATTTACTAACATAGAATATAAAACACTAGGAGCTTTGAAGCTTTTTAAGTTAGAATGTGGGATTTCCATTTCTCCATATTTTCCTGGAGAGGTGTCTCACTGTGGTCTTCACAGAGCAGGCATGTCTGCATACCTTCTGTAGCTACTCTTCCTGGGTCTGGCTGGACTAAAGCTCATTTTTTGTTGAGACATATGCCCAGAATTACAGGAAGCAGAATTAACACTTTCTGGGAATTATATCTATGCTTGCTGGTGGCTATAAGTACCACTCAGAAATTGCCTTCTGTCTGTGATGCTGACCCTCAGTTTTTTTCTACAGTTTGTTTGGGGTTGCCTTACCCTTCTTTGCTTAAATAATGTAAATGTTCCTAAACATTTCATCAATAAAGCCGTCAGTATTTGCAGGCTTTGTGTTCTTAAGAATGACTCGGACAACAAGTGTATGTGGATGTAAAGTAAAGTAAAGCTTAATGCTTAATATTCAGGCTTATGGCACATAAGGATGGGATTTTGACTGTGGAAACATCTTCACTTTACAATTGCTGTTCCTGCATATCTTATATCAAATGAGAAGTACATTTCATATGTATTTACTTTTTGCAATTTGATTGTATGTAAGACTGTACAGAGGGGTGTTTTACTTGGAGAGCCACACCCTCCACTTGTGTAGATAGAGATACACGTTTGCCCTTTGCTATGTGTCCCCTCTTTTCAGAGGGGCATCTCAAAGGCTTTTCCTGTGCAATGAGTTCTTCTTTTTGGTAGCTTAGAGTTGTACTACAGTGAGTCAGCTGTTGTCATGACAATCAGACATGATGTAATCCAATAAAATCGATCTATAGGAGTGTGGCTCTCTATGCTGCTTTCAGAGGATGCTTTTCTGCCAAAAAGAAATGAACTCATCCAGAGCCGTTGGGTCCTGTAGGACTAAGAATGTACAATCACTGATGCTTTAGACCTTATTAATAATTAACCCCTTAAAAAAATTAGTTAAGGCCTCAGGACAAAAGGGACCCAGTTAACAAGCATTAGATCTGGCTGAAAATTACCTCATCCCATTAAGACACAACCTCCCAAGTCTGAGGCACAATTTCAGACTAAAAACCCGTGCCACAGATTAATGTTGTTTTTAAATGCATTTATACAAATGTGTGCCTAATGTAGCTTGAATTAAGTAGTTTAAACCGAAGACAGCCCAGGCCCTAGGCTGTGTTTAATATAGAAACAGGACTTTAAGAGTAACCGTCTGTCACCACTAGTGGTTTTCTTAGTTTTCTCCCTGTGACACATTGATGTTAAACCATTTCTTCTCACTGTGGGTATGGAATATGGAATTTTTCTATGTGCCCCAATGTGCAAGGGGCAGGGAGCAAGACAAGGCATTTCTGATTGCATACTGGACCAGTGGAATGTTCAAAGTTTCCTTTCCAGAGCATAGGCTCACGGGTCAATTCGTCATAGTGTCAGGGTGAAGCATGGGAGACATGAAGCTGTGGAGGCAGAGGAGTGTCTCAGGGTCTATCATGAAGGCTATGGATATTATTATTATTAATTATTATTATTTTTGTTCTCTCAGATGTTCGCCCTGGTTACTGCTACACGGCTCGGACAAATGGACGCTGCTATAACCAGCTGCCACAGTCCATAACCAAAATGCAGTGCTGTTGTGATGCTGGCCATTGCTGGTCTCCAGGGGTCACTGTCGCCCCCGAGATATGTCCCATCAGATCAACTGGTAAGAGCCCATCTATAGCATTTATAGCATATCCTAAAGCAACCCTTCCAGGCCCATGACAGAGTGTGCAGTACAGATCCAAAAGAAACCCAGGTAAATAAATAAGATTCCAGAAAATTAAAGTGAGGGCATGGAGGAATCGCCCAGATGATGCACAGGTAAAGTCTTGTTTCCATATCTGCTGGTGACTTAGTTCTCTGTTTGTCATGAAACAGCAGGCTTCTCCAGAAGCTTCTGTCTTCTCTTATTCTCACTGAGGGACTTGGTGCCTCTCTGGTGATGCTTATCAGTTCAGTAGGATAAAGCCCAGCTCCCCTCCTGCATACATTTCTTCTTTTCGTAACAGACATCACTTTTTTTTTCTGCCAAATGCTGTCTTTTTTTCTTTATAGCTCCTCACTTGTCTGCCACATTCCATTCATTTGCACTAAAAGCTGCAATTAGAATTATTGGGGTGGCTTCCCAAGCAGCCTGTGAGAGAGCCTTCCATATACATTTCCCAAATTATAGATCACCTGACAATAGCCTTAAAGGCTGTCTCTGGAGAGGCTGTAGAGAAAGATGTCCAGGATATTTTCATTAGGATGACCACAGGCACTATTTGGTGCTCCACATGGCATCTTTTCCTGCAAAGAACTATTTATGATTTGGCATAGCATTTGGAGTCCCCTCTTCCATTGGAACTCAGTTCTTTTGTTGTTGTTATGAGTTTTATTTTCTAATGAAATTATGTGGTTGTGTATTCCTTGAACAGTCTTATTATTTTAAAAGTAAATCAATTATTTATTTTCCTAAAATATCTGCACAGTCCATATCTTACCTTATACTCCCTTATCCCACAATCCTTGCTGGTTACACATCCTCTAGAGGGCTAAGGATCTGTGTAATCATGGCTTGGTCTGTCAGCATGCCAAGATAACCACAGTGGGAAGTGTGGCATCATTCTCATCATCCTCATCCTCATCACACACTGGTTCTGCTCTATACTCTCCCTATGCTCAAGATCGATTCTGCTCTGCTTTGTGTCTGCTTGTGTCCACATGTTATCCCTGTCACTAGTTAATGAATCTGCTAAGAATTCTTAGTCCTTATGGTAATTCTCTTATATTTCTTACGCTTTAACAGAATCTTGCCCATAAGAGACATTCAAGTAGAATGTACTGCTCCTTAAGTATGATTTTACTCACAAATTCCAACTTTAAGCTCTGTTTCATTTGATTCCTGAAAGATGTGTTTAAATCAGGGAACCTAGGAGTGGCAGAGAAACAGGTTGGAGGGACTCAGAGATGTTGAAATGCTTTGGAGAGCGCTGTTTATAGGACGTGCGATTCTCATCCCAGACCATAGGATTGTTGCTATTCATTACTGAGAATTTCATATGTGAATTAAAGAAGAAATATAATCTTCCTATGTCTATACACACATACATTTGATTCAACAAGTTATGTCTTTTGGACACTCTGTCTGTGCCCTAAAAACCCATCCTCTTCATTTGCTGAAGATCTATTTACTCCATCACTGATTTAGAAGCACATGGCTTCCTACCAAGATGCACCAGAAGAATTGCTTCTTAAATGTATATATCAATTTAGGAATTAATTGCATTGATTGAATTCTTTGTGTTGAGACCTTAGGGGCTAGGCTGAGAGTTAAAAATTGGTTATGGTGTACACACACACATACACACACACACACACACACACACAGCTTTACATATATGTGTATATGTATGTATGTATGTATGTATGTATGTATGTATGTATGTATGTATGTATGTATATGGTCCAGATTTAAAGGGCTGCATAAAAATGCAGTGAAAACATGCTTAGGGAACAAATGCTGTGGTGTATCTAAGTTATTCTTCTGTATATAGAGTCAGGAACTGTAGCATCCTGAGTCAGGAAAAATCTCTCCCAAATACAGCGAGATACTAAGAATTTGTGGGTCAAAATTCCAAATAAATATTTGAGCATAGTAATGGAATTCTCTGAAAGCTTAAACTAGGTCAGTATTATAGATGTGAAATAGGACTGAAGAATGTTCAGATATGGACTAGTTAGTAGTTGTGGAGTACATGGAGTTTGGTGTGTTAGGCAATGGAAATTGGCAGAATGCCCCATGATGTTGAGTTATGAATGCATTTCAGCAGTCCACAGATAAAAAAAAACATTGGGCTAATTTATGTTAGTGTCTAACACTATGTAGAAACTATCTGTATAGAAATCACTTTGTAACTGGAGATAGAAAGCAAAGATGAAAACATCTGCTTGTGGGAAGGAACTGTGATCACCTGCCATTTGCAGGGAAGCTGCAAATGAGTAACACAAATGTGCCCAAAGCTGGATGCTGTCTAAACTACCATTCCAGAAACTCACGGGAAAGATGTCACAAACCAACAAAGATTTATACTAATAGAATCCTGGTATTGTTAAAAACAGTTTTCAACTCCCAAATGTGCCAACACAGGGAAAGTCATGACCAAGTCAGGGAGCCCAGCTTACAGCTCACTCTGCTGCATTCACACAAATGGAGGCCTCCCTTCTCCATTTATATAGTTGTTAACAGACAAACCCTCAGGGCTCTGCTCTGGACTTCCTACCTTCCACATTGTTTAGAAAAACTCATCCATCTCATGGCTTTACATATGACCTCCCTACTGATAAATGAAAGATTTGACTTCTTCTCTGGGCTCCAAACTCTCTTCAACAACTTTCGTGTGGTGTCTCCATTTGTCTGCTGGGCATCTCCTAACTCAAATGTTCAGTTAAAGTTTGGCTCCACCCTGTCTCCTGACAGTTACCCTCTCACAGTAAAGGACAACAGCGCTTACCTATCACACTAGTAGTCATTCTTGACTTCTTATTCTCGTGGCTCTGGCATTTATCTCATCACCAAACACTGCCATGTAATTGTACATTATCCTGGGACACATCGTGCCCTGTGTTAGTTCTGTCTTCCCGTGCATCCATCATTAGCATGTCCTCGACTTTCCACACAAGCCTTCCTCCCCTCTAGTACTTTATAGATCAGCGAGGGTGACCCGAAAAGATTCTTGTAACCGCCTCCTCCAGGAGGTGGAAGTGGATTGATTCCCTTTGTACATAAAATAAAATAAAAATCAAAGCTTTACCCAAAAGGTGGGTGGTGGGAGGGTGGGGGGAGAACACGTATAGCCCAGCTTTGAACTTCTGTCTCTACTTTACCTGTTGTACTGTCTTGCTGTGTGAATGTGAGGTTCAAAGTTATTAACATTCAATGTAGTGGGTTTCATTCCAGCATTTTCGTTCATCTGTGCCATTGAACTTTTCTATAACTGGGATGCATGCAAGCTTTCTGATGTGCTTTTTAGATCCCGTGTCAGCCACATTGGCACGTCACACTTTTCCTGGTGAATTTCAATATGTGAGTATCTTTCTAGATTTTGAAAGGAACACGTGGTACCTGCTTTGGGGGCATTTTGTTGGAATTCTGAATTATTGTCTCAATGTGATTTACTGTGTAGATATTAAAAATATGAATGAAGTGTTTATTCTGATTGGCCAAGGTGCTTTGATTTCTTTAAAAGGGCATTCTCTGGCCTCCCAAGAGCCATGACTCTGCTGATTGTCCTCTTGTGCTGTATTCTTCCAGAGGATTTCAACAAGCTGTGCTCTGTCCCTCTGGTAATTCCTGGGAGACCAGAATATCCTCCCCCACCCGTTGGCCCTCCACTTCAGCCTGTTGTTCCTCCTGGCTCTGTGATTCCAGTCCCTCGGCCACCACCGGAATATCCATACCCCTCCCCATCACGGGAACCACCAAGTAAGAATTCAAAAGTCACCTTGTTAGTTTTTCTTATGTTAAGTCATATTTTTGGTTTATTCCACATCCGTCATTAAAAATTTTTTACCAGTTGTTAGATAAATATGTTTACATTGTTTTTGCATGTTTCTTAGTTTCCCCATTTTGTAAATAAGAACTGGAACCTTGTATGTTCTGGAGATGAATGTCCTTTTGTTATGGATATTTTCAATTAAATGTGAGAAGGTATGGGAAAGACTGAAATCTGATTCAGAGAGCAAATTAGTGGCAGAAGATGTATGCAATTATACTTTGGGTCATTTAGTGTGCAAAGTAGTTCCGTGTCAACACCTCCCTGGCATACTTATTTCCCCGAACTGGAGGCTTGAGTGTAAAGAGGTGGGTGGGATGGGGAGAGGCAGGCAGAAAAGCCACTGGGCTTCAGAACCTCTCCTGCTCTGGAGGTGTGATCAGCTCTTAAGGCGAATGGACTGTGTTCTAGTGGCTGGCTCAGCTCTGGCGGCTCTTCCTTTAGGACTCAAACCCTTGTTCATCATTAGCAGATTAAGAGCTGATATCATAGATATGAATAATTTAACGAGGTCCAATGCTGGTTCTTCTAGGAGTGCTACCTTTCAACGTTACTGACTACTGTCAGCTGGTCCGCTATCTCTGTCAAAATGGGCGCTGCATTCCAACTCCAGGCAGCTACCGGTGTGAGTGCAACAAAGGCTTCCAGCTGGATATCCGAGGAGAGTGCATCGGTATGTGACTGACCAACGCTGAGAGACACTGTAACTTTGTCTTAGGTTTCTGTTGCTGGGAAGAGACACCATGACCAACACTGAGAGACACTGTAACTGTCTTAGTCAGGTTTTCATTGCTGTGAAGAGACACCATGACCACAGCAACTCTTGAAAAAGAAAACATCTAATTGAGGTTACAGTTGGCAGGGAGCATGTTGGGGTAGGCAGACATGGTGTTAGAGAGTAGTGGAGAGTTCTGCACCTGGAACTGGAGGCAGAGAGAGACAATGGGCCTACCTTGAGCATTTGAAACCCCCAAAGCCCACCCTCAGTGATGCATTTCCTCCAAATAGACCACGCCTCCTAATCCCTGTCAGGTAGTGCCATTCCCTAATGACCAAGCCTGCATATGTATGCCATTCCTATTCAAACCACCACAGTGTATATAGGTTTTCAATTGCTGTTATCTTTGGCTTCCAATGCAGGGCTTGAAAGCTAGGTGTTGGTAAGGTGTGTCTTCAGAGCCTCAGAGGGAGGATTTCCTGACCTTGTATGTCTCAGACTCTGGAGGCAAGTAGGGCTTCATGCCCATCTTCATCTATATAGCTAGGAGGCAGTGTCTTCAGTAGCCCAACAAGGACAACTGAACTGTTGGATCTGAGAACACCCAGTTGGCGTATGCTCTTTTGTCTTAAAATAAATTTGTTTCTTAGTTCTGTTACTTCTTGATCAAAACCTTTTTTCCCTGCTTATATGGGCACTCTTCTAGAGGTTATTGAAAGTAAAGAGAGAGAGGGAATGTGTGGCTTAGGGTCAGACCTGACTCTGTCCCCACAAGACTCAAAGACCAATAAGCCTTGCTGAGCCATAGTTTAACCATAAACAGCACCATAGACCAGTGGGCCCTGGTATGGGGTAAAGTGCCTGTAGCACTTTGGGACAAAGTCTACCAAGACTGCCTGGGTGGGAGGTACATGAGAACTCCCACCTGAGGTAAATGTTAGTCTCTTTGATTTTTTTTTTTTCTAGTACTGGAATTGAACCCAGAGTCTCCTGCCTGCCAGTGCCCTACCATCCAGCAGCATCCCTATCACTCTTCTCTTGTTATTTTTGATTTTGAGACAGGGTCTCACTAAGTTCTCTAGGCAGGCCTTGTACTTGTAATCTCCTGTCTCAGATTCCCAGCAGCTGGAATGACAGGCCTGTGCTTTTGTGTCTGTCTGTCTGTCTGTCTGATTATTTTTTTTTAGGTCAGACTCCCCAAAGGGGGGAAAATGTTTATTATCTTAAAGCATATTCATGTTCTCTGAGAATGACAGGGGAGGAGAGTGCAGTGAGCTGCTTAACTAGTCTTAAAATGGGTAGAGCCATGGTGTATTGTAGTAGAAAGGGAAAAATTCTTTGTTTATACTGTTTCCTCTCTTTCTTTTTTCAAGTTTTGCTTTCTTGAGAAAGGGTCCTGTGGCACAAATTCTAATTGGTCTTAATAAAAACCCGGGGCCAGATATTGGGGTAAATGCTGAAAGATCAGAGAGATAAATATCACATGAAATACCACCACAGCATCCCACTACACCACCTTGGCTGACCTGGACTCACTATGTATCAAACTCATAGGGATCCACCTGCCTTTGACTCCCAAGTGCTGGGATTAAAGGCATGTGCCACCATGCCTAGCTCTGCTATTTTTGCACCTTAAAGCAACAAGTTTTATATGCATAAGAAACTTACAAGGCCTTAGTATTGTGAGCTGTTAAGACTTTCACAAAGATATGCTGTTTTACAGATGTTGACGAGTGTGAGAAAAACCCATGTACTGGTGGCGAATGTATCAATAACCAGGGCTCATACACCTGTCACTGCCGAGCTGGCTACCAGAGCACACTCACCAGGACTGAGTGCAGAGGTAAGGGGCTCTTGGGGACTGGAAGGCATCTGTCTCAAATGAAGATGTTGCTTTGAAGGAGTCTAGTGAGACATAAAGGCAGGAAACTACTATCTCCCATCCCTGCTGGATTTTGTTTTTTCTGTGTGTGTGTGTGTGTGTGTGTGTGTGTGTGTGTGTGTGTGTGTGTGTGTGTGTGTGTGTGTGTGGTGTGTGCCTTATATCACTTCTTTGAGGATGTTGCTATCAAATCTGGCAAGCATTCAGATTATTTTTAAAACTATCTTGTAACTGAAGGAATAACTTATTTTCAATTCTTTTGAGTTATTTCTGCTGATTATTTATCTTCCATCTGTGACGTAGGGGATGTGGTCCCTCTGTGTGACAGAAACCAGGGAGATCCTCTGGTAGAATTGTGTGTCATTAGTTTATCCATAGAAAGGGCTGTGTGAGGACTCTGATCCAACAGCAGCCAGTAGCAGCCTCACTTGAGGATTGCCTGAAATGGTTTTCTAGTCCTTACTGAGACCCACGGATTAGAGCCAGCAATTGGTAAGATCCCATAGACATCTGTATGCATGCTGAAATTTCAGAAGCACTGACACAGTTGTCCTTCCATAAAGGTTACCTCCTATATATTTCTAAAATATAAAAATTAAAAACAATGTTTTAGAGAATTTGGGACATTAGTACTGTATTTAGATAATATCCACCCTTCCCCCTCCCTCCACCAACTCCTCCTATGCCCCCCACCTCCTATAAAATTTGTATATATGTACACACACACACACACACACACACACACACACACACACACACACACACACACACTGGAGAATACTGAATCTCCCCTTTCAGCAACTATTGATTGCCTATAGCTCTTCATGTAGAGTCAGGGCCTGTGAGAGTTCCCTGTCCATGTTGGTACGTCACAGGTTTATTTCTTAAGTAATTTATTAAGCTGCCTAATATTTTTTTTGTTACATATCACTTATGCAGTAACTTTCTGCAGGGTAAATGAGTAAGATACAGTGCCCACCCTTCAATAACTGAAAGCTTTATCTACACGTTCAGCATAAACTTATTTGTATCATTAACCCAGTAAAACTAGATAAAAATAAGTGAGCACTATTAAACACAAGGCAGGTAGGGGGATTTATACCACTAAAAAATGTAAATATACTAGTATGAGATGATTATATTTGCCTCCTTTAGCAAAAACTCTTTGTATGAATTGAGTAGGTTTGATGTTCAACACTGAACTACTTTCAAAATCTTTGAATTTGCTCAAATTTGGAGATATATCACCATCACTGTTTAGATATACTGTCCAAGTTTTGAGTAGAAAAAAGGAACTTAGAAACAATATTTCTACATAATTCTATTAACAGCCTACAATCTGAATTATAAATCTGAATAGTTTGAGTATTTATTTGAGTTGAGAATCTTCTTAATGCTTTAACTGTTAGTTAAAATAATTAGCATGTCAGTGATGTATTGGACATTTTTCAATAGAAGAAATCACTGTTAAGAGACTTCACTGCTAAATTACTAAAGAGAAGTGATTCTTGAGAAGGGATTGGCTGCAGCAAAGGCTGGCCAGGGTAAAAGCATGCCATTCCCCTCAGACTAAGGCCAGAAATGAGAATGATCCACGGCTTCAGTACTGCCTTCTACATGGTTGTAAACTCACCCTGAGTGTGAGACCCACCTGTGGTGTTGGTGGATATGAGACTGCAGAGGGAATCCCGAAGGCTGCATCCTTTGCCCAAAGGATGAGCCTCTGTCAAAGGGAAAGAAGAGATAGAGACAGTGGTAGGCAAGTTTGAGTAATAAACTTCTATGCTGTCTAGATTGCTAGAAGTACACAGCATCCCCCATGGCATCCTGTAGTAAAAAGGAAAGATGGACCTTTTTTTTTTATTTAATCTCAAAAAAAAAAAACCAGAATGGTAAAATTGGTTCAAGAATATGTGGATTTTTACTATTTTTCTTTGTGGAGCAAGACAGATTTTAGAGAGCATTAAGAATAAAGGAGGGAGGGGAATCAGAGATTTTTGGCACAAAGATCAGACAGAAGAAAAGCCCAGACTGCTCTAACTAGTCCAATGGCTCATGCAGAAACCACTGTGGGATCAGCCTGGAAAGAAAGTGCGTAGGAGGGTCAACCACAGACACCGTGCAGACACTGGGCAGACGGGATAACTGGACGGACCATAACTGCACATTCCTCTCTAGGGTGTGCAGGATGCTCACCCTCGGGCACTCAGGGCTTCTGCTCAACATGGATGGGCTGCTCTCATCTGGGAACAGGCATGGGAATGATTGTATGCTGCAGAGACAAGGCTGTATCCATCCTCTTTGTTTTCATCCTTTTGTGGTCCTTAGGACAGAAGGACCAGACCCAGATCACTCTGCCATCTATTAGGGGTAGATGTTTAATCATGAAATCAGGAATCAGGAACGTTATTTAGTTCATGCATTTTTTTACATTCTATTGTTATTATAATTAGCATGATTATTAACTGGGGCAAGGGATGCCCCCATAGGACCAACGCTTTGTTTGGTAGGTAGAATAGTCATAAAGTTTAGACTAAGAGTTACATGTATCTGAATGAAACTGTATTCAGTCCAGAACTGCCATGAGGCAGGTGGGCATCTTGTAGTTATGTGGAGGACTACCGAGGGAATCAAGCAATTTCTAAAAAAAATAGCATTTTTGTTATTATTTCTCATATTGTTATAGGATTTCCCTTTTAATCATGTTAGAAATGATAGCAGCCGAAGTTTAATATACCACTCAATAAGTTATCTAGAAAAAAGTGGTGAAGTTTTTTCATACAGTTGGGGTCTGAGTAGTCCTAGTAGAAAGTAAGAATGAATGTGATCATGTACAGTTTTTTTTCTGTCTCACATCTTTCTAATACTGATGATCCCACATACTTTGTCATTTGGTGTAGCATGTATGGTGATGGATGTTACCAAATAATTGAAGTCCAAGATTAAGATCATAAGTTTGAGGATAGAGGTAGAGAGAAAATAATTTCATGTCCTCCTAATTAACTTCATCCTTTTAAATCTGAACCTCAGACATTGATGAGTGTCTACAGAATGGCCGGATCTGCAACCATGGGCGCTGTATCAACACAGATGGCAGCTTCCACTGCGTGTGTAATGCGGGCTTCCACGTCACTCGGGATGGGAAGAACTGCGAAGGTAATGGCAATGCTGTGAGGTGGCTTCTCTCCCCTCAGCATCAGCAGTCTTGAACAAGACAGAGCCAAGAGCTTTATGAAAGACCAAACTGTCAGATGTGCCTGTTTTCACATTGTCATGGCCACAGTCACTTTGGACGTGTCCAATAGTATTGACACACACTAGCAGCAGTGAGTTCTTGGAGCTACCTGGCGGTGATGAAACTTTTGTAGAATGTACCATTCCTTCCTCTCTTTATGCAATCAACATTTGCATATTGTGTAGTTCTAGACAATAGCAACAAACAAAGCAACAGTGAAGCCACGTTTCAACTCATACCTTCTATAGTTGCTTGTGATCCTTTTGTGTAAAGTGCCTGCTTAGTAATACGACCCACTCATCAGGATCTGCACACGGAACATTACTTTGAGAGAAACGTGGCCTTTGACACTGACTTCTGAACTCATTATGCGAACAGCTTCTCCTCGTGGAGTAGATGTGACTGCTATGGATGAGTTTCCACTTTGAGGGCCCTTAACAGAAAGTGGAGAATGCTCCTTATCATGTTTTCCAGCTTCTTTAGGAAAGAACCCAAGAATCTGTTAATATGTTGAAAGAATTTCAAAATTGTTCTTAGGAACATGTTTGGCAGAATATTATCTCAGTGATTCAATCCACAGACTCAATGCCAAAATTCCCAGTTAGGGTAAAAATCTATTTTTTAAAAATAAGAGAAATGAAGAAAAATCATAAATTACTTTAGTCTGACTAAAAGCCTGTAAGTGAAAACAGGTCATGTTGAGAGGTGCAAGCCTCCTGGGATAGCTTCAATGGCTCACAGGCCAGCATGCCCATGAAATTAAGAACTGTCTCTGTGATCAAAGGGATCTATATTAGCAGGCTCAGCTGGATCCCATAGCCGAGTCTAGCACTTACTAAATCCATCTTTGCAATACCTACTTCAAATTGCTTAAAATGACAAGCTTTCTTCTACTTTTATTATTCTTCTGATTTTTTTGTATTTTTTTAAGAATTTCAGTGTATTTTGTCTCATTTCTCCCTCCACCAACCCCCTCCCAGATCCTACCTCACCTCCCTACCCACCCAGCTTCATATTATTGCTCTCTATATAGTCTTTTACTTTTGAAAAGAGCCCAGATTTTCATTCCCAGTAGCCTTAATGTTGTTTCATTTTCAATATGTCAGAACTAAGTCTGAACTAACTAAGCTCACAAAGCAGGTAGTGTTCCCTTTCATTTGTGGACGGTAACCCCAGCTTCGTCCACCAAACTTGGGACCCCTATTTCACATGCCTTGTCTTCTCTTTGTATTTATCATCTGGATGAAAATTAGCCTTAGGCTTTAATAACAGAGAAGAAGAAATGTGAAAAGCCAGCATTCTGCTCATCCAGGCAGCCTTCCTCTCCTGACCAAGAGAACATGGGTCTCTGTTTCTAGATATGGACGAGTGCAGCATAAGGAACATGTGCCTGAATGGAATGTGCATCAATGAGGATGGCAGTTTCAAGTGTATTTGCAAACCTGGGTTCCAGCTGGCGTCAGACGGTCGTTACTGCAAAGGTGCGTACTCGGAACCCTAACGTGTGTTCTTTGCTCCCTTCTTCTTCTCTCTACACCTTTCTTGAAGATTCTTCCCAGGTAGAATTTCTCAGGCTCTGATTTGGAAACGTGGCTGATATACCTTCATATTTTCAGCCATCCAGACTGTCACAGTTAATGAAGCAGGGTCGTTTTCTTTCAGAGAAGGCATTGGGCTCTTCTCAAAGGAGCCTGGAGCGAGCTGAGGTGTAGCGATTTAAGGAGCTAAACTGTCCATCTGTCCCAGGGCATGTGCCACTCTCACTGATCTTTCCGAGTTCTGCCTTTTCCTTCTGTCTGAAGAATAAGGACAGTTGGAACAGGGGAGTGGGGACCTTCTTGATCATTACCTTTGGCTACTCATCACATCTTCCATTAGGGAACAATGTTGACTGATTTGTCGTGCTGTATTCTTTACAGTTTTACCTAGCTATTATGAGAAATAAAACAATGAATTTAGGCTTTACCCAGTTATATAAGCAAAAAAAAAAAAAAGTCATTGGGTAGCCTCATAACTTTTGAAATAAATCTCACTGCTTCAAGTACTGGAATCTAAGGTTGGAAGTTCCATTTGTGCTCTTAGGGGTACTAATAAGTGTTACTGGTGACAAATTTGTTCCTATTTTCTGCTGTATGGAGTCAGGGATAGATAACTATTGCATGTAGGTACAAAATATAAACTGGAATTAAACTTCTCAGAGGCTTATTTGTAACATCAGTGTGGGAAGTCTATGAAGTTGCCAAGAACCTCTGTTCAGAGTTTCTGCTTCAGAAATGTATCACCACAGGCTGGGAAAGCAGGGTGAAGTCGCAGGGCGCCTCTTCTGATTGGCCCTAGTGTTCAGCTCTGGGTAAGATACCGTGGAAGAAAGCCTTGGATGTCCTAAGTCCTTGGCAGGGTGTGCTTTCTCCAAGCTTTCTTCCACGGCTGTTATCAAAGTCATCTGCATCCCCCTCTCCTTCTGTGGTCCTCCTTTGGACATTTAATGTCTGCCTCTTACTAATTGTCCCAGAGGGACCGCATAAAGCTGATATTGGCACGGATGCCAGCCTGGCTGTTGGCTGCAGAAAGGAAAAGCATTTCAACCCCTGTCCAAGATGCAGTTTTAAACCAAACTAGGTTTCTAGCATGGCTACAGTGGGCTGTGTTACAGAATCCTTTGCCCATTAGTGCTCATTTTTTTTCATCCACCAATACTGTCTGTCTTTTCTGTTTTTATTTCTGATAGAAAGCATCTTTGAAGGATTCTGTTAAGATGGCTTTTAATAGAAAAGCAGCAAACTCAACTGATTTTTCCATTTCCTGTCTCTGGAAGAACACTGAACAGGCACCCCACTAGTGTGATGCCATGGCCATTGGGTATCATTTTTCACAGCACCCATGTTCCAGTATTTTCATAGGGAAATTGTTCAATGATATTAAAGAAATTCCTCTTTCCATTACAGATATCAATGAATGTGAAACTCCTGGGATCTGCATGAATGGGCGCTGTGTGAACACTGATGGCTCCTACAGATGTGAATGCTTTCCTGGACTGGCTGTGGGTCTAGATGGACGTGTGTGTGTTGGTAAGAAAAAGCCACAGCCTGACTTACGATAAATATTCCAGTAATCCACAATGTATATCAATAAATAATGTGTCCTACCCTAGCAGGTAAGATACAATGATTTATTGCAGAACAATAATCTAACAAATTCAGTTCTCTTCTTGAATAAATTGGATAATAATGTTAGGAATAGAAAGATAAGGTTAAAATAAAGGAAAGGCTAGGGAATACTTGCCTTTTCTTTCCTGGATATATGCCTCTCTTCAGTTTTCTTCAACCTTCCTTTGTGGATAATGGTCTTTGGAATTGGTTTGTGTAGGTACACCATTAAATTTAATAGAGAATTAAATGTCCAAGAAAGTACATGATGCATACAATGGAAATATGGATAACTCAGAAACATGCAATGATAGGTTTATGTGGCTTGGAGGTTTGTTCAATAGCAAGACTTTTATCCAAATTATTTTTTAAAAGATATTCAATAAGCCCTTTGAATTAGGAAAGGATCGGGTGAAGTGGGGAATTCCTTCTTTAGAGATAAAGATAACACAGCTTAGTTGACCAACATCTGCAGGTTTATATAAATGAACCTTTTACAGATTAAACTTTCCCCTTTTTGGAAAGCAAACCCAATTTAGTCATTCACTAACTCCATGTTTATTTTCGAGTAAGCCACATTTCTAATAAAGGTCTTATTTATCATGGTGTGAGATCCAACCTTCATACAGTGTTTATAAATCCTGCTCTGTGCATGCCTGAGAAAGACAAAAATGAATGAAAAATAATCCCAGCACTTAAGGGCCTCACAATTTGCTCAACTATGATAGCCAGAGGAAACTGGTCGACTCTGACCGTTGGTCCCCACTGCTAGGAAGCTAATCTGTTTTTGGAGTTTTGTTTTCTTCTTGTGGAGTTTTAAAATACAGGCATTCTCCGTGCGTTAGATCAGGGACAATGGAGAAATAAAGGCAGTTTGGGCTTCATTGTGTGTGTGGGGGGGGGGTTAATCGGTTTAAAATGACAGTACAATGGCAAGTACTTCCTCCTGTTTAGACACACACATGCGGAGCACATGCTATGGGGGATACAGGAGAGGCCAGTGTGTGAAGCCTTTGTTTGGTGCTGTTACCAAATCTGAATGCTGCTGTGCCAGCACTGAGTATGCATTTGGAGAACCCTGCCAGCCATGTCCTGCACAGAATTCAGGTAAGTGGTATCATGGAGGTGACTTCACACTGCCAGCTTTCTGCCACCATCCATGATCTTTGCTTTGTTGAAATCACTGGAAAATGGTGTTTTATGCTTTCAGGGGCATCTTGTCAGGGGTCTTTGCAGTGGCTAGCCAGTATCTAGACACACATTACTCTCCCTGTCCTCATAATCTTTTGCCATAGGCTGTGCATGTGCCTCTGTAGGAACCACCCTACCGCAACCATGGTCACACTCCCGGGAACACTAGCAGCTTCAGAATGCTTGCTTTTTGCAGGAGCTATTATAAAAGCAGGATTTTACACAGTGTAAAAGTAAATAACTTTCAGATGACCTGAATATTTCCAACAGCTTCCCAGAAGGCCATTTGTGAATTTTGTTCACATCCCACATGTTGATTTTGGTGCGCTTTTCTTAAATGGCTTTATTCAACCTTGGAGAAACAGTATTTTTCCGCAGTTGAGGTGACATGCATAGTGAACAGACAACCAGGCAGTGAATGAAAATTCTGCTCCCCAAATAACAGGCAGAAGGACTAGAGGGATTAGTTACTTGTGTGTATTTTTGCTCATTTAAATATTTGAGAAGACTTTTATTAATAAAGATAAGTATGAAATGGAATTGCATGGACAAAGAATTCCCAGCATTTTCATCTATAAAATAAATGTAATTAGATGACTAGACAGTCCTATGCAGATGTAATTATGTTCATAGAGAAAAATAGTTTATTGAAATATCTCATGGTGTCTCCCATATGCATATTGTTTCTGTGGGGTTGGGGGAGAGAGAAAATAGTAGAAGAGGGCGGTGAGATGGGAGGAAATGAGTAGACAGGAGAGAGAGAGGGAGAGAGAAGGAAGGATGTTGGGGGAGTAAAGCTGATGTGTGTTTAGGAAAAAAAGAGAGGCTTTACAGAGATGAAGGCGGTAGGTTTTTACTATTTGAACATGGTCTTAAAAAGCTTGGCAATTGACTTTGATTGGCCTAATATAATGCCAGCACTAAACAAAAAATACACAGGAGTGAGTTTACATGTAAGATTCAGTTATTTCATCTCCTTCCTAAGCAAAATTCATTGAAATTAATATAAGAATACTTTCCAAAGAGTTATATGTAAAAATAATCTTTAAAATTATAGTGTTCAAAATTAAGTATTATAAGAAGCTAGAGAAAGGGAGGCCTTCAAAAGAAATGAACACTACTTAAAGCTTTGTGGGTCATCAAAACTCAGCTAAATACACATTTAATAATTTTAATTATATATAAATATTCATTCAAACAATATGGTTGCATAAAACTATAGTTAGCTATATATAGTTGGCTGCATTAATTTTTCAAAGTACTTTTCTCATAGACTTTGTATTTATAAGACATGTGTACGCCAGTAAACCAGAAAAGGAGATAATGCTTATGCCTGTGTATATATAGAATTCTTTAACGTTACTCTCTCTGGAACAAGAGCATGTCCAAAGAATTCTTGTACTTGGGGAAATGACCTGGATTTTAGAGAAGGTCACTTAAGAAAGCCAGTTTCAAGCTGTAAGGCTTAGCGGAAGCTAAACTGGAAGCCCACGGCCACTAACTTCTGCCTTATATTTATTTATGCTGTTGTGTCTGAGGGAATTTATGTGGAAAGGGTTCATATGTGGAAGTTTTTTCATTACAACAGTGATTGACAAAATGTCAGATCATAAAAGATACTCATGTAGGGTCCCCTCACTTCAGGATAGGGTGATGTAACAGATATTGACAATGCCTAGAATCCCTTTCGTCAACTAGGTGGGAAATTGTAACCGTGTAAATTTCCAAGGTCATCTGTGTAGTGTGCAAGTGGGATGTGTGTTGCTGTGTCACTGGCTCCTAATCTGGTTTATATGGCTCAGCAAGCTCTCTCGCCTCCAGCCTTCAAGCACTTTCCTCTTCGAAAACAATTAGTTAAGCCCTATGAATACAGCACAGGGCATGTCCCTGTGCCCGCCATGCTGCGGCGTAGTCATGTGATGGTACCTTGGGGCAGCTTAGGAAGTGGTTATTGCTAGTGTGAACTGCCCACATTTTTGCTATCTCATTAAACCCGGAGAAGTACAGAGTGGCATGGGGATGAGTACCAGACGGGAGGGACTAACTGCTAGCCATACATCTCTCAGCATTGGGACCCCTTACCTACACGGAGCAGTCCCGTCCTGACAGTTGCGAACCCAGTGACCACACTGTGCTTCTGTTTGGGCCGGATATCTGCTAATCTAAATTAGCCAGGAGAACTGTCCCAGAAGAGCCATGGTTTTGTTTTCCCTCTTTACGAGTCCCTAAGTTTCATGACTAACAGTTGAGAATGTGAAAAGATAACAAAGATAAGGTTTTTGTTCTGGCTTTTAACTGTACAGTAGCTGTCATGGCCCCTCCTTCTTCCTTTTTTCTATCTTTTTAAACACTTTTCTAAAAAATAAAATCATTTTACTGTTTTTCTCATTTTCACACATTTTACAGGATTCATTTTTAATGCTGCTTTTTTGATTTTGCTTGTTTGGTTGTGTATGTGTGTGTGTGTGTATATGTGAGTGTATGTGTGTGTGTATATGTGTGAGTGTGTGTATGTGTATGTATGTGAGTGTGTGTGTATATATGAGTGTGTGTGAATGTGAGTGTGTATGTGTACATGTATGTGTAACTGTGTGTGTGAGTGTGTGTATAACTCTGTGAGTGTGTGTGTTTTGTGTGTGCGTGTGTTTATTACTGTGTCTGTGCTTATGTGTATAATTGTGTGTGTGTGTAACGTGCGTGAGCATGTGTGTGTGCATGTGTGTGTAACTGTGTGTGTGTAACAGTGTGTGAGTATGTGTGAGTGTATGTGTGTGTATATGTGTGAGTGTGTGTGTATGTGTATGTATGTGAATGTGTGTGTATATATGAGTGTGTGTGAATGTGTGAGTGTGTATGTGTACATGTATGTGTAACTGTGTTTGTGAGTGTGTGTATAACTGTGAGTGTGTGTGTTTTGTGTGTGCATGTGTTTATTACTGTGTCTGTGCTTATGTGTATAATTGTGTGTGTGTAACGTGTGTGAGCATATGTGTGTGCATGTGTGTGTAACTGTGTGTGTGTAACAGTGTGTGAGTATGTGTGTTTTGTATGTGCATGTGTTTGTAACTTTGTGTGTGCACTTGTGTATATAACTCTGTGTGTAACTCTGTGTGTGTACTTGTGTGTATAACTGTGTGTGTGCATGTGTGTGTAACTGTGTGTGTATGTGCATGTGTGTGTAATTCTGTGTGTGTATGTATGTGTGTATATGTGTGTATGTGTGTTTGTTTATTTTTGAAACAGGGTCTCTCTTTATAGCCTTGGCTGTCCCGGAAGTCATTAGGTAGACGAGGTTATTTTCTAACTTAGAAAAATTCTCCTGCCTCTGATTCTCAAGTGTTAGGATTAAAGTTTTATGCCACCATACCTGGCTAAAAGATTGATTTTTAATTTTCTGTTTTCAAAACTCAATATAGCACCATCAGTAATACAGCAAGTGTTTGCTCGCTCTGCTAAAGTCCCATCACACACACACACATACACACACACTCAATTCCCCTGAACACAAGCATGTGTGACTCTGATTCACTGCAGAATCCATGGGCAGGCAAAGGTCTAGTTCGGCCTCCTCCTTGTATCAATTATGATTCCGGCTCAGATTTCTCATCATTCACTTTCATCCTTCTGGATGTTCTTAGGGTTGTATATACAATTATAAGCATCAGAAAGCTGATTCCATCACAAGTTTGGGGAATGATTCTGCACAGATCAGTTTACAAGAAAGATTGCATGATTTTAACATCTAGTCACAAGTTTTCCTGTGGATTCACGATGGAAAATGAACATTGTATCCCAGTGATTAAAAAATACACTTGCATATGACATTAGATGCAGCATCCGTGTGAGGAGAGCCCAGAGCATCTGCAAAGAACTGAGGAAATGTGAGAACTTGATTGTCTTGGGAAAAAAAAAAAAAACAGCTAGAACTAAGAAACAGAACTATTCCCAGGATGGCAGGGAAAAGTTTTATTAACAGCTAAGAAACCACATTTTAACAGGCACGTTTCACTGTATGTGTAAAGTGTTCCCTGGTGAGCAAACTGAGTTGTAGGAAAAAACACCTTTTCCAAAAGTGCTTTGCTCAAGAAATTGCTATGGCTTCCCTATATCCTTCAAAGTCAATTTCCTTGGCGCTGTGCAACCCTTCAAATGAAAGCCCAGTGTAAAGGTGACTCCCACAGGGGACGCCACTCACTTGTTACCACTCTCGTTCAGTTCTCCTTACTTTGGAGGAAATGATGTATGTGAACCAATGGGAGAATTGACTTGTTCTGCAAACAAGGGACTCATTTACTGTCTGATAATTTATTACAGCGGAATACCAGGCACTCTGCAGCAGTGGGCCAGGCATGACCTCAGCAGGCACTGGTAAGAAGTCATTTTGAAATTTACCGACTTAAGTATGTGCAGAGGCAGTATTGAGTCTCCTGTGGGTATCTAGTTACTCTGTGATAGTCTGGCCTGACACCTTCCTGGCTATCATCACAGGGTGATGTCTAGAAGCCCCCATGGCAGAGCTGCTGTGACACACTGATGGCTGTCGATGTGGTTCTTTCTCATTGGACTTTCCTGGGGCACTTGATGGACAGCTGTAGATGGGATACAATGGCTTACCCTGCTCATTCTAGAGAAGTGGCGGTCTGAGCCTTTCATAGATTTCCAGTATCAAATACAGCTCAAGGTTTTGGATTAGAGCCACAGTTCTCCATTCACAATCTAAAAGTTTTCTTAGTTCTCCAAGGTTCACATAAGAGGCCACTTAAATTTTGTAGCTAGAAATAACAGCAACTAGCTAAGAGAAAACGAAATGTTTGTTTAGGAACTGGAGCAATGTTGAGTGCCATCATCAAAGAATTGAATCAAGAGACTACTGAGATGGGTGTGGAGATGGTAACAAGAAGAAGGAACTTCCTTACTCATCTGAAATGAAGCAGTTTGACTAGGGAGCTCTGGGGGAACCAGACTGGCTAACTCACCTTGTGATGTATGGATAAAGATGAGGAGAGAATATTGAGAAAGAGGGGGAAGCAAGGAAGCTGATGATGGACTCAATCAATGGAGATCAAATAAGCTAAAATGAGGACATGGAGATGAAGCAAGTGACATCAAAGACCATTCATTCATGCTGTCATTTTTTTTCTCTCCCTGCCACTGGAGAAGTCTGCCCAGTATGTGAGAGCATAGACAAGGCAATGCCTAGCCTCTTCATGAACAAAGCAGAGATTCTGAGCTTGCTTTCTGTCTGTAAGGAGAGCTGCTAGAGGAATTCCCCACACAGTGGGGAGCATGAGCATTCAATTTAGAGCCAATAAACACACTATTCATACTTAATTTGAAGATGTTGTTGAACTTAAAAAAAAAATGTAATCACCTTGTTGGTAGCATGGGAGGCAGAAAGATGGGAAAGAGATAGTGTCAGGGACTTGGGCTCTGTGCATCATCCTGGTGCTTGGACCATCCAGGGCATCTACTTCAGCTTAATTCAGGGATGATGGGATGGTCACAGCTCAGATGCTAGCATCTGGGATGGGGGGATATTTGACTCATACTATTTTACAGTGAGCAAAAGAATGAAATATTCTCTTCCAAGTGAACTCCAACCCCAACGAGAAGCCCCAAGGTCACTGTACATATTGTACTGTTCTTTTTTCATCTAATGTTTGTTTTAGAATGTGATTGACTTTGAATTGTTTGGTGCTGTAGATATAAATGAATGCGCGTTAGATCCTGATATTTGTCCGAATGGAATTTGTGAGAATCTCCGTGGGACCTACAAATGTGTATGCAATTCGGGATACGAAGTAGACATAACCGGGAAGAACTGTGTTGGTGAGCTCCACTTCCTTTCTGTGGATTTCTTAACAGCTTGTGAAGAAGCATATGCTAGATTCACTTGGTAAAGAGATTTGTTAGATGTTGGGGGCCTTTCTCACATGGCCACAAAGCCATTCCTGATTCTACCAAACAGATCTTCCAACTACTCCTTAGATTTAAGCAGAGAAAGCATAGTTTGTTTTCAGTAATAATGACTTTATGTTAACTTTAACAAGCACCCTTTTCTATGTGACAGCAACCTTTAATGAAAGGAGAATTCAGAAACTCAGTAAATCATTTAGTTGGGAAGAAAACAGTCAGCCTAAGGTATTATCTTTTTTTCTTCAGCATTCTTTAGTTGCCTAGAATAGTATTTTCTGAAAACCTCTTCTAACTGGAGTGACACACTGCCTTGTGTTTCCTGACATAGGGCTTTTAAATCCAAGATACAACTCCTGTGTGCAAACTGGGAAGTGGTGTATCTTTTTGTTCGAAGAACAAATACGTTTTGAACATAAGCAAATATACCTTTACGGAATATAATGGGAAGTAATAAGCTTTAAAATAAACTAGAGAAACCTGAGGTTATTTTAGGTCTTTGGAGTTAGGCACTTCCGATTTGACCTTGGTGACCTTTTAGGGCCAAAGCTGGAAAAGTTTCCATCCAAGGAGCTGATCTAACTTTGAAGCAAGTGACCGTCCAGAGCTAATTCAGATTGATGTAAACATCTGCTCATTCTTCCAGTTTGCCACACATATGTCAGCTATAAATACCCTGTTGCATGCTGGATTCTTCTGCTGCTCATACAACATCAAGGTCTCTATGGGTTCTGACCCAGGAGGAGAAAATCCCTTTTCATAGGTCCCTGGCCATCAGCTGGTTTATTTTCATGGCCAATTTGAATACTCCTAGTGTTTGGGACACTTGGGAAATAGTTGTGTTCCTCATATTATTTTGATAGACTTTTAGCATTCTGTTTGCTCAGAAAAAAACATAACTCTATGTCCAATTTTCTCATATTTTAGACACTGTGTGTGTGTGTGTGTGTGTGTGTGTGTGTGTGTGTGTGTGTGGCGTAAGTATATTCCCTGCTGTGGTTGGAGTTATTCCACATGGCCTTCTCCTCTCAATGCTGGGAATGCAGGTATGCACCATCATTTTGAAGCTGCTTTCTATTTATTTAGTTTCTTAAACCAGTAAGATTAGTCCTTTTAATTTGAATACTAAAAAGCAATGATAAAAGTAAAGATTACTAATTTTCAGAGAACCCACGAATTGAATTAAATAGCATCCAACAACTTGAGGCTTTGCAGATACCTAGTTTGGACAAGCAGAGCAAGCTCCTGTTTGGGGAAAACCAATGGAGCAAGGTTCTTGCCTCTTTGGTGGACTTGATAATACCATTAGGAACTCAAAAACTCTAGCCTAAAAGAGAAAGGCACTGCCTGTGAGGGATAGCCTCTTGCAAATGTTCTCATTTGTCGTCTTTCCAGATATTAACGAATGTGTGCTGAACAGTCTACTTTGTGACAACGGACAGTGTAGAAACACCCCTGGGAGTTTTGTGTGTACCTGCCCCAAGGGATTTGTGTACAAGCCTGACCTAAAAACCTGTGAAGGTAACGTGTCTTTGTTTACACTATGTACTTTACTCTCTCTGGGAAATCTGTCAGACAACCTGAGGAGCAAATTGGAGTCTCTTCTATTTCACATAACCCAACCAGTTCTGTTGGGATTTTTCTCTTCCGAATGGTGCTGTACAAACTCTAACCACAGGTGGTTTTTACTTGTGTTTGGCACTTTACTTACCCCTTCATGGTGGTTTTCGGGTGTTCCTGTGGTAGTGGGGTTTCTTGATCTCGGGCGGCCAGGGACCTGGACCCACAGACCTGCTGCGCCAGACCCCTTAGCCCTCCAGCCGCCCGCCGCTCAGACCCCCAGAAATGACTCAGACGCTTATATTAACTTCATGCTGTTTGGCCTATGGCTCAGGCACATTGCTAGCTAGCTCTTACATCTTAAATCAACCCATTTCTATTCATCTGTTTGCCACGTGGCCCGTGGCTCACCTGTGTTCCTTACATGTTGTTCCTTGGGCAGCTTCCTTGATCTGTCTCTGACTCCGCCCCTTCCTTTCCTACCTATTCTGATTCCTCCTCCTACTTCTTCTATGGTGCCTGTCATGGCCCAAAACAGCTCCTTTATTTAAAGATTGAGATTCACAGCATACAGAAAGGCATTCCCACATCATGTTCCTTTACATTTGCCTCTGGCTGGCATTTTATTTGCCGTCCCTTAATAGATGAGGAAAATGTTGTGCATGTATAATTTAAATCCATAATTTTCTCCAGATTTTTCTGAATATGAAGACTCAATCATATGCCAGTTCTTATACTAAAGAAATATGCTCAATTAGTATTTTGACATTGCTTGTAGTTTGGAAAAACCTGCCTAGGCCAACTTTACTATCTAATGAGGAATACATGGTAACAGTTAAAGCTGAAATTAAGGTATGCCTTTTGTGCCTAAGACCCGCTAGCAGTAGGTAATGGCGCCTTTCGTTTCAGACATTGATGAATGCGAATCGAGTCCTTGCATTAATGGAGTCTGCAAGAACAGCCCTGGCTCTTTCATTTGTGAATGTTCTCCTGAAAGTACTTTGGATCCAACAAAAACCATCTGCATAGGTATTTATCCTCCTGCGGGTGATTTTTCGTGTTTATCAGTTTGATTCAGTGCTGCTATGCTTAATGGCTGCCACAGAAGTTTAACAATAGGAGAGAGATTGATAAAAATGATCATTGTTTCTTGTTTCATAATGCTACTCAAGCTGCAATGATATGTAATTTAATGTATACATTACCAGTAAGATTCTGTTCAGCGCCCATCGCCTTCCTCCCTTTGCAGAAACCATCAAGGGCACTTGCTGGCAGACTGTCGTCGATGGGCGTTGTGAGATCAATATCAATGGAGCCACCCTGAAGTCTGAATGCTGCTCTTCCCTTGGTGCCGCCTGGGGCAGCCCATGCACCATATGTCAAGTGGGTAAGAGAAGCCACCACCTCATGGGTTACTTTGCTTATTTAGGTCTACATGGGAAATTTAAAGATGACCTTGATAAAACTTATTCTTGAATATGAAAACCAGAGAAGATATCAATTTTACGTGATTCTGGTCTGGTGGCCGTTTTCTGACTCTCTGTGGTCACATAGTCAGCTTGCAGCGTTTGTCCGAAGCATCAGTCAGTTGCTGAAAGCTGGCCTTTGCTAGTGGAGGCACTTCATTACTGTTCTCTCTGTACAATCCCTTGCTCATTCATAGCAGCAAAACCCAGCTGCTGACCCAGGCTCTCTCTCATGTTTCTTCTGTTTATCATTCCTGGGAAGCATAGGTGGATGTTAATCTTGTTTTGTCTTCCTACAGATCCCATATGTGGTAAAGGATACTCAAGAATTAAAGGCACACAGTGTGAAGGTATTTCTTATTCCTTATAAACGGTACATTTGTGTGTGAGAGAGACATGCTTTGTGTTACCTTGGTCTGAATAAAGGAGTGAAGGAACTTCGCAGAGAGAAAAATGCTGCAGTGAAAAAATTCCTGAGAACCAGAGAACAGAACAGATGTTCAATGCACAGGCTGTTGCCAGTGCCACATCACTGTGGCCAGAGGACAGCGTGGCTGGAAATGTTTAGAATGACCCCACAACATTTGGACTGCTTGCCTTTTCTAAATGCTATCGCAGATCAGGAGCAGAAAAGCCAGATTTTTCTTTTTTTTTTTTTAAAGACTAGTTTGCATTCCTGGTGAGCCCTGTTTTTTAAAGCTGTTTCTTGTTTATTTGTGCCACATTCGTGAGTGACTTCGTGAGGTGAACACAGTTGCCCCTGTTTGCAGGGTCTATGTGGACCCTCTCCAGTTTGCTGTGGTTCTTCTCACAGAGTCCTGAGGAGATATAGGTCATGGTGACTAACACAGCATGACATGACGCAGCAGCTGAAATATTTAAAAAAACAACAGCTAGTCCCATATGTGGGCGAAAACCAAGTTTTTTCCTGTTAAAACAAAAAGGAATACTACAACCCCCACCCAAGGGCTTGCTTTCCAAACGGTGACTGAATCCTTTGGCTTTTTCCTGGTTCAGATCAGCCGTTCATAACTTATTTGGGCTCAAACAGCACATTCAGTATACAAATGGCTGCAGGAAAGTCCCCAGGAAAACAGTGAGACTTTTCCTCAATCTTCTTGGCTTGGAGAAAAAGACACGTGTGTGTGTGTGTGTGTGTGTGTGTCTGTGTGTGTGTGTGTGTGTGTGTGTGTGTGTGTCTGTGTGTCTGTGTGTCTGTGTGTCTATGTTTCCTAACTAAGGCTCCCCCTCCTTGTGGCATTTGGTTGTCTTTCTTTGGATTAATTTGATGATGTCTGTTTTTCCAAATCAAGTGCAGAGAACACACTGCCTCATGAGGCAGATTGGGAAGGATCAGAAGGTCTGGGCAGCACTGGAGGAGGGCGATGAATCGATGTTCATGTGTGTTTGAGTCTCCCTAACCCAACCAGCTACCTGGGCTCAGTACTGTTGGACTGGCCCACATATTGTGAGAAGGATTTAATTTTTATACACTCAAGCTCAAACTTGGTCTTCTTTGATAATTTAGAAGGCCACACTTTGTCTGTTTACAGACATCTTGTCTCCTAAAGCTAATTGTAACCCTCAGACCCTTACTTACCAGAGCTTTCCCCCCAAATCCTTGGGTCCCATCTCTACAACTCAAACACTATTTCCAAAGGCAGGTGAAGAGACTCCTAACTTTAGTGAACAAACTCATGGTTACTTTTTAGACACATCAGAAGTTCATATGAACTACTGAGAAGCAAGCTAGTTTTTGAACTTTTCAGGTTCAAAAGGCCCTTTCTTTTATGATAATCATTGTTAATCTATGAGTAGGGTAAGCCAGGATTAACTTATATTAGCTATATTGACTTAATGCTCCTTTTTTTTTTTTTAAGATATCAATGAATGTGAAGTGTTCCCAGGAGTATGCAAAAATGGCCTATGTGTCAACTCCAGGGGTTCATTCAAATGCGAGTGTCCCAGTGGAATGACTTTGGATGCCACAGGGAGAATCTGCCTTGGTAAGGATGCTGTTGGACATTTGGTTCCAGGTTCACTCACACACACACACATATTGAAGTGAAAACATCTGAGAAGATGTTCGCCATTTCCTGTTTAATCTTATGTAGGAAAGCCCTCATTCCAGACTAGTAATTCCACCTCTCCAGAAATGAAGTCAGCCTGAGGCCGTACTGTTTGTGTAATATAAAGCATTCTAACAGCAGTGAGTTCACCCTTGGGTAGAGAGGAGATGCCAAGACATCATCGTTTGCATGCATTGGCGATGAACAAGGCCTTACAAGGAGAAGATGTCCACAAACAGCAGAGTGGCACTGCTCAGTCATTATTGGCTGATGTATTATCAGAAAACATCAAAAGTTGGAAGGGAGCTTTTCATAAAGAGGAGATATAAACATGCCTGAGGAAGAGGACAAAGTCTTCATGAGCAGTAATCCTGGTTTTCATCTGGGGAAAAAATAAAAGTAGTCCCGGACATAGCAAATTAGCATGTGTTGTATTTTCCCCACAAAAGTTGGTAGTTTCGGACAGTGAAGGACGGTTGTCTCCCATTCCCTCTGACAGATATCCGCCTGGAGACCTGCTACCTGAGGTATGATGATGAGGAGTGTACCCTGCCCATCTCTGGTCGTCACCGTATGGATGCCTGCTGCTGCTCGGTTGGAGCAGCCTGGGGAACTGAAGAGTGTGAAGAGTGTCCAGTGAGAAACACCCCAGAGTATGAGGAGCTCTGTCCCCGAGGACCCGGGTTTGCAACAAAAGATATTACAAATGGGAAACCTTTCTTCAAAGGTACATTGCTCCTGTGGCTGATTGGTGTTCTCTGTAGACCAGGAGATGCTCTGTGTGTGTGTGTGTGTGTGTGTGTGTGTGTGTGTGTGTGTGTGTGTGTGCAGGTATAGTGTGCTTACCCCTGTGTGTACATATGAAGAGCAGAGGCTAAAATGGGTGTATAATAATGAATTTTTTGTTTGGCTTAGCTTTGTAGTTTGAACCTGCCCACTGCTACTTAGGCCTTTAAAAGTGACTTAGACAGTTACATTAATTTTGTCTTGTTTGGCCGATGGCTGTGGCATATTGTCAGCTAGCTCTTGCATCTTAACCTAACTCATTTTTTATTAATCTGTTTTGTCATGTGGCCTGTGGATTATCTGTGTTACTTTCACATGTTGATTCTTAGGCGACTAGGTGGTGTCTTTTCTCGACTGTACCTTCTTTTTATATCTATGTTTTGATTTCTCCACCTACTTTTAAGATGCTTGCCATAGGCCAAAACGATTCTTTTATTCACAACCCACAAAAAGACATCCCACATCAATGGGCGTCTTCCTCTACCTTATTTCTTGAGACAGCGTCTCTTATTGAGCCTGAAGCTCACTATTTTTGATCAGTGGCCAGCAAGCCTCCAGGGCCTTCCTATCTTCACTCTCTGACCCAGCACTGGGGTTACAGATCCACGTGGCCATCCCTGGGTTTTTTGTTTGTTTGTTTTTTTGTTTTTGTTTTTTGTTTTTATGTGGATGCTTGGGATTCAAACTCAGGTCCTTGTGCATGCAGCAAGCTCTCTCCCAGCGAGTGGTTCCCCCAGCCTCAGTTTCCCAAGGGTTCTGATTAAGTGGAGGCTCCAGAGCTTGTTATTAGTAGAGAATTGTTCAGTGTTGCCTGCTCTTTCTCATGTTGGGTTTTGGAAGTCTGAGACCTCCTTGTCATATTCCCCATGACTGAATCAATCAGAAAAATGGAAACCAAGTACATAAACACTGAATAACTGTCTGTGTACAAAAATGAAGGGTCCCTTTTTCTTCTATTCCCCACCCTCTTCTTCAATCCAACTGTTATTCTATGAGATGGTGCTCAATAAAACTGTCCTATCCAGAGAGGCAGTTTCTAGATGGTCACCTTAAATGTCTCTTAAATCCAAAAGAATGTGACTGACAAGCTGCAGCAGTCTGCTACTGCAAGGAACTTGAGGGTCTTAATTTAGTGACCAGGACTTGCTGACATGACATTATGCAGACATGAACTCCTGTTTCTTGCTTTTGGAAAGGCTCCAAGAGGGAAAAACTGGGGTCGTATGTTGCACATATATGGCTTTCTTATATACAAGAAGCTCTTTAAATTGTATTAATATGTGTAATGCTGAGAAAATTCAAGGAGCATGGATTACCTGTGAACAATTTAAACTACAAACGACATCTTTAAATTCTTAAAGTCATTTTAAGTTGTATTCAAGAAAGCATCAAAGAGACAAATAAGAGCCTCTTCCTGCTGCCATGATGGCTGTGGTGGCTGTGGTGGGTGGGTGGCTGTGGTAGCCGTGGTAGCTATGGTGGCCATGGTAGCTATGATGACTGTGGTGGCTGTGGTGACTGTGGTGGCTGTGGTGGCTGTGGTGACTGTGGTAGCTGTGGTGGCTTTGGTGGCTGTGGTGGCTTTGGTGGCTGTGGTAGCTGTGGTGGCTGTGGTGGGTGGGTGGCTGTGGTGACTGTGGTGTCTATGGTGGGTGGATGGCTGTGGTAGCTGTGGTGGCCATGGTGGCTGTGGTAGGTGGGTGGCTGTAGTGGCCATGGTGGCTGTGGTGGCCGTGGTGGATGTTGTATTTGTCATTGTCCATGTGCTTTAAGAAGCATTTACCATTCATTGGCCAATGGTTACCAAGAGCTTGCTGTGTCCCAGGAAGTGACCAGGGTGCTAGAAGTCTAAATTAGCACACCCATCTTCTTTAACAGTATTCTCTTGAAATGTGGAAGTCAAAATGGCTAGGAATATTTATGAAGTCCTACCCCCTGAATTACCACACTTTTTAGTTGACTATTTCCAAGACCTTAAATGAAGGCCCTCCAACCTTCTGGGTTTAGAGTGTGGGCCCCTGAAATGTCCCAACTGGTTTCTCATAAGCTTTTCTTCTTGCATTTACCTTTCCCTACAGATATCAATGAGTGCAAGATGATACCCAGCCTCTGTACCCACGGCAAGTGCAGAAACACCATCGGCAGCTTCAAGTGCAGATGTGACAGTGGCTTTGCTCTGGATTCTGAAGAGAGGAACTGCACAGGTCAGTGTGTGGGTCTCTGGGGATGGTAGGAAAGGAGTCTTCCCAGACTGTCCCTCTTTGCTGTACCACTTCGTGTTGTGAGGATTTCCTCACCCTCATTTTCGATGCCTGCTCTTTTGTATGCAGACATTGATGAGTGCCGCATATCTCCTGACCTCTGTGGCCGAGGCCAGTGTGTGAACACCCCAGGGGACTTTGAGTGCAAGTGTGATGAAGGCTATGAAAGTGGATTCATGATGATGAAGAACTGTATGGGTAAGTTCCTGCTGCATTAGCCAGAGGGGGACGCAAAAGACTTGGAGAAGCCTGGATTCCTCATAAGAATCATAGTGTCCCAGGCAGTCCCTGCTGTCCAACCTTCTAACCAGGGGGGGACTCAGGAGAAGACAGAGACTCGGGGGAAGACATGGTGGGAGGGGAAGGTGCTAAAGAATCCAATGACTCCAGTGTCAAGCTATGAGATCTTGAGTGACTTCAACACCTGACAGAACAAACTGAGAACAGTTCAGGTGTGAACAATAGTAGGCATCCCATCTCAAGGTGTCTGTCTGGCAGTTCTAGAAGACAGTGTTAACTAAGCTGCCTTAAGTCGGGTTCCCTGAGAACAAAGTTGGAGATGAGACTCCGCACACATGTGTAGGTATTGGTTTGGAATTTTGGTTTGTCTGTGCTTTGTTGGGTTGGGTTTTGAAGGAATGTTTTGAGGGAAGAACCCCTCAGAATGGAGAGAAGGGGGACAGTATAGAGTCTCACTGCATGGCAGCCCACTCAGATCCTACAGGGGGCTCTGGAGGTATTAATGGCTCCAGGATCGAAACAAGGTCAAGGTTTTTAATTTCCAAGCCAGTCAGTGAGTGATGGGCTGTGGATTGCTTCTAATGTGGCATTTCTGAGTGAGGTGGACAGCAGTTCTCCCAGAAGGGAATTGATAAGCCATCGGTAGCCAGGACTCCCAGCAGCTGAGGGTTGAAAAGGGGGCAGCCTGATAAAGGAGAACAGGACACCAGCATCTTCAGCTCTGGACATTTTCATTTCACAGATATTGATGAGTGTCAGAGGGATCCCCTCCTATGCAGAGGAGGCATTTGCCACAACACAGAGGGAAGTTATCGTTGTGAATGCCCACCTGGTCACCAACTGTCCCCGAACATCTCCGCATGCATTGGTAAGGAGGAACTCTTTTAGACCACTAGGTGTATCTCTGCACATTGGGTCACTTATATTTCTGTGCTGTTCTTGGTTCCTAAACAGACATCAACGAATGTGAGCTGAGCGCAAACCTCTGTCCCAATGGTCGTTGTGTGAACCTCATAGGGAAATACCAGTGTGCCTGTAACCCGGGTTATCACTCGAGTCCTGATAGGCTCTTCTGTGTTGGTAAGTCCTAGTCTTTTTTTTAAAAAAATCTCATGGGACCTCCCAGTTCCATTATCATAACTAGATGCTTTTCCTTAGTATTTCTTATTTCACTGGAAGTAAAATTTCATAGCAGCTCACAGTATTTACACTTTGCTTTCAAGGAAGCAGGTGAATGAACAATATGTAATCTAATGTATGCTTTTTGAATAATGAACAAAGCATATGCAAGGCAAAGCAAACCAGCCAATGATAATTAAGCCCACGATGAGCTAAGCATGGCAAGTGCCACGGAAAACACAGAAAGGCATGAGCTGAGGTCTCTGCCACAGATGGTAGAGACCATCTAAAGATTTCAAATAGTGACCATGGTAAAGGCCACGGAATGTTCATATCTTTCCCTGAAGTAGGGGCTATGTCTGGCACTTTTTAAGTATGGGTTTTTGTGGGACAAGAATTTTGATTTGTGGTTCATTCTCTGTAGGCTTAGTCCTGCTGTGAAGAGTGACATAGGAGGCCCTGTGGCTTTATCATGCCCAAAGTCAAAGTGAAATTGGGTAAATACTGCCAGTTTGGGCCTGGCTTGGGATGTACACCATGTGGAACTGCCAAGTCTCAGATGGTTTCCACCCAAAACCATAAATCAGCACAAATTCTTTTGAAATATAGCCAAGGACAACTCAAGACTATAATTCAGGTTCTTGCAAAGGATCAGCCTCTTAGCCCATCAAGCTATAATTCAGGTTTATAACTGAATCAATGACCAAGGTCGCCGCAACTGCAAACACAAAAGAAGGTGTCTTGGTCAGCTTTTATGTGATGTACTGGAATGCCTGAGACTGGCTAATTTACAGTGATAGAAAATCATCGCTTCACAGCTCTGGAGACTGGGAATCAAAAGCAAAATGCTGGCATTGGGCATGGGCCTTTTTATTGAACCATAATATGTGAAAGGCAAGAGAGTAAGAAAACCAAAGTGTTCAAATCCACCCATTTTATAATGACACCAACACCTCCCAGGGGAGTGGAGTCTTCATAGTTAATCACCTCCAAGTCCTATCCCATAATACTCCTACAGTAGTAATTAAATTTCAGCATAAGTTTGGGAGGGAACGAATGTTCTAATATTGTTCTTACTGTTCTCAGACATTGATGAGTGCAGTGTGATGAATGGTGGCTGTGAGACCTTCTGCACCAACTCTGAAGGCAGCTATGAATGTAGCTGTCAACCGGGGTTCGCGCTCATGCCAGACCAGAGATCCTGCACAGGTGAGCAGCTCACCCCCTGGTTATATCTTTCAGGGACAGTCCCAAAGCTGAGTTTCTCAGGACCTGGGTTTAACAACCTTGGGTTCAAGTCCTTGTCCTTTGCATATTTTAGCTGTTGTGTCTTCAGCAAGACACTTTGGCACCGGATTTTCATTTATACAGTGTAGTTGAGATTGTATGAAAAAGAAAAGTTTGTACAGCTCTGGAATAAATGGAATAGAAAGCATTTTATTCAATAAGCAGAATCTTGGAAAGTTGGATCTTGAACCTAATTTGGTGAGATTCTAGGTGTGTATTTTGTAGCTGCCACATTACCCGTGGGTTTGTGTACATACCTCAGGCTACATCCAAATCTACTGAAGTGATTTGTACTGGGTCATCGTGATGATCCATGTGTTTGGAAAGATGCTGAAGTCTGGGAATCACTCTCCTAATTTATACTCTATCTTCCTATCTTATCCTGGAAGAGCCAGGTAGCCAAGGAGAGATAAAAAGTAGAGTGGATACTCAGCCTTTGATTTTAGCTCTGGCTAAGGGAAGAATTCAAATTTAGGAATCACGATGACTTTATTTGACCTTTAAGAATCCCTCCCTTCCTCCCCAAAAAAACCCCACCTCCACATAAATTTGATTATTCAAAGTAAATGTAGAAAGTAACTATTTATGACTAGGCAATGATGAAATATGATTCGCAATCATTACAGATTCATATATTTAAATTTTTATTGTTAGTTTTTTAGATCAGTGTGGGGTCTGTTGTGTCCTTAGATCATATACTGAGAGTTTCTTTGATTGCCTGCCTTCTCTGTCTGCAGGATAGCCTGATGGGAGGTGTTCATCTTAGCTTTGGGCTGAATTTCTTTATGTTAGGTCAGTTACTGCTTCCTCGCTGGATAATGGAGCCAATTTCAATGTCTACAATGAGGCTGTTGGTTTTTTTCTCTTCAGACATTGATGAGTGTGAAGATAACCCCAATATCTGTGATGGTGGCCAGTGCACGAACATACCTGGAGAGTACAGGTGCCTGTGTTATGATGGGTTCATGGCATCTGAGGACATGAAGACTTGTGTAGGTAAGAATGAAGGCAGCTAGCTCACCTTGTGAGTCACACAAAGATCAGCTTGTTCAGGTTCCCTGCCTCATCTCCTGCCTGATAACTTTTGTTCATGAGCCAGTCGTTTTAAATCTCACCTTGGGAAATGCTGGCTATTTCTGTGTTCTAGAAGCATTAGTGAACTATGAGAAGGCAGTTACACCATCTGGAAGCAGGGCTTTTCATGTATAACTCTTAAGCAGCAGGTAGCCCAGAACTGGTTTTTTGCAGATTTGGGGAGGCAAATATTGAGAGCAGTGTTGCACCTGGGTGTTACATTAGGTTTCTTGGCTCCAGGCAGCAGAGGTCCAGACCCACAGACCTGTGGTCCCAGACCACTTAGCCGCCTGCTGCTGCTCAGGCCCCCAAAAATGATTCTGACACTTATATTAATTTCATGCTGTTTGTCCTATGGCCTAGGCACATTGCTAGCTAGTTCTTTCTCTTAACGCAACCCATTCCCATTAATCTGTCCTGTCACGTGGGCTGTGGCTCACCTGTGTTCCTTACATGTTTCTTCTTTGGCAGCTGGGTCGATCTGTCTGACTCTGCCCTCCATCTCCTAACTATTCTGATTCCCCACCTACTTCTTCTATGGTGCCTGCCATGGCCAAAACAGTCCTTTATTTAAAGATTGATATGCACAGAATACAGAAAGACATTCACATCACTTGGGTGGATTGTGTCTTGGGGTGAGTGAGATCAATACTGCTCTCTTCTGACTTTTAGCTAGTCTGTAATGTCACCTGCTTCTATGTGGCATCGCCTCCCACAGGCCAAGGACTAGAATCTGAGAATAACTTACAACCCACTTAACTTATTTTATTTATCTTAGGAATGACTATATTTTTGTTGCCTACTGTCCAGGGCCTAGGAAAGTATTTTGTCTATCTATAGTGCACTTTCTTTTTAACTTTTTTTAGTTGTTTCTAGTGAGAAGGTCATTCCTTCTTGGCCAAAGGTAAAAGCCTTAGATGGGTAATGTGCACATTCATTATATGGATGGGTATTTTACTGATAAGCCTCTTTGTGCATCACATGCATTGCTCAGTGCTAGTGGAGGCCTGGACCGAGCAATAAATCACTTAGGACTGGAAATACAGATGGTTGTAAGCTGCCACGTGGGTGCTGGGAATCAAACCCTGATCCCCTGGAGGAACAGCCAGTATCCTTAACCACTGAGTAATCTCTCCCTCCCAATCCTATCCTTTCTTTTTTAAGTGTGGAAACTAAATTGTAGGCATCACACAGATAAAATCAGTTGTTTTAGTACAGAGAATGTTGTTGGTCCCTAGGAAAACCATGACATAAACAAGCTTCTCTTCAGCAGGAGTCGGTACATTCACTGATCATCTGACCCCTCACTATGGGAAACGTAAGAGCCAGATTACACAATTACTCAACAAGAAAAATTACTAGTGTACACAAAGTTCCTTATATAATTTTTCTGAATAAAAGCATTTAAATATAATGTTTTATAATGTTTACTTTTTAGTGAAAGTTTTTTTTTTACCCTTTTTAAGCCTTATATTATAATTCTTTTATCTCATGGAGAAAGTATCCATTACAGCAGAAACTTGGGTATATGAATAGTATCTCCATCTTACAGATGTCAACGAATGTGACCTGAATCCGAATATCTGCCTCAGTGGGACCTGTGAAAACACCAAAGGCTCGTTCATCTGCCACTGTGATATGGGATATTCAGGGAAAAAAGGAAAAACGGGCTGTACAGGTATGTTTCCTTTTTCATACCAATCCAAAAAAAAAAAAAAAATCAAGTAGCTGAGAAATGCCATAATAATCACACTTAACACAAGTTTTAACTTCTCATTTAAACTGCATTGCATCTATTTTGTACACCATATTTCATTAATTTAGCTTCTATGCCTTTGAAACTTTTCATGCCTTATTAGACCCAAGGAATGGAGTTTGTTCTTCTATCTGTGAAAATAAATATGTGTTGTGTTGGATAAGTTAATGTGACTAATGGTGTGATTTTTATAGGTTAAGGATCATACTTTTAGGTCACATTAGTGACCATGCTAGCTACTGGGTATCCACATCCTTTTATCAGAGCAAGATCCTTTGATAATCTTCTTTGCCAACACTTCCTCTTACAAATAAAATTGTCTCCTAAAGAAAATGCCCTGTATTTCGTCTGGTCTTACCAGTCTTCCATTCCTCAAGTTAGAGTTCTTTTGACTCATTAACTTTTCTAAACAAGTCTTTATTTGTGTGACTTTGCTAATGTCATAAGGGAATTGAACCCTTCACAGACTTCTTTGTTATCAGTACAGTAGCACTTGGGGAAAACCTTTCACAATATTTTTAGGAGACTATACTATTAAATATTAAATGGAGGAAGCCACTCTGGTGCCGTGATATTATTTTATACATGTTTAGTTATTTTCAAACATGAAATAGTGAAACTAAGTACATGGAGTGGCAGACAGAGTCAAGTTTTACTGTAATAACTTATATTGAAGTTACCTATTGTGGCATATGATATAATTTAAAACATTTTGGAGATCATGTTGAGTTTGAATTAGGTAACTGCAAAAAAAAAAAAGCCATTTAACAAGTAGTGGCCTGGGCTTGAATTCTAAAAGCTGCTTGGCAAGCCCTTGTGACTTAAACATTAATATTGGCGCATTGGCATTTTGAGAATATGTGGATCCTTCTCTTAATTATATCAATATATTTCAAGAAAGAATTAAAATATATTTATCAGTTATGAAGTGGCTGTGTTAATTGTCAAGCTTGCTAATACAGGACAGTAATGTTGCTGGTGATCCAGAAATGTCAGTCTTCCGCAGCCATTGGAAGAGACGTAATACTGAGATGCTTTTATACTCCCTCTACTGCTTTTCATGGAAAGCCTGGAAAGAGGTCCTTTCTGGTAAATGGCAGAATGCTTAAACCCTCAACCCATTCATATAGATGCTCAGCCAGGTACAAAAGATTCTCAGGGTTCAATGTTTATTATCAGCTGCCAATGTCAGTGTAGGGCTTACTAAGGGACCGTGGTCTGGCAGGATGAAGAAGAAGGTAGACTAATTCTGTGCTGCATTGTAGCGAGTAAAGGGAAAAATAAAGCTCACTGAAGTTCGAGCAGAAGATCATGATGGTCCCAAAGAGACAGATTCTCTAGGGACAGTGTTTGCTGCCTTGAGGGAAAGGATGTGTAGAACTCCATTCTCCAGAGTCCATCTAACTGGCGAACATGCAGTGGATGTATATTTTAGGCCCTTTACCATGGTGAAAGTGTCCATGCCATAGGTGTATCATAGGTAAAAGATACTATGTTCAGGAACATACCACTATTTCAGATACGGTATGTAGAGGCAACATGAAGTCTACCAAAGCTTCAGTATAACTGTTTGCCACAAATGCATGAAATCCATTCTTAAAGGGAAATGTTTACTTTGCGTGCAGAAAGGCTTGTTTCTGTAACTAAATTTGCAGAGATGCTGAGGCAGTGGGTAACAGGAAGTACTCACTACATGCCAAATGAGTCAGCACCAATGCTATGATACATCAGTAACTTCTTAGTAAACCCCATGAACAGAGATATGCTCAAGAAATACTATCTTTTCAGAAGGGCCAATACCTCCCTATGCTTTCCAGTTGCAGCCTAGACATCAGCTTGATGACATCTAGCAAATACTATAGGAAAAAGCCCTGAGTTATGTGGTCTCTTCAGTATCATGGTAGCATAGCTTATGATGTTCACATTTGAAAGAGTAGAATGCCAGATTTTGTCCTAGGTTTGTCCACCAGTTTGATATCATGAGCAAATCACCAGGGCCCTCTGCCTTTAATCAAACAACCCCTGGACAGAGAACTTGGCAATGACCTTGGGGGTGGGGGGGTGCATTAGGGCAAGAAGATAATGAAGGAAAAAGAAGTTCTGTGAATAATCCTGTTAGTTAGTAACAGCCAAGGGTATCACACTGGACCGGAAATGACTTACACAGACAGGAACTGGCAGGAAGCCGCACACACTTGAAAACAAGTTTTCAAAAATCAGCCAAAATGTCTTTCCAGTCCCACATAACTAGGGTTCTTTCAGGCTGGTTTCAAATCAGTGTTACAGCGTTGAGCGCCATCAGGTCACCTTGGTGACAGTTGTGTTAAGGACGAGTGTTTATAATAACCCAGACAACTAATGTAAACAGAGATACTTATCTTGCCTGATTGGATAAGCAAGACCCACTGCAAATAATGGGAAAAAGAAATGTTTCAACCTTATCATAACCACACACACACGCACATACACACATACACACATGCACACACATACACACACACGCATGCACACACATGCATGTACACACACACACACCACACACATGCATACACATACACACGCATTCACACACACACACACACACACACACACACACACACACACACACACACACACACACACACTGCTTATTTAGGCAGGGTTTTTAAATGAGTACCCTGGAAAGCAATTATTAAGAACACATATGCTTGTTTCCTAAGGAGGGACTTTGTTGCATGAGAACTAAAATCACCCTCTGGGCTCCATTACAACTCTGTCTAAATATTCCAGCCCCCTTGTCATTACTGATTGTTTCCATTTTAACAAATAAACATGTTTTCTTCTCCCAATCACATCAGCAGTGTTAAGAATCCACCCACTGACTCACATTCCCAGCCTACACAGATGCTAAGGGCTTCATTTTTTTTCTTCTTCTTCTTAAGCTTTGTCCAAATTGTGGGTACTGCTAAGGGAAATGCTTGATTTAATGGAGAGAATGCATATTTTCTCGAAACCTAGGACGAGGCTCGTCTGTCTCTGGCTTAAGTGTGTGGGGCCACAGTTTTCCTGTGACCTCTGCTGCTCATGTTAAGTTAACTATAATTGGAAGAAGATGAAGAAAGTCATTTCAGGGTGCCACCCAAGTGGGTCTCGACTTTCACAAGCTCAATTTTAAGAACCTGCCTGGCATCGCATGCTCACTTTACCAGTGGATACAGTCAGAATTGTTGGAATTGCTAGATTTCTGGATAAATTCATTTCTCAACCTCTCTGTTCTTTCACATGAGAACTGTTCCTGGCGGGTCTCAGAGGCGTATACTTCTGCACTGACAGCGAGTTATTTCCTTCCTTATCGTCTCCTGCACTGGCTGTGAGCCTGCAGAAACTCCATGGGTGTTCACTCCAGTTAATAGTTTTGGCTCAAATTTTGACCCAAATTAAGAAATCCAAGTAGCCCTTACATTTAGGCTGTCACACCCTCTTCCTCAGCCGCAATTTCTAGAGATGCCCTGTATGTCAGTACCATGGGATCAGAACCCCTGGGACAGATGGCGTCTCAGAGACGGAAAGGCAGGCATTTGTATGAGTGGCACAACCTCTCTGTATGATAGCTGTGGTGGGAAGCTACAGAAGGTCACAACACATCCCACACCTGGGTGACAGGTTTCTGGGCAAGGCAGAGCTCTGCCATGGGATCTGCTCCCAACTCACCCTTGCCCTTCAAGGGGCTCTACACAAAGATCCCGTGAGACTCTTCATGACAAAGAACCCATGGGGCTGCAGTGTCAGCCTGAATTTGAATTGCTTTGCTTTGCTTTGCTTTGCTTCTACTTATTCTGAAAAATGGATTTTCTGTCTGGAGCAAACTTGTGGAGGAAGGAGAACATGTGTTCAAAGAGAGATGTTCTTGGCAAATCTGTGCTGCTTCCTTCAAGCTGTGGAGGAATGTTTCAGTACAGTGTTCTTGTTTCCCTGTGGCTCAGTTCCCCCTCTGTTGGCTAGTCTGCCCAGGAAACAGTTCAGTAATGAGTTGTTTTTGTGTTGTTGTTGGTAATGTGTGTGTGTGTGTGTGTGTGTGTGCATCTACACTCACACCAGCACTGTTAATTCAGAAATGTCTCTGCAGTGTGTCGCCTGTTATCTTTCTCATCTTCTTACACACTGAGCATGTAAACTACTTAACATCAGTCATATTCACAATGTGAGACCTGAATATGACTTTTAAACGGTTCTTTCCAGGTATTCGGAAGCCCACAACACACAACCTCTTGCAAACAAAGTTTCTTTTCACCTTGAAAGCATGACAAAAATCTAAAAATAATTTTTCTTGAATTAGAATTTTATATTACATTTTAATAATAGTAATTAAAGGAGATTTCTCTATCAAAAGATTTTAAAGCAAGATTAACAGAAAAGGTAAAAGCATGGGAAAATAGTGGTCTCTCTGACCATCAGACAACTGGACAGAGAAAAAAAACATAAACAAATAACTGGAGGTTAAATGGTCAAAGAACAAGACATGTATGTATGAAAATATAATCAGACCCATTTTATAAGTGAATGTGTGGTAGTGAAAGGAAAATTGGAGAGAGAGTATAGAATTACAGACTGACAGGCTCTGATTAACTGAAATTCTAATTAGTAAGAGGTTTGTCAATGTAAAGCTGTTCAACAGGGAGCTTAGTATATGTGGATATTAAGTCATCTGTGTTATGCCTGGGTGAGTATGAGAGAGAATCTGCTATTGAATAATACTAAGTCACTAAAAGGACCTAAAAATCTGTTGTGCTTTTTTCTAAACACTGATATTTATTTTCCAGACATCAATGAATGTGAGATCGGAGCGCACAATTGCGGCAGACACGCTGTATGCACCAACACTGCAGGCAGCTTCAAGTGCAGCTGCAGTCCTGGGTGGATCGGAGATGGTGTCAAGTGCACAGGTGAACTGGAAAGATAACAGAAGTCTCATGAACTGTGTGGATTAGAAACATGAAAATAATAATTTTATAAAGTAAAATTTAATTTGTGTGCTATCCGGTGTGAATGTCATAGTGTTGATAATGATGTAAACTTTATTCTTAAGATCTGGATGAATGCTCTAACGGAACCCACATGTGCAGCCAACATGCAGACTGTAAGAACACCATGGGGTCATACCGCTGCCTCTGTAAGGATGGCTATACGGGCGATGGCTTCACCTGCACAGGTAGGCTCCCTTTGGAAACAATTGTGTAACACTTGCTGGAAAGCATAATATCCCACATCAGACCAACAATTCCTTTGGAGACTGGGGCATGCTCGTCAAGTAACAGAAAAGACTACTCATCTGAGATTAGATCCTCATGAAATGAAGCTTTGGAGGCAAGTCATCAGGCAGCCCTCAAAAAGCTAGCACAGCGTATGTGTATGTCTGTCTATCGTCCCACAATTCACCTGTTATGTGTTCATGTACATGTGTATATTTATATGTATAAAGACATCACTATTCTAAAGGAAATCATATTACATTTTATTTATGCTCACCTTTGTGTTTTTGTGTCTTATCTGTATATCAAACCCAAAGATAAGCTTGCTGTAGGAAGATATGAAAAGGCAAAGGATGTGTTGTTTTGCTGGAGGAAAACTGTACAAACTTTCACTACGTTATCACCATCATTGCATACTGGCATAAGGACAGTTCGGAACTTCTCTATAAGGCTTTCTCTCACTGTATTATGTACTCGTGAAATCATCTTTTTTCTTCTCTCTAATTAAAAGTCACAGAATTAGCATAAACTTGCTATATGAATTTAAATATGTATGATTGCATAAATATGTGAAGTAAGCATATTGCATAGTTTATGCAGATAGTTACATGTGCATGTCTACAAAGACAGTACGTTTTGCATCAGGGCTTTGGGATTAAATAAGATAGACCCACTACCCATTGTCCATTAAGAGTATGACTGCCCCTGTGACTTAGAGCATAAACTTAAATTAATTAAATAAATCAAAGCACTAATTTCTGTCTGGCACTGTGAAATGAATAATAAGGTACGGAGGAAATATGAGAGAAGCTAAGTCTCACTAAAGTGGCTAACTGAAATCATCTCTGCCCTACCCAGGGATGTTTTGTCTTGCTATCTTGGGAAAAAAAAATATTTAAATTACACTTATTAGGCATCGGTACTTCACATGCTTAGTATTTAATGCTTGTGACCTTGTCACTTCACTTCCTCTGTCACCCCTTTGAGCTGAGCCCGATGCCTGAAAAATGGGCACACACTGTGGCATGTTCTTTTGAACATGTCCTCCCTGTGGGTGAGTGCTCTTGTGAGAAGATCTTAGCCTGAATGTGTTTGACTTATTAATCGTTCTGCAGCACTAGTGATAATTTGGCATTCAGAGTTCTGAATCTCTACCCCATACTGCTGAATATTCAATATTGGCATTTGAAAGAGAAAACTAGTAAATTTAAATATCTCGAACAGGAATTATGATGAAGTGCAGTTATACTCAGGAACTTGGCAGTTATGAAAATTATAGGACCTGAGGCATTGGAAAGCGCCTGACTGCAAAAACATAGCTTGTGTTTCTGTCCTCAGACCTTGATGAGTGCTCCGAAAACCTGAACCTCTGTGGCAATGGCCAGTGCCTCAACGCCCCTGGCGGGTACCGCTGTGAATGTGACATGGGCTTTGTGCCCAGTGCTGATGGGAAGGCCTGTGAAGGTAACCATGGGGAAACTGTAAGGAGCCTTGCAGGACCGGATGAGATTTGCTTATTCAAACATTACTGGCTTTTTTTTTTTCTGTTTTAAACTTGAAATAGGTTTTGCCTTCACATTTAAGCTTCTCAGTTCAGTTTGTAGGGGGTGTGATGTTTAGTGTTGTTTGCTTCAAAGGATCTAGAAGCCTCCTGGCATGCCTGTGAGAGATTCTCTAGATTTGGGTAACTAAGGTGAGAATAATCTTAACTCTGGTGGCACCATTTTATCGCTGGGGTCCTGGGTTAGCTAAAATAAGAGAAAGCGAACTGAATTCTAGTGTTCATCGCTCTCTGCCTCCTGACTGTGAGCACAACCTGACCAGCTGCCTCAAGCTCCTGCCACCGTGGCTTCCCTTCATGAGCATGCATGAGTTAAACGCTCTTAACTTTACTACTTAGGGGAGTATTTTACCACACCAAGACTAGTAACTAGTACAGGGAGTTAGTCTTCAGGTAGACCATTGATTTCTGTTTATGCAGAGAAAATCTGAGCCAAGGGATCTGCACATTAGACCTTAGGACAGACATGTGAGAGAAAGAATGACTGTGTACAATTAATTCAGTGTGACTCAGTTATCCCTACTTCTGGAAAAAGGAACTGTCAGAGCGCAGGTCCCTGGTGTCCCTGGTTTGAGGGTTGTCTATAAATACAGAAGCATGGCTGTTAATCTCTGCCGGCCTTTGGTTTCTATAAGTCAAGGTTTCCTGATAATGACACCAGAGAGTTTGCCCCTCATGTAGAGTAATGTCCTAAATATGTCTTAGAATAGTCTCTAAGTATCTCACACGTAGACAGAAAGCAGGATTTGTCGTGTCCCTGAAGGAGAATTTCCTGGAGTAGCATCTCTTGCTTTTGTCCTTCTGGGACGTGTTGGACAGACAGGAAGAATCTTAGAAACCTGTTGACTCAAGAAGGCTCCAATTAGGAGACATGGGTTCTTCTCCTCACGCTTGTCAAATCTAGGGGCACTATTGTCATTAAAAGTCACTAGGACCATCCGTGAACTAGAATGATTTCAGAAGAAGTAAACAAATGATAAGAACTGACAGACATTTGGGAAAGGCCCTGCTTAGTACGTTAGCCAATAGCTGTTTCCTGTTAAAGAGATATGAATTGAGAATCACTGCCTGGTGCACACTGACTTCTTACTACCCTTAGTAATGGATCCCCTGGGCAATCTTTACCCCATTCCTGCTAAAAATGCAGCACTGAGAGCAAATTTTTGAGGCAAGAAACTAGGTTATGGCCTAGCTGGTGAACCTAATGCCTTGTTTACTTCAGGACTCCCAAACCCAGGGGAAACGGGTACCGTCCCACCTCTCCTGACAGAAACAGGCATGGGGCAAGTGTTGCTTCTCTTAACACTTACAGGAAGGTTTGTTTGTGTGTTTGCTCTTAATGTAAATCATCACCGGCAGAGTGGTCACGCCTCGTTAAAGCAGTCTCCAGTCTGAAAATGAGCATATTCATCACACAAGCAGAGTGCTCCAGTGAAACGGTGGTGGGAACCTGGAAGAGGCCTCTGCAGTTTACAGGTCGCCTATTGACCACAGCAAGCACACACTGATTTTTAAAACTGTCCCAAAAGGGTCTTAAAATTTTAGTTCTCTACCAAAAGTGGAGAATATATAGATAAGAGCAACCCAAGAATTGAGTCTACCTCGCCTTGTTTGGCTCTTGTGTTACAACAGAAACGTAGACCCATATCAAATGCCATAAAGATGTTCCACCTATGGCTCGGCATGTATTCGGGCCCAAGGATACAGAGCCTATCACTAGCAAAGCTCCTGCGTACAGACAAAATCCCTGAAAGTCTAGGAAACGGCTTAGATTGATATCAGGTAGACTGCGTTTGTTTAATGCTAATTGCCTAATTTTATTAGGTAGCTTTTAAAACACAAAGTTTTATAAATCTCTTTCTTTTTGCAATCTCTTCCCCCAAGATATCGATGAGTGCTCCCTTCCAAACATCTGTGTCTTTGGAACTTGTCACAATCTCCCAGGCCTCTTTCGTTGTGAGTGTGAGATCGGCTATGAACTGGACCGAAGTGGTGGGAACTGCACAGGTAAGGAATGACTCATGTTCAAAATGGGCTCCTAGGTATCCCGGGGGGTGCCATTGCTGGGGCATCACCAGGACCACACGAGCTTCAAAGGAAGAGTGAGGCATTAAGAGTCAAGGGTACTTTTTCTCAGGCCTGAAACTGCTGAGAGCCAAGGAAGCTCAGGAAAGAGCCAGGTCTGTAGGCTTGGACTTGAGCTTGGGGCCCCAAAGGGGTGTTTTCTGGGGTTTCCTAACTGTATAGTTTCCTGCCATTTTCTTCCATCCTTGAATACATCTTCTGAACTGCCCTTCAAAGGTCATGCCCTGAGATCTCTGGTTTTCTCCTTGTACATTTCTAATACAATACCCACACCTTTCCACCCCTGCTCCAGGTACTGGCCACCATAGTGCCTGATACACAGGGGCTGGCTGTGCATTTGTTTTGTATGTGGTAGTGACTGAGAGTACACGAAGATGATTAGGAGTCTGTGGCTATGTATGTGAAGGCCAGAGCCACCATCCAGTGTCTTCCTATATTTCCATTTCACTTGTTGAGACATGCTCTGTCATTGAACCTTAACTCACTGGCTGGCATGAGTTCCTGGGTCCTTTCTGCTTCTTCTTCCCAGTCCTGGGATTATGTGGGTGTAGGTGATCTCAACTCAGGACCCCATACTTGCATAGCAAATACTTCACCCACTGAACCATCTCCTTAACTCTGTTAATACATAAGTCATTTTTGTAGGGCCAGGTACCTCCAGAGAACACAAGGGGAAACATAAGAAAAATTACGGCCACAGATCTCTCTTTGGTACCAATAGAAGGCTGACAATCATGACCAGTTTCTTTCTTAGTCTGCCAACCACTCTAGATACAGAGGAACCAGGTCCCATCCTGGAGGATGTCAGCCTTTCCAAGACACAGGAAACACCGGTGGACACATGTCCCTATTTCCCAGGCTGTCCTCTCCAAAGCTAATTGCCTAGTTTGGAGGATTTATTAAGCATTGAAAATAGAGAAGATTATGCAGTGTTAGAATCTGTTAGAGAAAAAAAAAACAAACAAACAAACAACAAAAAAAAAAAAACAAAAAACAAAAACCCATGTCCTAAATATCTGGAATGCTGTAGATATTTTTGGAATAGAGGCCAAAAAGGTAATGTTCAGGACACATTTGTGTAGGAAGAGGCTCTATGAGCTTAAAGAAGCAGGCTAAGCCTACTGCATGCATGTGTGGAGAAGACAGTGCAGACAGTCTGCTCCCAAGTGTTTCCTAGGACATCTTGCTCTAATCTGACAGAATAACATGCCACATATACTAAACATATTGCTTTTATAAAATTTTGGTTGACCAAGGTCCAAACAATGTTTTGCTGTTAGTTACCTTGACTGGAATATTTTTCTTAGCTCAAACGTTACATTTTATTCTGGTGACAAATTTGAAGGGTAAACATGTTCAGGGTGTGGGGATTGGATCAAGACTGTGACACAATTCCTTCCTGGGGAGGTGCCTCTCGGAGGTGGGAGGTTGCACATTAGGTATAATTGTACTTAAGAATTGATCAGTTCTTGTCCCGAGTCCTAGACTGGGTGATGCCAGTACACACTGGGCACTGAGTAAGCCTGCCTATTTGTTTGGCTGTAGATGTTAATGAGTGTCTGGATCCAACCACCTGTATCAGTGGGAACTGTGTCAATACTCCGGGGAGTTACACGTGCGACTGTCCCCCTGATTTCGAGCTGAATCCAACTCGAGTCGGCTGTGTTGGTAAGATCCTTACACTTTTCTGAGACACATGCTGCTTATCAGTTTAAAGGTATAACTGAGTGCTTCCATTTCTGATGCTTTCAAAACTAATAGCATAGAAATGTAAGCATTTCTCAAACTTTTTGTATACTTTGAACTTTCCCTTTTTTAAAGGCAAATGACTAGTATATATTTTTGTGCATTTTTCAGCTTCTACATAAAAAGTAATTAGGAGTTTTAAACACTTGCAGAAATGAGTTTGGCTCTTTTCCTCTCCCACCTCTCCAATAAGAATTTCCCTCATTTTTTTTTTGTATGTTTGCATATGATAAATAGATACTCGTTCTGGCAACTGCTATCTGGATATCCGGCCACGAGGAGACAATGGAGATACAGCCTGTAGCAATGAAATTGGAGTTGGTGTTTCCAAAGCTTCCTGCTGTTGTTCCCTGGGTAAAGCCTGGGGAACTCCATGTGAGCTGTGCCCTGCTGTGAACACGTGTAAGTGGACAGTCTCCGGTCTTTGTTGCTTCATGTCAGACCAGTTCTCTCTAGATCCATGACAGAGAAGCAATTGCAGGGAATACTAGTGACAGAAAAGGAAAGTCATTCCCATCAGGCCACTTTCAGTGCATAGCAGTCCAAAGACCCCCTCTTTGGCTTGCCCTAAAAGCTTACATAGGGCAGGGAGTGTCTCCTAGTAAAAAAAGAGTTACTGGGATGTTCCAGGGCTGGGTTTTCAAGCAGGGTTGACCAGAAAGCTTCAGGATTTGATTTGAAGGATGCAAATCCACCTCCTTTAAAAGCTTCTAGCCTCTACTTTGATTTACAATCAGGCATAGCCAGTCTGGCCAAAGTCAGTGCCTGCTGCTTCCAGGGCATATTGAGATAAATGTTGGTTCATTTCTTGACAAAAGGTCATTTACTCATCAGATTATTCCACAGTTAAGTTGCAAATGGAAAGATGAAGTCGTCGGAGGCCTGCCCTGTGAGGCAGATTGGGACTGAAATGTAAAAGCTCTACTTCAGCATTGGCCCTAACCATTGATAGAAACACATACTAGATTCCAGTTAGGAGTCTCCAAGTGGCCATGTGTGACCTTGGGCCAGGTTAGTGTCCGAGGTGTGAAGGACAGAACAGAGGGCACAGCCTCGCAGGTGCCACCTTTTCTTTACTCTTCAGAGAGAGGAGGCTTAGTTTAAGACAGAAGTGGGTGCTGACCACTTAGTGAACTTTTGAGCTTCACTTTGAAAAACGGACATGACATAGATATGGAAAAAGAAAAACTAAATGGGGAGGGCTCAATGTCATTGATAGTAATTGGAGAAAACCCAGATTTGGGTTTTGGAATATAGAATTGAGCTTTATAAATCAATAATGATTATGAAAATGTTGCTAGCTCAAATGAGAATGGGAATGTAAACAAATATGAATCCACATGGCTTTATAAAGCCAGGGCAAAGGCCAGGATCAGGAGGACTTTGATAATTATGAAAGAATGAGTGTAGGGTTCTTTAGGATGATGTCACAGTCTGGGTTCCTGTCATTCACACGCTGAGGCATGACACTGAAGGAAAGGTTCTATATATAGATCCTCATGGCTTGATGGAGGAGTTAAAAGATGCTGGAAAATGGCTTTTTAAAAAAATCTGGGCTTTAGCATCACATGTGAAGAACAGAGAAATAAGAAAAATATCTGGACATCAAAAAGGGCAGTGGGACGAGAGTATGAAGATTCTCTGAAGCTCTGTTCAGAAAGGGATTTAGAGACAGGCTGATGGCATCTTAGGGCATATGGGGACACCCAGGAAGGAATGCTAAATACAACCAGAACAGAATGAAGTTTTCAGGAAATAAAAATGAAATGGAGCTCTTTTCTCAAAAATATCAATAGAGATAGAGAATGAAATATCTCCCAAGAATGTATGACCAGGAGAGCAACTGTAGGTTTCCAAGATCATTGCAAAAGCCTTATGCTTGACAAGTGATCTATGTACACTAAGATGTTCACTTGCTTTAAATGGCTAAATAAGAACCAAAGATTCTGGAAGGTCAGCATTCTTCCTGAAGATACTAGGAACTCACATGGAACTTTTTGTTTCAATAGCTGAGTATAAAATTCTTTGCCCTGGAGGAGAAGGTTTTCGTCCAAACCCCATCACAGTTATATTGGAAGGTAAGTATATCGCCTTTGTCTTAACATACCTACCTTTCAGATGACCTGGGTTGATCCGCATTCTGAAGACATGCTTGGTTTTCTTTTTGATAGACATTGATGAGTGTCAGGAGCTTCCTGGACTGTGCCAAGGCGGGAAATGTATTAACACCTTTGGCAGCTTCCAGTGCCGCTGTCCAACTGGTTACTACCTGAATGAAGACACAAGAGTGTGTGATGGTAAGTTATCCCACATAGAATCTGTTCTTTCAAATACTGAGGACTGACTAACACCCCAAATCAGGATATGGTTAGCCATAAATTGGGGGGGGGGGAGGTTAACAGTATAGCTCCATATGCCAAACCTGAGCTAAACCATGTTCTTTAGAAAATCCATTTTCACTAAATTAGCAAGACTTCTACTTCTGTGTTCAGGGTGGTTCTAGGCTCTTCTTCTTGTCCTTAACTAACCACTTGTTACCTGTACAAGTGTGTTCAGATGAACCTACCTTAGAGGGTGTGCTTTTGTCTTTAAGATGTAATGAATGGCCTCATTCGCCTTTTTAAAAATGAAGAATTTTGACCATTTTTCAATTCAAGAACAATTAGCCAAGGACCGGGTATCAGGGGTGAGGGGAATCTATCTACGTCCAGTATTCACAGGACCAATTGGGGAGAGACCTATTCTGTAAGAACCATTTGAACATCACAGTGCATTAACATCAGTGCTCAGACTTACAGGTAATAAGTACTCCCATGAGCCACCTTGTTTGAAAACAGAGAGGCACTAAGGGTCCCTGTTACATTACCTTACAGTGAGGATTTAGGAAGCCAGCTGTGAGGGCTTCAGTCGAGATTACGTGAACACATATGGAATTATCTTTCTGAAGTCTATTTGACTGCTATGATTTTGCCCCATTTCCATTTCTCAGTGCTTTGAGGGAGCATTAAGGACTGGTTTATTAGGTGCTCATATCAGAAGGCATGAGTTCTTTCTTTGCTGGAAAATGTGACCTACATAGAGAAGGGACACCCACAGGTTTAGTGCCTGCTATTCACATCTGGGTTCCAAGTACCCAGATGGAGTCTTTGCTCTTTGCTGTCAACGTTCACACTGACACTGGACACCCACTCATTCCAGAGTGGTGCTTTCATAGTCCTATAACACCTTCTCTTTGGGGTTATAGATGTGAATGAATGTGAGACTCCTGGAATCTGCGGTCCAGGAACGTGTTACAACACCGTTGGCAACTATACCTGCATCTGCCCTCCAGATTACATGCAAGTGAATGGAGGAAACAATTGCATGGGTGAGTCTGAGTGTGGCTTGGCCTGGCTCTTGTCTCTGAAGGCCAGTCAAGCACCTGGGCTTAGGCATTGTTTTGCTCATCAGAGTGGCTTCACTTTTTGAACTCTTGTAGTGCCCTCCCTTCCAACATGCCCCTTATAGACCATAAGTTTGGTATTTTCACCCCTGTGTGTGGGTGGTTCGGGTTTTTCTTTAAAATGTGATGTTGGAAGATGCCAAACTATTTAATAGTACTTCTTTTGTTTGGCTTATAGGTGTGTCTTTATACACTTATATTACAGCGCTGACCTACAGCATTAAAACATCATGAATCGGAAATAAGAGACTCACTGCCAAATAGCAGTGGAGAATTGTTATGAGGAGCGTGGGTGGAGGGCCGTGTAAAGTTTGCTAATGCTGCACTACATAAATGACTTCATCCCATGGCACAGAACGCCTGAGGGGGCATTTCTCCAAGTGCCTTGCTTAGAGCAGCGTGGCCAGCTGAGAAGCTGTGTGTGCGATGGTGTTCTGCTGTGCTATCGCAGCAGGATTAGCACATATACTTGCTTTTGGAGACTCCCAATAGGCTCTGCTGTGCTGTGGAGAGCCCATGGGTCCACCAGCCCTTTTGTTCTCCTTCCTGCTAGACATGAGAAGAAGTCTGTGCTACAGAAACTACTATGCTGACAACCAGACCTGTGATGGAGAACTCCTGTTCAACATGACCAAGAAGATGTGCTGTTGCTCCTACAACATTGGCAGAGCCTGGAATAAGCCCTGTGAACAGTGTCCCATCCCAAGCACCGGTGACGTTTGCTTTCATGGCTACCATCATTGATAAACTGGCTAGGAATTGCTAGAGGAAGTCAATCTTACTAAGGAGAGAGGAGTGTATTCTTTATTTTCAAAGAAAAACTTGACCCACAGAGGCAAGCATCTGCCTGACAGATAACTGCGGTCCTTTCTGCTGAAAACCCAGTGACAGAATAAATTTTCTAACTTACATCCAAATTTATAACCAGACTTGAAACTTCAACATTATCACAAAAGTATAAACAATGCTAGCATTGTTTATACTAAAACACTGGAAACATTAGAGAAAGCAATGTGATAAATAAAGAATATACAGTTTTGTGTATTTAAAACTAGCCTTGGGCTGTGGAGAAGACTCTGTGTACAGAGTCACTTCACACAGCATGAGGACCTGAGTAGGAATGTCGAAAACCCACTTGAAAGCCAGACACAGCAACCAGGATGCAAGATAAGGAAGCCTGTTTCTCCCATGTTGTTAGGGAGGTCATTTTCCCCTCAGTGTCTGTGTTACAGGCCAGGTAACATCTGCAGTGTTTTCAGATAGAAATATTTTCACAGATACTTACATAGTTATTTTCTCTCCTCGAATTCTTGCTCATCCCTGACCTGTTTAACTCTTGCAGATGAATTTGCTACCCTCTGTGGAAGCCAAAGGCCAGGCTTTGTCATTGACATTTACACTGGCTTACCTGTGGGTGAGTTTGAGCCTGTGTGCTTGTGAACTTGGTGGTGCGGGGGAGGGGGGGTGGAGGGGGCTCTGCTTCGACCACTGTGTTTAAAGTGGGTGATGATGGAGTCAGGTTCTATACACACCATCATTTTCTTGGGCTCGATTTTTTCTTTTCTTTTCTGAGAAGGAAAAATGGTTAAATGATGCCTCAAGCAGTTTTAAAGTACCAAGTCTTCATTCGAAATAACAATAAGAAGCCCTTTGCAGCGCCACCTAATGGATAGAATCCTTCACTGCTCATGATTAAGGGGCCTGGGAAGCTTTTCAGGAAATAACAGGCCTGATAATGATTTCTAGTATATCAACAAAGAGGGGACAGGGCCACCAGACATTGGATTTACCTTAATTCCCCAGACTTTCCTTCTAAATTTAACATGACTTCTCAGTTTTTATGAGGGTTTGTTACACAAAGCCTCCACACTTCACGGTTTTGGTCTCCCTTGGGCTTTCTTTGGGCCTGTCTCTTAGAGAATTTCATGGGTATAAAAAATTTTTCAAGACCAGGCATGGCAGCACATGCCTTTAATCCTAGCACTCAGGAGGCAGAGGCAGGCAGATCTCTGAGTTCAGGGTCAGCCTGGTCTACAGAATGAATTCCAGGACATCCAGAACTACACAGAGAAATCCTGCCTTAAGTGTATGTGTGTGGGGGGGTGCTTTTCAGTATAAGATATCTTGTAGGAGCTGAAGCAGGCCCTTCAGTGGAATAGCAGTTTGTACTCAATCTAGAAGCACTGTGAGTTGAGAGGCATTGCACAGAGGTTAGCCAGCATAGGCAGGGCCCTTGCAGCTTAGAAGCAAATACCACCAAAGTCAAGGGCAGATGCTGTGTCCTCAGCATCTCCCCTCTGGGATTTATGTCCATCCCTAGGTGCCCCCTAAGCCTCTGTGACTGCATCTGGTAGCAGACCAGGCTTTGCCTTGTCTTATTCCTAGTAAGTAAAACTGAAATCCACATCAGCCTTTCCAGTGACCTTGTTTAAGAAAATAAGGACCTGCTCCAGCAATCAGCAGGCTTTCTTAGCGCCAAATCCATATGGCTCCACAGGCCAGTCAACATCCAAAGAAACTTCATGGTTTGGAAAGAAAAACTGCTAAATGACATTGGCATGGAACACCTGGCCTTAGCTACTCTGTTTTTCTCCTTCCCAAAACATCTTTTAATCTGTCTAGAATCTGTGATTGGGAGGTAAGTGGCCTCTAATGGTAATAGGTCTCCATGGGCAGTCCAAGCATGTAACCCGGCAAGGTCTGGCCCCACAATTGGCAGTCAGCAAAGGCTTGAAATGGCATTAGCACCGTCCACTAGTAGACCTGGGAAGACCTCCAAATGTCTTGTCCAAATTCCTTGCTTTCCAGTGGAAGAAACAGAGGCCCAGAAAAGGGAAGGGACTCACCCAAGGCCACCTAGCTAATTAGTAACAGAGCTGGGACCAGAACCCAGAACTGACTCACAACTTACTTGGCTTCTAGCTCTGGGCAACTAGAAACGTGATATTTAGCAATGTATTTAGTGTTACCAAATTCTGCCATGACAAAATAGTTAGATGATTGTAAAGCTTTATTTTATTTGAGCTTATAGCCTCCCTCTGAAAGGTCTTAGAACTGTTGGCATGTAGAGTCCATTCCTGGGTGGCTAAAACTATATAGCATGTTTATTAATCTTGTCTTAAAATATAAACTTCTCCAAGTGGAAATAAAATCCAGACAGAAAAAGAAAAAGAAGACATTTAATAATATCCTTTTGCTATTTTGTACCTAACAATGACTAGAGATTTGCTTCAGTCTGTTTTTGCTAAGCTGGGTAATAACACATCATTTCTATTTGAAGCTAATGGGTGTGGGTGACCCTGTGTTTCGTGTTTTAATCTAAACTAAAAGAATGGATTCTAAATTGGGTTTTGTTTACAGATAAAACATAATTGTGATGTTACCTCACATAACTATTTAACACTGATGTCAAAGGTCTAAGAATCTAAAGATAAAATTACCTGTATTCAAATAGTACTGTTTTGAAATTGTGCCCTTGGAAATCTTTTTTAATTGGCTATTTAGATTAGCATGTGAAAAAAAATGGGCTTTGTCGTGACATTTTCTGTACACATACGCCCTTACACTTCTCACCCCACGTGGCTGGTCCCCTTTGCCCTCCCTCCATACCCTGCTTCTGCACACTCCCCTATTTCACCCGTTGAAAAGCTTCCCTCCCCTTTCATGATACCCCATCTAGTTCCATAGCCTTCGTCTCTCTTGGAGATACTAAGCTGTGTTGTCCATTAAGGAGGCCCGTTTGCTCTCAAACAAAGTCAAACTCTTGTAAAAGGGTCTTGAACAGATTGGTTTCAGGCCGTGTTCTTATGAACTCCACCTGAAGGCTGGAAAGATGGCTAAATGGTTTAGAGCACTGACTACCCTTCCAGAGGACCCAGGTTCAATTCCCAGCACCCGTGTGGCAGCTCACCACTGCCTGTTATTCCTGCTCCAGGAGATCTAACACCTTGCCACAGACATGCATACAGGCAAATTACCAATGCACATAAAATAAAACTAGGTAAGCTACATGTTAGCTCATGGCTGTGCCCTTACAACTCTGGCAAGCAAATTCCCTATGGAGCCTCCTAATTATAATAAGAAAACAAAGTATTCCCTAGAGTAAAAGAGAATCTCCGAGAACTAGAGACTCGTGAGTCTAACCTTATACTTTACATGCCTGTCCAACCGACATGGTCTGTCAGACTCTGGCAAGATGATAGAGGGCTCTTCCGAAGATAATACAGACAAGCCCAAACCTCTGGCCTTAGAAAACACAGTCTACTATGACAGTTCCTCCTCACAGTTAACCGTGTCTTCAATCAGCCCCTCCTCACCTCAGTAGATTCGAAAGTGGTCCCTACCTTTTAAATTGGAAAGTTTACAAGAAAACCTAACCCAAAAGATATGGAATCCAAATAGACACACACACACACACACACACACACACACACACACACACACACACACACACACGTCTGTCTTTCCAACCCTGCCTCCAGCTTTCACAGGCTCATGGACCACACTGTTGCTTACAAGGGGCTTCTCTATTTCTAGACATTGATGAATGCCGGGAGATCCCAGGGGTCTGTGAAAATGGAGTGTGCATCAACATGGTTGGCAGCTTCAGGTGTGAATGTCCAGTGGGGTTCTTCTATAATGACAAGTTACTGGTTTGTGAAGGTAAGTGTGACTGTACCCCATCTATAAAGTCAGCAGCTGCCTAACTACTTAGCAATGCCCTTGCAAACTCTACAATGCTGGACTCAGTTAAAGAGCTAGAATAGAAAGATACATTGTAGGAAATTGTCCCAGAGTTGACAAAAATATTATTTTAAAAATTAATTAATTAAGAAAAGCACATGGTAGAGATCAATATGTAATAAACTTTTTCTCCCATCGACTCCTGGGGGAAATAAATCTAGGATGTTCATTCTAGAGCCTCTTCCCCAACACATGATACATTGGTTGCTCAACTGACAGGAAAAACCTTTGACTTCCTGGGTGTGTCAGATAGATTGCTTTTGTTTTACTTTCTTCAAAGCAAACAGAAGAGGGTAGTCATCTTTAGCTAAATGTCTAAGTCAGTATTCTCTTTAAAACAGAGATCTGCTCACCCAAAATGGAAACAATGGTAAAACCAACATTCCAAACACATGAGAGAATTCTAAATCTCAAGAAGAACAGATTTGATTTTATATGGAGAATGTTGGCATGCGTGCAGATGGACTTCCGGTTGCCATGTATGCAGACAGTCTCTCTTATAATAATTATAACAATTCCCTCTGACAGGGATGATAGCATCTTTTATATTTTAGTGGAAAAGGCATTGCTGCGCACTAACTATGTGGTGTTCTCTAGGATAACTGGAATCAGTTTCTAGTTAATGCTTGAGCAGTAGGCCTCTAGCCAAACTTTACACATTATAGAAAGATTGCATTATTACTACCCCTTGGAGCATGTGTTGTGGCACGCATGTCAATATTTTGACATTAACAGACCTTTTCCTCTAAATCAGGGACAGTTTACAATCCACATGGAGAGTTATGTTCCATTAGTAACCACATACTTGTTAGACGCTGTTGCCAGCTTTCAAGTACTGTGGCCAACTGGGCACGAACAGCTTACCCTGCTTGTTGTGTGGGTTGTGGGCAGGGGTGATAGCCAGTCTGAGTCTTTTTCAGGGGATAGCCAGTTCAGAGCATGGTCCCAGCTGTGGGGTTTCCAGGAACCATCAGGAACCGGGTTCCTTCAGTGAAAGCATGCTGTTGGAAGAACAGGAAACAGCAGATCTTACCATGCTAGCGGTGGCTGTGCTCTTTCTCTTCTGATACACGGCTAAGGATGCCTGCCGCTTTTCCCTTGTATTTCCTCTTATCTTAGAGGCCCCTTGGATAATTACCCATATACCCCTTTGCCGCTAATATTTGCCAAAAGTTCTGCCCTTGGCTGGGACACATAGCCAAGGCCACCCATGAGTAAAAAGTCAACCCAGACCTTATAATGTACATGGGATTGAAAGCCTACAGCTGGGCCAGAGCAAGCCCCCCTGCTGCCAGGGAAGAGCCAGCATACGTCACCCACTGGTTCTGCCTATAAAGGTGTCAAGAAACAGTCACATTCAGAGAACATTAAGAAGATTAAGTATTCCGATTTGGGGTTCCATTTCACAAATTATTCACTTTTGAAGTAAGTGTTTAAATGCACTCAGCTGCTTCCCACCACATTCTTAGCTTTCAAAATGGATCAGAAAATGAAGGTTGATTTCATGCATGTCTCAGCCATCCTGAAATTGGAATGGATTCCAGGATGTTTTGGGGGACTTCCATATTTATACTTTCCACAAGGAAGTACATGAGCAGATGTTAGGCTTGCATGTCACAGAAATGCCTGCATGTCACACCACTTGGCTTCTATGGCATGATCAACTCTGTGTTTCTTTACAATTTACAATTAGGGCAGAACTAGAGGATAAAACAGAGCTGTGTCCATCATCATGCTGGCATACTGCTACTCATAGGCCTATTGCACAGAGAGGTACAGTCCACCCCATCTCAGACACATACTGAATCCTAGGGTGGGTGCACAGGCTTTCCCACCATAAAAGCACAGGCCTGAGAGACATCCTGCTGTATTTCTGTTGTGGTTTTTCCTGGGAGGGCTGAAAAGACATCTGTTCACTCAAGATAGGGCACTGACACATGCCAAAGAAGTGAACCAGTAAATTTACTAAGCTACATACAGGAGTGTCGGTGAGGGACTCCATACAGGAGCATGGATGGCCATAGGCAACTACATCATTGAAAAGTCTACCTTCCCAACATGGAGGGCAGTTTGTGAAAGCTTGGCTGGTCCTCTGCCAGAGTCTCCTCTCCTCAGGCACTGTTTCTGCCTTCCTCCCTTGAGAGTTACTGAGTCTTCCAAATTCTTCTCCTTTTCTGAGGCTTTTCTGTCCCATATCCTAGGGAATAGCATCCACCATTGGTATTGTACTTCTTGACGATGGAAACATATTTGACATGTGTATCTACTGTGATTTTATAGTGATGCACATCTACTCTGAGTGTGTCAGAGTTTCTCTGCCCTAAAGCTCCTCTGGCCTTTACCAACTCGCCCTCCCCTCCCCCCAATCGTGGCCTTGGAAACTAGTAATCTCTTTTCTAGTCCCATAGTTTTGACTTTTCCAGAAATTCAGGTAGTTGGAATTAGAACACTATACAGCCTTTTCATGGCTTCTTTCACTTATTAACCCACATGTGAGTGTCTCCCATGTCTTCCTATAGCTAGCCAGCTCGCTAGCATATTGGCTGATTTAGTACCATCTTAATATACCACAATGTATGTATAGCGCATTCACCCACTGAAGGGCATCCTGGTCGCTTTCAAGTTTTTGCCAGGATGAATGAAACTGCTGTAAATATCCATTGCCGTCATTCCAAAAGATAAAGCCAAACTAAGAAGATATATATCACTGACTCAACGCCAGACTCCGTTCTCCCTTGAATTGAATTCTCTGCTGCTTGCAGATATCGATGAGTGTCAGAACGGCCCTGTGTGCCAGCGCAACGCTGAGTGCATCAACACTGCAGGCAGCTACCGGTGTGACTGCAAGCCCGGCTACCGCCTCACCTCCACGGGGCAATGCAACGGTAAGTAATGCCCACTCAGAAGCCATCGTGGCAGTTCTGATGCCTGAGCTTCCTCAGCAGAAGGAAAGATTTAGGCTGATACACTCGATGTAACTGAAGAGAAAAAGAGAACGGGAAAAATTAGAATAAGTGAACTTAGCTTTTTGCCTCCTTTGTAAATGAGATATTTGCAAAGCAAAACAGGGTTCATTTACATAAATGATGGCCTATGTTCCTACCCCACTCAGAAATACCTATCTCCCCACACATAAAATTATGTTCATGACCAAATTACTACTACTACTACTACTACTACTACTACTACTACTACTACTACTACTACTACTACTATTATTTGCTTCCACATAATCTCCTTTAGACAGGGGAGGTTTTCACCACCTTTTCCATGTATGCTAGAAGGCTGCTCTCCCTTGAGTTGGAGCAGATCTTCCTATAACACACACACACACCACTGCCACCACACCCTTGTCTTCCCAAATGTCTTACTGACAAAAATCACTCCCTGATTGCAGCAAACACTGGTAGACTCCTCCCTTCCACAGTTCCTACAGTAAGCCGAGGTTAGGGATGTGGGCTGTACACCTTTGTCATAATGTGGTATAAGTAAGAAGGGAGTGTGCCATCATTTGATGGTATCCATAGCTAGTGGCATAAAAATGAAGAGCCTTGTGTTTCAACTCAGAGGGGAATTAATACTTCCCACCGGCCTCCATGTAAGCCTCAGTATGGTTACAGTCATTACACTTTTAAGGTCAGGAAGAATGGGTCACCCTGCTCAGGGCTCACTTCCAAGTGAGTTTCCCGGGTTTTTGTGCATTTGTGAATGAAACACCTTGGGGGAACTATGGTCAGGTTTTCCTGGCTCTCCTGGTAGGAAGTGTGCTGCTCTCTGAAGGGTATTTTCCATTGTTTAATGAGACCTTGGTAGGAAGGGGGTGTAAGGGCAGAACAAAAAAATCACTTTTCAAATCAAGATTTGTTTTGTTGGGTTTGAAGGAGCATGTGCAAGTATTTAGCATTCTGTCAATGGAACCAAGATTACCCATAAAGTAAAGATACAGAGCAGGAAACCAAGGTTCCCGCTGATATGAAGCACAATACCCCTGTGCCCTTTGGCTTCGCTTCCACTTCCCTGCATTTTACTTTTAATTTATATTTCTTTGGAGCTAGGTGAAGTAAATCCAGTTAAAATAAAGAGTAGCTGGCCATACTGAGTGTGCCATTTTAAACCATTTACTCAGGCTATTAAATTGGGCTATTTATAAACCAACAAAAGTCAACCAGCTACAGCCTACTCCAGCTTAAACCCTTTATGTTTCCTTATTGAATGTTAACGTCAGCTGCATCTGGCACTCTCAGGATAAACTTGGGCAAGCCGTTTATATGGCCCACAATTCAACTTCCCTCAGTTATCAAAGCCCTTAAGTTTTGTAACTAGTCAGCTTTGAGAGTTGGAAATTTTATTCTAAAAACAGCTTCATTCCCACCTCACTTTTCTTGTTTATTTTTGAGACAAGATCTGACTGTCTAGCTCATTCTGGCCTCAAGTTCACAATCCTCCTGTCTCAACTCCTGAGTGTTGAGATTACTGTCTCTGCTCATCATTACAGACCACCATCCTATTTTAAGACATTTTAAGCACTATCTTATCCTGGTAATTTTCAGGTATAATGCAAAGCATTCATTTCTGCCTCGATTTAAAATGAAAGTATCATCCTATGAGATTTTAATTGGAATTCATAGACATGTTGTTTCAAACTCCAAATCTCAGTGGTTCTAGCTATATATAGTTTGAGGGGCACTCAGGTTACCATTCTGACCTCAGGAGCAATCCCTACCCCTGTAGAAATGCCTCTCCCAGCTACATCCCCAGCCACTTTCTTCTGATCTCTGCCCTTTCTGCTTGGGATCCTGCCCTATCCCCAAGTTTGGCCAACCCTCCCAAGAAACCTCAGCCATAATCTCCTGGGATTAGAAATTTGACTCTTACAGATTCATAGTTTTCTAGACCCAGAGAAGTGAGCACTTCACCGCTAGGCTTTCTAAAGTGGTAACTTTTGCTTTATCACCAGAACCTCCAAGTACTCCATGTTTTATATTCTTAAGTCATAAAATGGGATAAAGGAGAGATCTCAGACATATATCTGGTTCTTTCATACTCCTGATGATGACTGGCCTTCCTCAAGGGTGGCTCTCGTTTTTCATGAAAGTGAAAATCTCTTTTCTTTGCCCATCCATTCTTTATTTTAAATATTTTCTGAAATGAGAACAGTGGAAATGTTAAGCGCCTCCTCTGTATGCTAGTTTCTGAGGTGTGTAATCCCAATTCCCCCTGAATTTGAGACTTTTAAACAGTTCTGCTTAGGGATGGCTGTGAGAAAGATCACTGGCAGGGCCAGGCCTGGGGTCTAATGTAAGTGTGAATGATGGTTCTAGACCCAGTGGATAAGCAGCTTGGATTTGCAACTAAACACAGGGTGTGGTGGATCTGTAGGAGTAAGACAAAGACAGAGGCTATGAGCATCTATTCAATTATAACATTGTCCCAGTAAAAGCATAATGTGTTTGACTTTGCTATAAAGTTTCCAAGGAAGCCCCAGCGTGTTCATGATCTTTAGTACCAAAGCATAGAGTTATTTATTCCACAATCTGAGATGCTTTTTAGGCACCTTATAAAACACTTCTTCCCACTCTAAGTTTTTTCCCCCTTTCAAGATACTCTTGGTGGAGGGAGCTGTTTCATTGGTTCATTGGGACTAAAGATCTAACCGATTTCCAAGTGAAAATAGACAGAATGCCAGTGACTGTGTCATTAGCTCCATTTCGAGTTCGGATTAACTCTGAGAGCAATGCCTGGAAAAAGCTGTTTAGTAATTTTATGTCCTAAGACTCCGTGTAAAAAAAAAAAAAAAAACATGCAGATGTACATAGTGTCCACCTAAGATGCCTTTAATTTACAGATCGAAATGAGTGCCAGGAAATCCCCAACATCTGCAGCCATGGGCAGTGCATTGACACGGTGGGGAGTTTCTACTGTCTCTGCCACACCGGCTTCAAGACAAATGCAGACCAAACCATGTGCTTGGGTGAGTGTGTGCTTACAGTCCATGTTTTCCCTCAGATCTTACTGAAGAACTCATTTGCATCTGAGCAAGTACACGATTTAATACGTTTGTTAATTAGTTTGCTATTTACAAAATAAGAGTAGGTTCGGGTCACAGAGACACACCATTTAGTTTCTGGCAATCTGAACACAATAGCCTTCTTCCTAGATAGTCATTAAACTGCCCTAGAAATCCTCACGCATTCTAGGGGAGCCCTCTCCCACTCGCACACATTCTCAGCCACAGAACAAAATGTTTAACTAACAGATAAATTGAAAAAATATATTGAAACCACTTAATTGTATTAATGTTAACAGTGTGTGGCTTTGGTTCATATATATGAGGGCTCCCTTATAGGACCAGACTCTAATTATTACAGAGAGGTAACAAAGTGAAGGACCGTTTTCCTATGGGAAAGAGGAAGAAGAGTTTCAAGTCATTCCTTTTGGTTACGTCAGAGGCTCCACAGTGTGTAACAGTCATGGCCTCCCTCCCTCCCTTCCTTCCTTTTCTGATTTAAGGCCAAATCCATTAGACCACTGAGGGTCTTTATGCCCATGAAGAAGAACAGCCTACAGAGCTCTGGTTAAACCACTTGCCTTTGGCTATAACTAGGTCCATCTATGAATGGTATTTTATTTTCTCCATAACCAGCCTGGCTTCTCCAGAATCATTCCAGGGTGGCTTAACCTTCCCTGCATTGCCATATAGAACCCACCAATAAAGAATGCGTCCTAGCAAAGAACTTAACAAGCTTGGTGTGGATGAGCATGGCAGACTGGCTATGCCTTCCCAGTTCTCAGCTGGCTGGCAGAGTGACTCACCCATCTGGATGTGATGCTTAGTCCGTGGTCAAGGCACCGGGAACTAGCAATAACTTTGCCATAAGATTATTTCCATAAAATAATTACCCTTTTTCTACTTTCCCCTTAGTGTAGCGTGTAAGAAAGATGCTAGCTGCTGTAGTGAAATGCAAAAATATCCAAGTTGCCAATAAAGGATAAACACCAAGCCAGACTGAGTACCATCTCATCCCTCAGCTGAGCTCAGCGGGATGGCTGAGGTATCACTGACAGAATGGAGAAGGGTTTGAAGTGGCAGAGTAGCCGGACAGAGGAGTATGATTGCTGACTGCAGAGCCAAGCCTGATGAGTCACAACCTCGGGGTAACTTGGAGTATGAATCCTGAATGCGGAAGTGTGCCAAAGGTGGCAACAAACGAAGGTCCAGACACACACACAGAAGTTTTTCCATTTTTGAGAGAAAATATTTGAGCAAAGTGGCAAGGGTGGAGAATTTGAGAAGCAAATAGAATAAATTTCTGCCCAGTCCACATGTCCTTGTCTTGCCTCCTCCCTTGTGCCAACCAAGGAAACAGTGGACTTCCAAGGCTAGGCTCTCACCTCGGCTTCTCCAGGGCACTGATGCTATCCAACCAGAACAGTCCAGCCTCCTGGGAGAGACTCTGTGCAGTCCCAACCGCTCTGCAGTATCAGTGACCACATAATCACCTTTTCTTATAGTCATGGTGTCTCTCCCTGGCCTTTCTTCCTCCTAGACATAAACGAGTGTGAGAGAGACGCCTGTGGAAACGGGACTTGCCGAAATACAATCGGTTCTTTCAACTGCCGCTGCAATCATGGCTTCATACTTTCTCACAACAATGACTGCATAGGTGCGTATGCTGGAGAATGTCGCCAGGTCAGGCATCTGCCTGCATCATGGCCAGAGTGCAGGCTGCTCTTTAATGTATGCAAGCTTTTACCTAACAGTTGGTCCCATGACTATTAACTATAGTGTCTTAATTCAAAGTCATATTTAATAACTCTATTGCCCTTATTAAACTGTACATCAGCAGCTATAACTTTATAGCTACTTTGATTGAAGTTAAATAAATTTCAAGGTAAATGCTTTAGGTTACAATATAAAGGTCTACAAGTTGCACAACTGTAGGAGAGTGTGCTACTCCTTGTCTCGTTGCTTCTCCACGGCCTCTCTTCAGATAAGTTTATTAAGTGTATAAAATCCCCTTTACAAGACACGATAGGCATTTCCTCTCAGATGCAGAATCTAGATTTAACTTTATGCATGTACTATATGCATACATGCATACATATGACGTGAAGCAGAAGGGAGGAGGTTTGGGATCAGGAAGGGGCCAATGGGACAGCAAGGACAGGGAGGACACTAGGAACGTGAGCAAGAGACTAGGCTAGTGTGTGTGACGCCATCGGAAGGAAACCATTGTTTAAAACTGAGTAATAAGAGCGGCACTAAGAAACAGCAGTGAATCAAACCGTATAGACTTAGAAGGTGATTTTAAGTACTTCTAATTGCAATAGTAAAGTATGACTTCACCTTAATTATACATCTAGTAAATAAAACCTTTCAAAAGTAGAATCTGAAATAAAGAGACCAGAAGTAGGGGAAGGAGGTGTGGGGGAGCATGGGGAAGGCAGAGGTCCACATTAGAATAGAAAGCAAAAGGAACTCCGGGTGGAGCTGAAAATCTACAAAAACCAATTTTGTTTGAAAATTCCATGATGAAACCTAATTCTGTGAATGCTAATTAAATTTTTTCAATAAAAAATGCAAAAAGGCAAAAAATATACAAAGTTTAGGTAAAACTGCTACAAAATTATTATGCAGATTGCCAGCTTTAATATGATAATGTAATCTTTTCATTATATTTGGATGGGTTCCTACAGCTGGATCTGCGGCTGAAACCAGACCTTCATTGTAATTTCTTACGTTTGGCCAAGTTCACAAAGGCCACCAAAGTTTAAAATGATGGCTGGGATTTTGACATTTTCTTTGGAACTTAACAAAGATTTTTTTTTCCAGATGTTGATGAATGTGCAACTGGAAATGGGAACCTTTGCAGAAATGGCCAGTGCGTCAATACCGTGGGGTCCTTCCAGTGCAGGTGCAATGAGGGTTATGAGGTGGCTCCTGATGGCAGGACCTGTGTGGGTGAGTGCAGGGCAGGAGGACCTGGGGTGGGAGGGCTGGGCCCGTATTAAGGGGTCAGCTGTAACATGTGCAAATAAAGGAAATGCAAATAGGTGGGGGGGGTGTGAGGTGTGTAAAACAGACATGTGTGTGTCGCGCGCGCTTGCGTGTGTGTGTATGTGTAAAACAGACTGTGTGTGTGTATGTAAAACACAAATATAGAATTATGAATTCAGGAGGGGTTTTGGGAGAACATGGGGAGGAGTTGGAAGGGACTGGGCAGGTGAAAGCATTCAAATACATTGTGCTTACAAAGTCCTCAAATTTAAAAAGAAAGGTTGGAAAACAGTCCCTGAGAAAATGTTCCTAAAAGCCCAGCACAGAATCAGGGAGTCTCTGTTCTAATCCTCCTATGGCAGGTAGAGAAAAAAAAATCACTGTAGGATTACAATATTGTTGTCTGTAAAGACTATTTTTAATTTAAAAAAAAAAATGCCTACGTAGCATTTTTCTTCTTAAAGTTAGGTCATGGTCATGGAAAACATTTTAACTGTTAAATGTTACACATCATAGCTGTGATTCGTTATATTTTGCCCCAAATCCCTCTCCAGAGGTACATTCACAAACTCCTTTAAGTTTCTCTAAAACCTCCTTCACACACTACCCTTTTGCTGGAATCCTTAATTTGTGGCAGGTGGAACAAAATGTGGCTGTACTGCACACTTTGAAAAACTATTCAAATGAATTGCTTTCTCTTTGGAAGACTTTTGCGGCTTTTCATGAGCTCTGTGCTGGCTCTGATGTGATTCTGGTTCCTTTGAGTTTCTCTGCTTGATAAAAATCATACCAGCAGGAGCCTCTCTCTGGCTTTCTTTTCTCTGTAGATATCAACGAATGTGTTCTGGATCCTGGGAAATGTGCACCTGGAACCTGTCAGAACTTGGACGGCTCCTACAGATGCATTTGCCCACCTGGGTATAGTCTGCAGCAAGATAAATGTGAAGGTAAGGGGCCGCTAATGGGAAATGAGGAAGAATGAGGCATTATACAAGAATCATTGAAATCACAAATTTTTGTAATGGCATTTTCAGTTTGGAATACTTTTATATTTGTGTTTTTAGTCTAAGTCGAGGATATGACCTCATCCTCTGTGAAGACAGGAAGTACTTGTTCAGATGACTGGGGGTGTTAGTTTTCTCCTTGCAAAGCTCCTTGCTGCTTTGGTGGTCTTAGCTCTTTTCCATTGATGCTGTTCCTGAATTAGATGATTTTAAGTGACCATAGTTGAATGCTAAAATAGCCCTCACATCCACTTAAGTTCCATATCCACTTTAAGTGCCCACATTCAAGGCTGGGGAAAATGGTTGTATGGTTCGTCTATGATCAGTTGTAGATGGGTAGAAATGTGTTATTAGAGAATATAAACTCTCAACAGATTTTGTAGAGCATTCCATTTCTTTAATCTCAGCAGAGATTCACTAAATGAAGAATATTTATTACAAGAACTTCTTAAATAAATAGAGTTGAATGGATTCTTAAGAAGTCACATAGTTCACACCCTTACCTTTAAACAGGTCTGCCAGTCATCACAATAGGTTTGTTTTCTCTACTTTAAAATATTATAATAACATTTGATCATTTTAATTTATTTTTACCTTATGTGCATTAGTGTTTTGCCATGGGTGTCGGGTCTCCTGGACTAGAGTCACAGACAGTTGTGAGCTGCCATGTGGGTGCTGGGAAATGAATCCAGGTCCTCTGGAAGAACAGTCAGTGCTATTAACTACTGAGTCATCTCTCCAGCATGATTTTTCTCTGCTTTTAATACGCCAATGGCTATCAGAGTACAACACCTTGGAGTCAGTACTCACCTTCCATCGTGTGGACTTAAGGGGAAGATCATGATGCTAAGAGCATTTACCCTCTGTCCCATCTCACATGCACTTGCTTTGCCTTCCTTTGTGACAGATTTAATTTACTTCATGATTACTATGTAAGTTTCCCCAAAATAACTAGAATAAAGATATAGCGAAATAAAAAGAACTCTCCAGATGATCAATAAATGTGCCAGTTCCACGATATCTGTACCTATTTTTAAGAACATGGTATCTACAGGCTAATTTTTTAATATAAAAGAAAGTAGTAGGGTTGGGAATTGTCTCAGTTGGTATAAGTGTGTGGACCTGAGTTTGGATCCTGTACCCACATCAATGCCAGGTGGTGGCTGTCCTGTAATCCCATCACTTGGGAGATAAAGACAGGGATCCCTAGAAAAAGCTTGCCAGCTAGACTAGACAAACCAGCATGCTTTAAGTTCAACCGAGAGCACCTACCTCAATAAATAAAATGAAGAATAATCTATAAAATCATCTGACATCAACCTCTAGCCTTAACACACACATGTACACTCATGTCCATGTGATCTCACACACTTTCAAACATACACAAACACACACACATATACATGCATGTATACCATATGCACATGCAAATATATATGTAATAACAAAAGATTCATGATAACAATAAAAATAACCCCCAACAGGAAATATTTGAGTATTTTTTCCAAAGTTACTTTTTTAAAAAGGAAAGAGTAGGTGTAGCAGTGTAAGAATGAAGTAATTCAATGAAGAAAAGTTCAGACTCATTAATAAAGTAGAGCAATGAGGAGGCTGGTTTTGCATTGTGCAAGAAAATAATCACTTCGATTGCTTGTTTCTGGAATATTTGGTGTATGATAGTTACAGTGGTAGCACAGGGTAATGGAGTTAGTTTCTTGACCTTTCCTTGGATGAGCCTTTTGAGAACACAGTCATATAAGTACATCTCAGTGTACGCATAACTGAACAGATGGGAAACTCAAAAGTTCCATGACCCAAGAGATACTTAATACATTTTTAAAAATTTTTTGGCTAAGATTGTACAGCCCAGATTTAAGACTAGCCCTTTCCTTCACTATAAATTCTGGCTGCAAGTCACAGGGAGAGAGTGAGCTTGTTACAATTACATAGCTCTATTTTTTCCCAAAGTGGAATGATGGTGTAACTTATTGACTAAACTGAGATAATTTTGGAAGAGAATGAGATATGTAATTATACAGTCAGGCCTATATGTACGTGCTGGGAGTCTCTTAGGAAAATCTATGGCATGTTGGTTACCCACGCCACTGTTAATTCTCAGTGGGTCACCCCTTACAGGTGACATGCTGAGGAAAGGAACCCTTGATTCATATGTGCTGTTCCTAGTAGCTCTGTGATGAAAGAATAGTCCTGGTCTATTCAAGAAAGGGATTTTCATATCTCCAGAATCATCGTCTGGGGTGGGATTGTGCATATTTACATGGATATTGATGTTGTTAAGACTACAGCATGGGGTGTCAAGAAATCTACAGCATGGGCTGCTGGGGACAGCTCTGTCAGTGAGCTTACACTGAGATCAGCCATGGATCTGTGCTGTGCAAGGATGAGGAAAGGTGCTGGAGTTGGGAGCTCTCCCCAAGGTCAGCGTGGTGCAGGCCTAGTGCAACCTCTCTGGTTGGTTGTGCACCTCCATGAGTAAGGGGTTCATCATTTCTGTGTCTGGCCCTGCACCTCCACAGTTAAGGGATTCATTATTTCTGTGACTGGCCTTGCACCACCATAAATAAGGGGTCAGTCATTACAACTCTTAGAAGGCTAATACAGATTATATTTTACACTAAAATCTGTCCAAAATAACTTTTAAAAATTCACTTTAAAATAATATCGTGGGGGCAGTCGCTTCCCTGTTGGAAGGGTTCTGAAACCACTCAAATACTGAATTTGTACGTTATCTATTTGGTGAATAATGGGGTCTCCATGCATTCTAACTCTGACATGTATAACTAACTCTATTAGATATTGATGAGTGTGTTGAAGAACCAGAAATCTGTGCCTTGGGGACCTGCAGTAACACCGAAGGCAGCTTCAAATGTCTGTGTCCAGAAGGGTTCTCCCTGTCCTCAACTGGAAGAAGGTGCCAAGGTAAATGCCTCGGAAAGCTTTGGACTTCCATTATTCTGTGTTTATTTGTTGTGGTCTTATGTTTTAAACATGGCAAGGCTCTGACTCTTCATGAACAGGGAGATGTTTCATTCATCCACGAGTCCAATGAATACCATATGCCCGAAGGTTCATTTTTACTTTTGAGATTAAAAACTCATCCATCAAGTTTCAGTTGCTTATACAACTTCCTTGGCACTTGCCCCCCCCCCTTTCTCCTCTACAAGCACAGATGTTGGGGCATCCTCAATAATCACTGGAGCCCCAGAACCTGGAGGAGGTCACCTAGAGGGAGCTACAGCCTACATGAACGTAGGTGCAAACCAAGACCCTCAGATAGAGAAAAGTGCAAACGGATCACTTGTCCCCAGAGAAAGATACCCGTCTTTGCTTCACAGGTTGTCTGGGGAACCAGAGTAATACTTATCAATGGTAAAAATATCCAAGGGCTTACCAGATTAACTTTAGAATAAAAAGAAAAAAAAAAGCTTTAAAAGACTCTGAAAGTAAACACAAAAGAATGTTTAGTTAAAACTCAGAAACTTTAGATATTCCTAAACAATGCAACTGTTATTTGCCTATGCTTACGCAGATCAGTTTCATATATTATAGGGCAAGGAAGGCTCATATTTACATTTAGATTTCCTGTCAGTGTCCATATGTTGCTTTGTGCTTTTATTTGTTTATTTTGTGTGTGTGGTTTGCTTCAAATCACCAAATAATAGGTTTAGAATATAATTTAAAGTTCTAAAGTATGGCTTTGGGGTTCTAGGCCTGCCAAGTTTTAAAGCACCATTTAATGGTATAGAAGTGCAGTTTCTCACATGAACCACACCAGTACCCACCCAAGCCAATCTACTGTGTGCATGCTGAAGTTTTATTGCCTCTGTGTCTCCTGTGAACACTTGTTATCATTCTGTCTGGATATGCTTTTAGTTTCTCAATTGATTGTTGCAGGAGGATGAAGGGGAAAGTCGCTTGTTGACTTGATCTTGTAGGGAGCTGTCAGAAGACCATGAGTGTTTCGGAATGGTGATTAGGGATCAGCTGGATTCAAGTAGATATTCTGCCTGTGTGCTCCAGGCCAGTCCGGATCCAGCCTGACCTCTACCCCCTTATCTGTGTCTTTGGCTTGGCCTGCATTCGGAAAGAAAGCAGCGAGAAACCAGGTGCAAGTCTGCCGATGTGGCAAGCCAGGGGAAACTCCAAGGCTATTAATTCAATTTGCACTGGCCTGTCACAGGGCAGGCTGACAGTCACTTCAGGAAGAGCCAGTGCAGCTGTGAGAACCCTGCCACATACTCAGCCAGGACTGAGGAATGCAAGCAGGGACTTTCATAATTCCAAAGAAATTTCAGAGGTCAAAAAAAGGCTGTTTGCAAATGGACTGGTAACAGGCATCCTAGTGAGCTCTGGCTAAGGTGTACCTGTGAGCACAGAGCTGTTTCTTCATGGGGAGCACCTTTGAGTGATAAGCTCACCTACAGGATCAGCATGGCTGAAAGCAAATCTACTCGGCGCAGGTTCTGCCAGAACCTGGAAATTTGAAGCTGGAATTTTTCTTGTAAGGCAACAAATTGAATCAGCTCTATTAGGCATAAAATGAGAAAGTTCCACAGAACCACAGATTTTGGGTTTTTCAGCACCAAATGTCACTGTACTCAGGGGGCAGACTGACCCTGAACACCACATTATAAAGGAGCATTCTTACCTGCAAGATTCAGGGAAAGGAATCTATCGTTTCCATTGATCTGGAATTTCATGCATCTGAGTCTCCATCTGAATGCAAGATATTTATTTTCTTTTGGTGTAGAGGAGAGTGGTGGAGAAGATAAAACTGGGTCTAGAGTGAGGCCGGCGATCTAAGGACAGTTCTAGGAATAAGTACTAAAGACAGTACTCTATACAACACAATGGGTGGAACTGAGAAATTGAGAAATAAAGCAAACGAGAAAGGTGTCCCCTAAGAAATGAGAATCTGTTGAATCTTGATACTTCTCCACAATGTAAATATGTGGGTGGCAAGCACTGCTATGAGAGTATGCGTTCTGGACTGAGAAGCCGGTGGGAGAGAATGCGGAACAGAGGTGGGCAGAACTGAAGGAGAACGAAACGGTATAAATGGGCACAAAAGCATGCCCTCAGATCCGCAGATTTTAGCCACCATGTAATGAAGGAGAAGCTAAGCAAAGCTCTGGAAGTCAAATTTGAAGAAAAAACACATTCCAGACCCCTAGATGAGCTCACTGCCCAGAGCTACCAAATCTGTTCTGTAAGGATTGAAAAAGTTGCTTCCAAAATTATATCATGCAACATCGGAGCATTCCATAAGAAAGGGTTCCCCTTTTCTTTGCCGTTACGAGAGCAATAATGAGCAAAAATACATATGTTCTTTGAAATGAAGGTTATTCTGCCTGCACCCATCCATATTCCTGCCTTCTGCCCTCCTTTTTCTTCTTTCTATTGCACTAAACAGGCTGTGGTTGGAAATTTAATTTTGATGTAGCTGTGTGCACATGAATGTAAAGTATGCAGAAAAGTCCCACATGGATTTTGTCTCCACAATCCCATGGGTAACTACTTTGGTGAATACCCCCCCCCCCGCCCCCTCCTGGTGGCACATTGGCCAGTCCACACACTTAGCACTTCTTCATTTATTCTACTGTGGGGTTGTCTTTGGTTCTGGGGTTTATAGGAGACTGAATGTCTTAGGACCCGGAAGCTCTCCTGCCTTAGTCTGCTTGCTGAAAATTGAATAAAATCCACGCAAGAAAAGTCATTGTGCAAGGGATTCTTTGTGAGTGATTCTATCTGGGATACTCCAGTCCTAAAGTCATGACAGGAAGTCTTTTAAGACTGACAGGGTTGTTGTATTCATATCAGGTCATTGAAGTCATGGGTAAACTGAGGAATAAGGACAAAGCAACATACATTTGCTCGTCCTATCTGACTTTACCAGCCTCTTTTATAATTCCAGTCACTCGTGGAGTATAGCTGTGGCTGATGAGAATGCGTTGACTGACCCTTACAGTGAAGATTCAGCAGGAGAGCACCTAATGTGTACTGTGTGTGGATGTATGTTGCAGATTTGCGGATGAGCTACTGTTATGCGAAGTTTGAAGGTGGAAAGTGTTCATCACCCAAATCCAGAAACCATTCCAAGCAGGAGTGCTGCTGTGCTTTGAAGGGAGAAGGCTGGGGAGACCCTTGTGAGTTGTGTCCCACTGAGCCCGATGGTAAGTAAGTCTAACAGTTTTCAGTGCACGATCCCACGTACATATGACCATGAAATGAGTAACAGTGTGAGCCTCAATGCCACTGGGGTAATCAAATTAAAAGTTTAATCAGAATGTTCATTTAGATATATTTCATCAAATGAGCATGGTAATTATTTTTTAATTATGTTATAAACCAGTCACATGAAGAGTAGACACATTGTGAGGAGTCTTGGTAATATCTTCTCGTTTCTGGGTGTCTTACTTGTATCTCTCAATATGAGCAGCATGTGGCCAGACCACGAAATGAGTGGGGGCGAGGGAAGCCTGTGGTCATCCCTGAGTCTGCCCACTAATGAGTGCATATCTCCACAGAGGCTTTCCGCCAGATCTGCCCCTTTGGAAGTGGCATCATTGTGGGCCCCGATGACTCCGCAGTTGGTGAGTGCTCCGCAGTTGGTGAGGAGTGCTCCATGCTAAGTCTTCCTGTCCCTCCTTGATCCTTCTCCCAGGTCTTATTTCTCCACGTTTACCTGGGAGAAATAACCTCTGCTATTTGTTGATATGTGACTTGGATGATAGTTATATTGTGGATACTAGGTATTCACTGCTCAAACACCCTGAAATGACAATAGTTTAAGAAAAACATACCTTGGGTTTTATTGTTGTTTTTTTTTCTTCACTTAAGATATGGACGAATGCAAAGAGCCAGATGTCTGTAAACATGGACAATGCATCAACACAGACGGCTCCTACCGCTGCGAGTGTCCCTTTGGTTATATTCTAGAAGGGAATGAGTGTGTGGGTGAGTAGCACTCAGCTTCTTCCTTTGGAGTTGCATTGTGGAAAAACTGAGCTACTTGGCTTTTACCCTACCAAGGCTGAAGTCTAGTTTTGTTCCTGCATTGAAGAATTCTTCAGTTAGACAGCTGGCTGGCCCCTACCTGTCTAGGCAGTTACTGCAGTGCACAAGTAAGGGCGGCCCTTCCTTGCATGGCCCTTGTAGTCTAACTTGGAAGACAGATAATGGACATGTCCTAAGAGTTACTGAGACAGACAATAGCAAGCAGAAGTCTTAGGACAACTTACAAATATACTGTTAGTGGGCATGATTTATACTTTTGATAAGCAGATGTACAAATTTTTACATGCATCCTTCATATGAATTATTGAACCCCATTCAGTTTCTTGCTTTAGGCTTTTCATTAAAATTACATCAGTTGTAAGCTAGATTCAAGCATTATGATCAAGAACTCTAAAGCAATGCTGCTGTAACATAGATTAAGTATGGTGTCAACAATGAATGTCTATCTGTACGAATTAAAAAAATACTGTCTTCCTATAATGAGTTGAGGCTCTGAAGACTGTGGTACAGGCTGAGGGCAGGAGCCTAAGTGTGCCAATCACCCTCTCCCACCCTTGAGTGTATTATCTTTAGTTTACTACTGTGTATGCAAAAAGACCCTCCTCCCTAGACAAGAGCTCACTATTTTCTTGGGCTTCAGCTATCTAGAATAGCAGGGATATTTCTAAAAATAGGGCTCTTTCTTTCCTAAGGGAGAATATTCTCCCTAAGGCCCGGGTCAGGAATAAGAACAGTGAATGTTCCAGGTGGATGGGTTAGGAGACTCGGAGACATCTGTAGTTTTTAGAGATTTTTTTTGAACATGTGTTCTCTCTCCACAGTTGTTAGAAAGGTTAGGCCCCAAACATATTTTCTTTTTCTTTTTTTTCTTTTCCTAGTCTTTTTTTTTCTGTCTAATGTAAGCCATCTGGTTTTAATGGATTCAACAAAATCTACTTGAATGCTTGTTTTTATTCAGTATATTAATTCTATTTAACCTTAGGTCTCTTAGTTTGCATAAGTTTAGTCTTCGATTTTATATCTGGCAAGACTCCATCATGTGTTAGCCTTCTTGTGCAGTGATGTAATGTGGGGACAATTTTGTCTTCAAACCAGAAGACACCCCTGCTGCATGTAGGGATCTTATTTTAGTCATCAACGCATCTACCCCCAGTGAAAGATGCACTGTTTTGTAAGGCCAGACTGCAGAAAACCACGTGGGAAATGTAAGGGCTAGACATTCAGATCTCTTATTGTTTCTGCCATTGAGCAAGGGCAAACCTCATGTACAAAGCTGTAATCAGAAGGCCAGCATGTTTCTCCTCCTCTCAGAAGAACTGAGTAGGACACGGGGGAGCCAAGAAGGGCAGAATGGAAAGTGGTACCCGAGTCTGAGCTTATGTTATCTCCTCTGCTTTGGATCACTTGCAGATACCGATGAATGTTCTGTGGGCAATCCTTGTGGAAATGGGACCTGCAAGAACGTGATTGGCGGCTTTGAATGTACCTGTGAGGAGGGATTTGAGCCTGGACCAATGATGACATGTGAAGGCAAGTGCCTCAGATACAGAAGATTTGGTTGCCTGATCATAGGCACAGTTGCTTGACTTCAGTTCTTAATCGATAGCTTTCATAATTAATTAAGAATTAAGAACACCTGAGCCCGGCAGACGGATGCATCATTTTTTTCTCTGTGGCCTCATCGTTTCGGGAAGTATAAAATAATTATAGGTGGCTTATGACAGAAGTTACACTGTGTCTATCAGGGTGCTTACTAATGTGTCTCTACTGCTCACATTTCCATAGAGACTCCTGCTTCATTTACTCCTTTCTGTCTTATATTCTATTTCCTTTCTTTGTTGTTTTCAAGAGATTTTTTTCCCCTTCTCTTTTGTGTTCTTCTTTTCTAGAGCTAGATAACCACTGGCGTCCTGTGGTCCTCTGGAGGCAATCCCAGAGGGAGGTTGCTAAGTCCATAGAAGCATCTGAAAAGTATTTGTCAGTATGACTGCCTAGAAGGGAGTATGGAGAAGAAGGGAAGGCTAGGGAGTGACAAAGAATGGTTGATCCCTAGACAGTTCGCCTTAGCACCGCCCCCCCAGGGAAATTGTGAGGAATGCAAATTATCTGGCCTCATTCTAGATCACTGAATCAGAAACTCTAAAAGTGGGGCCCAGAAGTTGTCCAGATGACCCGTGTGCTCTTCCAGATGAGGTTCACTGGTGTAAGAGAAGAATGGAGGGAATGTTTGTACTAAAGGGGGCCCTTCACCAGAGATACAGTCTGTTGGTACCTTCAGAGTGTGTTGGGAGCCTTTAGAAGTTGTGAATAAACCATGACCTGGACACTCGGTCCTGCTCTTCATCCATATCATTGTTCTTGGGAAGCAGCGTGATTATTGAAGTGGTTTGTTTTTACTCTCTTACTTTTGGAAAACACATCCTGATATTTCTAAATCATGAATTCCAGAAGAATCACTTTGCCCAGTAAAGGTAATGTCATTCTTTAATTGGGGCATCTACATTTCTCTAGGTATAAAATGGCAAGACACTATATTTGGGCAGAAGAATCCTTGTTGTCTCATAGGAACCTTTGGTTGGGGAAGGAGATGTGGCTAAGACTTTGAGGTCTCAGCTTCTCTACTCACCATAATTGCTTTAGTTGAAAGAAGCAAAGATGATCCATAGTCTGTGTACAAAGGAAGAGGTAACAGGTCAACCTGAGCCTTCTGAGTATGCACGGTTGACCTCTTGTTTCTCATCCATGAAAGTTCATAATTACACCAGGACAGCAAATTTGGGGACCATGCTGAGAGCTACAGATATACAGCACCATATTTTTATGCCAGAAATAAAATAATTAACTCATTTTTATAATTTTCTGAATCTATTAATGCTTATAAGGAAGACTTTCAACTTTCAATAAAAGTACGTGTCTCTCTTCTTGTCATTCTTGACGTCATTGATCCAATATTTTACTTTCTTGTACTGCAGATGTCAATGAATGTGCCCAGAATCCTCTGCTCTGTGCCTTCCGGTGTGTCAATACCTATGGGTCTTATGAATGCAAATGCCCTGTTGGATATGTTCTTCGAGAAGACAGGAGGATGTGCAAAGGTGAGAGTCCTATTAGAACTGGTGAGAGTCTCTGCAAATGAGGGCAGATGACCTCCTAAAGCTTCCCTTAGTAGATAAGGGCTGGGAAATAGGTGTGGCTTCTAATCCATAGAAAATGCAACGGTGGCCATTTCTTCCTTTCCCCTAGATTATAACAAGAGACACAATGCACCCAGTGAGGGCTGACTGCACATCTTGTATTATTTTGCTATGCACTGTATATCTACAATATGTCAGTCATCCTATGAAGTTGTACATATTCTCTGTACAAATGTTTTTCCCATCACCCTCAGAACTCAGTATGTAGAAGTTGATACAAAAGATAAAAATATAAATAATCAATGTGTCATAAATATGATGAGAGTTGTATATGCCAAATGTTCTGAAAGGGGCAGGAGAAATGGCTCAGTGATTAAGAGTGCTTGCTGCTCTTACAGAGGACTGAATTCAGTTCCCGACGCTCACACCAGGCAGCTCACAACTACCTGTAAGTCCAATTACAGGGTATTCAACAGCACCTGCATGTAGATACGTAACATATACAGTAATAAAATAAATTTTAAAAAACAGAAGGACAAAGTGCTCTAAGGTTATAAAATAACAGGTATCTGAGAACCCAAGGAAAAAAGAGATACTATGTTTCAAAAATTGGATGACAAGTCTTTGTTCCTTAACACATTTCCATTAAAAAGTCTTACTGAACACTGGCAATCTCCAGAGCATGGAACTAGGCTAACTTATAGGAACTGAAGCTATTCTCGAAAAATCCAAATTGGCTTTTAATGAGCAAACACCTGTCTTTCAAAATGGCTAAAATCTATTCTTGAAGGAAGTGTAAGCTGCCTTGAGAGTGCCTTCCTGTGCAGACTGAGTCCAAATGCCTCAGCTTAGAATGTGAAAGAAAAAAAAATAAGGAAAATAAAATGTCATTAAACTTATGAGTAAGGAGAATAACGTTTTGGGGTGACACATGCGCCCTCACTGCTAATGTGAGAAGAATTTTTGAGCAGGTATAGTTTACCCCCAAAGCAACCCTCCTACGTACTAAAGAAAGTCAGAAAGTTCCACACACTTGTTCACAGGACTCTTCCTGTGTGGTCAGGGGTCGTCTTCCAAATAAACCATGTTTATTAAAAAAAAAAAAAAAAGGCAGAGCATGAGAGCACAGCCAATCCGAAGAAAATGGAATGGAGGGATCTTTGATAAGGAATAAGATGCTTGGGAACACTTGTTTTTTCTTCAAATTAAAACTAATGCTTCACTTTATACAATGGCTATTCTGATATTGAATTGTACTAATCAGATATTAATATGGTAATATATTAAAATAATAGCATATAATATATGACATTGCAATCATTATTATATATAACAGGTTTGTTTTGTTATTATAACCCATGATTTTTATAACACATAACATCATTACGTTATTATGCTGCAGTTTTAATATTTTTATCATTGTTATGAAATAATGTTGTATTATAATAACATAAAGCCCTTTTACTCCATTTAGTCATAAGAATTTAAATAGTCTAGCAAGCGAGTATGAAACATAAAGCAAGGGAATCCAGGAAGGGCCTTCATCGCATCATGCTCCTGATGAGGTCATCAGTTGGTCAGGAAGTAGTTTCTTCACCAAGTTCAAAACTGGTTAGAATATCCTCCCATTTTTAATGTATCAATGCCCAACAAATGCCAAGGGGAAATAAGCTCAGTATTAAAATATCAAAGATAACCATCTTGTGTTTAAAGGGCAGACATTCAGTGAAGCTTGTTGGTAAGTTGTGATTATGCATTCTTTCCAGATGAGGATGAATGTGCAGAGGGAAAACATGACTGTACTGAGAAGCAAATGGAGTGTAAAAACCTCATAGGTACCTACATGTGCATCTGTGGCCCTGGGTACCAGCGGAGACCTGATGGAGAGGGCTGCATGGGTAAGATTGTTACCTCTGAACAAATCACTCAGTGCGAACTTGAAGTAACAGGAGGGCAGAAGTAACCTGAGCTCTGAATCAGGTGGACAGGTCTTGCTGTCCTTTCCCGGTGGCTGACCTTTCCCTGTTTTCTTGGCCTGTATTGATGCCAGGGTTGAGTCATCTACTTTTGACCCTTGCCCTTTTGTACACATGGCCATCAAGAGACAGTTCTCTCCGCTGATTACCGTCACCATCGCTAACTCAATTGTCTACTAACATCCTATGCTAGCTCCCTCTGAACCAGGACTATCTCTAAGCCAGTGGCTCTAACTTCAAAAATTCTGCTGTTACCTTGGGGTGGGTCCAAGAACTGGTGTTTTAAAGCTCCTTGGTGATTCTAATGTGTATCCAGTATTGAGAATCACAGCCTTAGGCTGAGGAGTTGCGAACTGCTGCTTCTGACCACATCCAGGGCTCCAGCCTGACACTTCTTTTGTGAATCAAGTTTTATTAAAACACACTCTTAGCAATCCATGTGCAGGTCATAATGGTTGCTTCTGTGCCACAGAGGCAATCAAGCAGTTGCAGAAGAGACCATAGAGCTTACAGAGCCCAAGATATTTACCATCCAACCTCTTCTAAAAAGGTTTCTTGACATTTGCTTGAGACGGGAAATATAGGAGAAAATAGGAAGTTCTCACATGTAATGTTAGAAGTAAATGACATCAAAAGATAGATTTTATGTTATCAGTGAGGAAAAAAAAATGTTTCCCATTGCCCTGGCCCTGGTATTCTCTAAGAAACATAGCTGAGTGGTAATTTTAAGAGAATACCGAAGGCTCAGAGGAACAAAGCCTGGGGACCAAGGGTCACATACTAAACCCTCCCCGACCATAAGTCGCAGGCTCAGCTACAGCAAGAGCTTCCAGAGGAGGTATGTCTCCTCCTCACACATTCCGATTCCTTTAGTCTGATGTCAGCATGGACAGTGGAATTTTTGTTTGTATTCTGGGGGTTGAATTTAGGGTTTTCCATGTACAAGGAAAATGCTCCAGACTAAACTACATCTCCAGGCCATTCTGGTTTTTATTTCGAGATAGAGTGTTACAAACTTCCCAGCCTGGTCTTGGGGTCCCCCTACAGCCTATGCATGGCTTGGATTTCTATTCTCACACCCCAGCCTCCCAAGCAGATGGGTGAATGTCCTGTGCCACCAGGATTGGCTGAGCACTGGGGTTCTTCAGCAGTTCTCACGCAGTCCTGGGTCATTTCCCAGTCCTCTCTCAGCAGCCCCTGTTCTCAAGACTGATAGCTGTTCCCAAAGGAGAGCGCTGGGACAGTTCATGCCTTCAGATCTAGATCATCACCAGATAATCCAAAGATATTCCAGCTATTTTAATAGTTTTTTTTAAATTCGGGGGTATTAAATTATGTTTTATTATTTCTCAATAATATTAATGAAGTGTTGCAAACAAAGCTATGTTGAATCTGAAGACCAGTCCAGACAAATGTTCCTAGGTCAACACCACTTACTGGCATGATTCTATATGAAGTAATGTATCTCTTTAAAATGACAATCAGGCTTCAGTGCCCCCTTCAGTGTGTGACCTCACCTTTCGGTAATCTTCTATATGTACAGATGGGACAACATTTAGTTAAAACATGTAAGTATGCCTAAAATGCTGCCAGTTGAGTTTAGAAGCACCAGCTGTGCTCACAGATGTCTGACAAGAGCAGGGTGTGTGTGCGTGTGTCTATTTTTATGTGTATAATCCATTTCTAGAAGGGCAGGCACATGGAAACTGCCAGTCTGGGCAGGGGTGGGGTGCTTTATTTGGTGGCTGAGGAAAGATAGCGCTTGATGGATTGTCTTCCTGCCTTTGCTGGATTTCCAGTTTTTAACCAGGTGAATAGGTTACCTGTCTGCAGAGTAAATAGAGAAAGTGAGAGGAGGGATGAGAGAGGGGTGGAGAGGGGGAAGGGAGGGAGTGGGAAGGGGGGATCAGGAATACTCAATGCCTCTATAAAATGTCTGATGATTCCTGTTCTCTGTGTACACAGATGAGAACGAGTGTCAGACCAAGCCAGGGATCTGTGAGAACGGGCGTTGCCTCAACACCCTGGGGAGCTACACCTGTGAGTGTAACGATGGATTCACAGCCAGCCCCACGCAGGATGAGTGCTTGGGTGAGTACCTGTGCCTGCCATTTCCTTCCTTCAGCCTTCATGCTGGGACACCCAAAAACAGTATTTGTGGTTTGAGATAAGAGAAAATGTCAAAAATTGCGAAAGGGTTGAAAACATCCTCGGGAGATGACTTAGTGACTGAGTGTCCCTTGGGCTCAGGACCTCCCTGCAACCAAATTCTTCCTTTGCTAACTGCACACAGAATTGCTAGCTTGGGGTTTTCTTCCTGCTGCCCTTTAAGGCGCTGTGACCAGACCCACTTGCGTATGTTTTCCTGCCCCTTTTCTGTAACATGGCTGTGGTGACTTTTCTTCCATGTGTCTGGGGCACAAAGAGTTACAAGCTTGCTGCACGGATGCCTTCCTGCCGACTCCTCACGGATGTCTTGTCCCCTCAGACGCCTCCTTTCTCTCTCCCTGCTGCTCCCAGCTTTTCCTTCTTGCTCCTCTTCACGCAGGGTAAAGTGTTACATCCTTTTTATATCTGACCAAATTCCTAGTACCCCATGCACCCAGAAAAGTCTCTCAATTCCTCTTTGCCATGGACTGTCTCTTTTAGACAACCGGGAAGGGTACTGTTTCACAGAGGTCCTACAAAACATGTGTCAGATCGGCTCAAGCAACAGGAACCCTGTCACCAAGTCTGAATGCTGTTGTGATGGAGGAAGAGGCTGGGGACCCCAGTGTGAGATCTGCCCTTTCGAGGGCACTGTGGCTTACAAGAAGCTGTGTCCCCATGGCCGAGGATTTATGACCAATGGAGCAGGTACTTCATTTTGTTCTTCTTTCATGGTACAGGATTAGTTGCAGGGAATCTATGTGTTCCACTAGGAAAACGACAGGAATGTGGAGTTGACAACCTAGTCTGTGTGACTGAGATCATCAGAAATCCTTCCTGTAAACACCCAGGTTCCTTTACCATGGGTCCTTGGTCTGGTTGACTAAGTTTGGTGTGCTTGGATCCTTGCCTCCTCACTGCAAGGGTCCAGCAGAAAATTGTTATAAGATAGTTTACAGATGTAATAAAATATCATTTTAAAACATTTTAAAACTTTTAAAAATAACACGAAACAATGACCATAAACATGGTCATTTAGTTCTATGACCAGTATTCATTTTAACTTCAAATTAGCCAGGATGTATTGTATCAAAGAAGGACAAAGACTGCTGGTGTGCTAGGAATCAGCACACAAGCTGCTTTCAACTAGAAATCCAGATGTGCACGGAGGCTAGCAAGGCGTCTGAGGCAGCTCTCAAGATCTGCAAGCCTCATGTAATTCTCGCTTTCATCAATGGTGATCACAGTTGGATTTTAGTTCATAGAAGAACTGAGAAGAGGGTCCCGTGGGTGCTCCATTGTGCTTCTTGAGGTGGAGGTGGAGATTAGAAGCAAAAAAAGCAAAAAGGAAAAAAATAGAAGAGAGTTAGAAAAAAATGTCTTTGTGTTGGGAAGATGTGGCTGATGGCAAAATAAAAGAACTGAGTATATAAAGGACCAGAGAGGATGGGGTTACCAAAAGCACTTCCTGCTTCTTGGCGGATACTGAGACAAGATGGTGGAAGACCAGTGAGGAAGTGCTTACTTGGCTCTCAGGGTGAACAGTGTCAGACACACTCATTTGCTGGTACTCGGTGACCATTAGGCAGTGAAGGGCTAATAGATTATTCAGGCTAGTTGCTTGTATTGGTGCTCTGTGCTAGCTGGGTCAAGAGGTAGAGGAGAGTGGCTTTAATGTCACCAGTGCACACTGACCACACCTTCCCGTCTGTGATAGAGACATGAATAAGGATGTCTCCTTTGAGAAAACTCAAGAACCCAGAGCCCTGGCTGATTTCCATCCAAAAGAAGGAAGCTGATCCCATTCCCCCTGACCCCGTATTACATAACTCGAAATTTTTCACGGTTGATTTCAAACAGGAAAAAGAGAATGTTAAAGAACTTTCCTTCTTATTTTGAGCATGCAACATTAGACAGAAACACTTGTTTTTCCTTGTCCAGAGGAGCTATGAGTTGAGCATGTGATACCAGCGGGAGGGCTAGCATGAGGGCAAGGGGCCAAATCTGTCTCAGTTGTTCTGGAAATCCAGAAGAGAAAAATAACACAAATTTAGATGACCAATTATTTTAAGCCTTTCCATTTGAGTAGCTTCTCATCAGCCGCTCACTCACAAAGTCATTCATTAGCTGTTCGGTGAGTTACCATCGCTCTGTCGCCTTTCGCTTTAATGCTTTGGTCCATAATATAGTAACTTGGTCTATGAAATTTTATACTCAAGTGACTTCTGCGTATCAATGTCGCCTGCTATATATTCTAATGTACTTATTATTATTACGTATATTTATCCTAGACATTGATGAGTGCAAGGTTATTCACGATGTCTGCCGAAATGGGGAGTGTGTCAATGACAGAGGGTCGTATCATTGCATCTGCAAAACTGGCTACACGCCGGATATAACAGGGACTGCGTGTGTAGGTAGGTGCTTTGTTTTTAGTGCTTTATTTCTGAGTGGAAATTTCCAGCTATAGGAAAGAAAACCTCACACTAAATATTTAAAATTCATCTATACTTAATAGAAAATTATGAGGCAACGATCAAATCCTCACTGAGTTATAGGTATAGGTGCTGGGCATTCAGGACGTCTTTGAAGTGGGCTTTTACTCTGCCTTTCTTTGATCACAGATCTGAACGAGTGCAATCAGGCTCCCAAGCCCTGCAATTTCATATGCAAAAACACAGAAGGGAGTTACCAGTGTTCCTGCCCGAAGGGCTATATTCTGCAGGAGGATGGAAGGAGCTGCAAAGGTGAGGAGACTTTGGCTTCCTCCACTCACCTGCCACAGGAGAGCTACACATCTGGAGTCCCCCTTCAGTGAACCCTCCCCACTCTGTATCACTGTTCAACTTGAGCAGAAGGCATAGGAGGGCATATCTGGGGGTCTAACCACCTGTGGACATTGGAAGACAAGCTGGGAGATTGGATTCCCTGGGCTTAGAGCTCGTGACGAAAGTGGGTCCCTGGGGATTGGGGTTTAGCTGAGGCTAGAGAGGCTGCTGAAGGTTGGAAACAGCAGAAATCCTTGCTCCATACGACATGAGCATCATGGATGTTGTCCATGAGGGGCTCATGGGTAGCAACTCTCCAAGGCTCTGGTGAGGTTGGTGCTCCCTCCTTTCCTGTTTGCTTCATTTATTTATGTCTGTTCAACAACCATGTAGTCTAGGAGATCTCTGTACCATGGTCTCAGCGGTGTGGGTGTGTCTGGTTAATTAGCGTTTCAGTTTCTATTTATTATGTATCTATCTGTCTGTATCTACCTATTGATATCTATTTAATACTTTGTGGGTCACATATCAGATACGCTACATATCAAATGTTTACATTATGATTCATAACAGTAGCAAAATTATACTTATGAAGTCATAACAAGAATAATTTTATGGCTTGGGGTCACCACAACAAAAGGAGCTGTATTAAAGGGTCACATCTTTGAGAAGGTTGAGAAACCACTGGGATAGATTTTAAGTTTGAAAAATAAAGCCACCATGCCTTCTAAGAGCTCGTCTCAGAGAGACATAGAATTGAGACACCTCTCCCCAACTAGAAATTACCCTTTGCAAAACCTGTTGAGTATATATTTGGTCCTAAACATATTCTTAGATTAAAAACTTGAGGCTCTTCTTCTATGCATACTTGTAGCATCCTGTAGCTGGGAAGCATTTGCTGAACCCAGGACTTGCTCATAGCTTTGAAACATGGTCTTCATCCATGGTCACTATGAGTTCTGGGAAATGCAAGGCTAGGACTCAGAGCAAGAGCTTATTCATGTAAGTGAAAACAGACATATCTGGGCCAAATATCTCTTCTTGTGTGCAACTTGTAACAGATCAAATTTAGACCTTTGTAATCTGCAGCAGTGCAATGCAGCATGGGCAGTGACTTCTCCAGAGCTACACATCTGGAGTCCCCCTTCAGTGAACCCTCCCCACTCTATATAACTGTTCCACTTGAGCAGAAGGCATAGGAGGGCCTATCTAGGGGGGTCTAATGTCCCTCTCTTAACTTCTGCTTCTATGAGGAAACATCGACAAGCCTGCCTGAGTGCTTGCAAGTGACCGCAGCAGCTCAGATGAATATGGTGAGCAGGGTGTTACACTCAGAGTCTGTACATCATAATAACCTCCTCTCCCTCCTTAGTCTACAAAGTCCAGGTTTGTCTACATCTGACATATGTGAAGCATGCAGATATGTGTCCCACTGACTCTGAGAACAGCTAGGAAAGAGGCTCTGAGAGTGGGGTGGGACCAGTACCTTTGCCTCAGTGGATAAAGGGGAGCAGGTAGGAGGAGAGATCGGCATGAGATTCATGTATGGAAATAATACAGCGAAACCCCAAATAATTTGTGAAGATATGTTACTGATCATAATTAAAAGAGAAAAAGAGGTGAAGACACAAGGCATTCTTGAGGATGAGAGCAGCTAGTGTTGCTGCATTGTATGGTTCACATTAGCAGAATAGATGCCTATGAGGGACCAGGGCCCTGTCTCCTCACAAGCAGCAGGTGTGCATGCATCCCAATGAGAAAGGCAGTTAGTTCTGAGAGAAGCAGACATCCGTCAACATCTCAGCTATAGACGTTGGCCTTCTTAGAGTTCAATAAAGGTTCCATCTGAGGGTCCTCCATGCTGAGATGGACCCAGGGAGGTCCTCTCAGGTTAGAACAGGTATCCTTTCATCCAGGAAGGCCACTGTGGAGCAAAGGCAGCCACTAGCAAATCTAACATCATGTGTGCCCTATGAAGAGGTTGAATTTGTGATAAAAACACTCTTGAATTTCCAGGCCTTTAAAAACTCTTCCTGAAGTCCAGCATACTCAGTAGCTCTTAATGTATTTGCGAATGCCGCGAAGGCTGTGAGGAAATACTGTTAACGTGGGAGGTTGTACCAAGATGAAAAATAGGGTTGGGTCAGTAGTACAGACACAGGTTTTTATTTGTTTCTTTTCAGTTCATCAAAATAAGATTTTTTTTTGTCTTTCCCAGTTGTTCAATTTTTATTTCATTCAAAGAAAAACTGCCAAGGAAGTCAAACTAATGACTTCCTGTGAGTTTGTTCTAAAGGTAACAGAAAAGAATTAAGGCTGTGATTCTCACCCTTCCTAACGTAGTTCCCTGTGTTGGGGTGACCCCCAACTATAAGGTTATTTTTGTTGCTACTTCCTAAGTGTATTTTTGCTACAGTTATGAATTGTAATGTAGATTAGTATGGGTTTTGATGGTCTTAGGAAATCTCTGTGAAAAGGTCGTTTGACCACCCAGAGAGTTGCGACCCACTAAATTAAAGAAACACAAAAATTTCCAGTCTCAACATCTTTGTCGTCTTCACTTAGATCTTTCCACCATTATGGAAAATGTCCAGAATGAATTTTTGCTTCATTTTAATATTTATTTAAACATTTATAATATCTTTCAAATAACTTTTTAGAGAAATTCCTACATTTCTCTAAAGGGAACTGCTCATCCTTGGATCCTACAGAGCTACTTTATCATCACTTTCTAAGCCCATCACCTGCCTTCTGTGCCGCTCTGGTGTCCTTTGAGGCCTAGAGATGTTTCCTAACTGATGCATATGGCATGACTTAAATTCCATCTTGCACTTTCTTGCAGATCTTGACGAGTGTGCAACCAAGCAGCATAACTGTCAGTTCCTGTGTGTTAATACCATTGGTGGCTTCACATGCAAATGCCCTCCTGGGTTTACCCAGCACCACACTGCCTGCATTGGTAAGTAGAAAGGAAGACGCTGTATAGAGCACAGCTGTTCCATTAAGAGACTCTTCACCCCCTCTGGTGTGGATAACAGTACATCATGTTCAGCTTGTGGGGGTGCATGTGTAGGACCGTGCACACAGTGTGACGTTATTGTCCCTAGTTTGGACTTCTCTGGGTCTGCCTTTCAAGCAGCACAAAGCAGCTTTGGTAAGCATCGCTTCCCTTTTTTCTCCCATGCTTCTCCCAGATAATAATGAGTGCACATCTGATATCAACCTGTGTGGGTCCAAGGGTGTTTGCCAGAACACTCCAGGAAGCTTCACTTGTGAATGCCAGCGGGGGTTCTCACTTGATCAGAGTGGCGCCAGCTGTGAAGGTAGGTACTCGGTGTTCTTTGCAAAGGTGGCCTATGTGGCTGTCAACTTCTATGAGTTGCAAGAACTAATACCTCTTCTGGGTGTGGTGGCACATATCTGTAATCCTAGCACTTGGGAGGCAGAGGCAGGAGGATGGCCACAAATTGGAGGTCAGCCAAAATAAATAAATAAACAAAAAGTCAAAAGAGAAAAAGATTCTGCACAAGGAGACCAGCCAGTTGAAGACAGGGTGAATGGCATGGGCCCCTGGTTTTAGAAATGCATCTTTATTCCCTCACCTTGCTTGGACGACAACACATGGCTCTTCTGTGTAGGTAAAGATGGTTTGTTTAGTTAACAGTCTAACGTAGTAGGAATAACTCACAAAAAGTACCTTGGCTTCTGACATTTGGGGCCATAGCCCTGAGATTGTTCCAACCTGGACAGTACATATAAGTAATAACACTTCTACAAATGCATAATTGAATGTTTAAATTTTAATTCTGATGATTTTTATTTTCTTACTGATATTTCTTGGTTTCTAATTCCAGTACAAATAAACATAATTTCCAGAGCAACCCACAAAGCATTGTGGTGAACTGGCATCATTTTTATCCATAGACTTTATCAGGAATCTCTGAATATTAATGTGGATATTCTTAATGTTTTGCTAGAATGGTTTTCTAGGAGAAAGATTTATTTCTGGAATTGCCTTTTAGCTCCACAGGCAGATGAATGAGGCTTCAGAAAGCCTGGGAAACATCTGCTGATGGAGCTCACAGGAGACTCTGCTTCTTTTACAGATGTGGATGAGTGTGAGGGTAATCACCGCTGTCAGCATGGCTGCCAGAACATCATTGGAGGCTACAGGTGTAGCTGCCCCCAGGGCTACCTCCAGCACTACCAGTGGAACCAGTGTGTAGGCAAGTAGCTCCTTGTTGTGGTGAGGTTTCTTGGTCCAGGGCAGCCAGAGGTCCAGACCCACAGACCTGCAGCCCCAGACCCCTTAGCCCTCCGCAGCTGATCAGGCCTCCAGAAATGATTCAGACACTTATATTAACTTCATGCTGTTTGGCCTATGGCTCAGGCACACTGCTAGCTAGCTCTTACATCTTAACCCATTCTCATTAATCTGTCTGCCACGTGGCCTGTGGCTCACCTGTGTTCCTCACATGTTTCTTCTTTGGGCAGCTGGCTCGGTCTGTCTCTGACTCCGCCCTTCCTTTCCTGCCTATTCTGATTCCCCACCTACTTTTTCTATGGTGCCTGTCATGGGCCAAAACAGGTCCTTTATTTGAAGATTGATATTCACAGCATACAGAAAGACATTCCCACATCAGCTCCTTGTCCCTAAAAGAGGCGGGGTTGTTGGCTCCTCAGAGAGCAGATGTCTTTCTTCTGAAGTAAGGTGCCTGAGCCAAGGACAGCCCACTGAAAGTTGCTCTACCCCACTTGAAACCAAAGGGAAGTAAAAATTTTTTAGGAAAAGAACATGTTGTGAAGAATGGTTTGGGCATAGATGAGATAAACACACTTAGGTTCCTTTACAACATCAGCCTTCCTTGGCCACTGTACCTGTTAGCACTGTACATTGGGATCTTTCTACAGAATCTAGTTCCTTGAAGACTTTTGGTTTCAGGAAGATCATAGCAAGGTCATAATAAGTCAGTTAAGAAGCTAGAAGGAGTTTAGGGTTCTTGTTGGCCCCAAATCTCAAACAGGGCTCAGAATTCTCAAGAAATAAAGTCAGCTAGAATGAGTTGGAATGGTTCCCTCAGCAAGGGCTATACATAGCAGATCTCTAAGACCAGCCCACTTGGGTGCCCACCCATAGCTTGTCAGAAGTTTGCTCCTCCTGGTGGCTGAGTTAGAGATTCCTTTCTGGAAGTAAATAGCAGATTTCAATTCTCAGCTGGAGTGGAACCCATTTGACCCTACCAAAAAGTAAAGATAGCCTACCCTACATTTGGGAGTTTCCTACTGGCAACTGTTAACATTACCACTAACCTGCATTGTGTGACTCTGGTGCTGTGCCGTATTTAATTCATCCTAGGGAGTAGTTTTCCAGGGGGTTTACTTGACATTTGAATTAATTAGAATTCTCTTTTTAATATTAAAGGGAAGAAGCTATCAATAAAAATTGCAGATAGAACAAACCCCCTATACTGAGAAGTATAGAAAACTATTTTTCTCGTGGAATCAGTTGCTCCGGGTACACAGGATGGAAGGAGTTAGAACAAGCACAGTACATGTCAAGTAAACCACTGTGTTTGTAGATGGCAAAGGCTGAGTGTGCAGGCATATTGTTTTGAGGCTGTAGACACTGAAGCACTGGTGACTGCTGATCTTAATCTGTGCTCTCCCACCCCATCCAAGATGAACACTATGAATTTAAATGTTATCGGAGAAATAAAATAAAATAGAGAAATCTAGGAAAAGAGAGGCGAGCCTCCCCTCCACCAAAATGAATATTTACAGAAGCTCTGAGAGAGACCTGAGGTTAGTCATTTGGAGCATTGTTCTCTCTGAACAAAGAAGGTCACATTAATTACAGGAGAGAAGAAATACCGTTTTCAATATGGGTGTGCTCTTGTAGGCCAATATGGTAGAAAGAACATGGTCCCTGCAGTCAGACAGCCCCAGCAGAGCCCTGGCCTGGCTAATGTTCTGTGTAAAGTCCTAGAGAAGCTTCCTAAAGCCCATGGCATGGTAGGGAGGTTTACATGAATAGATGTGAACCCCCCCCCCACACACACACACACACACACATTCTATCTGTCCTGAATGGCTCTAGTGAGTGCTCTCTTGACTCACTCCTTCCACTGGAAGTGGTCATCCACAGAGGAATGAAGGCAGTGCTCCAGAGAGAGTGCAGTAGCTCTGCAGACAGGTCTTAACAGCAAGTCGCCCCCCCCCCCCACGCCCTACAATGGCGGATCTAGGAAAGAATATTCGAGGTTTCAAAAATATGTAAACTAAAATAATGAGAAAGCCACAGTTTTCTTCATTGGAACTGAAGTTTTTGAAAGATTTCTGGGGCTAGAGAGATGGCTCAGTGGCTAAGACTTACTGGTTACTCTTCCAGAGGACCTGGGTTCAATTCTCAGCACCTACACCCTGGCTCATAACTGTCTTTAGCAACAATTTTAGGGGACCTAGGGTCCCTTTTATGGCCACTGTAAATACTGTGTGTATGTGGCATACAGATGTAAATGTACAAATATTTTTTTTAATTGTAAAGCATTATTTTTCTATCTCTGCCCTCCAGACTGTGCAGGCTCCTGTGAGTAAGCTGACTTGAATAATGTGTTTCATAGATTTTCCCTGGTACTGACTGTAAAGTCTACATGGAATCTCTCCCAGCCACACTTAACATTAGTCATAGCTCAGACACTAGAATCTCAGCTGGTTTGAAGAGGCATTCAGGGAGAAACCAGGCATACCAGGAGGGATGACTTAGCCTAAGAATGAGTACCTAGAGGCCTTTGCAGACTTTTTGAAGAGGAAGTACAAATGGGTGGCTTCCCCTGTAGGATATTAACCTTCTCCGGACCTTCACATTCTGCAATAGGAAGGCCCATGGGCAGCATCTGCAGAAGTGGTGGGTCTCTGCTACAGGGATATCCACCCTACATGCACTTGTTAAGCAAGAACACAGATGACTGTATGGTCCCTTCCCACCTGCCCTAAACCCTAAATTATAGCTGTGGTCTTGCCTCACATGGAACAGAACATGTCGTGCTGGCTTTCAGTGAGAATTGGAGCCTGGGGCTCCTCACAGTGCCATTCTGGGTGCTCTCTACTAGGTACATTTGACCTCCTTCACCATATTAGTAAGCATGGCAACATGCTCCCTCCATCTCCACAGCTTTCTCTCTTGTTCTTTCTACCAGGGCCACACTGCCTGCTTTCTCTCCCTGATACCCCACTACATACATACCTGTGTAACTATGAGCCAGCTGGTCAGTCATAAGGAACGTGGTCAAAATTCTTCCTTGGAAGACGATAGCAACATCACACATGTAGTGTTTCTTCTTGTTTTTGCTGCAGATGAAAATGAATGCTTGAGTGCACATGTCTGTGGGGGAGCCTCCTGCCACAACACCCTGGGAAGTTACAAGTGCATGTGTCCCACTGGCTTCCAGTATGAACAGTTCAGTGGAGGCTGCCAGGATATCAATGAGTGTGGCTCATCACAGGCCCCCTGCAGTTATGGCTGCTCCAATACTGAGGGTGGCTATCTATGTGGCTGTCCTCCAGGGTACTTCCGGATAGGCCAAGGGTAAGTATTTCTCTTCCTGAAACTGTCAGGTGTGTTCTAGTTATCCCTGAGAGAATTTGAGAGGAGCATCTCTAAAGGGTATATCTGGATTTCTAGAAACTCTTAGAACACCCAACCATGTAATGCCACTACACTGTGCATATCTCACTGTGCAGTTTCTCTGGCTCACATTCTTAATCTTCACATCCTGATGAAAGTAATTGGTTTCTCCAATAATGTACTACTGTGTCAGCCCACAAAGAACTGGGCCCATCCTACACACCTGATCCACCTCCCGAGAGAGCATTCTGGACTTTCTTTTGACTTACAATGATTCCTTTTCAAGTTCCCATCAGGGTAAGCCATTTGGATACCTTTTGCTGGAGATCTCTTACAGTTCTTAAGGCATTTTTTGCCCTTCACTCTTGAATTTACATTAGATATGACCAAAAAAGAACATTAAGTATGAGTTGGAATAATTAATTGTAATTTCCAAGTAGAAAATTTTACCAAATGATGTGAATACGTATATGACAGTTGGGGCAGAGAAGGAATACTGTTTTTCTCAGTGGCTTAAAAATTTTTGTAAGTTTTTAAGATTGAGGTCTTTCTTAATTACTTGAGTGTACATCTAGTTCATGAATCTTGCTCTCTCTTTCATACACACACACACACACACACACACACACACACACACATACACACTTATACCAAATGTGAACCCCATGGTCCTAGAGTCTATGACACACTGGCTTTCAGGGACTTATTCCAATCTGTATAAACGTCAAGGTAGAAGAATGCTTCATGGGAAGCTCTTGGGATGCCAGCAGTAGGACCCAAATTCCCAGATGTCTGTCTGGCTCTCAACTGACTCTTTTATTTTTATTTATTTATTTTTTTTTTTTTACGGTTTAATGCCAGAACCATTTTTCCCAGGGAAAAAAAATGTGACACTCCAAACTGGCTCTTTGCCAGTGGGATTTTGTAGTCATATTTCTTATAAGTGGTGCTCCTGGGACAAGGAAATGCTGGAGGGAAGTTCTGAGAAAGAGGCCAAGGCTGCAGATTTGGGCTTACTTCCTGGAACCATCATGGGCATGGATGCTCAGGATGGGCATGTCTCCCTTTATTGTCCTCTTGCTTAACTACGTTCCCTCAACTGCTAGGTGAGGAGGAAAACTCTGGGAAATAGAAGCGCTGAAGGTAGTGCGAAATAGTAGATAGTCAGTGACTTGGTGTTGTGGTTGGAAGTCTGTGGACAAACAGGAAACGATCTGGAAGGAGTAGGTCAGCCATCAGAGAGAAGCCGTTTAGTAGGGATTGGTGTACATTTCGCGGTAGAAATCCACCCTTTCATAATGGCTTTGGCCTCTCGGTGATGTCACCTGACTGAACCTCACTCCCCACCCCCAAAAGAAATAAGGTTGCTTTAGGATAATTCCTAGGTTCTCAACACAGTTAGAAAGGACCCTGATAAAAACAAACCAGATGCTCGTGAGGTTCAGCCCATAACTTGGCTTTGACAACTGAGAAGCAAAGAAAAGAGGATTAGATCTCTCTTGGGTAGGAGTTTGTTTATCAGCCTTCATATGAGTCAAATCCAATGGCCTTAATGGTTTTAAATGACTTGAAATTAAACCTTTTTCCCACAGTTGGGCAAGCTCTGTGCTGGTTCATGCTGTGTGTGAAAGTATGTTGTATAGTCGGGCAATAGGAATGCACGCCTTCAGTCCCAGCACTCAAAAGGCAGAAGCAGATGGATCTCTGTGAGTTCAAGGCCAGCCTGTTCTGCAAAGGGAGTTCCAGGACAGCCAGAGCTGTTACACAGAGAAAAGATAAAGAGAGAGAGAGAGAATATTATATATCTTCACAACACAGTGCAATATCAACCCTCAGTCACCACCTGGAATTCTTCTTCCATGTTAACGTCTGAAAGAGTAAACTGTCCAATAGAAGCAACTGCTTAGAAAGTGGCTTGGGGAGCATGGTGGTGACAGGGGAACAGGAAGAAGTGGGCTATAGGAACCCAAGAAAGAGCACTCCATGCTGCCCGATACCCTCTTGGGCCAGCCGGGAGCAGAGGCAGTGGTGAAGGCTGTGGTTAGGACCTGGGTGTAAAAGACAGAAACATGGGACATAAAAAGGTAAAGGACTGGGCTGGAGGGCTGGTGGGAGCAGAGGTAGGAGCCGGAGAGGGGGAGACGTGGGAGAAAGAAGCCACTCAACAGTGTCCATAATATGTCATAATGGCGTCTGACATACTATATGCTGATTCTAAACGTTAAAACATAAAATTCAAGGTCACAGCATAGAAAAAAAGACCCAGATATGGCCCACCTGCCTACTCACGGCTGCCTCCTAAAAGTACAGCCAACAAAGGGACTTTCTTACTTCCACGGGGCCGATTCATAAAAAGAAGACACGTTTCAACGATCCACCAAGTCACATGATCTCCTTCAGCTTGACCTTCGGTTTTCAGTGTGTCTCCTCTCTGTAGAGAATGACAAAGGTTTCCGCCAGGAGGCTGGGAGATGAAGGGACATATGCAAACCAGTGTCTTGAGAGAAAGGACTCTAGACTCAGGGAACTGAGTTCAACAACAGAGGCCATTAGGATGATTTTTTTAGAAGCAGATGATTGTTACTAACCAGGAGGCTAAGCGTTAGAGCTACTGATTCTGGTGGAACTTACCTGTGTGATCCTTCCGTGGTAGGCACTGTGTTTCTGGAATGGGCATGGGCAGAGGGGGTCCAGAGTCACCTGCCAGCAGTGAGATGGACGACAATTCCCTGTCCCCAGAAGCCTGCTATGAGTGTAAGATCAATGGCTACCCCAAACGAGGCAGGAAACGGAGAAGCACAAACGAAACCTCAGACCTCCAGGTAGGTTGGAGTCTCTCCTCATATGCTAATACGTGGGGGGCTCTTGGGCTCCAGGATCGTTCCTCCCTGGACACCCCAAAGTATGAACAATCTCCCAGCCAGGAAGTCCAGTCATTTTCCTGGCTCTAGCAGCACTTTATAAGAGGCTATGAGGCTTTGGGAGTCTTTTTTTTTTTTAATTTCATCTATTTATTTATTTTGAGAATGGCAGTTAGAAAGGTTTTCACACACTTGCTCATTTCCTTTGTCTCGCCAAGAAGAAAGTCAGACGCCCACCCTATGTCTGCAGAAAAGACAAGGTCTGAAGTCAAGGGCAGCAAGTGGGCAGAATGGCATGCATACGTACTAGCGCTCCCCACACAGCGACGCCAAGATCTAGAAACTAGAGGCTCCTCTGTGGAAAAAGAGCCACAGGGAGTGTGGGGGAACTTGGATGGTGAACAGGAACATAGGATGCTATGCAAAGTCAGAGACGCATCATTCACCCAGATCTTCTGGATGCAGGCTGGGAGCATTTAGACTATGTGGCCCCAGAGAGGCAAGCAGAAAGCCTGGTGAAAAGCACAAAGTGGAACCACTCATCATAGCCAGGAAGTAGGTCCATAGGTGTGTCCTTCGAAATGGATGGTTTTATGTCCGTGATAGAAACTAAAAGAGAGTACTTAGCTGAGTATCTGTGTTGCAACCCACCTGCTATGACTCAGGAAATAAGTCTTTGGAGAGAAAACAATCTGTGAACAGCACTTCAAAAAAAATCTGTGTGTCTGAGTCTTCCAAGGCTTGTTAGAATGGATTGTTGAGAAGAGCCCCAGGGAATTCTAATTCTGGTAGGGGCTAAGGATTTGCATGTCTAATGGTTTCCAGGCAATGTTAAGACCTCTGGTTCAGGGACCACACTTTAAACCTACTGAGAGCCTACATCTCCCCCAGTACAAATGATTTCAACCTGTCTTTCTTCCTGCCATCAATTTAATTCTTTGAAAGCACATTTGTGATTTAAACACCCGAGTGTGTATTTTCAGCATAGCATAAACAGCATAGGCAGAAAACTCTGTTTGGCTTGAGACTTGAATGACTTTTTCTTTAGTATGAGAACTAAAGAACATATTTAGTTGTATTTAAGGCATTGCCACGTGTCTTTCCAGGATGAGTCTGAGACGGAAGCCAACGTGAGCCTCTTGAGTTGGGATGTGGAGAAGCCAGCTAGCTTTGCCTTCAATATGTCCCACGTCAACCACAAGGTCCGCATCTTAGAGCTCTTGCCAGCCCTTACGACTCTGACGAACCACAACAGATACTTGATTGAATCTGGAAATGAAGATGGCTTCTTTAAAATCAACCAGAAAGAAGGAGTCAGCTACCTCCACTTCACAAAGAAGAAGCCAGTGGCTGGAACCTACTCCTTACAAATCAGCAGTACTCCACTTTATAAAAAGAAAGAACTTAATCAGTTAGAGGACAGGCATGACAAAGACTACCTCAGCGGTGAACTGGGTGATAACCTGAAGATGAAAATTCAGATCCTGCTTCATTAATTCACCCTCCAGAGACCAAATAATTAAAATAAAAGCAACTTTAGGTAGGTAGAATTCTATTTTCCCAAAATCAGAACCTTCACATCATGGTACAATCATTCACCAAGTCAATCTGTAGAAATGAGCACTATTCTTGAATGGCATCAAGGTACAGTGATGACCCTAGTTCAAACAACCACTTCCTCAGGCTTCTCATGAGTAGCTCAGCTACCTTGTCGTACGTGTTGATTCCTGAAAACTGGGACATAAATATCCACTGAGGTTGGCCATTTGAGCCAACGGGCTACCTTTCAGCTGCCGAATAGGAACCTGTTTCCATTTGATGGACTGTTCCATTTATTTTCAAATTTCAAAACTTTGCTTCTCCGAACGCAAGTAGTAGGTTGGCCATTTATGATGTCTATTTGGTGCTAGTAAATTCTCAAAATAGATTTATCGATGCACTGTAATAAGAACACAAGCTAGAAACCAAATTGTCAAGTATTCCGTTCAAATACTTCATTTCAATCAACCAAAGTTAGTTCAGTAGCTTATCTCACTTATGAGTATAATACATTACATGTAAATTAAGTGTGTGTATACTGTAATCGTGTTATTTTTATCATTGAAACATTTATAAACTAGAATAATAAAGCCCTTAATGTGAGGGTTTGTAATGGTGCTTATTAAGACCAAAGACTTGTTAAACATCTACACCAAGTGGTAGAGGAATCTGTGACTGGCCCACTGTGCACTGAGGTTGGGGAATGCAAGGAAACAGCCTCAGCCACCAGAGGATCATCAGTGCACCCTACATCACACAGCATGTGCAATATGCCAAACTCACTCTCAGTCATTCCTGTCAGCAAGGGGTTAATGTCATAATGTCACAATAAAGTAATCCTACCCTCCCTCCCTTTTTTAGTTTACTCCTTGGTTTTGTGTTCTTGTGTGGATTTGAGGGGGGGGGGGAGGCTTTCTGGAGGGGAAATAAAGTCTCCTGGGTTTAAAGTCTCTTTGGTCTGTTATCTATGGCTTCTATGGGCATGTAACATAAGCATCTTCAGTTGGTCCTTTGATTAGTGATTACAGATTGCAGAATACTTGGTTCCTTATCTGACTTATTAGGAAGACATTTAGATTCCAGCATCATTTCTAAAATGTGACCTAATTAATCTTATGACTTCTAAACTCAAGATTTAAGAATTTCCAAATATAAAATTCAGTCATTCTTTTAGAGCATTTGAACTTTATGTTCCCTCCCTTCAAGTACACAGCACTGGCGAGGTATTCCATCTTTCTCCGAACATCTGTTGTTGGTCTGTGCTAGAGAGCCAATGTCAAATTGAATCCAACGGAATGCTGCAACTCTTGGTTTTCAAATGTCCTAACTTGAAAAATGCTGGTTTATTTTAAATGCAATATTCAATATTTAACTGTTAATCTCATTCAGTTAATAGGAGAAAAATTTTTTAAATCCCTCAGGCCAGCAAAACAGTTTGTGGTAGGTGAAAATAAGATGAATTAGTCTTGTTACATGAAGGGAAGATGAGAGTGGAATTTTCCAAGCCATGTGAAGGCCCTTTCCAACTCTTAAAGCCTTAGGCTAATGCCAGGGGAGTAGACTACCATCCACACTTTTTCAGAAGGCAAATCTTATGCCAACTGCTATAAGCCTCAGTTTAACACGTACCATCCTAATGAGAAAGCTACCCATTGAGGCGATGGGCTTCCTAGCAGCTAGGTTAGACAAGGGTACTGGCGTGCATTTAATACCCACAGATATCTTAAAGAGTTCATTGTTGTTAGTTCGTGTGTCTGGTTTTTTGTTTTTGTTTTTGTTTTTTAATCTCTGATTTTGCTGTCCAGAAGAATCTTGAGCATAACTGTTGCTTAGTAGAGATGAGCTGAAGATGAATGGATAAATGGGATCCGTGCCTTGCAGAGGAGGTTAAAATACAACTTGGAATTTTCTTTTTAACTCTGCACCTATCTCTCTTTGATAGAAGTATATTAGAATTGCTAGAGATGAATTGATAACACATGTCAAACTATGGTTTTCATATGGAAAGTATCTTTGATAATTTAACAAGAGCTGTATTCCAGTCAATGGTAGGTTTTCTTTATAACAAACAACAGAAGAAAATGGAGTTGGCACGTGGTAGACCACTTTGATATTTTTAATAGTCTAAATCTGGATTTTATTTATTTCAGAGCCAGCAGTTTTGAACAGCATACTTCTCATGTTTCTGACTGTAACACAACATTTTCCTCATTGTTTCATTGTAAATAATCTTTTATAAAAATCCCTTCTGTCCCTAAGTTTCAACCTGCACCTTTCCATTGTCCTGGACCTTTCTATTTTACTTTTGCTAGTCAAAGAATTTATGCTGTATACCATTCAGAAGCTTGGAAAAATACCTGGTCTTTCCCACAGCCCATTTCATTTGCCAATAATTATTCTGTAAGTAGCATTGAAATGAACTCAGCTGCCCTTGTGAAACGTTTAGACTTGCATAAACAGCTACATTTTTTGTGAAACAAACTGTGTTTTACTCAGCCAAAAGTGCTTTGGACACTGCCATTACAAATACCGCTTCACTTCAGAAATCCTGCTTGTAAACTAGATGGGCCAAAGTAAAGGACAGTTGGGCTGATAATATAAATATGTACATACCTATAAACTGCTGGAGTTTCAAATAACGGGTCAGCTTTGACCACACCATGTACTTTATTCTAGCTTGAAGTGAAGTTTTTAGAGACATAATAGAAGTAGTTATTCTCTGGTAGGAGAGCAATATTACTAGAAATATTGGCTTTCCACGTGTCTCATACGCATGTACTTAGATCATTTTGCCACTGCAGGACCCAACACCGCCACAAAATCTGTTATTTCAACTAATCATTAATGAATCCAATTTCTGGTTCTGAAAAAAAAAAAAAAAGGCCATCTTTTTAGGTGGGCTGTTGGCATCTGTGACTTTTCCAAGTCCCTGTAAAGGTTATTTTTGATTGATGGAGAGTGGATGATACATTATCTTTGCCAATTGAGTCAGGTTCTAGCAGTTAGGTTGTTATTCGTCCGGGCTCATTAACCAGTATTGTTTTTACCCCCGTGACTATTCATATTTCATACAACTATTCAGAACCCTTCATTGCTCTTTGCCCCCTGGGATTGGTTACAGTGTCAGCTAGAAGGCACCAAAGCTTCTCAGTATTTCTCCTATCCAGACCAGAGCTGGGATTCAAGGTTAAGTACCACAGAGGTGGGGCATTTGGCAGAGAAGACATCTTCATTCGTCAGTTCCTGCCTGACCTCCATTCCCACCTGACCTGCTCTTTGCAGCTGTGCTGGGACTTGCAGAAATTTGAAGAGATCTGTTTCCTCTTCACCCTAAAATACTCGCTTGGGGAGAATTAAGTTGAATCTAAATGATTAAACTTTTTGGTCTAGAAATGGAGACCTCTGAAAACATCTTGATGATAATCACATGCCTCAGACACTGACAAAGGGCTCATAGACTTGTGGAGTTGTGTCTACATGGTGAGCTGAACACTGGAAAAGAAAGCCAACCTGTTGAAAGGATTATTGGGATCTTCCAAAGTCAGAACTGTGTGTTTTTGTAACTACACAAAGCCAGCTTGAGGTGGCTACCTTTATGTCCACCATTGCATTGAGACTATTCTTTCTAGGTGTGTTTTATGCTTCTCTCAGGTGGTCCCAAGACCAAGCCCCAGAGCTGCAGGCCCCAGCAGAGAACAGGCCTTTTTCTGACCTGTTGTTTCCTATCTCCAGGTCATTTGCAGGCTTCATGAACTCCCAGATGGAGTCAATGCCTGTGCAGCAGGACCCCAGGAAACAGTGTCTCTAGGTCCTGCCCACTGTGCACCCACACAGACCTCACACCTACTGAAAGAACAGGAAGCCAGGTCCAGTGTTCAGATGTTCTTCATTGATCATTGGCAAGGTTTTCTCCCCAAAGTCCATGATTTTTGACCTACAAAAAAAAAGGGCACTGAGAGGCATATGACCCTCTGGGAGGGCTAAGTTGTGCAATTGCTCCACTCCATCCCTTCCCAGCCATGGGTCCTGGGCCACACCTTTGTGTTTCTGAGTTTGGTTGATAGCAGTAATAGAGTCACCCTCTCTGTAGCATCCTGCTGCATTTATTACCCACTATACATGCATTTTTCCCCTAAATTTAAGCCTTTGGATCTGTGCCTCTCTGGTTCTCATCTCTACTTAGATATTTGTTGGAACACAAGTCTAAGGGTCTTGCCAAATTTCTCTCCCTTTACAGAGGTTGAGGTAAGACTAAAGCACACTGATCTTCAACAACACAGCATGTACACAGTCACTGTAGGTGACAGAGGGTGAACTACAGTACATTCATGAAGAGTAGAAATCTGTCAAGCTAGAAATTACGCATATCATTTGAGACCTAAAGTGTCAGTGTGTTATGAAGATCAGTTTCACATCCCTAGGAGACAACATATAAGACTGTAGTATGTTTAGCTTGCACATCTGTAAGGATATATGCCTGGATTCCTGTAAGTCACCGAAGTCAGAGAGCCATTCTTTTGTATCTCCCACAAAATACTGTGGTGGTCTGCACAGAAAGTGGTAAGTTCATTTATAAAATTAGATTCTGTCTGTTCCTGCTAAAAATTATAACTAAAGTGGTTTTTGGAATATTATTACCTCTATATGCATAGGAAGAAAGTGATATGTAATGCTAAAAAATGGTCCTAAGTCAAGAATCTGTAGATACCATGTACAAAGTAAAGGTATTTTAAATATATTAAAAATATTAAATATACACTGTTTATTTGAAGCAGAAACTTAGTCACCAACCCTGCTTATCCTCCCAGACCCATAAAAAGACTATATCTCAACAGATTATGTATGGGACCATGTGCCAGGAGGTTTACCAAAAGGATCATAGAAGAACTGATACACAATATCTCCAAGTCTATTTGCAAACAACAAACAAAACCACTCAGTCCTTCCCACAAGAAATCAAGTTCACTGCCTTAAGTCTCTGATAGTCTGGAATCTTTGTTACAACACAGACTGTTGATTATTCTAAGACATACACACATCTCCACCTTTTCACAGTGAAGAAGCCACACACTAACAGATTTCCACTTTGGCTGCATATTAGAACCATGATGGTCCTTTTAAAAGAATTACTGGTTCTATGCTGTATCCCTAAGCCATTAATTCAGAATTTGGGTCTGTGGTCCAGCCATAACCAGTCTTAAAAGTTTTCTAGGTAATGCCAGTTTGCAGCCCTGACTGAGAACCACTTCTCTGAAGATGTAGACCCTTTGTGAGAATCAGGCAGACAAGGATATACTGTCTGAGTAACTCAGATGTGCTTCTTTTCCACTACCACTGACAATCTATGGAATGTCATGTTATCACATAGTGACACATGGCATCTCCTGCCTCTGCTGACCATAACTTTTCGCTGGAGTTTTGTGGCACTAACTGATAGCTTACAGGCAGTGGTGAATTTTGGTAGACATTGATGGGTACTTGCCAGGACTCCAACTACAGTTTCTCTCTCATACTAGCCACTATGAGAAAAAAATCTTGTCTCCATCCTGGTTTATTTGCAAGAAACCAATGTCTCTAACATGAAATGTGTTACTAGCAAAATGTCAAAGAAACCTTGAAAATATGTATCTCTGAGATACCATCCAATTCCTTCAAAGTAGACAGTTCACTAAGGAAAAAAACAAACACATTCTTTTTCAGCCATCAATTTCTGCTAAGAATGTAAAGTTGCATGGTGGGATACAGGCCAGGCCACCACCCATCCCAACCCCAGTGGTTTCATTTTGAAATGTATAAATTGCAGGGTGGTTTGGACAATGCATTCGATTATAAAATGTAAACTTTAATATGCCTCCCAGGAAGCTTTCTGATTCAGCAAACCACACATAGAAATACCAAGCAAAACAAAAATTACAGAAAAGTAAACTGCCATTGCCAACTGGGAGTTGAAAAAGGGACATTGCCTGCATGCATTGAGTGAAATTGCATAGTTATAGATCACTAACAACACAATACAGAAATAGCACCTTTAAATGCTATTACAAGCATGACATTTAAACTCTCTGTGTTGAATATGAAGAGATACCTATCTTAATTTTTTCATATTCTTAATAAACTAATGATTAAATAATAATTGCTCAATTAGTATCTGCTTGAAGACAACAAATCCTGCCTGGAGCATTCGCAAGTCAGCACTGTCTGCTTGTATCCAAGGCTCCCGTGGCAGATTGTAATGGACACAGACAGCTATTGAGCTGACATAAAGCCCGAGAGTCTGAATTTATAATACCCAAAAGACGACCACACTGTGCCAATGAACCTACATCCAGTTAGCCCACAACATTAGAGCCTACAGTTTGCACAGCTTCAGTCCTGATTTTAAATAACGTGAACCATGGTTCTGGTGTGCTTGACAGTGTGCCTCTCATGCCTTTCCCTGTCTTTAGACGGCAGTTTTGTTTATGCTTTGTAGCCTAGGGTCTCTAGACTTCACTTCAGAAACTACTGCTCTGCTTCTCAGCTTGCCTCCATTGGGCATTGCCCGTTCTCATTTCACATAAAATATGTTCTAAGGCCCAAAATGCCACAGAGATGCTCAAATGCATGCTCACTATATGAAAGTTCTGAGATTTAATACTCCTTAAATTCAACTCCTCCCAGATCAGAGAAATGAATTTTAAGTACGTAACTGCAAGTGAAGTTGCCTGATTCCCTGGTGGCCTTTTTGTGCTTATGAACATACACTCTTGAAATGAAGTCTACATATTTAAAATTGAATCTCATGAGAAGATTTTTTTTTATTGGGTGGACATTGGTTCTTCATCTGTCAGCAGAATGCTCATAGAAGCCCATCTTTATGCTTTTTCTCAGAGCCTTCATAGGAGAGGAGGAAATATGTACAAAGGTCATGTCAAAACTGTCAGTCTGAAAAGAAGCTGCAATACCTCACTGAGAGTGGGAGACAGTTCTGATTTCTTTTAGATTACTGAATTGTGTTGGCTTAAAGCAATATAAATTCCATCATTCATGTCCTCTTTGCTCCCAGTCTTTGAATATGTGTCCTCTTTAAAATGCCTTGACATGATCCCTAAGATTTCAACATACCAAGATGATGAGGTGGTTGATCTTCATCAATTTGATCTTTTATTCTGGGCAGGGGGGACTTAGTGACATCTTCCAACTTAGATTTCATCATACAACACATGTCTACAGCTCATTTATAAGAATATGAAACAAGGTCATCTCTAGCGTGGTGTCCTCCAAGAACTCAGTCATCAGCTCCCTCCCTTCCTTGTCTGGCTTCCATCCATTAGTTACAAACCACAAAAGCACTTTCATCCAAGTAGATACACCCATTTACTCACCCACTGGGAAGCAGCCATACACAAAAAGGCACTTTAAAGGTGTTGATCTGTGGGAAACCGAAGGACAAGCTGGAGCAGCAGAAGGTCATAGGTGGCAGAGAATAAAGGGAGCTGTGTGACAGGATGGGTGGCTGGGGTGGGGCACTGCCATGATGCTGTTCTCAGTGAATAGTTACTGTGGCCTTCTGTGAATTGTACCGGGCTCTCTGGTGTCTACTGAAAGTCAACAACATTGAATAACTATTCAAAGAATATACACTCCAGTAGTAAGATTGAGGTGTCAAACTGCTCTTTAGAAACATGCATGCACACATGATGCCTATAGAGAAAGTAACTGGGTTCCACAATGCTGAAAGTACTCCAGAAGCATCTTATTCACTCCTCACACTCAACCCACACAGTTGGGTTTGAGTTGTGTCTCTCTCTTGATCAGTTTTTACCAATGAAGAATCCGAACCTGGGCAAGTTCGGCAAGCTTCCCAACATACAGCGGACGGTGGTGAAAGTGGATCCCCATCTCCTTTATCTGTTTTGGTAAGATACAAACAAACAAAAAAAAACCCTCAGTGGTTTTACACAATACAAGTTTGTTTCTTACCCTAAGCCCCATACAGTTGCTCCTGGCAGGCAGACTATTTGGAGAGGTAATTTTCCAAGTGGTATCCTGAGAATCAGGCTCAACAACATTTGCTAAGCCTTGTGTTTTTACAATTCGTATCCAGGAACAACATATGTAATATTCTAAAAGTTCTTGAACTTCAACTCCCAACATAGGGCATCCCAGATCATGAAGAGAAGAGAAAGAGACAGTGTTCCAGGTACACAAAATACTACAACAACCTCTACTAGGTGTGATATATTGTCATGGTGAACTGGGTCTCAGATACAATTCATCCAATAGGACAGCCGACATCCTAGCTTTCTCTTCCCTGGGCTCCAAATCAAGCAAACTTCATTACTTCAAAGTCACTTAGATGCAGTGCTAGACCGTGTGATGGTAAACTAAGAAGAGAAAGCATTTGTAAGGAGTGGAGGATCATTAGATTAAGACAGGAAGAGAAATGTGGGGTGCTGAAAAGTACGTGTGAAGGAAGGGCATAGTGGCTGAGGGGAAAAGAGTGAGCCAGGGAGACGTGTACATAGCTGCACTGTGACTTCAGTGGGTACAACACACCACATGAAGTGATACGTATTACAGGCTTCCTGGGGGAGGGACAGATTTGAGAAGTGGGGGCTAGTTAATGTTTTCCAGCTGATGAAGACTCCATAGACTTTCTAGGAACGTCTCCGAATGTCAATCGACAGAGGTGGTTTCCATTAAAGTTGCTTCCAGACCCTGTTTTTCCAATTGCATTTTGCCCTGTGGCATCCACGGTGCAGTGATGACTGAGAAAAGATAAATTGGGAGTGCTTGACAGGAGTAAGGTTGCAAAAATGTGCTGAGAGGTGAACAATCCAGGGCCTCCCACTGTCTCCGAATGGGCTTTTCATCACCCAAAGGATCCATAAAGTCCTCAAATTATGTGGTGTGTCTTTTCTACAAAAATAAGTCTTAAACTATGGTATGAAAGTACATAGTAATCTGTGGTCAGAGATACTGGGGAATCCTTTATGGGGCCATCACAGCACACCTGGGCTTTCACATGGAAAGGATACCTCGAATGGCCAGGACAGAGTGGTCTTTGGCCAGCTGACAAGTTGGATGTGAAAAGGGGATAGGGCTAGCACAGCTTCTGCAGTGGTTACCTGGGTTGCTTCAGGAATATTTGGAATGTCCAGTGTCCCATTACTTATGTTGGAAATGAGAAGCTACTGAGATGGTAGGTCAGTCAGTGAAGGCCCTGATCCCCCCTCATCATTGCTAACATACAATCACTTGGCTGGCCATGCCTACCTATCCCACTGCATGATAAGGGATAAGGCGTGAGGCCAGAAGCTGTTTGTATTCTCTGCAATTCCTTGTTGACAGGAACAAACCTATAAAGGATGGCCCTAAGCAATGTAGTGGTTTGGGAAGTGCAGAAAAGGGCAGATTGATTAAGAGGAAGTTTCCCTGATGGAGAGGAAGTTTCCTTGATGTGCTGTCTGGTGACCCAGGGAAGTCACTTCTTTCTAGAACCTGGATTTGCTACATTTACCCAGTTCCCTAAATGTAAACATTGGGTAAGTAGAGTCATAAAGGGGACTGTGGGAGGTTAGAAATGATAAAGCATTGCATAAATCTTGCTAATAGCAATGGAAGAGGATGGCCACACACAATAGACACTTCCGTTATGGTTTGCAAGCCCTGTCTTCTTCTTTCTGTCTTACCCAGAACCTGTCTGTGCCCCATAGAAGCCACTCACCCTGACCTTTGACCTCTGCCTCTTATCCCTGCATTCAGCTGTTTCCTATATCTTTCTCACTTTGACCAAAATTAACAAATTTATGTCCCTCTATATTCCCTTTTGCTCCCAGGGCAAAAACAGATATGAGGATCGCCAGTGTCCCATAAACAGAGAGAAAAGCTATGTTGTCAGTTCCAGGTGGAGATGCTTTAGTGCCACAGGCCAGGTGGTCGGGAGAAGAAAAGATCTGTGCTTCAGTTGGAGCCAGGGATAATGCCTGGCATGAACACTGCCCGGGTTACCACCTTCTTCACTGGCTAGCCCCCATACCCTTTGTCTGAAGCTAATTCATGCTCCAAGTCACTGTTGGCTCCAACAAACCTGACTTAAATGATTAATATAAACGTCCACTTTGAGAGAAATGTCATAGAACCCCATGTTTGAAAGTTGTAAAAGTCCTCCATCCAGACATCATGCCAGGGTCTGCTCTGCTCAGCACTAACATTGTACCCTCTTCTTCCCTGAGATAATGAACTGCCTGGTGTACATGACATGGCTGGTCTCCATCCAAGGAAAGGTCTTTGCTGCCCATCAGGCAAAAATTGCAGCCTCCTGGCCTCATGGAGGAGATTAGCTAAGGTTTAAAGATTCATCGGGGTGGAGAGCTCTGTTTCCCCTCTTCCTAGCCACAACCCATAGTGGAGGATTGAATTTAGTGCTCAAACCAGGGAATCTCAGGAGAAGAGCCCAACAAATTGGGTCAGACTTCTGTGTCAGGGTGGAAGATTCCAAGGAGGATCCCAGTGTATGTCCATAAGTGGTTCCATCCTCTCCTCTGACTTCTAAGGCACCGCCCTCCCCTTAGGGAGCTCTGACTGCCAAGAAGGGCTATTCAATGATGTTGGCTGCTAAGGCACTTGTGCTCAATAGTAATGAGTATCTTTTATAGAGCCTTTAAAATGGGCCAAGCAGCCCACTAACCACTTCACAAATGTAACTGATTCACCAGCCTGGGGTGCATACACAGTGCAGTTGCATTCTATCAAGTGTGCATACAAAATGCCAAAGCAATGTTATGTCCATGTGAGAACCCCAAGGCCCGAGAAGGATTATCCAGTCCAACATGCCATCCTGAGAAATTCACTGGAAAGCATTAAGCAGAAGGGCCAACTAGCTTCTTGACTATTCTTTTTTGGCAGTTGTCACTGGTGTAGTTTCATAGTATCCCCTCTGGTGGTACTCCTCCCCCAAGGCTAGTCGGTGACCTGGCCCCAAAGGCAGCCAGAGTCCTTAAAGCAGCAGTAGGGATAAGACTAAAGCTCTATGTGTATGGGAATGTACACCTGCCATGTTGCACCCCTGTCCTCCGTCCATACCACTTCATCTCAAAAGCCCTCAGTTGTGAGATACTGAATGTCAAAGACAGTCCTGCTCTTCATAAACAGGCCTGCAGTCACTGTTCTGTCCTGATCTACCCACCACACATGTTGTTGTTTTGAGTTCTAGAGACTAACTGCAGGGTTTTATGCACACTAGACAAGCATCCCACTAGTGAACTACAAGCCAAGCCCCGCCCTCTTTAGTTTTTCTTGTAAGCCAGAGTCAGGTTGGCCTTAAACTCCATCTACAACCCAGAAAATGCTTGAACTGGCAACCTTCCTGCCTCAGTCTTTAAAGTAGCTAGCTGCATGACAGGCCTGGATCACTGGCCCAGTGCCCATCACACTTTAAGCTGTGGTTTGCTTTGCCTCTGGGGCAGAAAAGGCCTTGTTTCCCACCTCAGGACGGCTGTCTGCTTTTCAGTTACTCTACCTTAGTATTTGTGATAATCTTTTTTTTTTTAAACTCTCACACCTCTTTTCATGATTTGCTCCATTTTTCTGATGAGGACACCATAGAAATTTGGGGGAATGGTACAAGCTCACACAGTTGAGATGGGAGAACTAGGATTTGAACCGTCACCCTGAATGAAATCGCCACAGTACTGCCATTTTTTGCTAACACATTCCTGCTTGGGCTGTCTGACTGAGCTTAAATTAGGGACGAGGCTTCTTAGGTAGTGAGTGTATTTCTTCATGGAGTCACTGGAACCGGGGAAGATGAAAAACCAGGTGGATGAAGTGAAGCCAAGCTTAAAGTCCTTGTCTGAAATGAACCCTACCAGAAGAGATGAGCATTTGTGAGTAGCCAGAACATGTCACATCACATGTGAGCTGTGGTGGCTTAGGGCACATGCTGGTCTTCAATAGTGGCTGCCCTGTCTATTACTCAGCTAATGTTCAGGGATAAGAAGACTTGTGAGGATTAACCCAAAGGCATATGTGTCAACAGGAGCTTCTGTCTAATTAATCCTAGGTTGCTTTCGGACCCCAACTTCAGCTCTTATCTCTTTGGACATAGCTGCTTCTATGGGCCTGATGTTTTTTTGAACAGAAATAAATAGGAAGAAAGGCTGGTTTTATTTGAAGCATTTCAAGGAGTGACTTGAATTTTCCAGTACCATCCCCTTGCTCTTTTCTGTCCCAATAAAGGCCAATCACAGTTCCTGACCAGAAATACAGATGGAAACTATTTGAACAGAGGTCAGATTTGAGTTGTATTCAAGAACCAAAGAATTAATGGAGACATCAGGGCTAAGACTATGGGTCCAGAAAAAGGAGCATGTACCATGGAGAAAGACCCATAGATAGTCTACAGTGAAGGCACAGGGCAGAGGAGATAAATAGCAAGCCATCATGCCAAAGGTAGGATCCAATGTTTGCCAAGGTGACATCTAGCAGGGGAAGAGAGCTGGGACATTCTCACTTAGCATCCAAGCCCTGGGGTGGCAGTATTGGTAATGCATCCCAGCTTTTCCTCAAATGACTCAAGAGGAGCATCTCTGTCCCTGAGATCTGGTACTCCAGGCTTGAGTCCCATCACCACCACCCCCCATCCCGAGACCATCCAGAAGCTCCTCCTGGTACCTACGAATTCATAAGACCTATATTTTAATCATCTCTAGTGTCCACGCTTCTTTCCAGTGAATTGTGTCTGACATTTACCATATTGACTCATATTTGAAACCCAACAAGTACCTTGGGTTCAATAATCACCTCTATCCTCTTTATTTCCAAAGTGGACTTCCAAGGGTTTTAGTTAGAAGAACTGTATTAATAGTATTTTCATTGCTATAAAAAAAAATCTGAAAGAGATCAGCTTAAGGAAAGGAAGATTTGTCTTGGCTCACTGACTAGTGATTTTTAGTTCCTGTCAGCTGTCCTGGGTTTTTGGAGCTGTGGTGAGGCAGGGCCTCATGGTAGATGGGAAAGCTGCCTGTGTTATAGCAGCAGGAAGCAGAGAAAGAAGAATGTGGATCAGGGGCACATGCCTTCCCAGAGCAGGTGCTTGTCAACCTTCATACTCTACACAGGCTCCATCTTTTATTCTCTACCTCCTCCCCAGATTTCCATCTAATTATGACTCCTTCATTGCTCCACCAATGAGAGCCGTAATCTCACCAGTGATGAATAATTACTTTAAGAAATTCTAACCTATGCTTCCATATTTAGTCTTCCTTGGAGTAATAGAAGAAAAATGAATCTTAATAAGTAACAAATGGCCCCCAGTCTAGGCTCTTTTTCCCTACATTCAGCCCTATCCCCTTAACTGATGCTTCAAGTGCCCACCACAGCCTTTTACACATGGTCCGTTGTGGAGCATTGCAGATTCAAGTCAGCATGAGGAGAGATTGAAGAGGGGCATTTCCTCTACCCTGTAAAGCAGTTGTGTATATAACAATGTTTCATATGTATAGGTTCTCAGCCTTTGGGTTTTTTCAAGGGGTGAAATCTTCTGAAGCATGTTACTACACCTATGTCTCTGTCATCTTAAGGATTGGCATTTAAGATGCTTACCTGCCACTTGTTAAGAAAATCTAAATTTAATCAATATTTTCATTTATAAAACTTCTTGCCCTCCTTGATGAGTAGTTATTATAAGAAATTCTAACCTATGCTTCCATGTCTCAGGCTTCCTTAAGGTGACAGAAAAAAATAAATGACCCCTAGTGATGAATAACAATCTTTAAATAAAGGAGCTGTTTTTGCCCATGACAGACACCATAGAAAAAGTAGGAGGGGAAATTACAGCATAGGTAGGAGAAGAAGGGCGGAGTCAGACAGACTGAGCCAGAAGCCCAAAAGAGCAACATGTAAGGAACACAGGTGAGCCATGGGCCTTGTAGCAGACAGATTAGTGAAAATGGGTTGAGTTAAGATAAGAGAACTAACTAGCAATGTGCCTGAGCCATAATAGGCCAAACAGCATGAATGTAATATAAGCGGCTGAGTCATTTCTGGGGGCCTGAGCAGCTGAGGGCGGCTAAGGGGTCTGAGGCTGCAGGTCTGTGGGTCTAGACCTCTGGCCACCTGGGACCAAAAAACCTCATTGCAACACCCTAGTCTGTGTTCTGTCTCCCTATAGTCATCCCCATCACCCTCACATCCATGCTTCAAGCACCCATCACAGCTGGGAACTGCAAAAAGTCGGCTTCTATCTCTTTCCCAAAGGGCCCTCCTGAGGCAGATCACATACTTCTGGCCACCTCTGCCCCTGGTGCCAGTGCAATGCACAAGTATGTTCAATACATATTCACTGAAGAATAAATGAATGTAAGAATAAAATAGCAAATGAATTTGGATGAACCCATCTTTGCTCATCTTTGAGAATGAAGCCATCTCCTCCAGGGAAGATCCTTGGAGACTAGAGAGACAGCATGGGTGTCCCAGAAGATGTCAAAAACAACTGTGACAAAGAGCCGTGAGGACAGGCTCCTTTTTATGGTACATGACTCGGAATAGAAGGTTTCTGAAATCCCTTCGTTCTCTACCAGATACTAAAAATCAATCAATGGGTCCAAGACCAGGGTCCAGACAGGAAGTTATGCTATTCCTGGACAGAGAACAAATGTGTGCCTGAAAGTAATGCAGAATTCTTGGAAGAACGGTCTTTCTCATTGAAAAATACAAGCTTTGAGCTGGTGAGATACTTCAACAGGTAAAAGAAATTGCTGTGCAAGTCTGGGAACTTGAGTTGTTTGTTGTTTATTTATTTATTTTACATCCTGACCACATTTTTCCCTCTCTCCTTACCTCCCATTCCCTCCCCAAACCTTCCCTCTGCCCCAGCTACAATCCACTCCTCCTGTTTCTGTTCAGAAAGGGGCAGGCCTCCTATGGGTAAACAACAAAGCATAGCATATCAAGTTGCAGTAAAACCAAGCACCTCCCCTTGTACTAAGGCTGGGCTTGAACCCCATATGAAAACTAGGTTCCCAAGAGCCAGCCAAAGTTTTATAGACAACCGCTGATCCCATTATCAGGGGTCCCCCCCCCAAGCCACACAACTGTCACATATATGTAGAAGGGCTAGATTAGTCCTGTGTGGGCTCCCTGGCTATTGGTTCAGAGTCTGAGTTCCTATGATCCAGGTTAGTCAATTCTGTGGCTTTTCTTGTGATGTCCTTGACCATTTTGACCCATAAATTCTTTCCTCCCTCTCTTCAGCAGGACTCCCTGAGATTGGCCTAATGTTTGACTGTGGGTCTTTGTATCTGTTTCTGTGGTTGAGGGCTCAGGATGACAGTTGGGGTAGTCACCTATCTGATCATAGGAGATGGCCAGTTGAGGCTAGATATCCACTATTGCTAGGAGTAGGAGTCTTGTGGATTCCTGGGGCTTTCTCTTGCACCAGGTTTCTACCTGACCTTCAAATGCCCTGTTTCTAGTTATCTTTCAATCCTCTTCCTCTGAAACTTGACCCTTCATGTTGCCATTTCCATCCATGGAGATCTTTTCTCTTTCCCTTTCCCAAGGAGATCCATAGGTCACTTCTTGGGACCTCCTTGTTGCCCACCCTTTCTGAGTCTGTGGGTTGAAGCATGGTTATCTTTTACTTTGCAGTTAATATCTACTTATGAGTCTGGGTTAACTCACTCAAGATGATTTTTTCCCCATTCATTTACCTTCATATTTCCTGATGCCATTGTTTTTAACAGCTAAGTAATACTCCATTGTGTATATGTACTACATTTGCATCTAGGTTGTTTCCAGGTTCTGGCTAGTATGATTCCTAACTTTCTGAGAAAATGCCACATTGATTTTCAAAGTGACTGTACATGTTTGCACTCCTACCAACAATGGAGGAGTGTTCCCCTTGCTCCATATCCTCTCTAATATAAACTGTCATCAGTGGTTTTAATCTTAGCCATTCTGACAGATGTAAGATGGAATCTCAGACTTGTTTTGATTTGCATTTCCCTAGTGGCTAAAGATGTTGAACATTGCTTTAGGTATCTCTTTTGAGATTCTTCAGGTAAGAATTCTCTGTTCATGTCTGAACCCCGTTTTTAATTAATTTTTTTTTATTATTGCTGTCCTTATTTGTCAAGTATGATTTCCAGTACCAGTGTGTTCCTATTTTTTTCTTTAAGAAATTTTTTATTCATTTTCACACCAACCACAGATCACCCTCTCATACCTCTGCCTCCAGCCTTCCCTCTCCCTAGCCCACCCCCCATTTCCTCCTCCAAAAGGGTGAGGCCTCCCATAGGGAGTCAACAAAGCCTGGCACATTCAGTAGAAGCAAAACCAAGCCCCTCCCCCCTGCATCAATGATTATTTGGTTTTTAAGTGTCTGTTGGAAGTAGGGTTGGTGAAGATCTTTCCCCATTCAACAGGCTTGCATTGTGTCCTATTAACAGTGTCCATTCCCTTTCAGTTTCAGGAGAATCTTAGTGTTTGTGCTCCTAGTACTCTATTAAGGATGTGGTCTCCTGTGTCAATGCCTTCAAAGCTGTTTCCCACTTTCTTTTCTATCGGGGTTCAGTGTAACTGGATTTATGTTACGGTCTTTGATCCACTTAGACTTGAGTTTGGTGCAGGGTGATAGACATGGATGTTTGTACATGCTGACATCCAGTTGTGTCAGTACCATTTGTCAAAGATGCTCTTTTTCAATTGTATAATTTTAGCTTCTTTGTCAAAAATCAGGTGTTCATAAATATGTGGATTTATGCCTGGATCTTCCATTTGATTCTTTTGATCTACTTGTCTGTTTTTATTACTAGAGCTCTGTAGTAGAGCTTGAGATCAGGGATGGTGAGGCTTCTGGGAGTTCTTCTTTTGTACAGAATTGTTTTAGCAATCCTGGGCTTTTTGTTTTTTCCTTAAGAAGCTAAATAATCTCTCAATGTCTGTAAAGAATTGTGTTATAATTTTGATGGGGATTGTGTTGAATCTGTAGATTGATTTTGATAAGATGGCTGTTTTTACTATGTTACTCCTACATATCCATGAGCATAGGAGATATTTCCGTCTTCTAATATCTCCTTCGATTTCTTTTTTCAAAGACTCTAAGTTCTTGTCATACAGGTCTTTCACTTACTTGATTAAAGTTACTCCAAGATATTTTATTTTGTTTTTGGCTATTGTAAAGGGTGATGTTTCCCTAATTTCTTTCTCAGCCCATTTATTGTTTGTATATAAAAATGCTGCTGATTTTTTTAAATTAATCTTGTATCCATTCACTTTGATAAAGGTGTAGGAGTTCCCTGGTAGAATTTTGGGGATCCTTTATGTATAGAATCATGTCTTTTCCAAATAGCAATATTTTGACTTCTTTTCCAGCTTGTATCCCCTTGTCCTCCTTTTGTTGTCTTATTGCTTTAGCTAGAGCTTCAGTATTATACCAAATGTATATGTGGAGAATAAACAGCCTTATCTTGTTCCTGATTTTAATGAAATTGCTTTGAGTTTTTCTCCATTTAATTTGATATTGGCTGTCTGTTTGCTGTATACTGTAGTAGGAGGTTTCTGGCCCGGACTTTTGGGCCTAACCCCAAGGTTTAGGACCCACAGACCCACAGTCCCACAGTCCCACAGAGACACACAGATGCTTTCAATAGTTTTCATCTGATGTCCTAAGGCTCAGGCATATCACTTGCTAGCTCTCTACCCTTCATCTAACCCATGACTCATCCTGTTCAGCCATGAGGCTCAGTACCTTTTCTTAGAGCAGCATGGTTGTCCTCTGCTTCTTCCTGCTTCTCTCTGGCATTCTGCTCTGTGCTTCCAGTTCCCAGAGTTCTCTTAGTCTGGTAGTCCCGCCCACACTTCCTGCCTGCCTTTGACCAATCAGCGCTTTTTATTAAGCCAGTGGGTGGGACAGTTATTTACAATGAAGCAACACAATCCCCCTATAGTATACTGTTTTTATTATATTTAAGTGTGTTCTTTGTGTCCCTGATCTACCTCTCCAGACTTTTATCATGAAGAGGTATTAGTTTGTCAAAGGTCTTTTCGGTATCTAATGGGATGATGTGTGTGTGTATATGTGTGTGTGTGTGTGTGTGTGTGTGTGTGTGTGTGTGTGTGTGTGTGTATGTGTGTGTGTGTGTTTATATGGTGGACTATATTGACAGATTTTCATATGTTGAACCATTCCTTCATCTCTGAGATGAAACTCACTTGGTCATTATGGATGATCTTTTTGATGTGTTCTTGGATTTGGTTTGTCAGTATTTTATTGAGTATTTCTCACCAATATTCATGAGGGAAAATGATCTGTAATTCTCCTTCATTATTGAATTTTTGTATGGTTTGGGCATCAGGGTAACTGTAGCTTCATAAAAAGAATTTGGCAATGTTCTTTCTGTTTCTATTTTGTGAAATAATTTGAAGAGTATTGGTATTAGCTCTTATTTGAAAGTCTGGCAGAATTCTGTTGTGAAATCATGTGGCCCTGGACTTTTCTTGGTTGAGAGATTTTGAATGACCACTTCTATTTCCTTAGAGGTTATAGGTCTGTTTATATTGTTCATCTGACTTTGGATTAATTTTGGTATGTGGTATCTATCAAGAAATTTGTTCGTTTCCTTTAGATTTTCCAATTTGTGGAGTACAGGTTTTTGAACTATGACCTAATAATTGTCTAGATTTCCTCCATGTCTGTTGTTATATCCCTTTTATCATTTCTGATTTTGTTAATTTGGATATTCTCTCTCTGCCTTTTAGTTGGGTAAGAGTTTATCTATTTTGTTGATTTCCTCAAAGAGCCAACTCTTTGTTTCATTGACTCATTGTATTGTTCTCTTTATTTTTATTTTATTGTTTTTAGCCCTCCATTTGATTATTTCCTGCCATCTACTCCTCTTGGAAGTGTGTGCTTCATTTTGTTCTGGAACTTCCAGGTGTGCTTTTTAAGTTGCTAGTATGATATTTCTCTAAATTTTTTATGCATGAATTTAGTACTATGAACTTTCCTTTTAGCACTGCTTTCATTGTGTCCCATAAGTTTGGGTATTTCAGTTGTGCATTTGTGTTCATTGAATTATAGAAAGTATTTAATTTCTTTCTTTCTTCCTTGACCCAGTGGTAATTCATTTGAGAGTTGCTCAGTGTCCATGAGTTTGTAGGCTTTCTGTGTTTCTGTTATTGTTGAATTCCAACTTTAATCTATAATGACCTAATAAGATACAGGAGTTATTCCATTTTTTGTATCTATTAAGATTTGCTTTATGACCAAATATATAGTCAATTTTGAAGAAGGTTCCATGAGGTGTTGAGAAGAAAGGATATTCTTTGGTGATTGGGTGAAACATTCTATAGATATCTGGTAAGTCTATTTGACTCGTAATATCTGTTAGTGTGGTAATATATTTTATATTTAATAAAACAGTCTGGAATATCAGAGAGCAGATCCACCCACAGTCAAGCCAGGAGGGTCTGAGAGTAGTAACTAATGCCTTTAATCCCAGCACAGGAAAGACAGTGGTGACCTATGCCTTTAATCCCATAACCCCAGAGACAGATCTTTCTGTGTTTCTGTGAGTTCAAGGCCTAACTACCAAAAAGTAATAGTTCATGCCTCTAATCTTAACTCTAAAATATGATGCAGAGTTGAACCCAGAAGTGAAGGATCTGGGTGAAGAATATATTTAAGGAGGTGTAGGCAAGGGGTGTGATATTCTGTAGAGGTGAAGAGGAGACAAGCTGAGGATCTGGAAGATAGATTATACCCTCAGAAGTTGGCTGGGTAATATATGACTGTGGTTTCCTCTCTCTGATATTCCAGCTTTTCCCCAATATCTGACTCTGAGTTTTCACTAAATACAAACTAGAATTTATATTTCACTTGGCATCCAACTTTGGGGTACAAATTCCAAAAAAAAGCCGATTGCTGAACAGAGCAACACGTGGCTGGAGGAATAATTACCAGCTGGCTAGACTTTCTGTTCTGAGTTAACCCCCAGGCTTAGGCAGAGTCGGCTACACCTGTTTCTTCACTTTCATCTGGGTTTTTCAGATGGTGGTCTCCTTCTCCTGGTGGGTTGTAGGTTTTTTTCCCTCTTTTTGTACCCCTCTTTGGGCTGCTATCACACTAGGTAGCTGCCCCACTTCACAGTCATCTGAATCATCACTGACAACAAGTTTACTAAGTAAATTGAATTTTTTTTTAAAAGGGGGGATTTATTTAAGATAATGGAAGGTATTTGATCTTTCTTTGATCTTACTCTAAAGGATTTGATATTGGAACCAGTAAAGAAAAAGATAAATAAAGTAGATGGGATCCTCATCATCATCATGTTTATCATATTGTTTATTATGAATATTATTGGTTTGATTACTCCTGTTTTATTATTTGAAAAGTCAATTAATGAAATGTCAAGAAAAAGGGTCTTAGAAAAGCCTGTTAAGAGAGAACACAAAGATATTCAAACCCAAACAGAGGAATATAAAGAATCTCAGCATTGTCATCTATGATTACACAAAATTAGCCTAAGACTATCAAACAGCCAAAATATATACAGTAACCTTAAAAAAATCACAAAATGATAACAATTGTACATAAGTTAGATGGGCTCCAGTATAAATGTTAGAATTAAGTAGAGTCAAGGAAGCTATTGTTACATATGATATACCCTCACCATTTGTAAAGCAAATGTTAAATTGCTGGTCATCATGTAACTGGATCATCCCTAAGGACTGGTTAGATATGCTTACTGCTGTTTTGGAGGCTGGGCCACTTTTACAGTAGAAAACATGGTGGAAGGAGGAGGCTAAAACAAAAGAACAAAGAGGCAAAGCCAGGGGCATCTAAGTCTCCCAAGACCAGCTTCTTGGGGAAAGAGATTTCACTGATCTAGAAAGGCAAACCTTATATGATGAACATACCCTGGACTTATGCCACATGGCAGCATTAAATGCATGGGATCAGATTGGAGAGACAGGAAAGAAAACTGTATCCTTCACAAAAGTAATTTTAGGCTGAAAGAAACTTTTACATACTTTTTGCAGAGATTAACTGCAGCAGTAAACAGAATGGTACCAGATTCAGAAGCGAGGCAAATAATAATTGAATCACTGGCTTTTGAGAATGCTAATTCACAATGTCAAAGAATAATTAAGCTATTAAAAGCAAGATCAGCACCCTTAGAGGGTTGGATTTGTGAAACAATTAATCTAGAGCCTTATGACTGTAATGATAACTGGGTAGGAGAGGTTAATTCTAGAGGTATAAGAAAAAGTCAAAATGCTAAATGTTACAATTGTGGAAGGCAAAGTCATATAAAAAAAAGATTGTAAACAATGAATTTCCAGAAATGGTGTCATTGTTAGGAATAATCTCAAGAGAATGCCCCTCCCTTCTGGAATATGCTAAAGGTGTGGCAAGGGGAAGCATTGGACTAATGAGTGCAGGTCAACAAGGGACAGACAAAGTGACTTTCTACCTTTGGGAAACACCCCAAGTAGGCTTTCAAAAGCACCCATATCAAATTCAATTCAATCTTACCCTGCCATCATGGAGGAAACACCTTCTCAGAGCAATTAAAGGAATTAAAGCCTATTCTAAAAAAAATACACTGAATGGTAGAAAAATCTATAGAGAATAAAAAAAACTCAGGAAAAATTATAAAGCAAATATTAATGATGTTATTAGTGAAGGTTTAGTGAACACAGGGGCAGATGTAACAATAATTTCACCAGAGTCTTGGCATTCAAATTGGTCCCTTCAGGAGGTAAATGTTCAGTTTTGGGAAATTGGGACATTATCCCAGGTAAAATAGAGTGCAAGATGGCTTAAGTGTATAGGACCAGAGGACAGAGAGGAAAATTAAAGCTGTGTGTGTGTGTGTGTGTGTGTGTGTGTGTCCTTTCTTGGAGTTGTTTTTTTGGGGTTTTTTTTTTTTTTTTTTTGGTGTGGGACTATCTATTGCATATGTTTTCATGGGTGTAGCTAGCTTCCTTGGGCTCAAGTTTTCCTTCTAGTGCCTTCTATAGAGCTGGATTTGTAGATAGATATTAATTAAATTTTACTTTGTCATGAAACATCTTGTTTTCTCCATCTATGGTGATTGAAAGTTTTGGTAAGTATAGTAGTCTGGGCCGGTATCCCCGAAAGATGGCTCTGATGGCTTTTAGAGTCTCCATTGAGAAGTTGGGTGTAATTCTTATAGATCTGATTTTATATGATACTTGACCCTTTTGCTTTCAGTTTTCAATATTCTTTCCTTTTTCTGTTCTTTGGTGTTTTGATTTTTATGTGGCAAGGGGACTTTTTCTGATCCAGTATATTTGGTGTTCTGTAAGTTTCTTGTACCTTTATCAGAGTGTTGTTCTTTGAGTTGAGAAATTTTTTCTTCTATGATTTTGTTGAATATATTTTCTGGGCCTTTGAGCAGGGATTCTTCTCCGTCTTCTATTCCTACTGTTTTTATGTTTGGTCTCTTCATGGTGTCCAGGTTTCCTGGATGTTTGTGTTAAGAATTTTTTAGATTTAACATTTTCTTTGACCAATGAATCTATTTTCTCTATCATATCTTTAATGGCTAAGATTCTGCCTCCTGTATTCTGTTGGTGATGCTTGCATCAGTACTTCCTATTTGCTTACCCAGATTTTCCATTTTCAGAATTTCCTCAGTTTATGTTTTTTTATTGCTTATATTTTCATTTTTAGGTCTTGAACAATTTTATTTCCATCAACTGTTTGTTTTTGATTCATTTTCTTTACATTCTTTAAGAGATTTGTTGATTCCCTCCAATGTTTTACCTTTTCCTCAATTTCTTTAAGGGATTTTTTTTAATTTCCTCTATCATCTTCATAAACTTATTTTTAAGGTCATCTTCTTATGCTTTGGCAGTGTTGGAATGTTCACGTCTTGCTGTTGCAGCATAGCTGGGCTCTGGTGGTGACATGGGAAGGAGCATGCCACAGGATATGAGGGCCATTCACCAGTTGTAGCTGGTGTAGTCTATATCTCAGTGGCAGATGTCTACTGGGGTTGGATCAAGGCCCATCAGTGGGTCCAGGGACTAGTGGGGTGGCTTGGTCATGAGGAAGAGTGTGGGTAGGTGCACAATCCAGGAAGGGGTGCCATTCTCAGCAACCTGAGTTTGATCCCAGAAACCAACCAAAGGTGTAAGGAGAGAACTGACTTCTCAAAATTATCCTCTGGCACACACACACATACATACATACACACATACATACACACATGCCTCACATACACACACACATATACACACAGACACAAACACACACAGACACACCTCACACACATGCACATATATACAAACACACATACAGACACACACTCAGACACACACATATATACACAGGCACACATACACACACATACACACAGGCACACATACAAACATACACACACATACATATATACCTCATATACATACACAAACACATATATACACAGAAGCACACACACATCCAAACACAGAGGCACACATACATACACACATACACACACATACATACACAAACACAAACCTCACATACACACACATACACAAACACACATACAGACATACACACATGCACATACACCTCACACACATACACGCAAACACACACACAGACACATACTCAGACATACACATATACACAGGCACACATACACACACACATACACACACAAACACATACATACACACAGGCACACAAATACATACACAGAGGCATGCATACATACACACATATACACATACATATGCACATAAATACACACCTCACACACATACACAAACCCATACATAGGCACACACATACATACACAAACATATACATACACATACATACACACATACACAAAGAGAGACACATATACATACACACATACACATACACAAACTCACACAGAGGCACACACATAAACACACAATAATAATAAAATAATAACTTTTTGAAACATTTGAATGTTTGCAATTTATTTTTCTCAACCTAAAGATAAACAAAACTAAACTTTTAAAGAAATGACAAAAATCTAAAACTTTAATTTTTTAATTCACTTTTAAAATTATTACTAAAATTTGGAGAGACTTAAATGAAAAATCTATTTTTCATGTTTGTCTCAAAGCAAGAAGCCATTAATTGCTGGAGGCACTTGGTTTTTATAAGCTGATTTGAAACGTGTTCTAAAACCTGCAAGGCTTCTACTCCCACATTGTGGAATCAGGAACAAGTGACAGTTTTTTAGAATAGAGAAGCAGGAAAATAATTCATATATCTTACTTGAATTGAAACTATGTTTTAAAAGACAAAAGAAAACAACAAAAACAAAAGCCCCTCTTCTGCAAAGATACAAAGTCTACTCAAGAAAAGAGTTGCAAAGTCTCAAGTTCCATGTGAGTCAGTCCTGAGTGTGTGCCCAAGATGAGAGGCACTGAGAAATTGGTCATTCTCTGAAGTTATCATGGCTTCTCCATGACAGTGATCTGGGAACCATGTGGAGCAGACAGGTCTTCTTTGGGGAGATCAGCCCCATTTCCTGGCTTCAGGAACTGTAATCATCTAAACAGTGTTCTTAGGTGAAAACGCCTGCCTTTGCCCATTGCAGATTTTAGGAACGGAGTCTGATGCTCCCAGGACAGTACCTCCCAGCAGAAAAGGATCTGTGCACAGTGGAATGCCATTACCTCAGGCCTCTGCTTCCCACCCAAATCTTTTCCCCTTCTTTCTCACATGATGCAAGCGGTTGTAACTGCCAGCTTTCAGGGAGAAAGCCACTCATCTGCAGGGAATTCATTTCCTGGCTTCATGTTTCCCTCCTGCCTCTCCTCCCTCATACTAAGTTCCCTTTCTTCCAAAGGGGAAAATGCTTTTGCCAATGATTCTTAATCCTTAACAGTGTGTCCCCTCAAAGACGTGAAAAGGGACCGGCAAAGAGGTGGCCAGTTCTCTCTTTGCAGCCCTGGTGCTTTACTAGTGCCTTCTTTTCTTGAGAAGGCACCGCCCTGTATGCAAATCACTTATGTAGGCTTAACTAACATCAATGCCCGCTTAGTCCCAGTGGAATTGGGGTGCGAAGAACAGACACTAAAGAGCTGTGAAAATCCCAAGGCAATGACACTAATCTAATTAGTAACTCCTCAGTGTCCCCTCAACTCTGAACCCATTTCAGTGTCCCAGTTTTTCATGTAGTTCCAAGTTAATTTATCTGTTAAAATAATGTAAGCGGTGAGTGATACCTAATTAACTGCAGTGGGGGAGGATATGCCAGAGTGGAAAAGGGGTGATATTTCTTTTCAGAAGCTCAGAGCTAAGCAGACACAAGCGTACTAATCAAAGGACTGGGAATGGGTCAGGACTGGGGCTCAACAAGCAAGTGCTCACCTACCAGATGTCAAGTCTTAGTTTCCATCCCCAGCATTGTATTAAACTGCATGGTGGCACAGTAACCCCAGCACTTGGGAGGTAAAGATTGGAGGATCAGAAGTTCAAGGCCATCCTCAACTACAAATGGAGTTCAGGACCAGCTTGAGCTACATCATGAGACTCTGTCTCAAAAATAATGCTAACAAAATAAAAATAAAACACTGGTGAGCAGGTGTCTATCTTTCATCTCGTTCTGGGTAGTGGTAGTGGGTCTTACTGGCCCCTTCTTTAGTCAGGTCAGTTTGAATGGAGCAGCAGTGTGAGAGTGCCCCAAGGTGAGAGGCACTGAGAAGCTGTTCTTTCTCTGAGGCACTTTGTGGCTGTATGTGGCTCCTAGTAAAACTTGGGTATGTCGGCGTGTGAGATGCTGCCTGTCTCATGGCATCTAGCTTCCCCTGGAGGGAATGTTGGGGAAGAATGCCCAAGGAGCATAACTTGAGCTCATTTTATCAAGAAAAGCTGCCAATAGTTTTGATGTCTGGATATTTGCAAGAAGTTACCATGAGACAGATTACCCCAGTTTTTCTCTGTAACAAAGACTTGGCTGCTCTCTGGAGAGAGGACTTGCTGCTCGGTCCAGGTTCAGAACATGGAGGTTTTGGTGGAGATCACCAGAATTAAGGCTTCTCTAAGACACCAGGCCAGTTCAGACAGAAAATCCTTAGAGCATCAAAGATTTGAAAAGTCACCTCCCCAGGTAGACGAGAGGAGTACAGATAGATGGACAGGGTGACTGGTTCTCAGGAAGATCTGGCTTGGAGTCTAGTCTGGGCTAAACTCTTATCTGCTCTCCTAGTAAGACTTTACTCAAGCATTGGGAATCCATCTCTGGATCCACTGATTCCTTCTGAAGGCTGGTTAAGGGAATTATATGTTTTGTGTCCAGTGGTTTGGTAAAGGTTGTAATGAAAATGTAGACTACTGAAAGGGGGGGGGTTGCTTTCACTTCAAAAAAGGAGCATAGGGAGGGCAGATTCTGTCTTTCAGTCTCAGAGATGGATGATGAAAAGATCATATTTTGGGCTCTCTGGACATCTGATCTCCAGAAAATAAGCATGGGACAACTGTTGACTTGGAAGGGTGACTCTTCCAAGAACCATTCTTAAAGAGGGAAGAGTCCAGCACACAGGGTCTAAAACTAAAACACTTGAGTCAACACAGATGCGAAGGAACTCCAGAAACAAAAATACCTGGCATAGAGTTAAGAATGAAACGTAGTGATAAAACGTTGGCCTGCCACCTGCTAAAGGCAGTGGACCAATTCCCAGAATCACAAACACCTCCAGAAAGGACAAGGAGGAGAAGGAGGCTGTAAGATGCCAGTACCATCAAATAGCCCCAAGAGGGCATGCATCAGGGTGGTACATATTAGCCCAGTGCAGCCTTCATTGGCAAGAAGCCACATTCAAAGTCAGTTCCAACATCTGTAAGTATAAATATTTCCACAGATGTCTGAGTAGTTGTCACTCTACAATATGCAGAGATTTGAGTTGTACATTAGTCATGGTGCTGGGGAGACAATGCTGGAGGCAGGGCCCTGGGAGCCAGCCAATAAAAAATGACAGAATTTTGTTGGCTGTGAATACATTTGGGGGGCTTCCCAGTGGTCCTTGGGATACTGTTCTGTAGTCTGAACACTATAGTGAACAACCATCCCATGGCATCCTTGACTGGCATTGTCCAGGGAAAGGTGAATCATACTTTCAGGTTCAACTGTGGGGAAGGACTGAGAGGTCATTGCTGGGCTGCTGTTCAGCTACCAAGAAGCTGCTGGACAAAGCTGCTTTCTTCTCAGGCACTGGAGTCTAGACTGCTCTCTTGCTTGACCACTTCTTTCTTTAGCAACCCTCTTGGTCTCCAGGACCTGTCCCACAACTCTCCCACACTTAGATTCTGTTTCGTGACTGTGATTGCATTTAATTTTTAGGAACTGAACTCTTGCTTTGCTTATGATCTGTCATTTTCTCACAATTAAAATGACAGCTTGGTTCACATTCTCCTCTCTGAGGATTACATTAGCTGTTGAGGTTTGAAGTCAATTGACACAAAATTCAATCTATGATATTTAAAGAGCCAGGGGGTGTGTCAGTGTGAGTAAAGTGCCTTGGAAGTTATACTGGCTAAAGAGTAGAAGGATGAGGGAGGAGCTGGAGAGACAGCTCAGAGGTTAAGAGCACTGGCTGCTTTTCTAGAGGTCCTGAGTTCCATTCCAGCATCCACATAGTGGACTACAGACATCCATCTGCAACTCCAATTCCAGGGGATCCCATGCTCTTTTCTGGCCTCTGTAGGCACCAAGCATGCATAGGTGCACAGATATACATGCAGCCAAAACTCCCATACACATAAAATAAATTAAAATAAAATATTTTTTTTAAAAGAACATAAAGGTTTGTTTAAACCTGCACATTTCTTTCCACAATGTTGAGATACACATAGGCAGGAACTCTTCAGAAGGAGCTGGGATTACAGGAGCTGTGTTAATGCTTTAAGAGTTTCTAGGGAGCCAAAATCTAAATCTTGGGTTAGAGTTTGGGGACATCCCACCCTATGGCTTATTCCCAAGCTCCCTCATCAATATCCATGCCTGCACTTCTCCCAGCAGCTCCCATCTGCATGGGCAGATGTCATGTGATCACAGATGACCTCATGTAGCTCAAGAGTGTCACTGGGCTCTGAGGTGTCTCCGTTCTTTTGAATGCCCTGAGCTAGCCAGAACTTGGTAGCTAGCCCAAGAGTCATACCTCTTATTCCAGGTTTCCCTTATGGGCAGCAGAGCCAAAAGAATTGTGTCAGAAAACTTGGGTAAATGGGTTGTAAATCATTGTTTACAATTTCCCTTTCGCATTTCAGCAAGAGGCCACCTGTATACACAGAATGTCCTCACTGTCATCCAAGAACAGAAAATGAAGACATGTGGGCACTGGGGATTTCCTGGCCTCTTGTCCAATTCCAGCTTCACAGGACTCAATAAATAAACTGCCTTCTCATTGGTCACAAAATCCCAGCTTAGAAACAGTGATGTTTATTTTCTAAAGAATGATTTCCCCCTGCAGATGTTGGCACCTTAACCATTGCATTCTGAAGGCTACAGAGCAAAGAAAGGGAAAATGAACACAGGGCATGAAAATGTAAAAGAGAAAATTAATCTCAGTGCCTGCTGCGTTCACTCTGCCCTGGATAGGCACAGATAAACTGAGACGTTACTTAACTCTAATGTCTGCTACTCCCTTCTCTTGTAAACTAAAACCACAGACATATTTTTGCACCACCAAATCAACTAGCATTTACTTATGCTCATTTTTCAAGCATCTGTCCTTAAAAAAGAAATAGAGTAAATAATAATAATAATAATAAGCCAGTTAAAATGGAAAGTACAAAGAGTATCTGTATACTGTATGTCTTGTCTTTAAGATTCTGACTACAAATGAAGTGCTAAAAGCCATTTGATTATAAATGCTGCTGGATTAATCCAACCTATGTATTTTGTAAATGAGTTGACTTTAAAATTGAAATCAAAAGATATGCTATTTTGGAGAGGAAGTTTTCTTTCTATTTCCACAGAAATTGAGAGGCTGTGGATGTATTCCTGGCTAAAGAAAATAAAGTTTGATAGAGGAAGATCCCCTGAAGAGTCCCCAATGAAAACAGATGGCCCAGATGATTCAGCATTTCAGAACATCTCTGTTGCAGTTTCCTCTGAGCTCTGCATCAAAAACAACTTCAAGGAGACTGGCTGCTCTGACCCAGCCTTACAGACTATTTTACTAAGGACTTGTTCATAATTCTAAATTTTTCTTCCGGTTCCCATGGGATTGCCATCGCCTCCAGTCAGCAGGAAGTAGCCTAGAAAATAAGGCCCACATTCCCCAAAATGGATAATGGATGTTTGTCTTTGTTTACAGTATTGGTTACAGGTTGTTATAGATAATAGTGGAAAAAAATTATACAAAGAAAATTAGATTTGGGGTTCTTGTTTTCAAAAGAAAAAAAAGGGGAACTGTAGTTGGATTGTGTTGTCCCGCCTACTGGTTTAATAAAAATGTTGACTGGCTGAAGGCAGACAGGAAGTGTGGGCAGAGCTACCAGACTAAGAGAATTCTGGGAAAGGAAGAACAGAGCAGAGAAGCCAGAGAGACACCACAATGAGATGCCAGCAGATGCAGAGGAAAAAAGTTGCTCTGAGAAAAGGTACCAAGCCGCATGGCTGAACAGGATAAGAATCATGGGTTAGTAGAAGAGTAAAGAGTTAGCAAGTTAAATACCTGAGCCCAGGTCAATCAGCATAAAATTAATATAAGCATCTGTGTGTTTTTGTGGGACTGTGGATCAGCAGGTCTGGGCCACGGGGACAGGCTGTAAAGACAAGGCCAGAAACTTACTACTACAATTTATGCTTTGTCTATTGATTCCTTTTAGATTAAAAGTCAACATACCAAGTCAGCCATGCTTTACATGCTGTAATCCCAGAGCTGGGAGGTAGAGGGGGAGAGATTGGGAGTCCCGGGTTATACTTAACTATATAGTAAGTTCTAGAACAACTTGGGCCTGGGCCTGGGCCTGGGCCTGGGCCTGAGGACCCTATCTTAAAAAAAAATAAAATAATTTTAAAAAGGCAAATGAAAAAGAAATCCTGAACAAACAAAACCAACATACAGTGTTTATACTGCTTTGTCTGAATACAATTGCTCACTTCTTAGCCATGTAGCATCTAGCTCGCATTATCTTCTCAAAATTTCTCTTGTATGCATTGAGAACAAATAGATTCCCTTTTCTTGTATATTATCAATTGCTTAAAAATCATACCTCTTTAGTACATAACTCCTCTTTAAATCAGATTTTCTTGTTTTGATTTTGAGGCTTTGCTTTCATCTCTCAGGGCCGTGTTTAAATCAAGACTACTGTGTAGTAATTACCAACTTGATTGAGCACAGTGAGAAAGAATAAGTAGCCTAAAGCAAATATATTGCTTTGAGGTAGGTAACAAGGGATAACAGATGCCTAAGTCCACTGTGAACTGGTGTCTTAAGGCTCAGAAATACTGCCCAGATGTCACACATGTACTGTGAAGCCCCAATGTAGCCCACACTGAAGGTACCTGGAACCAGAATGACTGTGCCCCAGCAGTCGTTGGGCAGAGATGGCCTAGGAAACATAATTAAACGGTCCCACTGGTTTTGGTGTCTAAATATTTGCTAGACGTCACCATGAGACAGATTTCCCCCAGTGTTTCTCTGTAACAAAGACTTGCCTGCTTTTTGAGGATAGGACAAGCTTCTAGGTCCAGGTTCAGAACATGGAGGTTTTAGTGGAGATCACCAGAATTAAGGCTTCTCTGAGGCACCAGGACAGACTCAAGACACCCAGAGCTGGGAAGGACAGAAAGAGCCCATGCTGTTCCAGCCGGTCCTCCCTTGCCTCAGCTTCTTAAGTTATTCTTAGAACAAGAACAAAAGAGAGAGCTGGGCTCCCTGATGGAGTCTCTGCAGAAGTCAGAAGATCTTATCACTGCAGCCCAAGCCTGGAAAACAAATAAAACTTTGTAAAATAAAATTACCTGGGGTGGGGGCACCCAAGATGAACGAACGCTGGCAGTCCACACTGCAACATTGCAGTCCACACAAACCTTGTCTGCTTGTCTTTCCTCTTTTCTTAAGTAAAAAAGGATGTGACTTTTATCAAGCTTCCTCCCTCCACATGTAGCACGGGAAACAAGGCTCCCTCTGCAGGTTGCATACACCCTCTCTCAGGATTGCTTCTGGGGATCCCTTGCTCTGTTCTTGAGTTCTTTTGCTGATATCCAAACTCATGTTATCTTCTTCCCAATTTTTCTGAAGCACACTTCTCAGTAGCTTGAGGCAAGAACAGCCATACTTTTCTGGAAAAGTTCCACATATCCTGGTTGTTTGACTTATTTAAGAGTCAATATCTTGCCAGGGTCCAGCCTTGGTTAGGTTTCAGATGTTAAGACTGGGAAAGGACATTGGCTCAACAAAATCTTCTGACCACCAGGTGGATTACACTCAAATAACTTCAAATAGCTCAGGCCATGTTTATTTATACTTAGAGTTTTTCTTACCAGGGTTACATGAACAGCTTTATCATTGGCTTCTATTTTTTTTACTTTAAGAAATACATCAGACTGGAGAGATGGCTCAGCTTTTAAGAGCACTGATTGCTCTTCCAGAGGACTGGGGTTCAATTCCCAGTACCCACATGGTAGTTCAGAACTGTCTGTAACTCTGGTTCCAGTGGACCCAACATCCATCACAAAACATCAATGCACATAAAATAAAATAAGATAAGATAAGATAAAATAAAATAAAATAAATTTATTTATATACATTTACAACTTAAGGAATACATCATGATCATTATGAAAGCCCCATTATTCCCCTTTATGCTTCACCAAATACACCTTCCCATCCTCTCCCTGCATAGCCTTATTCTAGACATAGGCCTAACTAAATATCTATCCAGATGCATCCCCCTTCACATCACTTACATCATCTGGCAGCTACTCGAAGCTACAGAGTTAAAAACTAATAGACATGGGAACAATGCTTTAAGGACAACGTTTAAACCTGGAAAATTCATTCATGTCTGCAAGATATATATTTTTATATAGTTTCCTTTTCCACAAGAAGGTTCCATGTCTCAATCTCTCTGTAAAAGACAGACTTTGACAAAGCATTCTTTCCCCATCTCACTGACCATTCTTCCACCAACATAAGCTCCTGTGTATGGTAAAGGTGGATCTATCCACTCCATGCTTTGCGCTGTATTTTTTTCTTCTATCAATAATTCTATGCTTGGTGTTCAGGGAAGTCACTCTCAACAGTTGGTGCCCTATTCTGTGTAGGGATGCCTCACACTCCTTTCTGGAACTGAGAGACATGCTCAATGTTCCAAATATTGTTTATATTGTTTTCTTTTATGTATCTATCTCCACTGAGTGAGAAAAGTTCCCAGGGTTGGGAGTTGTAGTTAGTAATTTCAGATAAGAGATTTGAGAAGCATTATCCCACTGCTGAATCTTAGGGGAAAATATTTGAAAAGGAGCAGAATTTTCAGGGGAAAATTACAGCTGTTCTATGTGTAACTGACAAAGTAAAACTAAAACTGACCCAAGAACCAGCAATATAATGAGAGAGAAAGAAGTCTGGAAGCTGCACAAATTTTGCAAATTCCTACGCTGCCCGTGGTCCTTGCCAAACACTTCCATAGGTGTCTTGCCCTGAGGAAACCTGTTGGACAGGCAGTCATATGCTGATCCAAGACTAGGCTGTACAACTCCCAACATATCTACAGCCTCATACTCCACCATTAAATGGTTTCATCGGTACAGGGATGAGGATGTATCTGTAAACATTTTTCCTCAAAGTTTTATAAAAAGAGACTTGAAAATTTTTCAAAGCTCCCCCCACTTGATCCTAGTACCCCTGGAAACAGTCTTCTCTTGAGTCTAGCAGGTCTGAGATGCTGTAGGCAGCAGGCACTTCCTAGGCACTGCTCCTTTGACTTAGAAGACGCAAACCCCTCCCAGCACCGAGGAATTTCAAGGCCTGGGAACTGAGTGCTTTCATTGGAGTGAAAAGTGAATGGTAAACAAAACCAGAGCCAATGGGAGTGGGAAGAGTAGCCAGAGCCCACAAGATATTGACAACAGCCTGGAAATAAGGAGAGAGGGAGTAGAAAAATAAAATTCTTCATTGCCTTCCTTACTTTAGTGATTATGCTGCTACATTTATTTTTTCTTTAGGCAATCTATGGAACTACAAAAAACACATTTTGGACTAGAGAGGTTGCTCATGGGTTAAAAGCTCTTACTGCTCTTTCAGAGGACCCAAGTTCGAGTCTCAACACCCACATCAAGTGGCTTACAGTGGCCCATAAATCCAGGTTCAGGGGTATCTGTCGCCTCTGGCTTCTATGGGCAACTGCAGTTGGGCACATAACCACATGCAGAAACATAGATATATATACATACATAAAAATAAGTTGTTAAAATATACTTTAAAAATTATATAATTTCAGAATTACTGATAGATTGAGGCAAAATAGTGAAAGGCTCAAGGCCTATATTAAATAATCTGACAGTCTGTATTATGTGTATGCATGTGTTGGTCTTCACAGCAGAGAAAAGATAAAAAAAGAAAGGGATTTTGAAAGCAGGTGCAGGAAGAGTTAGCAGCCTATTTTCTCTATAGCCCATGGAGTCAGGAATTATGAGCGTCTGGGCTTGAAACCCCCTGAATAACAGGCACGAAAATTCCTGCAGCCTCCTACCTTAGCTATAGAGCATAGATGCAGTCAGAGGCTGAGGAAGCTGCTGACATCCCAGCCTCCACTCTTCCTAAACATGCTTCTTACCAGGGATCTGATCACACAATAAGAAAAGTGATCCACACATGGGCTCACTGCTCACCTCCGGTAATGAAGGAAGAAAGACTGGGTTTCCTTTTTCAATTCCCACATTGACAAAAGCCAACCAGTGAACAAGAGATGAAGAGCTCAAACAGAGAGAGCATCAGAAAAGTGCCCAGCCCTTGAGAAGGGAATGACCGATGAATTTCAACGAGGGATATTTAAGAAAGAACCCCATCTAGAAGGACAGACCTTGACGGAGAGCCCTGAGATAGTACAGGAAGAAGGGTGGGGACTCAGGAAACAGAGGAACATGGAGGATGGAAAGACAGCAACTGCAGAGAAGAGTGGGCAAGAGCCCAGAGAATGCAGCCCAGAGCACCACAGGGTGGGAAAGAGAGATGCCAATAGGGCCATCAGGACAGATGATGGCAGCTTGGGGAAGGTGAAGTGATCATGGGGTGGGGCCCAGCAGTGAGTGGAGCAAGCTAGGAGACTTAACAATCCATCTGGGGAGAGGTTGGAAGACAGAATTGAGGAGGAAAATGAGGAAGGCTTCAGTCCAGAGAGCTGTGCATGGGAGTATTGAAGCAGTGACTCACTGTCCCACTTAGGAGGGCCACTGGGCTGGACAACTACTTGACATCATCAGGAAGCCTAGCAAATTAAGAAGTTATTAAAACTCTTAAGGGTAGAACCAGCTATTGTTGCCAAATTTTTTGTAATCAATGTTGGAACGGTCCATTTAAGTGCTATGGAATCTTGTCTTGTCATTGAGAACTCACACAGGATAAGTGACTGTTTATTGTAAAATCCTGTGGTTTCCTTTACCGTTCATTGGAGAGCAGCCTCCTCACTCTATCTTTGAGTGTGTTGCCTAAGAGATGAATGCCATTACTGTGGAGAGTGACTGATTTTCATTGGAGAAGATGAGGTCTCGCCTTGGATGCAGCCCCACCCTTACTCTTGCCTGTAATCCTTATTCACAACACAGTGGTGGATCAAAGATTAGGAGAAGGGATTGGGGTAGGAATCACAGAAATGAACCTTAAGTCTCTTCTAGACTCTTGGAAGTGGCTTTTCAGGATGCTGTGTTGAAAGGGATTCTGGGACTTCATGTTTAACCAGAAAAATGTCAACATGGCTTCTGGTTAAACCCATTTGGTGGCTCAAAACTATCATGATGCCCTGCTTTATTCATACATCATGGGCTTGGGGCAAATAAGAGATAATATTGAAACATTAGGCTTCCAGCTTCCATGCTTGATCATCTCTACATACCTTCCTTTTTGTGATCATTTCTTATCTGCTTTAGGCTACCGCTCACACACCTGTTCCTTATTTGCCATCATAGGCCACTGTTTCTCTGGGTTCTTAAGTGCTTCTCTCTGACCTCATTGAAGCCTCTGTGAGTCCCATAGCTATTACCATGTGGACGACCCAGGAGCAATGCTGGAATGTGCCTGCTCTGCCACAGCCCATACAGGAGCTTGCTCAAACCTCCTATGCTGGTTATTTAGAAAGTCACCATTTTCCATGTGTGGCCAAGTGTGTGAGCTTGTCAGCCATTCTCGGCTGTACAGTACATTACTAAAGAAGACTCCTGATAGCACAAGGATCAATTGTGCAGTTGTGGCACTAAGGAATGCTTAGTAACTAGATCAGCTGTTCAGGCATAGCGCTAAGGGATGCTGAAACAGTGCTCACTTTTCTTCAGTGTTGTGACTTCTGTGTGTCTCTGGAGCCAACTAGGCTTTTCATATGATTGCAGTCCAACAAAAATTCAGTGTTGTGTCTTTAATAGCTGTTTTACTAATCTTCAAGTGTGCATGGTAATAATGTAATACTTTTATATAGCTAGTTTTTGTTTGTTTGGCTGGTTTTTTTCACAATGGTATATACTAATATCTTCAGTGAGGCCAAGAATAAATTAAGGCTGCAGACATTGGAAAGTCCCGTATGCAGGTGGAAAGAGCTAGGAGTGACATGGACCCTAACGCCTATGACCAGAGGCTCACAGAAGCTCAAGAGTAGGCTGTTGGTTAGAAACATGGACAGCAATTGAGCAGTGAAGTGGGGGTCAATATTATTCTCTAGGTCACCCTCAGCCTTTATTCTCAGTGAGATCCAGGAAGCCTGGGTTTGGGGGCAGGTCCTAGGTAATTACTAAGTGAGCAGGTGTGGAAAAGATCCACATGCTTTTTGGTTCTCTCCTCCCTTCTGGAATCCTATATGATAACAGCATCTAATCCACAATAAGAGGAGAGTCTGTAATGATTCCTCAAGGTTAATACAAAAACTTGAAGACATTGTCTGCCGTGCCACATTCATCTGTTTCAGATATCAGGCATCTGCGTGAGATTTAATTTGAAGGAAAGAAAAAACATTCTGTTACTTGGGAGAATTATTTGGAAGTCATTCTACAAGACTGTTCAACCTCTGGCTGTGGTTAGCTCTCCTGGATATCCAGATATTTTTAGCCAAAGGATTTCCACTAGCAAGGCAAACAGTGACACAGGAGGTAGGAACCAGGGTGATGGTCATTCTTAAGGCATGAGATTAGACGTCTTGGGGATTTGGTCATCCAGGGTCACAGGAGCTGGCCCACCCAGGCCGCGACAGAGGAAAGCTGAACCCTTCGTGGGGTGTATGCTGGGTAATTGGGAATGACAAATTAATGCAGAGGGCCATGTCCAAGAACTCATCTACACCTCTGCTGCACTCCTGGCAGTAACAGTCACCTGTAACATAACATGGAATTTGATATTGTCATCTTTGCACTAAAAAGTGTAGAACATTCATGTTCAAGCCTGGCTCTTGTCCACATTCAATAAACCCCATCCATTCTACCGGTAAGCCTGTGTCATTTCCAGTCATGACCTGGTACTGGGACAGGATTTAGAAATAAGAGTGGACACAGGTTAAAATCTAGTGCAACCATCATGACATTTGTGTATAAGTTGTTGTCCTTGTCTCTACCATCAAACCTGTCTTCAAAAGTCAATGAACAATTCTTTTGCTCTTCACGGGGCAATCAGAGCTGCTGTTAGGAAGTATGAAAACAAGATTATCAGAATGAGTGTTCTGCTTCCTGGACCCTCACAGAAACAACAATGTACAATGTTACCTCAGAAAGGAGAAAAAGATGGCTACCTGCCTAATCCGGGATAAAGTGAGCCTGGGGCTGAATGCCTGGGTGGAGGGCTGGACTGCCAAAGCTTTTGCACAGTAACCCCCAGTACTGCAAACATTCATTCTGGGTCTTCCCTCCTGATACTTCCACTTCCCTGGGGCAGTGGTGAACTGGATGCTGATCAGGCGCTGTGGAGAGCTGGAAACTCGATAGCATCTCCTGTGCAGTCGTGTGGGACTCTGGTTTCTGGAACCAGTGAGGTTCCCAAGCTCTGCTCCTGTTCTGTGTGGGCGCGTCTTTTACAAAACACTCTTTATGTGAAAAACAGGCTACAATGCTAGCTAGTTGGAGACTTTTTCTCAATAGTGACCTGAAACGGACTCGTTCCTTTCAAACGGTTAAAAAAAAAAAAACCAACAAAACTTTCTGATAACTATAAACAACTCCTCTCTCCACCTGATCCTTGTCCCCCAGCTGGTTTGAAAACTCCCTTCTAGGGCAGAGAAATTACTAATTTGAAAGAAGTACAATGACTCTGATCTTAGTGGTGCAGATGTCAGAAGCGTCTTTTCTTTTCTTTGTTTCTTTCCCTGTTTATTTTTGTTTGTTTCTCAAGACAGAGGTTCTCTGTGGAGCCCTGGAGATCGTGGATCTTGCTCTTCAGACCAGGCTGGCCTGGAACTCACAGAGATCCTCCTGCCTCTGCCTCCCAAGTACTGGGATTAAAGGCATGCACTACCGTTACCTGGCTCAGAAGTTTATTTTCTAAGAAAATCGCTGCACTTAAATATTTAGGATTTATTGAAAATGAGCATGGGAAAATGGTAAGATTTTATGCTTTTGATAGAAGACAAATTCTGGGCTCAGCAGTTAAAAGCACTTGGTGCTCTTCCAGAGGACCCAAGTCCAATTCCCTGCACCCATGTGGTTGCTCAAACTTGTGTGTAACTACTCCTAACGTTAAATTAGAGAGGTTGGAGAACATGAATTTCCTTGTGAGCACAGAGTGGGAGGCTGGAGAATGAGTACAAGGAGCATGTAGAGACACAGAGAGAAAACTGCTTGAAGAATTAGACAGGAGAGATTAGCCGATGATTTCATTGTGCATCCGCTGCATGCTGCAGGATCATTCTAGCATGGCCTGAAACATGCATGGTGCACGTGCCAACTGTTGGGTTGATCCCCAAATGCCCGAGGGCCAGGCATCTTCTTGGCTAATGCCTCCTGGAGATCCCAGGGCCAGCATGACTGCACCTATGTGTGGCTGTGTGTTGGTGACATATAGTTACTTATCAAACTTCACGGACAGGTAAGATGGCTTACTTTTGGCATGTGCCTTTTGGATATTTGGCCACTCCCTCTTAAATGAGCCAGAGGGAAAAAAAATTGTGATATCCTATCATGGGAGTTTACAGAGGTAAGATTTTAGAGTCTTGGATGATGTCACTTTATAATTATTTCCAAATGTCTTTTACATAAGGGAAATTTCCAAAGGAAAGTGAGTGATTACTTAAGTGTCTAACTTTTTATAAAGAAAATCTGGGGCGGGCGGGGGGGGGGGGGGGAGAACACTTTATATTGCAGGATATTAAGTCTGCTACTGACATATCAGCTATATTTTGTTTAAATTTTGAAATTTCTTATTTAGAAATTTCCATTTGTAGTCAAATCTAGGGTGGTACTGTGTTTGAAGATAGGAAGCCTGCTATATTCTCCCTCCTCAATCACACTTTAGCCAGAAAAGGCAAACCAGGAAAATGCAGAAATCCCAAACTCTGTTATTTTTTTCTAGACAGTATTTCCATTGGACCAAGTGGGACATTGACAAGTGGAAATAAGTGATTAACTTTTTAAAAAATGCTAAATAAAGGGTCTAATTGCCAATCCTTCAGACCCACACAGCCAGCCCTTAGGCAAGTGTTAATGCTCCTACCTAACAAAAACACAATTGTTCAAATATACACTAGCGCTCTGAAAGGAAAATATGTTGTCCAAATGGTCTTCCATGGAGGGGTCAGAAATGGTGCACAGGCATGAAGGAAATGCTTTGAGCCGAGTGGATCTCTCAACAGTTTCCTATCTGAAACTTTCAGCTACAAAGAGTTAAGGATTCCGTTCCATTGAAGGCAGTCATCGGGGCTTTCCAAACAGATGGGTTATTTTTCTACAAAATAAATCTCAGCCCAAGACAGGATGCCATGAAGGGACAGCAGCTGTGGGGTGGGACATTTTTGTAGCCTCATCTGAGATCAGTGTTAAGCAAACAAGCGTCAGGTGAGAAGGGGCAATTTATTTAAAAAGTCTTGGTGATATTTCCCAAAGGAAGAACTTGCCAAGACGAACAGTTCTGCAGTGGGGGTGCACCTAGATGCTGGGCATTCATTAACAGTGGTGACCTTGATATCAAGGTTCATGAGATCAAGAACCTTGCTAGCAGTTTGGAAAAGTTATAGAGTTTAGGGCATTTCTGTGCTAGAAGGCTGACCAAAGGCTTGGGAACACAAAGCCTTTTTTTTTTTTTTTAACCGCTATCTAAAAATGACGTCCTGGAAGATGGACCTATTCTAGAGCTGAGAAAATTCTGAGAGCAGAAAGGTGGGATTAATCAATGCCTAACAGCAAGTTCAGGTCAGGCAGAGTCAGAGACCTGCATATCCAGCTGTGAAATTCAGAATACTAAGTAAGGGTATAAAGAAAAAAGTTCCACGGAGAAACTGCTCCTTTATAATGAATCACGCTGGCACTGGCCTTCTTACCAGTAGACAGGAAGCCAAAAAATGAGGAAGGGAAATCAAGGTCCAGGGAAAACAGTCTGCTGTGGCTTTAACACCTGGGCAAACTCACATGCAGTGTGAATCGGAAGCAAGGCTCTGTCAGATGGGAGAAGTGTGGTCATGTGACTTTTGCTGGCCAAGGTCTGCTTCTTTTTTCTTTTAGTTACTTAGAACACCTCACTTCCTTTCACGTTAGGCAGGCCCATCTGATCAAGTGGCTGTGAGTAGAAGTGACCTGTGACATTTCCTGGTCAAAACACCGAAGGCAGGGCTATATGCCCCGTGCTTTCTGATGAGGCCAGGGACGGAAATGAAGGGTAGGCTTCAGATGGAAACCGTCTGAGCTTTGGGGCTAGCTTGGTGGTAGAACACACACACACCTCACATACACACACACTCCACACACACATCCCACATATACACACCCCACATACACACACATCTCACATACACACATACCCCACATATACACCCCACAAATACACACACATATCCCACATACACAAACATGCATACACCCCCACAAATACACACATACCACACACACACACCACATACATACCACACAAACACACACACCACATACACACCCCACATACATACACATACATACACACACACCACATACACACCACATACATACCACACAAACACACACACACCACATACACATCACACACACATGCACACATACCACATATACACACACAATGCATACGCACACTCACAAAACATACATACACAATAACACATACACACCAGTTACACACATGCACACACATACCCACATATACACACACACATACACACACACCACACACACACATACACACACACTACACACAGACACACAAATCAAAGTAGTTTGAATCACGGAGTCACTGTGTGGAAGACAACTGCCCTGAGAAGTTATTCCCCATCTCAGATACTCGTGAGCCAGAGAGACATCACATATTAAACCATTGAGAAATGGGGTGGGTTCATTTTTGGTGGCATGTTTTAGCCAAGCCTGATACACGATCTGTAGAAAATATTTCTAAATACACTATTTCTCAAAAGGCTTGTGACCAGTATATGATTCAACAGTTCCCCTCCTAGGTGATAGCTCCTAAAATGTACAAGACTCTTTGCAATAGGCATGTGTACAAAATCCAAATATCCTGTATCCATAAATTCACACTACAGAAAGGAAGAAAGAAGATTTAAGTTCTGGAACAGGCACTCTTCAAGTATGTGAAGAACGAGAGTGAGCACCCCAGATGAGACCTTGGTCTGACACTCAAGAACGGGCACAAGCGCTGACGTGCAGTGAGGATGATGATATACACCACATCATCCTCACTGGGGAGGGGCACAGGGTGCTGAGGGGTATATTCTGAAGGTGCTTGAGTCAGGGAATAGAAGTAGTCAATATTCTAAATCCTGGCACAATCTTCTAAGAATTAGCATGCAAAGTAATGGGTTTCACAAATACTTTGTAGCCAGCCTTTTTTGGGGATGGCCAGCTCCCAAATAATGACACAGAGACTTATTAAGTATGAAAACTCGGCTTTTTCTTAGGCTTGTTCCCAACTAGCTCTTAGAATTCAAATTAACCAGTCTATACTAATCTGCATTCTGCCACGTGGCTTGTTCCCTCTCAGTACTGTACGTCCGGCCTCCTCCTTGTCTCACTGGTGAATCTCACCTCTCTGATTCTTTACCTGTCTGTCCTCTCTCGTCTAATAGCATTCACTTCTTCATAAACCAATCAGAAGGAGCCTTAGGCAGGTGAGGTAAAACAGACACATTTTACAATGTACAAGATGATTATCCCCCAACAATACTTTGCCCTTACTAGTCTCTTCCCTTCTCCCCACTTGATGGTGGCACATGGACGCAATCCTTTAATGGACTGGTCACTTACGTGCAGGACGTCTGGGAGGAAGCTACTGAAGACAGCTTTACCAGAGCATATGCATGAACCCAAACCAGGAAAACAGGAAATGGGAAATCCCACAGATCAGAGAGGCCATAGTTCTCCAGGGAGGCTGCTGCTCAGTGCCAGAGAGTCAGGTGTTGAGAGCCTGGCTTGGATTGATGACATTGCCAAAAATAAGAAATTCCTCAGGGCTGGCCGTGTGGATCCATGGGTGAAAGTCTGATGTGAGTTTGATTCACAGAATCCACAGTGGAGAGAGAAAATGACTTCCCAGAGCTGTCCTCTGTCCATCATATGAGCATTGTGGCACATTCTTCACACTCACACTCAACACATACACATCACTGATGACAAATAAGTTCCCTAAAAAGAAACTCCTGAGACCATCTGGTCCCAGAGTGACAACTGTTCAGTAAGAGGGAAGTCACTGGTGACGGGAGCTGCGGATTAGAAGAAAAGATGGAAACTCACTAACTCCTCATGAGATGTCCTACCCTATCAAAGTACTTGAGGACACAATAATGATGAACACATGAATAGCCAGGCAACAGGAAAGAGCAAAGGCTGCTGACAGAGAAGCCACCCGTGCAAAGTCACATACACAAATCCCCGCAGTATACTTACTCTTTGACTCAGCTAGAAACTCAGGTTAAACGTTCTAATTCTACTAGGATTGTGAGAGACAGAAGGACGGAGGCAGAGGAAGCCAAGGTCCCTGAGAAGAGAGCCACACTCTTGGACCGAGACTCATGCATTTGAGGAATGAGTGGGAAGAATTGCTTGAAGGTACATCTATCTAGAAACGTGAACGCAAAGAAAACTAGTGGTTGAAAGTGGTTTGATCTGATGAGCACGGCGACTTTTCATCATAAGCATTGTCACATTTACTGGTTTCCATTGCTACACGGATGAAATCTTTCGGCACCATAATGAAACAGTGAAAATGCAGTTCAGAAACGCCAAGAAATCTAAGATAGAAGAGCTTATTTCAAAGCACATTTTGAATTAATTTTAAACATTATATACAGGGTTTTGTCATTGTAAGGAAGTTTTTGTGAGCTATAAATCTCACTGTGATCTCACTGAGAAAAACAACAAACAACCCCCCAAAAGTTAATTGTGAGCCAAAAGGAGGCTTTTGATTGCTGGACTTCAATACTTTGACTGTTGGATATTGGTGGTCAGCTTCAGGGGGAGGAAGGAGCTAAATAAGGGAATAGATCTTGGTGGCTAGCTTTAGGGGTGAAGCTAACAGTTTAGCAAGGCAGAGGGAATGGGGGAGAAGGGCAAGACTGCCAGAGCCGTGTTTGCCAGGCCTGAAGAGTCCTTCAAATATAGCTTTAGGTTTTTTGACCAAGAGAAAGGCCTAGTAATCTCATAATAACAGGCAAACTAATAAAGTCTCTGATTCAGTGCATGGTCATTGGTAACTCATGGCATATCAAACTGCAATTTGAGTATGATATTATAATGAATAGTCTGTTCAAAGGTAGGAAAATGTAGGCTTAAAATTTCCCAGGATTCCTAGGTTAAGGTATTTATATTTTTTTGAATTAACCAATTAATTTTTTATTTGTATGAATATATGCCACATTGCCACCTTTGTGCAGGTACCTTCAGAAGCCAGAAGAGGGTGTCCCAATTCTCTGGAGTAGGAATTACAGGTAGTTTGTAACCTACCCGATGTGAGTGCTGGGAACCAAGCTCTGGTCCTCCAGAAGAGCAAGTGCCATTAACCACTGAGCCATCTCTCCAGTGCTACATTATATATCTTTCTTAAAATGCTAATTACTGTACAGCAGTCATGAGAATGAAAACAGGTGTCCGTGTAAGAACACCAGCAACCGCTGAAGATTTTAAAGGCTGCAACAGGAAAAGCTTACATTTAGTTTAAAGTGTGAGGCCTTCAACAAGGAAAATTGTGTGAGTAGATTGTGATATTGTTTAGATTTCTTAGTTCTTGCCTGAGGCAGACCTGCATGCATGCACTATGATCACCCTCTTCCAAGGGACAAGGGGCATCTTTATACCTACCAGATTTCAGTCATAAAACTAGTCTTGCAAGCTTGAATCCATGCGTGACTTAAAAAAAAAAAGGGGGGGGCACATAGAAAGAAAAACATAATTTTAACTTCTTGCTTTCAACCAATGTTAAAAGCAAAAACACTATCATGACAGGCAATAGTGTTCCAAAGAGATGCACGGTCATTTTATGATGTCTGCATTCTGTCACTTTGATTCTGTGTTCATTTCTTTGGTCGTTGTGTTTGTTGTGAATACAGTAACTGGGTATTGGGTAAGCTTCCGTATTTAGGTTAGATGCTGCCACAGTGGAAGCAGAGCACTTAGTGTGCCCTACCGCTAACAAGATTGTGTAAGCCAGATCATCATCTCTTGACCCATAGGAATTCAGATAAACAGAAACTGGAGAGAAGGCTCAGCGGTTAAGAGTGCTCGCTGCCCTCCCAGAAGATCCAACTTAGTTCCCAGCATCCATGCCGGGCAGCTCCAGCTCCACAGCATTGGTTCTTATGCTCTTATGTGTATGTGGGCACCCTCAGACACATGACCAGCATTCACAGGCATATACAAATAAGTAAAAATGTAAATATTTAAGAGGTTCACTCTGGCTGCATACCCTTTAATCCCAGCACTCGGAGGTAGAAGCAGGAGGATTTCTGAGTTCAAACCAGTCTGGTTTATAAAGTGAGTTGTAGGATAGTCAGGGCTATACAGAGAAACCCTGTGTCAAACAAGCAAACACTATAAAACCCAACTAGATTCCTAAACAATCTCAAGTGTGTTTTGAAGCTGAGTGCTGTGCGAACGTGGGTTGCATGGTCCACTGCTCAGGGCTGTACAAAACACTGATGCTATTTCAGACTAAGTGGATGGACGGATATTTAGATGCTTTTAAAAGTAGAGAGCAGGAGAAAGATAGTATATTTCATATTAATCGGTCTTTTCTTCCTTCTACATTCTCTTAAGTGGACAAATATTTAACAATTACTTGGAATATATCCTATAAGGGGCTGGAGAAATGGCTCAGCAGTTAATAGCCCTCGTTCTTCCAGAGGACCTGCTCAATTCCCAGTACCCATATAACAGCCCACAAACATCTGTAACTCCAGTTCCAGAGGATCCAGTGTCCTCTTCTGACCTCCTCAGGTACCAGGCTGGTCTTAAAGATTAGACAACAAAGGCATTTCTTCCATTTTTTGACTTGAGCAGCAATACAGTCTTGGCCACAACATGGCTATTGGTTTAAAAACAATGTATTTAAAAGATCTGAGTAAAAGAACCTCAAATAAAAGCACAGCCTAGTTGGTTGGGAGAATCGCAGAGGTTCAGCAGCAGCCCAAGGGTCCATGGCTTAATCATTTCAGTAACTTATTAAAAACAAATTTTATGTGTTGTTTGTGATGTTCCGTGGGGGGGGGGGGGTAAAACAGGCTGATAATTCTGTCCCAGCTCTAACACATCTGCATCAGGACACTTTTGAAGACTGGAAGCCTATGAGGCACTGAGAAAAGCATTCAGCTCTCTCACACTAGAGGTTACAAAGCTTTGCAAGTCAAAAATGTTGGGCATGCCAAAAACATCACACAGCACACTACCAAATAAAAGAACACTGTTATTCTTACAAGGGAATGCTTGATGGGACGGGAAATAGGCAGGTCGGGGAAGTTTACTTAATACTAAGACTCATTTAACCACCATGAAGCCAAAATACAATGACAGCTTAAAAAAATAAACAAACAGCTATTACACAAAACAAAACCACTGGGTACATGGCCTTCACTGAAAGTGGCTATTAGATTTTTTGGCAAATACAAGAAGTGGATAACCCTAGAAAACCTCCTGGGAAACTTCTAGAAGTCTTCTCTTATGTGTGACACACACTTTTCACAGATATAACGAAGATTAAGTGGTTAAGATAAAGTGGTTTTAATTTGAGGGTAGAAAGTTCAAACAAAGAGGACTCAATCTAAAATGTTTCAAATGATTTCATTAAAGGGTAGTCCTTTAAAAGTCACATTCCCCTTAAAATGGGCGAGCTGGGGTGGTGGGAAGAGAAAATGGAAGATGGGAGAAAAGTCTTTCCCTACAAATTTTGTTTTCTTTCAACCCGGCAGGAGGGCAGGGCTGCTGGCTTCTCTGGTCCTTTTGAATGCCAGGAGCGATTGTGCAAAGCCCACAACCACCCAAACCATAATCCCCTCTTCTAACGACTCCTGCCTGCTTGGTCTCAATCTTGCTGCATCTCATTCTCTGCCAGGTTTTGGATCCACTGGGAGTCTTCAATCTTTCATTACAAATATTTTTTTTTCCTGTTATTTTAAAAGTAAAAAACGCAAACAAGTGACATCTAGTGGACATCTGGGTTAATAAAAGCCTCCTGGTGACAGTAATTACAATATCTTATTTTATAGTTATTTAAAAATGTTATAATTATTCTAAAATGTTTTTAAAATGTAATTATTTTAAAACATTTGATATGACTCTCTGATAAAAATGGAAAATTGTTATTTTCTTTCCTTACAGAAAACATTTTTCTTTCCATAGAATATGAACAAGAACTTTCAAGATAACGTACTCAAAGTAACCGAGATTCTACTTTGGAGCGTTGACATTAATGAGGGCAATTACCAGCTGTGTGGGTGGATCTGAAGATAAGGCAGCATGGCAACCACAGATTACAGTTCCTGTGCTTTGAGAGCATTAGTTTGACAAAGCTATACTCACTTCAGTTATTGTGCATCCTCAAATGCCATGGGAGAATCAGGTGAGTTAGTGGTCTGCTTTTCACACTGGTGGAAACCTTTGCCGGTTTCACAAGTGACTAGATTAATGGGGTTAGTGGAGATTTTAAGTGGGATTAAAATAGCTGAACCTTGCTTGGTCCTTTAAGAATTTCAAGGTTCAGAAAAGTATCCTGAGGGTATAGATGCACTGGTGTCTACACACAGGATTGTAAACGGTACAGAAAGGGAAATTAGTTGTAGCGGGATTATGATGTTACATTGTAAATAATTGTTCCACCTACTGGTTTAATAAAAATGCTGATTGGCTGAAGGCGGACAGGAAGTGTAGGCAGGGCTACCAGACTAAGAAAACTCTGGGAACAGGAAGAGCAGAGCAGAGAAGCCAGAGAGATAACAAGGAGATAGCACAATGAGATGCCAGCAGAGAGAAAAAATTGAAATGCTGCTGGGAAAAGGTGCTGAGTCACGTGGCTGAACAGGATAAGAGTCATGGGTTAGATTAAGGGTAAAGAGTTACAAGTTATATGCCTGGGCCTTAGGCCGATCAGCCTAAAATTAAGTGTCTGTGTGTTTCAGTGGGAGAGTGGGTCTGCAGGTCTGCAGGTCTGCAGGTCTGTGGGTCTGGATCACAGGCCAGACATGCCAGAGACTTAATACTACAATTAGTCATCAAGAAATTGAAAGATGGTGTTTAAATTTAGTATTTCCTTTCAAGAAAATGCTCGTCTGTAACCCAAATGCCAGCTGTCTACTCTGTTCAAGTCTTTGGGGATCTCCTTGTTTCTTGTTGGTTTTCATTTTGTTTTTCTTTGTTTGTTTGTTTTGTGTATGTTTTATTTTATTTTTTAAAGACAGGCTTTCTCTGTGTAGCCCTGGCTGTCCTGCACCAGGCTGGCCTTGAACTCAGAGATCCATTTGCCTCTGCCTCCCAAGTGCTAGGATTAAAGGCATGTGACACCATTGTCCAGCAAGGAATCGGTTTAATAACCTGCACACTTACACACTTGCAGGACATAGGCCCTCCTGAAACTTCCCACAACGTTTGGATCTCCTCTCCTCATCCTAGCTCTCACTGTCTGTGCACCCGGAGCACTATACAAATGCCACTTGTCTTCTTGTCCCAACTGTGACTGAAGTGTGATTTTTTTTGGTTTTCATCCCCCTCCAAAGCACCACTGGTGTGGAAAACAGTGATCAATGTGACTGAATTGTGGGGACAGGAGCAGGGAGCTGCACCACTAGTGGCTCAGCAGGCAGATTAAAATGCCACCCGTGATGCTATAAAGTGTGGGACTTGTTTCAAAATATGTGAGGAGGGGAATAATTGGGAGTATGCTGTGGGACTATGCTTTTGTACACTGAAAATATTTGTCACTGTAAACATTGGTTTAATAAGACACTGATTGGCCAGAAGCTAAACAGGAAGTAGAGGTGGAGCAACCAGACTAGGATTCTGGGAAACGGAAGAGCAGAGCAGCAATGAAAGCCAGATGCAGAGGGAGGAAGATGAAAATGCTTCACTGAAGCAAAGTTACCAAGCCACGTGGCTAAACAAATAGAATTATGGGTTAATTTAAGCGTAGGAGCTAATCAGTAATTTGCCTGAACTACTGGCCTGGCATTTACTATAAAATTAAGCCTCCAAGTTAATTATTTTATAAGTGGCTATGGGACTATGGGTCCAGACTTTGAGTTAGAGAGACAGAGAAACTTCTGACTACTGGATGATGCAGGGGAGGCAATCACCTACAGGCCTTAGTGTACCACTCACTTATGCTTGGGATTTCTCTAACGCTTGAAAAGAGACAAGTCTCTTGGCGATAGCCAAGGCAGGGGATTTTCCCTGGTTCTTTTCCCATCAGTCCCCTCCCACGTCGGGGGCTCCCTCTTTCATAAGTGAGGGCTTCCTTATAACCTCCTGCCTCCTCCTTTCATGCTTCTCCTGGGCCCCATTCTAAGACTCCTGTCGCCATCTCGAACTAAGAAAAAGGAACTGATTGGCACCCTCACCCTAAGGAGTCCATTCTGGGTTTGCAGACTATCTCTTTCAGGTAAAGGGAGCCCTAAAGGGTTCACACAATGGGTAAAAGGCTCTTCTTTTCCTGTGTTTTCCTGGAGAGCCCAGGACTGAACTGGGCCTGAACAACTATACTAGGGGCAGTGCAAAATAAGCTCTACAGAAAAGCCTTGAAGAGAAAGAACACAAAGCAAATAGGCGATTATTTTAACTCCTTAACAAGATGTTCAATATAGACACTGTGCTGGGCCCAAAACAAAACAGTCTTTAAAAGCCGGCCCTTTATCCCTTCTGTCCTTTCCACTATCTGTATTACAGCTGACACAGCCTTGGCTGACCTGGAAGCCTGAGGAAAAGGTGCACAGGCCTAGTGAGAGGCAGCCTCTCCATTCCTCCCTTTCAGTGGGATCCAGTTCCTTTAAACAGCATTGTCTACTTGGAAAAAACACAAGGTCTTAGTGAAGGTCTGACGGAGGTCAGCTTCTGCTCCAACTCCCCAAAGGTGTGCTTATCCATCAGAAACACTTTCTCTTTCCAAAATGAGCACAGAAGAGAGCTCTCTCTCTGAACAGCTACGTGAATTAACACCAAGGTAGCGCAATGTCCCCATCTCCTCTTCAGTTCCTAAGGGGTAGGTAAGCAAGTTAGGAACTGGGAGACTTTCACTCCGTTTCCAAAACATCTCTAAGCGACAGAAAAGTGGACATGCTACAGCTGGAACAAGCCATTTGTCCCCAAATGCATGCACAAACTTTTTTCCCTGGCTTTGTAACAGCACCATTTTCTTGCCCACTTTCCCCGGGAGACTGACAGTTTCCATCCCAATGGAGACTGGTAACGTTGCAGGACAGAACTGGCTGACATTGGGCACAGGCATCAGCTGAAACAAATGAGACTTTCAACTTAACCTTCTGAAGCTTTATTGCCTTGTCAGCAAACAGCCTCTCTGCTTTGGCTGGTTTTTTTGTTTGTTTGTTTGTTTTGTTTTTTTAATGATGATAAAAATGTGTACAGAATCACTCCACCCACCCACCCCCACCCTGCTTTGGGGTCTTTCCCCCAATACTCTTGCCCCATCCCGTCGTCTCCTAGCATGCAGCTGTGGGGATTTTATTTCTATGTGCCTTTGCCCCCCACCCCACCCCCACAATACTTTCTGCTTTCTGTCAATTGTCCTGATTTCTCTACCACTTGTCAAAATATCACCCCTGAAATGATCTGCTGCTTCTCTAGGCCAGCTAAAGTAACTGGCTAAAGACAGTTTGACCCAGTTGTTGGTGGCAAACAACTTTGATCCCAGCACTTGGGAAGCAGAGGCAGGTAGATCTCCGTGAGCTTGAGTTTGGTTACAGAAGGACAGCCAGGACAGCACAGAGAACCCTGTCTTTGAACCACCATGAAGAAAAAAAAAGGGGGGGGGGAGGGTAAGATAGAGCGGGAGGAGGAGGAGGAAGGAGAAGGAAGAAGAAGCAGTTTGCAAATCAATGACCGGATGTTTTAAAATAAGGAGCATTTGGGGTTTTAACACAGCAAACGACCCCATGGTAACCCATTTTTGTCTTACCGCCCCTTGGTGACAGCCACTAAGTTTGTGCTTGGACAGTATATTAAGTCCAGCCTCCTCTTTGATTCAGCTTTCATCTTATTGGAGTGGGGTTCACATCACCTATGGAAGGGGAAGGGATATCGGACCCATTCAGGAACTCAGGCCCAGCATTACAATTGCTGAGCTCGGCCTAGTATGGAAACAAGCACGCCTTGGCTTGTCTGTGTGACGTGGGGTGTCTTCCTGTATGCTGTAAACTATTGTTGGCTAATATAGTAACTGTTGGGGCCTATGGCAAGGCATCTTAGAAGTAGGTGGGAAATCTGAGCATAAAGTGGAAGGAGGGCAGAGTCAGAGATGCAGCAAGCTGCTGCCAAGAGAGCAACATGTACAGCACAGGTAAGCCCCAGCCATGTGACAAGACACAGATGGACAGAAATGGGCTAAGATTAAAGAGTTAGCAATAAGGCTGAAGCATAGGTCAAGCAGCATAAAATTAACATAAGCCTTTGTGTGGTTATTTGGGGCTAAGTGGCAGCGGGCCTGTAAACGGGTCCAAACCTCGGGGCTAGGCTGGAAAGCCAGGCCAGAAACTTCATACTACACATCTGTTCATCTGTAATCTCCCACTGGTCTAAGCTGTCTTCAGAACCATGGTTTGGTTTACATCCATTTGCAGCAATCTTTCCTTGGCCAGTCTCTGCCGCTGACAGCTTGAGATGTTCAGCTCCAGTGATCTGAGTCTTCCATGGCTTCCCCAGCATTGTGTCCACTCCACGGTAGCCATGCAAGCTACCACTGAATCACATACAATAGTCCATACACATTTAGGCCGGCTCACTTCAGCTTTGCCATTTTCTGGTTGCACACTTGTGTTCATGTTCATAGCAGGCATTATCCCCTAGCTGAGATGCTTCACTATGCGGCGATCTTCCTGTCTCCACAAGTGCTGGATCTCAGGTGTACATCACCACACTTGATTTTTAAACTCCACTCTCCTGAGGATGATCGCTATCATCCAAGAGCTTTTTGCTGTGCATGTTAGCTACATCATCTCTACTTTTCTACTATAATATTCATCTTTACTTTGCCGAGACTCACTCTATTAAATGCTGACCCTAGGGCCACAGGGATACTGTGCTCATTACTTAGCTGCCTCATTTATATCATCTAATAAAAGACCAAATTTTAGTGAACACAATGTTAACACCCACATTGAATGGTGAACTTTAATAGTACTTTTATCCCCAAATCCAACCTCACTTTAGAGATGCCACTAGGTGGCAGCATTTTGCCATGGTTACAGTCTGGTGTTCATAAAAGCTAGGACCTCACCCAGACATGAGACATATTCTCTCTACGATTAAAAACCCTGAAAAGCTGGAAGTTTACTGAATCTTTTTAGTAAAAGTTTAACTTGGATGTAAAGTTCCCCAACTCGGCTTCTTATTTCTATGTTTTTCTTCAAAATAGAAATTCTCTATATTGAAAATATTCATAACCAGCTCAGCATGGCCCTGACTTCATCCTGCATGGTTCCTAAGGCCCACTGGGGTGACATGGGCCACAGTCATCCACACAGACCCAGACACAGCCTTTGGTAGCAGCATGGGCCAAGATGACATCCTGTTTCTGGTGGCGTCAGGCTCTTGGACACCACCAAGGCCTCAGGTTGCTAACCCAACTCTGGGCTTCTATGTAACTTTTGGTGGCAATATGGGACTCAGACTTCAGCACAGATCCCAGGTGAGGTAGGACCACAAACCCAGACATGGTCCTTGGTAGCAGCTGCATCTGGATGTCACTATTGCTGGCTCTGCCTCTTGGAGGACAGACACTACAGCCAAGAGAGCTGGTGCCTGCACCCAGGAGAGATGCCCCACCCCTCAGGGTAAACGTATACTGAGGGCATGGCATAGGGGAGCTGACTCTGCCTCCTCACCTGAGGTGAGCAGCTACCACCCAGGCCCAGGCCTTGGGTTGGCTCACCCTAACATCCACTCCATCTAGGACCTTCTGGAGCTTATGAAGGGACTGGTCCTGTGGAACAGTAAGAGTTCTGGTGAGGATCCAGTGATGATGGGGGTCCAGAAACCAGAGGCCTTGATCCAGACCAGTAGCTCACTGCAACGGTTTGCTAGAAAGGCTGACGGGACAAAAGGGTACACTGTATGACACACAGGGGTCCCTAGCAGCTCCACAAGTGAAGAAGGTTGAAGAATCGGGATAGGAAGTAGAGCTTGGGTTTTTTTGTTTTGTTCTTATTTTTGTTACCTGCTTGTTTACTTTGTTTTGTTTTCTTTGGGGGGGCTTCAGGGGTGAAGGGAGGATATGATGGGGACTGGGAAGTAAGCAGAATTGAGGTACATAATGACACTCCTAAAGAATCAATAAATAAGTTAAAAAAAATGAACTCATAGGAAAATGCAGTTTAAAAAGCACACATAAAAATCGGAGTTTTTCTCAGCTACTTTTAAGCAGTTTATAGACAATACAAAGAGGAAAAAACTCATCAACTTCAACAGGCAAAAATAAGCAGCATTTAGAGTGTGTTTTCCTAGAGATGTATTTTCTAAATTTTTTACATTTGTGTGCGTGTCTGTATTTGCATAAGTCCATGTGGCCAAGGAAGAAAGTTGGGTGCCTCCGCAGGAGTTAGATCATGACCAGAACTACTATGGCATCTGCCCCACCCCCATAAACCCATTTTAAAATTAGGACCAAAACACAATGATCTTATTAAATTTTGTCTGTAATCTTATAAAGGTACTAGACTTATTCCAAATTTTATTCTAAATTAAAAAACAAAAGCCTTCCAAATTTAGCATAATTTTGAATAAACACTTTTTACACCAACAGAAAATGACCCAACCCCGATTTTTAAGATGTCTGTTCTATCACTACCTTAGGCTACAGCAGAGGCAGACAAGACCGTGAGGGAAAGTAACCAGAGTGGCAGATAGTCGAAATACCAGCCATAATAGGCCAGGGAACCTTGGACTGTTGCATCCAGGGAAGAAACCCCAATACATATTCAGCGAAGCACTTGGGATCAGCTGAGATGCTTGGATGTTTGCAGGCTGTGCAGTGTGCTCCAGGTTCATGGTTAACTAGCAGTCACCATGCCGGGTGTGCTTTCTGTGATGCAGGTACCCTGAGTCATTTCTGCTCCTGTTTGTAACCCCTCCCCCAGTCCCATAAACTCACTGGTTCCCGGAGTTGGACTTCAGTGCTGCCCTTACTATAGCCTACTGTGGGCTCCCAATCCAGGGCAAGGAGACCTTCACAGCTCCGGAAAAGAACAAGGAGCAGCTTTAGCCCCACCCCTTCCTCAGACAGCATCTCTAGGTAGCCCTGGCTGACCTCTAACCCAGCAACTTCCGGTTCAGCCTCCAAGTGCCGTTGCAGCCCCGAGCCATGCTGGGCCTCTTTTCAGTTCTTGATCAGCTTATATAAGACCATGTTTGCTAAAGACTTCAACTTTATTGAATTAAAAAAATAAACTTCCCAACTGATAACGCAATTGGAACAAAACTAGTAGCTAGGAGCATAATTTAAGCACAATCAAAACCCAACTGTACACTTGGTTTTACCAAGTCTGCATGTCAGTGCATCCTCACATGCAGATTCACAGAAGGGAGAGGTTCCAAGGTAAAGTAACAGGTCTCCTTTCCCGTGTCCTAGGAAAAACCACCAGCACCAGCTTCCTTTACAGCACTGAAACAGCAAAACAATTAAGCCACCTTCAGTTCTTTCCAGTGGAGCCAAAACCTCCGGAGCCTCTTTCGGTGTCGTCCAGAGCCTGGAAGAATAACAGTAAGAAGGCAAGCCAGTCAGTGTCATAGCCTCTCTGCAACTTACAAACCCTGTCCCCACCATGTCACCCCTCACCATCCACACGCTACATTCATCCAGAGGAATATCTAAGTTTCACTACAAAATGTATTTTTCCTAAAACAGTAGCAGCCATGCATGCTATTCCCATACAAACAGCACTCTCCCCCATTTCTCCTCCCCACTTGCAATGCACCCTTCACTCTCCACTCAGCATATACAACACGTACTTTAACTTCTTCTAAGTCTGGATAAAAAATCCGTTCACAAATGAGCTGTGCAATCCGATCACCTTTTTTTACTTCAAAGAAAAAGAACACAGGTTACTAGCGACAGTTACTGATGTATTCCTATTCTGTCTTATTCAGTGAGAACTGACATAGGTTTTTTTTTACAAGTAACTCAAATTTGCTACATATGTAAGTGTATATATTTAACTCACCTTCAAACTTCTCTTTTCCAAAATTAAACAGCACCACACCAACATTCCCTCTATAATCTTCATCTATGACACCAGCTGGAGGAACATATGTTAGGATTTATGCCATCAGAACAGAGGTCAAATGATCCCAAAGACTCTCACATTCTTACTCTTACACCTGACCGAGTAAATCTCACTTTGGCCTCACATGGTCTGGAAACAAATGATATTACTAAAAATACAAGAATTTAAAAAGTGTGTCCCTATTTTCCATCCTGAACGCTTATCAAGTGGGGGGCACTTCATACTTCAAACTGGGTGGAACAATCATCACCTCCAACCTCCCTGCTGACTGCCTAATCCATATCTTAAAAAGACTAGGAGAATAAGATCTGGGCTTGTCTCCTCTGGTAACAGTTTCCATCCGCTCAGAAGCCCGGTGACCTGCAGGGGTAACGTGCTAAACAGCAGTCTGGTAGCTATTAAAATATTCCACTTGCAGAAGAAAATGGGGCAGACTGCTGTCTATAATTTTTCTTTTCAATTCAAACCACTATCGTTTTAAAACCACAATAGCTCAGTGGTAAACTCAATGAATTCTCTTAAAATTCATTGTTGCAACAGCGTATGTGAGGAGGTCAGCTCTTTCCTTCCCCCATGTGGGTGTGAACTCAAGTCACCTGGCTTGGCAGCAGGCACCTTTACCCACCCAGCCATCTTGCTGGCCCAAGATTATTTTAAAATGTCTAGTTAGTACATGCTTGATATAAAATTAAACAGATCCTTACAGGAAACCTGAGCTAGGTCCTTGTGGTGGCCCAGAAGATACATGCCTCAGATTCACCCCAGCTGTCCCTGAGTCGGGAACCCGGTGTTCACAAGCACAGATAAAGTGGCTAATAGCCCTTTGTTTTCTGTTTTTCACATGAAGATCGAGCTCACAAGTCAAAGGCAGTTCATTCTGTCTAGACTAAGGGAGAGTCTACTCCCTCACCAATCCAAAATTATGTAAGGTTTCCTTTATTACCAGTTTACTTAGTTTAGTCTTTAATACTTAGGAAAAGAACTGATATAAAGATTGGACCATCCACCATCTGTTTTCATACTCTTTGAAGGAAGGTTAACTGCAGAATAATGGAGCTCCCCTTAGCAAGGAAACTCCTTAGGATAAGGGACTGCTGTTCCATGTAGAAAGGGGATGACCACAGAAGGCTGAAGAATTTCTGTGGCACAGTCTAATAAGCATATTGATTACAAATTAGTCTGGAAAAGATAACCTGGACTGACTTCCAAATTTTTTTGGTTGCACTTTATTAGAAAACTATGAAATTACTCAAACAGCATCACTATGCACAAGGTGAAAGCCAATATTATAGTAACAAGTTTTATAAAATTAAAATTACTTTAATTCTTCCACTCCAAAGAATCAGTTATTCATTGAAATAGCATAATTCCTAGTGATTTCTTTTAGATGCATATGTAGAGAAGAAATGCCATTATTTCTATGCTGAAAGTACCTCACATATGCAACACCAAACATTCACTCTGTTTTCATGTTTTTGCTAATACACAAAACAGCCCTTGATGTACACTAGTGATATCTCAAGTAAGTTACGAAAAACTTTCTGGGTCAAAAGATGGACACATATATACATTGCTAGACAAACTCAAAAGAGAGGCCCAGCACAGCCATCCCAAACTTGAGCAGCAAGCAATAGTGAATGGTGGCTATTTGTGCTAGAACCAGATTGCAACAGTCTTTAATTATTGGCCAATATGATAAATAAAGACATGCCATAGCCTTACTTTCCATTTACCTATGATTGGACATCTTTCCTTTCTATATGTACAATGGACACGTGCATGTCAAATGTTTATTTTGGTTGACTTTTTATGTGTCCTTTGTCATGAGTTGCAAATATAGTAATTTTCTAGCATATATATGCTTCCACTGTATATCTGCCAAGTTCTCCGACTTAAGTACTTGACTTAAGCGTCTTGACTTCTCCAAGGCCACGTCATTTTATATGCTTGGAACATGAAAATGTGAAAACCTCCTACTAGCAAACAAATAAACCAAAACAATGTTGGCCCCAGTGGCAAAGGCCTGCAATTCCAACTACCTGGGAGGCTGATGCAGGACAACATGATGCCGTGTTCAAGGCTCACCTGGTAACTTAATGAGTTTGTCTCATGGAGACCTGAAAAGGGCTGAAGACACGGCCTGACAGTTAAGAGCACTGACTGCTCTTACAGAGGACTCGAGTTCAATTCCCAGCACCCACAGAGCAACTGCAAGTAAAAAGAGACCTAGAGAAAAAGGGGAGGGGGCAGAGACCCTGTGGGGGTTCCTGGGTTCAATTCCGGGGAGGGGGGGAGAAAAACCCCACAAGACTGATCTTCTCTGCATAAAGACGATAACAGTATGTATAATCTCTGCATGAAGATCAATGCATTCTCATGTCTCTTCATGAAAATGCACTAAGGATGTTGGGGAGTCGTCACTGGACAAAGCACACACTGGAGCTGGCAGTAGTTAATGGACTTCAGGCAAGGGTTTCTGTGAAGACTTTGGCATGTCACTGTTGGAAACTTTGGTGAAAATGTTCCCCACCTGCCAGATGTGAATTCAGAACCCAGTCTTGCAGAGTCAACTTTTCCTTCTGACCCTTACTTCCAGCCTTCTAACAGCATCTCCCTTCGGTTGCCAACTATGATAAACTGGTACCTAAGAGAAATTTTTCAGATACTCTGCATCCAAGAACATACCACAATGTGATTTTATGAATAACTTCATACCAAACACCAGCAAACTAACTTTCCAAATACATAATTTTCCCCCAGACAGTTGTTTTAACCAGAGTAAATTTAGAAACAAAACTGGAGGGAAAAAAGAAGTTTCCACATAAAAAAATCTGTTATGTCTGTAGGAGACAGAACTGTTAACTTGAATAATGTATGTGTCAAACATTGCTGGATGCTTCAAACTCATAGCTTAGCTTCTGGAGTCCTCAGAGGTAGGGTCTCTTATTTCTGTTATTCAGATGGGGATTGTCCCTTTAAAAATCCTTTGAAATTTCACTACAAATATATAAAATGTTTTATAACTTTAAGGAAGATAATTAGTACATCCTAAGAGACCACATTTAAGTTAGTAATTTATTAGGTGTGTGGATGTTGCGCATGCATAGATGTCTGTGCACCATATGCACTCAGTGCCCAAGGAGGTCGTAAGAAGATGGCAGATACCACAGAACTCGAGTTATAGACCATTGTGAGCTGCTATGTGGGTGCCGAGAATTGAACCAGGTCCTTTGGAAAAGCAGCCAGTGATTTTACTGCTGAACTACCTCTCCTGCCTGTACAAAGTATTTTCAAAATTAAATGTAACTCACTAAGTCCTGGGAATTCTCAATCCAAGAGGGGGCCTTAAATATCAGCCTCGAGGCTACAGGAAAGGAAACCTTTTGGGGTTATCTTCCTTGCTCACACTGCCACCTAGCGGCACTATGGGAAACACCAGTACTTTCCTACACAGGAGGCCAAGATTCATCCTAACTCTACCCACACTGGCACAGAAGAGTCAAACAGGGCAGTGAGGGAGGGGATAGGACAGTTTTTAATCCCACTGGTCAGAACACTGATATCAGAAACACATTTCTCATTAAAAAACAAAACCCTCTTCCCCTGGCTCTATAAAAATGGCTGCAAGGCAATCTAGCATATCCACGTATGAGGGTAGTATTCCTGAGTGAAATACTGGATGGAGAAAAGAGAGATGAATATTCTGGCACATGAGGGAAGTTATGTGCCCAAATAGAGATCAGAAACAACACAATCCTATTAGGAAGGCCACAAAGATGGCTCAATGATTAAAAGCACTTGCTGCTCCTGCAGAGGAACCCCCCCCCCATCCCAGTTCAGTTAACAGGACCCTCATGACAGCTCTCAACCTTCTGTAATTCCAGGTTCAGGGGATAATGCCCTCTTGTGGCCTCCAAAGAGCCAGGCATGCACACAACACATGCATACACAAAGGCAAAATGCTCACATATACTAAATGCACATGTAAGAATCCTGTCAGGAAGGTGAAGATTCTTTCCACATAGAGACAGTTAGAAACCTGTAGCAAGGATGTCTACCAGATGGCACTGTCACAAAGGTAATGAGAAATGGGTGTCACTGAAGACACTTCTGAGAAATGTAGAAAAAGTACTATATTTTATCTTCGTACTGTGGGGGAGAGTACCTTGCCACATTTTTCAAAACAAGTATGGCCTTTCTTCCAAAGCTAGGAAAATTCTTTCAAGCTAATCTGTCATCCTAGAACCTTTTGCTTAATAGTTTAGTAAACTATAACTCAATAACCATAAATATCATTTCCTAGTCTAAGAATCAATTCTGCCCTAAATATAGATTATCAGTACATCAAGACAAAAATCTTTTGTTGGACAGTGCTTGTTATAAGTAAAATAAACATGTATTTCATATATTATGATCAACGGAAATTAGACATTATCAAACAGCATCTGAAACTATAGCATTATTGCCTATTAAGACTTAGAAATTCCCAGGCATAAAATTTCACAGAATAAAGAAATAAATTACCTCCTACATCTATGAAATGCTTTACTGCCAAGCCAGAACGCGGAGCTAAAAACAAAAGTGAACAGTGGTTATTTTAAATGGTAAGGTGAAATAGATACAACATTTCTGATATAGCTTAAGTACTATGGTCTCCTCTAAGGTTTGTAATTTCAGCAGATAATTCTTAAAGAACACACTTAATTAAAAACAAGCCAAAAGCACAGCCACAGGACCGATTATAGTAGTGAGCAATGGATTTCTAGGACGAAGTGGAAAGCAAGCAAGTACAGCCCACTTTGAAGCCTTTTGCCCACTGTTTAAACTAAATTTACGTATTATGACTGTGTGTGTTTGTATAAATGTATAAGTCACAAAACAATTCCATGGATTCAGCTTTCTCCTACCTGTGGGTCCCTGGGATCAAGAGTCACAAGGCTTTTGGGACAAATGCTTTACTCACTGAGGCCGTCTTCCTGGCCCAACTTGTGCTATAAAATGGGAGAGTTAAACTTGTAAATTCTAGGTAGGAAGAATGTATAAGGCTAAGAAACAACATAGCTTATAGAGAAGCTTTTCATTATCAATTAGGAGACGGCATGAAATCTCGGTGAGCCAAAGGTCTAATATTAGTGAACTAAAATATCTATAGAATTTCATCAAGTTAAACTCTCCTGTACATTTTTTTAGTTCTAAAAATGGAGGGGAAAAAAAAAAAAAAAAAAAAAAAACATTTTATAGCTTAAACTCATTGACCCAACATGAGGTCTATCTCAATAACCCTGTTTCCGGCAGCACGACTCAGAACAATCTAAGGCAGGCACTTGTCAATCCACACAGCCTCTTCTGGAAGGTTCATCTCATTCCATCTCTTTGCTGTCCTACCCTGGGACTTTGAAAGTGTAGTAGTGATGCCACAGGCCAGCAGAGCCCATTCTCCCCTCTCTTCTCAAGGACCAAAGTAGAGGTTCTACATATGTATAACCGGAGGGTTAGTCCAGACCTCTGATCTAAGGGAAGTCTTGGTTTTCTTCCCTCCTATTTAGTCGGAAGTTAGAAAAAGCATTTATACTCTCCACAAATTTTGAATTCACTCCCTAGACAAGTGACACCCCCAAAAATTCAATCCAGACTCATAGTCCCCCCCCCCTTTTTTTCCCTCAACAGTAATGGATACAAACACACAAGTGCCCCTTGCTCTCTCTACTCCCTGGGACCCAGAACAAGACAAGGCTCAGTGGGTTCAGGCCTCTCTCCCACAATATAAAAGGCCAAAGCCATCATTCTAAGACCCCACTTTCTTACACAAATACCAGCCGTGCTTATCACTGCATTTATAGAGAACAAAGAGAATGTGACCTCATACACAGACTAACTCTTGCAGAGTTAATACAGCTGCTAGGAAAAGATCCAATTAAAAACCACCCCAGTTTTCCATTTTAAGAACGACTGGGTCAGTATAACTTTTCTATAAGCTCAAGAAGGCATCTGAAGTAAAAATGCAAAAGAGGCTAAAGCAGGTATGTGAATCTAAGTTTGCTAAAGTAGACGTGTCTGGTCAGATGACACCTCAATACGCTTTTGTGCCCATGTGACTCTAAGATGACAGACATTCCATATGGTCCATGTGTTTTAGCATAAAGGACAGGTATGACAACCTGCTTCTTAAACTACTTACCAACTCTTCCATAGCAACCGGAAGGAACAGCTATCTGAATGTCTGTTTTCACAATGGCTTTCTCCATGGGTAGTATTGTGTAATCATAGGCACTAAAAAGACATTTAAATAAATTATTTATTAAACTTTGGGGTGGGGGAGTCTCAAGACAAGGGTTCTCTTTTAACAGCCAAGGCTGTCCTGCCACTCTCTTTGTGCATCAGGCTGGCCTTTAACTCACAAAGATCCACCTGCCTCTGCCTCCCAAGTGCTGGGATTAAAGGTGTGCATCACCACTGCTTTATTAAAGTCTAAAACATTCTCTGCTGTGATATGCTTATAAAATGTATACAGATGTCATTACTTCATATAAATTCAGATCCTATAAACATTCATGACAAATTCCTAACTCATCTAAGTTTCCTTAGAAGGTATTTGTTTGTTTTTTGTTTTAGCTTTAAAAGTCAGTTTAGGCTAGAGGTGGTGGCACACCTTTAATCCCAGGACTCAGAGAGCCCCAGGCTGGTCAGAACTATTGGGGGTGGGGGTGGACTAAGCTTAGCTCAGTGTTCTCTGAATTTAACAGATGTCAGCACTGCTGTATATTTGTCTGGAAAGTAATGGTTGGGGAGTTAGCCCGAGAGCAGAAATACTGGCTTAATTCATTAACTTTATGGGAAGAAAAAAATGAATAACCGGGAAAGGGGGAAGTAAAAGCTAACGCTCTTTTCTAACTCTCTTGAATGAGGTTGCCTGCAGGAGAAAATGTTAAGACTAAGGACTCTCTTGAATGAGGTTGCCTGCAGGAGAAAATGTTAAGACAAAACGGGTGAGAGGCTGAGACGTCCTTCCTGCATTTCTCCTTAGTCAGGTAGAACAGCAAGCCCCCCAAGCTATGGCTGTGAACTTGGGTAGCAGAGGAGAAAACTGGTCACCCAGAGCAGCTCCTGGGAATCGACACCCGTGAAAACTATTTGTGAAGGTCCACCTACAAAATGTTGCTACCCTCTCCATTACTGTAGCTCCCTTCCTGGTAAAAACTTCAGAGATTTACAATGAGCAGCACTGAAGTTACTCCAGAGGCCTTAATTCAGTCTGGTAGAGCGAAGTGCACGGTAGTTCACTTCAATATACAGAAAACACCAGCTTATTCACAAGATGGACAAAGTATCTAATATCTCCCCCACGACTAGCCATGCTAGATACATATGCACGGGTCATCATGCTTGGTGATCATGGCATGTGCTTTTTACCACTAGCCTTGGGACCCCCTTCTTAAGTTCCCAGTCACTGGACAGAACAGATGTAAAGCAGAATCCACTAGATTCCCACGTAGCTTTTCTAACGTACATTCCGCACACGGTCACCCCGTCAAGAATAAACCTTGCTCCCCAGACCATTCCCTTGGAAAGGGTGAAGTGCACGCTGCACAGTAATGCTCTGCATATGTCGGTCGTTTATTTTCCTCTCGCCCAAACCCCTACTGGGTTTACTTAAGATGAACTCTTAAAATATTTCTTCGAGGAGGCGGCAGGGCTACAACCGCACCAAGGCTCGGCAAGGTTTGCATTCCTGCAGCCTGGCCGCGGCTCTCACCTGTACAGGTCGTAGCCCGCAGCGCGCGCGGACCCGCGGGTGGGAGCCGTGGCGTGCTCCGAGAGCCGCACGAAGCGCAGAGAAAAGCCATCCTCGGCCCGAGCCCGTTTGCAAACGGAGCCGGAGGCAGCGTCTTCCGAGCAGGGCATGGCGGCGGAGAAAAGCAGAGAGCAGTGAGTCCGGGAACCCGCCGGCCTAAAACAGTCTCCCGCCGGACGAGCCCACCGCGCAGGTCGGGGGCGCGGCCTTCCGCAGAGGGCTCGAACGCGGCCTAGCGTAGGCGCCGACCGCGGCAGGCTCCCCTCCTCGGGGACCCCAGTGGACTCGCTCCCGCGCTCGGAGGCCCGCCCAGGCTCACCGTTACTGGGGTAGGCCCAGCCTCTTCCCCCGCCCCGCTACTCCCTCCTACCCCGCGCGCGCTCCCGCCGCAGCCGTCCCCTTCCCCGGCGCGCGCTCCCGACCCAGTCCTGCCCCCACCCCCGCCCTGTGCGCGCTCCCGCCGCAGCCGTCCCCTTCCCCGGCGCGCGCTCCTGCGCTAGCCTCCCTCTCACCGGCACGCACCCCCGCCGCAGCCCGCGCGCCCCCGGCCCCGGCCGGGACTTCACTGACTCGGTCGTGCCTTCGGCTCTGCGCCGGCCGGAACGCTCGGGAGAGGATCGGAGCCCGCGGGAGGCGGCCGCGCAGCAAGGGCAGCATGGCGGGTTCCGCACCGGGCCACGCGCTGGCGATTTGGGCTCTGCAGGCCCGAGCCCGCTGCTCCGCCCGGAGCTCCGCCTAGCGGCCCGCCTGCTTGCCTTTCCTCTCCGCGCCACAGACCAGAGACCATTTGCCTTCTACAAATGGACGGGCTTAAGGTCTTCTGAGTCTCTGGTCCTCAGGCAATGCACGTGGGAGATCCCATGGCGGGAGTCCAACACTCTTTACTTTATAAAGGGAATAACTAATAGAATCTCCGGTTTTATCTGGAGTATACCACAAACACATGGAACTCAAGTTGTGATGCACTTTAATTTTCAAAAGAAGTAGAAGGTCCAAGGCACTTTTACAGAAATGCTAACTAAGCATATTAGGGGACGATTGTCATTTCCATGCCCCTTTTCAGGCCAGCGCGGTCCCCTGGTGGGTGTGCAATACACTACGCTTCCTCAAGCTCTTTGGAGGGTAAGGGTGGCACACACCCTCAGCCCCAGCACCCGGGGGCAGAGGCAGGCAGATCTCTGTGAGTTCGAGGCCAGCCTGGTCTACAGAGAGAGTTCAAAGACAGCCAGAGCTGTTACTCAGAGAAACTCTGTCTAGAAAAACAAACAAACAAACAAACAAAAAGGAAAAAAGAATTTGTGTCGTAAGAATGCTTTGTGAGGTCAGCTCCTCCTACCTGTAAGTGGGTTTAGGGGTGGATCTTTGGTGGCCAGGCTTAAGCTACAAGCTCATTTTTCCACGGAGCCTTCTCCCTGGGCCCAAGCTTTATATTGTATCTATACACACAGACCTTTCTAAATTTCTAGCAACGATCAGACTTTCTGCTCATTTTCCAACTCCCCAGTTTTTATTTATCCAGCTGCCCTCTCTGGTCACAGTGCCTTTCTAACAGAACCAGCTTTCACCTCAGCAAAACTCAGTTTATCTCCAAGAGACCATTCTAAAGAAACTTTGACTTGTTGCCCTGCCTCTTTCAATGCTGTCTGCTATCAGAATATTTTTAATTTACATTTCTTGTTCCTCTGATATTTATTTATTGTGTTTTGGAGACAGAATTTCACTGTGAAGCCCTGGCTGTCCTGGAATTCACTCTATAGACCAGGCAGGCTTTTAACTCACAGAGATCTGCCTGCCTCTGCTTCCCAAATGTTGGGATTAAAGGTGTCCATCACCACTACCCAGCTTCTCTAATTTTTAATTGAAGAGGTTTTCTTCTATATGTTGCTTTTCAAAATAAGAAACAGATATGATGCCTTCCCTAAACTTATGCACACACCCTTCCCAAGTCTCACTCCTTAAGGGCAATACTCCCAATGTTTGGGCTTTTTGTACTGGAATTTAATTCCCTGTTTCTTGATTATATGTTGATATTTCTATTAAAATGACACATAACTGAGTTGGGATAACTTTTTTTAACACTGTCATAAACACCAGTCCTGAGAACAGCTTAGTATAGAATTTTAAGCAAATCTTCTCTAACTACATTCACTCCTACCTGATGTGGGAATGTCTTTCTGTATTCTGTGTTTATCAGTCTTTAAATAAAGGACTGTTTGGGCCATGACAGGCACCATAGAAGAAGTAGGTGGGGGATCAGAATAGGTAGGAGAAGCAGGGCGGAGTCAGAGACAGATCGACCCAGCTGCCCAAGAAGAAACATGTGAGGAACACAGGTGAGCCACGGGCCACGTGGCAGACAGATTAATGAGAATGGGTTGAGTTAAGATGAAGGAGCTAGCTAGCAATGTGCCTGAGCCATAGACCAAACAGCATGAACTTAATATAAATGTCTGAGTCATTTTGGGAGCCTAAGCATCGGCAGGCAGCTAACGGGTCTGCAGCAGCAGATCTGTGGATCTGAACCTCTGGCCACCTGGGACCAAAAACCTTATTGTAACACCTACCTAACCACCATTCACTACTACCAGAGATAATGTGATACTTTTAAAAAAATAGCAGTCTCAAGCTAATTGCTTTTGTGTTTTCTTTATAGGAGCTACATCTAACTTGCCCATTATTTTTTTTATTGTTTTCCAAACATGCTATAAGAAACACATATTTAGTCCTTTCACAGTTATGATTTTCCCCCAGAGCCTCCTCCTCTATGGTCTCACTCTGGTCTGTGGTGGTTGAGGGGTTCTACAGGCCTGAGCATGGCACACACAGGCATGAGCACGGCAAACACAGGCCAAATCATGGCACACACAGACCAGATCATGGCAAACATGGGCCCAGGCATGGCACACACGTTGCCTTTCCCCTTCTCCCCCATTCCCACGCATTCCTAAAGCTAGCCACCAAGGTCTAGTCCCTTACTTGGCCACTTCCTCCTCCTGAGACTGACCACCAAGGTCCAGCTATCAAACGAGTATTGAAGTCCAGCAATAAAAAGCCCTCTTTTGGCTGCCCTAATTAACATGCCCAATCCTAACATGGGGTTTCTCCTTTTACCTTAATAAACTGCCATCTGCCTGCAGACTACTTCTGTGTCCTCTCTATCCAGAGACAGTCCTTTGTCCATCTGAGGCAAATATCCCTGTTGTGTTTCAAAAATGTTGGGAGAGAGACCTGGGTAAGTTGGAGTACTGTGTCCCATGTTGGCTGAGAAAAGAGGAGGGAGGAGGGAAGAGAGGGAAAGAGAGGGGAAGGGGGAGGGGCAGGGGAGGGGGAGGGGAAGGGGGAGGGGGCAGAGGTATTCCCTGCTTACTGGCCAGGACTCTGAGAAGTGGGTCTGAATGCTAACTATCCCTCCCCTCTCTCTTCCCTTCTCATTTGTGCTCTGTCTCTTGTCTTTGTCTCCCCCCCACACACACCCATTGTCTCTCTGGAGCAAATAAGTCCCCTTTGTGCTGAGAACTTGGTCTTTGTGTCTTGAAGCTTCCAAGTCTTTCAGCGGTAACTTTTGTTCTGCTGAAAAGCTTGGCTGCATCCCTCTCATACTGAATGAAGCATGGTTCCATAGATCAAGGGTCTCTCTCTTAATTTGTTCCTTCATTTATCTGGAGTTCATTCTCTAATTATTCATGAAGAGAGTTCACATGAGAAATTGTTTGAATCCTTGCTTCTCTTACCATGTAATAATTACAACTCTCTTTCCTAGTTCCAACTTCACTCAAGACACTTACAACCAAGAGTGACTTCTGCTCCCATCTTATCTCTGGGAACACCTACTGTATCATTGATTCGTCACCTCCTCTGGTGTGGGAGCTCACATCTTATCTTCCAGATTAGCAAAAGTCATATAACTTCATGCTGCTCAGAGTACTTACCTCTGTGTTTTATTGTAGTAAGAGTCTCTGGCCCAGCCTAGCCCTGAGGTCCAGAGCCACTCACCTCTGCTTAGCCCCTCAAGAATGACTCAGACGCTTATATTAATTGCCTATGGCTCAGGTGTATTGATAGCTAGCTCCTTCATCTTAACTCAATCAATTTCCCTTAGTCTGTCTTGCCACATGGCTGGTGGCTTCTCTGTGCTCGCCCTCTTATTGGCTGGATTCCTTCTCCCCCTGACTCTTCCCTTTTTCTCTTTGATCTGTGTTCAGATTTTCCACCTGCTTCTAAGATGCCTTGCCATAGGCCAAAACAGCCCCTTTATTAACCAATGATATTAAAGCATATAGGAAGACATCTCATATAATTTTATTCAAATGAAAAAGTTGCTTGTTTATAATTCCCATCACAATGACAGTGCCCTTTAGTATTTTTTGTTAATTTGGGTATAGAAAGTGTTTATTGTGATCACTTTTTTTTTTTTTTTTAAATTAAAGATTTATTGACAGTGTTCTGCCTGCATGTGTCCCCACGGGCCAGAAGAGGGCACCAGAGCTCATTACAAGTGGTTGTGACACACCCTGTGGTTTCTGTGAATTGGACTCAGGACCTCTGGAAGAACTTAGTAACTGCTGAGCCATCTGGGGTTATTTTAGACTGAACAGGGAAAGGGCCGTTAGCCAAATGAAAAGGAGTGTACGGATGCTGAGCGGAAACACAAGTCATTGTTAATGACAGTGGAGATATAGCTCAAAACAAATTAGATATCTCTCTACCACGGTTTATTTTATCAGGGTTCAGTTACTAGTACTACTGACTAACTTAATTGCCCAGTGGCAGCTTGAAACTTGAGGATTAAATAGGAACTTTGTGAACAAAGGGGTGATATACAGCCTCAGGCGCTCTAGGGCCAGAATCGTTGTCCTTCCACATTCTCTACAGGTTTCTATGTGCCTCAAGAAGACTGTGATGGCCCAACACCGAGCCTGCTGCCGCCCATGCTCTCGGATGCTGAGATGATGGATAAACAATCAGGACTCTTCATTTAGGAATTGATCAGGCCCTTCCAGAAACGCTTCTTCCCTGGGCTGAAGCTTTTTCTCAGGCCAGCACGTACTGGTTTCCCTGCCTCATCCTGGGCTTCCTTTTCTCAGGTGCATTTTTGAGCCTTCTCAACTTTTTATACTTCAAGCTTAAAGCAATCTAAAGGTGTGATGGTGCACACCTTTAACCCAGGCTCGTGGGAGGAAGAGGCAGGTGGATCTCTGTAAGTCTGAGGCCAGCCTAGTCTATAGGACGAGTTCCAGGACAGCCAGGGCTACATTGTGAGACCCTGTTTCAAAAACATACAAGCAAACACATAAAGCCTTTTAAGAAGAGACCCTGTTTTTCTTTTTCTCAGGTCTTCCCCTCTTTAAAAATAGTCTCCTACTAGGTCATGCTTTGCCCTATTAGATGGTTCTTCGTTGCATGTACCTACATATGAAATGATAGATTTGCCCATTTCATCTGCTCACGCATCTGTCCTTCACTAGCATCAAAGCACTTCGGGTGGATTTAGAACTGAGTTGGTGTCTTAGTCACTGTTCTAATGCTGCAAAGAGACACCATGACTGTAACAACTCTTCTAAGAAAAAATTGGCTGGGAGCTGGTTTACCGTTTCGGGTTCGTCCATTATCTTCATGGCTGGACATGGCAGCGTGCAGGCAGACATGGTGCTGGAGAAGGACCTGAGAGTTCTGCATCTGGATCAGCAAGCAGCCTGTCACCGGTGTAGTTTGAGCATAGGACCTCAGAGCCCACCCCCACCACCCCCACAGTGACACACTTCCTTCAATAAAGCCACACCTACTCCAACAAGGTCATGCCCCCTGATCCTGCCACTCCCTAAAGGGGCATTTCCTTTTAAACCACCACACTTAGTTTCTTTCCAGAGTTCTAATTATTGTATTACCATTTCTTGTCTTCTCCTAAACTTACTAAACATTTACTCCAGGTTTTATTGTACATGTTTTATTCTGTTTTTTTTTTTTAATCTTTTAATTGAAACCTGTACTTGATTTACCAGTTTTTAAAATATCAAATTAATCTATTTTCTTTTCCTGGATTACACTGGGTCTTTAGTCAAATGCTTTGGCTTTGTTAATCTTTTTCATTTACATGAAATTATAACCTAGTATTTTAAGGGCTCTGGGTGCTTGGATTTGATAAGCCTCACTATCAGTGGTACTTTAAATAGCCATTTTAAGCAACGTTTACCTATGGCAATGAATTATTTTGAAAACATCTCTTGCATATAAGAGCCTGGAACATTTGGGCACAGCCAAATTTAGTAATACATCTTGAAGTCACTGAAATTTAAGGCTGCTATCCTTCTGTGTTCTCAGCCTACTTGTTTAACCTGCCTTCAAGAAAACAGAACCAACTTTATTTGCCTTGGATTTCTCCTGTGATCAACATACACAACCTAAGCTAATGTTAGTTGTAATCTTAAATTATGTACTCTTCCATTCCTGTGACACACAGAGAAATACATGCTAAATAAATGCTAGAAATAGGTTGAAAGATACCTTATAAACATGGTTATTTGCCATGATGTTAAAAACAACATGTGAGTATTGCTGGATTGGATTTGTTATCTGGATCAATTGGAATTATTGACTTAATCCATTGTAAAACTGTTAAAGATTCCTGTAAAGTCTCCCCCGTTCTTCCTGCCGATGTAAGTTTTCTGTGCTGTTGTATAAACGAGAGAGCAAAGTCCTTTGTTGGGGGCATAGGCATACAGACAGATAGACACAAACACAGGTAAATTCACAAGATGGCGTTCAGTCAGTCACAGATTCAGACTCCTGCAATAGACCGAAAATGACAAAGGCATTGGAGAAGCAAGCAGAGTTCAAATCTGACCTCACTCTTGGTTAAATCACACAAAGTGAAAGGTATTTTAAATTTATTTTTCTTCATGAGTCATCGATGCATTGTTGGTGACTAGGAGTTAAACACTAGTGCATCCAAACCCACGTATTTACCAACATTTATTACTTTCTCCCCTTTTTTCCAGCGTCTTGGACCTCTGGCTAGCCTTTTTTTTCCTATCCAACCTCCTGTGGTGAGGAGCTTTCTCAGATTTGGGGGGTTTGAAAACTCTTGCATTCCTTCTCAGTGGGAATATATTTTCTGGGACAATAATGTAGGAATGGAAGAGTTGCAGGCAGTGACATTCTTATTGTTAGCTAGCCAACTCTATCTGAATTTAGAACATCCCCAAATGGGCCAAAGCAACCTTGTTTCTTATGCTGATGTTCACCATCAGCCATACATGCCAAGAAAGCAAGAAGTCTCTTAGGATCCTGACATTAAAATTGAAATGTGTTTCTTTGCTTCTATTCAGGAGACCTTCCCACCGTGGAGCAAAATCTGAGGCAGGCTGGGGGCAGGTGGGAAGTGTGTGCTTTTGTATTTACAATAGGAGAGCTAGTAAAGGAACTGGCAATACAGAGAAGCATGTAAATAAAAATACCGACTACCTGGATCAATGTCTAAAATCTAAAATTAATGAAATTATTCTTCCAGAACTTCAGAGTGCTTTAATCTTGTTAATGTACTATTTAAAAAAATTTGGCCCAATACACCATTGTGAGATCGGGAGGAATGGCTCAGTAGATTGCCATACAAATGAGAGGACTTGAATTTGATACACTACCCATGTGAAAAAAAGCAAGGTGTAGTGGTGTACACTTGTATTCCCAGCACTGGGGGGCAAAGACAGAAAGATGCCTGGAAAGATCCCTGGTCAGTCATCTTAGCCTATTCAGGGAGTTCCAGGTCAGTGAAGGACCCTGTCTGTAAAAACAAGGTAAGTGACTCCTGAGAAATGATGTCAGAGATTGACCTCTGCCCTACACACACACACACACACACACACACACACACACACACACACACACACACACACACACACACATATGCGCATGCGCACACACAGAGGGGCAGGGAGGGAGAAAGGGAGAGAAAGAGAGAGAGAGAGAGAGGGAGAATATTGGAAACCTTCTCAGAATGTTACCCTAGAAGTGTGTGCAGACATATTTGAAAATATTTTATTAGTGTATAATGAAGCAACCACATACGGATATTCCTAGGAGTCTCTCATGAGGAATACAATGAACAGATTCAGGATTTTGATTCATGAGACCAGCACAGGGCTCTTAAGTACACAAATAGTTCAGTAGATACTCTAGTGATGGCTCAGTGTCAAAGAGCACTGGCTGCTCTTGTTAAAGAACCTGAGTTCAGTTCCCAGCAGGAACACAAAGATTCAGGACCATCCATAACCCCAGTTCCAGGGGATCAAGTTCTGTCTTCTGACCTCCATGGGCACCAAGCACACATGCAGTACACTTACATACATGCAGGCAAGACACTCATAAAATAAAGAAGCAATAGCTCTGTAGACTGACACTAAGTTGACTGGCAGCTAAGTAGCCTAACAGCTAATCACAAAAGTCTTTCTTGCTGTAAAGCTATTTTAACTAACTCACATATTGTTGCCTCATTGTGCTGCAGAAGTGAGTGGGAACAGAATACTTAGCATAAAATCAGAGAGTGTGCCATTCTCCTGAATACACTGGATCCTCAATCTAACTTAATGAGATCGGCCATCATGACGAGTCAAGAGATACAATCTCTGTAATTATAGTTCATAGATGAGTTACTGTTATCTAATTTTAAGGCATCATTTAGCTCTTACAAAGTAAATAGCATAAAAGAGATAGCTTTATGAAGAAAAGCACACAGCACAATCACCAGAGAGCTTGGCTAAAGCCCCAATCCAAACCTCAGGGCCCTTTGGTTGCCCCTCCTGGTTAGAGACCATTGCTTCGGAGTTTACTTTTAGGGAAATTTGTGGGTTCATTGCATGCTAGAAAGAATTTCTTCACATTTATTCATTGTTCCCAGCTCTCTCAAACCGACTATGCTGAACATTTTGATGGAGACATCATCACCTTAAATGTGCAAGTGAGGCCAGAGTGTTTGTCCCTAGCAAGAATTTTGTGGCATATTTTATTAATATTCACAGAACAGACAGCATCCCAAATGTCTGCTGCTTTCTCAATTGCACGGAATGGAGATTATCAAGACAAGTCACAAAAGATGCCCCATCGGCAGTTAAGTGTGTCTGAAAAGCTAAGGTTAAACTTACTGTCAAATATGAAGGGAAGGTCTGAGTGATGAGGAGGTGTAAATGGAGGGGGGTTCCATGGACTGAACTGAAACACCCTTGAGGAACCATGGACCTTCAATATTAGAGTATGGATAATGATCATAGGCAACTGATAAAGAAATAAGTGCTGTGGGATGTCTTTCTGTACACTGTAAATATACTTTATTATCATCTGTTTATAAAGAAGCTGCTTTGGCCTATGGCAAGGCAGCTTAGAGGCAGGCAGAGGTCTGCCGTGAAGTAGAGGTAAAGAAAAAGGGGGGCAGAATCAAAGAGAAGCTGCAGGCAGCCGCCCAGAAAGCAAGATGTGATGGAACACAGGTAAAGCCATGAAACATGTGGCCATACAATAGACTAATAGAAATGGGTTGAGTTATAAGAGCTAGTTGGTAATGAGCCTGAGCCACACGCCAAACAGTTTTTAATTAATATAAGCCTCTGAGTAATTGTTTTATAAGCAGGTGCAGGACCGTGGTGGGAGAGCTTTGTCTGGACCGAGATGCCTGGAGGGAACAGAAAAACTATTCAGAAAAACTTACAATTAAGGCGCTCAAAGGGAGCACTGGCTGATACAAGGGGAATTAAGCAGTTACACAGTTCTTGGAAAGGGCTGGACTGGTTCCATGAAGCTTCACTCAGTGGGTCAGGTTCTCAGTCCAAAGCACCAGAGAGAAGGGGTTCTGCATATGTGCGTCCCATCATAAACTGGCCCTCCAGGCATGCCCGGAATACTGGTGCCCCAAGGCCATGCGTGATTCCCAGACCTACACTGGCCAAGAGGCCACGCCTCTGGCCAAGGTGATAGTACCCACTCTCCACTACACTTCTTTGTCTTTCCTGGCTCATTGTGCTTCTTTCTAGCTTCTTCCTTTCCCATTGGACTACAAATTTAACCTTATAATGTAGCCATCTTTGTTGACTGGTTCTCTGCTCAGAGAATCATTATATGGTTCTATCTGGCATTGGGGCCAAATTTATTTTTCTTTTACAATTTTCCTAGACACCCTTCATGTAACATTTTGTAATTCACTCGAATCTACAATTTGAGTCAAAGTAAAAGGAATAATAGTTTTAAATGTTATTTTTGATTATCCAGATTTCCCCAAACACACACGTTTTATAAAGAAGGAGTGGTTTCCTACGATAGGACAGGAACAGCAAAAGAGGACCACAATGCAGAAATCTAACTGGAGACATTTCCCTCTGACTCCCCCCGGGAGTCATTGCTTTCCTGTTACTGAATCCAAAATACCTGACAGAAGCAATTGAGGAAAGACAGGGTTATTAGAGGCACATTTCATTCCATCATGGTGTAATGAGGTAAAGCAGAGATGTTTGGTCCATGGCAGCAGGGGCTTGTGGTCATGGTTCTTCACACAGCTTAGGCAGGAAACAGAACCAACCCCCCCACCTTCCTTGGCTTCTCCTCCAAATGCCTTCTGGGAACAAGAAGCAGCCACCTCAGAGAGCCTACTTACGCTTTCCTAGTTATTTGGGTCCCCCTAACTCTCCCTCAGGAATATACAGGATCACATGGTTGTGATTTGGATATTAAGTTTCCCTAAAAAGCTTATGTGTTGAAGACTTGGCCCCTAGTTCTTGGATCCCCAGCAGTTGTATCATGAAGACTCTGATCTAGTCACTGGTTAATCCACTGATCCACTCATAACTGTTACATTTTGGGGAGTGGTAGACAGTCTGAGAGGAAGTAGGTCACCGATGGAGTATGGTTGGAGGTGTTTCTTGTCCTGGGCCCCTTCCCCTAGCACTGTCCTTGCTTCCCCAACTTGCCATGAAGAGAACAGCATCTTCTCTTCACCATTTACTAGGTGTTTCACTCCCAAAGCAATAGAGTCAGGTAGAGTGAATAAAACTTTAGAGACATTGAATTAAAACGAAATCTTTTCTTCTTTTAAGGAGTTATTTTTTAAATATTTTGTCACAGTGAAATAAACAAAAACAAAATGGATTAGTATACTGCCTTTTGCAATGTCAACCTGAGGATATCACTGCATCCCTGCCAGTAGCCAGCAGAAGCATCCTGGGCCTTAGGTGTCTCAGGTGATGGAGTGGTAGATGTTTCTGGAAACAAGAGTGGAAAACTAGACTTTAGGACAAATCAGCCCCTGTAGAGAGAAGTGAGCCCTGAGCTGGGAGAAGGATTATTTCGAGATACTCAGTGCCAATGTAGAGGCAAGTGCCCGTGGGGAAGAGGAGGAAGAGGAGGAAGAGGAGGAAGAGGAGGAAGAGGAGGAAGAGGGGGAAGGAGGAGTTTGTCTGGTAAGGAGTAGAAGTGGAAGGTTGTCTTGGTTTCTTGGTACCAAGAGGCCTGTAGGTGAGAGAATGGCTTTCATTCAGGGGAAAGGAGCCCAAGAAGAAGTCAGATTCCCTGTGTTCATGTGTGGGAATAAAGAAACACACAAGCGAACAGAACATTTAATTCCAGGACAAGTGCTTGAATTACACGGAACTTTCTTTGTCTTATGTAACCTTTTGACAGAAAAGGCAGTGTATTTCTTTTACATTTCCCACAGATGTGTGGAGAGATTTTGCAGTGTCTGGAAGTAGCATGGACGGGCTAGGCATGTTGGCAAGGGGCTGGGGAGGTTGCCTGGCCACGGTTATGTGTAAGAAGCAATCCATCGGAAGCCTAGGTGGCCTCTTAGCAGGAGCTTTGCAGGGGGAGCACATGAGAAAAGGGAGATTCACCTAGCATCCTCCATGTTAGCCTCTGATTTGGCAGGTAAATTACATAAAAGAGAGGAACGTGTGAACCTGTTGGTTTGTTACTTTTTACAGCTAAGGTCAATAGGAGGAGAAGACAGGTTAGATCCCCGCTAAGAAGCCCTTCCTGGGATCCAAGAGCTTGGAACTCATGGGAAGAATAAGAGAGTGAGGAAAAACATAGCAACAGAGATAAAAACTAACCCTGCGCCTGTCAGACCCTTAATAGAGAGAAGGGAAATCTGTGATCTTGGGCCTTGACAAAGGTCTGATACAGGAGACTGACAATCAGGAAATACTTAGCCCCTGAGCTGCTCAAATTGGGGAAGACTTTTAAACAAGCAAGAAAAAAGCTTCTCTGAGGCTCTGGGACATGAGAACAGATAGAATCCATCAGAAAAAACTGAGCAACGCAGTGACACGGGCCTCCTTAAGCTAAAGGAGGGGTGACCCCGCACAGTATAAGGGAATTCGGTTTTTAGTGAACTGGCTAAGAAGAGCTATTAGGAACCACTGGCTGTCTCAACCCGAGGTTCCTGTACGTATCAGGAGATAGAGGCCTAGAAAGGAAGGATGGGGATTGTTGAGGAGACTGAGTAGCTGTGTTTGATCCCCAGCTCACAAGGCATGAAAGATCGATGGTCACAGGACAGTTAAAAAGGTAGCTGACTCAGCAGGAACCTTGTGCCTGGTATGGAGGGCTTTGGTGATTTTATGAGCTTCGTGTTGGGATGTGATATTTTTGAAGTGGGAGAGGCTCTAACAGACATGGGTGACCTAGACCAGCATATGAATTGAATTTGTAAAGGAGGTGATGGTGGTGGAGGAGGAGGCGGGTAAGAGGTCTGTAAAAGTCACTCAGAGGGGAAATGTTGCAAGATCTGGGTCAAATTGGAATTCCTAAGGGAAAAATTGACAACATTCCAAATGTACTAGTGAGCTTCTGGAAAGTTTGAAAGCCTGAGCAACAGTGGCCACCAACATTAATAACACAGTACAAACGAGAAAGACTGAGCTCGCCCTTGGGATGGGTAGTCATATACCTGTTGTGGAATATTCCTTGAAGATGTGTTACATTTGCTTCTCCTGTGGAACATTTGTTTACTGATGCAAAGATGTGTTGCAATCTTTTATGTTGCATCCGTTTAACTCTGTGAAGCTGTGTTACTTCACCTGTTGAAAACGTCTGATGGCCTAATAAATAGCTGAATGGCCAAAGGCAAGGCAGGAGAGAGGGATGGGTGGGGCTGGCAAGAGGAGAGAATAGATAGAAGGAAGCAGGAAAGGATCTAGGATCAAGAAAAGAAGGGGTGCACCACACAGCCAGACAGGGAATAAGAACGAAAGAAAGTTATGCAGAAATTGAGAAAGGTAAAAACCCAGAGGCAAAAGATAGGGGGGATAATTTAAGAAAAGTTGGCTAGAAACAAGCCACACTAAGGATGACCATTCATAAGAAAGAATAAGCCTCTGTGTGATTTATTTGGGAGCTGGGTGGCGCCTCCCCCCCCCCCAAAGAGCCAAAGAGTAAACAAAGCAAAACCCACATACACACACACCCACAAACCCCCCACGCACATGCGCGTGCACCCCCCCCCACACACACACATGCACACTCCCCCAGATTAAGCTGTATATACTTCTCTAAGCTGTATATACTTCTCTCCACAGGAAACAGTGCTGGGCATGGGAGTGGTGGCATCAGTACTCACAGATGCCAGGCGTGGCTGAAGGTGAGACAATGGACAATTGTCTAGAGTTCCAGTGCCCACCCACACCCTTCCAGACTAAGAAGTCTCAGAAGCCAGGCTCCACAGAGAGAAGAGCAATGACTACTGGCTGAAACCCAGAGCCTCTCAGATCTAAGGAGCCGACCCAGCCTGCTCCTCCTTGAACCTGGGCATACACATCTGAGCAACACTAACTGGGCTCAGCTGATTGCTGTGAACACAGTTGTCTTTTGTAGACCCTCTAATGGGTACTGTTAAGGGCTGTGTTACAATAAGGTTTCTTGGCCCCCAGCGACCAGAGGTCTAGACCCACAGACCTGCCGCCCCAGACCCCTTAGCCACCCGCTGCTGCTTAGGCTCTAAAATGATTTAGACACTTATATTAACTTTATGTTGTTTGGCTTATGGCTTAGGCACATTGCTAGCTAGCTCTTTTAGCTTAACTTAATCTATTTTATTAATCTGTCTGCCATGTGGCCGGTGGCTCACCTGTGTTTTTTACATGTTTTTTCTTTGGGCAGCTGGCTTGATCTGTCTTGACTCCGCCCTTCTTTTCCTACCTATTCTGATTCTCCACCTACTTTTTCTATGGTGCCTGTCATGGGCCAAAACAGCTCTTTTATTTAAAGATTAATATTCACAGCATACAGAAAGACATTCCCACACCAGGGCTGTGGCACTCAAGAGTTTGGTAGAGGAAGGTGGCTAAGGTAACCAGAGACCAGGCAGGTTGGAGAGATTGAAGATTGTTTATTGTGCTGATCCAGTCACTAATTGGTGAAGTCTTCACATTTTCTTTTCTGCTTTTTTTTTTGATTATTATTATTATTATTATTATTATTATTATTATTATTATTATTATTATTATTTGTGGTGGTGGTTGTAGTTGTTTTGACACTGGAATTCTCACAGCCCAGGCTGGCCTTGAACTCCCCGAAGACTTTGAACTCCTGATCTTTCTGCTTCCAGCGAACGCTGGAATTGCAGACTGCAGCACCATGCTCAGCACCTTTCAATCCTCTATTGCTGGTATAGCAAAGTCCTAGGTCTGTGGTGGTTTGTAAGAAAATGTCCCCCAAAGGGAGTGGCACTATTGAGAGGTGTGGCCTTGTTGGAAGTGGGCCTTGAGGTCTTACATATGCTCAAGATACTGCCCAGTGTCACAGACCACTTCCTGTTGCTTGTAAACCAAGATGTAAGCTAGCCAGCTAATTCCCATCACCATGTCTGCCTGCATGTGGCCAGGCTTCCTGCCATGATGATAATGGACTAAACCTCTGAAACTCCACCCCCTCCCCACACCACCATTGAATGTTTTCCTTTATAAGAGTTGCTGTGGTCATGGTGTCTCTTCACAGCAACGGAAATCCTAAGGCACAGTCTGAGTGGCTCAAACACTGTCTTTAAAAGAAATTGACATTCTTCAGGTCAAAAGTCCAGCCCCGTTATCAACAGTCTAAACATAACAGGGCATTAGGAGAGCTGCCACTCTTTCTAGAAGTTTTAGAGAGAGAACGCCATACTTTTCTTCTCTCCTGCCCTATCTTTTTATGACCTCCTGCCTTTGTGCTCAAAGCTCCGAACTAGAAGGTGTTCTGTTGCTAATGTCTTCTCTTTGGTTCTCTGACCACACCCCAGACTGTTTTCTTCTATGTACTTGTACCTGGCATTGTGTCTACCCAGACCGACCAGGATATCATCCCTGACTCAAGCTTAGTACCTCGGCCACACATGTAGTCTCTTTTGCTGGTGGAAATAATATACATGCAGATTCTAAGGATCAGTGTGAGGACATCTTTGGGGAATAATCTTTTGCTTACCACAGAAACGTGGAACATATTTTAAACAATCAAAAGCACACCAATGTGAGGCAGAAATAGACTAGAGGAGGTAGAAGAAGATACTGAGATCAAATGTTAATCACGGGCTGGGGATATGGCTCAGGCGTTAAAGCCTAGGCTCACAACCAAAAATATAAATGTTAGTCATTTGGGTAACTTCACCCCTTTCTAAAAATCAAAAGACTGTGAAGATCTGTGTGTCTTTGAACAGTTCTGTGGTGTTGAAAGCAGGTCTATGAAGCAGTGCAAGCTAAAGATCTGTTTAATGAACCTTAAACACAGACCTTGCAAGGCTGGGGTGTAGCTCAGTTGGTAGAGTGCTTGCTTTGAATGCAAGAGGCACTGTGTTTGATCCCCGGCACTATACTAGATGTGAGTTGTACAACTGAAATTCCAGTGCTTGGGAAGTAGATGCAGGAAGAACAGTCAAGGTCATTTGGGGAAGCTTGAATTCAAACTGAATTATATGACCCTACCTGACCCATAAAAACAGAACCAAAAACTACCCCCGAACTAACAAACCTAGGCTCCACTTATTCCTTAGTGTCTAAGGAATGAGCCGCATTAATAAATGGAGCTCAGGCAGTCTGAGAGAAGAGATTTTTGTTTGTTTTTAACTAATTAAATACTTCCTTTTGCAGAAATGGTGATGTCCTTTCCCAGACTTGTTAGTGAAGAGCTTGCTGTCTTGAGTTAAGAGGGCTGTCAGCAGAGAGACAGTTCACAGCCTCCTCAGAGAACAAGTTTACACTTCCTCCTGGGCAGCCCATAGCCAGGGCCTGAATCGTGCAGGAACACAAAGCCCAGGCAATTTCTCCCAGTCTTGGGCTATTTTGAAAGAATGTTCTAACTCCAGATCACTGTGCAAACCAGTTCTTAGTCCCCACCTGCTCCACATCCAAGCTCTTCCACCCCCAAAGGCCCATTGTGAGGAGGATATATTGCTCACGGATAGACTTTGTGCTTTCCCAAAGACCTGCTTTAGTATTTCAGAGGAAGCAGGGTCATCTTCACTGGCTCACTGGTCATTTACGTTTCAGACCCATAGGGTGTGAGTACAGGTAGACAAGGGACACCAGCTGCCAGGGCCCCTGTTCTTCTGTCAACCTCTGAGCATAGCTAAGCTTAGAGACACCCATCCCAAACTCCTGTTTTAAACAAGCTGCAAGTGCAGCCACGGGATGCACCAATGAGGTTCACGTCTATATACCATTGCACAGTGCTGTTGATTCCAATGACAAAAAGTAAAATTACACTGCTTTGTTAAAGCAAACACATCTTAGTGATTTTATTTCAGGTCGATTTGCCCCCACATGTTTCCCCAAAATAGTCAAAATATGCCAAGAAAAAAACAAAACCAAGCCATTTATCAGATAAGCAATTTTTGGGTCTCCCCCCTGTGATTGAATATTATAGACATGCTATCAGGAAGAAAAATCAGCACCTGTATTCTTAAATTTTACAAGTTTCTGCATTCATATCTTAGTTATTCTTTAAAGCCCATATAATAACTATAAAAACTTAATAAAGTTAATAAATGTAGAGTCTGAATGTATTTTTAATAGTGGATTGAAAATCTGAGATTATTTTTCAGTGAGACATCTATTTTGATTTCATCTATACAAACCACTTAATTAGAAAAAAATATAAGCAAAGTAGTACTAAGACAGAAATTTTAAAATATTTATCAGGGATGATGATAACATATATATATATATATATATATATATGTAAAACATACATACATATATATATGTATGTGAGTATATATGTTAAGAATCGACCGAATTTAATTTAAGTAGAGCATGTGTGTCTCCTGCTCACCTCCCTAACATACTTCAGCAGTAAATACAAGCCATGTGGTATCAGATCACTTGTAAGCATATTATCTGCTGAATTAAATAAATCTTATTAGGTAATTGCTTTGAACATTCTGTAGAGTCAAGTCCTTCATAAAGTTTTCAGCCATTGATTTTTAAATCTTCATAAGCCTCTCAGGAGGCCAAGCAAAAATCAGGCTGCTGACCCAGCAGGTCTTTTCCTGTGATTGCTGCCTGCTGCCACCATGCCAGCCTGTCAATAGCGCTTATAGAGAGCCTGCTGTGGGACTGAGGTCTGCACCGGCCAAGCAGCAGACTCCACAGAAACAAGAGATTAAGTTTGCCTGGAGCTCACATCTCGATTAGCAATGCCAGCTAGGTTTTATTAATTTCCTGTTTATCAGCAACTATGACAGTGTTTCTCTAGGAGTGGCATGGCTTTTGATGTTCCTTAAACTAATAGAGAAAAGCTCTCATTAGTAACTTTTTTTTTTTTTTTTTAAAAAAAAGACAAAACATATGTAGAATCAGGTAGGCCAGTCTCCAGAGGTTTGCCTAGCCGTAGACGAGGTTTTACAACACAAAGTACCAGATGTATTTCAGATTCAGACATCAAGTTACATTTCTAATCTTGCATACTTTAGGAGTAAAATGTCAGGACATTTTTGTGATTTCCTCTGACCAGTAACACAGGAGGAAGGTTCTTGGTTAGACTTTCTAACCACGCCATGTACAGCAAATCCGATATAGATCCTTTTCTTGCTACTGGAAGGCTCCTGATGACGTGGAAGAAAAATTAAGAACAGAGAAAAAAATCATAGCAGGAAGGTACATCATCTGCACTTCTGAATTAGTAATAACTAGTAGCCTGGAATGTTTATCATGTTCCTCTCAAACAAGAGCACTGCAATTATTTTAATGCAGAAATTAAACTGATGTATTCTTCTGATAATGCAAACATATATAAATGAGAAAAAATGGCTTAGTCACTGTACAGACAAAATAAAATTGTAATGTCTTATTTTTTTTTAAACAGAGATATAGTAAACAGGTATTTGCCTATGGAAGAAGTCACTCTCCCTTCCAATATCTCCTGGTATTTTTTTTTGGGGGGGGGGTGGATATGCATCAGAAGTGGCAATCCTTCAGGCCACACCATGCTTGAAGAAGATACATATATTTTCATATATAGGTCATTTCATGGGGTAAAAATAAAATAGTTGGACATTTTCCCCACTTTTAACACCATTCTTCATTACATGAGTAATATTTTCAGTAGGTAAATTCCTAACATTGGTAGGGCCAGGGGATAAAGGATGAAAATGTAAATGCTCATGGCCTCTTTGCTGACCTGTTGACCAGTTTCCATTCTGCACAGAATCCCGGAGTCAGCCATGGACACATATAACTCAGAAGTACCCACCCAAAGAATCAGCCACGGACACACACAGCTCAGAAACACCCACCAAAGGAAGATGCTTGTTAACCCTGGGGCCTAGGTGGGAGGGAATTTCAGAGTTCAAAGCTCCTAGAGCCTGGCCCATATGGGACCACAGGGGACTTCAGTCCAATACGGACACATTCTGCTGGCCCCAGGAGTGATATAGAACAACTACAAAGTTTAAGCAGGTCTTACTGAAGTTCGCAGGACTTGGTCGTGCTTGTCTTAGGGTGACATTTATCTTCTTTCACTGCCTAAACTCCCACATGCTCCAACTTATCTTTGAAAAAGTTTTCCCACTGGAAGAGTCATGGACCTCTATCTTTCCCTTCTTCCCACCAGTCCTGAGTGCCCAGACACTTACAGCACAATGAGGTTGGCAGCTCTTGAGTGTTCCTGTAAGAGCTCATTCAGTCGGACTTGGCGGTAACTCTGTAGACAGTATTTAAATTGAGGTGAGTGCAGCTCTATCACAGTTAGGAAGGAGACCTTATTTTCTTACCTCAAGTCATGAGTAAGCAGAAAAACTGATTTGTAAAAAGTCACGATTGTAAGAAATAGGGGTGTACTTAAAAATGAAGATGTAATGTTGTAAAGCTTCACAGGAAACTGTAGAACTGTAGAGTGAGTCTGGATGGTCCCCGTGAGGTGGTGGCTTTACTAGACTAGGGGTGTAGCATAACACAGGTGGTAGAAGCAAAAGCAGATGAGACCAGAAGGTTTGGAAACAAGCTTTCATTTCGAGAAAACCAACTGAATCTTGCTATCTCTTTGATAGCCTAAGGAGGTAGGTTCTGTTCTAGTCTGTTTCCTTTAAGCTCCTTAGCAATATCAATATGGGGCTGATTTCAAGTAAAAAGCCACCAGTAAACTCATTGGGAAATTATTAGTGTTAAGACTAATACTTATTTTTGTACTCCACTGGTTCAGAACCAGGCTCATATGTCTGACTCGCTTAATTATATACCGTGTTTCTGTTAAGATTGGGTACCTAATCACAGGCACAATTTATTGTTCTATTTCAGCATTGCTTTCATTAATGCTGTAAGGGTTTAATATTTTCTTCCTGGGACTGGAGAGATGGCTCAGTGGTTAAGAGCACTGTCTGCTTTTCTAGAGGACCCGGGTTCAATTCCCACATCCACATGGCAGATTACAACTGCCCGTAACTTGTTTCAGGGGTCCTGACACCCATGGAAAAACACTCATGTGCATAAAAAAAAAAAATTGTCTTCCTCTATAAGCTCTTGGGGTCCTTGTCCTTTAATGCCTAATTAACATGCTGAGTTTTCTACTTAAATCTTTGTATCTGTTCTTTTCATTATCCTTACTACCTACCACTTCAATTTAAGCTCAGGCCAGAGAGAAACTTCTGGTTATTCTCTGTTCTCCTCAAGCTGCCCTGTGGTTTGTGATCATCCTGCCTCAGCCTCCAGAGTACTGAAATTACTGGCCATTGTTCATTGTTTTATGTCAGTCTCACTGTGTGCACCAGATGCTACTTACACACACACACACACACACACACACACACACACACACACACACACTCACACACACACACTCACACACACACTCACACACACTCACACACATCCTCACACACTCTCTTTCTCTCTCTCTCTCTCTCTCACACACACAGTTATTTTATTATTCCTGTGTGTGTTTGATGTATGTGTGAGTGCTTCAGTGTGCTGGTCAGAGGACAGCTTTTTATGAATCTATTTTCTGCCTCCACAATGGGATCTGAGGAGTGAACTCAGGCCACCTGATAAGCTATCCTGTTAGCCCAGGCACAATATCTGTGTTCATTATTCCAAACAATACATAATACATTTATATAAATATTTTTTTTAAATATTTTTTTCATAGCTATGTTTATCAGGTTAAAGGCCTTCGTTATTGTTTAAATTGTGGGTCAATCTACCTTTTCCCACATTGTATGCCTAATGACTTAAATTATTTTAGATTAATAAAAATACATTTCAAAGGAAACTTCACAATATGGGCCAATAGCTTCTTTTATTAATTTAAAAAAGCTTACTTTCTAGAAAGGAATGAAAACATTTTCTAAATGATTATATCCAGGAGTATGATTGAAAAGTCCCTGAAAATGCAGGTGCCTGGGAAGCTGATGTATAATATCTTAAAATCGACCACTGTTTCCTCTTTCCATCTTAACTAGACAGTGAGGTGAGAAGGAAGGAAGACACATTCTTACCTTCTCCTTGACTGCCTCCAGTTCTGCGTCCGGAATTTTCCATGGACTTTCTCTCTTTAATTTCTCAGCAGTGGTCAAATCTTTGTGGCTTTCATGGAGCCGATACGGTTCAATCATCTCTTCAAAGACTTTCCAGCTGAAATTGGAATTGTAAAGGAGGCCTCACAGTAGGGAATGGACTCATTATTTCACAAATGCAAAGAATCAGAGCAGAATGATATGCAAATCTTTTAAGATTCATCTTTGTAGGTTATGTACTGTAAGGGAGACCATGGGCAGAGTACCCCCTCCTTAGTCAAAGCAAGCGGATGCTGTGTTTGAGACATGGTTAGTTTGCAAAGATCATCAATAGTATTAATTCATGAACACGTAGAAGGTAATTATTCCACAGATATGTTTTCTGCATAATGTAGTTAAAGACCCACTTATACTATAGCCACTGAAGCCCACATCTGAGTCTCCATTTGCTTGAAATGCAGATCAGTGGGAGACATCTATCTGTCACTGTAGTTGAGTGCTGAGGGCCCTCCTCACCTGCAGTCAACTGACAATGCCCACTCCTGCTAGGAGGCTTTGGGCAGATAGGAAAATACCCTGGGTTCTCACAGGCTTAACAGTTTTAATGCAAAAATGTCTGTGGAAAATAATGGTATCCTTGTCCTGGTGTTTGATGTTACTGTCTAAGATTTTCAAATGTCTATTATTCATGTTTGTGTTAAACCAGAGGACAAAAATCAATAACATTTAATGCCTAAAAATTTGAGAGCATCTTAGGGCATCTAAAAATAAATCATTGAGGAGAAAGCAAGAGGCAGTCTGAGAGAGCTATGGAACATTTAAAAATTGCAAAAAGAATCTCATTCTTGTCTTACATGATAATCCCCTAAGATTTATTCTTCAAACTATGGCACGAAGTGAAGCTTATAATTTATGGAAGGAGTTGTCTTTAGAGCCCTGCTTAAGAAGACTTCAACTATGAATAATTTTCTTTGGTTTTATATAATTTAGCTTACTTACAACTTAGTAACTTTGGGATGAATGATAATTAGAATCCATATGCTTTGGGGTTAAGAAATTAAAATATGAAGTGATGAATTTAATTATCTCATCAGTTGGCCTGATTTAGGATTTGCAGGTAAAAGTGCAGCAATTACAAAGAAGTAAAATTGTCTCTGCCAGTAAAGCCTCTGGGTAGGACTGGTGAGGTGCTGAGTGCAATATATTCCTATTGTGCTGACTCACATAGAGAGAGAGGAGAAGGCGGGGTGGGGGTGGGGAAGCAAGAGAACTGATGTGTGCCCCTAGTATTCTTCCAACAATGCATCCATTTGCTGTTACTTGCAACAGTGTCAGTCCTGAGAGAGCTGTGGTGACAGTAAGATGTTGGGTGTGGCCTCAGACCTGGATAATTGCTCTAGGGCTTCTATTTTCCTATAGCCACTGGCCTATAAGGGAGAGTGACAATGGCCCCTGGGAGCCCCAGGAGAGCCAGAGTAATGGGTACGGATACAATGCCTTGGGAAATCGAGGTAGCATGGTGCTGACCAGACTCAGAGCTTAGTTTCAGGATGGAAAGCTGTGTTTACACTCTACATATTCTTATTTCAGTACAGTGTGAGTTTCTCTGCACCTCATCCAGAGCTTGGCTAGAAAATACAGGGTTAGAATGACTCCCCAAGAAACAGATGGAGTAGAAATTAATAGTTGTTTCTACAGTGTCCAGGGTAAGAACTGTCCCATCTACAGCATCAACCAGTGCTAGCACATTTCTATGCTTTCTGCATGAACTGAGAAAAACCAGCTAGTTTGGGACCAATGTACACCCCGTATTATGGTGCCTACCACAGACGGCCCCGTGGTCCCAATGTACACCCCGTATTATGGTGCCTACCACAGACGGCCCCGTGGTCCCAATGTACACCCCGTGTTATGGTGCCTACCACAGACGGCCCCGTGGTCCCAATGTACACCCCGTATTATGGTGCCTACCACAGACGGCCCCGTGGTCCCAATGTACACCCCGTATTATGGTGCCTACCACAGACGGCCCCGTGGTTTAGGGAAACAATGGGTCCTGAATAGCCTGACTTCCATGACTTGGGAGAGACCCTTTCTCTCCTTCTGAATGCACAAGAACAAGCATGGAGTCCTAGTTGCTATTGTCAGCTACCTTGCTTTTATAAGCTAAGTAAACATTGATTGACAGCTTCCTCCAAGCAAAGAGAATAGGAAGAATTAAAGAGAAAAAGTCCTTCGTTATAAAGTTTGTCTTCTAGGCCATTTAGCTGGAAGCCAGCTTATACAATTAGTCGTGTGTGACAATAATTTCTGTCACTTAAATCACTATGAGGGTTCCTTTCCCTTGCACTGAACCATGCTCAGGAAGTGAAGAGGGAGCCAGAGCAGGATCTTGGACCTCCTAGAACTGGAGTCATAGATGGTGATTAGTCAGCATCTAGGTCCTAAGAATCAAACCCTGGTCTCTGGAAGAACAGCCAATGTTCTTAATGCTGAGCCAGCTCTTCAGGCCCCACCTGGGTTTTCTTTGAAGTACCTTTTAATCGACTCTCTCAGCCAAGTAATATCTGCTGCTAAATATAAATGAGTATTAATTCAGTTTTTTAAATTAACTAATAACTGTCTTGCCTTCTACATCATTTTCTTCATACCAAAGTTCAATACTATTTTAACTGCATAAAACTTTCTTGAAGGGGAGGAGGAGAGTGATGCATTTTAATCTAAAATTGTGATAATAATTTAATATTTTACCCTTGGCCCACATTCAGTTTCCTCTTTCAAAGTAATGTATTGTAGTTGTTTTTGTGGACCATGCTAGCATCTAGCATCTTTAAGCTAAATTATCTAGTTAATTGCTTCCAGTTTTCCACATAGAGATTGCTGTCTTTGGCCCTTGACTTTAAATTCAGTTTATACAGAAATGGATTCTAACCACACTATGTCTCTAGGCTCAATTATTTTCTCATTTAGTTGGCATGTGCTCTGTCTTCACCCTTGACCTTCCCATATTTAGAGATAAAGTTTCGATGACAAAATGCTTCCGACATGGATAACCAACATTTCATGGTGACTGCAAGATTTTCGAAAAGATTGAAAAATAACTTAACATGAGCTTGCCCCAAGCAAATCACTGGCAAACTGCTCTTCGCTTTGTATAACACCAGGTGAGAAAGACAAAATAGTGATCTGGGAATAGTTGTTAATGGCAGTGAAGTCTGCCTAGCCAAGAAGGCCACTATGGGTGCTGAAATTGGGACAGTATTCTCTCGATGGTTTAGCTCAATGGCCTGGGACTACATCTGTCTACAAGAGCTTTCTGTTAGATTATACTACCCAGCTTTAACACAAACATGCCTGACCTGCTGTCCTAGGCCACAGGTGCCATGGGCCAAATGACTGCTTTCTGTCCCAAATTAGGACCACTTTCAAATCCTGGGACATGAGTTCCCAGCAGGGTACATGGCATTTTACAAAATAATATGGGTGGAGGGATGGAAGGGAGAGAGAGGAGGCTGGCGCTTCTGAGCACTCTCTGGCACGTGGTCTCCTTTTTTCAAGGCAGTGTACATTAGCCATCAGAATTCTTTAACCTTAGTAAGGATGGATATGTCCTCCTGTATCTTCTTTGCAACTTTGATACAGCAGAGAGAAAATCTGCCAGCCTTTGAAACCTAATTTATTGGTTTCTCAAGGAAGGAAAGTGAAGATCTTTGCAGGAAGATTATGACATTGGTGAGGAACACCAATGAGGTCTGGAATCAAATTTAGACACATAGACAAAACGTAAAAATGCCCGAGAAGACAGTGTGGGGCAAAGGTCAGCGCTGTACTATGACAAGTAGGTTCTCCCATAATGAAGAGGACAGTTGACAAAGGTAATGTATCACCCATTCCGTGACAGAAGAGAGAGGGTAAGAACACAGGGCGGTGGCCACAGCAGCTGAATGGAAGCTAGACTGTGTAACACATAAAGCAACAGACCTGGGGTGGAGAAAACCAGGTCAAAGGGTAAAAAGACACGGGAGTAAAGAAATAGCTGCTTACTTACAAAGACAGAGAATGAAGACAAATTCTGGTATTACAAGAACTAGGTGACTAATTTTTGTTCAGCGTTGAGCAAGGGCTTGAAGAGATACAGCAGTTACCCTCCAGACAACAGAAAGTGGCTTAACCTTGACATATGATGATATCTAAACCCTATCACTAGAGGGTTCATGCAAAAAAAAAAAAATTGCTCAGCTTGTTCTATTATGAAGGATCCATCTCTACCAACTAGAGCCATGCAATGAGCCTGTTGGGTCACATGACTGCAAAGGCCACAGAGGAACTGACTCAGTGAGCTGCAACTCTTCAAATGAAAAGAGATTACATCACAGTCCAGTTCTGATCAGAACAATATGTCCACCTACCAAAGGGGATTATAGATATGTTATTTTTCTTACGTATTTGGAGCTGCAGAAGCATAAGAACATCAGGCGTTCGAGGTATGTATGATACAAGAACATATTATAAAGCATATCTAGTTAGCCCTATAAGTTTCCACTTTCTTACCACAGCGAAGGTGCTCTGTAAAGCATTCTACCTGACCCATAGCCTTACCGAGCTCACAGACATCCTAAACGACATGCAATTCAAGTTTGTCCAGTCAATAAAATGTACATCTCAAGTCCTAATGTTTTTAGATATGTATCAAGTTCATACAGGAAACACTCTACAAGAAGGGAAGAGGTGAGATGATTAGATTGTAAGACTATGGCTTGTCAGAATTGCCAGAGGAAGCAGAAAAAGTGGTCAAGGAGAACCCAGCAGGACTGTAGCCAAGGCACTTAGAAGCCTTCATGTCCCACTGTGAGATTCTCTGTGGGCTTCGGTTCATTCTAAGTCAAATGCAGCAAAACTGTACCCTCAAGAAACAGTACATATAACTGACTATAAACAACCGAAAGCTTCCTGTAATGGCTAAATTGCCAGTCTAAGCAGTTCATTTAATTTATAATTGACTGTGGTTCCAGCCACCACCCTTGCGCCTTTGGGATGCTGCGAAGATAGAACCTGTGATACCGATGGTTTTCAGAGGCTGCTGCTATGAGGTTTGTTGTCTGCATAATTCACACTGTGAAGCCTAAAACCCCAATGTGGTGAGGTTTGAAGGGGGTCTTTAGGGAGGTCTTTGCTTTAGACAGAATCCTAAGGATGGTGGCCCCTGAGGGAATTGGTACACTACTAGAAGAGAAACAGATACCAGAATTCTTTCTCCATCATTATACAAGGACATAAAGGTGACCAGCTTCTGGCTAGAAAGAGAATCAACAGGTACACAGCACCTTGATCTTGGATTGCTAAGCCTCCAAAACTGAGAAAGACATGTCAGTTGGCCAGGCTGCATAGCCTATGGCATTTTGTTAATGGCTAATATAATAATGGAGTTGAAAAATTCAACAATTGATAAGGGTTAAAAGGCTGCCATGCTTTGAAGACATTTCCACTTGTCACGCTCTATTTTCTATTTTCAATCACCTTTCTAGGTCTCAGATTTAGTGGCTCCCTCAAAAGTTCACAGGCCATAAGCATTAAGCCCCTTCCTGCCTGGAACCTAAATAGCCCCAGGATGGGGCCCTTTCCTTAGGTTTCTTACCAGAACCGTCTTCTCTCTATTAACACGGACTTGATGGCGCTGTGACATAGTTATTGAAGAGCATTCTTTAATGTCTGTCAAGAACACCTTACAGTACATTTTCAACCCTTTGTTAAGTGACACTAAAGAGTGAGGCAGGAGCAGGGACCCACGAGAGGAGCTTACTAAACAATTCACACCTTTCTTTGTTTGGCTTAACGTTGATGTCTCCAATTATATGGATGTCTGCAAATTTTATCCTAAATTTGCTGAGAAGAGAAGCCATTCTGAAAAAGAGAGAGAGAGAAACCACATCGTTAGTGCGCATGTAATTACCTTCCATCCAAAGTGTCTTTGTGTTTGAATTAAGGCACCAAAACCAATCAGTACAGCTTTCAGATGGAGGCTTTTCAGTTTTGAGTTCATTGGAGATGTTACGTAAGGACAAAGCTGCTCCACCAAGGGCATACAGTAAGCCCTCAAGTCCATTGAAGTGGCACCCACCTGCTAGCTCAGGGCCCTGGGGTATGAGGGCTGTGAGTTAGAGGCCAGCGGGACACACTTGGAGAAACCTTGCCATAAAAGTAAAATCCAAGAATTAAAAACAAAGAAAGCCTGGTAGATACAGAGAGCAGAGAGAGCAAAGGGAATGCTGAATTTATCTTCATGAGCGAGAGTATGAACCTTCTTCGTCATCAGCAAGACAGAAGCATCCTAATTCTTATCACTGGAAGTTTTTATAAAGTTGCCAACAAACTAATAGTTAGAATGTATGGCTATATGTTGTCCCCCACCCCTAGAAGTTTATTGTGTATACAGTATTCTTGTATGCATGTACACCTGCAGAATAGAAGAGGGCACCAGATCTCCTTATAGATGGTTGTGAGCCATCATGTGGTTGCTGGGAACTGAACTCAAGCCCTCTGGAAGAGCACAGTGCTCTTAACTACTGAGCCATCTCTCCAGCCCGGAAATTGGTAATTTTAACTTAAAGTTACATAGACCTTTATAAAGTGGTCCAGAATTTCCTAAACTTATATGCTTAAATTTTGTCCAATTGGCTTGCTATTCTCTATTTCTTTCTCTTTTTACCTATCTGTCCATCCACCTCTTAAGAGGGATTAATATATGCGATATTATTATATGAGTATTGTAATATATTTATTGAAAGCAAATATATAAATATACTTATACCCTTATTATGAGTGTGTGTGTGTGTGAATTTACCTGAGAGAGAAAAGAAAATATGATTATTGATGGAGTGACAGGTCTGTCATTATTGCAGTTTCTGGAAGGTATAGAGCTTAGGACTTTAGCCTGCCACACAGGACCTAGAGCTGCTGCTCAGGTTTCCTTGACAGTGATTAGTACACCATGCTCCTGGATGCTGGTTATTCTCACATCTACACATCAGCTCCAAGTGGCTACATTAATAAAGAATCTACATGAGGCGACTTAAAACTCGCCCCCCCCCCCAGGGTCTCATGATATAGCCCTGGCTGGCCACATAGTCCAGGTTGGCCTTGAACTTGCTATGTAGACCAGGCTGAATCTGCCTGCCTCTGCCTTTCCAGTGCTGAGAATTCAGGCATGTTCCACCACATCCAGCTAGCTCAAAGTTGTTTAAAACAGTGGAGTGGCCCATCCTCAGAATGACCAGAAAGGCGAGCCACAAATTACTCACGAAATTTTTTCCTCTTCAATACGGTTGATCTTTCCTCCGACATAGATTCTTAACTTACAATCTTTCCATTTTTTTCTGAGAGTCAAGATGTATGGGATAAGAAGTGTTAACCCTGGAATAAAAAGTAAATTACAACAGAAAGCATGAGCAAAATTGAGGGGTAAAAAATGATAGCATTATTTTTATTCATTCCCAATATCGCAGCTCTGAAATGATTTATGGCCTTTAAGAACTCAGAAATGGGGTTCTTGAACAACGCCCTTTTCATACACAAGGCGCTTTGTTAAAATCACCAATCAGGAGTCCCGCTCCCTGGAGGACATTTCAGACTCTTACCTCCATCATCAAATAACCACCAGACATCAATTGTCCCTTTTCCTTGTTTCCTTCTGAACTGAGCACTGGCTTCCACTAGCTTCTGGTTGAACTCCCCTACGTGCATGGACTGAATGGTGTTGATGCTTCCCTCTGAAACAGAGCACACCGTGATACATCTGTTTGTCTTTTGAGGACAGAAACAAAGTGACTTTCCAATAAGCCCACTGAGGAAAAATGGAGCGTTCCTGGTGTAACGGCTACATTTTCAGCTCCATTCTACAAAGTAAACAGTTTAGCTCCCCTTCCTTAGCTAAGGAAAGAATTGCCCTCCTCCCCACTCCGGTCCTGTCTTATTGTAAAACAATGCGTTATTTTTAGACTCCTTTTATTCTTATGATGGAATTATAATTTGGGTGTATGGTGGCTTTAACTTAGAGATACCCCACAGGCTTATATTCTGGGTTGTTTTCTCCCTCTGGCTGACGGTGCTATTTAGGCTGAGAAGCTTTTAGGAGTGCTCAGCACAGTTACAGAAAGTAGTTCAGTGAGGGGTGGGCTTTACAAGTTTATGGCCTGGCTCCTGCTATGGGGCCTACCCAATATATACATACATACATCATCTGCCTTGAGCTTCTGCTGCCAAAGATGAAGCCTCAGTAGTGGTTCATCTTTCCTACTCTGCTGGGCTAAAACTCTCTGAACTCATGAACCTCTGGGAATCTTTCCCCCTTTAAGGTGAGTTTTGTTCTGTCTTGCTTTTGGTCAGGAGACCACGAAAGAGTAAGCAATGTCTATGGGGGTGGGGAGGGGAACAAAGTGTCACCCGTGACCCCTCTGTGGAAAGAAGGCTACTGGGAAAAAGGAAGGTACAGGAGAAGGAGGGGGAGGGGACAAAATGGGAGAGAAACAATACAAACAACATTTGTTTGAAAAATGCTCTAATGGTGGGGTTGGAGAGATGGCTCAGAGGTTAAGAGCATTGGCTGCTCTTCCAGAGGTCCTGAGTTCAATTCCCAGGAACTGCATGGTGGTTTATAACCATCTGTAATGAGATCTGGTGCCCTCTTCTGGCCTGCAGCCATATATGCAGGCAGAACACTGAATAATAAATAATTAAAAAAAAAATTGAGAGAGAGAGGGAGGGAGGGAGAGAGAGAGAGAGAGAGAGAGAGGAAAGAGCTGAGCTTAACTTTGAACTTCTTATTCCTTTTTAGGCTGTATTGCTCAACTGAGATTAATATTACAAATAAGCCAACAATGGGAGAGAATGACTTTTAAAGTCTTATTGCTAATTAAAATTTTAAACATTTATTTATTTTTGCACTTGTGCATGTGTGGGCACATGTGTGCCATGGCATGCACATGGGGTTAGAGGCCAACTCTGGGAATGGGGTTTTTCCTTTCTCCCTATGGGTCCCTATGGGTCCAGGCACAAACTCAGGCCTGGTGGTAAGCCCTCTAACCTGCCTAGTCACCTCATGGGCCCTTTATTAATAATTGTATAGCAATTCCAGATTCAGATTTAAACATACAATTTTTATGGAAAAGTATGTATGTATGTATTGAGACAGGGTCTCTCTACATAGCTCTGGATATCCTGAAACTCATTCTGTAGACCAGGCTGTACTCAAACTCACAGAATCTGCCTGCCTCTGCGTCCCGAATGTTAGTATTAAAGGTGTGCGCCATTATTATGAGGAAATGATATTCCAAAGTGCATGAGAAGAGGCTGGAGAGATCGCTCAGAAGAGTGCTTGCTGCTCTTCCAGAGGATGAACGCTCCGCCCCCAGCTGCCATGTGCTTATGTCAGTTGTTTATATATTCTTATAACCCCAGCTCAAGGGCATCTGGTGTCTTCCTCTGGCATTCACACATACACATAAATTAAAAATTAATCATTAAAAAAAACTTGGTGGGAAATTTTAAGCTTCCCACAGTCTGTATTTCCCGTCATTCTCATGTTACAGGTAAATTTTCCACCTTGAGCTACACACACTAGAACAAGCCAATGGAGTTGAACTATTTACAGGTTAGGGAATGGTTTTTTCAGGGCTGGCTGTCACCATAGATCAGGAGCTGGCGAAGCTTCAGTTTGGATACTGCCTCTGGACCAACAGTGAAGCAATATCCACCCTCACAGCAGTGTGTATGACAGTCTCGGGGGCTCTATGTGCATTCTGATTTTATACCAGCAGAGGCCGCTGTGGACCTCATTAAATTCAAACACTGTTTAGGAAAGAAGGCGTTTCAAAAGTAAATAAATTAAATAAATCTCTTATTTCCACAACTTTAAACTAATTCTCTCACGTTAGATCCTCTGTCCTCAGGATGTCTCCCAGACATGCAGAGATACGTTTACCACTAGGCCAAAGCTACAGGAAGTAATTAGTGTCAGTGAAGAGATCAGTCTCGAATTCTGGTCAGTTATAAAGATGCTTTTCCAGAAACAGGTTTTTAACTGTATCCCATTTGCCTAGTGCACTAGCCAGCTGTATGGCCCTTACATGTCTGCAAGGTAAGGAGTGTATAGATAAAATTGATGGTTATTATTGGTTATTAATTTTCTATTTTTCCATCTCAGTAGATATTTCTATTTTGAGGCACCTAGTCTACATAAGCTTTAGGTAACTCCCAAGCTAACTTCTTCCTTCCTTCCTTCCTTCCTTCCTTCCTTCCTTCCTTCCTTCCTTCCTTCCTTCCTTCCTTCCTTCCTTCCTTCCTTCCTCCCCCCCCCTCCCTCCCTCCCTCCCTCCCTCCCTCCCTTCTTTTCTTTTTTTAGTAAACTGCAGGATGATTCTTCCTTCCTGAAAGATGCTTCTTCTGACCCCTTCGAGATATTCAGCTCTGTGCTCAACTTGAAGTCCTGCTCCTAAGATTTAAAAGTGCTTACCTATTTTAGGGGCCGGCTTGGTGATGTTCAGCTTGCCGGCTTTCTTGAACAAGCCTCTTAGGCCTCCCTTCCCCTCCTCACACTCATTGTCTTTGATTGCAGCCTCCAGAGCCAATCTCTCCTGCTCCAGTTTCTCCAGTTCATCTGAAGAGAGTAGACACAGGCAGCAACTTCACTCAGAGAAGCCATGTTTCTAGGAACAATCTTAGAAATAAGTCTAGCGTTTCATATAATTATGCAATAAGATGGCTTTTGCAATGGAATGATTTTCTTTTCCTGATCATTAAAAAGTAATATTTTCAGTAAGTTGTATTCAGAAAGTAGTAACCGCTTCTCAGAAAAATAACTCCATGCATGGCATCATGGGATTTTGATTGGTGAGGGCAAGAAAGCTGCTCTTTTTTGGTTTCTCTGTGTAACAGTTCTGACTGTACTGAAACTCAATTTGTAGATGAAGCTGGCCTTGAACTCACAGAGACCCTCCTGCTTCTGCCTCTGGCATGCTGGGATCAAACTTGTGTGCCACCATGCCCAGCTGAAGACTGATACTTTTTTTTTTACACCTTTATACCACCATCCGGAACACCTGACCTAGTGAGATGCTGTCAATGCTAAACCGTTGACTTAATGATTAAGTTACCAGGTAGGATTTTTGACAAGCAGAAGTAACAATATTGCAGACATATATATGCTGAGCATGCATCCATCCCACACAGCAAGGCCTCTGAATTGAAACAGAAAACTAAGAACAAGAATTATAGACAGATACCTGGGAATGCTGGTGTACACATTATAATCCCAGCACTAGGGGGGTGGGGCAGATGGGCCAGGAATTCAAGGTCATCTCTGGCTACACAAGTGAATTTAATACCAGCCCAGGCGATAGTGAGACTGTATCTCAAAGGCCCAACAGGATGGGGGTGAATTAGAGAAACATAATCAGATTTTAGAATCAACTTCTCTGATCTTTGAATATAAACTGCAGTGAACAAAATATCCAGCACTGATTGTGTTCTGTAAGAACATAACAATGACCAAAAATAGCATCATGGAGTGTGACCAAAGGCAAATAGCCATAACCGAGGATTCTGGGAGAATGCTGGTGTCCAGATGGTGGAAACATCACTTGAAACCCTTGAGTCTAAACCAAGAGTCAAACTGTGCAAAATTTTCTCCAGAAGGTTCAGGACCACAGTCCAGGCTTTCATGTTGTACCTGGCTGTCTTTTAGAGAATGGATTTTGGTCATTTTGGTAAGTTCCTAGCTGGTCTCTCTCCCTCCCCATCTCTCTACATAGCATAATATAATATATAATCTCTCTTTGACCTTAGCAATAAGAGGTTCTAAACAGTCACATGACAGTGTTGAGCTAACAAGTATATTCTCGAACTTCTGTCAGATCTAAATCTCATTGCCTGCTGAGATGTCAACCTTGGGAAATGAGCCCTTCTCCAAGGGGGAGGGCAGAAAACTCCGATTCAGTATTACAAAACCCTGCTCTGGCTTCTGTAAATGTCAACCCTCAGAACCCATTGTCTTATCTGTCTGTGGAGGGACAATTGTGCCTTAACTAAATCTGTCCAGCTACACAGAGCCACCTGGCTCCTTTCCAGGTCTTAGCAATTAATCTTGTGTCAGTGGCATGAGATTTAGAGCCAATTCACCCATGTGATCTCTCCGAAGCTTCAAAGGTTCTTATGATGAGTGGGCTGTAGAAAGGCTGGGGATGAGGCTGATGGTTTTAGAGATCAGGCAGGTCGGGCCGGCACTGTTACCGACAAGAGAGGGCAATCTTCATTGCAGTGGGGGCCTCAGGTCAGAGGAGCTCAGCAGCTGGCTTTCTGTGACTACGGTCATTTTATCCATGTCTCAGACCTCCTGTGGAATAGAAAACCTCCTTTCCCTCCCTCCAAGCTTCATAAGAAGAATATAAACAGAAGCGTGCCTTGGAGTTTCAGGAAGAACAGAGCAGCAATGTAGTCATTAGGCAGGATATTTATGCCCCTTCGGGAAATGGGTCTTCTCAGGCAAAGCAAACTAACCATCTTGAGAAGGCTGGGAGTTGTTTTTAACACCCATTTATTTCACACTCTCTGGGTGCTGTGGTTTTTTCCTTTCCAAATCACTCAGAAATGGTTACTATGAGTTTCTTCATTTGGTAGATGAAGACACCAAAGCTCACAGAAATTAGGTAACTTGCATGTCTATAATCAAGCAAGGCCAGGACTTAAGTGCAAAAAAGGCAGTTTGGCTACCAGTCTGCTTGTCTCCCAGCATGAAGACCTTCTTGTGGGCTCATCATGAATACAGGTGTTTCTACTAGCTGTTGGCCTCTTCATCAGATGAACTAAAACATTGACAGGCACAAGGTGCCAAGGCAAACCACACTCTCAATGATGATTCTGGAACATGCCATTTTAGGGAGGGCTCTAAAGATCTGGCTTGCATGGGAGACTGCCTCAGAGTTCTGGCGGGAACATTCTCTTCCAGGAGCTTAGTTGTGAATTACTTGGAGGTAACTGCAGGACTGCACAGAGGAGGGGTGGCTCCTTTTTTGTTCTTTGACCAGCCCCAGCACACCTGGTGCTTAGCTACTAACAATGCTCTCCTCAGGCAAAGATAGTTTAAATAGTCTTTTGTAAAAGAGCCAGCTGGCTGAGCACACCTCAAGTGACTCTAGCAGTTTGTTTCAAGATGAATGCTCAAAGCAAACTGCCGAACCCCAGGTCCAGGAGACAGACCAAAGTCTGCTCTTACGCTCCAAGCTCCTTAGTTCCCTTGTAGAGCAAGCAGACAGGCTGGTGAAATCCGTTCTGAAGGCTACAATTAGCTTGCATGGCTATCTTGGGTCTCAGGGCCACAAGTGGTGCTATCTCCCCTGCACATAGGCTTGCAAGTCTTCATTCGAAATGGCTCTTCATCATTTACTCTGTGGGAGATAGATCAAAGACCCTTCCCGTGAAGTGTCCCTTGGATGATCTAGGTGTTGAATTATGTCTGATGTACTGCATACCTCAGTTTGCACTGGAAATGAGGGTAGACTTTGCCAAGACATTTAAGAGGGAAACTTGTCAGCTGAGTCGCAAAGTAACTTTTAGTCATAGAAAGGGGTGATTCAGGGTCATGAGGTTGACATTAAAGATTATTCATTCTATACCATAGCCATGAACATCACTATTGTATACTTCCTTCTCCCTCCCCGCCCTCTTTTTGAGACAGGGTCTTCTGTAGCCTAGAAGTCTTCCTGTAGCCGAGGCTCTCCCGAGTCTCTGCCTCTTCATCCCAGTGCTGAGATTACAGGCCTGTGCTCCTAGGCTCAGCTACAACTACACTTCGAATATTCAAGAATCAAGGAAGAATCACGTGGAAGCTTTGCTTCAGATGCTGCCTTGCAGGAAAAGCTATTTTAGTCCTGTTGTCTTAAAGGAAACTTGGACTTAGACAGTGCAGGTCATTTGTCCAAGGTCACATAGATAGTAACACATGCCTTCTGCCTCCTGTGCTAACATTCGCCCATGCCACTCTTGCCTTTGAGTCTTACATAGCCTCCGCTAGCCTCAAGATCACTGTGCAGCCAAGGCTGGCTTTCAGCTCCTTCTAGCCTCAAGATCACTGTGCAGCCAAGGCTGGCTTTCAGCTCCTGGTCTTCTTGCTTCAGCTTTCGCAGTGCTGGACTACAGGATGTGCCACCACACCCTGTTCATCCTTCTTTGCCAGAGATTCTTGACCTTCCCAGTGCTGCCACCCAGTTCCTTATGTCGTGATGACCCCCACCATGAAATCACTTGCATTGCTACTTCATAATTTTGTTACTGTTAAGAATCATAATGTAAATATCTGTGTTTTCCAATGGTCTTGAGTGACCCCTGCGAAAGGGGTCGAGACCCACAGGTTGAGAACTACTGCTCTTTACTGTTCCTTTGTGACCTAATTATGGTATTTGCCTTCCCTTTGCTTTTATAGATTTTGAGAGAATCCCAAAGCTATAACAGTGAAAGTAGATGACCTTAGGTTGTCAGTTAAGGGCAGGATTTGAATAACTTTTTTCCTGCATAGCCCAAAACAGTTCTAGTGAGACCAGATACCCAAATTGCTTTCAACAGTGGTTACTGTGTTCCTAAGTGTTGCATAAACTGACCATAGAGCAACTAATTAGAGAGACTATATTTTGAAATTCAATTTAGTTGTCAAAATGGCCTCATGTTCTAGTGTGTCCTTTAAAAAAAAAAAGATGTCATTTAGAGTTTATAATTCACCATCTGCTTTGAATCTTAAAGACAGCAGAAGGAGGAGCAGAGAAAGCCAGAGGGCAGTCATATTCCTTCCCATCTTAGAGCTTCTTCTTTTTCTTTATTTATTATAAATTATAACTCTTCCCTCGGTCTATCAACTTGAAGCCCCAAATGCTCATCTGAGTCAGTTGTTGATCCCCAGGTGAAGTCAAGCTGGATTGAAGGCAAGAAGCCGTCCCGCAGCCTTGCCTTCCAATCAAGCAATTATTTACTGCTAGGCCATCTGTCTTTATTTTGCTAAGCCACTTTATCAGACACAGCAGTATCACCGTGCTCTGAGCGGGTCATAAATCGTGCAGTACTTACACAGGGTACTCAATTGCGAACTACACTCCATCACTTTGTTTTGCTACCGATGCAGTCTGGGTGTTTTGTTGTAATTGGCAAACTTGCTAAATACCTCTGGGATGTGAAAAATATGAAATGCCACATTTTTTGTGTTGTCAGGCAACAAATTAATTTATTAAGAGGAAGTATTAGGTGACTTGCGGTGGTGAACAAGTTATAATGTTATGAGCATCAATCTTATTTAAACAAAAGTTATTCTCATATGAGTTTGTGACACAGTACAGAAACGATTGTCATTAGCTGGTAAATTACCTAGAAAGCTGATTTCTACTCACTGCTTTATTAACTGTGGTATATGGGCTCTGAATTGCTAATGTTTCCCTTAAATTATAATCTGTGATGACTCTGTGGTGCCCATGTTAGGAAAGCTATGATGATAATCATTAACATACTGTAATGCAATACTGAAGATTTATCAGGTTCTTATTAAGCCTTACATTACATATAATATGATGAACTGCAATTGTTTCTTCTAACCCAAAATCTAATATAAGGGGTATGCCATAAATTGCTGGAGCTTCATAACAAAGCATGGAGCTGGGATATCAAGCTAATTTCTATCATTATGATTTTTTTCACATATTCTCCATGTATTTGTGTGCCATTGCTTTCTGTTTACCTAGATAGCTAGTATTTGTAATTATTTTATTAACATCCAACTGTAGGTTCCTTTTCTTGGCTAAGAAGCAGAAATGCTTCAAACATCAAAGTTGATCTAAATAGTACTTGTTCTTCGGGAAGTTTAAGGGAGCTATAGCTCAGTGCCAGGCTTCTTTGAGACACATTACAGAATCTAGTGGCTATTTTGCTTCATAGAAATAAACTGATGATGCATTTTGGTGGCTGGAGTAGTAAGAGGTAGAGGTAATGTTTTTCAGCTACATCATATATATCAACTTGAAGAGACTCACATAATACACAAAGCAAATGCATAATATAAATACAAGTTATATTTGTTCATTCTCATTTTTTATGGCCCCAAAGCCAGAAGAAAAATCAAAACACATTGGACACAGGATTCAGAGGATCTGAGTTGGATCTGACCAGAAAGCCTTCTCCCTGAGGCTCAGCTTCTCTAGTACTAGAAGGTACTATGCAAGCTTCCATGGGAGCGAAGCAGTCAATATAGTCCTACTATGCTGAGATGTCCATGAAGTCCAAAAATGACCCGAGCAATAAGATATCCCTAATGAGGCAATAGTGGCACTCATACCTTAGTGGTAACCAATAGCTGTCTAATTGGACATAAAACCCTTTTGACAAAAGGGAAACCATGCCTCGTACTGGGAACCTAGATAACTCATGAATCTTAGAGAAAAACCCACTACTTCCGCTTTCCTAAACCAGCATCATTCTTAACTGCATTCTGGGGGCTTATACTTATGCCCCTAAGTATGGTCTTCATCCCTCATCAAAGAAATTTCTCTTTCTAATAAATGGGGGGAATTACAGAAATGTACAAGTGACCAAAATGCAGAGAACAACTGGGGTGCCCAGCCCCTGTTGATACATCTACAACACAACTTCTGTATCTGAGGCTCAAGGATCATCTTGGAAGAGAGGGTATAATGACTGTAAGAGCCAGAGGACCAGGAAATCTGCAGTGGAAGTGTGTCTCCTAGAAATGACAGAGGAGTTTCTCCCATAACCCTCAAGACTGCAGCTGCATAAATAAGACCTGAACAAGGATTTCAACACTATAATTTTAGAGACGCTTCTTTCGCTACAGTTTCCCATGTCAGGCCAATTATATTTCATTCACTCTAACTGAACTTGCGGCACCTGACAATGTTGATCATCCCTACAGCTCCCCGGACACCAGTCAGTCACCTGGTCACTTTCTGGCCCCTTCATAGCTTCTTTCTTGGTCTATATTTGCATGGTTGTCGTTTCCATTTCCAGCTTACCTACAGTGATTTCCCACTTTCATTTGCTGGGAGTGGCCACAAAACCACCATGCATTCAAGAGATTCAAACAATGGAAACTTGTTTTTAACCATTCTGGAAATGAGAATTCCAATATCAAGGTGTTAACTGAGCCGGTTATCCCAAGGTCACATGGTCTAGCTTGAGGGTGGTGCTTCCCACATGGTGATGCCTAGTTTTGGGTCCTAATCTCCTTTTGTAGGAACTCTAGAAAAGTTGAATTGCAGTCTATCCGTGTGACCCTATTTTACATTAATTACATCAATGATGATCTTTGTAGACAGCTCCAGTCTGGGGCATTAAGGTTAGGACTTCAACATATTAATTTGGTGGTTCGTGGAGGCATAGTTTAGTCAACAACATCTAAATCTGGATCTCAGATGTAGGTAGATTTTGACTATTGACTACCCACTGAACATCCCCATCAGGATTTCCCACTGCCTTTGAGTTGTCTCCTTAAAGCTTAAACATGTCCTTACACTTCCCATCTCCTTTGCTAGCTTTCTGCCCTCAGCCAACCAGGGCTTTTTTCTATTCTCGGCTCCCTATCCTAAATCTTATAGATTCAATCAACCTCCAATGCTGCTCTTTATGTCTCCAAAATACTTCTCCATCCTGCTGTTTTCTTTTCATCCCTGAAGGAGCTCTCCAAGTTTGGCCTATTACCTCCCTTAATTCCATTATTGTAGAAATCTTTTTCAAGTACACATTTTTACAGTTTTTCCCTTGGTGAAATATTTTAAAGCAAATTAGAATCATTAACACTCACTCCTAGAATGTTTGAAATTCTCAAATTCTAAAAATTAGCTTCTTAGTCTAAAAAATAGTGGGTTTCTTTTGTATATATTTTGTACATATTACTGTGTTTTGCACATATTTCTCCCTCCCCAACTACCTTCTGCTGTCGCCCTTCCTACTGGTCCCCTTTCTCCTCCAAACACACCCCATCCTGCTTTCATGTCACATACATGTATGAATATGTATGTATAGTTAAACGTAGATTTCACAATGAGAATAAAAGACACATAACTTTCCTCATTCTAGGTTTCTTTGAGCCATTCCCCAAATGACTGAAATGGTATGAACTTTATAACTCAAGTTTGACCATTAAACCGTGACTCACATTCTTCTGAGGGCTCTCATCGGACTACAACCCACATTTGAGTGCAGCAGAAGAAGCTTGGGAAGCCCTCATATTGCCTTGCACTTGTCTCTTTGGTGGTACTGAGCTGCTCTGGCTGTGCATGTTCCACCCATTCCTGTTCCTCATCTTAACCTTTCTTCATGCTCACCTCTGGGCAAGAGATGCTTGTTCTCAAGTCACATTATCCTTCTGTCCCTCAACACTGCTTACTTAACTCCTACTTATCCACTAAACCTCTGTCTTAGGGTTTGAAGAGAACCATGGCAGCTCTTATAAATGAAAACATTTACTTGAGAGTGGCTTGCTTACAGTTCAGAGGTCTAGTCCGTTATTATCACAATAGGGAGCATGGCTGTGAACAGGCTGACATGCTACCGGAGGAATAGCTGTGAGTCCTACATCTTGCAGGCAACAGGAAGTCAACTGACAGACACACACTGAAAGCTCGCACAAAACAGATCTCAAAGTTGCCCTCACAGTGACACACTTCCTCCAACAAGGCCACACCTCCTAATAGTACCACCCCCTTTGGGGGCCATTTTCTTTCAAACTACCACAACCTCAAATCATTTTTCTTCCAGAAGCTTCTTTGGGCTCAGATGCCCCTTCTTTACCATGGTTTCTCATTTATGCATAATGATCACGCTAATATTCATCTCCCTACTACAGTGCCAGTTTCTTAAGTGTAGAAAGCAGGTTTACCTTAATATCATCTTATCATTAATAGCAATATCTTCACCTGCGCTCTGCATGCTATACAAAAGGCATCCCAATATCTCCTTGTCTTAGTGTTATCAGAGGACTCAGTAGAGAAGCTTGGCTGAAGAGAAGGACTCTTTCAGAAACTCTTCCCATGTGCTCTCCTTATTTTCATATGCCAAGAGGATATATTGAAATTCTAAGACCAAACAGCTCTATCAAATTCTGTCTAGTGAAGCAACAGGTTTTGATCGGAATGAGTATTTCTGCCTGTTCTTTACTTAGTGATTCACAGACATGATACATTCAGGTTTATTTCCATGTCACTTACAAACCAGTTCTTGGTCACCTGAAAGCAAAATACATGGTTCTTTTTGGCGGCGGGTACACTCTTTTGAAACATCTTGTAGAAATTAATTTGGCAGACTATTTTACGGAAGGTGTTTATTTACCTCCATGCTGGTTTTGTGGTATCACAATAAGGAAAATCATTGGCTACCCTTAGTCTACATCTCTGATTACCAGGACAAAGGCCACTTTTGTTAGACTTGGGAAAGCACTTGGAGTGCACATACCATGGGCTGAGGAGTATCATTTCATCTACACTGAGCACTCTTCTGACCCTGCCGCCTAGAACCGTCTGTTGAGTGGATGAAGACAACACTTACCTTGAACCTGGAGAACTGGAGAGATGTCAAACCCTTGGCTGATTCTGACAATGACCACACCAATCTCAAAGTCAAAGGCATCACTGGAAGGGGAAGCAACATGTTAAGTGTTTCCAATGTTTTCTTCAGCCTTCCCATGGGGTAAATATTAAACTTGTCTCTAGGATTTTTGATATCATGAAGCTATTAAAATTCACTTTAGAATACAGTGAAGACCTGATGTCTTCTTTGGGTTTGTTCTTTCTCCCTTTGCGCCTTTGAAAAATAAATTCTGGGTAAGGGTAAACAAATGATTCACTATGAAGCTGATTTGTTCTATTAATCCTACCAGCTAGGCATTTTGATTAGGAGATCTCTACATTCTTTAAAATAATTAATCTATTATTAGATGATCAAAACAATCTGACATTTTTAGAATGGCACATTTATAAATTGCAAAATCTTTTGAAATTATCTGCCTTTCCTTTCTGCCTGAGAAGACCTCTTCAGTGACATTGGACCTCAAGTTCATGGTTTTAAACATTTTCCATTACATCAGTCTGGAGGCACAGGCAGGTGGATCTCTGAGTTTGAGGTCAACCTGATCTACATAGTGACTTCCAGGACAGTTAGGCTGACATGATTGAAACTCTGTCAACAAACAAACAAAAAGGTTTCCAGTTTCTCCAAGGAACTTTAGTTATAGACTCTGCACAGGCTCTTCAGAGCAAGGCTTCTCCCTGGAAATCCTGTGCACTTGTACACAGCTCTGATGCCTTCTCTGCCCCAGCCTAAGCAGATTAAAGGATGTGGATGAGAAGGAAAAGCTGTTCAGTTTATCTCAGCTTCTGTAGTACATGTTATAAATCTGAAAGCAAGCTTATTACTTATTTGTGTTAACAAACGTGTCCCTCTGGAAGTCCCTTTGTTAACTCATCTGCAGAACTGAGACCCAGAATTCAGTATGGTCAGTCCTCCTTCTGTGACTATAGCCTGTGACTGATTGCTTGGGCCACCCGCCACGATATGATGTAGCCAGTGATGGTCATATAAGCAAAAAGCTTCCAATAGTCGACCTAAGCTTTCAGGGAATGATATGAAGATGCTCTTCTCAAAACAAATTATCTTCACTTACAAAATAGGTGTATTCTAACACAGAACTCTACATAAGCAAATATTGTTTCTATCTAAACTTAATTATGAAAAACTAGACAATTTTCACACACACAAAAAGATGTTGATTCTTTTATAGGCAGGTTGATTGGCTTTAAGGGACATCTTACTTTCCAAAGCCTATGAATACATTTCCTAACAAGACAAAAGGGACTTTGCATATATGATTAGGTTGAGAGCTTTGAGGCAGGGAGAATATCCTACCACATCAGCCTGGGCCAAATAAAACACAAGAGTGCTTGAAAATGAAGTTGAGAGACAGAAGAAGTCTGTGGAATGTGCTTGTTGCTGGACTAGAGATGGAGAAAGAGCCACACCCACTCATCGGCAGCTTCTAGGAGCTGGGAAAGGAAGGTAGGTCTCGATACTAGAGTCTTCTATGGACAATCTAGTCCGGTCCACTTTGATTTGGGCACAGAAAGTGTTAGATATCTAACTCATCAAAACCTTAAGGCAGATTCTAAGTGAGAATCTGTGGCACATTAAGACTTTTTTTACTCAAAGGAGTGTGGTAAAATGCCATATGATTGTAGGCCAACATTAACGGTGTCTGACTACTTTCTTCCTGCTTTCTCTTTGGTGGTAGAATTATTCAGTTTTACACTAGTGTGAACTTGGATTATCTTAGTTAACACTGAATGTTACTACTAAGAAGACCAGTGGTTAATGTGTTGTAAAAGCCAGGGGTTTCCTCAGTTTGATGTAACTAGGCTCTATTGTTTTGATCTTGGAATTGAGTGTTTGGGATGATGATGAGGTTGGTCCCAGGAACAGTGCATCAAATACCAACTGTGAAGAGGTACACAGCTCTCTTAGCTTATATGTGATTATATCTTATCTCTGCTTGAATTTTTTCTCTACCCTGCTTGTTGGCATAATAGCCAGCCAAAGATTCCAAATGCTTTGAAAGAAAAATTTCCTTCCCTTCTACCTGTCTTTTGCCTTCAATGTAGTAAATAAACTTTTCGATTATGCTGTAAACATTATATACCTGAGTGACTTCTATACTTTGAACACTTGCCTTTTTGACTCCAATGTCACCCCATCCCACCTCCTCTGATACTCCAACTCCTTCTACTTCTCATTGGTGGTCTAGAGTTCTATTTTACCACTTTTGTAAAGAATTTACAGGAGCAGGAGAAGGTCTCCTCCACCAACTGAATCTGATGTAAGGGAGTTTGTGCATATAGGTCGTATGTTGCCCTGGAGAGCGCGTTACAAACAAGAGCTTGTCCTGATTGCCTTCACTTACTGTATGATTCCCACGTAGTTCTCAATCTCTGACAAGGGAGCTTTCCTCCAGTTCTTTTTGTATCCAATGACTAGAGTGTTTGGCTTCATTCTCCCCAAGCCTGAGGCCTAAATAGAGGACATGAACACATGAGCAATCCTTACCACGCCAGTAAAATAGTACTGGAAATGAAAACCGATGTCAGAGAGCACTGAAGTAATGCTCTGAAGATTAGATTACATCTTAATGTATGTCCTTCATGCCCGTACCCAAGCATAAAATAGGAAGATCAGTTCTAAATCATCTCAGCCATAAGTGGATTTTAGATGACAGGAATGTAGCTTTGCTAAATTAGCAGTCATTTGCATTACTTCTGACACACTCATTAAAATGGTCCAGTAATTTGAAATCGAGTAAGGGTTGGCTTAACTGTCGATGTGCATGTTATAGCTCAGAGGTTCAGAACTTATTTCCACCTGTGACGTCCAAAATGTCATCAACAATACGATCCATGCTTCGGAGATCTCTGTATACAGGGGCCACTGAGAACTTATTTGCTGGAGAACAACTGTGCTGTGTTCCCTAATAGAATGCTCTTGCATGATAGGTTCCTCAGCGATTGTATTTCATATAAAAAGGTTCTGTCATTTTTACATGACAGGATATGGCTTTTAGTTAATCAGATTTAATGTGGTAATGTTATCAAGCCCATATTAATTGCAAAGTGATGTCTGAGGCACTTGTGATAGGCACTTGGGCTAATGTGGAGGAGATGATATGCATAAGTGGTCATGATACAAGAATAAATGCATCCGGGGAAGCACAAGAGACACTTGAGCTCTGGCTTCTCACAGCTTCGTGGAAAAGTTGACATTCATTCCGAATCGCCAAGTTTCACTGGACATTGACAAGTAAATATAAGGAGAGCTGCAGGTGAAGGAATGCCACCTAGGTCATGAAGACACTAAATAAAGGACCAACACTAGCCATTGTAGAAGACACAGTCATGAGTAGAAGGATGTAGGTATGTATGGTCAGGGGATGCTAACATGAACTTGACCTTTGTGAGACTCTGAAGCATATTCAGATTCTCATGAAGCATGTTCAACTTTTTTTTTTTTTTAACATTATTTGTATATTTCTCTACTTTCCTTTTTTAATGATTCTTTTACTATTGAAAGAAATCTTTGACAAATGTATTCATGTCTATGTTGGATCCCAGCTTCTCTCATGCCCCCTCACCTTCTAACTTCCTCCCCCATGCTGAAGCCCTTTTCCCTAACAAGCCTCCACCTGTTTCGATGGCCATTCTCTTAGCTTAATGAGTTAACTATGGTCAGTTGCGTGAACATGAATATGTGTTAGGCTATTAATTGCTACATAGTCAACTTATCGGTGGATATATCACTGAAGAAAATGACATCCCTCCCCCAGGACCCGTAAATTGCTCATAGTCCTTCTGTAAAGGGGAGGCCTCATGAGTCCCCTCCCATACATGATAAAAATGGTTAGAGGTCCAGTTTTGCATAGGTCTTCTGCAGATAACCACAGTTGCAGTGAGTTCACACGTATGATGCCCATATCATGTCCAGAAGATGCGATTTTATAGCAGTCCCAGCCCCTGACTCTTAAATTCTTTGTCCTGCTCTTCTGTGATGTTCTCGAGCCTTGGAGGGGATGATATTCATAACCCCTTTAGGACACAGTACTCCCCAATCTTTTAATCTTCATTCCTGGACTAGGCCTAAGTCTCAACAGTAAGTAACACCCATTGCAGAAAGAAGCTTCTCTGATGAAGGCTGGGACCAGCACTAATCTATAACTATAAACATCACGTCTATTTAGGAAAACAGAAGAGCAGCCTCTCCTCTGGGATCCATGACCTCCCTACTCACAGGCTCTAGACCAGGTTTGTATAAAAGGCATGGGTTCTCTTCTGTGGAGCAGACCTCAAAGTAGTTAGTTGGCTCCATAACAGCCATGCCACAATGGAGGTTATGCAAATGGAGTTATCTTGCCAGACAGGTTATTATTGCAGAATTCCTGGAAAGGCTGATTAGCTGATTCAGTGATTTGTAAGAGTTTGGAATGACGCAAGTTCAGAGCCAAATAACTATTTATTGCCTCCCTCTGCATGCCATCCAAACATTTTTGAGGTCACTAGGTTAATATTTTGAAAGACACAAATGTTATATTCAGAAAGTCCCTTGGATTGTTTTAAACTTTTTTGTACTTTAAATTTCAGAGATGAGAACTGGGGAACAAGTTTCCGTAATCACTATAGAAGCAGGAGAGGGAAGGGCAGAGGGGAGAAGGGGGGAGGGAAAACTGCAGACTCCAGCATGTAGCCACAGAGATGATCACATTTATTTAATGTTCTGGAAATAATTCCCAAAGCTGGGGAGATTTTCCGCCCTGATCCACATGCATTTATTAGTGGAGTCCAGCAGCTGCCCACCCGTCATTTGCAAAAAAAAAAAAAAAAAAAAAAAAAAGAGGAAAAGGTACCTGCCAGCACCACTGCTGCCTGCTGTACAAGATGCAGAGAGTTTGAAGTTTTAATAGGAACCTGAACATCCTCAACCACCAGAACAAATTTGCATTTCAATGAGTATGGGGACAGAATGGTGCTGGTAGCCAAAGGCAGACTCATTTTCTGTTTCCAGTGGATCATTTCTAGTTCAATATAACAGAACTATCCTAAGAAATTTGAAACACATTACCTGCCCATCTGCCTTGACCTCACATTTCCTCCGTTAGTGGCCTAACTCTAGCCATTGGTTTGAGGAGCTTCATCCTCTGGGAAGCTGCCTTCTGCCTCTGTACTCCCCACTCAGTGCCTGCCTCACCTGAAGGAGACTCCGGACACCCTCTCGGAAGCAGTCTGCAGCCACTGCAGCATAAAAAGCCTTGATTTTATTCTTTATAAGCCAGGCCTGCTTCTTAGCCATGCCGCTGTTCATCTCCTTAACACACAGCTTTCGAGGACCCTGTATGATTCAATGGAATATTAGAAGTCCAGATGTTATACATCACACTACTGTTATATTCCAAGTGACGAAACCAGCCAGTAAAGCCCCACTGAATGAAGAGATGGGAATTGAGGGAAAGTACATTCTTAAACGGGGTTTGCCCAGAACCTTAGAGAGGACCTATGCTGGTCACATGATTCCTTTCCATCCCCAAATCCAGGCTTAATAACAACTTAAACAATTGCCTTGTCCAGAATGGGAAGAAAAACTGAGGGTGTAGTGGCGCATAGGCAACACACTCAGATGGGATTAAAGAGGCTCAGGATGAATTCACAATCAACCTGTGATTCCACAGTGAGAGCCACGTTTCTGACCCTCAAAGAAATCTCAGTTAGATCCCCGTTTCAAGAAACGGACAGAGCTCTTGGGAGCCAGAGCATGATGAACTGCAAACTCGCCACAAGCCGCACATCCTGACAAGTCCATTGAAGCCTAAACACTGCTTCTTGGTGTGTAAGATTCCTTCATGCTTCTCTTTCCCTGCACCCATCCATCCATAATTGGCAAGTTCACGCTTCTTCCTCATTCATTAAATTTGGTGGGAACAAAGGATCCCGTCTGACCTAAGAGGAGTGAGACATGCTGAGGAAGACGAAGCAGGCATGGCGGTGGTAAAGTGTCTTGTAATCCCAAGGTTTAATTCTGGAAACCAGCATTTAACTAACAGTGCTTCTTCCATAAAGGTCCAAGTTGGCTCTCTTCTCATGTTTTAATGCAGTTCAGGAGGCATTTCTGATTATCACATATGCGTTTGGTAGATGAATCACCTACTTTCTTCTGTTTATAGAGGGATTTGTAGCTTGTTTGGATGTCTTAGATTTCAAGTCCCTTGAGATCTTGATAACACATAGTGGACTGCCCCTAAGGGGTGTGGAATAGGGCTTAAGCATCTGCATTTCTAATAAGCTGCCTTCCAGGCAGTTCAGATGCTACTCCTTCCCCAGACTGCACTTAGCATGCCAGGCTCAGATGTCTTTGATAGAAACAAAAGGCTTTGGGGTGCAAGATAATAAGTTCACGCTTTGGCATCAGAACTTATCCAGCCCTACGTTTGGCTACTTTGGAGGCCATGGGTTATTTCTGAGATTTGAAATCCTATTCTGAACATGAGGAAAAACACCCTTTTCCTGTATGGTTGTCCTAAGCAGCAATAGTACTAAGCTTTAAAAGCACCAGGTGCCTACTGACAGTTGACTTCTATCATTGTAAATGGAGGTTTATAATTTCACTGAAATCCCAGGCCTAATTCTACATTTTGTTTGCTCTGCTCCAGCTGGAATTGTCACCGAGCTGGGAGTCAGAGTGCTGGATTTAAGTACAGCTCTGGACTGACTTACTGAAACTACCGGTGTTCTTTCTTGAGGGCAAATTTCTGGGTCATTGCTGCCCAGTGTAACAGCTCTTATTCACATGTTACCATTGAGCATTTGAAATGTAGTTCATACAAGATATCCTGGAAGTCTTAGTACACAAATATATGTAAAGTAAATCTCATTAGCATTTAAGCTGAATGCACACTGAAATAACATTTTGGACATATTTGAGTTAGATGAAATTATTAAAAACAACTTGATCTATCTTTTGTCTTTTTAACTGTCAAGTAGAAGATTTTAAGTTATGCATGCAGCACATATATTTCTATTATACAGCACTAGTTGAACTTTGGGGCCGCTCCCATTTTAGTATTCTGTTTACATTAAATTAAGTTCTTTGTACAGTTAGTTATTTGCCAATGTATATCCTAGAAGTTATCAATATTCCAAGACAATTTGATTTCATTATGTTCGTCAAAAAGCAAGAACCTTCAGTGAAGAAAGAACAGGTAGAAACATGAAGAGGATTGTTATTGAGCCAGAAGAACTGAACCTCAGAAAGATATGCTATCATGGGGGAAGTCTCCCTCAGGGCTCCAGAACATCAGTGCATTCTACGCTACCAGTCTTTCCTTGGGCATTCTAGGCTTCACCCATCAGTGCATTCTACGCTACCAGTCTTTCCTTGGGCATTCTAGGCTTCACCCAGTACAAGAGGAGGAAAGAATACTGTATTGAAGGTCATGTAATGTGGACGACAACCACCAGATAAAAGAATAATCAACAGCCTCCATGCAGTGACTGTAAGTTCCTGTGGAAAGCGCTGCTTATGTGAAGAAATATAGTCTAACATATGTCTGTTAGTATTACAAAAATCTGGATTAAACATTAATTGTGACGGAGAGATTTATCTTAATGACTGAATTTGCTATACTGAAAAGTCATAAAAATATTTCATACAGAATCTCTTTTTGCTGAAAGGGATTATGATGTCCTTGTAGCATACTTATTAATATGAAGCTAGCCTGTAATACGAATTTAAAAAGGCTAAAGCCAAATAACAGGAGGGGAGACCTCCTGGAACGTAATTAACCCATTTTCAAATATGTCATGATCACAAAAAAAATGGGTCTTATCATCCAATTAATATAGTACTGAGATTAACTTCAGTCAGCATCCCCAAACATGAGCATATGAAGTAATTTCTCAGTGAACAATGAAAAGCAATATATTTATATATTAACTTAGGCTTCTGTATGTTTAGAGTCCCATGGCTGCTTTCATTGTGCCTCTGGTCAGAACCACCAGAAAGCTAATTTCTCCCTTTTTCTGATGTGGATCATGAACCATCTCACCATATACCCCAGTGCCCATTCTTAGGTCATTTTGTTCTTCTCAGATTGGCTCATGTCATCATTTTATTAACATCCTGATAGAGGCCCCACTGACATGAAGAGTTTAGTGTCACTCGTCTGAAAGTTGGAGGCCAGATAAGAAAAAGACAAGAGGAGGAAGAGGATGAGGATGCTTCAGTGACTGGCTATGAGTTACGCAAACAGGGGTCTAGCAAGCCCACTGTCTGGACTTGAGGGTATCTGGGTTTTATCACATATTTCAGGAATGAAAATGAATATTATACTCCACCAATAATAACAAAGTCAATTCAGTGTTCACTATTTGACAGACACAAAATAGTGCTTGAAAGCATATATAATTCTCCCAATGACCCTAAAACAGGTGATTTTTTTTCTTAGAGAGACTATGCTATGAATGTTAAGGGAATCAAAGCTAGTAAGTGGCAAATAGTGATTCTGAACTTGAGTGTTAGTTTCAAAGACCCAGGGGAACTAGCTTCCTAGAGTTGACGACAAAATCACGGTCCCTTTCTATCATCGCTACTTAACATTTCCACAAGGCTGTCATAACGATCGCCAGTATACTTTGGGGGAAAACTTTCCTGTGGTATGATACCTCCCCTGCATCCCTTTCCATCTGTTTCCTTGGAAAGATGATTGACAACTGAGCCACGAATCTAAAAATTCCAATAGCATCTACAGCCTCAGGAGTTTACAAGAAGTAACGAACCGGGAAGTCTTTAATTGATGCAGTAAGTGTATCCCGAGAGAATTTCAGCATCAGAGAGTAGGATTTTCATGGAGACATCAGCACAGTAATGTGACGTGTTATCCAACATGTGTGTGCAAATACCAGATTCCGCACTTACTTTACATGAAAGGCTCTTCTAGGATCATAGCCCTTTTTGCAGTTAAAGAATCAAAGAAAAGAGTTAATTAAGAGCAGGATTTCTTGTCTCTACGGAAGACCTTTTCTCTCTTGCCAATATATGACTGCTTATATTTCTTGTTCATTTTTTTCCAGTTCTGAAGATACTTTATTGCTTGCTAAACCAAATTTTCTCTAAATTGCTAGAGAAGAAAAACACCCCAAACTGCTTATTCCATCAAAACCGGTTCTTATATTATATTGGCCAAAATGAAATCCACTAATCCAGGGCACCAAAGTTGATAATAAGAGAGAAAGACTCTTGATAAGTTTTTAACAAATTCTCTGGAGTCACAGTTGGCCATAACTTAACCTGTCAATCTTCCCTATTCAGTCGCTCTCTCCACTCCCTCCTGGATAATCGTGTTTTGTAATATTGTTTGAGTTCCTGTCTTCTAAGCACAGAAAGAAAGAGAACCTGGCCAACTTTTGTAGCTTTTAGGATATTGTTAAGTTCAAAAAGATGTTGAGTGTTTCTCAGAATGCAATATGATAAATTAGTCCACTGCATCACTGCAGAATTGATTGCCCCAGTCCCAAATTCCTTACACCCATTGCTTGGCAGATACTGCAAGTGTTAATAGTGGTCTTTGGTTGTGACAGTCTTCCCAGCGATCAGGCTGTCTAGGCTTTCTTCTTCATGGCCTAGGCCTAACAATAGGCACCCTGGGAGTTCTTCACTGACATCCCAATTGCCATTTTCTTGTCAGGATGGCCCAGTACATGACTGAATTTTCCTGTCTCATTTTCTCAGATACTAAAACAGAAACATGCTTACAGATCAAATAAGAAACTGGGAAAAATGCTTTGAAGAACATGTAAGTATTTAGTCATGTAAACATGCATTAATAAAGATTTAAACTGAAAGAGACACAGGGCATGCACGAACACACACACACACACACACACACACAGAGAGAGAGAGAGAGAGAGAGAGAGAGAGAGAGAGAGAGAGAGAGAGAGAGAGAGAGGAGAATAGATGTGGAGGTAGGTGAGTATGGAGGATTTAAGTATATTTTAATTATAATTTTAATGCTTTCTCTCCATTTGGAGTATGGTAAATTGTTATTGTTGATTTTTTTTTAAGCATCTATTTTGAAAACCTCCTAAGAAAAGCTCCAGCCACTTGTTGGTCTCCACACAGTCTCTGAACAACAGGGAATTCTCTCAACTGTTTGTCAAAAGCACAGAAGTCTTAGCTTGATTCCCAAGGTATCTGTAATGTCATCACAACTATCCAAATATTTAATTTAGATTCCATGGGTGGCAATAAGGCCATTATGTCTGGTTCCTTCTTATTGGCTTCTGTAGACTGGTGAGTGTACAGCTATGATCCTTCCCATCCAGTTATCAACCCAGATGCCTTCATTTTATTTCTGAGCCAATTCAGTTCTTCATGACTCAAGACCATAGCTTAAAAATATTTATCACTTTTAGATGGTCTCCTAAGATACCAGAAATACATTTCATCATCCACTCAAAGTCCCGCTTACTTTCTCTGCTAGTCCAGAATCAAGGAGAGAGCTCTTGTTCAAGCTAATCTGTCACTTTCCTGTTACTGTGGGTATCTTCTGTGGCACTAAAATAGCCCAAGGTGAGCACTTCCCTTGGCTGAACAGTCCCCTTGGGTGAAGCAATCCTTACCACAAAGACTTCACAGCAGATGCAGAGGCCACTGTTCTTCGTAAAGGCATGGGTTATATCCAAGAGAGCGGGTCTTGCCATGGGTCCCCCTGTTAAGACAATGCACTGGGGTCTGAAAGTAGAGAAGACAAAAGAATTGGCCAGTGCAAGAAGCATGTAAGCCCAGAACTCCTCAAAGAAAATAAGAGAAAGTTAAGGGGATTAAAAAAAAAAAAAAAAAAAAAAAAAAAAACCTTGGGAAAATGGACCACTCGCTTCCTTAATCATTTCTTAGATTTCCCACCAGAGCTCTGGAATTATCTTGACTGTATCTTGTCATCTTAGTATGTTTCAATCGATTAATCACAGCAGCAGAATGGAACAGGGCAAGCCTAGTCTCAGATCCCCCTTGTTTTTCTTTTTTAGGCACTACATCACCCCGGATCTCCAGACAACCCTGCCATCTCATTAGTATTTTTATTTATCTTCCGCTAGCCTATATTGGGAGGCATCATTATAATACAGAACTAATGAAGAGCTAAACCAACCACTTCTCCTGAGGGAATTCATTGAGTCATAAAGCCTGATTGAATGCAGATAACAGCAATGATTAAGATGCACGAGATCTGGCGGATATCCCTCTGAAGTCACATCCTCCGGGTTCTTCTGTCTCCAGGCGTGGAAAATGACACAGCCGTGTGAGGAGCTGTGGCTTTGGGGTGGGGGTGTGGGGTGTGGCAGAGCTCAGAACAGAAGGAAAAGATGTTCATTTCTGTTCTTGGTAATGACATGAATTATATCCAAGAAAGCAGGCCTTTGGCCATTGTGAAATGTAGTAACTTTGCTCTTCATGGTGGAAATGTGCCCATGAAGCTACTTGCAGTGACTCCGATGTATTTCGGCTCTTCGAGAGGAAAACCACTTGTAATATGGAACTCCAGGAGACCCCCGAAAGCCAGCTTTACCTGAAATTTTTCACATGGTCTTCCACTGTGGTTAATTCCAGAGCATTGTCTAAGGCACTCACATAGGAGAGGGCCTGTGTGGAGGAGCCCCAGTTTACATCTGTGGACAAAGAAAGAAATTGGTACCTTCCCCAAATTGATCCTTTCTCTTCATGCCTTGAATAGTTTTTAATAAACTATTCTTCCCTGCAATTTTCCTTGCCTATGCAAGTGGTGGTTAATGTCCAAATTAGAGAAAATACAACATGTTTCCTGGGGAGGACCTTACCCTCTTGTGAACACCCATGTGAATACTTAGGAATGAGCCTTCTTTGCAGCCTGAGTAACAATGTCAGTTTGCAGCCTCAGAAAGCTTGCTTGGAAAGAAAGGCTGTGTGGTGATGACCATGAAGGCAGAAAGCTCAAGGCCTTCACAGATTCTTAAACAGGAAACAAAAGAGGGATTTCTGTGTGCAGAGGGTGTGGTCATCTTTCTGTTATGAGTGGCAGAGCTGATGAGCCTGGGAATTCTTGCCTGTGGTGTCATGAGGAGAATTTTAGGCTCTTTAGCAAGTGTCTCAGTTTGACCTGTCAGAAACCAATGTTCAAAAGAGGGAGTTCAGTGCTCTCCTGCTTCAAAGGCAGTGAGTTTAAATATTAAAAGAACTCTCCAGAGATAAACTGACAGATGACCCAGATGACAATCTCCCAGTGCTTGCTGTGGAAGTTGGGGACAAGTGAATATTTTATTTGAGGCTCAAATAGAATGATACAAAATGTTGACTATATACCAGACACACAAACCTTAGGACAGTCATTCTCTTATTATATTATTTGTGTGTGTGTGTGTGTATATATGTGTGTGTATGTATGTATGTATGTATGTGTGTGTATGTGTGCTCATGTGTGTGCATGTGTGTGTATGTATGTGTGTATATGTGTGCATGCATGTGTGTGTGAGTGCATGTGTATGTGTGCGTATGTGTGTGTATGTGTGTGTATGTGTGTGTGTGCTACAACATATGCATTGGCCGTGATAAGGCCTGTTTTATGAGTGGGTTCTCTCCTTCCACTGTAGCCTTAAAAGATTGCACTGAGATCACCTGTTTCCATGGCAGACACCTCACCACTGAACTACCTTGCTGGGTCTATAATCTTTCTTTTAGAGCAAACTCCTCTGGCCAATTTGATATTCATATGTAAAAGAATAAACCTCAAATTAACTGCAGCAGATTATAGGCCCTAATACATTATCAAAGTATCAAAAGTTCTAAATGTTCATGGCCTTGGGTTGAGGAAAGATATCTCAGGTCTCTCTCTGTCTCTCTATCTCTCTCTCTCACACACACACAAGTCACAAATGATAAAAGATAAAAAAGAAAGATCAATTAGTTTTGATTTAAAAAAAGAAGTAGGAAGCACATACTGCAAGAGGGGCCTGAACAAGTGAGTCAGAAAGTAAGAGAAGACCAAAGGCTTAGATGGTCCCTACGTGAGTGCATGTAAGAGTCTCAGTGTCATTGGTCACTAGGAAAATGCAGACTGGGTGACAATGACTAGGTTTATGCCTTTATTACAAGGTCTTTAAAAATCTTCTGGCAATCATGCTGTGGAGTGACTAGGACACTTTTTGATGGCTGTTTGGAGCGGTTTTCTGCTGCTATTCTGGCTACACCATGTGTAAGCAGTCTTACTCTGAGGCATCAACAAAAATGGAAACACCGATCCACTTAAATTATATGTATATCATATATGTATATATAACATATAAAACTATATGTACTAATAATACATATATCCCAAATTGAAAATGACCCAAATTTCCATCAACTGTCAGTCAGTGACAGAGACTTGTAGAATGTTTATGCACAGAACATCACTTGTCAATATCAAAGGATAAATTGCTTACATAATGCTACACTCTGGACACATCTAAAGGTTTATGCTAACCCAAAGACATTCATAAAGACTATATACCATGTCTCTATTTATATGATATCCTGGAAAAGATAAAGTTATAGGTGCAGAAGTTAGGAAAGTGGTTGGTAGGAGCTGAGTTCTGGAGGAAAAGCCTGAGTACACAGGTGTCTACAGGGACTCTTGGAGAAATCCTAAACCTTCATGGTGACAGGGCTTTATAAAGTTGTCAAAGCTTACTAGTGAATATCAAAGGGGGTGGGACTTCCCGAGCTGTAAATGGTACCAGTTGTTAACAATATATAAAGTAATGATAAACAGCAACATCAGTAAAATCCTCCAAAGCAGCTGTTCCCATCTGGATGGCAGAGCAAGGGAAGGGACGCAGTGGTGTCCCTGTGCCTCTCGGGACTGAATTCTGGTCCCTGTACATTTCTAACTCTATTCATCTTTCTCTCAGATCCCGAACTTAAGAACCAAAGCTCAGGCCACAGAGCTCACGGTGTCCAGATTTTTCTTACAACAGTGGCCTTGTTTTTTGGTGGGTTGGCAATCCTCCCGGGATGCCCCATGCCTCTTCTTAGTCTTCAAGCACTCTGTTTCTGTTAAGGCCTTGGAACTGCCCTAATGTTCCACACCCTTGCATGCATCCACAGTTCACCCCCATTCTTTTCCCTGGAGTCTCACTCTCTGGCATTGCCCACCTCCATGTGGCTTGATGTTGTTTTAGAACTTCATTCATTTATTCTTCATTCATTCATTCACTCACTCATTCATTCATTCATCCAACAAATATTACTAAATTCATGCAGAGCAGTTGGTTCTCTGAATACAAACTATGAACCAAGAAAGAATTTTGAATAACTCCAAGGTTTCTCATGCCTCCCCCTTTCCCAGCAGTCTGCTTACACTGCTTTTGTGATACTGTACTGTATTGGAGTTAATTGCTTGGCTGTAAGTCTGAGAACTCGTTGACATCAGGGGCCCTATCTCATTAAGACATTAGATGAAGGAGATAGAGGGGTGGCTTGTGAGGTTTGGGGTCACATATCTGTGGTCTAAATGTCAGCTCGATTACATCCTGACTTTTGTTTTGGCAAGTGATCAACTTTGAAATGTCTTCTCTAAACTGAGCCTCATAGCATCAAATGTACAGCACCACTGTGCAGATCAGAACACAGACCATGTATAGTGCTCCATGCTATTAATTACCATTGTCCTTAGTGGGACAGTACATGTAAACATGGGGAAACCACATGGTAAACGTTCAATGGATGGATAGAGAAAGCCATAGAAACCCATCCTAGGTACCCTTTATTTTCTTACCTGGCTTCTTATAAGTCACGTAGATATAGAGAGATAACTCAATGACATAGGTAATGACAGCTGCCCACCAGTTGATGACAAACATGACCGCACAGCACAAAATCGCTCCAAAAAGAGATACCCACATGTTGTAAATCCCATATGCTGGCCTCCATCCTGGAAGGAAAAATAACAGGAAAAAGTCTTTGACTGTACTACTCTGTGTTATAGGCACACAGATGATGTCTTCCTCTGGCATAAAAGTTTTCAGGTCCATTTCCTAACTCTTAACTGTTTTTCTATGATCTTGGATCCTTGGTCTACAAAAGTCTTATTTGTACAAAGGTGATGATGTAAGATATGAGAAATATAAAGCATCTGGAAAGTGGACGATCACGAACTGGGCCTCCCTCTGCTTTCCATGTGTTTCGATTTGTCGTCCCAAACTACCAGACCGCAAGCATCTAAAACCAATACCACCAGGACTGGGAAGAGAAGGTAGGTTGGAAAAGGTGGTGTCCTGGCAACAGGTGGGGCAGAAGAACTTCCTGTTTATGCAAGAGCTGGTTATAAAAGGGGGCCTTTGCTCCATTCGCAGAGCAATAGAGATAGCCTGTCTCAAGATCATCCGAAGAGGACATTTCTCCTCTTCTATAAGATTACTACTTTTGAAATTTGATTCTTCAGAAGCAATAATTTTATAGGAGAGGAAACATGCTTTTGCCAGTGGTCCTTAAAGCCAGCACATTAGTTTATGTAGCACTGTATTTTATAAAGTACCTTCCACAGTTATAATGCACACAGGTTTCTATGTTTCACTGGTTTTATGAAATGAAAGAGACTAGAAAAGAATTTTGTCAGGTTGGGAAAACCTGAGTTGGAGGATGTATTTGGTCAGTGGGTGAACACTTTTAAATCTGGAGTCACTGAAATCCCGCTGAACTCCGTCTAGAGGAGTAATTTTCTCAATGACCACCAGAGGGAGACAGCACTCCAGGAACGCTATTGGAGAAGGCCGATGGAGGTCAGGTGGATGGAGAGGGGGTAGGGTGGATTTGGGGTTTGTGTATCTACATGGATCTTCCCATATATCTTTTTAAAAATTCTATTTTCTTCCTTTTCTCTCTTTCTCATTACTCATTTCCATTCTTCTGGGATTTTTTTTTTCAAAATATGGCATGGAATCACAAATTCACAAATTTGTTAAAAGATAAACCACACTAAACTAAAACTCTTCAGTTACTCTCTATAACCAGTAGCCCTGTGTGGATACAGGCTCCCCAGCCTTCCTTTTAATAACTCAGTAACCCTGGATGGTTACAGGCTCCCCGGCCTCCCTTTTTATAACACAGTAACTTTTGTGCATACAGGCTCCTTGGCCTTCTTTGAAAATCTTGCTTCCAATAAGGTGTCAAGCCGTGAAAGAGCATTTATTTAGTATCTTGGATGGAAGTCCTCTTAGTACCAAGCCTGACAGTCATATAATCTTCAGGTGACTTTCTGGAAACTACAGAAGGAATATTATTGGGCAGAGGAAGCCAAGAGAAGAAGGGTGATGAGCTAGAGGAAGGCCCTGGGGTGTGGAATTTTAAGCCCTTGAAGATCGCAGCCCAGTTGTGCACTGGCGTCTCTGGCCTGAGCACGGCAGTAGATCTGCATTGCCTGCACTCTGCAGGTAATTATGAGAATTGCTCATCCTTCTTTTCTGCACCATGGGCAGGAAACAAATTGATAGTAAGGAAATCTCAAATATATACATTTATTCCACTCCTGTGGTCACTTTTACCTTGGAAATAAATAGTGGTGTTTTTCTACTGCTGAAATAAATGTGGTTTCTCTTGCAATGAATAATTTATTGCCACAGGAGAAAATTGACTTTACGGTTGGTCAAAAAGGCCATTGCTCATGATTCTCTTTCTATTTTGGAAGTCATCCCCCAACTCACCAAAATAAAGTAGATTATGCTGCCGACTAAGATATAAAAAAACATAAAAACACAGATTGAACACTTTTCACGGACTTATTTCTCTTTATTGAGACAAACTAACTGTTTGCTTAGGCTTATGTTTTTCATTTCGGCTTACCTGGAGATTTGGCATATGAGGCATGGAAGCAGGAGAAGTTAATAAGTGCATATGAGGCCAGGAAGAAGTTGGAGATAATGGGGGCGATGACATTCAGCTCCGCTGTAAGGGAAGCAGAGCAGAGCATCTCAACAGTGAGGATGGGGCTGGACAGCTGTTAAGGCCAGGAAGCTCAGCTTCTTCTAGAAATTGAAAATGTAGCTAAAATCTGTCAAAGTTTATGAAGTTCGTGATCTTTCTTTGAGGCTAATAAACTCCAGCATAGCAATTTTGGATGCATCAAATCCTGTATTCTTTGTCTGCTATATGAATAGTTATGAGGGTCTTTAGGGTGAGAACTCAGGTTGTTTTAAAGGAGATAATTTAATATATACATTACATTAAACCAATAATTTGAAAGAAGATGGTTTAATGTATACATTTTTAAAAAGTTGGTTGTATGGTCATTTAAATGCAGAAGAAGGGTGCTGGTAAGATGGGCCAGTAGGTAAAGGTGTGTGCTTCCAAACCTGACCCCATGAGTTAGATCCCAGGGACCCACATGGAAGGATAAAACCAACTATCATAAGCTGTCTTCTAACTTACGTGCTAGTATGGATGCACAGACACACACTCACACACACTCACACACACACTCAAACACACAAACACTCTCACACACACACAAAGCTAATAAGACATTTAAATGTAACAGAGGGCAATAATTTTAAGTCTTAAACATTATATTGTATCACTGGAATATCTCTATATAAATCATTTTTTATTTAATTTCTTTAAAATGTGACAAATTTAATAGGAGTTATAGGTAGCCCCCAAACTTCATAGACATATTTGTGTAGTACGAGGTTTCTGGCACAGACTTTCAGGCCTAACCTCAAGGTTTAGGACCCACAGACCACAGACTCGCAGAGACACACAGATTCTTTTAATAGTTTTTGGCTGATCAGCCTAAGGCTCAGGCATATTTCTTGCTAGCTCTCTACCCTTCTTCTAACCCATGGCTCATCCTGTTCAGCCATGTGGCTCAGTACCTTTTCTTAGAGCAGCATAGTTGTCCTCTGCTTCTTCCGCTTCTCCCTGGCATTCTGCTCTCAGAGTTTTTAGTCTGGTAGCCCCGCCCACACTTCCTGCCTGCCTTTGGCCCATCATCGCTTTTTATTAAACCAGTGGGTGGGACAATTATTTACCATGAAACAACACAATACCCCTACATATTTGGACACACAAATTACCGTTGTCCCTAGAGTCTCATGAAGAACCCTTAGTATTGGCCTGAAGGGAGAGTAAGGGTAGGAAGCTGACGAGTTTATCTTTTCAGGGCCATGTGATGACTTGTAGTTTGCTTGGGAAAGAAAACCCAAGTCATAGCCCAGGTAAGTGGTTCTCCAAAAACTCACTCTAGGGGTGGTTTGAGGAGCATGTAAAATACAGATTCCAAATCCTCAGTGATTCTAACTCAGCAGTCCTGGATTTGGGCCTGAAAAATCTGGACTTTCAGAGACATCTTAGCGATTCTGAGTAGCTGGTCGAGGAGCTAGCTGTGAAGTAAGACAGGTAGAGATGATTCATTCATCTTGCCAGTTTAGAGCTCTCCCTGCACAGAGCAGGCTCTCCCATCTCCCACGGTTAGGACATGTTGAATTGGAGGAAGGTTTCAGCTGTATTTGGCTGGACAGGCTTCTACCATTGAGGTTCAAAAAACAGACTGAAGCCTTTGTAAGGCTTTTCCTGCTTCCTTCTTAGACAAACACTAACATTTTCAGACAGTCAACATAGACCAGCTAATTTCTCAAGCTAAAAGCCCCGAGTAATAAGAAGAACTTTCGGCTTTCAATAGTACAGAAAACTACACACCAATGAGAATGAACGCCATGGCTATCACAAAGGTGAGGAAGTACCCTCTCAGGGGCTCATTGTTCTTCCCATAACCCTTTGCGAAGAACTGTAGTCCTTTGAAGATGTTGTCCTTGCACAGAGCCTAATGGGAAGAAGGAGAAGGCATTTGTCATTTCTGTCTATGCAGTCATTTTCTCTAGGTGATTCAGAAAAGAAGATTTGGGAAAGATTAAGCGGTGCACACTACGAGGCGCAAGTTAACACTGCGGCTCATCGTTCTTTATATTATGGGAATTGATCTTGACTATGTGGCAGACACAGCACTTGAGCCAGATGCACACGGTAACGGTTGCAGGAAATGATGGAAAGTGATGGCTGGTGGGAGCCGCTATTCCAGTGTGTTCCACAGGCAGTGGAGACTGCTCAGCCTCCCTGGCTGGGTTACCTGGAATACTTTTGGTGCACTGACGAGGGAGGCCAGGGCCGATGAGAGCGTCGCTGAAAAGATTCCTGCGGTGATGAGGGGCCCGAACCCTGACACCATGCTCATGACCTTGAGGAGACAGAGTTCGGGATAAGGCAGCTCACCCAACAGACAACTGAGAGAGTTAATTATTCTTCAACACTACTTCTTCCTTATCCACTTCCTGTGAGCCACACTCTTATAAACTAATGCTTTTCTCCACTGCTTCACTCTCGATTTTGTAATACTTCTCTTTTCAAGACAGAATGACCTCTTTTTTTTTTTTTTTTAATTTATTTTCCAAGCACTAGATGCCACCATAAAATGTTTAGAAAGCACTGGACAAAGTAAAGAAGGTAATGCTGGACTTTCATACCATCTCCCCTGTGCTTTCTGTAGCTCTGGTGGGAGGAAGTTTTACCTCACAGTGTGTGGTGTTGAGTAGGCCTGAGAACTGCTCACCTACCTTCTATCTTTTTAAAGGCATTGGGTTTTCTTCTACCAAAGAGTTCCCAATCCTTTGCTTTTCTTGTGCTCTTTAAACGTACCTTAATTTTTGACATAATTGAGACACTCATGATTTGCCTCAGAATAACAATGAAAATGATACCAATATCAGTCTGATCCCTGGGAACAGAATTTATGTGTTTATGAGGAACCCATCAGCTTGAGTCATATTTTGGAATAATGATTTCAGCTGAGTTGATGTCTCTGTGTTGTTACCAATGGATGCAGACTTCTCGGTCCACTACTTCTTACTTTCTGCCAACCATGTAGGACAATCATTATGCTTTAAGCCTTGTATTTTCCCTCATTGTTTGGCCCTTATTTTTGGCCAAGTTTCCCATTCACAATTTTGCCTTGCCCCATCTCTTGGCCTGTACACAAAATGCATTCCAAGTGCTAGCTAGCCTCTCCTTTCTAGCACAGTACCTCACAGTGGTGACTGGAAGCTATGGAACAGCATTGTGTCCCCTCCTGGTAATACGACTCACACCATCTACTGCCTCCTGCACAGGAATTGCTACTACACGACACCTACAGGGTGTCTTTCTCTCCCATGCCACCTGCTCTTGCTTACTTCACATCAAACAATATGTAATCAATTCCATTACTGTACTTGACACTGAAAATGTAGACAATAGCAATTCTCTCTCTCTCTCTCTCTCTCTCTCTCTCTCTCTCTCTCTCTCTCTCTCTCGTTCATACCTGAAAATTGTTCATCAGCCCATACTGACACGGTTCATGTTGACATCTTGAAAAGTCATAGCCCAGCCCACAGGCCGCAGATCCATTGCAATTCATTCCAGAAATGATGGTGTCATTTACGCTTCCAGTGGCATCTCTGACCACACATGCCGCTGAGGAAACAATGATTCTGTCATTCCTTTTTCCTTGCTTCTTCTCAGTGAGACAAACACTGTATACAGCACTGAGCTAAGTCCCTGACCCTCACATCATCTCATCATCCTGTCATCCCTGCCAGAGTCTTGCTTTCTGGGGTTTGTTCTAAAACATGCTTAGTTGGCATTGATTCTGAACATATATATTCAGAGCCTGTGCAGACTATCAATTCTTCTTGAGACACGGTTGCTGGAGCTCCCAGTCTCTGTCTGGGTTTTACAGGCTACTCAGTCCGGAAGCTATCTTGTAGGATGCTTGGGCACTGAGACTGTCTTATTTTCTGATCCCCTAAAATGTCTGCTTCTTTGGTGTAACATGTACTCAGCTCATATCTAGCTCAGTTCTTCTGACCGCATGATTTTTAATAATTCTCCTTACTGAGAGGCCATCAAAAGAAAGTATTAAAGAAATCTAATAACTAAGAGAATATGACCTTGTTTTCAACTAATTCTTTGCATACATTTTAGAAACAAAGTTATAATTCTGCTTTAGACATAATAGTAAAGGCTTTATTTTTGAGAATATAATGTAATTATATCATCTCCCACTTCTCTGCCTTCCCTCCAAACCTTCTCACATACCCACCTGTCTTGTTCTTTCAAATCCATGGTCTCTTTGTTGTTAATTATTGTATGTGTGTATCTAAACACATGAATCCAATGAACTTATATCATTTGCCTGTATGTTTTCAGAGCTAGCCAGATAATATTGGATTGCCAATTGCTGTACTCTTCCCTGAGAAGACTGTTTCTCTGCTCCCAGGGCTCCTTAGTTCCCTGTAGTTCAGTGTATAGGATGAGGCTTCGTGGGCTTTCTTACCCACATCCCCACAACCCACACTAGCGTGTCTCCTGGCCTCCTCTGAGTTCAGATCATGCAAATGCAATTTTAAGTGCTCTAATAAGGTAGCACCTCCCAATAAGATGGTTGCATAGTTTCTACCTGTGTGAACACTGGTGAAAAAGACAGAATAAAAAATATTAGATTTTATCCCAAACAGAAATATAGGCAAGGCTTTGGAAATCCACAGAATGAGAAGGGAAAGAGCTGAACAGAGATGTGCCGCTGTACAGCTGCAAGGCTGCACAGAGTAGCAAGCCCAGCAGAACCGCATCTGCGCAGTTCCCTGGCTAAGTAATGGGACTCAGAAGCCACTTTCAAAGATAAGTTAGGTGAGGGTCAGGTAGCTCCACCTCCAGCACAAGACAAAGCCCTCATGAGCTCAAATCCAGTTGTAGTATTTGGAAAGACAGTGATTTCTCCAGCTGATGAGGCAGCATTGGTTGAGAGATTTTATTTGGGATTCAGGGCAGTGAGGGTTAGGATGCATCTTGAAGATCTCCCATGGGGCCTTTCGGGTAACCCTTTGCTGAAGAATGGTCCAGGAAAGTAGTTATGAAGAGCAAAGAGCTAGACATGGACGGACTGAAGAGTACAGGCGGTCAGGGAGAGAGCTCAGCAAGCCTGGTGTTTGATACCTCTGAGCCTGAAACTTATAGGTAGATGAAATTCTGGAGAAAACTGTGGTTCACTGCTTTAGTGTAGTAGGAACTTTCTGACTCAGACCTTCGGGCCTAGCCTCAAGTTTTAGACCCGCAGTTCCACAGTCCCACAGAGACACACAGATGCTTACAATAATTTTAGGCTGATCAGCCTAAGGCCCAGGCATATAACTTGCTAACTCTTTACCCTTAAATGAACCCAAGATTCTTATCTTGTTCAGCCATGGAACTCGGTACCTTTTCTCAGAGCAGTATAGTTGTCCTCTGTATCTTCTGCCTTGTCTGACAACTCTGGAGTCTCTGTGGCATTTCTGCTCTCTTCTTCCTGTTCCCAGAGTTTTCTTAATCTGGTAGCCCCACCCACACTTCCTGCCTACCTTTGGCCAATCGGCGCTTTTTATTAAATTTATAGGCGGGACAATTATTTACAATGTAACATCATAAGTCCACTACATTGTAGGGCCAAAGAACTCAGAATTCCCAGGGGTGCACCCTCCAGCAGGTGAGGCTTTGACAGTACCAAGTCAAGCCCTCCATCCCATCTCAGTGCTGTGGTTGCTCCCACGCTCCCAGTGCACTTAGGGGAGAGATATCCTTCTGCTACAACAGGTACAGCAAGTCTATGATCTAGGAGTCTCAGGAAAGCACAAGAACCCGTGCAGCTCAGGGACACAGAGTGACCAGCAGAGGACTCTGGTGCCCTAGGAAGAACATCTGCTGAGCACTGAACTCTGGTAGGCATCCTTACCTTGTCCAGTACAGACTAGGCAACAGTACAAACCAGAGGAGAGACAAATTCAGCTGACTGCCCACCTCTAACTAGCAGTTTTAATTCTGAAGACTCAGGCAAAGACATTCTAATGCCATTCCCCCCACTGTGTGCTTCATTTTTTCTGTCCTGCATATTTAGCAGTATTGCCACTGTATTATATCTTTTGAAACTTTTAAATATTTATATTTATTTTTCCTCATATGTTCATCTTATTTTATGCATTTTAATCTCCACTTTGGAACAATATTTTTTTCTTCTTTGTTTCTTTTTCTGGTCCTCCTCTCCCTCCTTTTGCCCCACACCTCTACATTTTATAGCATTTTGAATTTGCTTTACTGGATTTTTTCCTTTTCTTTTTTAAGAAGGTTTGTATTTTGAATTGTGTATCGGTGTGTATCTATGTGGGGGTATGTGTTTATGAGTGTAGGTGCTCACAGAGGCCACAGGTATCGGATCTCCTGGAGCTGGAGCTGCCAACATGGGTGCTGGGAACTGAACTTGGGTCCTCTGCAAGAGCAGCACGTGCTCTTAACACCTACCTATCCGCCTCTCCAGCCCAGACTTTCTTCTTAATACTCTTATGGGTTTTTTCATTTTTATCATCTTTGTTATAGGTATTCAATTTTTCACAGTTGGAAGATATTTTTTCTTTAAATTATTTCCTATTTTTCTCTCCTCTCTCCTTTTCTTCTTGGCTATTAAACCTCACTTCTCTTATTTTTTTCTTCTTTCTTCTCTTTCTTTCTGTATCTCGTTCATTTCTCACCTTATAGCACATTCTGAAGTAAGGTAATTCTCAGCTCATGGTCACCCGTGATGTGTTGGCTGATTTTTAAATGGACTTCTGTGTCTTATGTGGTCTGATGTTATTGTGGGTACAGAGGCTTGTTCCCTCCTTCATCGGTAGTGGGGACTGAGACCACAAGTAACTAAACCAGAAAGACCTTCTCAAAAAAAATCCAAAGAGATATCTAAACTAAGAGATGCGCTAGCCACAACAAACATAGGAAACCTCTTCCAATAGATGTCAACTCCATATATGCTAACCCCAAAGATACCGAGATGTTTAAAATGCAGTGCGACAATTTCAGTTTTCTGGTAAAAAAGGATCAATAAACTAAAACTATCAGATGAATTTGATACAGGCCATAGAGAGGGACATCAGCAACTAGAAAAAAAAAAAAGTCAGCAAAATGAAGGAGAAAATCAACAATACAGCCGAAAAAGTCAGCAAGACAGAAAACAAAACTCAGCAAGGAAACAAAGATTTTTGAAAAGCAAAACAAAAATCCCAGAAGCATTGAAAATGCAGAATTCACTGAATCAAATTAAAAGCACTGCAGGCCTGATCGCCAAGAAACCTGACAAGCTGAGGAAGAGTGTCAGAGAGGGAGGATGGGGTCAGTGGAGCCTGGCGTTCAGATATCAGTCAGAAAATAATAGTAACAAACAAGCATGACCACGTCTAAGGACTCTGAGACACTAAAGCTCAGAATCCACAACACAGAAGAGGCCTGGACTAAACACATCAAGACCAAATTATACTAGAACTTTCCAAATTTAGATAAAGACATAAATATTCAAGCACCAGAAACATTTAGAACTCTGTTGTGTAGGTTTCTGGTCCAGCCTAGTTCCACAGTGTAAGGATGTTTCAAATTTAGTAAAAACCAGTCTGAGATATCAGAGGGATCTACCCACGGTCAGTCTAGGAGGATTAGAGAGTGGTAACTCACACCTTTCATCATAGCACAGGGAATATCTGGGAGTGGTGACCTACGCCCTTAATCCCATCAAATCTGAGGTTGAGGTCACTTTAGTTTACAGAGGGAAATCCAGGCTCCCAGGTAGGCAGTTGTGGTGTCACACCTTTAATCTTAACCTGGATGTGAAACAATTGAGAGAAGAGGGTATTTAAGGCAGGCGTAGAAAGACAGAGCAGGCAGAAGAAGCCAGGAGGAGCGAGGTTGAGGAAGCTGGAAGACAGCTGGATGAGATTTGACTGTGGTGTTTCCTCTCTGTGATATCTCAGCCTTTCCCTGAGATCTGGCTCTGAGTTTCCTTTATTTGTGCAACACCATGGTCCAGACCTGGCTGCCGTTGCTTAGCCTCCCCAAAATGACCCAGACACTGATATTAATTATATGTTGCTTGGACTTTGGCTGAAGCATACTGTTAGTTAGCTGTTGCATCTTAGTTTAGCCCATTTTTATTAATCTGTCTTGCCATGTAGCCTGTGGTTTACCTATTTCTTTACATCTTGTTTCCTGGGTGGCTGAATTGTATTGTCTGTTGACTCTGCCCCCCTTCCCCTTTATCCATGCTCAGATTTCCCACCTGCTTTTAAGATGCCCTGCCATAGGCCAAACAATCCCTTTATTAATCAATGATAATCACAGCATACAGAAAGACATCCCAGAACTCCAAATAGACATGAGAGAAGAATCTCCACAATGTCAAAATGTTGAAAATACAGAGCAAAGAAAACCATCCTCAAAAGCTTTAAGGAGAAACAACAGAATAGCACCAGTCATTTCACCAGCCACCCTCAAATCCAAGAAATGAAATATTTCAAGTCTCCAAAGCAAATGACTGTCGATTATATCCAGGAAAGTTATCTTTTTGAATACTACTACTTTGTGTACATCTTATAACAGTGATGTGTGGGACCCCAACTGCAGAAGATACTTAAAGGGGTATCACATACAAAAAAGGAGAAGGGGGAATAGTGTAATTATAGTATAACATCAAAAATAAAATAAATTTAGAAATATAAAACAAAGTACAACATATGCTTGTGGGGAAAGATGAACTCTTAGTCACTATTGGTTGGAATGTAAACCTGTGTAGCCCCAATGGAAGCCAGTGTGAATATTCTTTAAGAAAATGAAATAGATTTAATGTAAGGCCCAGATATACTCTTGACTATATATACAATAAGTTCCAAGTAGACGTATCATGGAGGTATGTGTACATCCATGCTCATCACTGCACTAACCACAGTAGTCAGGACATGAAAGTAACTTACATGTCTGTCTGTCAATATATGAGTGGATGGAGACTATGTGTGATGTCTACATAATGGGATTTTATGCTGCCAAAAAAGAAAATGAAATTATGATAGTGGCAAGAAAATGGACACATTTGAAAATCATTACGCTAAGTGAAACAAACCAGCCTCAGAAAGACAAATACCATGTGTTTGCTATAGAACCTAGATTTAAGGTTATACATACATGTGAGTGTATATGTGTTTGTAGGTCCTATAGCTAGAATGGAGAATGTGAGAGAACAGAAAGTGATATTAGGGGAAGTGAAAAATAGAGAGAGTAATGGGACACAGGAAATAGAAAAGCAGAAGCAGGAAGTGACGTGGGAAGAAAGAGACAAGGAGAGGGCGTGGCAAAGAGCAGTGGAGACGGTAGCATCTCAGAACCAAGTGGACAGACTATGGATGTTGTAATGGTGTACATCCTCTGTATGTTAACCAAACAGAAGAAGTAAATAATAAAGCAATACTTTGGGATAAATATTAATACTCCCCAACTAGCCATTAATATTAATAATGAGACAATCTTACTTCTTTGTGTTTCATTATTTTTACACATTTGAATGCTTTCACTATTTTATATTATAAACCTTGTATGATGAACAACTGCATACATTAACTTTTCCTTTTAAATTTTAAAATATTTCTCCAGGGTAGATTCTCAGAAACAGAACTATGAGTATTTTTAAAAGCTTAATGTTTTTGGATATACTTATTTGGCTTTTTATGTGTAGGTATGCTTTGCCTGTGTGTGTTTGTGGGCTTTACATATGTGCCTGTTCCCTGTAGAGATCAGAAGAAGGCACTGGAGCCCCTGGAACTGGAGTTACTGAGGTTTGTGAGTCACCATGTGGATTCTGGGAACTGAACCTGGATCCTTCTCAAGAGCAATGAGTATTCTCAAGAAGAAAAAAAATGTATGCACATATATAGACACATATAATATATGTAATAAATATAACAAGAATAAAATAAAATAATAAAAATGTATTATTTGCCAAAAGGAATGGAATGGAAATCAGCATGCTCAGCAAAATAAGCCAGTCTCAGAAAGGTAAATATTGCAAGTTTTCTCCCATATGTAGAATTTAGATTTAAATCTGGATCTCTATATGTGTACATATACATTATATACATGTGTGTGCATGCCTGTGTGTGTGTGTGTGTGTGTGTGTGTGTGTGTGTGTGTGTGTGAGTGATGTGGAAGTAGAAGGAGGACTAAACAGGGAGAGGAAGGATACTAAGGTACTCAGGCAGAGGAAAGGGGGTATAAGAAGGGTCTGTGGGGGGCAAGGATGAGAAAATACAATAATGTGTTGAGGGATATTCAATTACACTGTGAACCCTGAGTCTGCAGTTGCATTAATTAAATAAAGTTAACCTTGGGTCAGGAGGCTGCATTAGCAAATAGTTGACAGAAAGTAACTACAGAGGAGCATCAGAGGGCATCCAGGAGAGATAGAGAGACACTGGAAGTAGTAGGGTGGGGCTTGGAGTGGCACAGCTTTTTCTAGTTGCAGAAGCAGGGGCGGGTCTTCTGTGGATGCCAGCAAGGAGAGAGGGTCAGCTAGTTGCCTGTCAGAGCTCACAGGTTTTTACACCAGACTTTGAATCTCGAGTCTTTTCATATTAGAACGATACAGAGATTTAGTTAAGCGACCTTTAGTTGCAGTAGGTCCGGGGCCTGTGGAAGTGGAATCTCCGCTAGGCTGAGGCCTGGGCGGCCACTGCTGGAGAAGCAGGTCGTAACTGCCCAGTTACAATTGCTGGCTGAGATAGCGGAGCATTAAGGCACAGCCACTGTGCTGAAGTTAAAACAGTGATATATATGAATAAGACGTCAAAGAAATAAAAAAAGAGGGAACGTATATTTTAATTTTTTACTTTCCTAATGAGTTTTTCTGACTACAATCTCCTCTATTGTGCATTTGAAAGTTATTGAAATATATGGAAATAACTGTCAACTATACATAAGGATTTAAATATAAACGATAGGTTCTTTGTAAAGCAAAAGCCATCCTGTTCATTTTGCTTTGTCACCCCACTCTGGGTGGCCTCGTATTCCTTAGTGCTACCTTTAAGACAGCTCTCAAGGTGGCTCATTCATTGGTCTGGAGACGACTTTTGCTTATGAAGTAAGAGGTCGATGTTTCTAATCCTAGATAAGCCTTTCCATTAGGAGCTGGGGACATGACTCAGGCAGTAAAGTGCTCATTGCACGTGCCTGAAGACCTTCATGTGAACCCCCAGAACCCATGTAAAGCCTGGCAGTGTGATCACTGTGCTCCTATGGTGAGATGAGAAGGGGAGATAAGTGATTCTCTAGAAGATGACAGGTCAGATAGCCTAGTGTGCACAGCAGTCAACAAAGAGACACTGTTTTAGTTGGGACCTAGACAGACAGACAGACAGACAGACAAGACAAAAATAATTCTATAAAAGATAGTTGCTAGGGGTGAGAACAAAGTGTATGCTTCTGCCATAGTCATGGAATTCCCAATGCATGTTATCACAGCCGTGAGAGGTGCCCTGCTAGCCTCTGGGCACACACTTGGGATTATGGCTGTGGGTTGATTTAAAAAAAAAAAAAATCTACCTAGGTTTTGCCTCTTTGTACTGTTCACTTCACACCCAACCATCTTTTTGAAATCACATGTTTTGTGACCTACATAATAGATCTGTCCTAAGTCCTGAGGCACTTAGGCCCGAGCCAGTGTTAACGCTGATTCCCATGATGGGTATCTTCCTCCCCTGCAGAAGTACAGACAGGCAAATAACCACACATCCTCTCAAACACACACTTCAGTCCGCATTTAGAAGACATAACCTCAGATGGCTTCAGTGCCATTTTGAAATCATTGATGTCCATATGTACTGGATCAAAAGATGCCTTCCTGTGTAACTCAGCTCAGGATGCCCCAGGACAGTGAACAACTTTACCAGGTTCCTCATGCAAGAAGCAGCAAGATAGGTAACAGTCTTAGCTTTTTTTTTTTTTTTTTGCTGTTTTGGCTTTCTTTTTTTTTTCTTCAGAAGTCAGTTTAAGATATATAGACTCTTCTAAGATTTCAGAGAAGTTTACCCTTTGATCACATGGCCATCAGGTTTCCATAGTTGTCCAACCTGGGCCTGAATTCCTCCCTGTATACTGAAGAGGGTTTCTCCCTTCCTTCCCACGATGGCATAAGCATGCTCTGGGCCTAAGAGGAGGTATGGCTGCAGGCAGCAGGTAGAACCACAGCTTGTCTTGTGAGCAGCTGGAAAAGGCAGATATGTATGCTCTGCCCCATGAGAAGCATGGGGCTGGCTTCTACCCACTACCAGCTGGGGCTGGTCTGATTTCCTGGCAGCTTGTGTCAATGACACTTCCAAGTTAGAGGTGAGATAGCGTTGTGAATTCCTAGTCTTTTATAATTTCCTTTGCCAGGTTTGGGTTTTGTTTGATTTTTTTTTTTCCTACTTTGCTCTTGTTCTCACTTACCTCAGAGGGCGAGAGAGCTGAGTGCTAGAAGTGACAGCTTCTCAGCAGTGCAATCACAGGGGTGGCAAGGGGTGGCCTTCTTTGAGCCACAGCGTAATAACAATTTGATAGGCTCCTTTTAAACACTGAGTGAAAGATGCTTGCATTGCATTTTAATTGCATCAAAACCTCACAAAGACACAAACCATTAAGTACCAAGAAAAGACCTTGCTGCCTTAAAAACCAAACAAAGCAAAAGCCCCCCCCCAAATGTTCTACTTATTTATGTTCCATTGAAACCCATTAAATACAGAGAACCACTGGGCTTCCTGAAATTCTGATGTCAGAGGTGTTTTACTCACCTACACAAATAGCAACACCTATGTAGGCAACAGTGGTGATGAAAATGGCCAGCATAGTTCCTCTGGGGATGGCATCCTGGGGATCCTGTGAAAAATTACGTAGAGGAGAAAACAGAAGTGAATAATAAACAGAGAGCTAGTAGCTATTTCCACATCTTCAACATGTTCAACTATGCTTCCTAAGGCAAGCTCTAAAGAAACCATCTAGCAAGTGGCAAAGTGGACAGTCTTTGGACAGGTATTTTAGAGTGGATAATGGAAAACAAAACTTGGTGCTGCATATAAACTCACTGAGCCTGCATCAGTCTGTGCCAGGTGGGATGCCCCATCCCTAACCCAGAAGCTATTTCCAACCGAGAACCACTTGCAAATGAGAAATTAGCTTTCTCCAAGGGAGCTTCACTGGTGAAACAAACCACTCTTAGGGTAGGCTTCATGTGCACCAGTAAGCAACCAACAGAAATTGAACCTGACGGCTTCTTTGGAGGTTCTTTGTCTCAGGATAAATCAGGTCTTTTTCCCTTGCATATATATAGCAGAATATCACATATGTGCGTATGCGCGCACGCGGGCACACACACACACACACACCCACACACACATAAAGAATTCCAGTTGTGTTTTTCTGGGATTCTTACATGTGAGCATGTGTATCTTTGTGTCTATATGTGTTTCTTTGATTCTTTTTCTTGTTGATTAGTTTTCCCTATATCTGTTTGCTTTTGTTTTATCTTATTGTATTATATATGTCATTTTATGATTATTCCTTTCCCCCCCTAGGGAGAGACAGAAAGAGAGTGGATCCGGATGGGAAGGTGGAGAGGAATTGGGAGGAGTAGGGGGAGGGGAACAGTAATCAGAATATATTGTATGGAAAAGACCTTTTTCAATTAAAAAAGGAAAAGAAAAAAGTGGTTCTATTTTTAATAAACAAATCCAACTGTTAAAAAAAAAAAAAAAAAACAAGGCCAAACAGACAAAACCTCAGTGCTGAACTGAAGCAAACCTCCCCTCTGAGGAGATGCTACAGAAGCAGAGCAGGCCTCTCTCTCTGTGAACTGTATGAAGAAGCACAGACACAAACATATCCGGGCATGTTGACCATATCTGGGCATAGGCATGTTTCATACTGAGCCTCGGCTTGTCTTTAAAACAATCAAACAAGGAAAAACAAAACAAAAACACCATTCTGGCTGAGGAAAAAGGCTCATCTACCGGATTCTCCAGTTCCTCTAAATTCTTCATTTCCTCAGGTAAGCTCAGTAAAGAGGAAAGGTCAACTCTGTACCAAAACAATGGCTTTTCTCTTGTTTGTAAATGTATGTGCATATATTGAACTGTGTCCACATGACACTTCATCCACCATGTTATATTTGGTTTTGGAAGGGACTGGTAAATTATATCAAACTGACTTCCAAGCAACATATTGGATGATATTTAATTCATTTAAGAAATTATTAAATAGATATTTTGATGCATGATTTTCTTATACAGGCAGTTATCTGGCATTCAGAAAGAGTCAATAAATATTGAACAGAGAAAAGTACAATTCCAGTAGGCAGTAGTCTCCCGGCTGGAGGACATAAGTCTTGTCAATACACATAAGCAATCAATCCAGGCAAATGAAGTCTGAGCATTTCTTATGATGATAAAGTCCATTGAAAAGGTCTCACTTGGTGAATGCAGACACAAGCCAGCCACTGGCAATTATGATTTAACCAAGCCAACCTACTCCACATGGGTGTATTGTAATCAGCTCTATGCAAGCACTAATCCATATGCTTCAATTCTTCTAGGAACATCTGCATATTGGGGTTTTTCTGGTACATGTGTACCCAGCCTCTTCCTTCCAGAGTATGGAGCAAATGTGCAGGTGCATGCAATACAACAGCCCCCGAGAGGGAGACAAGGCAGAGTGACTGAACTGGGTCCTACTTAATTGAACTCACATGATGTTTACCTTTTATTTTATTGCTTAAACATTTATTGGGAGCTGGAGTAGTTCAGTTAAGTGTCGGTTGCATAAACAGGAGGGTCTGAGTTCAACTCCTAGAATCCATGCTTTAAAAAAAAAAAACAAGTGTGGGGCACACTTATAATCTTAGCTCTAGGAGGTGAGACAGGTGCATGCCAGGAGCTCACTGACCAGCCTGTCTAGCCTAATTGATGACCCCCAGGTTCTAGTGGAAGACCAATACTAGACCAAACCAAACCAGACGAAGTGCTCTGTGGAATGAGCTGACATTGACATCTGGCCGTCACTGGATAGAAGGTGGAGGGTAGAAGGCAGTCTTGGGACGCAGTCATGAAGACAGCTCTTTCTTGCAGCTGCCTACTCTAAGCTCTAAAGGTGCTGAGTCCACGGTACACAGGGTCACATGATGTCAGTGTATTACTGTATGACCCTGCATAAGATCAGATCAAAATGTGAGTATTTAATCTTACTACTGACAGAAGGATTTGGGAATTTGACACATTCTTGATTTTCACCCTCCTCTGTAATGAATCCCAAATCTCCAAATCTAAGCGAATTCTCTTTTCCTTCATTAACCCCCCCCCAAGACAGGATGGAATATAAATAATTAGGTTTCTGCTTTTCGGGGGGGGGGGTCTAACAATTGAATCCTAATTTTGCATCTTAGAAATATTTTCCAAATCTTCTCCTAGGTCCAGATTTCAGGGAAGCTTTCTGCTATTGCTGTTGCTCATAGAATCCTTGGGGTGGGACTCTGTGCACCCACTCTGCCATTTCTAGTCACTCTTCCCCTGTGGTGTGAGGAGCTGGTCCTGAGAAGGATTCTGAGGCTGGAAGCAGAGTATGCACCTGCATCTCCCTATACTGTATAAACAATATTTCCTAAATTGAATTGACTTGATTATTATTATTAATTGTTATTATAATTATTTCGGTTTCACCCTCAGAGAGACATAAAGTCTAGAGATACCGAAGTTTCCTTGCCATTTTCCAGAACATTTCACCTCTGGGAGCTCACATGTTTGGCTACTCTGGCTTTTAACTATATTATGATGACTCAGATAATCCCCCCTCACTTCCCCTTTTCCTGGGCCTGTGGGCTGTTGCTTTTTCCATCTGCTAAACAATTTCTCTGCCTTTGTCCCTCTATCTCTGTCTGTCTCTCTCTCCTCCCCCCCTCCTTTTGTACATTAATAATGGAGTGCCCACACTCTTCTGCATGCTTCCTTGGATTTCTTTCCTCCTTTTGGGCTGACCTGGGTGAGTTTGTTCATTCAGCTCCAGTCCTGTCCTCTTTCCTAGACTGCAGACTCTCTCTGCTCCCTAGACACTTGTGTTGCCATAATGTCCTTCTTCTGTTGCAGCTCCATTAGCCAGCTAAGTCTGAGCTCCTCTTCCTCATCTGCTATGCCATGAAATCAGTTCAATGAGGTTCTTTAACCAGTGTTAAATAACAGAATAGAACAGAGCTGATGTGGAAGCATCAGAAGGCATTGCTTACATTTGGTTGTGCCCTATGAGCTTTCTTACTGTGGCTTATAGTAAGAGAATTCTTTCCATCACTTTCAACTCTAACAAAAACAGAGTTATAAGCCATGTCTCCTGTATGGCCCTCATTCCGGCATTGAGAAGATGAATTGACTAAGCACCTTGCTTTTAAGAAGTCCAAATTAAAAATAATAGTTTTCAATTTAAAAGCTTGTCTGTAGCTTCTGGGAGCTTAAATCAGTGAGCTCTGATACTCTCCTAGTTAATGAGAAAACAGGAATTCTTATCTAAATTTCATTAAGTGGGGGGAGGAGCTGAAACATTTTGCACAAGTTTGTAACTCTGAGTTTCGGCATGACCTTTTCCTGCCATTATCTGCTCAGGAATTTACCATGGCAGTGTGGGCACTAGCATACAAATCTATACACCTTGTTCCCTCAGTGAGTATCCACTACGACCATGCTACTTCTGAAGATCTACCATGAATCAGTCTCCACTCCCACAGAATCCTGATGCTCCTTTGAGCACCTCTACAGTTGCTTCCTTTCCCGTGAAACTTGTGAGGCTCGCTAGCCTCTCCATGTTTTCTCCAGATTCCTGCTGTCCTCAGACTTCTCGTGCCAGATTCTGCTTGCTTCCCTGGCTCAGGAATGCCTTGTTCCTCCCCAGCAGTCATCTTTGAGCCTTTGCTTTCCAAGTTTCTTTTTGAAGAAACCAACCCTGATCAACCCGACAACTATTTGCTCAGTGTTTTTATTTCACAACTCCATTGGCCTGTGCATGTTTTTTTTTTTTTTTTTTTTTTTTTTTTTTTTTTTTTTTTTTTTTTTTTTTTTTTTTTTTTTAAATTTAATACCTATCTATCTCCTGATGACTCTTGCAAATACTTTCTGATGTTGATTATAAATACATTGAGGTAAGATCTGCATCTTCTTGTGTGTGTGTGTGTGTGTGTGTGTGTGTGTGTGTGTGTGAGGTATAAATCATTGTCCTTCTTATGAAAGAGACTCTTACTGTCCTCTGACTCTTCTTGTACTATTAGATTGCCTCAGACTTTATCAGGGTTACATGGTTGCCTTACTTCAGACATATTCCATAGAGTCCATTGAAGCTAGGTAAGAACATGTGTCAAAACCCAGACCAACCGGATGTCAGCAGAAGTGATGTGCGCATGTTGTCCTTTACTTTCCTAGTTCCTTCTTAGGAGGCAGAATGTGAACTATGAATTGATTAATCACCCAGGACCTTGAAGATACAGGTGAGCCCCAATGTATAAGTGAAAGATGAAGTTTTCTGAGTACCTGGGCTGCCTTTTGAAGTAGACATTCTAATTTTTTTGGATGGCCTATGAGCTCCAACATGTATGTGCTAGATACACAAATTCTGATCTTGTTTTAGCCATGGGTAGTGAGTGGTCCTCCACAAAATACTGAAATCGTCATCATAGCTAATATAACCCCTGTAACAGCTGATGAAGAGTGCTGTGAACTGGAGATGAAGTGGCCTTGTGGCTTCTTTTTCTTATAGATTTGGTTTTGTTTTTCTTCAAATGACTTGTATTATTAGTAATTATGATTTTTATAGGGAAGGGTGATTCTGATAGTAAGTCACTAAACTGCATTTATTTTATTGAAAAATAACTGAATATACACTGTCTTTGGATGTCACTGAACATGGGTTTTGAATATCTCTATATTAAGAGCCTGGACTTAAAATTAAAGGAGAGAGAGGGAGAGAGGGGGGAGGGGAGAAATAACTAAGAAATCACGCAGAAACCTTCATTCTTGAGTCTCTGGGACCTAAATCATATACAGTCATATTCATATTCTTATGCTACCAACACCTACATCCCAGCCCACAGAGGCTACAAAGCAGAGCCAACGGCATACCTCCAGGTCTCCAGAGATGTTGGCACCAGCAAGGATCCCAGTGGCAGCCGGAAAAAAGATGGCAAAGACAGAGAAGAAGCCTTCACCCTTTGTGAAGCTTGGCCCAAAGTTCTCTGCAAATATGGATGCTGAAATGCAAGCGAGAGAAACATCATCCTGTTGAGTTTTGCTACACTGTTGGAGCTTATGTTCTTGACGTCTGGATTTCTAAATGGAAATAGATCCTTAGAATAGAGCTATCCTTAGACTGAACCTAGACTGAATCTTACTGTTCCCTGAGTACCACGGTGTCTGTCATTTTAGATACACATTTAGGTCTTAGATCACTAGACAGAGCTCTGAAAAGGTCATCAGCGACCACACTTGCTTATCCTCTATGAACACAGAAGTGGAAAAAGAGATAAGGAATTCTTACAGAAGGAAAAATTACTCTCTTCCAATGGGGTCTCACTGGGTATACAAACCACACTCATGAGAGGCCTCATATCAAGCAGTGGCTGCTCAATACAAAACAAAACCAGTGGTATTTTTGTGGACTTTTGTCTCATGTTGCTTTGCTTGAATTTTTTTGTCTTGCCCTTTGCTTGGATATTACAGGTTTCTAATTCTGTGCTTTATGGGTTTTGATTTTGTGTGAGTCTATTTTTTTTTTTTTGTTCTCTGTTTTGACTTTTTCTAATTCTGTTTGTCTGTCTCTTCTCCAAGGAGAGAGATAAAGAAAGGTCCCGGAGTTGAGTGGGTGGGGAGATGGGTAAGATTGGATTAGAAAGGAGCTGCAGGACAGGAAAAACTGATCAGAATATGTTGTGTGGAAAAAAAGAATTAAAATATATAAAAACAAATAAATATTGTCAAGAAAAAGTAAATTTTGCAGGAACATATTAGCATCCTCATAAACATACTACACATGTTCACATACCCCCCCCATAAGCACATTCTTACATTTTTGGGTCTTTAAAGAACCTGTCTTTCCAGACCTTTGACAAACCCTCAGAGCCCCTGGAGAGGGCTGCACTGCAGATTTGCCCTGCTCCCCCCATGTCCTGATCTCGTACACCCTTACATCAAATTTTCAGAGAATAATAAGACTATGGTGGTTTGCCCATAGAGCAACACCATCCTGAAGGTTGTCTCCACATCATGAAAAGGAAGCAATCTGAAGAAAAAAAAGAAAAAAAAAAAACCAGAAAGGAAGAGAGAGCAAGAAAATGAACAAGGACAGGAATCTGGATGAGAAAGGAGAAAAGGAAGTTAAAAACATCGGGAAAAAATGGTAGAAAAGAAAGGCAGTGAAATCAGAGCCAGTAAAAGAGACTCAGTAAGAGCCTGGCTTTATAGCGGGGAGGGGCGTCACAGGGACTGATGACTGGATACGTAACGGCGAAAATGGTATTTTTACAGCCGCAGGCGTGTGTTAAGTAAGCTGGGGTAGAAAATAAGGAAGTGGAAGTGGACTGGGGAGGAAACGTCAGATTGACTTGCTGTGATGTTACTACAAGGAAAAACGGAAGTAATCCACCCATTGTATCTTTTAAATGTGTGTTTTGTCTTGTCTGTCTGTCGGTATGTATGTATGTATGTATGTATGTATGTATGTATGTATACTGTATGCCTGCCTGGTGCCTCCAGAGGCCAGAAGAGGGTGCTGGATCCCCTGGAAATGGAATTACAGATGGTTGTGAGCTGCTGTGAAAGGCTGAGCAATCTTTCCAGGTCCCTATCTCACACAGCTTGGCAGTTTGACAGTGGTCCACAACCTTGTGTTCCAGCAAGGTTGGATGCTGTAAAGTCTCCCAGGGAGACAAGAGGACTTGATTTGACATTGGTGCTCAGCAGTGGCTAATTATTTTTCCCAGCTCCAGGTTCTCATTTCCTAAATGTAGTATCTATTCCTATTATCTAGCCATCTAGTGATAACCCAGTGTTCAAAGATTTACAAGAGTCCTTCTTACCTTCACTTGAAAACATTACCTTCTCAAAATTATTTTCAAAATTTAAATACTTTACATATAAGCTTTGTAGTTTCCTCAGGAAGTTGTTATTATTAACTTGGTGGGAAAATCTGAGAACTAAATAGATTATGTATATAACCTATTCAGTTGATAATTAAGGTTGGAAACACAACCAGGTAGTGGTGGTGCACTTCTTGAATTCTAGCACTCTGGAGGCATGGGCAGGCTGATCTTTGTGAGTTCAAGGCCAACCTGGTCTACAGAGCAAGTTCCAGGACAGGCTCCAAAACTACAGAGAAAAACACCAGAAGAAGGAGGAGGAGGAGGAGGAGGAGGAAGAAGAAGAAAACAAACACAAAACAACCCCCCCCCCCACACACACACACAACCACGGGTCTCCCAAATCCATCTCTGCGCTCTTTCCTGGACTACACTGGAATTCTGGTGGCTGGGGATGGGTGAGGAAAGATAGCATAGGGAGAACAATACAGAACAGTAGCTGAGAAGTGACCGATTGGTCCCACTCACCTTGGTAGTTGAAGAAGCCCCTGGACCTCTTCTCGTTGTTAGATGGAATGACGGTCCCAATGAAGAAGTTCGCAATGGCAATGAGTAGAATGACCAGGAGGATCACTTGAGCCTGGGACACCACAGGAAAGAGCCAAGTTATAAGTAACAATGGTATAAACTAGGGTCCAATCTGAACATTCTCACTGTACAGCTGAAGCTTAATATAATGCCTTCCTCACTGCTCAGGGCTTGAGGATGAGACCTGGGTTTCCAGTGTGCAATGATGCTGGTCCAGACGATAGTTTGTAGCCAGAAGTTTCTGACATTTCGGGGCCTGAGGTCTGAACAAATCTCTTCCACCTTTGGTCCAGCAGCTGCTTATAAAATAATTACTCAGAGGCTTATAGTAATTACAAGCTGTTTGGCTTATGGCTCGGGCTCATTATGAGCTGACTCTTACAACTTAACCCATTTCTATGAATCTATGTATTGTCATGAGGCTCATGGCTTACCTATACTTTGACATCTTGCTCTTCAGGCAGCCATATGTGCCATCTCTCTCTGACTCTGCCCTCCTTCTCCTTTATCTCTGCTTGCATTTCCTGCCTGCCTCTAATCTGCCCTGCTATAGGCCAAACCAGTCTCGTTATTAACCAGCAGTAATAATATATTCACAGACACAAAGAAAGCACACATCAGTGATGTGCATGAAGATGCATCAGCCTTGCTGCTGTGTCACCACAGAGGCAGAAATCAAGGTGAAACATGGCCCGATGACCTGATATATAAGCTTGAGTCTTGACCAGACTTGATACTTGTTGCAGAAGATTTGTTTACACTATGTGAAGATGTATCACTGTGATTGGTTTAATAAAGTGCCAAATGGCCAATAGCTAGGCTGGAGAGAATGAAGGGGAGGGGCTTTCAAGCAGAGAAAGAAACTCAGGATGAATCTAGGCACATGAGAGATGTCAGTGAGACACTGAAGAAGTCAGACATGTGGTATAGAGGAGAGATAACTAAGGCACGTGGCAGGATGTAGATTAATAAAAAAACAAGTTAATTTAAGCTATAAGCACTAGTTGGGAAAAAGTCTAAGCTAAGGCCAAGCTTTCACGATTAACAATAAATCTCAATGGCATTATTTGTGAGCTGGCGTCCTGAAGTCTGACCACGGTCTTAGTCATATGATGTCCACCTTGCATGTCCTTATGCCTTTTTCTATAATGAAGGGATGACAGTTGTGCTTTGTGAATACAATGTTCCTTTGTTAGGATTAACTCTTGGCCTGGTCAGTACTTGTTACAGTGTTATTTAGAGATACCCACCTTTGCTTCCCACTCCATCCCAGCTACTGAAATTCCTAGCAGAATCACCACAGTGATGGAACCGATTATCCGGATGTCATTGGTTGGATCCACCATCATTGAATCGCTCTCCTGGAGGGAGGGAATCACTCACATGATTAGAGACAACTCTGCATTCAGATGCATTCACATTTTTATAATATTCAGCAAGAAGAAAAGACACTGTACTCAAATGCCTGGGGGAATATGAGATAATAAGAAAATGAAGTATTTGTAAGTTCCTGAAGGCAAAAAATATAAATAAACAAGAAATCCTAATTTTACTTTATCTGTGATGCAGGCCTTTGATAGGCAAGATTAAGGGACTAGAAGGGCTAGAAATTGGTTTTAGTCAGCTTTAGCAGATATTGGAGTGCTAAGTAAAAGTATGTGTGTCCACATCTTTTGTGCCATGCTTCATCAAAAGGACTAGCTATTTTATTTGCCAAGGGGAATTTTAGAAGAATAGAAGTGGGTGGTTTACAATATGAATATTGGAAAATCAGTGTTGGTCAACTCAGTATCAGAGAACACAAGCTCAGTAATACATCTATCTTTTGAAGAGAACATACCTTAAGAAATAGCACATTAGAGTCATTTATTCATATAATTTCCACACTAGCAGAACTCAGCTAGATCTTTAACGTCAGGAATTACCACACTACACAGGCTCTAAGAGCTTGTTCCCAGAGCCCCCGAACTGGTGGTTAACTAAGTGGGGCCTCGTTTTCTGCGGCAAGTTGTCCTCACGTTTGAACTTTCTTCATTTTCAGAAACCTTGTGAATGAATAACAATGGTGAGCCTACAGGAAATGATGCCTGACTTCTACCTGAAGCTTCGTATTTTACACTCTCCCTACACATCCTTTGTATCTGATCTGCACAGAACTCCCGTGAAATGCACTAAGCAGTAAATTAGCTCTTTCAGCTTTAGAAAATAAGCCTCAGATATGGAGGGTGGAGAGAGAGCCGAACTCAAAGCCAGACCTTCTGACATTATGCCTGGGGCTCCTGCCCTGATACTGAACTCCCATCCTCCTATCTTGACATTTAACTGTCCCTGAGGGCCCCATAAGAGAAAGTTGAGGTACTGTGTTTGTAATTACCTTAAGGAGGTCCACCACAGTCTCTGCAAACCCCACCACATACATAGCGACAGCCACTGCATTGGCAAAAGCAAAGATCAAGCCTATAGACCCTCCAAACTCGGGCCCTAAGCTCCGTGAAATCAGGTAGTAGGCTCCACCTGCGATAAGAGAGCAGTGTGTGTCATTGGGAAAAGATGCCAAGATCTCCAGTCTCTACGGTCAAACCTCAGCTGTTATCCATCCCAATAAGAATCTTATGGATTCCTCATAATTTTATAAGTCCTGTGTCATCATAAATGAGTAATTGTGGTCAGACTTGCCTTGTACTCTGTCCACAGTCTGCAAAGTGCATGCCAATAAAATTCAATCTATTGAAACTTACAAGTTAGAATTTTGATTTAAATTAATAAATAATAACAATAATCTTTACCCAAATGTTGTCTTTTCAAAAAATCATTAGTGTATCTAAATTAATAATGTAACTGAAGTAAAATTTTAGATTCAAAATTTCTAGAAACCAATAGACTGGGGCAGAAAATGAAATGGCATAACTTATTCTTCTCTGGTATTGTGGCTGTGCCTGTCATCCTTGACCAGGTCCTCAGGGTCATCCTCAGCTACAGTAAGTTTGAGGCTAGCCTAGGCTACGTAAAGTCCTGACTCAAAAGAACAAAGCAGTTGATATTTTTATTATTATTATTTCTAACTTCCACTCTATTGCATGAACGTTTCTGGTAGCTAGCCCATAAATGAGCAGCTTTATCAGGGCATGTGTTACCCACTCTGTAATGTAGCCCTCTGTTCCAGTTTTAGCCTAATGAAGCTTGGATTCCCATAATAAGGATGTGTGATGGAAAGACGAGCAGAGGGAGGGCTAGCAACCAGTGTTCTTTTTTGAACACTAAAGAGTAGCTTTGCAAATGGTCACCTACTTCCATGACATGAACACAGAAGCAGACCACTTCTAAGCTTAGAGCAAGTGACTGACGCTAAAACAGGCCAAAGAGGGATCTAGACATTGGAATGACTTCTTAGGTGGAGCTGGTCATGGGAGTCTGCCAAGTCAACATGGGACAAGCAAACTCAGAACAAAACCCCCTTTTATGGAGGAGGAACTATGCTCAGTATGAAAAAATTCTCAAAATGAAACATATCTGGTAGAGTAAATCCCCACGAGTTTTAAAACTTAACTTGGCTAGCAAGATACATGGGCCTAATAGTAAAACAAGAGACAGATGGGGCTGGAGAATTGCCTCAATAGTTAGGAGCACTTGTTGCTCGTGCAGAGGCCCAAGGTTCAACACTCAGCACCCATGTGATGGCTCAAGACCAAGTGTAATTCCAGTTACACGTGGTTCTCATGCCCTCTTCTGGCTACCACAGGCACCAGACACACACAGGGCACAGACACATAGATGCACATAAAATAAAATAAGCCTTTTAAAAAGCAATGAATAAAATATAAGTCTAGAGAAAGGTGTGTTGGGAGTGGGATGATGTTTTGAAAAGCCCTGAGGGAAGCAGGGGTAGTACTCGTGCCTTCCACCAAGGGATTGTGAAGGTAGTAAGACAAGCAGATTGTCATGGTGGACTCAAGGCCAGTCTGGCCCTACAGAATAAGACTCAAAACACCAAGACCATGCTCGATATGGCTCGGTGGCTGAGAGGACGCATTGTTCTAGCAGAGCACCCAAGTTCCCAGCACCCAGGTCAAGTAGCTCTTGATCACCTGTAACTCTACCGCCATTTTCTGATGTCCTCTAGCACCTGTGCTGATGTGAACATGCCCCCCCATAAATAAATAAATAAAGAAAGACAAATAAATCTTAAAAAGCAAAATCAAAAAACAAAAACAAAGCAAACAAATAAAAAACAAACCCACCATTGACAACAAAAAGCCCAGAGCAGAGAGACTTGAATTAAAAAACCAAGGCAAAAATTAGTGAAGTCCTTATGGGCAGGTGGGGACAATCAGGACAGCAGCAGATTTCATCTACTTTATTTTCTACCCTGGCCTGACTGCTCCTAAAAGTGTGACAATAACTCATTGCTTCATGCATTTGTTTATTTATTTTCTTTTCTTTTGATGATGTTTTCCAATAGAAGTGTTGGCTGTGTGGGAATGACCACCGTGAGGTGGGATGTTGGGGAACACCCAGGCTGAAGGGATCCAGGAAGGAGTTCACTCTGATACTGAGAACCCAGTGGGATTCATCATAGGAAACGGATCAAAGGAACCCTTTCTCCGGGGCCTTCCTCTGGAACTGAGAAGAATTTTACCTCATTGTTTGAATTTTGCTTTCTTTCGTTTTGTTTCACATCCTGGGGGCCAGTGAGCAACATAAAATTTTCACCCTGTTATTAAACAACACTAGACAAGATATATTACCAGAGCTTCTACTCACGAGTCAGTTGGTCGGCTTACCTCCTCGGACTACTCCATTTGTGCAAATGGCAGACATAGAAATACCTGTGAGGGTTGTCACTACTACGCTCAGGCCAATGATGATGACTCCCAGACCTGCAAAACCCCCAACAAAGGTGTTGGACTCCGGTGGGTAGACAGATGCCCAGTACTTCAGGAAAAAGTGGTCACAGAAGGTCAGTCTTTCTGCAGAAACCTGAAATGCTCTAATTGGTCCCATTTCACAGCAGTGTGGGAGGCACCTGAAATGCACTGTACTTTAAAACTGCAGCCATACTGAGGAGTCATTTCCTGAGAAACACCAGCAAGAAGTGCACAGACTGACCTGGAAAATAAGAGCTTTCCCCAAGGATTCCGCACACTTGGAGCAGGACCTGTAACGTGCCAGGATTCTGTTAGCAGTGACCTGGGTGGACTTGGACTATTATACTCACCATACTGTTCTCTGCATTTGGCTCTCCCAGACTTTCTTGTGCCCATCAGTAACCAAGTTTATAGAAACTTGTTCCTACCCATAAGGTATGATGAGGATATTAGAAATCTGAGAGATTTTACCTCCGCGAACAAACCCGTTAGTTGCTATTGCAGAAGTTGACAACCCAGTGATAGAGGTTACCATGGTGGAAAGAAGAATTATAAGAACTCCAAGACCTGTTAGCAATGAAAGACAGAAGATATTACATGTTACTCTTCTCCTGTGGATTTCCTACTCCTGCAATTTCTATGGCTTTTTCATTTAACTTTTTAGATCCATGCCTTGGCCCCCAGTGGGGTTTCTTTGTGTGAAGGTGAAGTTGGTATGCCTGGCATAAAGACTAAGTCCAAGAAGCACTCATTATGATGAAGAACGGAATCCAAGAGTCAACACAGTCTAAAGTGCAGCCCTGGAAAAGAAAAGCCGGCTTCTGCTGGTGTCCTGGGAGAGAAACTACCCTGGCCGTGAAAGAGGAAGCACAGTGTTTGACCTTCTCTCTGGCTGGAAAGGAACCTGAGGAGAACGCTGGAGATCTGACAAAGGTTAAACCTTCTTCGTGTTTCTTGCACCCCTATGCCTGGGAGAGAAAACGAACCAATTTTCATTACCTTTGAAAACACCCCAGAAAGGTCAGCGGGCAGCTATTGGGACCTGTGATGCCTTTACCTTACACATGATGAGCTGACTCACAACTTTAATTACCTCCTCTGACATATCCATTTGTGGCGATAGCAGAGGTGGATAAGCCAGTGATGGCTGTCACTGTCACGGCTAAGCCGATGATTATCACACCGAGACCTCAGTTGAGAGAGGAAAAATACGTGCGATTAACTGGTGAACAGCTCATTGGGTCATTTACATAAAAGCAAACACATCTGGGTAGTCACTGAAGGACCACGTTTGAACTTAACAAGCTGGCCATGAAATCACCATTCAGGTACTAAGAGATTCAAGATCTGGGATGTGCGAAGCTGCGCTGCCCCCAAGTGAACAATTCAAGTCCGTCAAAATGTAGGGTGAACCTAGTCTTTGATGAAGTTCTACACGGCCTCCAGCTGTTAGTATAAATGAAGGTTATTCTAACTTTCCAGGTAACTGTCTTCATTAGCAAATTGTTCATTAGGTAGATGGGTAAATCGGACAGAAAAAAAAATTAGGTACATTAACTTATTTGGTGTGTGCTCTCAGAATTTACATATTTTCTGACACTCAAATGGCAGTTAAATTAGAAGGAGCTGATGTGCGAAGTTGCTGACCCAGTGCACAGAGGGCAGTCCTTGCTGGTGGTACTCTGTCAGTGTACTCACAGCACTCATAGATACAAGCATTTATGAAAAGCCTTTTGAGTATCTAGCTGTGGAGTTGGCAGGGCAAGAAATGCAACAGAATGAAAAAGCCACCCTCGAGGATATTCTGGTTCAGAAGGACAACGATCATGAGGAGAAACTGATAAAGACCAAATTTCAAAGCAGAGGCTTATACACTTTTAGTTTCAAGAAACTCACAGCAGGTGTGTGTGTGTGTGTGTGTGTGTGTGTGTGTGTGTGTGTGTGTTTCTAGGCAGGCATGGAATGTACTAGAATATATCACTGTGGCATATAAATTTATTTTAAGCTACACAAGTGAACATAAACCGAGCAGGCACGAGGAAAGCTCTTAGCTTTTCTGATGGCCTAGGTCAGGGGCACACATGTGTGAATGCAAGCATGCTTTTATTACTGATGCTAACCCATAGAGGCAATTGCAACAGACTTTTATCAGCCTGCGTAAGATTCCTCTGGAATCCACAAGTCTTCTGGACCAATCCTTTTCTTCTAGCCAAGTTTCTCTATTTTTTTTTCTTCCCACAACTGGCCACCCTAGAAAACCCAAATTTTCTTCCCTTTGTCTATTGGCTTTTCTGCAGTTTTCTTGTTCTTCTGTTAAGATGGTGTCCAAGTGTTCTAACCACTCTGAATCACCACCTGCCGCCAAGTCCTCCCAAGTATGTGCACAATGCATTAATAAACACATTCCTTTGTTAACCTGATGTCTGATGGTACAAACCCAAGGTGCACAGAGGAGATTTATCCCCCCATAACTCCCTCTATAAAGAAGCTGATACAGAATTCAGGAGATCGTGGGTAGTTCGGTTACTCCAAGTGTTTTACTCTGTGTATTCTCTCACACATAAAGCAGTCATTCCTACTTCACATTCCTGTCATAGACCCTTAGAGGGGAGCTTGTGAGAAGCAGTCACACTAAATATTTTGTGTTACAGAGACACTGTGAGGAGCATCTCCTCTCCTGTGTGGCCTCAGGTGCTGATGCAGTGAAAAGTTGTTTATTCCCAGCCTCTGCACATTATTTTGCTTTTAGAATGTTTGAGAATGAATGTTTAGCACACCCTAGACACTTTAAGGGCTTACAAGTTTACATTGCATGAAGTTACTCCCAATCTAGCCTTATTATTTCCTGATCATTGTCAGGAATTCCCATCTTTCTCTATTGTGCCACACATATTTCTGCAACCTGTTTGAACACCAGTTTATATTTTTAAACAGTGAGAAGCTTGCCTCTTCCTCACAAGCAAAAAAACAAAACAAAACAACAACAACAAAAACCCTTCAAAGTCATAGGGCAAAAGGCAGCTGAAAGAGCAGTTTGTTGATTCCTCAAAATGTGGCTCTTGCGCGACCTGCTGCAGGAAGTGTTGGGGATGCCTATTAAAAATGCCCACATTTCTAGGTTCAGAGCTCTGAAAGTGAACCTCTGGCTTCTGCAGTCTTCAATTCCACTTCAGATAATTCTTACTCATCCTTTAGAGAGATGTTTAGCTTCATCCCCTCTCAACTTGCCCATTCAGCAAGATTTTTTTTTTTTTTAGTTGTATCTTCAGAGTTGATTGGGGGAGAAATAACACATTTTTCTATGTTTTATCTCCAAAATAAAACTCAGCGTATAAGCGGCTTGCTTCGGGTCACATCCACTTTTCACACCCAACTTCCTTGCCTAATGTTGAGTTAACTTGAAATGATATTGCCCCAGGAAAAGAGAGAAGCAACTGGACAGTGTTATCAGCTCGGTCTGTCACTTGTTTCTGGAAACGAGGCAGCCCAGACTCAGCCCTAGAACAGCTGCTGGTGGGCTGTAACTACTGTCACCAGATTTCTCCTGGATTATCCTCTGGGTTTTGAAAATACATAGCTTTCTTCCTTCCCTAAACTATGCCTAAAGCAAGAAGAAAATACTGGTGTTTGTGACTTTTCATCTCTAATATGAAAAAAATAGCTGGACACAGTGTCAGCTGGACAGTTCTCTCTCTCTCTCTCTCTCTCTCTCTCTCTCTCTCTCTCTCTCTCTCTCTCTCTGTGTGTGTGTGTGTGTGTGTGTGTGTGAGTGAGTGAGTGAGTGAGAGAGAGAGAGAGAGAGAGAGAGAGAGAGAGAGAGAGAGAGAGAAGCTGCCTCCTCAAATGGTACCAGTGACTGAGTCTTAAAGAGTACAAAGCTCATTAAGAGGACCTGTCCACAGAAAAGTTATCCACAACCCCAAACTCAAAGATGCTGACATTGGGCAAGTGCCAGATAAAGATTTCAAAAGTTCTGACAGAAGTGATCCAGGACCTGAAGGATGATATGAATTTAATACAGACCCTAGAGAGGAACATTTGCAACACTGGGTGAGGAAGTCAGCAAAATGGGCAAGAACGCTAACAATCCACAAAACCCGATTGGGACCACTTGATCTCATTAGCTGAGGTCTGTAATGGTGTGGGCTGGTAGGATGTTTCTGCCATTCACTAAACGCTATGATCTGAGACTTAAAAGAACACGAGAAAGCCCAACAACTCCAATCAGCAGAAGACTCAAGACACACCGCTAGGTTTGAGTGATCGCTACTGGCTTCTATTTGTGACTTCAGCACACAAACGAAGCGATTTTGTTTAGACACACTAATGTCTAAAAGTGAGGCAAACTGCTTAGCAGAGGGAGGATCCTCTATACCTTTGTAATAAACGTGAAACTAGATTGACTATGAAGAGTTGTGTAAGATCTGATTAAAGTGCAGATTGTTTCCCAAACAGATGGGTGTTAAATATATACATTAGAAAGAATTACTCTTGCCCTTGGCTGTCTGTGCTCACACCTCCACACAAAGAACTGCGTCTTGATGATCTCAATAAGTTACTAAACTGCCCTTAAAAACCTAATTTTGCATGAAGCCCTGGAGCAAAGCCTTGGCAATATTAAGCTGCAGATTTTCCATGGAACGGCATCTACTTATTTTGGACCCTGCGGCTGCAGGCATTCATTTGCTACGCATCATCAAACCGCCAAGCAGCCTTTCTGTCAGGCACATAGCAGCTGCTGAACAAGAAACATGGAAAAAAAACGATGGGCTCCCTTTGGAGGGGAGACTTCCTGCTCCAGTTAACTGCTGGTTCTAAAGGTGTGCTGAAGGTGTAGATAACACTAGGTCATCTCCACGCACAAGGCGAGATGGCCTCCTGAGCAGCATCAGAAGACACAGCCCAGCTCCTGTGTTCTCCACACCAGCACTCACTTCTCAGCCTTTCCTCAGAAATCCATAGCACATGGAAGAAAACACTACCGATTTTTATCACGGTAAGTTAGGAACGTAGGTAAAACAGGTAAAAATGCAAGTACATTTTTCAAATAAATTTTCTATTCTTAATAAGAACACTTTGCCAAAAGATTTTAAGTGAAGTGTAGTGGAAAAGCATTAAATCGTCACTCCTGGAAAAATGATTAATTGCAGTAATCATTTGCAGTGACTGGAGTCATTTCAACAATCATTTTACACTTGTAACTGGGAATATTTTATGAGCATTTGCTATTTACTGCTGGTTTCTGACAGTAACCCAGGTATTTTCTTTGGAAAATGTGCAACAATGCAGTCTTGTTCATCAGGTCACACGTAATGTTGTATATACATTTTTAGAACTTTTCCACAAGTTAGTTTTGCTAAGTGAAGTTTTGCCAGTCTTTGTAAGTGGGGTAGTCTGAGACAAATAAAATGTGAATGTCAATATACCCCAAAGTGTGACCATAGTTATTTGAAATAAATATGCTTTATACACCCATATGCTTGACACTCTAAGGAAAGGTAGAAATATTCACTTGACCATTCCCCTAGAGGGAAAACTGGAAAATTCCAGTCTCACAGGAATTAGTCTCCCCCCCTCATTGTCAGAGGGGAAAAAAAATGTTCTTGAGAGTAAATGCCTTCTGTGACCTTCATTTTCTGCAGCATTGATGGTGAACCAACTTTATTAAGCTTGCAATTTACATAAAAATTATTTAGAAGGGGAGATTGCTCGCTCACCGATTCCGGCTTCTCCAACGATCCAGGAGAGGCGAATGAAGAGCATGACCCCCCAGATGTTCAGCATGCATCTTACCTGTGGACGAAAGGGAGAATGGAAAGCAGTCCTGGGCCAAGCCCGACCAACCCCCTCAGTAACCCCCGAGTCCAGGGCTGGTGAATTCTACTGGATCACCCAGCAAGTGGCTCTCCGTTCTACACATAGACGGTTCTCACCAGCACGCCTTTCACCCATCCAAACTTCACAACCCCAGACATGTCTTCCTTGTTTTCTGCTGGTTCTTCTCCTGGCATCCCGTCACCATTGGCAACCCTGTCAGCGGACCCAGGGGCCACTGTCACGTTCTGCATTTTCACAGAGAAAAAAAACAAATCACAAACGAACAAACAGTGGTCAAATAGTTTCTTAAACTTTCAAAGCCAAATCAAAACTGTGGCCATAAAACCAGGTGGGAAAAGTACTTCAGTAACTCCAGCAAATAACGTTGTTAAAGTTTCTTACCCAGGGTGCCGGTGGGTTCCCTTTGTGAGCCATTTCCAACCAGGGCTAAGGCTGGAGGATGGTAGACCTGGGCTATCCTGCCGCTGACAACATAAAAGCGGTCAGATTGAAATGAATTTAAAACGGCGAAGGATAGGAACAAGATTCAAGGGGGGGAGGCCAGGCAAGGCCCCATGAGGGATTTGTGCCTCGAGTTGGGAGAACCAGAGGGATAATGCTCCTGGATGCAGAGTAGCTGGAATTTTTTCGCTCTGCTTCCCTTCGTCCAGTTATTTAAGACACTCTCTCCTCTCTTCCCCTCTCTCTCAATCTCTCTTCAAATTATTTTTTTAGGTGAGAATACAATCACTCCCCTAACTCTCTCTCTCTCTGCCGGTACTTAACTCTGTTACAATAGTTTCTTAATAAACCACAACTTTGCTTTAAAATAAGTAAAGTAATGACAATAAACTGTTCATACGAAGTCTTTAAGAGAAGTAAATGGTTAAAGCCATAGAAGTGTTTTCTCTACACACATAGTGCAGTTCCTGCAGTCTGCAGAAGGCTAAAGACCCTGTGTGGCTGCAAGGACACCCATTCGATAATGGAACCTTTATTAATTTTAATTTTATTTATTCATTCATTTTATATGTATAAGTGTTTGCCTGCATGCACGTGTGCATACCAGGTGGGTCATGTGGGTCCCAAGTCCTCTGTAGCAGCATAAAAAAAAAGCCTAAACAAATGTTTTGCTTTGTTCAGTTGCCTCTCCCTCCTCCTCCTAGTCTCGTGCTTCTATTCCCTTCTCCCCCAGATCCGCCTTCCTCCTCTCCACCCCACCCTTTTCCCTTCAGGAAAGAGCAGGCCTCCTAGGGATGTCAACTGAACACAGCATAACAAGACACAAGACTAGGCACAAATCCTCACATTAATGCTGGATGAGGTAACCTAGGAGGAGGAAAAGGCTTTCACGAACAGGCAAAAGAGGGTCTGGAGAGATGGCTCAGTGGGTAAGAGCCCACATCCACATAGCAGCTCGAAATGGTCCATAACTCCAGCCGTAACAATGGAGAGGGCATAACATAAATGGAGAAGGCCTAGTGCAGACCAGGCCTGCTCCAGTCTCTGTGAGCCCACATGAGCCCTGGCTAGTTGATTCTGTGGCCTGTGTTCTCATGGTGTCCACCCCTCCGGCTCCTACAATCCTTCCTCCCTATGTTCTGCAGGGTTCCCCAAGCTCCAAGGACACAAACAAATTTCTTATGAATTTATATCTCCTCGCTTGGGAATGTTAGAATGTGCTTGCATTGTGGAGAAGATAAGAGGTCTGTCTCATGACTGACAGCCAGTAAGATTTACTCAGTAGAAACAAAAAGCAATATACCCAAATAATTTCTTTAAAAATAGTATATAATTTTATCTCTGTGGTCAGTTTTCAAAAACTTCCTTTGGAAAGATCTTTAAGTTTTTTTGTATGATAGCCCTGAGTACAATGTGGAGAAAATATGTTTATTTCACATTAAGAATAGCTTTCAGTTTCTAATTTTTCTTCTGCTTATATCTGAATAATTAAAGATATTTTATTTAGCATTTGTTTCTTATCCATTTTTCATTGTTCCCTTTATGTCGGAAACACTTAAAAAGGGAGAGAAAGATGATAAATTGCAAGCCACATCCCCCCTTTTCGTTGTGCTGAGGACAAAATCCAGGGCCCTCAGCATGTGAGGACATCGTTCCAGCTCTGGTACTTTCTCAGCCTATAGCCTGGGCCTTTCCCAATTCTATGATGGTAATGGAGAGAAAATGAGCAGCAAAGGATGTTGAAAATTATAGTTACAATTCAGTTTGAGTTACTCGAGGAGTATCTTAACCTTATGCATACTCAGTCCCTACTTCCACAGATAATTGAAAGCTGACTTTACATACGCATGCTGATGTAAACCAAGTCCAAAGATACTGAAACTGATCTGGCTGGGCAGAAATGGATAGTCTATGTGAGTTTTAACACAAGTCAATTGTGTAACTAAGGAATTTCTACTAACTACTCTTGGTTTGTTTTAAACTTAATTGGTCATGCTCAGGATTGTACCCAGGGTCTAGTTCAGTGTTTCTCAACCTTCCTAAGGCTGGGACCCTTTAACATACTTCCTCAAGCTGTGGTGACCCCCAACCATCTTTGTTGCTACTTCATAACTGTAATCTTGCTACTGTTGTGAGTTGTAATGTAAGTATCTGTGCTTTCAAATGGTCTTAGGTGACCCCTGAGAGAAGGTCATTCTACCCCAGAGGAGAGATGACACACAGGATAAGAACCACTGGTCTAGATCATGCCAAGCACATAGTTTTCTACTGAGATCTACTCTTAGGCCTTAGTAACTACTATGTAAGAAAAAAAAATCATCAGATGAAATAGCTTATGTTTAGATATGGATAATCAAATTTTAAAATTCTTATAGAACATTATATTAGAGATATGTATAATATAGATGTGAATTGGCAGTTGTGGCCCCTTACATTGATGAAGGGGCTGGAATTACAAGAAGTTTTGGACTGTGCTTCACTCAGTTGAGTTTGTATAAAACGTTATCATTCAACCCTATAGTGAGTTTAAAGTATCAGGTAGACTTTAGATAAGTATTGTTCATACTACATTTTTAAAATCTAATGTGTATTTTCCATTGACAATGCATCTTGGCTTAGACTAGCCTCGTTTCCAGTGCTCAGTAGTCATGGGCCATGTATGGGCTAGATCAACATAGGCCTATACAGTATAGTAAATTTCCGATGAAAGTATTAGGTGCTTTTTCACACACGAAGTAAAGTATTTTTCTTTTAATAAATTCTAGACACATAAAGCTGCTAACAGTCACCCGTAGCTTTTACTTTCATGTGTTATGTGTAATGTGCCTGTGTTTCAGACATGTGCAAATGAGTACATACAATGTATGCATTTGTGTTGTGCATGATGTGTATGCATAATGTGTATGTGTTTGTGTGTATGAGTGTAGACATGAATTTGTTAAAACATGTGTGTGAAGGACAAAGGATGACCATGGGTGGATTGCCCTTGCCTTCCATCTGGATTGAAACAGGGCTTCTTGGTTATTTGCTGATGTGTGTGACTGGTCCCAGAGCTCCTTGAGAGGCAGTCTCCTGTTTCCACCTCTCTGGCTCACCAGTGGGACACAGCCCCATGCATCTACACCAAGTAATGCTTCAAGTGCTTTCCACCTAAACCATCTCTCAGCTGCAGCTTTTACTTCCCATGGCTAAGATTTCCACTCATCAAAAGCATGAAACTTACAGGTGTGCTCATAAGAATGTTGAAGAGATTGTTGTTTAAAAAATTCATTTCTTCAACTTAGTAGGAGAAGCCACCTTTACAATGACCAGTGTTCTGGTTGGTCACTATTAAAGGGCTGGGAATCATGTGAGAAAGCCGGAGTCACTTGCCTTTCTAGAAGTGTGTTTGGGAATAAAACCTTCGCTCCCAAGTAAAACCTAACGAGGAAAACCTAGGAGATTGCTGTGCTCTCTGATGAACTCCAGTGGCAACGAGGACCATTAATTAGATTTGGAGAATGGGGACAAGAATAACCACAAACTACAATAACAGCAAAGCACACAACCCTCAACCACACTAAAGCAGGTAAAAAATAAATTGCATATTTAAAAATTTCCATTAAATGAGGATTTTTTTTCCTTATGGATGCTAGTTTTATGGTTCTTCAGTCTGTCACCATCAAATATGGAATTAGTTCAGCAATAATTTTCTAAGTTTTTAAAAAGCAGAGTCAATGTAAGGCCAGCAGCTCTCTTTTCATAGATAAATGGAACTTGCTAGTGTTTTCAAGTTTTAAGTATATTTATGTCAAGGGCTGGGGGCCAGTGACCTTGAATGTGTATTTCCTTTTGTGACTAATGCTTAATAGTAAATTTACAAGAACTGATGCAATTTTCTTGGCTCACTGTAATGTACACTACACATGGAATCTAGTGCTGTCATGAAATTAATCCAGGGCATGTCTTTCAGCAAGCTATTTTTGCTTTTTTAGGAAGCAAAAATGAAACCATGTCCAAGATTTTTTTTTTTAAATATTACCTGGAAGTAGTTAAAGGCAAAAATCCCCTTTTATGTGGTAAACCAAATTTTGGTTTCTCTCTTTGATAAATGCTTCCTTTGTATCCCAGAAGAATAGCAAATTCAGGGTCTCACTCACATACCAGGAGTGGAGGGTGATCTCAGGGCTACTGAGCTCTGCTTTGGCATTCAACGATGCTGCCAATGTCTCAGGGATGGAAAGTTCTGTGGCTACATCTGTCCAGTAACTGGTTTTTCTTTTTCTCACAATTTGAATTAAATTGCTTGTTTACTATCTGTTTCCATAAATGGTGATCAGTAACTGTTCATAAATGCATTATAAATTTTATGGAGTGATCATCCATTCACCAAGATTTCTACTTGTGTATTGCAGGTTCAGCGGAGAAAATAAAGTGAATTTAAAGAGAAAGGAAGAATATTTGATATGAGTCTTTCCTCTTTCAAATCTAAAAAATAAATGCAGCTTCAACCACATGCTATTTCAGGGGAACTGAAAACAGAGAGCTTTTTATGACGTAAAATTCTCCTTAGACGCCAAGTGAACACTGTGTATTTTTTGATGTGGAGAGATCTCCAAGGTCGATGCTGTGGCGAAGAAGAGAACAATGTAAAAGCCTTGGTCTTAGTTTATCTGTCTGAAAAATGATAAGCCATACCAAACAGCCTGCAATGTGCTGTGCCAAAGGCAGCTCTGGCATTTCAACTGTGTGGCCATTGAGTTGGTATACTGAAAAACTAGTGCTTCAGAGTTTATTCCCCTAACTTAAAGCTCTTCATAAGCCAGGGCTTTAGAGCCCACACATAAGCTACCTTTCTCTGTAGGATGCTGGTCCTAAGAGCACCATCCCTCCTGCTCAATTCCAGCCCTTTTCTTACTGGGGCTGGAGACTGCACCCATAGTTTTATACATTCTGGCCAAGTCACCATCACTAAGCCTTATCATTTGTTTGCGTTGTCTTGTTTTAAATTCAAGATCTAATTCCGAGACAGGGTTTTCCAAGATTTCCCTAGCTGATTTTGATCTCATTCTGTAATCCAGGTTGGCTCTTAATTCTCCACCCTCACTTTGCCTATTAGGACAACTGTTGTTAATGTTGAAGATCATGTCCAGGTATAACTGGAATGGCTGGGCTCAGTGACCCGCCAGGCTCTGCTTCCAGTTACTTCCTAATGGGGGCTAAGGTATTATTTTTTCTTTGATGTAAATTGTGGGAATAGATGTTTAAATTTTAATAACAAAGGGGGCAGCTTTACAAGTTATGTGTAGTGTACAGGACTTGTTGAGGTAGAATTTCATGTCCTTTAATGGACGTGTTTGGTTCTTTTTACTTCTTCAGACAGTTGGAAGCTCCTTGTAATGTTTAACTTCTCTCTCTGCCCCTTCCCCAACTCAGAACCACCCTGCCCTCCTGTTGGCCACTCTTTCTTCACTTCCCCCTCTCCTGTCCCCTGCCAGTCTCCCATCCTCCCTCCATCATTTAGAGAGAGAAACAGACAAGTAGCTTGTCTAAAGTTTCAATTACCTCCTTTAAAAAACCCCAAAACACCATGGAAGCTGTTAGTGTGTCCCAATAGCCATGACACTTTTTTTTTTCATTAAAGCACCAGATATCTCAGATAAAGTCTAATGTTAGCAGACAGCACAGAGATCAGAGGGGGAAGTTTGTGGGGAGAGTATAAGACTTCCTTTGGAAGTTTTAGCGTCAAGCTGGGCTCCAGGCAGCCTTGAACTCAGAGATCCTCCAGTCTCTGCCTCCAGAATGCTGAAGTTTTAAGGTCTAAGTCACCATGCCCAATTTCTTTAACTTTTAAGAACCAGGAGAATAAATGAGTTATTATGAAATCAAGTGTACATTATTTTTTTTCCTAGAAGCTTGGGCATAAATAAATAAATTATATTTGAATATGTAATATCTAATTCTCTTCCTAGAGTGTAATCATGCTTCACAAAGTGACATTCAGGGGTAGAGAGACAGCTCAGTGGGTAAGGCTTTTGCTGCTAAGTGTGAGGGCCTATGTTTGAATCTCCACACTCCCGTAAATAGGCTGGTATGGTGTCCCACCTATAATTTCAACACTGAGGAAGCGGAGACAGGTGCTCTCCGGAGGAAGCTAGCTTGACTACTTGAAATGTCAAGCTCTGAGTTCAAGCAAAAGACCCTGCCTCAATACATAAGATGGAGAAATTGAGGAACATGCCCAACATTAATCTCAGGTTACCACATACAGCTGCATACACCCATGCAAGCACGTGCAAATAGGCACACATGTACAGCACCACAGGGGGAAAAGTGATGTTCATTACAAATTGACAGAAAGGCAGGATGATACTCTGTTGAATATCAGAAGAAGCCACAGAAGAAATCTAAGCCTCTAAATGACAAGTGCAACTTTAGAGTTTTCCAGAGACCTTGAAAGCCTTGTGCATTCTTTAAATGGGAAGTCAGGCCACTGTGCTTTGGTGCTTAAATTTAGTAGAGCCAGGAGCCTCAGGAAGGGTACTCACTCTTATACACTTCTGTTCTTTCTTAAAAGATTAAAAAAAGTGTAGTCATCACACCAGGGTAGCTGTGTCTCAAGGCCACCCCAACACCACACACCACAGGCTGGCTCCCATATGAGTATTTGTTTAAGAATGTCTGTGGCGTTGTTAGCACTAAGGTGACTGGAAGGTGGAGGCAGCTTAGGATTCAGTGTGGCATAGTCAGCTGTATGGGACTTGAGTAACCTTACTGCAAACACCATAGGCCACATTGCCTCACTTTCCAAGGTCAGTCTGCACTTCTCTCTCAAGGCAGTAAACATTTGCGAAGCACCTGTACATTTTCTGTTTCCTGGGAACTAGAGACAGCAGTGTAAGGAAGATAGATTGCGTGGACCAGCCCTCTTCATCTGACCACTGCGTGTGCAGAGTGATGACCCCGAGGGAATGGTGGGGAAGACACTTACCTTGGCCAGCTGCTCGTGGATCTCCAGCAGGCTGGGCCGGTTGACCTTGGGTCCGCTCACGCTGCCTGTGTTGCGGTAGTACTCAATCTTGGGGACAGCATCCATGGTGTTGTGGCCAAAGGTTTGTAGGTAGTACGTGTTTGTGTGAGAGTCGTAGGCGTGAAGTGTGGTGTCTGTTTTAGCACTGTCTCCATTTTGGGGGAAATTGCCAAAGCACTCCTGATTCCCAGGCCTGAAGCTGATTCTCAGTCTGTTTTGGGCTTCATCCCCGAAAGAGGTCTCTTCATAATGTGGGGGGTCTGTGCTGTCACTCATGGCTGCTCCGCTGCCATGACCCTCGGTAATGACATGGACTTGAAAACGACTGGTACTACTGGGCACTGAGTTGGAAGGAGTGTTCACTGACATCTTCTAGAATCTACTTTGGAATTACCTTTTATCTATATATTTCTGCTTCAAAAGCTTTACAATAGGTTACAATAAGGAACACTTTGCTTTGAATCTAGGTGACTCAATAATTAGACTTCTGTTGTATCCTTAGTATATTGTCTCCCATTTAATCTTCAGAATGATCTTCAAAGCTGTTATTAAGAAAGAAAATTAAGTTTGTTCTAGACAATACACGCGAACATATTTAAGGAGGGCTATTGTTTAAGGTATACTTATATTTCATAAGATGTACAATTTTAAATGTGTTTTTCTAAAAAGTACCTGTCCAAGAATTCTTGCTTCCTGGACAATGAAATCCTAACAAGTAACCAGGGACTGGCTTCTGCAAACAGAAATCCCAATGAAGTCACTAACATGTGATTGTTCATCATGTTTGCTTGGAAGTCACTGGAACTTTTAGAAAGCGTATTAGTAACTGAAGACCGTAGGAAAGTTCACAGAAGTCTACATGCTGAGATTGCAAAGGATTTTATATTGATAGCATTATACACTGTCTGATACATAAAACAGAAAAATTCACAACTTTAAAAACTGTATTTTGCTACTTACAAAAACCCACATGCCATCAATGATATATTTGTCTCAGAAAATCTTTCACATGTATACAAAGTAAAAAGTTACATTTTAGAATGTGAAAATTAAGGAAAAAGGAAGTCTATCAAGATGATGGTCTGTAAAATCTTAGAATTTCTAGTAGATTTTGAAACATTTCATTTTCTCACATATTCATGCTTTTTCATAAATGCTATCATGGAAACCTTAAAAATCAGTGTTTGGGATATGAAAATAATTATAGCTCTCAGTAAAGACTTATTTTCTACTTGTTCCTTTTAATTAAACATTTTGCAAGTTCAATAGACCTCATGATAATTTTTACAATTCTACAGTAATGTGCCAATTTTAACTACTGTCTTTGGAGTGAAAAATCTTTGTAGCTATCTTAAATTTTGTTTATATTTTTCAAAGAAAGAAAAAAATAAGAAAAATATAAAAAACTTAACTCTTGTGCAATAATTTAAGGCATTTCTTTGAATTAAAAACAAATACACATAACTTAAACTCTTAAATAATCTTTCCTGGTGAAATTACCAATGAAGACTGTATCTCCTTGCTTTTTAGAACACCTCATAGTCCCTGGAATCTTTGGTCCAGTCCTGAGGGTCTGCTTTTTGATATGGTGTAAGTGAGGCTTTGCCCAGCCCAGACACTTACCTTCCATCCATCCTGCAGCCTTCTTCTGAGGAGTGTAACCAGTACCCACTTCAGCCTGGCACAGGCATATATGGAGCCTTAGCTTTCAGCCCACAACCTTAAGCTCCTTCTCATTGGTTAAAAACTTCTTGAAAGAGATGACTTCTCAGTCATTGGTCTGGAATAGTGGGGGAAGCCAGTCATTAGCCCTGGGGAACCGTAAGTACCACATCAACTAGTAACTAGTAGTAAATCATTAATCCTTTCAGACAGTGAACAAAACAAAGTGTCTTTAATTCGCAGATTGCTCAACAGCAAATCTTTTTAAAATATTGCTTCAGTTGTTTGGGACCAGATAATTTTAGTCCCACAGTCTGCCTTTATTTCTCTGTCTCTATCTCCCTTTTTTTTTTTGCAGTAAGAATTGAACTCAGGGCCTCACAAATGCTAAGTACTCTACCTACCACTGAGCTCTCCCACCCCATTTCTAAACACTTTATTTTGTGACAGTTTTGCTAATTGTCTAGGCTGTCCTAAGATCACCCGCTTAAGAGCACTGAAGGGCTTTTCCCTTGGCATCTGCATGCCCTTTTGTACAATCCTGTGCCTGGTTACCCACTGTACCCTGGGAGTCTTGAATTTGCCAACCTTTTGCCTCAGCCTTTGCCACCAGGCAAAGCTCGTCATCTTAGTTTTTGATGAGATCCAGTCACCTTATTTTGTTCATCATAGGAACCAAAATAACCTCAAGAGATGGATGGTCTCAGTATTTTGTAGCTAAAAAATGTTCCCTGAAATCATTTTAGCTTACGTGCCTTGCCTCCTGTCTTCATAGAAAGTGAGCAGATTGCTGCCTAGTGAGAAAACGCAAGTCAATCTGGGTACACTTGCCAGGGACTGCGTACAATTGCCAGGGACTGCGTACAATTGCCAGGGGCTGGGTATACTTGCCAGGGGCTGGGTACACTTGCCAGGGCCTGGGTACACTTGCCAGGACCTGGGTACACTTCGCAGGGCTGGGAACCCTTGCCAGCGGCTGGGTACACTTGCCAGGGCCTGGGTACACTTACCAGTGGCTGGGTACACTTCCCAGGGCCTGGGTACACTTCGCAGGGCTGGGAACCCTTGCTAGGGGCTGGGTACACTTGCTAGTGGAGCTACTACATGGTTTTCTGTCTCCCTATGGAAGATCAGTTTTTACTGCATATAGTATTTTTGGTTTCCTCAAAATAAGTTTCTGCTCCAGTCTGAGCTGGTGATTAGGACAGCACGTACAATTCCTCCATGCAGGTTCTGTCAGTGATTTTCAATCAGGATGATCGAAGGAATCCTCTTCGTGTCTAATAAGAAGCTATCCAAGTGGTTCCAGTTGCCCGGTGGCTCTTCTGTGGTGGGATATCGTGGTTAAGTGTGATCTGTGAGTGAAGAATGCTCAATTTCAATTCTGGTCCTGCCATTTCCTGTCTGGGTGAATTCAGGAGACTCGTTCACTGTGTGCACTCTAATGGTCTCACATGTAAACATGGATGCAGACAATAATGGACATGTAGTTTGCTGAGTTATTCTAAGGAGTAGTGCTTTGCCCACAGACCTTGCTTCTAGTATCTTATTGATATTTATTGCCAGTTTGTGACTTTTTCTTACTCACATTCATGATTCTGAGACCAACCGCCAAAGACGGGAATAGGAATCTTACCTATTAAAATAAAGGGAAAGGTAACCAGGCACAGGACTGTACAAAGGGGCATACAAATGCCAACAGAAAAGCCCCTCAATGTTCTCAGGCAGGTGAATGCCATAGTACTCAGTCAGGCTAAGGTTCTATCGGAAGCAGAACTGTAAAGAGACAGCCAGAACTCAGTGGTCTCTCTCATTTTCTGTTTTTATAATTATTTATTTCTGTGAGGTGGATGGATGCATGGACCACGTGATATATATGGAGATCAGAAGATATCTTCAGGGAGTCAGTTCCCTTCTTCTGTTAAGACTGTCCCAGGGTTCAAAGTCAGACATCAGGCCTGGCAGCAAGCGCCTTCACCCCTGAGCAATCCTGTCAGTCCTTGTCTTCCAAAGGCCACTTTAAGAGAGAGTTGTTTCCTTAGTGTGGGGTTTCAGCTCTCATGTAGAAGGAGGACATTCAGCATAGGAAATGGTCAGATGTCAGATTCAACTTGGGGGGGGGGCAGGAGGCTGCTAAGTGATGCTGGGATCCCAAACCCATTCCATCCCCTGTATAAGGATGATTGACATGATCCAGCCCCCACTTGCCTTCAGCATTACCTTATCCATTCTTCAGGCTTTTTCCTCCACCAGAGGCCAAATGCCTCTGGAGCTAGTCTCTCTTTCTTTTGTATACTTGTCTGACTTCAGTGTGTCATGAATTAGTTTCGGTCAATCTTTAATCAAGCACACATTTCCACTCAAGGTCGTTATCTCTAACTGGGAAATGATGGCCTTTGTCCTTTAGTAAGACCTTCTAGAGTGGCTGGAGATGTTTGGGGGATGTGGATGCAGTGACACCATCCATAAAGTCAACTTCGGGTGGCGAGCTTAATTTAGGCCTTTGAGACAAGTGACTCAGGGACCAGAACGTGCTGTCTGGAGTACAGATATTACTTTGCTTCCTCTTCTCCATAATGGGCTCTTAGATGCGGTGTTAGGGGCTGACTTGGGTATGATACTGGTCATCTATTTGTAGTTGCATTAACATTTCTTGAAGTTTCCATATTATATCCAAACTCTAACCAGCCTTTTATACTTACCATTTCTTATTCTGGAAATACAGATGACTTTTTTTTTTTTTTTAACTCCACCTTCACAAAAGACTAAAATGCACAAATAAAATGAAAAATAAAAGCACCTTCTGCCAGTATGTTCTCTTCTTAGTGAGTCTGGGGAGGATAGTGTGCTGGGAACTGATGCTTTGAAGTGGTGCATATTTAAAAAAATATTTATTTCTTTGTTTATTATTTATATAGTATTCTGGCTACATGTACGCCTATACACTAGAAGGCACCAGATCCCATTATAAGTGGTCATGAATCACCCTGTAGTTGCTGGGAATTGAACTCAGGACCTCTGGAGGAGCAGCCAGTGCTCTTACCCATCTTTCTAACTTGTGCATTCTTTATGCACATGTCTCGACTTTTTTTCCTTTCTTCCTTCCTTCTATTTTTCCTTCTTCTTTCCTTATATATATATTATTTTTTGTAGTAAAAATCTGTTCTTGTGAAATAAAGTCTTGGTGAATGTTGTCTCTGAGGCAATGGAACCTCTGCAGGTTGGACATGAATCGTAGGGAGCATTTCGGAAACCCATGTCACAAAGAGTGAACACTCACACTCGATATGTAACAAATAAACCATAGAACACATAAAAATAACACGGTCTCTGTTATTGGGTTCTACATGCCTCTGCACATCTGAGCTTTACATGGGTGCGGGGATATGAACTCAGGTACCTTTGTTTGCAAGGCAGGCGCTTTTCCCACTGAGCCAACACCCAGCCTCAGGCCAACAACTTTTACCAAACTGCTGCTCAGGCCTGTGGTATTCCAAAACAGCAGCCATAGAGAGATTTCTGATAGAGGTTTTTGTTGTTTGTTTTGTTCTGTAAATGGATTTATAAAACATCTGTGTTGACTGTGGTTCTGTATCAAGCCTTCACATCAAGGAGGCTCTTGGTACCCCAGTTGGCACAAAAACATCTCACATCCAATAGGCAGCCTGGCCCAAGAACAACTCAGTAAATTGAGCTCAACTGATCTTGTGGGAAGACAGGCATTTGTACCTGAATACCTGGTGTCATCTTTGTTCCAAGCTAATCATCATTGCAATGTACCCCAACACCTCTGATCTAAGCTTCCCAATGGGACAATGCCAAGTGTAAATTCTAAAAAAGCCTGCAGTGTTCCGGGTTTCTTCTCAACTAAATTTGCATAGACTTTGCCCTTTCAGAAGACTCTATGAGAACATTTATATAGAAAGCAACAAGAGAAGCAAAGGTGGGCCAAGGCTGGGGGCTAACACTGGGGGCTAGACCAGGTGTAGGTCAGTGGGCTTTCCCCCAGTTTCCCAGGTGCTTTTCTATTCCTTACATCTCTGTCCTCTTGCCCCGAGAGACACAGATGGGCTTCTCATCCTAGTTTCGTGGATGAGGAAAACTGTATGCCCTGAGGTCACTTTCTACGTTACGAAGCAAGATAACTACCATTGCTGGGTAAGCCAACATCAGAATCCTGACTCCTGACCTGGAAAATGTGTATATCTTGAAACCTCATCTTGGCTCTCTGGTTTTCCAGGGACACATGTGGCTTTTTTTAGGCTGTTAGAGTTTAAAGGGCCATTCAAGGCCTCTGGTTATCTCTGTCCTGATGTCCCCAGACATTAGACAACTGGCTCAGAGTGACAGGGCTGGCTGTCAGTCTCAGTAAATTGTTCTTATTATTGGGTGACAGCTATGAGGGTGGGTGATGCAGCCAGTGTCCATGGGAGGCAGGCCTGGCAGGCACTCTAGACTACAGAGTTTGACCACAGGAGAGTCTTCAAGCTCTGGAAGAATGCTGAGGATTCTGAGAACCTTCACATCTCTGCAGAGCTGGAAGATCTGAATGTTAGTTGACTCAGTTTGTTCCACTGTGAACTTTTTGACCTATGATCCCTGTTTGAGAAATAATCTACTTTCTTTTTTTAGGTACAAAGACCTTTGAGCCCAAGTGTTGAATAGCAAATGCCTCTGAGACTCCATCTTGGGGAAGTCCTTAAGACACGGAATGTTCTAAGAGGAGAGAAAACATTCCTTCCTGCAGGGAAGTTTACTACGGTAAGGGATTAAACAACATAAAGGCTTCAGAAAGTTTTTGAAACTGACCAGATACCCCAGTCCCCCCTCTCCCCAGCCAGAGAGAAGCAGTAAGTACTGCTGAGAGGCACACTCAGACAGGCCGAGCTGCCTGGTCTTCCAGGCTCAGAGCACCTGAGCAGCCTTCAAGAGACGCCCCAACCTGCGGGCTGTGTGCAGGCTGTGTCTTGAGCCCCAAGTTTCCAGCTTTTAGGAGCCATCACCCATGCTGGGGTGAACTCTTGGTGATATAGCTGACTTTGAGTCATTTCTGCTCCTGTAGGCAACCCCTCACCCATATTCCTTTAAGTAGCTCCAGTCTACCACAGGTTCTCTATCTGTGGTGAGGAGATGTGGGTTCATGTCTCTTTAAGAACAGTGTCACATACACTAAAGCTCCATTGTGACCTCAGTATGGAATATGGAGAGGATTCTAAGACTTGCTTTGGTGGAGCCCACAGTTAGCTCATCAGCGTACAGAAAGGATCAGATAGCAAGGGCAAGATATTAGAGGTGGGAATAAGGTGGCAGAGGTCACACGCTCTCTGCTTAGAAACTTCCACTGAGGAAGACCAGGAAGAACATAAGATCTTATGCAGCATAGTGGATAAATCATTCACAGATATTTATTGAATTTTGTGAATGAAATGATTCTCTCTGTACCAGCACAATTAGGCTAATTACAAGTATCTCTACCATGCATCCCAATGGCAACTAGAAAAAGCTTGAAGCTGGAGCCACCATCAGGCAAGTGCATACTCAAAGGTCCCTTTACCAAACTCCTCGACTTCATCTTCCCATGTAGAGGACGGCATGCTACTATATGGGTCTAATAGGATCTTGAAGCATCTGATGATAAGAAGCCCCAAGAAAATGCACAGGATGCCCACAAAGGCGAACCCAGTCTTTTGCTCCAAAGTCAGGGAGAATGCAGAGACTTCGCTGACACTCATCTTAGCTGAGGAATTGCTGCAGAAGGTGCTACTCATCACTCACTGGTGCATCGTGGTGGCTCTTCAGAGTTCCTGCAGGGTTCAGTTCTCCACCTAGGCACACAATGGACCCAAGTTAGTTTAATTCTTGTGTGCTATTGGGCAAGAAATTATCAGTGCAGGTATTTTCAAGACTTCTTAACTCATCAAAGGTATTTGAAGGTATCGGATACAGATCAAAGGGAAATCGGCGCTGGAGATGCTTATCCCACTGTAGTAGTGCAGAGTTGTTTATGATCACAGAACTCCATGCCTGCACATTGAAATAGAAAGCCAAGCATGAAAGTGATAGTCACTTGACTAACAATGCCTTTGATTCGCTGGGAGGTAGTATCCCTGCTTCTTCAATCTAAAATTGCACTGCATGTTTGCATGGGAGATCATAGCACAAATACAAAAGTATAAGCTGTTCCTGTTGTTTAAAGCCCATTTTATCTGAAACAAAACCAGATTTTTAAAAAAGATTTTATGTATTTATTATGTATATAGTGTTCTGTCTGTATGCATGCCTTCAGGCCAGCAGAGGGCGCAAAATCTCATTACAGATGCCTGTGAGCCACGGTGTGGTTGCTGGGAATTGAACTTTGGGACCTCTAAGAACATCCAGTGCTTTTCACCACTGAGCCACCTGTCCAGACCCCAAAACCTGATTCTTTAAACAGTTGTGATATATTCTTTGTTTCGACTCCTGTTTTTATAGCTGCATTCTTACAGTATCTTTTCCTTTATAAGTGACCTCCTCTGTGTGTGTGTGTGTGTGTGTGTGTGTGTGTGTGTGCGCGCGTGCGCGCACGCAAGAGAGAGAGAGAAATTCTCACTCTATAGTCCAGTCTGTCCCAGAACTCATAGAAATTCCTTTGCCACAGCTTTCCTGAATGCTGAGATTATAGGCAAGAGCCGCTACACATGATTTAAATGTCACTTTCTCAAATATAACAGTATGATTTAAAAATTACATAAGTAGAGACAATGCCCACATTACAACTGCAAAGAGAGAAGCACACTCTCTGAGCATTAGCCACTTCCCTACCATCTACATTCATTTCTGAACCCCTAAGCTAGTGGTTCTCAACTTGTGAGTGGAGACTCCTTGATGGGTCGAATGCCCTTTCACAGAAGTCACCTAAGATCGACAGAACTATCAGGTGTTTACATTATAATTTATAATAGTAAAATTATAGTTAGGAAGTAGCAATGAAAATGATCTTATGGATGGGATCACCACAACATGAGGACCTGTATTAAAGAGTCACAGGGTTAGGAAGGTTGAGAACCACTGCCTTGAATAAATATAAAATCCAAGTTGTGTTCTTTGTAATTCAGCTAACTTTAAGACAACTCCCTAGTCCTTCTAATCAGATCCTCATTCTGGCACCTCTATGATTGGTATTCTAAAACTACAGCTAAAATGTTAAGAAAGTTGGCTTTAAACAAAACAAAACTCCATTTCATCTCAAACTTGAAAGATGGCTTAGTGGTTAAGGGCACTTGTTCTTCCAGAGGATGGAGGTTCACTTTCCAGGACACACAGAGTGGCTCCCGAATGTCCATAACTCGGTTCCAGGATCTGACTCCCTCCTCTGGCCTCTGCTAGCACTAGGCATGTACGCTGTATGCAGACATTTAGGTGTGCAAAACACTCCTAAACATAGACTAAACTAAACCCAAACAACAACAAACAAAACCCACTGATAGAGAACAGGGGATAGGTGGGAAGGCATGTAGAGATTACGAAGGCCAAGCTTTTGAACTTAAAAACACAGTGATAAATGCTGTTTGTTATGAAAGAGCTCTGTCTTCAAACTACCAGTAACAGAAATACTCCCTATTTCTGCCATGTTGGCTAGTTGACTTTGTTCAAAATCCCTTTGTGGGAGTATCTTTCTACAACTTGTTTATATGTCCTAGCAAATAAAAGTACACTTTGCCTTTTTCCTTCCTTTCTTCCTTCCTTCCTTCCTTCCTTCCTTCCTTCCTTTTTTTCCCTCCCTCCCTCCCTCCCTCCCTCCCTCCCTCCCTCCCTTTCTTTCTTTCTCTCTTTTTTAAAATATCTTTTTAGGCCAACTTAAGTTACTCAGAGCCATTTTGCCAGAGGCTGAGTTCTTTTGTTATTTACCCTGTAGGATGCATAGAATACAGGATTAAACAATGTTTTCTGCTTCTGAATTTTTTTAAATGTTGTCAAGTTCATGTTCCTTGTAAGCTACAATTAACATTTTCAGAGGTGCTGAGATTAGGGGAGCCAATAACATTTAGCCATTAAGAAGGTGCCCTACTCTTGACTATGTCACAATTCAGTTCTCAGCTTCCAAGTCAGTCAGCAACACATAAACAAGGAGAGCCCCAGCTTCTGGCCTCTGCTTCTGAGGGTGGCAGCTCCCATGAGCATGTATCCACACATGTGCACATAATTTAAGATAGTAAAAATCAACCTCTAAATGCAGAGGGGACAATAGTATTGCTTACTGGCGGACAGTATGGTGTACCCATGGTGCAGCACTTGTTGCCTAGCAGCTGGATTATCTCCTTTCATGGGTTGCCTTAGCTACAGGAAACTGCCCTACAAAGGGTATGTTCCCTCCTGGGAAGGATGCTATTTGGTCAATGAGTGAGTTACCTGGCTCTGACCATCTTGATTCCAAGAGAAAATGCTAAAGAAGTAGTCTTGCTCTGGAGTTCCACAGGGTGTAGGGCTGAGGTTGTTTTGGGGACATATCACAACTCAGCTCTGTCTACACCTGCTTCATTCTCCATCTGTCTCCAGGTTAGGAGCCCAATGACATTTCTTAATAAACATTCAGGCCACTCAACTCTGTCTCCCAGTCTGGTTACTGTAACAATTAGCCACACAAATGTTAAAACACCTGAGCAGTTTTAATGATTTGTTCATTTTGCCTTCGTGTAGAAATGGCCTAAGCAGATTAATGTCATAAAATTAGCTAAATGTAGTTACACATTTTAAAGACATCATCGAATAAACATATGCATCTGTCATAGCTGGTCTCAGAGGAAGCCAATCTAGTTGCCCTTGGGCTAGTAATTAACCAAACTGACCTTGTTATTCTTAGTAAAACCTACCAACCAAGAAAACAAGCAAAACAATAAAAAACATTTTTTTCAGAAGCAGCAAGCCAAGTGTGCAGCTCACATAGTTCTACTAAATTAAAACACAATCCCTTCCTAGCTAGGGATACAAAAGCCTCCTTTTGTATACAATTTATCTAACATATGCCTTATGACACATTGCTCTTAGATTCTTAGACAGCAACTGAGTTAATGAATTAATGGAAAAATAACCACTTTCTAAGATGACATATCATCTTTATTCAATAAGCACTTGAACTAAAATAAATTAAATATGTATATGGACATAATCTGACGAATAAAGTTATTTAATCTAAAATTTAAATATCCAGAGAACTTGAAATTTCATTTATTAGTAGTTGACATGAACAAGGGCATGTCCATTTGGTTTCAAAGACTAGCCTTGAGGAAAAGCTCTGGAATTCAACAGTCCTTCAGTGCTCTGTTCTCTTCAGTTGAACTGATATAATGTACCATTCTCAAAAAGACATGATTTTTCATGTCCAAAGAGGGAGCATGTGCATTTTTCCAGTCATTCTGTAAATTTCCCTTTGCTTTCTCAGGAAACTATATCATAACCATCTTATGTAGACATTAATTTGTACCGGAAACTACAAATGCCAAGTGTATATTTGATCTCTATGATTTTTTTTTTTGATTAGCTTAAGTTTTCTGGTGTCTTCCTCTTCACCCAATTCTTGGCTGTCAGCCTTATCCAGGAAGGACATTATGAGATACTTCAAAATCTTCTGAGTGGAGTAGGGATGTGAATGGTGTGTGGATAAAGAATTGCTTATTAAAGGAAAAAGGTTGCCATGGCAACAGAGCTAAGTTGTAGCACCCTGTCTCTCAATTACTAGTACAAATATGGGGGAAAAATGCAGTACCTTTGAGCACATGTTGAAAAGTGACTCAAAACTATCAGGACAGTGTCAGCTCAAAGGGCTGAATGAATTTTCTTAACTTTTTCATTGAAGAAAAAAAAAAGGAGAGACTGACATATGTCAGCATTTTTTGTTGTTGTTGAATTTGGTAACAATGTTTCATACTGAGCAATATGCCTTTGTGGAAAAGGCAGCCATAATTATTTTAAAGTCGTAAACAGTGAAGACATGATTTCTTAACCTTCTCTAATTTTAATAGCTTGGAGATATGCCTTTAGAAATAAGTAACCGTGGGAAAACTACCAGAGTTACTAGTTCAGACAAATGTTTCTCTTTTCAAAAGGTAGAAGTGTAAATTATGTGTTGGTAATGTGTGACTAACAGACATTTAATGAGTACTGGTTGTCACTGAAGGCACTGGTGATAACATGGATAAGAGGCAATGCTGGATTACTCAGCTTTCTGTTGTAGGCAAATATGAAATTATCAATTTAAAAGAGAAAACATTCATTTTGGCAGTTTCAGCCATGGTCATGTGAATAAACAGGAGGGCTCTTTACTTGGTGGCCAGAGGGGAGGAAGGATTAGAGTCTCACTGTTCCTTTCAAGGTTACCAGCAGTGACCTACCTTCTTTTGACAAGGTGCACCTCCTCCTAAACGTTTCCCTGTCTTCCAATGGTCCTGTAGCTGTAGCTAGGAGCCAAGACTTAACGGAGGAAAACCTCAGTTATCAACAGCTGAACTCATTCTCTTTTGCTAATTCTTCTGTTAACATGATGAACTAGGGACACAGGACAGCATGGTTTAGTGACTTTGGAAATTTATGGACATTCTCTTGTAATCTCTTTGTGAGGAAGATGTGAAAGATGCCTAGCTTATGGTGTTTTATGTAGATTCACAGTTACTGAGCTATCCTAATAAATATAGGATTCTGTAATCAGGAAGACAGTCTACAATGTAGTATCACAAAGGTCTAGCCTTACCTACACACTCTTACATGCTTCAGAACAGTGACTAGGTTGAAGACATGTGATAACTATTAAATTTGACTGAAATCGTATGTAGCACCCAGAGTTGAGATTCAAAAGAATGCTAATGACTTAAGTTCTGGGATGGAACTTGAACAGAATGTCTGATAGAGATGCTTACAAAAGTCTTGTATTTGTGAATGGAAGAGAGAATAGGTCAAGTGAAAATGGGGGAGAGATTGCTTAATAATTTGCATAAAATAAATATTCAAATTTAAATTAATAAAACAGTCACTTAAACTGAAGATATGAAGTGGTTGCTTGAAGAGCAGATGTGATCTTAACTTGAATGGGACCAAAGGATTCAGAATGGTAATCCCATTATCATGCCCCAGTCAAACACAAACGATTTAATTGGTAGTCATCATATATGAATTCAAAATATTTATTGCACTATTGTCATGCGGTGGTAGACATGGCCTCTCTATTCAAAAAGCTTCCAACTAGCAAGGGAGAGGGGTCATGTTCAAAGAAGAATAAAAAATTCAATCTTCTACATGGGTAATGAAGAATAAAGCAAACTACATTCAACATTTACTGCCTTTCTCCTATATCGTGCTTTAAATGTATTTTATCTTCTCAGCAGTCATATTGGGCCAATTTTATTGTCGTCTACGTATTTAGAAGAGAGGGAACTCAATGTTTCATGTGAGCAGCAGTGAAGGTCTGTATAAAGAGTAAGAAAGAGAATGTAGGTTTGAAAGCTATTTTTAAAGTTAGGATTCAGCATCAAATGACATGCAGAGAGACACGAAAGGAGGCCCATCAATGATAGCTCCACTCTAGTAAGCTTGAACAAACCTAAAAGCAACATTTTCACTAAGCAGAATGGAGAAAATAAGAAACATTATGGGTTTACAAAGCAAATGTAAATGTGGCCACTGTCAGCTGTGGTTCTCATGTAAGGAGTCAATCCAGATAATTTTGTGCAATACAAAGTTCCTAGTGGGGAGAATACTTTAGGAAAAACTGATGTAGGTCAATGCCTGCAGGATCAAGAGAACACAACATATAGGAGTGTTTGCAACCTTCAGCTTAAGAGAAGGGGGCATTTTTGAAAAGGAACACTGAAGAAAAACAATAGATACATCTAGCCTTCTGAAGTGTTTTCTAGTATAGATGTGTGCTAGACTGATCCAAGAGAATTTCCTTATGAGTTCAGGAAGATGCTGTTTGCTATTACCAGATATGATTTGAACATAGGAAAAATAGCCCCACTATCAGTAAACCACAATACATGCCCCATGCAGAAGGAAGATTTCCCAGTGGGAATTACAAGTGTTCAGGATCATGAATAAAGTCACAGTAGAAATTTATAGAAAATTAAGGAAGTGAAATTTTCTGGATTGACCACTGCATAACTGTCTAATTCTGAAGGAATGAGAACTAAGCACTCACAAGCAAGGCCTGATATGAGAATTATTTCACCATTATAGAAATTTCTGGAAGGTTAATAATTTGAAGAGAATTTTGATATAATGGCTAAAGAGAAGATGGAATTGGACAGTAACAAAATTTGACAAAACAAGTTTTACTTATGTAACAGTTAAAGGCACAGAAAAATGATGCATTCAAATCTGAATCATTCTCAATAAGAAGGACTTATGCAGATATTTGATTTTTCAAAGTAAATCTAAGTCAATTCATATAATGCTTGAAGAACTGCAGTTTACATTTTAAAGCAAAAATTGAGTTGAGAAAAGATGATTTTGTTAATATCTTAAAAGAAAAAAACTTAGAATTTAATATTCATCTCTAAGTAAAGTGCCATATAGGAGAATAGTTTAAAAGGAGATAGAAGAAAGTCCAAAAGAAGCCCTTGTATTGATGCCAGCTCTGCATAAACAGGCAGATAAATACAAAAACAGGTACACATATTCAAGATATGATAGACTGAGCACTTGAAATGCTGGTACTTGAGGCCTAGCTTTTCCAAATAATCTCCCAAACTTTCCTATACCATTTGACACATAAAATGAACACCTTGTCTCATTTCAGTAACAACTAAATCTGAAATTTTTGAGACCATGTCAGCTTTATGCCTTTACATTGATGTGAAGTACATTATATAAAATATTGCTAATAACAATATCATAAGCAAATAGAAGTCTTCAGTTAGAGCACTATTTTATGATGAGTAGGATCTAGAAAAGGATCTCACACAGAGTAAGGACAAATTTTCATTTTACATAATTGGGAGAGGAAAGTAAAGATTCATTAGGTTATATAGAACAGATCTTAGAACGCTTACCTTAGGAGGAAAATAATATTTTAAAACCTGAGGAATAGAAAATGAATGAAATATGAGAAAAATAGATTACAAAGGAACAAAACTATGAATTGATAAGAAAAAAAACTCATATGAAAAGGTAGTTGTGAACAGAATAAGTGAATTTTAAAAAGTGAGTTGAATGTAATGTTGAATCTGGGTGAAATTTACTTTAAATGTGATAGGCCACAAAAATGAATAACATTATCAACAATGCTCAGCTTAAATATCAGAATCTCTCCATATAATGATTGAAGTATTAAAGTGTATTACTTCTGCTACTTATAAAATACTGCTGGGAGCTCCAGCCACTGGAATTAATGATTAGATACTTCGGTAGTAAACAACCAGATTCAAAGTGTCTCTTTTCTTTCATGGCAAACGTCATGTTTGCTCTGTAAGTCCTGATGAGTCATAGCATTGGGCCATGGCAGTACCTGTAGATATCAAAAGGCCCAATGCCATGGAGTTGCTTTAAGTTAGCAACAGATAACTGACCCTCTGTGCTCAGTTATTTATATCATGTCATTATCGGTAAACCCACCAAGAAAAGTATTTTATACCTGCTTAGGCATGTAGCCTTTCATGTCCATGAGTGAATGTGGCAGGTTATGCTTTTTTCTTCTGCAAACTATCTCTGATTAGCAGCTATCAAATTTGCTTTTCAAAAACAGTTATTTAATTTCCACACAATAACATGCAATTGCAGAAGCCAATGGTAAAATGTAGGCACCTCCTAATAATACTGAAGAATCTCCTATGTTTTTATTTTAATCAACAGGTTTTTCCCCCTCCTGCTTATTTATCTAGTAATAACATCACAAACATTATATCTGAAATAGTTAAAATTGGAATGCAATATGATATTCTAGGTAAAAAGTATTTTAGTTAGTCACTAGACAAAAGTCTCTAGTGAGAGGATACTTGTAATTCCATAAAATGAGACATGCAAACACAAGCTTAAAAAATAATGAGCCATTCTGTACCTGAACAGCAAACTCTACATAAAATACAAAGGTTGCTCAATTCTATTACAATGAACAGCAGAAAGCATTATTGAGGCCATATCTGCACATCTATCATTTAGGAATGGATGTGTTGGAAGCGAAGGAAATCCTTAAATTACAAACCCAGATGTCTTCATCATACTGACGTGCATGCGTTTTGGTTTCCTAGAGCTCCAGACCTCGGGATCTTCAAGAATCTACCCCCAAAGCCGGGAAGACGTCAACCTTGAGAGATTTTCCTTAAGAGATTATTTGGGTGGCTCCTCAGACACTCATTCCTTCCAAAGCACTGGTAAGCTTGATCTGGAAATTCTCAACATGTTTCACCAAAAAAGCCTAGACCATCGTTAATGATTCTACCTTGTGCTGGCTCTAGTTGTCTTCTACATATTAAGATGCAGGAAGCATGGACACTTGCTACAAGACATCATGGGAAAAACATCAGCAATCTGTATGCACACAACACAGTTTCTTTCTTTTATCCTTTTTGGGCAACATCAGCAGCTGCAGAGGCATTCTTTCCTTTTCAGAATTTGAGCTCACCCAAACCTACAGACTCTCCCTGCCCCCCACTCGGATCTTGCTTTTGAAATGCAAGAAAATAAGGACACCTTCTCCTAGGGACGGCGCTGGAACCCTGTTGGTGAATGCTGAGGAAGGGGGAGAAAGTTACTTCGCAGGCAGCGGGCATAGATGGGCTCACCTTCCATGCTTGTTGCCATGGAGATGAATTCCAGCCAGTAGACTTGTTGGTAGGTTTGTCTGTGCTCACCGATCGGTTCAGTGTAAACGGAGTGTTCTGAGGACCTGCGTGGAGTCACAGGACCGTGGGTTGCGCTTTCTGGCCTACGTGTATAAATGTCTGTGTCTGGGTGAGAGTAGGGACACCGGCAGCCGCGGAAGGACGTGCGCGCGAGTGTTTGCAGGAAAATGTGTGTGCATGTGTGCATTTCTCTGATGTGGCAATGTGTAAATATTTGCGCGCAGGTGGATGTGCGAGCAAAGGAGGTGGGACGTGAGATGGGGAAGGGACTCTTAACAGCAGCAACAGGGTCTGTTCTTCAGGTCCATTAGAAAGAGCAGAGACAAGGGCTCATTTTCACTCACATCGCACCCTGAAGCTCAGCAATCAGGGCTCGTCACTATTTGTGTTTCCTAGGGTAGTGAGGGTTTAATTAATTCATTGCGAAAACCCTTGCCTCTGCTATGTCTCCAGCTGTACCGAAGGCATTTCGCTGTGCGTAGAAACAGCAGTCTCGAGTTGTTAGAAGGCGCTACGTTTTTATATTTCCTTTGATCAGACAAAGGGAAAAAAAAAAAAAAAACGGAGGGAAAGGTGTACTGGTTTAACTGAGAACGGAGCGTCACTTAGTCATTTAGTGTTCCTTTCCACTACCCACGCCCCTTTCCTCATAAGCCCCACCCCACCCCTTCCCGCTGACGCCTGGAGCTGTCCGCAGTGCTGAAACGCTGAGGCGGACCTCGCTTCTGCCGGAGGACTCCTAACTAGCTGTAAGGAAACCATTTAGGTAGAGCGATGCTGGTTTTCTAAAGCATTGAGTACACACATTGCAATCAGACAGCACTGGAAGCAGAGCAGAACACATCAAAGCAACAGACACCTCTCATCTCATACCTCTTCAAGGCCCCCCACACTGCTTTAATATTTCTTAACTGTGACCATGTTTTGACTCCATTCCCAGAACCTACCTTGGCAAGCACGTGTAGATTCTCTGCAAATTGTAAGGAATTCCCTACAATTCTCTTAATTGCTCCTCGTATGAACTATTGAATTGTTAATATTTGTGGAGAAGGTAGATACAGAATTAGAACAGTATGGTTTCTGTTGTTATTCAGCTAAGAACACATAGTGTGAGTGTGACCAGATTTAATAATAAAGACAAATTTTATGGCCACAATAAGTATTATTACTTAGGAAATTTAATGATCTTACAAAAAATTGCATGTAGAATAATTGTTATCAGAGTCCCCAGTCACAAATGGAAATCCACATCAGCCTCATTTAAAGCTTATAGATAGAGCAAGAGGAAGAGGAGAGAGTATAATAACCAGGCGTATAATAACCAGGCGATGACCAGGCAGTGGTGGCACATGCCTTTAATCCCAACACTCTGGAAGCAGAGACAGGTGGACTCTGTGAGTTCCAGGCCAGGCCTCAAAGCTACACGGAGAAACCCTATCTAGAAAAACCACCCCCTCGAAGAAATAAAATAAAAAACAGAACCAGGGGGGTAAAACAGTGTTTTCTGGATAAGACAACTCTGCTTCACTCATGAACTCACAGTAGCCACATGAAATCAGCACAAGATGAAGCCAATCAATATTCTAACATAGTGTGGAGAGGAGATCATGAGCATTCATCCCTAACTGGTGAGTTATCGACATTTGATTGCTTTTGGGGGTATAGCTCCTGGTAGGTTGATCAAGTTCCTGTAGATAACCTCATACTTAGGTTATGAGTAAATGGTCCACACAAATTGGGCTTGGTGGATTATTTTAAAAAGGGGGAGTTGAGAGGAAGTGAAGATATTATGGGTGGTGAGCCCTGGAGGAGTTGAGGAGAAAAATGAATATGATCATATATTATATACAATTCTCAAGTAAATAATATAGAGATATTAAAATTACACAAAGTATATTGAGAGTTCACTGAAGGCCATCTTTTAAAAAGTTGTCCCCCTTTTAAAGTAAATGATGAAAACACCTTAAGGAGTAGCTGAGCTAATTGTCTGCTGTTAAGAATAGAGGATGTATCTTCTTCCAGTGGCATGCTCATGGCTTTACTGACTTTTTCAAATGTGTTAAGGGATGTATCCTTTCTTAATGTTCTGAACTAATACAGTTGCTTGAATTTTAATGCATTAATGAGTTTATGATTGTGAGAATCAGAAGATGCTAATTCAGTAGATGTAAGATATGTCCCAAATTATCTATTTCTAACATCTGTCTGAACTGAAGGTAGAGGCTTCTAGTCTTACAATCACACATCAACAATCCAAGTACTTGAAGCATTGTATTCTACCTTATAGATATTCTATCTTTATAGAATCCAAACAATTAGGCAATTTTCTCTGGTTTATATTTTAAGATTGTTGTACTGGCTGGAGAGATGCTCATTGTTTAAGAGCCCTGGCTGCTTGTAATGGTCTGAATGAGAATGTTCCCCATAGGCTCATATATGTGAATACATGGCCCCCAGTTGCTCTGTTTTGGGAAGGCTAATGAAGTAGCCTTGTTGGAGGAGGTGTATCACTGAGGATTGGCTTTGAGGTTTCAAAACACCTTTTCCACTCCCAGTGTCCATGCCTCTCTGCTTCACGCTTGTGGATCAAGATGCAAGCTCTCTGGAGGGATGACCAACCCTGTAACTGCCCACCCTTACATCCACTCCATCTGTGTTCTGCTAGAGCATGTAAAGAGACAGGTCCTGCAGACCCAAAGCTGTGGGATCTCTGTGCAAAAGGCATCAGCAGGATCGTCAAGAGGAGTCCTAGGGAGGGCCCAGCATTGATGGTGTAGCAGAAACCAGAGACCTCGAACCAGGCCAATGACTCTTTGCAATGAACATGTGCAAAGATACATGGACAAAGGGTAGCTGTCTGACTCGCTGTGTCCATGCTTCCATGATGAGATTGTTTTTTCCTTTTTGGTTTTTTCTCTTAAAATGTATTTTATTTTTGGGGGGAAGGGGGCATTGCAAGGGCAGAAGACAGATACAAAGGAACTGGGAAAAGATGGAGTGGAGAGGTATTATGTGAAAGACACAAAGAAAAAAAGAGATGTGAGTTCTCAGTTACTTCTCCTGAATTGTCATGCCTGCCTGGCTGTTGGCGTGCTCCCTGACATGGTGGTCATGAACTCTAATCCTGAAGAACTGTAAGCTCCACATGAATGCTTTCCTTTTTAAGTTGTCATGGTCATGGTGTTTTCTCACAACAACAGAAAAGTTACTAAGACACTGCTCTTCCGTAGGACCCTAGTTTGGTTCCCAGAACCCACATGACTGCTCACAGCCAATTGTAACTCCAGTTTCAGGGGATCGGAATCCCTTTTGTGCATCTTAGGACACCAGTACACACATGGCATACATGGATGCAGATTATACTATACATAAATAAAAAGTAAAGATCAACCTTCAAGAGGAGGCTGTTGTAAAAATGAATCTATTTAAATAATCTCTGAAATCATTCTTGTAACATATTGTTTAAATATTTATTTAAATATTTAAATAAAAACTTTATTTAAATATTTGTGAATTTGATTAATTTTATCCTATTTTTTGAGATATATGGACCCAATCTATGTTTGATATCTCCCTCCTTGACTTGTGTGTGTGTGTGTGTGTGTGTGTGTGTGTGTGTGTGTGTGTGTGTGTAGTGGGGGAAAATATCCCATGGTACATTATTTAGAGGTCAGTGGACAACTGGCAGAAGCCAGTTCTTCTTTTATGGTGTAATTTCTGGAGACTGAACTTTGGTATTCAGGTTTGGAAGCAAATACTTTTAAGTGCTGAGCCATTCTGCAAGCCCATTCTACATTTCCTCGGTGTCTTCAAGGGATCTTAAACACAACCATTGTTTTAAAAGCCTGGCTTAAGGAGTCAGAACAAAGTGACATGAATCTGATATAGAGGTGAACCTCATTTCAGAAATCATTATCATAGCTAGAGATTTTTAATTGTCATTTTATGACTTTAAATATGGTTCCATGGTAAGTGCCCCTGGAGCCTAATCTTAAACTCCATTGTGCTAGAATTAAGGAAATGGCCCAGCAGTTAGTGTACTACAACTAACAACTACCTGTAACTCCAGCTGCAGAGGATCTGCTACCTTATTCTGGTCTCTGTGGCCACCCACATGCAGGTGGCATATATTTTTACAAATACACACACAAATAAATAAATAAATAAAAAATCTTTAAAAACACTTGTGTGTTACACAACTAATTCTCATTCAGTCTAGAAAAATGGGAGTGTTATCATTTGACTGTTGATGTTATAAGTCCTTACATAGGTTTTGAAGACTGTTCTAGATGGTTTTCTATTTTTTATTAAAGATTTATTTTATGTGTATGAGTGTTTTGGCAACCTGTATGAATATGCACTATGCATGCCTGGGCCCCACAGAGGTGTAAAGAGGGCATGGGATCCTCTGGAATTGGAATTGTTCATGGTTGTAAACTACCACGTGGATGCTGCAATCGAGCCCAGATCCTATGAAAGAGAGTAAAGTCCTCTTGACTGCTGAGCCATCTCTCCAGCCCCCTGATTTCCTATTTAAAAATCATACGTCATTTAATACAGTGCTTCCAGCTGAGGCTTTCAAATTGATGCCAAAGGAAAGCTTTAACTGCAAATTAGGTTCTTTGGTATTAGTTGGCACATGACCTTGATCTTTTCAAGCTATGTGGAAGATGATGATGCTTTCAAAAGTTTGAAAAGTGGCACATTTAGGAGCATGTGATTAAAAATCCATTATGTTCCACTTCCTTTGATAGGTGCTGGGATCCAAAGATAAATTAGATTTGTTATCTGCCCTTGAGGAGATTTTTAAAGCAGTGTAAAAAAAAATTCTACAAAGTTATGCTTCTACAGAAATTAATATACTATGTATGTTTTATTTTCCATTGCAAAAGGTCGGGTAAATTAATGCAATTTGCAATAGATACATGTCTTTTGAATCCTTGCACAACTATTTCACAACATAGAAACTATTGAAAGATATGAAACTCACTAATAACATTCTAAAGTAATCAAGTTTGCCTATACTTTCAGAGACTATGATCTATTTCAGAATAAAAAGCCAAGTTGCAATTGACAGTATACAACCTCCGAGAAAATCACCTTTAACACGTCTTGGTGCAACACTGGACTTTATCTATAAATATTCTATTTCAAGGGTTCCTGGTTTAGGTGAACTGCTTGATTTCTTTATAGAGTTGTTATTAGGTATTATTTGACATAAACACACACATATGGACTTTATCTATAAATATTCTATTTCAAGGGTTCCTGGTTTAGGTGAACTGCTTGATTTCTTTATAGAGTTGTTATTAGGTATTATTTGACATAAACACACACATATATAGTATGTAGATATACATACATTTTTTGTAGCTGATTAACATATCACCTACTACTTTTTTTAAAAAAATGCTGAAGAATTTAGAAAGCTTGAAAATTCCTGAAGAAATATGACTTGCAATACAAACATAACACTTATACTCATTCCTTATTTAAATCAAACAGGAGCAGGTTTTGTGCTTTTTTTTCATATATTGGAAAGACTGTGTAACGAATCATGTTTATTGCTTCTTTTACTTTCCTGTGATACTAGAGTCAAATTAATAACTAAATATTATCACCTCATACATTTTAAAAAAAATTTTTACTTCATCTAGTTGTTTGTTTTTTGAATGGTTTTTAAAATTCATATTTTTTTAAAAAAAATTCAGACTATTTTCACCTGTAAAAATAATCATATAAAATCTAAAGTGGAGTAAATAAATCAATGTCATTCACTCACAGGCAAAATAATGACTGTTAGGTGAAATGTATATGATAGGTTTATGTATTTATTTGTATAATTTATTTTAATAGAATATTGAAAGATAGAAACTATAAACCTAATTATTATAAAAATATAAAATCTAAATTATAATATTATTCTAAAATCTTAAGTCAGCAGAAAAGAGTTTCAATTTCATAATTATAAATTAGCTTAACTTTAAAGCTCAGTGTATTCTGCTTCTTCTTCTAGATCCTAAATATTGTCCTTTATGGCAAGGTCTTTAATTAAGCTAGAGATCAGAAGCATTAGTGTGTTGTGTGTGTGTATGTAGACTATTGGTGTCTTCATTAATTATTACTTGAGACACTGAGACGAGTCTCTTACTAAGCCTAGAGCTTAGGTCCAGCTAGGCTGACTGGCCAATGTGCTTCAGGGATCCTCCTGATTCCGCCTCCTCAGCACTGGAGCTGTAGATGTGAACATCACTTCCTGATGCAAGTATACAGAGGGCTCAAACTCAGGTCCTCAATTCAAATCATAATTGAGCTTCACAACTGAGCCATCTCCCCAGCCCAGGGAAGTGCTCATTTCTACTTACCTTGCAAGAAGATGTGGTAACTTAAAGGAACTTAGAAAGCACAGTAGCCTTGTTCAGATGTAGTTCAGCAAGCCTGGATTGCAATGAAACAGAAAGCAAGAACTTCCTCTGCTAAATCAGGCTCCGATCCTGTCCAGGGGGAGGTTTTGTTTGCCTGAAGTCTCTTCGCTGGTAATTTCTGCGCCCAAGGTTTTTATATTGGGATGATTTCCTGGAGTCATAGTAAAGCCAAGTTGTTGCTTTCTTCTTTCCTGTGGAATGGTTCTGGCTGGTGGTTGGCTGAGGTAGAATCTTCTAGCATGATTATTCCTGTTGTCGCATGGTATACGTAAATCAAACACTGAGTAATAAAAGGAACATGCTGAAGAAATATATAGACTAATGTATAATTGTTCTATTCAATTAATTTTTCACATTTAAAATTTTAATAATCTAGTGATTTTAAAGGAAATTTTTAGATAATTATTTGTATTTTTGAAATTAATTGATTTTAAATCCTTTCCCCTATTAATCTTGAATGTCTTTTTTCCCCCTTTACGCTCCACCAGTTACTTTAATCTTTTTGGAGCAAGGGTTAAGGAAGCTTTTGAAATTTCAGTAAATGATATCTGCTACTTCTCCAAAAGAGACAGTTTGCAGATATTTTTCTCCCAGTGCGGATACACCCTGTACTCCCTACAGGTCCGTCCTATCCTCCCAGAGTCGATCAAGCAGACCAGTTAAAAGCTTCCATGATAAATAAACGGAGCAGGATGCCATGCCCAGTTCTGCAGCTCAGTATTGGGGGCTTTAAAGCTCTGTGTATTTTTTTTTTGTTTTTTTAATTACACTATTAGCTTCTTTTCTTTCTTTTCTCCTTAACATGGCTCTTCGCCCCTATCCCCAAGTCATTTTTTACTCTGAGATCTCAAGAGTAACCAGTGCCGAATGTGCTGAAAGAGGAAGGGAGAATTTGGTAATGGGATGATTGCATTAGAAAATGACTGTGTTGGCTTTTGTCAACAGTGACAATAGCATCTGGGTGGACTCCTAAGTGAATTGAATTGATGACACTCCAGTCTGGATAGTGATCTAATGCCGGCCTATTTAATGAGTCTCATTGACAACATTACATTTTGCTAGAATTTTTTCTGCAAAGATGGGTGACACAACGCCTCAGCTCCAAGTGATGATTAAAACGAAGTTTCATTTAAATTGTCTACATGCTTCCAAATAATCTCATTTAAACCATCATTGTAGCCCTCTACTACACTCATGGTTAAATACTATATGTTACTTTCAGGACAGTCTCCGTGAATTTTTAAGCCATGAATAGTAGGAACTGACTCAAATTATTTCAAAATCTGTCTCTTTTTTCTGTTACAGTACAAGATTCTATAATATCCATAAGTTAATACATAACTGACCAGTGAGGATGTCAACAGACTGAGAAAAATCATTGTTTATAATCATTGTTTTATAATTTTTTTTTCTCCACTCTGTTTTGACTATCAAGTTAAAAAAAAAAAAAAAAAAGCTGAACTCTAGGTCCACTTACATAGCAGAATGAGGCAAGCTCTGAGGAGATCAGTCTGATGCTCAGGCCCCATTCACGCTTTCCCCTGGTCTCAGCTGGACTGCCTGGGCTAGCTTGGAAATTCCTACTAGTCAAATTGGTGAAGTCCAAATACATCATAAACCACATTTTAGCCTTCATGCTTTAGTTGTGCTTCCATTTAATTATGCCCTAGGTTTTGTAGTGGTCTTTATGTATCAGAAATCATATTAAGTGGCTTAGAAATAGCACTCCGTGGGACCCTTGATTATTCAGCATTGTCCTCTCTAGCCTAAATTCTGCCAATGAGGGAGAGTCTCAAAATTTTCTGAGGAGGAAAACGAGGGCAGAGGGGAAGCCACTCATCTCAGCCGCTGCTGCAGCCAACGTGGTGGGTCTTGGCAAAGGGCAGATAGAGTGTTACTGGGCACTCTTCAGAACTCTAGCAATAACTCCTCAATTTCTGCTTTCCCAGCCCAGCTGGTTGTTATGAAAGCATATTGGGCCCAGAGTGAAATATCTAAATGGCTGAATCAAAAGCTTTGCTTTTTTCTCTTCTTTTTTTTTTTTTAATCCTCTGACACCTGAAGCAGAAATGAAGACAGTGGAAATACATGCTATCAAGATTGTTTCATATTACAGTTTCATTTAGTTTAACCTATCTAAATTGTGAATTGAAATAGATTGACCTGAAATAAATTCAGTTTACTCTTCCATTATGTATTATGACAAGATAAATCATATTTGTTAACCACTGTAAGACCAACAAACTATACTGATAAGGATCTGTAAATACTGAATGTCTCCTGTTGGAAGAGCTGTGCTGGAGACGAACTTCCACAGAAATCCAGCTGGAGCACTGAGAGAGAAGTATTTTAGTCCCAAATGTGATGTTTGGTTATAGACAGTCAAAGGCTTATACTGTGATTCTCGGATGCCAGCAGGGTTTCAGGTCTTTATCTTCTTCCTCTGTGCTTGTTCACATATGGATCTGCCCTTAGATTTGTTGAATTATGGTTTCCATATGTGTGCTCAACTTTCCATCCCTACAGGGAGGAAGAAAAACAAAGCACTCATCAGGACATTACGCACATCCAGAATTCCTTGAATACTGTTCTTCACAACTTAGTGGATAGGTCTGGGTCATGTGCACATGCATACATTTACCTAGGTGCATTACCACTCTAAGCAAAACTGGTTCTGTTCTGTGAGGAGAGCAGAGAATGGGCATAAGACAGGGAACTTGTAGTGTTCAGTAACATAAAGCAAAGAACAGACCAAACACAAATGTGAAGAGTGTCATCATAAAATTATTTAAAAGTAGAATTTGTATGGCCATAACATAGAGGAAGAAACTAGTAAGCAAACTAGTCCTTTCTAATGAAAGTTATTCTTAATATGATCAAGCTCAATTGTAATAGAAGGATGTCAAAAAGCAGCAACTTCATCAGGGTGAGCATTTGTTAGTCATCAGAGAAAGGAAAGTGAGACAGGGGTTGTATTGCCAGGGTAGCTATCATGGCTTCATGGTCTCATCCTCATTGCTTTCCTGCTCTCCATCCTTAGCTTCCAGTTACGAGGTCACTTCTGGGTCCTACACGATACTGTTGCAGCAAATGTAATTTCTCTGAGCCAATGTCAGAAGGAGACAAATGAGGACAGGAGGACCACGGTTCTTGCTAAATGACAGTCAACATTTCTCTTAGATTTTACCGACCAGAAATACACCCTCATAGATGTCTGTGGCTTCAAGCAGAGGAGGAAGCATGGGGTTCTAATAATTATCATTGTCAATGTATTTCCTATGTGCCGATAAAAGAGGAAGATTGGGTTTGTCAGTTATCTTTTCTGCCAGCATCTAACACATCTAACAATTATCTCCAAATATTCAGAGCAGCATAGGGGGTTGAACCTTGAAATTTCACATTCTAAGAAATTCATTTTCTCTTCCAAATGTTATAATTAAAAAATGAGGACAATGCTGCAAAATGCAATTATTTAAATTAAGGCAACAATAAGGGTTAACTATCTTAGAGTAAAGGTGCTGAAGAAGACAGTTAAAATATTGGCATTTAATATCCATGGCGATGGATGGAGGAAGCTGAATTCTTCCACACATTAAGGAAAGGGAGTGTCTCTCCTGGGCAAGGGAAAGTGGGCAGACCTCTCCGGACCTCATTCTACCTGTCTTTGGATGGACTTACTGGAATTAGAAAGTGGTTGAAATGTTTTGTTTTTTGTTTTTTCTATTATTTAGCAATAAACAATCTGTACTTCCACCAGAGGACGAACTGCAAAGTAGAACAGGGTACGATACTGTAAGGATTCCAGGCTGCATTCCCGGCACATAGCAGCCACATGTTAAACCCAACATGGCATCTGGTGAGATAAGAATTTCTGGCATGTAGCCCCCAAGTGGTAAACCCAACGTGGCAGTGGGGCAGAACTCTCCAAGTAAGTAGGGTGCGCCCCTAGGCATGGTTATGTAAATCTGTGTCCACCCATTCCTGTGAATCAATCTCTCTCTCTCTCTCCTGCTTCTCTCCCTCGAACCCACTTGACAACTCTCCTGAATAAACTCTTGTGTGGCATCTGGTAGTGTGTGTCTAATCTCATGCGTGAAACCAACACATACTGTGGACTGAACTGAACTCTGTTAGATAAGTGCTCTCCCCTGAGATCTATAAATACTTAGAAAGTTAGAATCCTAGTGCTTCCGAATTCAGCTATTTAATTTGTCACAAGCTCTGTTTTGTTTGCTTGTTTTATTTATTTATTTGTTTGTTTATTTTTGGTGATGGTCTGATCTTTTTATTTCTCCAAGACAAGGTCCCAGTGCCCTAGTTTGCTTTTCTCTCTATGTAATAAAAGACTGACCACAGCAATTTGGTTTACAGCTTACAGTTCATCAGTGCAGGAACTCAAGGCAGTAACCTGGAGGCAGGAACTAAAGCAGAGGCTGTGGATGAACAGTGCTTACTGACTTCTTCCCCATGGCTTGCTCAGCCTGTTTTCTTCTATAACACAGTACCACCTGCCCAAGGTTCCCACAGTGGGCTATCCCCTCAAATCAATCATTAATGAATAAAATATTTCACAGACAATCTCCCAGGCTAGTTTAATGGAGACAGAAACCTCAAGTGAGGTTTCCTCTTCCTAGATGACTGTAGTTTATGTCAGGCTGACAAAAACAAACATATCAACACACTAAAGTAACCTACACTGGCCTTAAACTTACTGCATAGCCAAGGATGACCCAGAACCCTAGATACTCCTGACTCTATTTCCTGAGTGTTGGGATCAAAGGTGTGCCCCTCTATGCCAGCCTGTCCTTGCGTTTTAATTCTTACATAGAAAAATGCTGATGGTATCCTGGCTGCCACTCCATTTCATTCCAGAGTCCTCAGCCTGGCTCGCTGCTTCTACAGAATACCAGACTGTCTGCCTATGCCTGCCTTAAATATCTTCTTCACCCAGTTGTTTCACTTCCGAATTCAACTCTGCATCATAATTCTAGAGTCAAGATTAAAGGTGTGAGCTACTACTGTTTGGTAGGCCTTGAATTCACAGAAACACCAAAAGATCTCTGTCTCTGACGTTATGGGATTAAAGGGGTGAGTTACCACTCTCTGATCCTCCTGGATCGACTGTGGGTGGATCTGTTCTCTGATATTCCAGACTTGTTTTATTAAATATAAATTATATCAGCACACTCATCTCTTTAACATCCCCCCTCCCCCCCCCGGACACACACAGCTCAGTAATTCCTGACAAAGTTTTGACCAATCACTGGAAGTGTATGAGACCTCAACAGGATACTTCCTTCTACTGTGGACAACTTCTGATTCATAATGCAGAGATGCCCAAATTTCCAACAATAGCCTAAGTTCATAGAGCCTTCTTAAGAATCAAAGCTTCACACTAGAGTGGTCACAAATTAGGGAAGTGGAGCCTAGGTTCAGCCTGTGAAGCTAGTGTACCATCTCCAGGATATATCAATGAACTTCATTTTCTTAAAGAGATTAACAAAGTCCATCTTGTTTAGAAAACAATTATTTCCCTTCACTATTACTAGCAGGTGGTGATAAATGATAGAGTATATTAAGCTATTAACAAACAAGACTGGATTTGCGGTTATATTTCTAATATGCAAGAAGGCTTCCCTCTCTCATACAAGTATGTAAATACACATTCTAATTTTTGAGAAAGAAAACTAAGTGGCCCTGTTACTTTATTCCAGAAATACATTAGTTTCTTTTCTATTGCTGTGATAAAACACCATGGCTAAGGCATCTTACAGACAGAAGGGTTTATTTGGTTTTACAGTCAGAGGGATAGGAATCATCATCTCAGGGAGGCATGGCAGGCAGGCAGGCAGGCAGTTGAACAGAAAGCTGAAAACTTTTATCTTGCAGGAAGCAGAGAGAATGAACTGGGAATGGCATGCATCTTTAAACTCTCAAAGCCCAACCCTGGTGACATACTTCCTCCAACAAGGCTGTATCTCTTATGTCTCCCAAAATAGTACCACCAAGTGGGGTCTGAGTATTCAAGAGACTCAGTCTTAGTCAAACCACTGCAAACATTTTGTGCCACTGTGAGGGATAATAATTTTTCAGTAGGAACTGTGGGAAGAAACGAGCATTTGTTACCTAGTGTTTTTCATTGTGCATATGTACATGGAAAAATCCAACCTAATGAGGGAAAGAATTGAATATTACTCTGTGCTCTGTGGGTTTTAGATGCCTAAGCATGAGGGCAACCATGTGGGTGAAAGAAAGGTCAGTGGGCAGGGCAGTTTCTACTCTGCAAGGAAGCTGCTCTACTTAGCTCCATCTTTCAGGACCTGTCTCTTCCAGAAGCTCCTCACAGATCTTCAGTTGAAACTGTCCTCTGCTCTTTATGCATTCACCAAGATCAGGACCAAAGTGTAGGCAGGGAGCCATTTGTTTTAGGCACAAAATTTAAACCTGTGTCCTCCAAAGCTAAGCCTTAAGACAGATTTTTAATGGAATATTTGATTTGGCACAGTATGTAGTATGGGCAAGTCTCATGTGTATGCATTTAATTAGATTATGCTCTTATCTCTTGATTTCAGCTCTCAAATAGTGGCATTTACTGAAGTTTTCCTCCAGCGGAGCTCTAGTACTCCTCCTGTACCTTCTATTATGCTTTGGCCATGAAGAAACTCTTGGAAAATGTTGAAGTGAGAAAAAGGATTTGTAGGAATCTTCTAGACCAGGGAATGTCAGATTGCGTTTCTTGGTGAAATTCAATGAAAGCAAAAGAAAAATAGGATGATGGATACTTTGAAAGTGATTGCAATTTACTACTTCATGGAAAAATAATCTGGCTTCTCCTTGACTGAAACCCTATGGGAGTCTTAAGTGATAGAGACCGCAATACTGTAGCACTTGGCCCTATCTGAACTGCAATTCCTTAAATTCTTACCCTGCAAAGGAGGCACTGCTATGTAAGAGAGGCTGAGAAGTGACTTCCCAAGGACTTAAAAGCAGAAAGTGGCAGAGATGGGCTCTGACCCCAATGTGTCTGTCAGATTCCAGTACCTATCAGGTAACTGCAAATGTCAGGCCTTGGGGTTGACTGAAGGAAAACACAAATCAAGTGCTCTAGCACCTGCTGTGTCAGGACATTTTGCAGGCAGTACCTTAAAGGCAGTATTCTACAGATCACGCCATCACTTATAAAATATGCTTGCAGTATGCCACTCACTTTTTAATGAAGAGAAATGTTTGAGGTCTTTGCATTTTTCAACTGTAAAAGATCATTTTAGTGGGAAGTCTAATTATAGCACTCAAGTTAAGCTTATCAGTTTTTCATATTTAAGGAAAAAAAATCTATACCTAAAACTCCAAATATGCATTTGTAGCTAATCTTGTACAAAATATATTTTCCATTTATCCTTTGGTTTTTCGAGGCAGGGTTTCACTGTATAGCAGCGGTATTGGCTAGCCTTGAACTCACAGAGACCAGCCTGCCTCTGCCTCCCAAGTGCAGGGATTAAAGGTGTGTGCCACCACCGCCCGGATTCATTTTATAAATATTTATTCCATACGTATGTTTTGCCTGCATGTATTTATGTACACCAAATACACGCTTAATGCCTGTCGGAAGCGGGTGTTGGTTCTCCACCATGTGGGTGCTAGGAACCGAACCTCGGTCCTCTGAAAGAGCAGCAAGTTATCCTAACTGCTGAATTATCCCTCCTTGTACAGTAGTTCTTATAAAATGATTGCTCGCATTGGTTGCTGCCTCCGGAATTTAAAAACTTCCTAGCTGACTGCTCAGGTCTACAGAAATCTTCAGTCCTCAAAGAAAGTAGTCAACTCGGAGATGGCCATCAGTCATGGATGCACTGTACTTGGTCCCAAGGGTGCCTCATGGGCGGATATGTAGAGCATCCAACCCGGGAGTCGACGCTGGCCTACTTCCGTATCCAAACGCCCCTCCCCCGGAGGACCCCAGCTCGCGCCCCTAGGCTGCCCGCGCTCTCCCCGCAGGTGGCCGGGCAGGAGCCCCGCCCCCTCTCGCTCCCTAAGTCGCGGGGACTCGTCCGCTCTCGCGAGATCCGGGCCGCCGAGCGCTCGGGGCCTTTTCAAATCGCAGTCCGTTACCGCTCCGCCGGCCGTCGCCATTGTAGTGCTCGGAGCCCTCAGCACGGCCGAGGCGGAGCCCGCGGCGGGATGGCCGACGCCGACAAGCCCGAGGCGGCCGCGGGCGACGACGGTCCGCAACAGCAGCCGGCCGAGTCACGGCGAGACCCGCACGCTGCAGAGCCGGAGAAGCCGCCGCGCAGCAACGCCAACGGCGTTAAAATGTATTGTCTCCCCCGGGCGGGCGGGCGAGCGGGCGAGCGGGCGAGCGGGCAGGGAGGGAGGTGCGGGCGGCCCCGGTGCGGGAGCAGGTGCGGCGCGGGCGGCCCTGGCCTCGGGCGCGCGGAAAACGGTCCCCTTTAAAGGCCCGAGGTGAGCCTCAGCTCGGGGGAGGACCTAGGGATGACATCATCGGACCTTTCCCCCTCCCGGCCGGGTCCCGAGCCCTGGTGAGGGCCGCGTGTGCCCTGGTTGCTTTCTGACGTGTTAGAGCTGGCCGGACCCATTGTGTTCCCCTTGATAGGCTTTTTAAAAAGGGCACTTGGTGTCTTCCACCCACCCGGTGATGTTTGTCCTCTGTGCAGGCTGCCTTTTTTTCCCCTTTTAACACAAACTCTGTGTAGTGGCCTTCATTTTACTATAATGTAATATAAGATGTTATAAATTACTAGAGTATAAGTCTGTATTTGACAGGGCTGGGAATGGAACCCAGGGCCTCGTCTATGTTAGGCAGGGGCTAGGCCAAAAAATGACACCACCCTCCCACCCCACAAAATACAGTTTTTAGAAGAGAACCCATGACTTTAAGGTTGGATCTGTCATCTGTGTCTGTAGAGAATAAAATTGGCGTTAATCCATAGATCTTCAGTTGTAAGGCAGTAGGATAAGGGCATGTTGCTTTTGCCTCTTGTCACGTGGGGCTATGTGAAGGCAAACATTTATTTTCCTATGTCCTGTTCTTTAAAACTGAAGTTGAAAATGTCAGTAATATAGTGGAAACACCCTTCATCTCTCAGTTCTGCCTCAGTAGAAAGCAGTGAACACATGCTTATATTAGGAATGCCTTTCTGGCCCTTCTATGTGGAGATGCTTGAGGTAGTGATGATGCCATTTGGACTCTTGGAATAGACTGAATTAAGTTGATTGCAGATTAGATGGGGTAGCTCTCACGGTCATAAGATCATTGGATATTTTCTCTTAACCACTGACAGTATGTAAGAGGAATTACCCCATTTCCCTGGGGCCCATCCTAAACTTTGGAAGTTCAGTGGTTGGTGTTCTCTGAAGCATATAATCATTTTTTTAAAAATGATATATGTGGAGAAACAATAATTATTAGGCAGAATCCATTGTGTTACCTATACGTTGGCTAGAGTATATCTTAAATAGGGACTTTAGCTTTACTACACTCACCTGGTAACATTTGGACAGGCAGCATTTTCAGAGCAGAAATGAATTGAGCAGGTATCCTAGATTGGAACTCAGTGCACTTGTTCCTGGATGGAGTCTATGAATGTACATGTACCCTCCATCATTGAGGAATCAGAGTAAGTGATGCTTATATCTGCTGAATTGTGGGGCTTTCAGGGAATGGCCATTAAAAATAGAAACAAAACAGTGGAGTGACTAACAATACAGCCAGATCGCATATCTTTAGATTGTGTTCTTCATAGATTTAATCATGAATTGAAAATATTCCATATTTTATCTGTATGGAAAATAAGCATTGTTTTCGGTATTATAAGTAACAAAGATTAAAGTATGTTTGAGATTGTGTTTAAGTCATACAAACACTGCCATTCTACCAGAGCTTATGTGGACTTTTTGTCTGGGGAGGAATGGGGCTGAGGGATGGCAGGTATGTATCAATTTCTGCCTAAGCATGAGACCCTTTTAGTCTGGAAGAAAATTATCATTGAATCCTATGATGTTGGTGCTTGTGAAGATGGTATCTAAAACCTCTATTAGATCTGAAAATACAGTGCCAGTGCCAACAGTTGCATTGCAGGATGGGAAAAGAGGTGGGAAAGAACCATTTTCTAATTTAAGAGAAAATATGGGGACAGGGTGTCAACAGTAAATACAGAATGTTTCCATATTTTAGTTCATTTCCTAATTTCCCAGGGTTGAGAAAAGACCAATATACTTCTAAGAGATTTATTGTTACTGATGGGCCAGCCTGAGGTACTCACAATAGGGCCTTAAATCCTATCTGCACCCACTGTGAACTGGTAGAGAGGTGGTTGACAACCAAACCTTGGGCTGATTACATGCTTTTAATGATAAGAGTTCATTAAAAGAATTGTGATGACCAGACACTGCTTTACAACATACACTGATTAGAAGTGACCTAAGTGCTGCTGTCATCAGGGAATGCCTGTGTTTATCATAGTCTTTTTCATCTGTGCACCTTGAGGCCTTCAAGTTTAAAGGTCCAGTAAGTATCTGTTAAAGAAATACAGGAAGAGCTTTTGTGATCATAAATCTCATGTAAAAGATTTAGTTGGCTTATTCTTCAGACAGGAATTAACAATACTGTTTCCGCTTTCCACACTTACGTAAATTGGAAGGAAAGCAACAGTTGTTTTGTGACTCTTTATTAGTCTTGTATAATTATAAATGCATTTATATTCTATTTATGAAATATCCAGAAATCGGTGAAATGTTGACTAATAAAGTAGCAGTTTATCATGAGTGAAGATCGCAGCTGTGATACTTGTTTCTCAGCTTTGCCAAGTTACAATTCAAAAAAAATTGTGTATTAAAGAAAAACAACATGTTTTGATTTGCTTTAACTATTATACGATGATTGTTAAAATTGAGCTTATTATACCTGTGACTTCATGTAGCTAGCATCTTCTATAAACATTGCAGATATTTATGATATATTCTCAGTGATTCTTCTAGTGCACATTGTGTCATTATTAATTATTATTATACTACATATTATCTCCAGAACTTATTTGGTAACTGGAAATTTATATTTTTAGGCAGACATCTCATTATACTTCTGGTAATGATCTTTGTGCTCTGATTCTATGAGTTTTGTTTTTTATGTTAATGTGTTATTTGACTTATTTGAGTTAGCACAGTGTCCTCTAGGTTTTTCTAGGTTGCTACAGATGGCAGGCTTTCCTTCTAAGGGCTAGATCTCTCTCTCTCTCTCTCTCTCTCTCTCTCTGATGTGTGTTTACAAGTGTAGGTATATATCCAAAATATATACATGCCCAGCTCACCTTTTCTTTAACTATCATTGATCAGCAGACTTAGTTAAGTTCCATTTCTTAAGTTTTTGTGAATGCTATAGTGAATATGAGTTCAGACACCAAGATGATTTTATTTCCTTTGGTTATATACAAAAAATGGATTGTTAGGTCATTTGATGGCTTGGTTTCTGATTGTTTTGAGAAACCTTTATTTGCTCTGTGGTTATTCTTTAATTAAGTAAACATAAAATACCCCATGAATGTTTTTTTTAATGAATCATCAAGAGTATTGTAAGCAAATGTTTACCGCAGTCATGTAACCTTCAGCCAGGTGAAGAAGAGAGAAACTTAGTACTGCAAAATTCTCTCTGTTTCACAGTGGAGTTCATAGAAGATAAAAGTAGATGGAGGGATACTTATCAAAAGACTAGATATCTTCTTACCTGACCCCAGACTGGAACATTCAGTGAATTCAGTGGAAGCACATTATTATGCAGATAGTTCTTCAGGGGAATTAAAAGGAAGGTTTGTTATGTTTGCTGTAGCTAGGAACCAGAGAAGAGGCCTTGTACATTTTGGTTTGCCCACTTCTATTCTCAGAAATGCCACTTGGTCCTTACAGAGTTACATTCTAGAGTTGAACAGTTAAGAGGACCCCTTGCAGGTCATGCCATTTTTATGAAAGAATAAAGTTAATAGAGAAGACATCCCTGTCAAAATCTGAATAGGTGGTGAAGCAAGTTTGTACTAATGTTTCTTAATTGTAGGAGCATTTCTCAAAGTTGGTGCCACCATCTTTTCAGTGTATGGATTCTGTTTGTTTGTTTGTTTTTGAGATAGGGTCCTGGCTAGTTTGGCTCTACATAGTCCAGAGGGGCCTTCAGCTTTTGGTGGTCCTTTTGCTTCACCTCTTGGGCTGGTATTACAGACATATCACTAATTTCAGTGAGTTTGGGTTCGTGTGTGTGTGTGTGTGTGTGTGTGTGTGTGTGTGTGTGTGTGTGTGTGTGTACGTGTGTACACACTCATGTGCTTACTTTCTGAGAAGTTTCTCACTGAACCTAAAGTTCACTGATTAGACTAGCCTGGCTGGCCAGTGAGGTTCTGGAATCCACCTGTTGTGCACCCTTCCCCCCCAGCTGAAGAGTTACAGATGTGTATTTCCATGCCCAGCTTCTTATGTGGATGCTGGAGATCCAAACCTTGACACTTAGTTTTGCATAGCGAGTGTTTTACTAACTGAGCCATTTTCCCAACTTCCAGTTATATTTTTAACTGATAATAGAAAAATCACAATTTATCCAGCACATGTAGTTTAGTCACCATGCTAAATTAAAGTGTGGATACCAAAGGGATAGGTTTTATTCTTATAGACCTTATGTACTTTATTTATGGCAATATTGTTGCCCTTCAGGAGAGTGGTGTCTAAGAAGTAAAATTCTCATATTAATTCAGTAAGAAGTTTGTTTATAACTTTCTAAAATTGCTTACCTTAGGATTTATAGCCTGGATTATGATATTTGGTTTGTTTTTAGAATAATCCCTGAAGTGGTTTTTTTTTTTTTTTTTTTTAAACCTGCTTTCTTGGTCACTATTCTTAGAAATTTTGACTCATTAAAGTTCATAAAAATTGCCTTAAAATTATTGTATTAATGAAATTACGGTTGACTAAAGCAATCTATGAGTTAAATCTACTGTTGTTTCTGTAATAAGATTACTTTCAAGACCTGGAGAGCTAGCACAGTTGAAAAACTACTTGCCTTATATGCAGTGAGGACCTGAGTTTGATCTTTCAGAACCATGTGAAAATGTTGGGAATGAAAATGAGTCCTTGTAATTCCAGTACTGGGGAGGAGACCGGAGGATGCCTAGGTCTCCTTGGATAGCCAGTCTAGCAACTTGGTGAGCATCAGTCCAAAAACAAAAGAATGACATTCCTGAGGCTGCTCTCTGGTTTCTGTACACATGCTCACGGATGTAGTAGGAGGTTTCTGGCCAGGACTTTCGGGCCTAACCTCAAGGTCTAGGCCCACAGGCCCGCAGACCCTCAGTCCCACAGAGACACACAGATGCTTTCAATAGTTTTAGGCTGATCGGCCTCAGGCTCAGACATATAACTTGTTAGCTTTCTACCCTTATCTAACCCATGCCTCTTGTTCAGCCATGCTGCTGGGTACCTTTTCTTAGAGCAGCATAGTTGTCCTCTGCTTCTTCTGGCTTCTCTCTGGCATTCTGCTCTGTGCTTCCTGTTCTCAGAGTTTTTAGTCTGGTAGCCCCGCCCACACGTCCTGCCTGCCTTTGGCCAATCAGCACTTTTTATTAAACCAGTGGGTGGGACAATTATTTACCATGAAACAACACAATACCCCTACATATCCCCTTTTCTTCTTTTAAAACAAAAAGAACTCCAAATCTAATATTCTTCCTCCCCTTATCTATAACAACTTATAAACAACACTGTAAATAAACACAAACATCCATAATCCATGTTGTGGGAATGTGGGCGTTGTTCTCTAGGCTACTTCCTGCTGAATAGGGACGCTTGCAATCTCATGGGAATCCAAAGAAAAATGTAGGATTATGGACAAGTCCTTAGTGGAGTAGTCTCTAAGGCTGGGTCATCTCAGCCAGTCTCCTTGATCTGGATATAGAGCTCAGAAAACTTCAACAGAGGTGCTCTGAAATACTGAATCATCTGGGCCATCCATCTCCATTGGGGATTTTTCAGGGGGTCTTCCTCTATCAAACTTTATGTTCTTTATCCAGGAATAAATCCCCAGCCTCTCATTTTCTGTGAAAATAAAAAGAAAACCTCTTCTCCAAAGTAGCGTATCTTTGGATTTCAATTTTAAAGTAAACTCATTTACAAAATATATAGGTTGAATTACTCCAACAGCATTTATAATCAGCTGTCTTTTAGCAGCTTTTACTAAGTCATTTTCAGTCAAGCTTAAAGATAAGACAGTAACATACAGTATCCAGACACTCTTTGTATCTTCCGTCTTTATGTGGCTTATTTTTTATTTATTTATTTTACTCTATTTTAAAGGGCTTTCTTTCCCTTTTTTTTCTTTCTCTAAGCTATGTATATGTATTTTCAACACACTCTAAACCACTTAGACTTTTTATAAAAAAATTTCTTTACTATATATTTATTTCTTAACTTTTTCTGTCTCTGACCACACCTTTGCTTGTCTAGGGTGATTGAATCCACCCAGATTCTTCTATTTCTTTCTGTTTCTGAACACACCTTTAATCTTCCAAAGTTCAAGGTTGGTAGGATGGGTGGATGGCTCCACCCAGCTCCTAATCTAACTTCATAGAATTTAACTTTTTAGCCCAGGTACTCTGGGAATTTCAGGGTCCATATAATCACCAACTAAAGCATTGCCATCTGCTGCTCATTAACCACATTTAAGTATTAGGCAGCAGGGCCTCTTAAAAGTCTCACAAGTGTTTTGCTCTAAGGCTGAATCAGGAAGCTTCTCTTCAAAAAGCCAAGCCAAGCCTCTGCTTGCCTCTCTTGCAAACAGCTGATCCAAGAAAACATTGACAATAAGAAGCCATCTTTGACTCTGTTCCTTTTTTGTCATTATGAACAGAAACCTTAAATACACACCACTTACAACTTTTTGCTTAAAGAGTCCTGTGAGACTTCAGGAACAAGCCATTTTACACCTTAAGCTGCACTCCAAAAGCCCACCATTGTAGCTCAAGCCTATTTGCCTCACCAGGGCGTCTCTGTACCAGGGATCACGTGAGAGACACAACTCAGAAGCTGCTTTGGGGTTCAGTTCCTGTGCTCTAGACTTTTTTAAGCTTTCTATGGCTTTATGTGGGTATATATCATGTATATGACCCACGTTGGGCTGCCATTTGTAGTAGGATGTTTCTGGCCCGGACTTTCAGTCCTAACCTCAAGGTTTAGGACCCACAGACCTGCAGACCTGCAGTCCCACAGAGACACACAGATGCTTTCAATAGTTTTTGGCTGATCAGCGTCAGGCCCAGGCATAAAACTTGCTAATTCTGTACCCTTCATCTAACCCATGATTCTTCCTGTTCAGCCATGTGGCTCGGCACCTTTCCTTAGAGCAGCATAGTTGTCCTCTGCTTCTTGGACTTCTCTCTGGCTCTCTGCTCTGTGCTTCCTGTTCTCAGAGTTTTTAGTCTGGTAGCCCCACCCACACTTCCTGCCTGCCTTTGGCCCATCAGCGCTTTTTATTAAACCAGTGGGTAGGAAAATTATTTACCATGAAACAACACAATACCCCTACACACACACACACACACACACACACACACACACACACACACACACGCACCTGCATGTTACTTTAAAATAAAAGTTTTTTTTAAATATTAATCCAGATTTTTATCTGCAGGGATCACTTTAAGCATATGCCCATATCAAATTTCTATGTTGGTTGGTATATGATATCATAATAGTTGTATTAAGATTATAGTCTTATAAATTAATTTTTCCCAGTTAGTCCCATTAAATAAGATAGATTCTGCCTTGTGATGTGTTTCATTATCTCCCCCTTCTCAGCTTTATCCTTCCATTAGAAATAGCATTGCTAGTAAAAGAGACAATTCTACGAGTGTCCCAGCCTATCCTCAACATGAAGATAGTGCAGTACCTTTTACATTTTCTGTTTATCAAAGTAGGGAATAGATAAACCATGAAGTGCACATTGATATCAGAGGACCAGTGTGTATAGTTAGTTCTCTTCTTCCATCTTTAATTTGAACTCAGTCATCCAGTTCCTCTTGCTGGCCTAAATTGGGTTTTAAAGTTGAAAGAATTCCCCCAATGTTAATTCTTCCCTAAATGTGCGAAATAACTCGCATGCCTCTGCCATATGGTCTAATAGTATTTTTTAAGTAATATGCTAGAAAAATCTGGGTTTTGGAATGCTCATAACCATTAACAGAAGAGAAATGCCAACTGTTAAACTGAGAAATTGGTGAGCTTGAACAGTCTGGAGCTCTTAGACTAACCTCCACTGCTTTGCTGAGTTCTAGCTCAATTGAGAATTTTGTGAATTGACAAATGTGAATGATTGGTACACAAGAGTTTCATTCTTAGCAGCTTAATTGAATATACTTTTATTTGTCTTGTAATTCACAGGGAGAATGATGAATCAATGAAAGAAGAAAAATCTGATTTAAAAGAAAAGTCTACAGGAAATAAGAAAGCCAATCGATTTCATCCTTACTCAAAAGATAAGAATTCGGGCACTGGAGAAAAGAAAGGTCCAAATCGGAACCGAGTGTTCATTAGCAACATCCCCTACGACATGAAATGGCAGGCTATTAAAGACTTGATGAGAGAGAAAGGTAACGGTTTCTGCAGTAACCCACTGTTGTCACCAGCAAACTTTATTCCTCTTAGCCATACAGACTCAAAAATAGACTTTTCTTTCTTGACACGTGAATTAATCTTTTCTTTTTCTTCCATTTGGCAATTTCATTACAAGGAAGTATGGATAAATGAAGTATTTTTCTTTTTGCCATTTTAGTGGGATAGTGAAGCCAGCATCTGCATGCCACCAAGAATTTTGTTAAAGTGATTGCTTTGTCTAGTTGAAGTTTTTATAGATTTTAAAGGACTGTCGCTTTAGTTAAGCAATGCATCTAGCTTGTTAATGTATGTATAATACGGTAGATTTTTTTTTTCCCCCAAAGATGTTTTTGGTGGAGTCTGGAGTCTGGCTGTGGAATTCCTTTTGCTTGCATTGTCCCGACTGCCATGATGCTGTCTCTGCAGTTCTGTACTAAATCTGTGTCCCTGCTGCTGCGCTGGTGTTTCCACAAGAACCTGAAAACCTTCCTCTTACGCACATGCTTGGTTTTGGGGGAAAATAATCTCAATACTTGATCTTGTAAAAGTTAGTTCTGTTATCTCTTGAAAAATTGAGGTTCAACAGTCCTGCAAACTATGTACTTGGCTTTGAGGGTGATCTTCTCTAATAATTTTTTTAAATTGCATTGGTGTATCTGTTGTAAGGTGACAACTATTTGACTGGTTTTATTCACTGACTTTATTTAGAAGTGTGTGGCTTGCTGTGAAGCATGACTTGTAAATTTAGTTTACTGATGGCAAACATGATTGAAGACATTCAGGTAGGAGGTCACCTTAAAACAGCTGTTGTGTGTAGGCTGACCAAAGTTATTTGAAAAGTGCTAATGTTGTTAATATGACAGGTTGAGGGATCATTTGTATGAATATGTGCATTTGTTCACCAACCACATGCTGGCCAAATACGATCTGCAGTATGAATTGGGTTAATACGGTTGTTAGCTTTCTTTTTTAGAGAATGTGGATGATGTAATTTCTGAAAATTAGTTAAATTTCTATAGCTATTGATAGGAGGTATGTTGATCTGGTCCTGATTGCTGGTGAATAATAGGTGCTTTTCTGTAGAGTTGTGCACAGGTGTGCAGTAAAGCAAGATACTGGTGTTTAAATGTATTGTTTCTTGGTATCTTCCTTTTGTATGTCTTATGTAGTTGGTGAGGTTACATACGTGGAGCTCTTTAAGGATGCGGAAGGAAAATCAAGGGTAAGTGCTGTGGGCCATAATCTGCTCGAGGTTTAAAAGTTCCTCAGCAGTTTACTTTTGTATAATACTCTACCAGACTTTTGGAAACTTAAGTTTCATTTTGTTTTACTTTAAGATTTGAGGTTTTTATACTAGCAAGTCTGACATGCCAACCAAACCAGCTTTCTGAAAGGGATGATGGGTTTTGCAAATATTCATAAAGGGCATTCATTTTTTTAATGCTTTAAGGTATGCTTTTTCTTAGCTAATAAAATTTTAATATAGTTTTTTTTGTTGTATTTTGATGTCTTCAGGAATATTTTAAAAATCACTGAATTGATAATATTCCCAAGAGTTTGATGAGAGGCCTGTGGCTTAAAGGTGTTAATTTATAATATAATTTTGAAATTTATTGAAAAGCTTAATTTGGTAGCCTTAAGGACCATGTAAGAGGCAGTGCTCTGACCAATTGGTATGAATGATGTCTATGACTTAAGTTGACCTAGAAGGCTGATGATAGATTTTGATTTAGCAGCATGTGTATACCGAAGAATATAATGGAGAGCTCTTAATAGTGTCTCATCATATTCATAAAATGGTGGGTACATGAGAAATACAAACTTTGTCATCACATTCAAGTGGCGCTTTGAATAGCAATCACAGGAATTACTTAAAAAAAAATGATTCTGTAAGTTTTCTTAGCATGGGTAATTTGTTTTACTTGCTTTCAGCTAGATGCTCCTAAATTGTGTGCACCCAATTTTAATCTAATAGATTACTTTATTAAACATAAAATTCATGGGCTGGAGAGATGGCTCAGAGGTTAAGAGCATTGGCTACTCTTCCAGAGGTCCTGAGTCAACCATATGGTGGCTCCTAACCATCTGTAATGGGTCCTGGTGCCCTCTTCTGGTGTGCAGGCAATGCAGGCAGAACACTGTATTCATAATAAATCTTAAATCAAAACATAAGATTCAGGGGCCTGGAGGGACAGCTCATCAGTTAGGAGCACTGGCTGCTCTTAGAGGCAACCTGGGCTCAATTTCTAGCACCTCATGAAAACTCACAATCATCTGGAACTCAAGTTCCAGGGAATCTGACATCCTCTTCTGGCCTCTGTTGGTACTAGACCCATACATTGTGTATAGCTATACATGCAGGCAAAACATCCATATACTTAAAATATTAATTAAAAAAATATGTTTATTTGCTATTTTTGCTAGATTTTAAAAGTATATGCATTACATCTTTTGAAAGAGTTATTACTGTGTAAGAACATATATGTGGGAGCCTTCAGTTTCTTCCTTTATTTACTGTTGACTGAATTTGTACAGTGTTACTTGAAAGTAAGAATGTACTCTAAGATTGTAAAATATTAGATGGATTTAAAAATTTGTAAAAAAGAAATGCATGGTCACTTACTTGCCTGTTACGTTCTGGAGGTATATAAAAAAAGAAAATGGGTTCTTGATTACTTTTAATAACGTAAGTATTAGAGCCTTCCATTAACTTCAATTACTGACCTGTAATGTTTTCTTTCTTCTTTTGCATATATCGACAATCTACTGGATACAGGGCTGTGGGTAAGAATATTTTTCTTTTTTAAAAGTATCTTAAGTCAAATTAATCTTGTGATTATGAATAAGACAATTTTTACATAAGTGTTTCTTATATATTTTTCCCTGTTAAGTGTGGTTGAATTCAAAGATGAAGAATTTGTAAAGAAAGCACTGGAAACCATGAACAAATATGACCTTAGTGGAAGACCTTTGAATATTAAAGAGGTAAGATGTTTTTTCTTTTGGTATTTGCAATTTGAATATTATATGGACATGCTTTCCTTCACTTTTTATTTTTCTCATTTAGTTGTCTGACAATTTGTTTTTAAGGATAAATGCTTATTAAAGAATTGTAGTTAGTGATAATTTTGCTTATAGATGATTTAACCAACCCTTAGTTTATTTTTATATCTAACTGATTTTGTGTCACAGTTACATAGAGGTCTCCAGTTAAAAACTAGGACCTGTAAATTTAAAGATGACAAACTTAAGGTGAAGACCTTTTTTTAACCATAAACACTTTCAGTTTTTAGACTATTATAGGTGATTACTGGTTGCTCTATAACACACTGAGCTTGTGGTTTTGAATAAGATTGGTATTCATTGTTAATAGAAATAATTTACATTCATAAGATTAGAGTTTAAAAAGCATTATTACTGAGATGTTTAACTAGAATCTAGAATAATTTGCTATGGAATTTTCTTTGTATAGAATTGTGGTAGTATGAACAGATTGACAAATGATCAGAAAGTTACTTCACAAAATATCACAGCAGAAATTGATCTTGGTAATAATTAGCTAGTATAGCTTGTATAGCACTCAGCTTCATGAGTTTTTTAACTTTATGTTGTTAATTTTACCATAATAGTTTGAACATAGCCCATTTGTGGTGGTGGTGCACGCCTTTAATGCCAGCACTTGGTAGGTAGAGGCAGGCAGGTCTCTGTGAGTTTGAGGCCATCCTGGTCTATAGAGCAAGTTTCAGCACAGCCAGAGCTACATAGATAGACCCTGTCTTGAAAAACGTAAAAAGAGGGGAGAAAAAAAGGGAGGGAAGAAATGGGTAATGTTATTTTGAGTCTCTGAAATGTTGTTCTAATACTGATGCTATTTGTTGACTGGCATTCAGCAGGAGAGCAGTGTTTCTTGAGTTCCAGCTCATCCTTCTCTAGCCAGGTGACAGGGCATGTGACCTGTCTTCTAGTGATTGTTAACTTTCCTTGTCACTGGGATAGGAAAAATACTAGAGTCTCACTGGTACTGTTGTAAAAACTCAGTGTTAGTATTTTCTAGTTATTATACCTGTGATATTATTAGTACAGTGCTTGAAATAGTCTAACTATATTGTAAATGTAAGCTGTAAAAAGTGTTTGTTGAATCTTGTTCTGTTGTGTGATGATAGCTTGATACCAAAGTATGCATGTGTCCTACATTCTTTACCGGGATTAACTTCCCAGTTCCTTGAATCCTGTTTGATCCTGGGATTATAATTACCTAAAAACATTGACAGAGATCTGGAGATTTGGTAGGGAGTGTTTAAGTTTTATGCTTTGACTAGTCATTTGTTTGGTGCTTTTGTGAATAAGCCAGGGCTAAGGCTTTAGAAATGTGCTGGCATCCTTAATAATTTGTCCCAATTTATAATCCTTTAATAATTTAATGATCATAATTTGCTATTTTAAGATTCTGTTTCTCTTCAAAGGAAATAAGTATTATAAAAACTCTAGAGACACTATAGATATTAGGCATACTGTGTTTATAGTATCTTTGTTTTTCATTGACAAAATTGACGAGGTGCTAAAGGCTTGGGTCATGTGAGCCTGTTCCTCTAAGTTGCAGTATGTTGTGGAGCCCGGATCTATTGTGGAGACCAACAATGAGGTTATAAGATGCCTCTATTTTTAATTTATTTTTGAGACAGGGTTTCTCTGTAGCTTTGGAGCCTGCCATGGAACTCGCTTTGTAGACCAGGCTGGCCTCTTAATTCACAAAGATCTGCCTGACTCTGCCTCATGCATGCTCAGATTAAAGGCATACGCCACCATTGCCCAAGTTATTTTTAACTATTTTAGAAGAGGGAAAAAAGGTTGAATTTAACTTTATTAAATAACGAAAGATTTATTTAACACTTCGGCTGATGTTCAGTAAAGGCAGTCATTTTCCTGGAAATATCTGATTTTCAAATCAGTGACTGATAAAACTGCTGATGACTGCTTACAGGGTTATCTAATGAAGGTGTGCTTGCAGTGTTCCTTAGCAAGTCTTTAGAATTCTACCTAGTTGCATGAAGATGAGTAGGAGCTGTACCGTATTAGGTCCACTAATAGCATCGACAGTGATTGGCAGATTGCACTGCAAGGGGAAAAGAGAGTAAAAGTAGGATTCTCTGTGACCTGTTTATGTGGGTCTAGTATAGAGTGCTGTGTGTGACAAAACAAATACATTACTGAGTACCAACAACCTATGCATTTTAATAAAGAAGCCTTTTTAAAAAGTTTTCCTGTGTAGTAAGGTTTCTGGCCTGGACTTTTGGGCCCAACCTCAAGGTTTAGACCTGCAGACCCGCAGAGACCCACAGATGTTTACAATAGTTTTAGGCTGATTGGCCTAAGTTCCAGGCATATAACTCTTTACCCTTCATCTAACCCATGACTCTTATCCTGTTCAGCCATGTGGCTCGGTACCTTTTCTCAGAGCAGCATAGCTGTCATCTGCTTATTCTGGCTTCTCTGGCAACTCTGGAGTCTCTCTGGCATTTCTGCTCTTTTCTTCCTGTTCCCAGAGGTTTCTTAGTCTGGTAGCCCCGCCCATATTTCCTTGTCTGCCTTTGGCCAATCAGTGCTTTTTATTAAACTTGTAGGTGGGACAATTATTTACAATGTAACATCATGAATCCACTACACTCCTGTATGTAGATAACCACTATTCTCATTTTTTTAATTTAATATGATTTTTTTCTTTGTAGAAATTTTTCAGTTCTCAAACTCGAAACATTTATAGCTGACTTAATTTCTTTTCTTGTCACTGTAATAGTAGAATAAAGTAAACTTTAGGGAGAGTTTATTTTAGCTCTCTGAAATGGGGTCCATCATTATGGGGAATTGAAGGCAGCGGGAGACTGCAATAGCTGCACCCATAATCAGGAAGCAGAGAGAATGAAGGCGTTCTCTGCTCCCTTTATTTTATGTATTGCATGGTCCAGTACAGGGAATGGTCCTGCTCACAATTAAATTGGTTATAATTAATGTGATCAAGCATGTCCAGAAATCACTTCACAGGTGATTCTAGATTCCATCACGTGATGGGATGGGCACTGACCATCCTCACTGTTTACTAACTTAAGTCTTAGAGCGTTCTTTGGTAACAATTATTTCTTCACTTTTGTAATTATTTTAATTTTATTATGAAGAAGCAAGCACACTGGAGTCAGGCATACTTTTATTCTCCCCCCATTTTCCCCTGTTTTCTTCCAACAGTGCCTGAGAACTTATTAGTCATCCCTCCTTATTTTACCTTATTTTTTTAATCAGTATTTATAGACTGGGAACATATAACATATTTTTGCCCCTCTTCTCCCCCAGCTCCTCCAGATCCACACCTACCTCCCTGCTCTCTCAACTTTCTTTATGTCCCCTCCCAAATAGTTTTAAAAACTTAAGTCCAGTTTGAGCTACCCAAATTCTCCTGTGTGTGTCTGTGTTGAGGGATCACCTACTGTTACATAACTGACCTGCTAGGGATGGCTCCCTTGAAGAAAACCGACTCTTCCCCAGAAGCTGTCAACTGCCAATAGATCCCTCAGGGGTAGGAGCTCTGATTCCCTGAATTTTCACTCCATGTTAGAATGTTGGCTGCACTGATCTCGTGCAGGCAAGCACAGTGCTGTGAGTTGATGAATGGGAAAGTGCAATTTTTGGCATAATAATTTACATGCAGATGATAGTAGTAGTAGATGTAGTCTTTGTTTTGTTGTTAACATTTTACTTAATGGAATGAGTGGAAAAATATTTGTATTTGCCTATTGTCTTAATAAAGGATATTTCTTTGAAAAGTTAATGAACCTCAATTGTTTGTTATGATTCTTTACTATTCTTTACTGAGTCTTCTGTTATCCCTCCCCTTTCCCATTGCAGGCTCTTTTCATTGTTGAGGAAGCTCAGAGATTATAAAATGGATTAGTAATGTTAATAAACCTTCCTCTATCTTAGTATTCCTGAGTTTATAGTAGTGTTCTGCTTCTGAAAGGCTGTGAATTAGTCTGAATCTAACATCCTATCTAGTGATGAGAGTTCACTTTACTGTATTGTGAGAAGAGAGGACAGTAGTGTTTCTCTACTCTTTTGAGTTAAAGCCATATGTGTATGCCACACACTTGTACATCTAAGAGCAAAACAAAGCTAATTTCAAGTTTCTATATGGCCTCTGTGCCTGGAAGAAATATGCTTATCTCCCAGCTTTGGAGTCAGAAATCTTTGTGTATCCACAGTTTTATGGGACTCACTTTCTGGATTAAACAAACAAACAAAAACCGAAAAAAAAACAACAAAACAGAGTAAGTAAAACATTAGTCCTCGTCCATGTCTGGACTTTGGTCCAGATAGGTTAGCTGCTGTTGAGTTTAAGCCAGTTGTAATTGTATATATTCACTGATACATTTGCTGGCAATTAACATTCAGTGTATGTTATAGGATCCTGATGGAGAAAATGCTCGCCGGGCACTGCAGCGAACAGGAACATCATTTCAAGGATCACATGCTTCTGATGTGGGATCTGGGTTGGTGAATTTGCCACCTTCCATTCTCAATAATCCAAACATTCCTCCTGAGGTTATCAGCAATTTGCAGGCTGGTAGACTTGGTTCCACAATTTTTGTTGCTAATGTAAGTTTAAGCTTTTATTGCTTCAGTACTTAACTCTCATCATGACATTTTGTTAGACATGTGTGCATAGTTTTGTAGGTCATTCTTCGTATTTTTAATTTAAGTAAATAAAGACAGTTATTTTAAACCCAAACCTAATTTATGAATTTAAGATTTTAAATACAATTAGTTAGTATTTTAAGACAGAACTGTGGGATTCTTAGATATTGAACTGTTTTTTAAGTCAGTTGTTTGTATTTTTGTTCATCTTGGTAGTTGAATTTTATTCTTGTAGTCTTGGTGTTTTAAATGCCTTTTGTGGTTGCTTTGCCATTTGTTTTATGCTTCTGAAAGTAAGTGAAATGGACAGTGTTTTCTAAAACCCGATTTTTCTTAGTTAAATAGATGTCTAAATTTCACATGTATACAACAAATTTTTGAGGAATTGAAAAATGATTTGGGGAGTTTAAATGAAGGTAGATGTAGCTGAACTGAACTGAACCTTTTTAGTTGAACATCATTAGTATATTGTTGAACAAGAGTTACATAAATTTATGAGTTTGGAAAAGATTATTTTGTATTCACAAGCAGGGAGGATCATTTATTTTTTAGGAGTGTAACTATACAATTTTGTGTTAAGCTTGACTTCAAAGTTGGTTGGAAGAAGCTTAAGGAAGTGTTCAGCATAGCTGGAACTGTAAAGCGGGCAGATATTAAAGAAGACAAAGACGGCAAGAGCAGAGGCATGGGCACTGTCACTTTTGAGCAAGCAATTGAAGCAGTTCAAGCAATTTGTATCCTGTTTGTACTTTAGTATTAAGTGACGTTGGTGAGGCTTAATATCTTTGAATGTTTCTTGTTTGTGTTATGTAATGCTGCCTTGGTTAGAAATTAGGCTTTTGTCTACAACACTAAGACTTGTTCTTTGTTAAGTACCAGAGCCATGTTAGTCAGATTTGTTTTCTGCTCTTCCTTCCTGCGGTAGCAAGATGTGTGTGTGTGTATGCTTTGACATTTACGTACTCCGTTGTATGTCAGTGCAAGTTGCTTTTGATGAAACCTAGTTAATTTTAGTTAATTAAGTTATAAGTTAACGGAAGAGACTAGTATGAATAAAGTCTAGTGATAAAATAGTAGAGAAAGTTTCAGACTCTTTAAGTATGATAATTTGTCTGCAAGTATTTACAGTCATTGTTCCTGGTTTTTCTTAACTGACTCACAGCCATGTTCAACGGGCAGTTTTTATTCGATAGACCTATGCATGTGAAAATGGTGAGTTTCTGCTTCTCATCTCAGCCTTCATTTCTCCAGACCTGTCCCTAGCCTAACAGTTATTGTTAGCTGTTTTTAACTATAATTTCTGTTCCTTTTTGCAATTAGGATGACAAATCTGTCCCTCATGAAGACTACCGTTCACATGATAGTAAAACATCACAATTACCACGTAAGTATAAGCTGTTAATAGAAAACAGTTGGAGGTTTTGTTTGTTTTGTATTCTGTACAAAGCAGAAAGTCTGTTTTTATACCCATATTGAAGATGCTCTCACACTCCTCAGACTCTGAGGTTACAGTTTGCTGCTTCTGATTAGGTAAAGACAGAAAAGAAAAAACAAGACTTAAAAATTTGTTTTGTTTGTCGTTTTTGATTACCTAGTTCATGAGTACTAACTTAACTGGTCAGTTCATATACTGGCTGCTCTTCTAGAGGTCCTGAGTTCAAGTCCCAGCAACTACATGATGGTTCACAACCACCTATAATGAGATCTGGTGCCTTCTGGTGTGTAGTTATACAAGCAGGCAGAACAGTGTATGCATAATAAATAAATCTTAAAAAAAATAAAAAAGAAGGCCCCTATGGTCTCATGTACTAACAAAGGGGGGTGCTATAATTTTACTGTAGATATCCACCATTTTTAATATTTTTTGAGTATATTCTTCATTGGTGTTTCATAATCATTTTGCTGTTCTGTGTTTTACATATTTTAACTTTTATATCTTTAATAACCAACAGAGTATGATGCAGATTTTATGAAAATACCTTGCATTCAAGCAAGTGAACTTTTACTGGATCTCAAAGCCTAGTTAATAATACCCCTTGAAACATTTACAACTATGTATTTAACGTGCTATCCTACTGTGTACTCAGCCTGTTTAAGCTTAACTTTTTAAAGAGAACAGTGTAATAACCAACCTTACTGTGCATGGGATCTCCCATGCAAATCAGCTTTTATAACCTAACCTACCTGTCATCTTAAGTTTTGTACTCTTTCATTTCCTTGATCTAGAATAATATGTCTGCATATATTGTAATCATTTGCTGAAAGCAGCCAACAGGTTGAAAGCAACCTTAAAACAAATACTATAACAACATAGAATATTTCTTGATAATGTCTGTTGGCAGTATTGTTTACTATTCTGGGTTAGGTAAGTGTCTTCCCTTGTAAAAGTTCTGTTAAAGATTTCTGAAGAACCTTCTATCCCATCTTCCTGCCATGCTTTCTGTGTTAGCTTATGAATATAGTGCAAAGCTCTATGTTAGAGACAGACAGACATAGGGACAGTCAAACATCAGAACAGTATTCAGGCAGTCACAGACACATGCAGCAGACTGTAGACAGTTCAGTAACTACAAACTACAGACAGGTAGAAGAGACAGAGACAAGTAGAGAATTCAAATTTAGGCTCAGTCCCAAGAGGAAGGCTTTATTTTTATGTTTTAATGTGATATTGATACATTTTGGTGTCTCTGAGAGTATCTTAAATGTATTAATCAGCATTACAGAGTAAATTATGCTTTTTTGGCATAAAAATATTGGCTCTTTTTCATTATCTTCTTTAGATGTCCTGAGCCATACCTGATGGCACAGGCCTTGAAGAATAGGCCTGTTTTTCAAGAGGCTAAAGCTAAAATTCAATGTCTGCCTCAGCTGTAGAGTGAGTCCCAAGCTAGCCTGGAGAAATTAGTGAGACTTGGAGGTGGACTCAGTGTAGGCCCTTGCCTACCATGTATAAGTCTGTGGGTTCCACCTGAGTACCACAGACAAGGTGTCTATTGGGATAGCGCTGGTATACATTAGTGGTAGAGCACTTGATTACCACGCACGGGGTCCTGAATTCAATCCCAGTACTGAAAACAAATCCTGGAGTAAATTTAGATCTACTGGTTCGCAAGATATGTCCACTAATTAATATATTCTGGAGCATTATAAAACAGTGGTGGAAGTGCTCTGGGCTCCTTGCTCTTACAACATTACATTGCTGTTTCTCTTTAGTTCTTTTATTATTAAAGTTTAACAACATTTTAAATATGCAGAGAAAAGTAAATTTTTCGTGGCTCTTGAATAGCATACATTTAATAGATTTTTAAAAATTAAATAAAATTTTATAAATAGACTTGGAATTCCCCAACTCTACACGCACCTCTCAGTGTATTCCTCACACAGAGGGGAAACAACTCATAAATATGTTTACTGTATAGATTTTAGTAAAGTGAGTGCACATTTATATATCCATAAACATTCAAAATAGCTTTCCTAAATTTAAGATTCAGTGAGATGGCATGTGTTATTTCATAATTCATTGTTTTTGTTTTCTTCTCTATTCTGTTTTATTAATAAAGCTAATAATCTTCATTGCTTTTTAGATTAATTTACATTTAAAATTATTAGAAGTAATACTAAATTGGAATATTCTTTTTCTTTAAGAGTTTCCTGTTTTTTGATCTTTGCTAGAAATTGTGTAAACTGTCCTTTAACATATGTCTGGGTGGATTTATTTACTGGTCACATTTTTATTGCTGCTTGAGTTAGTTTTGGTAACTTATTTCCCTAAGGATTTCTTCACTTTTGTCTGTCTTGAGCATTAAAGTTTTTTGAACATTGATTTGTGTGTGTGTTTGTGTGGTGTGCTGTGCTTGCGTGAGGAGATCAGAGGACAACTCTTGGAAATCAGGTCTTTTCTACTATGTGGGTTCCAGAGAGTGGATTTGGGGTGTAGATTAGCATAGAGCACGTTTACCTGCTGATGGCTCAGTGTTAGACTCTTAGTATAATACTGTCTTAAAAATCCTTACTATATTTATAGCTGTTTGTTCTTTATAAAGTTATTTCAGTTATGTGTATACATGTCTGTCAGTATGTGAGCTTGTGCATGATAGTTCACTGCTTGCAGAGGCCAGAAGAGGATGTTGGATCCCATGGTGCTAGAGTTACAGTGTGGGTGCTAGGAACCAAATGTAGGTCTGTTTAAAAAAAAAAACCAACCAAACAAAAAAACTAAGTGCTGCATGCTCTTAACAGCTTAGCTGTTAACTGCACTATATTGTTTCTCCATTTACTGGCTCCTTATCATTAGAAACTTGTCAGTTTTTGTGAACAATAAACTTTGTTTTCAGTATATTTAATTTTTTTAAATTAGTATTTCCTATCCTTAGGTTTAGTCTAATCTTTGCTCTGACTTAGAGTTGAGTGCACATTTCACTAATTTTCATCCTCTCTTTTCTACCATAAGTAGTTAGGATTGTAAATTTAGCTGTTGTATATAGGTTCTTCTTCCATGGTGTAATTTTTATTATAGTTTATTGTCTATAAATTACCACTATAATTTATTCTTGCATCCTGTATGTTTGAAAATGGGAATTTTGAATTTCCAGATGTCTGAGTTATTTATTTTTTTACTAATTTCTTACTTAGGTTCAATGTGGTCATACAACATAGACCATATGATTGTGGTTCTATGACATTATTAGAGTTTGACTGTGGATGTCCTACCGTAGCCATTTCCGTAGCCATTTCTGTGTGTTCTATATTTACTAAATCAGGTTTGTTAATCATTCAAATTATCTTTATTCTTTCTCATAATCTTATCTGTTTGAGTTATCAGTTACAGAAAAGTGTTTAGTGGTAAAATTTCTTAATGCATTGATAGATTTACCCATTTTTTTTCTTGTTGAAATATTTTGAAGCTAAAAAATTATCAAGTACATCTAAGATTAGAATTGATGAATAAAGATTAGAATTGGTGAATAATAAAACAAATTGATGGAAAATTCCTGATGGTTATATATCATGACGTGCTTTTGTAATTTCCCTAAGTCCTTGTATAATACTAAATATAATTTTGTGTTGTTTCTTTATTTTATTTTATATCCCTGTTTTTGATGTGTGTATAAATATTATAGGGCAATTATATATATATTTTTAATTGCCTTGACAATCTGTGTGAAGTTGAATATAGTTTTTTTTTATTGGTCATTTGGATGGATTTTCATTTTCTTATTTTGTATTTCACTTTTGGTACTTTATAAATATTTGTCTGAGGTTATGTGTCTGTGCCTGAAGTTAGCTTCTGTATCCTCCTAGTTGACTTTCAGTACTCAGGTCTTCATTCTGTTACCTTTTCAGATCTTGCACAGTAGACACTCTTTTTCTATATCTTTTCTCTACCCTTAGGCCTTGTACCTACTCATTTTCTTTTGAAGCTTCTATTAAGCTTTTTAGTTTTTCAGTGAGTACTTAGTAAAGTGTTCTTCACTCAATTTTGGCTGTTCTGTAAATGCCTTCTAGAATAGTTTGACTTGTTACTGTATCTTAGCACTTTGAAAATAGCTTAGTCTGGTTTCCATTGTTGCTAATTCATAATTCAGATAAGCTCTGAATTACCCCTCCCCTCTTTATCGGTAGTCTGTTATTCATGGAGCTTATTTTAAAATCTTGGTCTCTGGTGGACAATTTTAATACAGTATGGGTTTTGATTGCTGTTTATTGAGATTTTACAATGGTTGGAAATTTAATAGATAAATTCTGAAAACTGATCAACCACATATCTTTGATCACTGCCCTTTTTTCCCTTTGAAAATCAACCTTCATCCCTGGTTACCTGGTCGTTGTACCTTAGTTACCTGGTCATAGTCACCACTGTTAAAAAGCCTAACTGCATTTACCTCTATTAGTAAATTTTAGTGCTCAAGATCTGCACATGATCTTCGCCTGGGTGATGGTAAAGGAGCACATGAAATCCTAGCCCTTGCTAGTTTTCTTCAGGAATGCAGCTGCTGAGAGACTGTCCCTATAGCCATGTACTACAATACTAAATGAGCTCCATAGGTTAACACAACAACGTGTGTGATGTTGGGTGGGAAAATGATGAGGTCTATAGGGAGAGTTGGGAGGAGTGGGGCTGCGATTTGAGTAAAGCACATTTACATACTGTATGAGGTTCTCTGTGCACCTTACATTTCTAAGTCATTTGTCTTTTCATACTTTCTTTTCTCTTGAGGTATGAGGAGATAGGCTTTGATAGTTTTAAGATGACTTTAAACCTTCTGTTTTTTCCCTTCCTTTCTTCCTTGGATTCACTCGAATTTTAATACAAATTGGCAGGTGGGAATTCTCATTTCTGACAAGATGGTATGTGTGTGCATATGAACATGACTGTGCTATGGCTTCAATTGAGTCACAGGCATAGGAACACATTTACTTCATATTGATGTATGCAGTTTAAAATAACATTCCTTTGTACTCTGATTTCAGCAATTTAGAGAATATAATTCTCAGCTCAGGCTTAGCAAACTACTATCTAGATTTTAGTTTTGATGCCTTTAGGCAGCCGCCAATTCCTCCCTCCCTCCCTGCATCATTAGCTAGTGTACAGAGTAGGTTTCATTACGTCATTTTCATAGAGCCATTGTACTCCTGCTGGCCCTCTTCCTCCCCACAGTCTGCCTCCTTTCTTACCATGTATATGGGAATTAAGTCTATATTCTACATAGGAGAGAAGATGTCAGCATTTTGTCTTTACCTCTTTAGTCCTCTTCCTCCTTTACAGCCTCTTCTACTTCAAGGCACACATTATGTTTAAAGTTCTGGTAACAGATCTCTAACCTCTTAAAATGTTTTAAGCCCTTTTTTCTAACTAAGTCAATGCAATGTAACTGGTAGGCTTAGTGACTCCTAGTCATGTCTGCTTCCTTTTGCATTAGTGGACAGTGGGGTTGCAAGAAAGACCAGCTTCCATAAGCATTGCTCAAGGGAATAACACATGTTGGACTCTTGGGAGTGCAAAAGTGGCTATTGCTACTTCAGTGCATAGAAGGTTGTGTAGTAAGAGGTTTCTGGCCCTGACTTTTGGGCCTAGCCTCCAGATTTGGCCCGCAGACCCCCCAGACCCGCAGTCCCCCCAGACCCGCAGTCCCACAGTCCCACAGAGACACACAGATAGGTGCTTTCAATAGTTTTTGGCTGATCAACCTAAGGCTTAGGCATTTAACTTGCTAGCTCTCTATCCTTCATCTAACCCGTGATTCTTCCTGTTCAGCCATGGGGCTTGGTACCTTTTCTTAGAGCAGCATAGTTGTCCTCTGCTTCTTCTGGCTTTCTCTCTGGCGGTCTGCTCTGTGGCATTCTGTTCTCAGAGTTTTTAGTCTGGTAGCCCCGCCTACACTTCCTGCCTGCTAACTCAGGCGGTAGAGCATGGGACTCTTAATCCCAGGGTTGTGGGTTTGAACCCCACGTTGGGTGCCATTTGTAGTATGAGGTTTCTGGCCCAGATTTTTGGGCCTAGCCTCACAGGGCCACACAGACCCACAGTCCCGCAGTGGCACACAGATGCTTTCAATAGTTTTTAGCTGATCAGCCTCAGGCCCAGGCATATCACTTGCTAGCTCTCTACCCTTCATCTAACCCATGTCTCTTGTTCAGCCATGGAGCTCGGTACCTTTTCTTAGAGCAGCATAGTTCTCTGCTTCTTCCGGCTTCTCTCTGGAATTCTTTGTGCTTCCTGTTCTTAGAGTTTTTAGTCTGGTAGCCCCGCCCACACTTCCTGCCTGCCTTTGGCCCATCAGTGCTTTTTATTAAACCAGTGGGTGGGACAATTATTTACCATGAAACAACACAATACCCCTACAAGGTTGGAACTAGATGTGCACTTTGAAAAGTAGGAAACAGCTTTATAACCTCTTTCCTAGCTGATGTGTCCTTTTGTCTATACTTTGTTCTCCTTTATCACTTAATATTTCCATTCTTCGTCACCAGTCGGCAGTTTTGCACTTGACCCAGCCTACACATCCTTATTTTAGTTATGTACATATCATGGACTGGGGTCTGCACAGGAGAGAAACGTTTAGGGTTTTTCAAAGCTGGCTCACCACATTTAATATTAACACTTTATAGGCTCACCAGTTTTTCCCTCTAGATTTCATTTTACAGCTTTATAAATCTCTATTGTGTTTATTAGCGTATTTTCTCTTTTTCTTTTGGTGGGTATTTAGGCTGGTTCCTTATTCTACTCCCCTTCTCCCCCCATGGTGAATATGACAGTAATGAACATGGGTGTGCGAGGATTTGAAATTCTTTGGACATATGCCCAGGAATGGTTATGGCTCCAGTTTTCTAAAGTTTTATTTTCAATTTATTTATTTTCTTAAAGGGCTCACGTGTGCGTGCGCATATACGTGTGCACACACACGTGTATGTGTGTGTGTATATATATATATATATATATACATATCTCAAAACAAAAAACTTGAATTTAAAGACAAGACATGCAATCTAAATTTATTCACGTAGGAAAATGGCTGTATTCAGGTAACTGTTTTGTAAATGTAAATAAGTGTTCGTGATAAAGCCATGTAATTAATGTTTTTTTTCAATGTTGTAAGTTATGAAAATACATTTTTTTCATCAGCTGTGTACAGTGTCTGTGGAAGCCAGAAGAAGGTGTCAGATACAAGAATTGCTTGTGATCTGCTATGTGGGTGCTGAGCACTGAACCCAGGTCCTCTGCAAGAGTAACAAGTGTTCTTCTTTACTGAGCCGTTCCTCTAGACCCTCAGTACTAAGAACTATTGATAGTTTGAGACAGGAATCTTGTTCTGTAGCTTTGGCTGGTCTTGAACTCACAGTTCTCTTGTCTGCCTTTTAGTTGAGAACGCTGACTAAAGGCTGTGTCCACTGCACAAGCTTAAGTCTTCAGTAATTATTGACTTTTCGGTTTTATTTGTACTATTTTGAAAGTTTTACTATTCTAGTGGTTCCACAATTTAGGCAAGGTGCTCATTTTCAGGTATGTATGTACGTTGTGACTATCTGAGGATGCCTGACAAATGTCATTTCAACCAGAGAGGGTACCAGCCATAGACTGAAGAATCCACCCACACCTTATTTGCTGAATTGGTGAATTTAATTGTGTGGGTTTTTTTTTTTTTTTTTTTTTTTTTTTTTTTTTTTTTTTTTTTTTTTTACAAAAGCAAAACAATTTACAGGTAGTCAAGAATAGTCAAGTGTGTCATCTCTCCCCAAGTCGAGTGCTGTCTTGTGAGCTCTCTTCCTTACGTAAAGGAATATTAGTAATTTTTGGAGCATCTAGTCTAGTGGGTAATCACTGCTGCTCTGATGTTAAAATAGCAATGAGCGTATTGTTCCTGGAGAAGAGAGTGCACAACAGTGTGACTCCATTCCCATTTCCTGGGGCGCATTTGTTTGCGTGCTTGTGTGTTTGGGTTGGGAGTGGGTAGATGGGGACATGAGGCCAGAAAACAGACTTGTGTGTTTTTCTTCAGGCAGGTTCTACTTTTTTTTTTTTTTTTGGATATAGAGTTTCTCACTTCCTGGAACTTGCTGAGTAAGCTAGAGATCTATTACCTCATCAGTGCTAAGATTATATGTGTCCAACACCATTCCTGACTTTAAAAATGTGTGTATTCTGGATATTGAAGCATGGCAAGCTATTTCCTCAGCCCCTTTCTGTCCAGTTTGTTATGCTCCTCTCATTGTCTTGAAGTGGAATATAAGCCGAACCTACTTTATAAAATTCTGTTCACTCATAAATGTATTATAGTCTTTTTATATGGTACTTGCTGAGTGCAAACAAGAACCCCTGCTATTTGTAATTTTAAGGATATTATTACAAGCATGGAGCTAGTTATAAAGGTTAGTACCAGTTAGTTTTATTTAAGTTTTGGTAATGTTGTTATTTGTAATTTAGGTGGTCTTGGAGGCATTGGAATGGGACTTGGTCCAGGTGGACAACCTATTAGTGCCAGCCAGTTGAACATAAGTGGTGTGATGGGAAATTTGGGTCCAAGTGGTAAGTTTTTTCTTAAGACATTTCTAAGTGATCTATTTCTATATATTAAAGCTTATGTTTATTAGTTTCATTGTCTAGAGAACTTTTTAAAAAATGTTTAGGGTGTGTTTTAGTTGAGTTTGAAAAGGAAAATGATGAAACCTTGAGAGAACAGCTGCCATAGGACAGTGCCTCTGGGGGCCAGGCATGTGAAAGCTAGCCCTTGAGTACCATGCATATATATGGAAGTAGCTTTAAGGTAGATGAATTCTTAACATGGTGCCCTGTCCATTGTGGAACACAGGATTTGTGGAGTGGGTAGCAACATGCTATGTCATAGGCAATTTAAATCTATTACACTTGGTGGCTTTAAAGTAGCTGTTTGCCTCCTTGGAATCTGTTATCTTTAGAGATTGGTTTTTCCAACTTTTAAGTTTCAGCAAACTTCATTATTTCAGGTTTGAACTGTAACACAATTTTGCTCATGTTAAGTTTCTTAGTATTTACTATACTATAAAGAACTTAAAATTATAAAACTTGACTTATTTATTTAAAAGTCATAATTAACCCTGATGCCAGTCGTCATCCTAAAAGTTATATTTAATACATATAATATGAAACATGTAATTAATTAATAGAAATGAGAAGAGTGAGTCTGTTTTTTGGCATCTCTATAGTGTTTGGGTTACTATAGATAGCTGTACTGCTATGTCTGTATCTGTTTGCTGTGATAGCATGTCCTGTGTAGTTTATGAAAAGTTCCACACTGTATTCATGAGTGGAAGGAGCCCTGTAACCAGATATTTAGCAGTGGAGATGATTTTGATATCTTGGCTCTTCAAAAGTCCCCGGATCAATTGCATTTACTTGATAAATTTGACATACTCTCCTTTTGTTGAGTTGATACAAACTTTATAAATTACAAAGTAGTGATGAAAATCATTACCATTCAGAGGCAAAAAATGTTAAAATTCTTATTTATGTTAGGGTATTATACCCTTCTCTTTTAAACACATGTTATTTGTTATTAATTTGACCAACCTGTTAACTGCTGTGTTTGGAGGGGTCTTTGCTTTGTAGTCTCATCACTAAATCTATAGTAACATCACTGTATCTGAAAGAGTGTACACTGGCTCTAGATGCTCTCCAACTGGATGTTGTGTGTGACCAGTAAACTCTTTTTCTTGTCTGATGTTCAGAGGACATCAGTTTTGAAGACCTGTGACTAGTCAGCCACTATGACGTAGCTCTGTAAACCATCCTTCTATATCCTGTTCCTGCTTCTCTAGTGTTCCATTGTGACTAAACCAATGGTATTTAGTTTACTATAATGTCATTCGTTGGTCACAAAATAAGATTTACTGAAAGTACATACTGTGTATTTTATTTGAGGTATGGGAATGGATGGTCCGGGTTTTGGAGGAATGAATAGAATTGGAGGAGGTATGTATAAGTATTTGTTTTTGCATGTACTCATCACCATTTTAAAGAAACAAGAAACTGTTGAGAATTCTAGAAAAAAAGTCATGGTTTATTGTTGGCTCATGTTCTACATGCTATTGGCAAAAATTGAGCCTAATACACTCTTAAAGGAAGGTGATGTGTTACACACCTGAAAAAGGTGGAATTGAGGAAGCACTTACTGGTGACCTAACATTTCCAGAATGTTCATCTACAGAGCTACAGTCAAGTCTCAAAATGATTCTCTATCTCATAGGAGTTGGGTTTGGTGGTCTGGAAGCAATGAATAGCATGGCAGGATTTGGTGGAGTTGGCCGAATGGGAGGTAGGTGAATTTACTCGGGGGGGGGGGGGGGGGGGGGTTTCTGTTACCTTTACTTTTCCTAGTACTGAGGTAGTTCCTTACACATGTAGGAGTAGATGTTGTGGAGGTCTTCAGAAAGCGCTTGGCAGGGAGGGGGTGGATTGTGTAGTGAGTGTCTGAGGTAAGTTGGTATGTCACAGTCTGTTTTGCATTGATAACTTTCGCTTTTTTATTCTTCAGTTTAGCTTAGACATATCCTAAATGGCTTTCCATGCATTGATGTACTGGAAGAAGGGTTAATTTGTTGCACATCTTTTCAGAGCTATACCGTGGTGCAATGACTAGTAGCATGGAGCGAGATTTCGGACGTGGTGATATTGGAATAAATCGAGGCTTTGGCGATTCCTTTGGTAGACTTGGTAGGGCTGGTTGCATACTTTTTTCCTTTTGCAGGTCATATTCTTAAAAGCTGTTCTTTTTGGTGAAAATTTTTTAAAAGTTATAATATACATGGTTTGTTACTAGAAGAAAACACTTTAGAATTGTAATTTCTTTTACAGTATCTTAAATCTTTTAGCTCTATTTCCAGAAAATTTTATAAATGTTTAGTTATTTGTGAGTATAGTAACGTGGGTACTTTGACGTGTCATTATTTAAATTAATTAGTATATTATCTTTCCATCCTTGTTTAGGCAGTGCAATGATTGGAGGGTTTGCAGGAAGAATAGGAGCTTCTAACATGGGTCCAGTAGGAACTGGAATAAGTAGGTTTACATTTTAATAGAACTTATTGAGTAGTATTTGAATGCTTGCAAGCAGTTTGCAAGAGTAGTTATTGTAGTACAGTGATACTTTTGCTCTTGTGTGTTAATGTGTCTTACCTTATTTGGAGAAACTAAATTAAACATTTCTGTTTGGTTAATGTTTGAAAATTATCTCTGATTTTGGTATTTCTCAACTAACATCAGAATGTGTATTCAGTAGCCAGTTCAAGAACTGTCTGTGGTTATATATATGGTGCACACTGTTAATCCCAGTACTTGGGAGGCAGTGGCAGGAGGATCTCTGTGAGTTTGAGGCCAGCCTGGTCTACAAAGCAAATTCTGGGACAGCTAGGACTATTACACAGAAACACTGTCTCAAATAAACAAAATAAAAGTCTGGAAAGATGGCTCTGTCCTCAGATAAGGCAGACTAATTTTATTAAAACTATGTATCACCATAACTGCCTTGGTCATAAATGGCTATTGCTTGAATGCCAGCTGTACTTCTGTTGTAATTTGCACAGCAGCTACTAACTTGTTTCATCTATAAGCTTTATGCCCTCTGGCAGATGGAGACAAAACTCCAAATTTTAGGGACTTCTGTAGTTGAGGGTTAAGAATGAAGAGATGGTTATTCTCCTCTCTTCTTAGACCTTTTAAAATCACAAGTGTGTTGCAGCACTAGAGAGTGCCAAATACCCCCTCGTCAGTCCCACATAGTAAGTCACATAAAGCCTGCACACACGACTGAGTTTCTGACAAGTACTACTGACTTGGCTGTGCCTAGGAGATCTCCATACCTTGCTGACTTTGAGTGGTGAAATTTCTGGAAGCAGGAAGTAAACTTACTAAGCATGAATTCTGAAATTCTGTCCGCTGGATACATTTGCTTGCCATGTGCTTCTTACCAATATTTATTTTCTTTTCAGTAACATCTTCTCCCGTTTTATCTCAGTGTTTGCATTTCTGTTTCCCCAGTTACACTTTTTAGTAACAGAAAGCCAGCTGGAAAGTCAGAGTATTGTATTTAGGGTTTTCATGTAGAGATATTGGGTATGAGAAAGAAGAGTTACGTTTTGAGAATGAGATCTGGAGAACTGAGGGAGACAGGAAGTAAAGCTGGTGCATATGAGGAGATATGAATGAAGAACTAATGTCTCAGACTGTGTTTAAAGGAGAGTAATAATAGTATTTCTTTTTCCTTTTGTAATCTCTGTAATATTGAATTACTGTTGTCTGAGGTTACTGAAAGTTGCTATCAAAGTGGAAGTTATGTGGGAAACAGAGTGTACGTACTGAGGTAAAAGGTGACAAAGGAATGATGTACAGGAGTGTGACATGAGAGCAGATGTATCGTGGAGTTGGAACAGTTAGTTTGTATTTATCTCTATAATTTTGTTTTCAAGTTGTTACTGCAGAAATTATGAGAATTATGATATGAAAGTGATTGGAGGATTTAAATATTTATGTGACATTCTATGAGTACTTTTATAGAGGTATATTTATGTCGTGACTTTGTGTTAGATTTCTTAACTAACCAAATGTATTCCAGTCTTGTACTTGTTTTGTGTATGCAAATAGTTACGTTATAGAAGTGAAATTTTCTCACTTTTTCAAAACTGACTGTTGTTTTTCCTTTTTGTCGTGTCTTTTCTTTTGGTGATTTGTTTTGTTTTAAACTTGAACCTCCCGGCCCCGTCCTGGCCTCTTCACTCTGCAGGTGGCAGCATGGGAGGCGTGAGCAGTATGACTGGAGGCGTGGGGATGGGGCTGGACCGCATGAGCTCCAGCTTTGACAGGATGGGGCCAGGGATCGGAGCAATACTGGAAAGGAGCATCGATGTAGACCGAGGCTTTTCATCGGGTCCCATGGGGAGCGGGATGAGAGACAGATTAGGCTCCAAAGGCAACCAGATATTTGTTAGAAATGTAAGCAAATAAATGTATTGGAAAGTCAAAATTCTTTTTATGTCTTTACGTGTGTGTGTGTAGAATATTTATTGTTTATTTTACATTTTCATGTATACACACACACACACACACACACATAAAAACGTGTATATGTTACTAGTTTCTTTTGTCGTTCTAGCTACCTTTTGACTTGACTTGGCAGAAACTAAAAGAGAAATTCAGCCAATGTGGTAAGTATACCAGTAGCTGCAGATTATGCTGATATTTCTTGGGGGAAAATTTTAATTTAAAACTTTAAAACACCATGTTTAGATTTTGGCTTATCCCAGTTGTATTCTTGTCTGGCTCAACTTCAGGGAAGTGAGGTTGATAAGTTTTTCCATTAGACTTTTTTTTTCTTCTCAAGAGAAACATTAGTAAAAAAGCATGTTTGCTTCCTTGCTGGTGCAGAGTTTATGGGAAGATCTGTTCTATACACTGCATTGCCTGCATTCTATAGGAACATTAAGCTAGTAGCATAGAACCTGCTAGACACAGACACATTTTGGTGGCTCTTCTAGTCTTTGGAAACTCTTTGGTTATCAAGAGACTAGCTACAGACCTTACTTAGTCCTTAGATCTGTTATTGGCTGGCTTACTACTTTCAAATAAAACTTTTTCTATGCCATACTTGTTTTTAAAGTATCTTAATTAGTAAAGTCGCCCCACCACGTGTGTGTGCGCGCGTGCGTGTGTGTGTGTGTGTGTGTGTGTGTGTGTGTGTGTGTGTGTGTGTGTATGTTAATGGGGGAATTGTATGACTGGCACATAACAACAGTTTTTCTTTTACTATATAGAATCCCTATCTAAAATACATTAGGCTGAAAGGGGGCTAAAAGTAGTATATTTGGCCTCTTACAGTTAACAGAAAACTAAGGTCCGTGTGCCTGCCTCTTCTTCAGAGTGTTAGAATTAAAGGTGTGTGCCACCATGTCCAACATCTTTATTAAGGCATGAAAGTTTAGTGTTCTTCCACAAAAATAACCTCTAGTTGAGCCTGATGATATAGTCTGCAATTCCGGTTACTTGGGAGACAGAGGCAGGATGATGCAAGTTCAAGGCCTGCCTGGCTACAGAGTCAATTCAAAGTCAGTTTGTACTGTTTATTGAGACTGTCTCATCATAGAATAAGAAACCAAAAGGGATGGAGGGCACCAGGAAAACATGGCCCACCAAATCAACTAAGCAGGGCTCACATGGGTTCACGGAGACTGAAACAGCAAGTGCAGGGTCCACACCAGGTCCTCTACGGATATGTTGTAACCATTAGGTTGGTGTTTTGTGGGCTCCTAATAGCGGAAATGGTGATATCCCTGACCCTTTTCCCTGCTTTTGGGTGGTTACCTTGGCTAGCTGTATATGAGGACTTTTGCCTTGCCTTATTAGATCTTGTTTTACCCTGTTTGGCTTTTGTCTCTTGAAAGCTGGCTGTTTTCTGAAGAAGCAGGGGTTGAGTGGGGGGGTTTGTGTCAGGTAAAGGGGTGGATCTGGAGGTGGGTGGAGGATTGGGAGGAATTGAGGGGCTATGGTTGGGATGTATTGTATGAGAAGAATCTGTAGTGGATTTATGATGTTACATTGTAAATAACTGTCCCGCCTATGAGTTTAATAAAAACATTAATTGGCCAAAGGCAGACAGGAAGTGTGGGCGGGGCTACCAGATTAAGAAAACTCTGGGAACAGAAAGAATAGGGCAGAAGTGCCACAGAGAAGCCAGAAGATGCAGAGGACAACTGTGCTGCTGTAAGAAAAGGTACCGAGCCCCATGGCTGAACAGGATAAGAGTCATGGGTTAGATTAAGGGTAAAGAGTTAGCAAGTGATATGCCTGGGCCTTAGGCCGATTATACTAAAATTAATGTATGCATCTGTGCCTCTGTGGGACTGGGGGACTGTAGAACTGCGGGTCTGCGAGTCTGTAAGTCTGTGGATCCAAACCATGAGACTAGGCCTGAAAGTCCAGGCCAGAAATCTCATAAAACAAGAATCTTTTCATAAAGATAAAACAACAAAACTTGCTCAGAATGAACAGATAAAAAAAAACCCATGGAGACTGGGTGTTGCTCAGTGTAGGGTGCTTGCCTATTATGCACGAGGCTTGAGGAAATTCCTTGTACTGGAGGCAGAAAAAAGAAAAGCAAAAGCAAAAGCCTTTTTTTGGAATTCTACAAGACCTTTGGAGATGAACAAAATCGGATACTGAAATTTTTAAAGAACCTACTCTATAAATCTGTCTTGGGTGTTCTGTTGATGGCCCTTTTATTTTACATTAACTTAAATTCAAAGAATAGTTTTTACAAAAGTCTTGGCAAATGCAAGTGAGTTGGCAGCTGTTCACTACTGAGAGAAAGCAGCATAGTGCTTTATTTGGAAGGGTGTTGGTAGCCAGTGGAAAGTAAAGGCATACACTGTGTAAGCAGGTGCTCTTTTGAGGTCTGGTAAGGAGTAACACCTAACAGCCAAAGCTAGAGTTGGCATAGCATTGACAGATAGTAATGGGAAGCATTGTGTGAGAAGAGAAAATATCCAAGTCTGCATTTTTAATAAGTGGCTCAGTTAAATAGGACTCATTTCCCTCTCTTCTTTCCCTTTTGAATTAGCCAGTACATAAAAGGTTAGTGAGTTTGTTTGTTTTTTTAACTTCCAAAATAGCTATAAAAGCTTCTTTAAATTTTATATTTAGTACCATACTTCCACAACTCTATTACATAGTTTTTTTTAAAGCAGGAGTTACATTGATGACAAAGAAAATAAGTTATAGTGGTGCAGAACTAAATCTATTGCCAGAGTATTATCACCTGACAAGTGTCATATCACATCATTTATAAATCATAAGGTTTGTAATAGGGCTCTTTTAACCTGATACAATAATGTCCTATAATTGTAAGTGTGGGGTTGTTTTCTTGAGCCCAGGCTAGCTAAGTAAGTATTCTTTCTTGCTTTAGCAAGGATCTGGTAGTACTCTGGACGCAACCCTTGCCAGGAAACAACTTACTGGCAAGTGCTTTGCTAATATAAGCCCCAAAGGCAATATTATTGAGCCCCAGATAGTAATGACATAGCTTTACCTAGGCAAATTTTGTTATTTATTTACAAATGCATTAATTTAGCTTAATTTTAGTTGTGGTCTATGCCATCATTTCCCAAAATATATACCATATCCAAAAGTGATAGTCTGGACTAAGTAACATAAACTTTCTTTTATTATGTGCTAAGTTCTCATACCTGCTCTGTGATCACAGTGTGTCTAATCTCTTCCTTATGGCAGAGCTAGAAATTCTACAAAACAGGAGGCCATTTGAAGACTTTCTCAGCGTGTAAAAAGTTAGGCAAATTGATTTTAATTATTTGAAATTTTACCTTCTAAATTATTATTTCAGAAAGAAAATACCTTAATTTGTGTCTTTATAGGATTGGGAAATGTAGAATTCACCTCAATGTGGTGGTGAATGCCTGTAGTCTTCATACTCAGAGTGGCTACGTCAGGAAGACTATTTGGGCTATCCAGTAAATTACAGGCTAACCTGGGCAAGTCAATGAGACTGTGTTGTATGATGTTTCTGGCCCAGACTCGGCCTAACCTCCAGGTCCTGACCTGCAGACTTGCAGCCCCACAGAGACACATAGATGCTTACATTAATTTTATGCTGATTGATCTGGGGCCCAGGCATATAACTTGCTAACTTTTTACCCATAAACTAACCCATGATTCTTATCCTGTTCAGCCATACAGCTCAGTATCTTTTCTCAGAGCAGCATAGTTGTCCTCTGCATCTGCTGGCTTCTCTGGCCTGGTGTTTTTGTGGCATCTTTGCTTGTTCTTCCTGTTTCCAGAGTTTTCCCAGGCTGGTAGCTCCACCCACACTTCCTGTCTGCCTTCAGCCAATCAGCGTTTTTATTAAACTAGTAGGCGGGACAATTATTTACAATGTAACATAATCCCACTACAAGACAGTCTCAAAAAGTTACATAAAATTAAAATTAACCTAAAAGTTGACAGTGTCATATAGCTCAGCGTTAAGGCACTTGGCCTGGTGTGCAAGGCCCTGGGCCCAATTCTCAAGTTCTAGAAATAACGGAGCCAACCACCAATTTAGGAACTTTTCTTGTGGTAGTCTAGCTGTGGAAACAGGTTTATGCATGGACTGATTTCTATAGTGTAAGTATCTAAACTGAGACAATTCTGTATCTTAGCTGAGAGGTCTTGTCAAGGGTTAGGAGTTTGGGTGCCTAAGTGGTGATAATTCAAGAGGAAATTGGAAAGAGAACCTTGTCTGAAATAGTGAAAGTTGGTTTGTGAGATAGTAACATGTTTTCAAGATTCTATGTCAAGTAAACTCCATTGTTGCTTATAATCCTGTGCTGTGGAACTTAGAAAACCCTAAATTTTTAGGTAAAACTACAATAAGAGAAGAACCTCCAGCTTCAAAGCCTGTAAAATTCTCCACAACTTGGAGATCACTATAAGTGCCACCATGTGCCAAAGCATGCTGCCTTAATGGAGTTGCTCCTTCCTAAGAGGCTGGAGGATTTTGGAAGTTGCACTTCTGTACCGTAGTGGCTAATTTTGTGTCAACCTGTCACAAGCTAGAGTCAGTCTTAGAGGAGGGAGCCTCCGTAAGATTGGGTTGTAGGCAATCCTGCACAGAGGTATTTTCTTATTTAGTGATTGATAGGGAGCACCAAGCCCATTATGTGAGGTCATTCCTGAGCTGCAGTTCCTGGGTTCTTTAAGACAGCAAGCTGAGCAAGCTGCTAGGAGCAAGCCAGCAAGCAGTACCCCTTCATGGCCTCCAGGTCCCTACCCTGCTTTATTCCTGTCCTGACTTCCTTTGATGATTAACAATGATTTGTAAGTGTAAGCTGAATAAACCCTTTCCTTTCTAGCTTATTTTTGGTCGTGTGTTTGATCATTGCAATAGTGATTCTAACTAAAACAACGACTAATATTTTTTTTAAGCATGTGCATCACAGTGTCATTTTGTGATTTTTTTTTCCACTAGAGAATGATTATTTTTTGTTTTACTAATTGTGGGCTAAATATTATTTCAATCTATTTTAATCATTATGTAATTTTTCTGGGATAGTATGTTTTATAACTCTTAAGGACACACATAAGAATTTCCAGGCTTGCTTTATAAGACATGGTTCTGAGTCAGCTTGACATTGTCTGTATTAATTAGTGCTGAGAAGGAGAAGGGTTGGGTATCAGTTGGCTTTGAAAAGAAATGCAATAGGAGAAAGTGGATAGACACACAAAAGGAGTCTAGGATGCTGTAGGTAAGAGGTCACTCAGCTCATGCCTTAATAGGAAAACAGTCTTGCCTATTCATTAAGAGTAATGTTCATTTCCTTCCTTTGTGAAGGGCTTTGCGTGATCCTTGCCTTTTACTTTTCTCTTTTCTTCCTTTTTTTCTCCCTTTGTAAAACTAAATGTGTCTGACTGGTTTGTTTGACAGACTAAAATGAACACATAGTAATCTAGCATGACAGATCCAGGCAGGTGGGGAAGTATTACATAAGTAACTGTCCCCTAAGTTATAGCCTGTTAGGATTGGTGGTCGTGCATCTCATTTGGCCTGAGCTGTAGTGTTGTTGGTCTGTTTTTGTTAACATGTGATTATCGCTCACTCCTCTTTAATCACAGAAATCTCTGGTTTAACTGATGGATTTTAAAGTTACTTTGTATTTTGATATAATTAGTCATACAGTAACTATAGATTTACTCTAGAGTTAGCACTAATATTAATTGTATAAAAACAGTTACCAGATTTCATTTTCTTTCTGGAAGCTTCTCTGAGATTTCCCTTTAATTTAGCAACATCGTTTTTATCTTTACTGTTTTAAATCTACTATCTTTTATAATCATTTCCTTGTTTGATGCCATCCTTAAGATTTTGAATCCAAATTGTGATATTGAATAGATGGCTTTGTCACAGTTGAGAAGTAGAATTGATGAGCCCTTTTGTGACCTGGCAGATATTACGTTGATGGACATTTGCTCTTGTAAAGATAAAAGTGTGAAATGAAGGTAAAAGAGAAGGAAGAAGTTACAGGAGATTGAACAGTAAGCAACTGTATAATTTTGATTACAGGTGTCATCTTGTTAGGTGTCATGGTGAGTTGGTGGTATTTGTGCTAGCTCTAGCCTCATTGCTGTAACATCCACTCCAAAAATCGAGGATTTAAAATCAACTCAGTGTCCAATTCCAATTTTATGTAGGCTGATAAATATATGTATATGTAGTCATTATGTATAGATTGTATTCAGATATGTACTTCATATTATTGATATGTTTAGCCAAGTTTTATCTATGATCTTCATTGCTATGAGTTCAAAACGTGTCTACTGAAATGGAGCCCATTTAAATGGACGAGTAATTGTGTAACTCTCCTTTTACAGGTCATGTAATGTTTGCAGAAATAAAGATGGAGAATGGCAAGTCAAAAGGCTGTGGGACAGTTAGGTTTGAATCCCCAGAGTCAGCTGAAAAGGCCTGCAGAATAATGAATGGCATCAAAATCAGTGGCAGGGAAATCGATGTCCGCTTGGATCGTAATGCGTAATTTCAAGCATGGTTGGAACATTCCTTCATCTGTTTATTGAATCTCCTAGTAAAAGTCATTTTTTTAGTAATGTTGTATGCTTACAGATGCTGTAAAAATGAACTTTTAAAACTCCCACCAGCTTTTAACAGTATAATGTTGAAAAATATACTGTGATTTTCGTTATCTGAAGTTTGCGTTTCTGAAGTCGGCAGAGTCTGGTCATTCAATGGATGGAACATCATTTTTAATGAAATAAGCCATTTTGTTGTTTCCAGTAGTAGGGTTTGTTCAATTTCCCCAATCTTACTGTAAGTTACAGACCCCCCCCCCCAAAAAAAAAAATCTCTGCTTTTGTATCTAATTGTTAATGAAAAGAAAGGGCTCAGACAAATTAGGATGTGATTTTGGTTTAGTTTAAATTACTTTTTCTACTTATAAAGAATAGTGATTTAGTGTTACATTCTAAAGTTGAGGATGTTTCTATCTGACCTAAATGAAGACATGGTTGTTTTGTTTTTCTTCTTTTTTACCCCTCTACCATTTCCACTTTCCCCATATAACACTTACTAAAAATATCAAAGTCCACAGTCCCTGATTCTGTTACTTCCAATAATTCCAAGTTCATATAGAACTGATAAGGTAGCAAGTCCTAAGTATAACACTAGGCAGACCACCCCCAACTTTCGGTCTAGTTTCCAGCCATTAAAATGAACTGCTAAGAACAAAAAAATAATTGAAAAGTTAAGAGAGATGGTTATGTAAGTGAGTCCCTTGCTATTCACTTCTACAGGAGCAGATGCATTCGTAAATGCAGTCTTAATAAACCAGGGAAGACCTAGGCATAGCATATCAAACACATTGGATCCCACGATGTTAGATATAGCCATGTCTCCTTTACCTGCAAAAGAACAGCATGTTGTTAAAATGTGCACACCGATACTATATTTTATTAATAATCTTCATAAGGAAAACACTGGATACTTTACGTTGGTTAGTTTTAGAAAATTGTTATTGTTAGAGCAAGAGTCTTATTGAATTTGTATTTCCTTGAGTTAGTATTTAAGTCTTAACATTATTTAATTACCTTTATTTATTAAACCATTTTTAATAAGGTATGCAGCTTACTTGTTGCTTTTCATTTTTATTTGACAGTGAATTACCGTCTAATACACATTTCAAGTAAATAGTCTTTGGGGGATTGTGCTGGTAGAAATAACCTATTAAAAACTAAGTGCATTCTTCTTTTCTCTTCACTGCTTTTATCTTCAAAAGATGCTACTGAGGACGTTTTATTACCTTTAGTTTCACTTGCTTAATAGTGATTAAGGTTAAAAGACAGCCAGTGCATTTGGGAGACCCCAGTCTTACCTTTTCTTGCAACTAGCACACTTGCAACTGTGTCTGGTATGCTTGTACCTGCTGCCAATAAAGTAAGGCCCATTACTGTGTCTGGAATTCCTAGTATTTCCCCTGTAATAGGCACAGAGACTGCAGGTTACAAATCTATTATGAACTGGTTTTTTAAGACAGCTTGAGTGCTTCTTCCTTGTTCAGAAAATAGATTTATGTTTAGATTTTTGAACCAATATTTGCTTATGTGGTTTCTAGATGGCAAAGTATTTGAAACAGATTGAAGTTGGATAATCAGGGCAGCACACATTTTTAATGACACATTTTGCAACCAAAATTCTTACAATGAGACATCCTCATATTTGGCATTTGGGGAAGCTGTGGGTATCTCTGTTACTAGCTATTTGGTGAAACTGATCTTTTACTTATTTTTTCTTGAAGTTTCTTAAAGTAGTTGAGAGCTAAGTACCCTATAGCTATTTTATCCATTATTAGATTGAAATGAGGACTTTGAAAGTGTTACTTGATTTACTGCTTTTTATTTATTTATTTATTTATTTTTGTGGGGGGTGGTGGTGAGTTTTTTTGTTTGTTTTAGGGAAGTACTTAGATCTCTGAGGTAGACAGTGACCTCCTTTCCTGCCCAAGTCTAACATAGGCACCAATTTCTTAATACTTGTATCAAATTGATAGCAGACACGGGCTCATTTTGAGAATAAACCAGAGGGCGGCCAGTTAAAAAGAGTGACGACGTAATGTTTCTGTTAGGTTCTCATCCGTGATCTTGTATTTGATTCTACTTTTTCTACTAATGTCACATATTCTGCAAGCTACCTGGACATTATTAATGTCTTCATAAAAAAGAAAAACTATTGCTTTTTATTTGTTAGCATACAATTATAATAAAGTTAGTTATTTGGGAGAAGTCGGGCCAACCAGTTATGAGAAGGGGCCAGGCAGTAAGTATTTTAGCTTTGTAGTCTTTGTAATTTCTATTATGATGCTTTAGTCCTACCAGTGTAAAAAAGCAATATATAAATGTTAGTAGGTGACTGAACCCAACTGTGGTCTGTGAGCTTCATTGACACAAACAAGTTGGATAACTTAGCCATATGGGAAGGAGATTGTTCATTTCTAATGTAAGTTAGTTCAGGTTAATGCTTTTGAGAGAAAGTCCTAATTTTCATTTCTTTATATTCATTTTTTCATTGGGGAGCAGAGCATATTATGGCAAAGCCGTAAAACTTATTTGTGAAGATACCAGAAACCTATACCAAAACTTCTATACTCAGTCATCTGAGTTGTATTTCCGTCACCATATTTAAAGCAAAAGTAAACCATCTAGTGAAATCGTAAGCACCTACCTCTCAGCTCAAACCCCTGTCAGTTCCTTTCTCTATTTTTTTTTTTTTTTTTTTTACTGTGGATTAGATTCAGTGTGAAGAGTTCCATGAACCCTGTGTAATTATAAAGACAGCCTATGAGTTATACCTCAGGCTGCATAATAATGTGAAATGCCCTTGGTATGTGACTCAAAAAACCTGAGTTTGTTGGGTTTGGTATTAAGCCTTCATATTTTGTACTAGTTTTTAGTTTTACTGAAAAGATGTATGTTCTTGAGACTACTTAAAGTAAATATTTGCAGTTTCTTCTTACATCAAATAAATTTTCTTGTCCTACTATTATACATACCTGTTACTGTGACCATCCAAACTAGGATGTATGTAAATGCAGATATCCACAGTGCAGACATAAAAAAGGTTATCATAAAGTATTTTTTCCAAAACTTTCTTCTGCAATCTGGTGTTGTCAGGAAAAGTAATGTAATAATAGGAAGAGAGAGTACCCAAAAAATTCTTTTCAGGTCTGCTTCAGGCATGCTGAAAACACTTGGTGGATCTGTCATGGAAAATTAAACAATTTTGAGTTTTCTCAAATGACAAGTTACATTAGAAAGGTTCCTTTAGAACGCTGTGCTGAAATAATCTTACTGTACACATTTTGAAAGACTGTCTACAATAGTGATTCTCAGCCTGTGGTCGTGACCCCCTTTGGAGATTTAACTACCCTTTGCACCTGTGCAAAAATTGGATTAAATCATAAATATTTTTTAACTCAATAGAAGTTTGCCAAGACCATTGATTTAGGTATAATTTTAAGATGAATATTTTGACTGGTACTTTTACCTTAAATACTATAAAGTATGTTTTTAAGGATGAAAAAAGTCATGTGTCATTTCTAAGTGTTAAACTGGAAGCTTCCTTCCTAATGAAGGGAAGTTAGAATCCCTTTTATGGTTTCCTGGTCAGAAATGACTTTGTCATATTGAGCAGTTGAAGCTCATGTTTAGCTTCTGTTTCACACATCTCAATCTCACCTGCCTCTTTCTTTGCGCTCCTCAAATTGCCCCCTTCCCATGTCCTCACTTCTCCAGGGAAATGCAAACTCGAGCATTAGCTCTGCTCCAGGCTCCGTGCTGTCCTTCTGCCTTTGTTGCTGATGGTCTCACCTGGGTTCCTTCTTCCTCACTGCCTTCTCTGTTTTGTCCCGGTCCTTCATCTTAGTTCAGTGTCCTGTGAACACTGCAGCTCTGGGGCTTCCCTCATAATCTGCCTTGCAGGACTGGTCTGTACAGCCAGCCATTCCTCTGCTTCCACACCGTGCAGTGTATGTGTTGCCTTATCTGACTGCACGCACTTGAACAAACCTTTGCTAGTGTCCCCTGGCCTTAGTCCATAGAGTGTGCTCACATCCCTGGTCATCTGGGCAATAGAGATGTCACTACAGTATCAGATTATTGAATTCAAAAGCCTATCCCACAAGACACAGTTCAAATACTCTTTTCTCTATGTTCTTCCATTTGAGTGTCATTTAAATTTAATCAGTCTGCCGAATATATGCACCATAGTACTACATAGTTTTGTTTTGTTTTGTTTTTAATGGTACTTTACCCTTGAAATTTTAGCTGATTTTTGAGTCTAGGGAGATGGCTCAGTAGGGAAAGTGCTTGATGCATAGGCATGTGGAGTTCAGATACCCAGCACCTATGTGAAAAAGCATGGTGGCCCATCTGTGTAATCCCACTGCTGTGAAGGCAGAGACAGATCCCTGGAGCTTCCTGGTCTGCTGGTCTAGCCTATGAAAGACTGGTCTCAATGAGGTGGAAAAGAATTTAGGACCAGCACCCAGTGCTGACCTCTGTGTCTGTGTTATACCCTTTTGTTTGTATTGTTAGTTGATTTTAAAAACGTTGATTGGAAGCTCTTAAAAGGCCAGGACTTCATGTGACTCATAGTGTGTTTCATAAGCATGTGCTAATTATTGACTTGAAATGAGAACTTCTAGTGGTTAGCTGAAGTAGTGGCCCCAGTTTACCTTCAGAAAGATGACTAAGACCGTGTAAACTGAGAGAAAGTTGGGAGTAACCAGAATCTTCCTGAAATATGCCACTGTCTGTCCTTGACTGGCGACGAGTGAAGAGCTGGCTTTCGTCTTCCCATCCCAGCAGTGTCTGTTGTTCACTTGTCTCTGTAGCCCTGGCAAGGCAGGGACAGCAGGGGCTGCATTTCCTCATGACATACTGGCTGATCTTTGTGTCAAAACACAGCAGTAAAACATAGAGCCCATAAATCAGCAGCAGCAGTGCCCCTTCGTACCTATAACGAGAAGTTTGTGTGTAATAGAAGCCAATATAAATTTTAAACAGTATTTTCTAACAAAAACAGCATTCAGAAAGTCAAGGAGCTGTTCTGGAACACTTATTTGCCTAGTCTTGGTTATAGTATTATTACAGACTCATTGATAAAAGCCTGACATTTTATTTTACACACATGCGCGCACACACACACAAATTGTAAAATTCATTGTACAGATTCCTTTAAAAATACCTTTAAGATAGGTTTTTTGAACTAATAATAAACATTTTTGAACTTATTTCATTGACGTTTACCACAATTCACACATATTTAATAGTTGGAAAAGGATATACTGTTAGATTTCCTGCTGGCAGAACTTTATGTGAAAATTTTAAAATACTTTAGATTTTAGATGGAATTTTGCAATTTGCTCTATAGAGATTTAGAGGTGGCTTTTGAGACAGGGTTTCACTGTATATAGCCCAGACTGGCTTTGAAAACTACATAACTTCATTGGTCTCATCTCAACTTCACAATCTTCCTACCTCTTCTACTTAATTTCCCCTTTGATGACTTTATTGTAGCTAAATTTGGCTTATATTCATAGAAAATTAAAGATATTCTAAAAAATAAAATTCTGTTATAAGCACCAAGAATTTTCTGTGAGTTTATTTCCATTTTGCTGTAATTATTAGCTAATTACACTTGAATAGTTATTTTATTTCATAGCCAATGAATCACTGCTGCAACTAAAAAGTTAGTTCCTGATTTTTCTAGTGAGGGAATGTGTTTATGTACTTGGATATTTTCATGATCCCAGTCACTTTCAGATGCCAGCTGAATCTGAGGGTTCGTTGCTATACTAGCAGCCTGGCTTTATTTGTTCTTTGTCTTTTTTTTTTTTTTTCCTCTTTGGGCATCCTTGGGACACATACATGTGTGGACATATGGTTTATATTTTTGTGGTGCCCAGCATAATGATAAACACCTAGTTCTCGACCTGTGGGTTGCAACCCTTTTGAGGTCAAACAACCTTACTGTAGACAACCCTAAGGCTGTTTGCATATCAGATACTTACATTATGATTTGTAACATTAGCCAATTTCCAGTTATGAAGTGCAACAAAAATAATTTTATAGTTAGGAAGTCAGCACAACATGAGTTATATTAAGTGGTTGCAATGTTAGGAAGGTTGAGGACCATTGGCCTAGGAGATGTTTGGGCCTGTTTGGGAAGTTATGCCTGCCCATTGAGTCACTTGCTTTTTTCATTTTCTTGGGCCCACTAGGTGTGGAGAGGTTATGGGAAAGCAACAGTTTTGGGTTTTTTTGTTTGTTTTTTTTTTTTTTTTTGTTTGTTTTTTGTTTGTTTGGTTGGGTTTTTTGAGACAGGGATTCTCTGTATTGTTTTGAAGCCTGTTCACCGCAGGTTTTTTAACGTTGACACATAACATTCTTGGTTGTTAGAAAAGGCTGTTCTTTGGTTCTGGGAAGAGGGGAGAAATTTAGGACTTTGTCTAAGCTTTTATGATCATGACCACTTGTAGCCAAGACCAGGTAAACAGCAGCCTGGTAGAATAGAGTCTCAGCAGGTGGAGCTTTCAGTGACAACAAACTGGGAAGTTCTGAACAAGGAGGCAGGATTAAAGGAAGAGTGGCTGTCTCCAGTGGCTAGGGAATGAGAAGGAATGGCACAGTGGAAAGAAGCCATCAGTAGTTTTGAAGAAATCAGTGGGGACTGGAGTAGCTAGCTGCCAAGTGAGTTAAAGTAACATTTTTGAAAAACTACACTACTAACTCAGAAATTCCCTCTGAGTTAGTTACATAAGAGTGACAGTTACTTGAAGCTTACCAGTAAACTTGATTGTCAAATATTATGCCAAAAACTGTTCCTACACTAACTGCATACACCGCACAGTCTCGGAACAGGGGCCAGCATGACAGTATTGAAACCTGAAAAACAGTGGTTTAATATACTAAATGCATGACAGCATAAGTCATTCAAGTATTAGTAGAATACTGAAATTGCTTGTGTATTTGTTGAAAAATGTTATTACATGGAGAAAAATGATTTTGAAGAAAAATTGTTCCAAACCTGTACTGACTTATAAGTTTGGTTAATAAGAGATATTTTGGGGTTAAATAAATTGAATAAAGTTTCTCTGTTGGTTATGAAATTTGATTGATTGTTCAGTGCTTTGTTCATCTTGGCAGTTTAATTTCAGAATCTGTCAAGATAATACATCTTACTGAATTGATTTCTTACCATGTTGGATAGCAAGCCACAGGCAGCACAGATACCAAGGAGATTGTAAGTTGCAGATCCTAGGATGGTGCTGATACCAATATCTCCCTTTGTGATAAATACACCTAGAAACATGATATTAGTGGCTGAGTTAAAGCTGACTTGAAACTAAAATCACACTAAATAAGCAGCAAGTAGAAGGAATATTTACCCAAGAAGGCGGTAACTAGTTCAGGGGCGGAGCTACCTGCTGCCATGAAAGTTGCACCTGCAACATCCTGGGACAATCCGAGGGCTAAAGATAAAGGAAATGGTTACTATGGCCGACAAAATGACAAGGAGTATATAACAGAGTTGCATGAAGATGCTCAGAAGTTACGCCTTTACACCGACACTGTGTGAAGCGGGGAAGTGAAACATTCAGTAAGGAAATCGAGGACTCTTGCTCTTGCTTTCTTATGAATCTATTAATATTTTTCCAGAAAGGAGAGAAGGGCTGGCGAGATGGCTCAATGTGTGAAAATGCTTGCATGCAAGCCTGGCAACCTGAGTTCTATTCCTGGAACCCACAAAAAGGTGGGGAGAGAATCTGACTTCACAGACTTGTCATTTGGCCTCCATGGATGCACCATGACACATGTACCTGTATATACACATACGCAAAATGAAAATGTAAGGGCCAGAGATGGCTCGGGATAAGGGTGCTTGCCAATAAGCATGATGGCCTTAGTTCTCTTTCCAGAGCCCACATAGCATAGCAGGAGATAATGTACTCTGCAAAAGTTCTCTGACCTCAGCATGTGCCACAGCATGCCTCCATTCCCAAACAAATAAATGTAAAAAAAGAGACAGAAAATTTGGGGCTATTAGCTAATTCAGAGTTGTATTTAACTTCCAGCTGTGGGTGAAAACAACTCCTTTGGAAAATAGATGATCAGTTTAGATTCCTGATCTAACTTGGCAGAAGGAAGAATCTTAAGATCTGTGTTGAGGCTGGATTGAGTTCTTTTATACATGTATAAGACCAACATCTAGTGGGAAGTAAGAGGGAGCCAATAAAAAGCTCGATTTCACATTACAAAAAATTACACAAAGAAATATGAGAAAGCATTGTGCTATTACTTGAGTAGTTTGTGGATATCTTCCAGGCCCAGCATGCAAATCAGTTCATGTACTTGATGTTAGGAAGAGGCTTGTGAGAGTCTTTCAGTGATAGAGCTGAGAGACCTATTTAAGGAAGGAAAAGAGAAAGCTATATTGGAGAAATAATTCAGTCTTTCAGAAATCTCTAAGCCCTGGTAAGGTTTAAGGTAGAGGTAGTGTGCTAGATAGTAAATTGACTCATCTAGAACATGCGTGTACACACACACACACACACACACACACATTTAAATATACGCATGTGGAGGTCAGTGTTGGGTGCCTTTCCTCAGTTGCTCATCACCAGTGAGACTGACTGAACCTGCAGTTCATTAGCTAGATGGCTAGTCAGGAAGCCTCAGGGATCCTGCTTGAGCTTCCCCTGTGTTGGGATTCCAATTAAGCGTTAACTGCCCCTGGTTTTTCATTTAGTCCTGGGGATCTGAGCTCTTCCTCAAGCTTATGTGCCAAGCACACCATCCCCAGCCACTAGAATAAAGACTTGATGGCAGTCTTGTCTTGATGTTAACTGTAGCCAGAACTAAATGACCAGTCCTGCAACCATTTAGTTCCAAATAATCACACAAAGGCTTATATTAATTACAGGTGGTTTGGCCCTATGGCTCAGGCTTATTACTTCATATATATATATATATATATATGTATATATATATACATATATATGTACACAGGCACATACATACATATATACATATATAGTGGGATGTTGGGTACCTTGTCCCTCCTACTGGTTTAATAGAAAGCTGATTGGCCAGAAGGCAGACAGGAGGTGTGGGCGAGGCTGCCAGACTAAGAAAACTGGGAACAGAGAAGAGACTCCAAAAGAGACACCAAGAGAGACACCAGCAGACACAGAGGAAAGAAGACAACCATGCTGCTCTGAGAAAAGGTACCGAGCCACATGGCTAGACAGATTAATGGAAATAGGTTAAAATGAAAGAGCTAGCTAGCAATATGTCTGTGTTTCTTTTGGACTTTGGGACTGCTGGTCTAGATCTTGGGGCTAATTCAGGCCAGAAACTTCCTATTAAATATATATATATATATTTGAGATGGTTTCCTCTGTGTAGCTTTGGAGTCTGTCCCGGAACTCACTCTGTAAACCAGGCTGACCTTGAACTCACAAAGATCCACCTGCCTCTGCTTCTGTGTGCCGGAAGATGTGCACCACCACTGCCTGGCACTAACTCTTACACTTTAAGTTAACCCTTATTTATTTATGTGTAGCCATGTGGCTTGGTATCTTTTCCCAGTTCAGCCTTCTCATCTTGCTCTGTGTCTTGCTGGCAACTCTGCCTTTCCTCTCCTAGTCTGGTTGCCTCGCCTCCACTTCCTGTGGCTTTCTGGCCAATCACCATTTTAATAAACAAATAGAAGTGAAAAATGTTTGCAGCATTATCCCACAGCTAACTGTTTTTACTGTTCCTACTGCTTTGTGCCTGTAGTTCTTAGGTTCTCAAACTCTGGTACACTTGAGTCAGTATGTCATGAGTGCCAGTGTTTCCCTAGGCTTGCTTATAAAGACATTCTTACATGCTCTTAATTCACATTTCTGCTGCAACCTTGATTTTTAGGCCTAGAAATTCCTTGTTTGGGGTGTAGCAGATTGAATTTTCTAAAACTCACTACAATATTTTTATTCCACATCCTTTATAATAACTTTTCTGCCTCTTATTAAAGAAGGGAATTCAGCATATGGCTTGGCAGTAGAGCACCTGGCTAGCATGTGTGAACACAGATGAGGCTTTGTGACTACTTGTACTACTTGAGGGCCATGGCAGACTAATAATGCTTTCAGGACCAGGGCACTAAAAAAAAATGATAGCATTTCCTCAAATGTTCTATCTTGGGACTCTTGTTTTGGTCTCACAGTCAACAAAAGCCATGTTATCTTGAAACCTCCATATAAGAGAGACCTCATGAGCCTGTATTGAAGACAGACCCCCCCAACAGCCTGGCTTTCTCATCCTCCAGACTTTGACTCTTCTGGACTTAGGTACCAGGCATGCAAGCCTTCAAAGATTCCATATCAATTCTCTCCCTATACCTGTGGTAGGGTCCCTAAGTAAGAACCAGCTAGCTGAGCTCAGTAAAGCCCCGCCCTCCTGCCCCTCCCCCCAACTATGAGGGACAATAATAATGATGCTTCTTCATTTTAAACTACTAGTTTTGGAGGCAGTTTGTCAAGCAGTTGTAACACCTGAGTACCCATAACAGTTGTGCCAGAAGCTCAGAACGTGACAGAGAAGAGATAAAATCTACTTTTGTAGCTTTACAGGGGAGGGAGGGGCAGACAAGCAAAGTGTGTGGGTTTTAGAAGCAGCAAGGTGTGAAAATGGAGAACTCTACACTGACATGGAGTAAGAAGTAACTTCAGGGGGAAGCTTCAAAATGAGTATTACCTAGGCGTGTGGGGAAAAAGATTGTGAGCAGGATCTGCAGAGCCTGTGTATTTGAAACTGACCCAGGTCTGGAATGAAGAGCACTGAAGGAGGTAAGGTTGTAGGTGCATCGTGGATGGCCTTGTGGATCCTAAAACCTAAGGACTTGGCTTTTCTTTTGAAACAGAAAAGGCTAGTGGGAAGGCCCTAGTTAACCATTTCTCATTTAGAACTATTTGGTGTGAGTCTCTAAACAGCTCTATTCTTAGTCTCTGCCATCTGAAGACTGAACAGGGTTAAGAATGGGAGAAAAAAGTAATGACTCGGGCCTTTCACAGTGTTTCTTTCAGCCCTGAAGTGTCGTACATACGGGACATATATAATTATACATGCTCAGCCCTATCTCCACAGGTTCCATAGCCTCAGGTTCAACTACCCATGCATCAAAAATATTCAAAGAAAAAAATCACCTTTATTCTGAATATAAACAGGACGCCTTCTCTGAACAATACAGTGTAGAGCCATTTGCACACTGCATATTGTATTCATTATAAATCATTTAGAAATGATTTGAAGTACCCAGGAAAGTGGCAAATACTATGCATACACAATAAAAATTTTATATGCCAGACCTGAGTGTCCTCAAAATTTGGTATTCTTGGAACTATGCTTGTTTGTTTCAATGGTTATAACATAACCAATATGTACATATATAGATGCACACACATATGTCCATATATTACTAATGCCACAGAATTTTAAAATTGAACAAAAAGGCAGAGCAGATTGCTCTATAACTTAATGTTTCATTTTAGAAATGAAGGCACTATCTTACAATATGGCATTCAACTTACTTTCATATTTATAATGTCAACTCTCCTTAGATGTGAGTTTTGGAATTTATATTTTACAAAGAAACAGCATTTGCCTACTATGCATGAGTACCTGGCATTAAGAACCAACACACCCAAACAAACAATTCAGGTCTGTGGCTAGAGAAACAAAGTCTAGTTTTGTGGATTGTAAAGTTTGTAAATGTGTAGACCTATGTGGGTGATAGTATTGCCATGGCTTCATGCTATTAGTAACCATAACGATGTTTTGACATTTTTTTCCCCTTTTCAAATGGTCTTAGGTATCTTGTCCTTGAATCACTGTGCTGCCAAAGATGACTTTTAACCTCCGATCTTTCTGCCTCTGCCTCCCAAGTGCTTGGTTTGCAGTTATGCCAGCACTCCAGGTTTGTGCGGTGCTGGTGTTTGAACCCAGGGTTTTGTGCAAGAGAAGCAAACACTCTACCACCTGAGCCAATCCTCAGCTCCCTATTCCCTGCTTAAGTAGGAGAAACTTACTTATTGGGAACCAAGAATTCTTGACAGTTTTATAGCACATTTTCAAGAACTTAAAAGTTGGCCTTACAAATTCTTAGGCTATGTCTTCCAAAGCCAACGAGGGAAGACACTGGAAAGGAGACGCTGTTTCATTTCACAGTGATGGTGCGCACTCTGTGAGCAGCCTTCCCTTAGTACAGCCTGAAGAATGCTTCACTACACAAACTCTTCAGAGAGAGACGGTGGTGGTGGGTTGAGTGTATCAAGACGGGAAAAGCAGTGGCCCTTTGGAATTCTTTTGGTCTCAAAAGTCATTATTGCTATTCCCTGGCTCTAATTGCAGTTAGGAAAGGAAAGAGTCTGTTAGATGGCTGAATAAAACTTCAAGGGTATTTTTTAAAAACCAGATTGTATTGTAAAAATATTTTGTAAAATGGTTTATACTTCTGAACTTTACAGTAGATTGGGATTGTATTTCTTGACCTTTGGGTAACATTTTCCTCTGCTGTAGTTTATTATTAAAGATAAATTGTTCCATTTTTCTCCTTATTGCTATTACTCTTTTTTCTATTTTTCTGAAAGAACAACCACATTGATTTCAAAATATAGTAGATATAGATGTCCAAGGTATGGTTTCTTATAGGTTCAGGTGCCAACATAATGTACAGCATTGTGGCAATGGCATGGTTTTAAAATGACTGGATTTTTTCTTGTGTATTCTTTTCTGTAATGCCCAGCTAGAAATTTTGTGATAGTTTTTTGGAAATACCCTTCCTATTCATGTAGTAAAAAGAACTAAGCTTAAAATGGAGACCCAAATTCTGGCACTACTGAATAATTTGATGGGTGACTTTAGAGAGTCACTTAGAGAGGCTTTATTTACCACCTGATATTTTAAACTGAGTGAATTCTGAAAGGCTATAATGCTTTTACAAGTCCGATTTTGCTGAAAAGGGATTTCCCCTAAGTACTAGCTATATCACTACAGTGCGTTCACCTGTCCTCTGACCCCTCCTGATTATTATTGCCCAGGGTCAGAGGTGGAATTGAAATTGTGAATCTTTCTGCTGCCCCCAGAATGGTCCCTTTTGCCACCCCCTGATTAGTACACAGCCCAATTGTTACCATTTCTGCCTGTTCCTGCACTGGCATCTTAGAAGTATACTGAGTACTTAGCTCCTATAGAGGCAGATGCAGTGCAAGAATATGGCAATTCAGGCCAGAGCGCTGGAGCTTCTGCCAGCCTCTTGAAGACTCTGCTCACTCTGCAGGGGAGAGGAAGGGGCGCTGTTCTGTATCTTTGTTCTTTGAGACAGCTTTTGCCTCTGTAAATTTCATGAGGCTTAAGAGTCAGATAATCCTCTCCAAACTGTAGGCCATCCAAATGTCAGATTCAGAATTGCTAAATCCTACCTTCACCAGTCTCTACCTGGAATTAAAACTTACCTTTAAAAAAAATGAATCATCTATCTCTGAAATACAGTGTAGAACATAGACAAACACTGGTTCAAGACAGTGAAATAATTTTTAAAAACAAAAAGTAAATATTTGAAGTGTTTTTCTAAAACGTAGGAAGATCATTTTTACTTAAAATGTGTTAGCATTGGTAGAGAGATTAGATGCTGTAATTGAATAGCACATCGGAGTAGTATTTAAATGAAAAGTTTTATAGCTAGCTCACTGGAATTTGGGCTGAGGCAAGTGACTATTAAGAGCTTCACTGTAATTTCTATGTAGATATTTTAAATGTAAAGAAAGTTATTCAAGAGCAACTCAGTATGCCTGAGATAAAGGTGGAGGAGCTATCTCTGTAAACAGGAGAAAGAATCTTAGTTGAACTGTGTGTTCATGACCATATTATAAAGATATATGTTAGCTTATATTTAGAGATTGCTTTTTGAACAAAAATTATTAAAAGACAATCATATGATAAGCATATTGATTCAAGAAAAAAAAGGAATTCAAAATAGTGTAAAGTTGCCATATAGGTTGTTAGGTAATGGTTTCATAAGCTTACATCTTGCCTTGTGAGACTGATATATATATTTACCATAAGATGGGCTTAAAGCTGTCATAGATGCACCATAGATTAGGTATTTGCTCCACGCACATTTTTCATTGACTTATTTCCCTTCTACACTTTGATTTTTCCTTGGTAACGAAGTCTAACTAGCCTTCTAAGTATATTCTGCAATAATGCTCAGTGCCTGTTTCCTTTGCTCACTTTGCTGATTTTCTCATGCACATAGGACAGAATTCTTTGAACTAAACCATAATTATTTGTTTCACAGCTGACATACCTGAGGCAGACAGATGTTAAAACACTTGCCTAAGAGCTAGCAGCTTGCTTGGTTAGCTGAGAGTTGGATCCTGACGTGTCTGAATCTAGGCTGGACACTTGCAATCATTTCACTCTATCAATTATGCCACCACCACATGTGGTCACCGTGTCTGCCCTCCATTCCTCCCATATGCTCAGCAATGTTATAGACTTTTCATTGAGCCTGTGAGCATATAGAAGGAAAAGATATAGGGCGAGGGGAGACACAGCTACAGGTCTGTGAAGCTAACTTCACATACTAAGCATGACAATTTTTAACAGCGTTTCTTGAACCAGTCTTACTGAAATGACCAGATGCCACCAAGGCCCCATTCTCCTTGTCATTTCAAACCCTTTACCTCTTTTCTGTCTCTTGCACCCCCACCCACTCTTTTAGCATTCTCCAAGTCTGGTTTTAGTGAGCACAGCTGGCAGGGATGAGGAAAGTCTGGGCTTATGACCTCACATCCTAGTTCCCTTGGCTCTAAGCTGAATTGATCTTTTATCTCCCTTTGCAGACTCAACATTCTGACCACAGAAGCTTGGTCTTTTCTCCAGTTAAAACATTTTGGACAGCTATTCTTGCTGTATAATAATTTAGACCTCTGTGTTCAGAAAACCTCCTATAATGCCCCTTTACACCCCAACCTAAACGAAAGGGGGAAGAAACAGAAATGAATCCGAGTCGGAATGGACAGAGGAGGGTGATGATGACAGAGTCAGAGGAAGGGGCAGAGCCAGCTTCACTGTCTTACAGTGGTTTCCCACAACTGAGATCCTGGCCAACTGCCTGGCTGTCCTGTAATTGCATGCCTCTCCAGGGTTGAAGGTTATGGAAGGGCTGAGGAACTTTCAGGAGCCTTCTTGCTGGAGGCCTCTAGTGGCAGCGCTCTAGAAGAAAAATTGTCAGCACACCACAGCTAGGCAGAATGAGCAAGAACACCTGTTGACCTCCCTGGGGTCCTGCCATGTCAGTAAGAGGTGCTGCATCCCATGCTACCACCCCTTCCCTGTATGGAGACTATTGAGGCTCCTACACTTTTACCTTGCTGAAGATTCTACTGCTGACCCAGGCACTGTTGATTAGAGGAGAGAACACTAGGGGATATTGGCACTGCTCTGGGACAGTCAACTCTCCCCTCACAGCTTTGTTTGTGCTAGGTCATATATGCCGACAGGAAGTTACACCATATATGTGTCCACTGAATTCCATACCACTGTACAGTAATCCCATGTTTATTTTAGACAAAATGCTAGGCTGAAAGCCTAGACATCTTGGAAAATGTTTATAAAATTAATTTATAACCCTCAATAGGTTTGAAGAGTCTAGTCCTATTTCAGTAAACAACTCTTGCTTTTGTAGTATACTTCATAGTTACAGTGAATGTCTCATACATGTTTTTGTCAAAATTTTCTGTGCCCTTGGGCAGAAAATTGCTTATAAGATTGTTAAAATAGAACTGGCCTTCAGAAACAACCATATGATTGTAACTAATCTCAAAAGAGGACTATAAAATTATAGCACATAGCAGGTGACATCAGGCATCGATTGTGGAATACCAGAGAGAGTAGAGCTCTTTTTGTACTGGCTGTGTGGTCTTAGCTTCACTTTATTTATCAGTCAAACCCATGTATTAGCCCTTATTTTGTAATTATGTAGATTAAGCCATTTATATGTATACAGACATATATATATACACCTATTATTTATGTATATGTGTGTACATGTACACACATGCATATGCAAAATGCGCTTGGGCTTCCATGATTGCCTCATGATAGGTTTTGGAATAAGAGACTGCTCTGGTAGAATATTCTGCTCTAGCACATTCTGAGGATTGTCTTGTTACTCATTAGCTAATGAAATGAAGTGTCCAACTCTGTGCTTATCAAGGAGCATGGGAAAAGGCTTGCAGACTCTGGAAGCCAGTTCCTGTGGATGGAAACAAACCGTGGAGATAGTTTATTATTGCCGACGTTGTAGTTTAACATTTCAAAGACCTTGAAAGCGCAATAATAAGATTTTAACAAGTGGGTTGAAGGAACACTATTTCTGTCTCATGTTGTTGGCAGTCATTTTGATACTCAGGAGCGGAGTCAAATTACAGCTGAGAAAGATCGGCTTCTGCCTCATGTCATGTGGGAATCCATCGGTCACACACTCCTAATAGCTACTATGCTATGTTGACAACAATGTTTTTTTTGAGAAATGCATATCTTCTGGTATTTCAAAGATTTGTACAAATAGTATGGTGAAAGTGTCATGAGTGATGGAGGAAATCACTTAATGAAGAATATATGGGGAGCATGATCTAACTTGTAATGCAATAAGTTATGTCTTCTGCAGGACTGCAAGATTGTGGGGTTTTTTTGTTCTAATATTTTGCCTCTTACAGGTAACTTTTATAAACAAAAAACTGTGCTAGATTTACTTGGTCAGCTCAGTTGAGTCATTGAACTTTACAGTTCTTAGTGAGGTGTGAGCAATGCTTTACATATTCAGCTTTTCACATTTTCTAACTAAGGGCACAGCGCTGCCATAATGGAAAGATCATTGCAGTTAGGATTATGGAAACAGACATATCTATGTACTTCACATGCGAGGATTGATCAAGTTTTCAGATAGATATGAGCCTTGGGGCGGGGACTAAATGTAGAAGAAATATAAAAGGAAAGGTCAAGCCATGAAAATTCATGTTAGTGTTAGCATCTCTGCGAACTTTTTAAAGTGTTGAAAAAGTTAGTAAGGACAACAAGGTCAATTACTCCCCAGCCGGATGCAGACAGGACAGCACAGAAGTTAGGCAATGGGTTTCAGTAAACGCAGCCCACCTTACACACAGGTGAGCTAGGGATTCTATAGCATGAAGGTTTAGTTTAACATCATTAACAGTATCAGTTAAAAATATCAAAAGTGAAACTCATTTCCAGGAATGGACTCTGCTGTATGCTGTGGAGGTTGGAATTGGCACACCCTTCGCAGGATATTTTTGGCAATATTTATCATAAGGCTTAAATATGCATAGCTTTGTCCTTTAATCAGAACTTATCAGAGAAGTGTGCAAAGAATTAATACAATATGGGCATATTATTTAAAGCAATTCTATGAGATGAATAGCGTAAGATGATAAATTTCACTGGACATTATAATAAGTAAAGTCTAATGTTAGGTTCTCAAACTGCTCATAGGATCAAAGGCTGTCATGCTATCATTAAATTGTGGCTTTGAAAACATGCAATATGGGAAAATATCTACATGAAAATATATGGGAAAAGTAAAGGCCCTTGGATGGGTGGATGAATAAATGTATGGATGAATGGATAAGTATGTGGATGGATGGATGGGTGGTTGGGTATATGATTAGCAATACTCAAGGCAAACAGGAAGTACTCTGCAGAATGGTAGGTGTAGGGATCTTTACAAGATGCAAACATAGGTGGGTTTAGATTGTTACTGCATTTCATTAAGTAAAAATAATGTGTTAAAATAAGCTAACATTAAAATAACAATGTATTATCAACATAAAATACACTACAGATAAAAACTACACTTGTATCTACTTAGATATTAATAATTATAAACTTCTTATTCATATTGAACAAATAGAGGCCCCATTCCTCTGCTGTTAATGTATGCTGTTTTGTGTCTCACGGATGGGCTGTTGTATGTGAAAGAGAAAAATAACTTAGCATTGCAGCAAGGGTAGAGCGTGTGAGGATGAGGAAGGGAATTGACACTCAGTGTGTGTGTGTCTCTGTGTATGTGTGTCTGTGTGTGTGTCTGTGTGTGTGTCTCTGTGTGTGTGTCTGTGTGTGTCTGTCTGTGTGTGTGTGTCTGTGTGTGTGTGTCTTTGTGTATTTGTGTGTGTCTGTCTGTGTGTGTGTCTGTGTGTCTGTGTGTGTGTGTGTGTGTGTGTCTGTGTGTGTGTGTGTGTGTGAGATCCATGTGTGCCATGTGTGGAATGGAGTTGGGGAGGATGCTGTTCCCTGTAGTGTTGCAATAGAACACAGCCCTTAACTTTGATTTTGTTTTGAAATGAAGATACTCAACAATTTAGCAGCTTTGAGACAGACAACAGACACTGCCCTTTTTGTGTAGATGGTATAACTGCTGACTTCTCCTGTCTTAGGAGCCAGTGTACCCACAAAGGCCTATGCTGAGAGTTCTGGGAAATCTACAGTGTAAGAGGCTTTGACTATAGGATCTTGTTTCCAGAAACTACCAACACTTAATGCTTAATATCTAAATTTATTATTATCTGATATCTTGATCACTTTACATGGAGTTTAGGATTTATTTATCTATTTATTGGTTGATAAATATAAGTTTTCTTAATGGCGAGATGCCAGTAAAGGAGTAGAGATAAGAGGTCCTCAATCACATCTTCTTATCACCTACCCAGAATAAAAATGAAAAGGTTTTGAAATAGCAAACCGAGTACCAGGTGTCCAGTGTATCAGGAGCACATCAAGGGCACATTCTTAGGACCTTCCTGTAACCAGACACCTAGGTACTAGAACAGACAGGAAGCTTCTGGAAGTAAGCAATATGTAGTAATAACTGCAAGCTGTGCTCCTGTCTGAACTCCCAGGATGAACCACACAGGACCCCAGAACAGACACTGGCTGGACAGAAGAGCTATTACTGAGTTTCAACCCAATCTGTGTGACAGCTCTTCTGGAAGGTCACAGGAGAGCGTCCCATAAACTCACAGTCACTGATGATTTCCAGGGACGGCAAGAAGTACTTGTCACAGACGATAGACACTGCCATGAACATGTAGAGGATAATGAGGAAGTAGATCACTATGCCTCCATCTGTGCTTTCCTGCTTTGTGAAGAATCCTTCAGGAAACTCTGATGCTGGAGAGGCGGCACATTGCGTGCTGTTTCCTCCTAGGGAAAAGGAGAAGATCACATGTTGGAATCACACATCTCACAAAGACAAAACTGGGATATTTGGTTAGAATACGGAGAAATGGGTAGAAATGTGAAGTATGAGTATGATACAAAGCCTCGCATAGATTTTGAAAGGGATTATTTCGTGTAATAGCTGATAGGAGGGAATTAGAGGAAAGAATTGTTACAACGCTTCTGCATGTTGCTTCTAACTGGTATTTCTTAAGCTGCCTGCTTCCCTAAGAAGAAACCATAGCCCCAATGAGTAAGGATTTCTGTCCACTGTCCAGTGTCATTTCCTGTTGTCAGAGCCCAAGCTGTCCTTGGACCTTCAAAGAATCATCCCCTGCTGCAGAGTTTCTAGGAGGGAAGAATGCTCAGATATTTTCTGCAACAAACAAAGGTGGAGCCCAGTCCACCCTGGTCTCTGTGAACTACTGCAGAACATTTGTGAGAACGCCCTGGTTCATCAAGGAGCAAAGCATCAGAGCCAGGAAGCAGAGCAAATGGGGGTGGGGGAACATTCCCCTCTGTCCTATATTTAGATGTAAGACCAGGATGTCTGAACCCACTGCCCACCTACCTGCGGCTCTTGGGAGGCGCTGGGGTAGGGAGACACCACGGACTGGCAGGCACGCAGAGATCCAGATCCCGAGCAGCAGGGCCCTTCCTGTCCAAGTTGGGTCCCATTTTGTCTGCCTTTCCAGCATTCTCTTTGCAGTGTGTGGCTTAGGAAGGGAGCAACCAAGGCTTATGCTGAATCATGTGAGGAGTCTCCTTCCTGCCCAGTGCCTGCCTGCCGTGGGGGGGGGGGGGGGGGCAAAGCTTAGGAGGCCAGCACAGGAGCCTCTGATCAGAAGACCCAAGCCCCAGGGTGGTTGGAAGGGTTAGGGAGGGGTGAAGATAAGCATCACCAGCTGTTTTCCCACGGGGTCTCTGAGGGCAGGCCAGGCAGCCTGCTTCTGTGCTCATGCTGGGTCTATTTAATTTCTTCATGCTGATACTGCCTTTGACTTCCTATAGTTTGCGAGGACCTGGGTTTACTTGATGCTGCCCCTTCTTTCTTTCCAGCCCTTGCTTCTAGAAAGCATTTGGGCTGGTGTAGATAGAGGTACCACTTGAGTTTTTATTTGGATACATGTTTTCATCTACAGTTTGGACTCGTGGCAGGAAGGTTGATAAGGAGGTGATGGGAACAGCTGAACTGGGAAATGAGGGTGGCATGAAGATGAGCAGCAATGGGGATAGAGGGAAGCCCTCATGGCATCAACTATTAAGGAGACAGAATAGATGCTGTTTGATCATAGATCAGCATAGATCGGCTGTGCTTTTTGCCAGAAGGAGCTGTATAAAATGCTAATTGGACAGGGCAGCCAGCATTCAAATACATTCTGTCCCTTGCCAAGATCCTGAAAAGCCGGTGGCAGTGGAGCAACCTGTGGCTGATGGCACAGGGTCTGGAGGAGACCTCACAGGTTGAATTCTAGCAGTATTTATTAGCTATGTTACCTAGGGCAGGTACCTAATCTCCCTGTTTCTCCTTACCACTGTCTGTAAAGCAGGGGTCACCTCTAATTGGTTTGGTGAATAACTACATAACGAATGCATGTAGACTGTTGAGGACAGTCTCTTCCACGTGGCCAGTGTTCTGTCATCCTACACTGTCTGTCTGTCTGTCTGTCTATCATTGTTACTTGGATTGAGATTTAAGCTGCCACAGAAAAATTCTGTAGCTTTGCAACTGTTATGGTTTTTTTTTTTTTTTTTTTTTTTTGCTTTGTACATAAAATTGGTGTGGTGAGAGTCTATTATATACATGTATGCAATTATCAGATAATAAATGAACTGAAAAAACTTTGAAAATCAATGTGTCAAGCCTTTGAAGGAGAAGCTACTTCATCTTGTGAAAGAGCAAGCTGCTTCCCACTGCTCATAAACCCAGCACACTGAGGCTTTGCTAGGAACCTTCCTGGTGCAAAGTCTCTGACTCTCAGCTCTTTGGATGTGCTGTGTGGTACTCAGGCTGGGATGCTGAGCAATCCAAATATAGACAAGGAGAGTCTGTTCTCAGCAAGTGGAGCAGCAGCTGTCCAAATGCTCACAGAAGCAGTGCCAGGTAATGATGGGGCAGGGACAGGAAAGCAGGTCACTCAGTGCTGACTGGATGTCCTTTATTATCTCCTCAATATACAAACCAGTTCATACAATAAAGCATCACTCACAATTGGAGTTCAGCAATAGCAGAAGCCAGAATGCAGTAAGACCTTTTAGTTTATGTCAACCAAGCTAGGGAAGGAAGCAATGGTAGAAAGTCCAAGCTCATGCATGACACAGAACAGAAATTCATGGCACATAGTGGGCACACAGGGAAAGTTAGTTGGTTGATTAAAGAGTAAAGATGTCCCAGAAGCATGCAAGTTCCCAGTCCAAATAAAGTAACCTATGAAACATGAACTTACCAAGAAAAAGGCATTGGAGGTTAGATTTATTTTAAATATTTATTACTCCCTTTGCGTCAGTCTTAAAAATCTGGGAAACAAAATAGATAAAACCACATAAGTTAAGTGTACAGTTTTACTTAGAGTATTATGTATGATGAAGATCCTTGTCAACACCCTAGGTTAAGAAACAGAACTTTGTAGCCACTGCAGATGGCCCCTCCTGCATCTTAGTCAGTGTTTTACTAAGGAAGCCATCCTCTCGACCTGTGTACCTGGTTACTTTAGTGTATGTGTAATGCACTATAATGCCCCTCACTGGGAACACCTTCAGGAAGCCACAATCTAGTATAATCTCCATTGATGCCCTCTATGTATGGTTTGGGCTGCTAGCCTCCTTTTCTTCCCCCGTTTCCTTACGACTTTCTTGTGAGCTGATGGGGGACTCTTTCTGTAGGCTGTGAGTTATCATTGGATAATAAAGGAACTGTTTAGCCTATGGCAAGACATCTTAGAAGCAGGCAGGAAATCCAAGCGGAAATACAGGAGGGTGGAGTCACAAGAGAAGCAATCCAGTTGCTGAGAGGGTAAGATATAAAAGCACAGGTGAGCCATCAGCCACATGGCAGGACAGATTCGTGGAAATGTGTTGAATTAAGATGAAAGAGCTAGTTACCAATATGCCTGAGCCATATGCCGAACAGCATAAAATAAATATAAGCGTCTGAGTCAACTTTGAGGGCTAAGCAGCTGCTGATGGGTTCAGACCAGGGGTGGGGGGGTGGGGGGCTAGGCTGGGCCAGAAACTTCTACAGTCAGTCCCCCACTTTCCTGATTCCTGTCTCCTTGTGTCATCCTTCAGGCTGCTCCTGGGTTTGTCCCTTTGCTACAGGTGTGCAGCTGCATGCTGAGACTCACACTCACTCCCGTTGTCCTGGCAGAGTGGAGGTGGCATGCTCCTGGGAACCATGCCAGGTCTGCTTTCTGTCCCTATGCATGCTCATTAGTTAGATGCTTGAATTCTTTGGAATTTGTGAGAGGAGAGAATCTCAAGGTATCACAGTGTTGTCAGAGGTGGTCCCCTGTGCCCAGAGGTGAGCAGTTAAAGGTAAAGCATGCTTGAGCCTTTCCCACCAGCTGCTAGTTTTCAAGGCCTTTATCTTCCTCCAAAGTAGCTAATTGGGCTAAAAATGATTTGAATTAACTAATTCATTTCAATTTGATAGGCTCTGAACTGCACTGGTTAATCCCTTTGAAAATAGAGTTGTCTCAGCTAGGGAACCTCTTCATCACGCCTTGTGAGAGTCTTGACAGGGTCTCAACCATGTTCGGTAGCTTCCTCATCACCTGGTGGAAAAAGACATTCCAGGTTTACCTTAGAGATTAGCCCTTTCCTCCAAAAGGCTTATTTTCTTTTTAAATTGAAAGTGTTTCGGGCCAGGAGCTGGTGAGATGGCAGATAAAGGTGTGTGCCACCAACCCTGATCACCTGGCTGTAATCCTGACCACCAAGTGATGGACAGAAAGAATGGATTTCTACAGGCTGTCCTTTGCCACCTTGACACAGGCATGTGCACGTGGATAAAGAAATGAGTACGATCAAAGCGGCTTATGAAGCATTGCATGACCATGATCTGAGAGTATATGTTGTTAGAGCTGTTTACTGCTGCTTTGCTTCCAATCTCTCTCTTTTTCTTTCTCTGTGTCTCTGTCTGTCTCTGTCTGTGTGTGCCTCTCTCTCACATGCAAATTCATGGCCCTCTTTTTCTGTTGGTTTTTGGAACACAGAGCTTCACTATGAGCCTAGCCTATCTTGTCATTTGTCTTGTAGCCCAGGCTGGCCTGGCATCCATGACCCTCCTGCCTTATCTCCTATACCACACATAGAGTTCTGACGACTCTACTTCCTAATAAAGTAACCTGAGACTCCCCATGACGCCTGGCTTTGGTTCACAGCTAAGGCTGCAAACCCAGCGTCTCCTGTTCTTATCTCTATGCCCCTTTTTGCTCACGCCAGGAACTTGTTCTCATGAACAAGGGGAATGATGGAATTAGACTGGCCTCATGCTACCACGAGAGAGTCTCAACATAATAAATGCATCCAGGGGACACCAGTGGAACTGCTGAGGGAGTCTGCTGGTGCCCTCTACTCTCCTTCTGTTTGTTTGAGCACCTTTTCCTGTATAGCTCAAGCATGAGCGTGTAGCCTTAGCGCTCTCATTCCTGGGAGCTCCTTATTGGTCCTGGACACACAAGTGTGCATGTCCGATGTTCACTTAGTCCTCAGGTTGATGCTCCTTTACACATCTGGTGCTTTCTCCGTCTCTTAGGAGGACAAATGGAGTTAATGGTAACTTTTGAGTTTTACCATGCTAAGAATTTTTTTTAAGGGATTCTTTCTTATTTTTTTAGTTGAAGATTCTTCTCTTATACAGTGCATCCACACCAGTTTCCCCTCTCCACGCTTCCTAGCTCTCCCATACCCCTCTCCCCCAGATCCACTCCTTCTCTGTTTCATCCTTAGAAAAGAGAAGACCTCTGAGAGACAACAGAAGACAGATACAATAAGACAAGGTCAAAGCCCTCGTATCAAGGCTGGACAAGGTAACTCAGAAGGAGGGAAAGTCTCAAGAGTAGCGCTGCTAGACAGAAACTGTTCGTTCACACGGGTCCCGGGTTATCTTAAATATGTTACCCTTTCTTCCATCACAAAGCATTGCCATTGATAATATCTTTCTTTTTTATGAACCATGTGCTCCTTCTTTTGCATACTTGAAGGATAATTTTCTTAGCCTTTAAAGCATCGAATGTTCTGAGCGCATATTCTTCAGTGTCAATGTGTTCTTTTTCTGTACCACTTTTGAGGGTATCTCCGGAGTGCTTGTTTATGATCTTCTTCCATTCTCCTTTCTACCACCCCTTCCTTGCATCTGTAATCCAAAGCAAAACCCCTGTCTCTTAAAGTTGCTTTCATTAGGGTGCATTATCATAACAGCTGAAATGAATAATGCAGGACGTTACTGTATTTTGTTCAGGTTGTGAAGGAGAAGCCATTTTTTCTTTGTAAGAAAGCTACCAGAATTCAGTGCTCTCTGCTCATTGATCAGTTTCAACTAAAGGCTCTGGGTATCTCACATGTATTGATGCAGACAACCTCTATGTGTTCTTGGGCATTAAAGCTAATGGTTGCATGCTTATTACACAGGTAGTATTGCTGTTGCTCAGCACCCAGCTCTAAAGAAGAAAAGATTTCTCACTGGCTCTTCAGTAGAAGCATCCATGACCTTGAAAATTACTGGTAATTTGGTATTTGCTTAAGCCAACCAAAAAAAATTCGTAAGGAACCCAGGCATGAAGTGTAAAGTGAAATCTTCAGGTAACATTAGAAGATGGAGAACCTATTGGGAGGGTTTACCAATCCTTGCTTCAGATGTGATGATGAGTCAGTTTCCTAAAATCCTGACGGTATGTTCTCAGATTCCATGTGACAGTCAGGATGTGACTTGAACAATGCCTGTCTGATGCCAGAGTACATGAAAACAAACACACAAACAAAAAACTATGTTGTGCCCCTCAGTGATGCGTTTCACCAGGGCAGGGCTCTGTCAGTGGCTCTTCGGAGGTCAGTGTGGTGCCCCGGGATAAGCAAGTGAAAAGACAAAGAACGGGTGTGCCCTTCATTTCTCACTGGGTTTCTCTAGAAAACATCCTCAGGACCTGTAGGAATACATCAGGTCTTTCCTGTCGTTTATCTGATATAAAATGCCATCAGCACAGTCTCTGAATGGTTGTCTGGGATGTCCCCTAACTCAGTGGCTCACACAGCTCTTCAGCTCCACCTGCTGATACATCAAGTAGGTGCTGGGCTTTGTGATGAAGCAGGAGTTAGCATGCTGGTCACCCTGCTTTCGTTGCCTGCACACTAGGCTCTGAAATGAAGGTTCTCATAGGCTGCCCGTGCCAGTGAGGACTGAGCAAGGCCACGGCTATGCTGATGCCTATGCTTGACTCTGCTTGGTAATATCTCCTTTTGGTTTCCCAACTCTTGGATAGCATTAATAATGCACTAATGTAAAAGGACACATCTCTTTGAAACACATAGATTCAAGTCTCCTGGGCAGCACTTAACGTGATTGTCACTATGCCATGAGTATCCTGAGAAGACAGACATGGAGTGACCACTGGAGTCTTCACTGACTCCCCTGCTACTTTCCTGAACTTCTTTCTCTTGATTTCTTTACTAGGAAGCAGCTTGAGTTTCAGCATGAACAGGAGCGTGGGATCCAACTTCCCAGTGTTTGGTTTTTGTAGCATTGCTAGCCAAAGTAAGCCAGCATTTCCACTCAATGTTTTAGATATCTGTGCGAGCCCCGTCACCTTCTGCAGACCCCATTCTTAGGGAGATAGCCTGAAAACCCACGAACATTGAGTATCCAAACCAAGACTGAGCCCTGACCTTGGGCATGAGTGAGCATCTGTAGTTTATAACTCAGTCAAAATGGCTTTCACTGTTGTGTCTTTGTGCAGTGGATGGTAGTTAACTCAGAAACTCTCATCTGGCTAGAGCTCAGCCATTAGTGGGACATTTATACTACCCCCAATGTTTAGGTACCATCACACAGGAGGGAGAAGAAAGGGTTGTAAGAGCCAGAGGGGGAGGGGCTTAAACTTTGTCTTCTGGACATGGCAGCAGGAAGGACTGCAGCACCCATGAACGCACAGTAGCTCTGACTTCCCACACAAGGATCAGACCAGTCAACATTCTAGAATGAAGTTGGAAGTGGTTCATGAACTGCCATGGAGTTACAGGCGGTTGATGGCTTCTTGGGGAGAGAAAAGTCAATTTTTTTAATCATACTTGAGTGGATGGCCTCACACTTGAGAACAGAGCAGCACAATTTGGACTCGGTGGGGAAGCAAAGAGGAGACACTAAGTTGAGCAGGCGGGGGTGGGGGTGGGGGTGGGGGTGGGGAGGGTATATCTGGGAGAAGTCAGAGGGAGCAGTGAAGGAGGGTGAAATTGACCCAAATGCATTTTATAAAATACTCAAAAATTAATAAAAATACTAAAAAGTAAAGGCAATTGCAAATTGTAGGAAGAAGGTGGGATATATAAGGATAGGAGGGAGGCAGAGTATGGGAGTGCAGTAATCAGAATGCACCTATGTAACGTGTATGAAATTGTCAAAAAAATTTAATAAATGATAAAACAAAACAACAAAACCCTCAGATAAACCAAACTAGCAATTCTCAGGCTTTTAGGCCATCTCAAAGATTGTTACCCCCCACCCCCTGTTGGCTTCTTCTGTGTAGCCAGCCCTGGCTGTTCCAGAACTCATTTCATAGACCAGGCTGGCCTCAAACTCAGCACCACCTGCTTGCCTCCTGAGTGCTGGAGTCAAAGGAGTGTGTTATCACTGCCTGCTTAACCTTGTACTCCCCCCCCCCCTTTCTTACACTCTAGGACACATCCCAGTCCTCTGGATTACCGGGAACCATTCCAGTTTGTATATCAGATATTATTTAGAATAAACAACACAGCTCTGGAGAGGTGGTTCAATGGCTAAGAGCACTGACTGTTCTTCTGAGGACCAGGATTCAATTCCCAGCACCCACATGGGAACACACAACTATCTGTAACTCCAGGTTATGGGGTTTTGATGCCCCCTTCTGGCCTCTATCAGCACTGCACATATGTGATGCACTGATATACATACAGACAAACCATACAGACATCTTTTTAAAAATAAACATTTTTAGAGGTGAAATCATTTTATAATTAGCATAACCTGGGTCAAATGCCCCCTCTCCCATCTTTTCTGAGGCAGTGCATGTGGACAGTACATTTTTCACTAGGCCATTCCTGGGAGCTGGCTGGTAGCCTAGCTCCCAGTGAAACTGAATGTGCTGGGCAGGGAACTTCAGCTGGGGAAAATTCAACAGATTTTTGTTGGTTGTATTTAAATTCAGTGAAATTTGACATTTTTGATACTTGTTACTCTCAGTTCATCTGGGCCCATCTCACTCAATCTTAGCTCTCAGGGCTCAAACAATGCCCTCCCAGGGCTTCACTATTTTGTGGCTTAATGAGTGATCTGGAAAATGGCCCGTCTCCAGCATGGCTTTATCATTTTCTCTTCCATCTCTGCTTCATTGTAAGTCCAGAGGAGGAGTTGAGGGCACAAAGAAACCGAGGACCCTGAGTCAAGCACGCTGGGGTGTGGAGATTTATTTTCTTTGCTTTAATATAATAACGCCCTCAGGGTCTAAGTTAGCATAATCGGTTTTTTCCTCTGGCTGCTGTGTGAAGGCTGCCATCCCTACGAGGGGAAATTGATGTGCCCTCTGCTCAGGATGAAGGAGTTTGTTCGGTAGGAGTTCTTCAGAAATATCTGGGCTTGGAAGTTCTCCCCCAGGCTTGGCAATCAAAAGCCACAGAGCTTATCCAGGCTGAACGGAAGAGATTCTGTTCCTGAAAAGAGAAACCCAGTACAGGCTTTGTAATTCTCACCATGCTACTTAGGGTCTGCACATTCTTAATATTCTCAGAAGGCATCGCAATCAGCTGTAGGTCGGCCTTGTGGCTGTTTTTTGGGGGGTAGGGAGCAAGGAGCCGGAGGGGAAGGAAATTGATTGGAAACACTCCATGACCAGTGCACAGGGCCTTGAAGGCCAACACTTTTCTCAGAATGGAACTGGAGCTATTAAATCAACCTCCTGAATACATTGTCTGAAGAACTGTATGAGAAGAAGCCTTGCATTCCATGCTGCTGGCGTATCACCTGGCTGCCCAGACAAGAACTAAATTCCCCCATTTTTAGAACTTGAAGGCACACATACCTTCACTCTGGCCCCCAGTCCTCCCATCCTTGTCTTCCTGTTCTTCAATCTGGAAGGGGTCTGGAGACATGGATAAGAGCCTCTCTGACCCCTTGAAGGAATGCTATGCCAGCAGCTGGGTGTACAGGCAACACATAGACTCCAGCATCCAAGGTCTTCAGGTAAGGCCTCAGCTGCAGAAGGCTACCTCCCCTGATATCACATCAGCACAGGCAGCTGTAGCAAGGGCAGGGATATAAAGTTTGGCTATTCCATCCTCTTGGCTTGGCTGAGGCTGAAACTTGCCGAGACTTGGGCTTCCTCTATTTTGCTTCTATCTCACAAATGCCTCATCCCTCAATGTTCCCAGTGACAACTTCTGAAGAGACATTTCAGTGGTGGGCACTGGCCTTGCTGAATTTTTGTAGAGGTCAGTACTCAAAACTCCAGATTTTCCTTGTGGCATATAGGCAATAAATTTTAGAAGCCATAGATGTATTGATTCAAAGGGTGGTAGCCATAGGGCAGAAGAAAATGAATACAAAGTCAGAAAGTGTTTAAAAATGTTATTGCCAACGTGTCTACATCAGAGACCTATGAACTCTTGGGTACCAGACCAGCTCTGTTTGCTGGATTGCAATGGGAGCTGTTCTTCGCCTGATTGGTTTTTTTTTTTTTTTTTTTTTTTTTTGTCCATATTGTCCTAGGTATCATGGAAGGCTATAAGCGTGGATGGGAAGAACCAATGGCCATGATGCGGTTGTAGTAGTTAGTCTTTGTCCAGCCTCTCTCTTGCTTACTGTTTCCTATCTTCTCTCCAATTCACACAATTGTTTTTGTGGCTCTTGGAAATCCTTCTCATTCTGAGATTGGCAGATGGTCCAATGGGATATAGAAAGAACAAGAAGTTCAAGTTGAAAGACAGCCTCCCCTTAAGCCCCTTATGTGGTTACTCTTGAATGGTACAGTTCAGCCATTAGCCTGCCTGCGTACAGACTCCAGTTACAGGTATGACTTCTTTCAGGGACAGACCATGCCACAGGCATGCAGCTCAGCGGTGCATCAGCACACGTGTGGCCCATGACCAGATCTCGGCCTGTGGTGTGGTGAGGGATATCTGTGTGTTCCTTTCTCCCAGCTCTGTTCACTAGACCATGAAGTGCTACACACTGAAGGAACAAGATTGTTCATTGTGTTTACTGGGAGATAGATAAGTAAGCAAAAAAGAATGCACTGAAATTTTATTCACAACTCTATAACTCTTTGGGACTAGTAAATTATGTGGGCACAGAAAATCTCACATGTTTTTGTAAGCTGAAAAACCTTTCTAGCAAGAAGCTTGGTCAGTTATTAGGAAAAATAAAATACGACAATTAAAAGCCATACTTTCAGTATTGAATTTTTTTAAAGGCAATGGAGTGTTTGTTGGTATTATGAGAATTGCTGATAAGTGTACATTGCATGCTTCCAGTACTCCACACATCCTCCCAAGCTTTTCCTGTGCTTTATTTTATCATTCCTTTGAGCACTGATGTGCTGGTTGATGATGTCACTATTCCCATTTATTCATCCCACAAGTTTTCAAGTTTCTGTGAAGTGCGGAGTGAGACAAAGACCTGGCTATTCCCCTTGGTGCTTTCTTCCTGCAGAGGAACACTGAGCCATCTCACAGAATCCTGATTGTCCCAAGTGCCAGAAGGGATGCGAAATGGCAAAGCAGTGATGGAGAGTGTCAGAAAGTGGTGCTTCACACAGCTGGACTGCAGGCACCCCTCTCAGCAGCTGGCATTTCATAAACAGGATAAACTATTTGCCCAGGATTACATACTAGAAAATGACAGAATTGAAATTGAAGCTCGTGGATGTTAGACTCTGGACTCATCCCTGCTTCCACATTTTGGACTAATTCAACCACTGGCCTAGAGTGCAATTCAGATTACAGAATCTCCATCCCTGAATCCCTTGCTGCCTGCAGATTTCAGTGGTAGGGGTGTCATGGCTACTATAGGGTGCTTGGCTGCAATTTCATGGAACATTGGTGCATATGTCTATGATTTGAGCTTACTTGCAAAGCACCAGGGAATATGTTCTGCTGTGAAAACAATGCGGTGTGCCTTGGGAAATAGTGCTGTGCAGTGTCAGCACATCTAAAGCACCAGCCAAGCTGAAACCTGTTCACATGGCATGAGAACATTTTGTGTTATTTCTTAGCCTGAGTTCTATAGGCTGAAGTAACTACAGTGGAAGCGTAGTCCCCACAGAATCTCCTTGGTTATTTTTCTTGTCATGCTGTAATCACTGTTGGGAGGGAATGCAAAGCCTCTGTTCCCTGTACATTTATCAGCCCACCCTTATTGACCAAGAGTTCCTGGAACCTTTTTCCTCTACCTCCAAGAATGATTCCAGGTACTAGGTCTTTGGAAGGACTTTTGCCAACTGCTCCCCTTGTCAGAACTGGAAGCAGGCTCTTGTTCACAGGAACCATGAGGGGTGACTAGATTTTGATGCACCTCAGGAGAGACTCTGACCCTTAGATCTAAACAAGGATGGCTTTCTAGTGTTTTTGTGTAAGTCTCTGAGGTTTGCAGAGAAGTAACAGATGAAGCAAGAAGATACATGACTTTTTATACATTTGCCTGTTGCACATTTATCAACCATCTATTAAGCATCTCTTATAGCCCAGTAAAATCTAAATCCAGAAAATATTGGGAATTCGTTGCAATAAGGAAGAGTCAGGCATGAATAATATTTTTCTTTTCAGTGCGATATAAATATTGCAAAAATAGAAATAAACAGATTGATGTGTGTGGCAGGGAGCAAAGAGACTGCAGAGGAATGAAAAAAAAAAAGAGCTTCATGAATACCTTGTTGTAGCAAGTGAACTTTCATGGATGAGGAGAATTGTCAGGGAAGCTTAGCAAAAGAACCCCGATGGTGGTTGGGGAAATAAGAGAACAGAGGATGATGCTGGGGTCAAGGGTCAATGCCAAGTCCTTTGCTAAGGATGTTTGTGTTAGGCAATGTATGTGTACATAGATATATGTGTATGTAGTTTATGGACGTGATCAGTTCATCATGGGTGTACTCATGTGCGTGATGGACAGTGTGTTGTAAGGGCTTCAGATCCTTAAATCATAAGTTCAGTCTGTCAGTGAGTTGGCTACCCGGCATTAAGATTTATGTTTTGGACCCTCATCCAGACAACGTGGGGCTGTAAATTGGAATGACTCTTCCGAAGGGCAGTTTCGCAGCCTGGATCAAAACAGCTCTTTTTGATTTCAATATAACTTCTTTTTGAAAGAATTTGTTTCAAAGGAGTGGCCACAAATATATCTATAGTGCATTCGTTCACTGTAGTGTTGCTAACAATGCTAACCACTGAGAAGAATCTACACTTTCTAATATGATGTAACAGACTTCCCTGGAAATGGAACAGTGGTTAGACAGGAGTTTGTTCATACAAAAATATATTCCTGGATTTAAAAGTAAGCTAAAAAGCCAATATTCACAGTGGCATTATTCCTGTGAAAATTAGAGATGCGTTTTATGTGCATGTAGAATATATACCAAGTTATTAATCATAGTTATTCCCAGGTGAGTGGATAATGAGCAACCCTTCCTTCCATTAACTAATATACATGATTTCTAGGATTCTTTGTTTAACAATAAACACGTACTAATGAATTTCCTGTGCCATGAGAAATTCTACTGCCTTGTCTCCCACATGTGTCTAGTCTGGCTGGTTGCCTGGTCAGCATCCTATTTAAGATCCTGCTGTTCTTCCACTCAGGACCATTTTGCAAATAATCATATGGGGAAAATATTAAGATCTTGATACAATATACTGTGGTTGGAAGATATGTGCCTTGTGCTGGCTGGGTATGTGGTGGGCATGACAAACTGGTCTTATCTCCACTCCTTTCTGGCAAGTGCTTATTTCCAAAAGTTCTGTCTCTCGAGTAACTGAGTACCGTAATAAATTGGACAAAGGGTGGACTATTTTTCAAATCATCCGTGATATGTAAATTGTACTAACATTTGGATGGCCCCATCCTGCCAGAGGTCCAGACCCACAGACCTGCAGTCTAGTGCACCTAGCTGCACACCACTGCTTAGGCCCCCCAGAGTGACTCAGATACTTATATTAATTTCATGCTGTTTGGCCTATGCCCCTGGTGCATTGTAGCTAGCTCTTTCATCTTAATTCAACCCATTTCCATTAATCTGTCCTGCCACATGGCTCGTGGCTTACCTATTATTTCCTTACATCTTGATTCTCGGGTGGCTGGATTGCATCTGTCTTGACTCCACTCTCCTTCTCCTACCTATGCTCCGATTTCCCTGCCTACTTCTATGGTGCCTGCCATGGTCAAACAGTCCTTTAGTCACAGCATATAGAAAGACATTCCCACATCAAAAATGATATGGTTTTCATATCCTGTTCATACAAATGGCCTTGGGAGAGACAGCCCTCTCAGCAGAGCTGTATATCTGGCGTACCTCCCATTTGACTTTTTGATCAAATGGGCATCACACAAACCCAGTGTCTAGCACGTAGTAACACACACCTAGTGTCTAATGGGTAGTAAGCACTCTGTAGCTTGAGTTTCAGGATGATCCCAAATGTGCTTGGAGAAGGGTCGAATCAGCATTCACTGGTCTTGTGTGTAGACCTCAGGCTGAGAAGAGATGGCACACAGCCCCTCTGCCCTCTTTCCTTCTCCCCCTCTCCCCAAAACTTAGAGATTATCCTTTTCTTGACTAACTCTGGTACACATTGATTTCTTCTCTGCATGTCCCAGGCAGCTCTTACCTGAAAAGATCTGATCTGCCCGTGGACACTCCCAACCTATTTATATCTTCATTGTGGAATAAGATACTGAGATATTAGTTGGTGTACACCTCTCCCTATTTTTTATCTCCCCATTTTGTGGGATAAAAGGTTATTGCCTATCAAGATAATACTTTCCTGAAAAGTTGTACAGGGCATACAGGAGAAACTACAGGAAGATCAAAGTCCCCTAGTGGTTTAGAAGATTATGAACTGATCAAAAGCTGTGTTGAGTGGAGCAGAATGTTGGAGGGCACAGTGAGAGAGACAGACTCCAAGATCCTAGTGTGTGATGGGGTATGTTGTGGGGTGTGTGTGTTTGTGTATGGTGCATATGTATCTGTGGTATGTGTATAGTGTGTGTCTGTGGTGTGTGTATGGTGTATGTGGTGTGTGTGTATGGTGTGTGTTTGTGGTATGTGTGTGATGTTTGTGTGTATGGGGTGTATATGGGGTGTGTGATGTTTGGTGTGTGTATGGGGTGTGTGTGTGGGTGTGTGTATGGTGTGTGTGTGGGGTGTGTGTGTATGTGTCTGTGGTGTGTATCTGGTGTGTGTGTGGTGATGTGGGAATGTCTTTCTGTATGCTGTGAATAGCAATCTTTAAATAAAGGAGCTGTTTTGGCCCATGACAGGAACCATAGGAAAAGTAGGAGGAGGCATCAGAGTAGGTAGGAGGAGCAGGGCGGAGTCAGAGGGAGACCAAGCTGAAGCCCAAAGGAGCAACATGTAAGGAACACAGGTGAGCCATGGGCCACGTGGAAGACAGATGAATAGAAATGGGTTGGTTTAAGATGTAAGAGCTAGCTAGCAATGTGCCTGAGACATAAGCCAAACAGCATGAACTTAATATAAGTGTCTGAGTCATTTCTGGGGACCTGAGCGGCAGGCGGCTAAGGGGTCTGGGGCTGCAGGTCTGTGAGTCTGGGCCTCTGGCTGGGTGAGACCAAGAAGCTACATTGTAACAGTGGGGTGTGTGTGTGTATGGTGCATGTGTGTCTGTGGTATATGTGTGATGTGTATATGGTGTGGGTGTTTGGTGCATGTGTGTGTGTGATGTGTGGTGTGTGTGTGTTGTTTCTGAGGAAAACACTGCCAGGGCAGCTGGGAAAGATGAGCTGAGTGTTCTGTTGGCAGGCAGTCAGACTCTGAGAGAGATGGATAAATGGAGGGAGGCAGGCGCGCACGCGGGGGTGGAGAGAGAGAGAGAGAGAGAGAGAGAGAGAGAGAGAGAGAGAGAGAGAGAGAGAGAGAGATCTGGCTCTGCTTCCAAGATTTCTTATAAATCTCATAACTCCTGGAGAAGGAGGCAGGTAAAGTCTGAGAGGTATATACCAAAGGACTTGAGTGTTGAGTTGATTTAACTTGATGAAAATGAAATGATTTTTCTGCCTCCAGTGTCATTAGCTCCGAGTCTCTCAAGTACACTTTTTAGACTTTGTTTCTCATCAATATTGCCCCAATATGCTGCCTATCGTCATATAGATTTCCAGCTTTTGTGGTTCCAAAGAGAGATTGATTAAACAGCCGCATTCCCTCTGTGAGGATTAGTAGTTTGGGACCCAGAAGCAAAAAATGTAAAGGATTGCAGTTATTAATGAGGCCGGCAACTTTTATGTGTGAGAAAAGTCACTTTCAGGTTGAAACTAAGAATAGATAATCCATTTTGAGGCATCACAAGATTTCTTGTATCACATTATGAGAAGAACACCTCTCACCCTGTCTGCACGCCACCATAACAGCGCCAGCTAAACTTTTTCCTCATGCTTAGCTGAGTTATTAAAAAGAAAGAATGCCATTACTTGTTCCGTGGTTGATGCCATGGCCGTAGTAATATAATGTCATTTTCGATGAGTCACTATAGGTCTGAGTCTCTCTCAGTAGTTACTCATATAGCAAATGTGGCTGTTATGTGTGCTGGAGTCACAAGGGCAACACAATGCAGAAAAGAACATGGATTATACACTGTGGCTAAGAAAGGAAAGCAGAAGCTTTGGCTTCATATTGGATAAGCGAGAACATAGACAGAAACGTCAGAGTACCCGAATAACCTCCACTCAAGTCTGGAATTTATAAGGACTCGTGAAAAGTACAGGGCATCAGAGGAATACTTATAATTTAGAATAATGAGTGGGATTTGAGTAGAGAGGAAGGGAGAAACATAGCCCATTAGTGTTGAAATTAAAGCCAGTTAATTTGATACTTTAAGATATCTCATATTCATGATATTTTTTCCACCACACTCTGAGCCTCTGTTTAAGGTAGTGTGGACAAGGTAAAATCTTGTCTTTCTTTTTTTCAAGGAGAGATTTAATTTCATTTACTTTCTCTTTAAGTCCCTTTCATGGAAGATTTAACAGACCCAGTGCTGTAAGTCTGAGCCTTCCTCAGAGATGAGGAGTGAGCTCATTCCCGAGCCATCAATGGTCTTCCTAGTCTACCTGTGCAGAAGAGTAATGTCAGCAAGGAAGAGGACAGAACAGGGCAGTGCCAGCAAAGAAGGGGTCACAGCACAGAGCCGTGGTCCAGGCTATTGGCTATAAGATCCTGGATACCAGCAATGTGATGGCGTATAGAGATGGAGACTTCGTTGAGGACATTAGGTCACCATTGGTGCCACAAACAGGGTAGTAGCCTTATGAAAGGGCTTTGTCTTTCTACTTTTTGCTTTATTATGGCAGTGTTCTTTCCTTCTGCCCCAAACTCCATTTTGAAAGTGAACAGCAGATCATACCAGATGTTGAAGTTGTCAGCAATTTGGTCTTGGCCCCTCTACCCTTCCCAAATATAAGGAGCAAATTTTTGCTTTTAAAAGGTGCCCAGTATCAGGTGTGTGTGTGTGTGTGTGTGTGTGTGTGTGTGTGTGTGTGTGTGTGTGTGTGTGTGTGTGTGTATAGCAGTGTAATAGATAAATATCAGGCTACAAGGCAGAGTGAGGCCATGAAATGTGAAGGGCTTGGAAATCAATAGCAACTTTCTGTCCATGTACGGATCAGCAATGACGCCATCACTAAATAGAGAAGGGGCCTAAGGGGTCTGCCAACCAAGCAAGCTGTTACAACACCTAAAACACAATGGCTGATGCTACAGCTGTCCTCTGCTGCCAGGATTCTGTAGCATATTATCCTGTCACTCCAAGTACCCCTTCCCATGAAAGAAGCATGCCCGAGGGTCTGCATTTTCCCAAGGAAACTAAACAAGGTTGTTAGCCGGTAATTAGTATAATATCAAAAGTCTCAGCGCAGAACCACAAGCATCATTGTGGCACGGCCTGATGCTGGGAGAAGAGTGTTTACAGGGAATTTCTGCCAGTGTTGCTGGGTTTACTTGCGAAGGAAGATACTTTAATGACTGATATGATAAGCAATGATTGCAGCCAAAGGATTCATGCCTTGCCGTCCCCAAGATGCTATCCTTTGTCCTCTGTCATAGGTAGTGTGCTGACTAAAGAGTGGCATTTTTAAAAGCATCAACAATGAGTTAAAATAGCTTTCTGATGGAAAACACTTATTGATAGCCTCTAAAAGAACCACATCCTTGTACCTTGCCGGCAGCTGACTCAAGAGAGCAAATGAAACAAAAATTTTAGCATGGGGTCTTTTGCTTGCCTGGTGCCTGAAAATAAATAAGCCAATAAACCCCTAGTGCAAGCTTGTTGGTTCTGTGTCAAGGCTATTATTCAGTGGCCAAGAAGCATGAGCTTGCATTCGTAATGCGCCTTTGCTTTCCAGGCAACATATTTTGATAATTCTTTGACTTATCATAGGAAGAGTAATGCTGAATTCATATCCTGTATTCAGTTGTCATTTACAAGTTCACAGTTATTAGAAGGAGAAATACAGAGAAGCTATGATCAAATACACAGTAATGACTTCATAACTCCAGCAAAATGGATCTACTGAGGACATTCTTGGCTTTAAAGAAAACATACTTGTCATTTGATAAACAGCAACACATGCATGGCAGTCCAAAGCTCTAAAAGTATTAATCATATATACTGAAAAGTAATGTTTCCATCTCTTAACCACCTGACCGTCAAGCGGTGGGTACTAGTCCTTTCTGGTGTTACCTGGTACTGGCTTCAGATGTGAGACTTTGGCATGGCAGGATATTGAACTACTAAACTCTTACATTTCCAGCAGCACACACTGCACCCCTAAGATATTTTTTACTAAGACCCGACTCCTGACACATTGAACAGGAATTCTCCTTAGGCACAGGTACAGGCAAGGCTAGGGAGGAGTCATGGTTGAGGAAGGCATCCATATTGTACATTGTGCCAGTTGATTTTTTTTCCAGGCCTTTCCTTTATTTTAGTAATATTTTGTAAAAAACAACAAAGTACACGGCAATGCATGCATCACCCTTAGAGTCTCCTTCATTATTTTCTGATGGATATCCCAAGAAACCTAGCAAAAGATTGATCTTCCAGATCAGTGCTTAGTCAATTTGTCACCCAGCAACTGATGGGAGCAGATGCAGAGACCCACAGCCCAATGCTTGGCCTTGGGAAACACATGGAAGAGCAGGAAGTCAAGGAGACCATGAGAAGATGGTCCACAAAATCAACCGAGCAGGGCTCACGGGGGCTCACAGAGATGGAAGTGACAACCAGGGACCCTGTATGGGTCTGAGATGGATCCTTGGCGTGTATGTTGTGGTTCTGTAGCTGGGTGTCCTGTGGGATGGAGCAGAGATGCCTTTCACCTGCTCATGGGACCTTTTTCATCCTACTGGGTTGCCCCATTCAGCCTTGATATGAGGATTTATGCCCAACCTTATACCTTGCTATGCCACATTTGGTTGATATCCCTAGAAGACTTGCTATTTTTTTTTTTAAAGAGAAACAGTGAGGGAGAGGGAGAGGTGACCAAAAGATGTAGAGAGAGAGGAAACTGAGATTGAGGTATAGTGTGTAAGAGAAGAATAAATGTTTTGAAAGTTAGTGGTAAAATTTTTTTCTTTTAATTTTGAGAGTATCGTATAATTACATCATCTCCTCTCCTTTCTTTCCCCCAAATTCTTTTATATACTCTCTTGGTTCTTTTTCAAATTCTCTTTTCACTGATTGTTACTGCATGCATATATGTGTATGTATATACAAGTGTGTTCCTAAATAGAGCCTGCTCTGTCTATACAGTGTTACCAGTATGTATGTTTTCAAGGCTGACCATTTGGTATTGTATAACCAGATGCTATGCTTGTTCCTGGGGAGGACTGCCCCCCCCCAATTTCGGTATTCCTGTAGTTCTTTGTGCAGGGTTGAGGCCTGTGGTCCTTCTCTCCTCCACTTTAGCATAGTTCTTACTGTTTCCCTTGTTATCACGTTGTGGCAGTCATGTGAGTGAGACTTTATGGGCACAACTTCTGACGTTATTACAAGACAGTCTCACGGCACATTCCCTGGCCCTCAGGCTCTCACAATGATGTTCCCTGAGCCTTGGGTGGCAGAGGTGTTTTGAGGATGTTGTTGGCATTGGGCTCCACAACTCTGCCTTCTGGTTGCTTGTGGTTTTCTGTATTGGTCTCCTTCTCTTGCACAGAAAAGCTTCCTCGATGAGGACAAGGGCTGTCTGAAGTTACAGAAGTGAAGGACAGCGCAGAGCTGTACTGAGTACTTTTTAGACTTGCCTGTTAGTAGAGGATCATAAAGGATTTGGATAGGCTCTACAGCTAATGGTGGTAGATTTCCGAGAAAAGGTAACCTTTAGGCTAAGTGCTTCAGGGAGGCAGAGCCAACAGGATGCATGTGAGCACAGATAGGCTCATTTGGCTATGGAGGCTGGCCAGGCTCAAATCCACAGGCCAAGGAGCAAGTTTCAGACCCAGAGAAGAGAGGAGCTGGTGTGACAGATCAAGCGGTTGCACTGTTCCTTCAGATTTCAGCAATCAGTCTTTTGTTCAAGCTTCCTGCTAACTAGATGCATTCCACCTACGTTAGAATGGGCAACCTGCCTTACTCAAAGTCCATTGGCAAAAATACTGCTCCCCTCCCCAACACTCTCATAGAATCATCCAGAATAACACTCGATTGAACATCTGAAAAACATGGTCCAGTCAAGTTGATACAAAAGCTAGCTATCACAGAGACATACAAAGATGATGGCAGTTTGAAAACTGAAGCAAAGGCTGGAGTGCTGGATACCGAGAAAGATGATGAAGGCGGGTATTTTCTCCTCAGGGCTTCCAGTCTCAGAGTTTACATTCTGAGGAGTTGCATCCAGAACTGTGAATAAACGCGTTTCTGTTGTAAGCTACCAGATTGCTGCTGTAAAACCTGGAAAATAATATGTAGATAAACTCGTCAGAGGCATAGCTGCTCTCCCTGTCAGGATAAGAGTCTAGAGCACTGCTGAACATGGGCTGCAAAGTTCATAATGCCAGGCATAAAGCTTAGTGTGAAACTGGGAAGAACAAGGGAGGGCAAAGATTAGCTTTGATGTGGGGTTGTCAGCGTCTACCACACACAAAATTCAAAGGCAAGCCATCTGAAAAAAATGGCAGTGTATATTCCAGAAAAAAAAGGTCAACTTCCTTAAGTAGGAAGCTGTGTTTCAAAGTCAGTAAGAAAAATATGTCATCTGAAAGGCATAATTGTGAAACAGTACACAAAAAGAATGATGAATGATCAGGAGACCGACATGTGGCTGGTCCAGCTAAATGGGATGCTGTAGACCTGGAATCACACTCTGGATGCCTTGCTCTCTCAAGGGCATCCCACAGATGCCTGTTAAGATCCATTGCCAGAGGACCAGAGGGAAGGCCTTCACTGAGCCAGATCCAGGAAAGTGGGCACTGTGTGGCTCATTCTCTCAGTGGGAGAAACTGATGCAAATCTAGAATAGAGTTATTTGGGAATGGAAACAACCAATCAGCTACCAAAAGCCATGGGTCTGTTGAAGCCCTTGACCTTCAGCACAATGATGTGTACTGGAAGAACGTGAGAATTCCAGGGAGGAGGAAACATTTGAGGCTAAAGAATAACAGTTTAAGCTGGAGTGAACTGGTTCAGATTATATCAGTGCTTTCCATTTGGGGCTGCATTGTGGAATATTTAACTATGTAAAGATGTGTTACATCTGTGTATGCTGCATTTCTTTAACTATGTAAAGATGTGTTGCTTTGCCGGCCTAAGGCACCTGATTGGTCTAATAAAAAGCTGAATGTCTAGTTGCTAGGCAGAAGAGGGATAGGTTGGGGCTGGCAGGCAGAGAGAATAAATAGGAGAGAAACCTAGGCTCAGGAAGAATGAGAGAAGAATAAAGAGAACCAGGTAGAAAGAAAGGGACATGCCTGGGGCCAGGAGCCAGACAGGTGCCAGACAGACAGTCAGGAGAAGCAGTGAAAGTCAGATCTACAGAAGGAGAGAAAGGTAATAAGCCCTGAGACAAAATGTAGATGAAGGGAAACAGGTTGCGTTATAAGTTCTAAGAGCTAGTGGGACAAGCATAAGATAAGGCCAAGCATTTGTAACTAATAAGTCCCCATGTCGTGATTTGAGAGCTGGTTGGTACCCCTCCCCAAAAAATAAGAAAAGAAAGCTTGATACAGGGGTGGGCATTAGAATCCTTAAAGAGCCTTTTAAGCACTCCATTGCCTGGACTGTTCATAGCAGCACCATTTGTAAAGACTCTGAACTGGGAGCAATCCAAGTGTACATCCATAGTCATATGGATAAGTAATTAGGGTGCATTCTCTTAATGAAGCACCATTCAGCAATGAAGATGAAACATGGTCTACTTCCAACAAGAGGCAAATCTTTGAAGTCAATTATGGAATGCAAGAAAATAGAGGAGAAGCCCCTCCCCCTTATGTTTCCATAGTTAGGCAAAGTGTTAATGACACAAGGGAGGGACTGGGGGTGAGACATGTGCACGAATACTTTCTTTGCTATCTGCATTTTTATTTCCTGTAAAACCAATCTAAAATCAAATGTCTTCTGCTGCCTGAGTGCTCCCTAGCAAGGCTCCAGAGTCAGTCCCCAGAAGTGCAAAGCAGAACTTTACATATTAAGTAGCTATCTTGGTTCTGTTTCCTATTGTTATGATAAAAAAAAATACTCTGACAAAAGCAAATTAAGTAGGGAAAAATAGTTTATTCCAGCTCAAAATTTCAGGTAACAGTCTGTTATGGGACGGAGATCACAGCTTCAGGTACTTTGAAGAATTGATCATGGTCAAGATCCCAAAGCAATGAGTTAATGTGTGTAACTAGTTATCAGCTGGCTTTCTCTACCCTTACGGTTCAGAATCCTGTGCCTAAGGAACAGTGGGAAGATCTATCCACTTCAGTGCGTTTAAGACAATCCCTTAGCAGACATGCCCACAGGCCCACCTGATCTAGATAATACCTCGCTGAGACTCTTCACTGGCGATACTTTGATGTATCAAGTTGACAACTGGAACAACCCGTAGTGTACTGTGTGCATGATTTAATTACATCATCCACAAAGACGGACAAAATCACTCAGAACTAGGAGGAATGGTAGGCTTGGAAGGGCGAGTGAGGGTGCTTTGGTTGTGGTGTTCTATCTACTGATATCTGTGGTGTTCATCTAGCTCTGTACTTTTATGAAAATGTATTGATCTGTATTCCAATGTGCCTTTTTCTGTGCATATGTTTTGTGTCAAAAAAGGCTAAAATTATTTTTTAAAATTTCTAGTTCTATTAAGATTAAATTAGAGTGTGTCTGGGGGGTGTCCTAGGTAATTTTTACTGTGTTCCAACTTAATTTGTGTTTGGGATTGCCACTGCTGTTTGTCCTGTAGGCAGAGGAGCCAGACACCAATATAGGATGACATCATATATCTAATCTTATCCCCCATTGAGGATGTTGATGCCCAGAATAAATAACTTCTCAAGGTCTCACCAGCCATGCCAGAAGTACAGCTGGCTCGGTGGAAGCATTGAGTTCCTCAGTTCATGCTGTTCCTGTGGTGGGATGTTACTTCTGAAGGGATGGTCACCTTGCAATGATGATCCCTCCTTTCCATCCACACTCCCCTAAGTTACACACCTTGTCACCTTCTCATTCTTTCCCCCTTAGATTCCTTCCTTCCCTCCCTCCTCCCTCCTTTCCTTCCTTCTCTTTCCTTCCCTCTCTCCCTCCTTCCTTCCTTTTTTACCCTCTCCCTTTCTTATCGTATGATAGTCACAGTTAGTTTGAAAGGGTACCTTCTCTGTTTCCCCCATTTTTCATTTCTAGTCGAGACGACAAGTTAAACTATGCCAGGATGCTTGGGACTTGCTGTGTAATTTCTTTGCAGAGTAATTGGGCTTGAGAAGAAACTCCACAGTATGTATAACACATCACCCTGGTGTGTTCATGAGATGACTAACAAACCCATCAGAATATGACCTATTTGGGTAAATTTTATGGCGATGCAGGCACATCGTTTGTGTACTATTGACCTCTTGCTGCTGTGGCACTCACAGAGTAGAATGATTAAAAACAAGACTATATGGACCACTGTGACCACCTTGGCTAGCTGGCCTCAGGGAAAGACTCTGCCCAACCTGTGTCTAACTCAGGATGAGCTCAAGGGCAAAGCTGATGTACAGGTCCCCTACAGTGCCAATTTCTTCTGCAATTCAGGTTCTTCCTGTAGTGAATGTGAGGCAGGAGGGCGCATGGAAATCCCATCACTCAGGTCATTACTGACTCTGATAGCACATGGTGAGCCATGGCAGGGCAGGGACAGCAGTCCTCATTGAATATTCATTGGTTCTTTGGCAGTGGAGGGGACATTCTTCTCCTCACAGGAACAAGTGATATATTACGCATTGAGTTTTTTCTGTGTACACGCATCAAGGTAGCCCCATCGGATGTGAGGCTGACATGTCTATGCCAGGACACATGAGGATGCAGGTTGGGATGGCTGACAGGCCACAGCACAGGGCATATAGGATGTAAGTTTTGTTTCCTTTGCTGCACATTGATTTTGCATTGAGGAAGAAACTTAAGGTTTCTGGGCTCAAAACAGCAAAATCAGAAATTGACTGTCAGTGGCAGAGGTGATAGATGGAGCACTGCCTAGCCGACATGAGACCCTGAATTCAAACACAGACACACAGACACACACACATACACACACACAATGGCTAGAGAGGGAGGAAGAGAGGAAGAGATAGAGGGAGAGAGAGCTTTAACTTTAAATTTAGAGCATCCTGGCATTGTCGTACACTTGTAATACTAGCACTTGGGAAAGTAGGGCAGGAGGATCAGGAGTACAAAGCCATCCTTGGCAACACAATCATTGAGGGCAGCCCGGAGATGTCTGGGTATTGAGATTTGATGGAGAAACAACAGAAAAATATCCCTAGACTCACCTCAACTCTTATCTCAGCACCAGATCCAGGGATTAGCCAATCTTAGGCAAGAGAGGCTATTGTGACGGTGAGAATATTGCAGCTGAGGCCAGTGGTGAGTACTACCATATTATGTCTGGGTAGTCACTCGATGCACGAGAGCTGGCCACTAAAGGCCACTGAGACAGTAGTCAGGGGTTCTGAGAGTATTAAAGCCAATAGGTACCATACACGCCTGGCAGAAAACCATAGCTCAGTAGGTAGCTTAAGTAGGCTCCAAGTGTTTACTTTCATAGTGATCATAGTGACCAACAGGACATGTGACCAATGCCTTAAGTCTCACCATTTGTGAAATGGTGTCATAAAACCTGCAAAGGCTAAGTCTTGGGGTGGGGATGTAGAGAGATGATTCAGCTTTTAAGCATGCGAATTGCCCTCACAGAGGTAAGAGACTCCATTCCCAGCACCCACATGTGGCTCACAACCATTTATAACACCATTTCCAGGAGATCTGACACCTTCTTCTGGCCTCCACAGGTACCTGACATTTGGATACAGCCATGTGTGCAGAAACACTACCCATACACAAGAAATAAATATAAAATTTAAAAGGGTCAAGCCACTGGCCAAAGAGAGGACAGCAGTGGTACCTGAACCCATGTCCTGTTTGCCCACCTTAGTTCAAGATGATGTGTCTTTGTCACAGCTATGTATGTATGTTCATGGCCATAGAAGGCAGCCAAGCAACCTGTTCCACTGATGTCTGCCAGTCAGTCCCTTAGGTGAGTGTGTCAGTGTGTGTGCACAGGATGAGGGAGTGTGGGAGTTGGGGGAAATATAAGGGGGACCTAGACCATTTCCCTGAAGAGAGAGAGTGCGCGCAGAAATCCAGCCTGAGCTGGATTCTTGGTTTGGGTGTTTTCCCAGGCCCAGGGGCTGTTTCTAAATTAAACTCTCCCTGGCCATCTAGTAACATAGAACAAAGTAACTCTTGAGTGACTTAATTGTAAATGAATCAGAGACAGAGAGAGATTAAAGTTTCCCTCATATACACAGGAGTTAAAACAATATAGTTTCCAGAGAGGCTGGCTCCTGTGGACAGTTTCCACCAAGCCAGCACGTCAGAGAAAGACTCAGTCTCAGCCAAACCCCAAGCCCTGTTGGCCTCTTTGCCACAGCTTTGCTGAACTCAGGAGGAATCCATCTTCATAAATTCCTGCTGGCTGTCAGAACAGAGAGCCCATTTCTGTGCAAATGATTCACTGTTAGGATTTGTGCCACTTCCTCACAGTCTGAGGGACTCTATATTATTTTTTACGTCAGGTCCTGTGTAGTGTTTCAATGAGTCTTTCCTCCTGTCTCTACCCCCACCTTTGCGAACACATTTGAAACAGGGGCTACCTTTGAGCTTCCTTTGGATCTCCCTTTCAGCCTCTAGTGACCTATCTGGGACGGGCAGAGCAGCCCGTCAAGATGGCACCATCATGGAGGATGGGAGCACATGGAGCACCGTGGAGCTGGCTCTTCCACCACATCCCTGTGGGTTCAGCCTTTCCCCCACATTGTCTCCTCTTCTGCTTGAACAGAGAAATCACTGTGGCCATAGCTCCTTTCTGGGAACCCGCTTTTAAAAACACATCAGTTAGGAGATGATTAGAACGATTTGGAGTATCTCGATCCTTCTCATCACAAGTGCGTGTGGCAGTTTAGTCAAAAAAAAAAAAAAAAAAAAAAAAAAGAAAAAAAAAAAAGAAAGCAAAAACACAGAGGACCAGCACTGTGTCCCCAAGCATGTGGCAGAAGAACAGTGTTTACATGGAGCAAACAGGCTGACTGATGCGTAAACACACCACAATCGGGGCCAGCTAGCCTTGGTGTGCTCAGCTGCAGACAATTCTAGTCTCAAGGTAGGGGAAATGAAGATCCAGAGCCGGGAAAATAGACTTCATCTCTTTGCATTTTAATGCCAGTGGATACAGTTTCCAAAGCCTGGCTACGGTGCTTGCCAGTTCCTTTGCATTTGGCTTTGGGTTTTAACGAGTGCCCAGAGTGTCGTCTCACAAGCTTTCTGCTGAGCATCTAGACAATGTCTCTGGGGTGCTGTGCTGCAGCAGCTACCGCACAACTGCAGGACATCCCAGAGGCTTCTACTGAGCCACTTCTGTTTGTTGCCTCCCTCCTGGCAGGCAGTTGGATGTGAGAGTGGAACAGATTTCAGAGGATGTGCGTACCAACCTGTGAAGGCTTCCGCTGCGTCGGTGGCATATGCTGACTTAGAACAGTGCCCATTTAACAGGCTGTGCAGGCTCAGAAAAGGATTCTGACGTGTGGTCGCCCTGACATGGTGCGGTTTGTGTGGAAGCCATGATAAAGTTGAGCAGCAGATGGAAAACTCCGAACCTTTTTATTGGCCATATGTCACTTTTGAGTGTTGGCCAACAAACTAAATTTGTAGCTAATATATAATGACTTAAGCAGAAAAAAAAAAAAGAGCAGCTGTGCTTTTATTCCTGAAGCTGTTCCTCCAGGCTCCCGTAGCTTGCCAGAGTTCCTGGACGCTCTCCTTTGACCTTGTGCTGTCTCCCTGTATCATCCCCAGGTGGCTTCATCTCCACAGCCCCATGTGTGAGCCACCTCCAGCTTGACCTGTTCCTCTCCTGCTTTTTCCTTTGAAGGCTGAAGTGTCAGACTTTTTGTTATTACAACAATTTTTCAATTTGATAGAAAATGCTCCAAGGAACTAGGCATCAGTGTCCTGGCTGCTGGACAGTGACTTCGGTCTTCTTTGATGCCTCCACCATTGCCAGGCTCTTGCCATTTCTTCTGGGTGCCCGGGGCCTGGGATCGCTTCCTGCTCAATCTGAAGTTGACGTGTGGGTGGGCAGCACTTCCTGATTTATGAGGTTGTGACCTGGGAGGGAACTCTCCTGGAAAAGTGCCACTCTTTTCCTGTCAGAATCATGAAGGAGGAAATGATGGATGTTAGGAGTAAAGAGACCAGGCTGTCTTCTGGCTCTTTATTCTTTTTGGCTCTTCTGTCCCACATGTGGAAGTGCCAAGACTCCATCTTCAGCTGCCACAGACAGACTGGCTGGGCTCGTTCTTTTGGCCTCCCAGGAGAAGAAGTTCCTTGTTTTAAAGTGTGGGTTATTCACTTGTTTCTGAGCTTGATACTGGGAACAGCCAAGAAAGGAGAGGGGGCCATATGAATTTAAGTTCACAGACCTGCCAACTGCCAACTCAACAATTCAGTCAGGAGTGTGCCATTGCGTGTAGTTTTCTGATTGCGAAATGACTCCGTAGCTGACATCTTAACCAACTCCAACCCTAGTTTCTGTATGTTAATTCACACAAAATTCAGCCATCTCACAATGTTATTCGAAAGTCTGAGGGCAGGATCATGAATAAAACTACAGCGGAGCGTGTCAAATGGACGATTTCTGCAACATCTGGAGTAAAGCACATTAAATAGGGAATAAAATTCACATTCATCATGGATGCTTGCACTGACTTTCTGTTTTTATGAAGAGAGGAAATAGAAACATCTTTCCTGTGGGGATCTTCAGTTATCTCTTCCTGTGCTAGCCTGGACACCTCACAAAGAACTGTAGTTTTGGTTATGTATTTTCAGGAGTTGACTGACCTTTTAGGTCTGAGTAAGATATTTTTTTTGTCCTGAAGCAACTTAACTTTGGGGAATTTACAGTGTGGCTAGAATGGCTGTGTGAACTGACAGGTGTGCATGGCTAACCATCACAGCATCTTTCGCACAGGCAGAAGATTGGAAACCACCCAAGTGCTCATCAAGGAGAGTAAAGTCATTGCATAGCCACATGGTGGAGTGCAGCTGTGTAGAACAATGATGGCCTCCATCCTCAGAGGGCCGAGCTCCAAGGCATATTCCAGTGAAAACCAGACACCGAAGAGTGTCTATGTCCACACAGTATTTGTTTATGCTCAGAAAAAGACTCTTGGAAAGATATATAAGAGACTAGGTAGAAATAATATGAAAGAGAAATCTAGGTGAGACAAGAGGGTAGTGATTTCTTAATCTCTTGGAATCTACTCTTTGTACCCTCTGTTCTGAAGGATGCTTTCTCTCCTGGCTCACCTCTGAAATATTCTAAATGCCCAAACCTCCAGCTTCCTTGATTTCTCTGTCCGATGTTGACCATGTTTCAGCATGAAGCAATTTCAGTCCAATCTAGTCCAAAATTTTGCTGCTCAGTAGCCCTGTGTGCTGGAGGTGGAGCTTAGTTCTCTGACTGCCCACTGTCATATTACAGTGCCTGTGTGGGAGGTGCTACAATCTACATTTTCCAAGTGAGGAAGTGGGGTGCAGAGGAGTGATGTTGTCTTGATTTATGTGGGTCTAAAGTGTTGGTGTCAAGATTTGAACTCCATATAGCTTATCCCCAGTGTAAATTTAGCATGATGTTTTATGTGTGGGCCACACAGCACCACTTCCCCATCCCTTCTGCTGTCCTCAACTCTGCATTGGCTTGTTTCCACCACAGTCTCCATCCTCATGGGCACACATGTTTACTGGATCTACTTTCTTCTCTAACAAGAGTGTATCCAAGGTCCCATCCCATCTTTACCTCTCTAGCACCTACTTACTATCATCTTAGAAGCATTTTGACTCACCTTCCAAGCCTGTGCCTATGTACTCAGACACCTATTTCCACCCATCTGTTGGACGTTTCGTCTTGTTGAAACCCAAGGAACATCTTGCCTATGAAGTGTTTTCCTCATTGACATTTACCCCAAAGGAATCAGCTGAGTCTTTAGTCCACATTAGAAGTGTCAAGATGCTGGCTCTAAGATTAGTGAATGAATCAGAAGCACTATCAACAGAGTAGATGAACTTGGAAGCAGAAATGAAAGGCAAGCAGGCAAGCAGGCAAAGCTATCTTCTTCTTTCATGACCTTTTATCCAGACTCTCGCCATTTGGTGATGCTTGCATTCAGGGTGGGACTTCCGGAATCAGTTGAAGCAATCTCTTATGGACAGGCCCATAGGCCAACCTGATGTAGACAATCCATCATTAAGGTTCTCTTCCTAGGGGAGTCCAGGTTGTTTCAAGTTGACAATTAAATCTAAGCACAACTCTACCCCTTGTCAACTTGACACACAAACATATCACTTAAATACCATAACCTTTTACCCCCTTCTCCTCTCATGTTAATTATCTAATTCTCTTTTTCTTTTCCCTCCCTCCCTCCCTCCCTCCCTCCCTCCCTCCCTCCCTCCCTCCCTCCCTCCCTCCCTCCCTTCCCCATTCTCTCTAATACTGGAGGATGAAACCCAGTGCCCCACTACTGATCTCCATCTCCAATTGTTTTCCCCTTTTAAGTTAAAACAAAAAACCCAATGGAAAAAAGTGTTCCTAAGTTGCTCAATCAGGCTTTGAACTCATACATCCCAGGTAGCCTCTGGTCCTTGTAATCCTCCTGCCTCAGACTTCATGAGCTATCATGCCCCATTCCATCTCTAGTCTTCTTCTTCTCCAACAATAAGTAACCCTCATCTAGTCCGGCACCTGTGAGATTAGTGTGAATACTGGAAAATGCCAACAAGGGCTTCAAAAATGATACTTCATAGATAAAATGGCCAAGAGTCCAAGTTACTATAAAAGGGCTAATTCTCTGTGGAGTAACTCTAAACCTAACAGAGTCTGAATAAAAATACTCAGAGCTATTAAATATTTTCTGCATATGTGGAATGAGAATTTTAGCGGAAAAACAAACACACTAAAGTATCCAGGAAAATTCAGAAAAGGAGGAATGAATGGGAGGAAATCCCTCCTGCTGCTCACACTCTAAAGTGATGGTTAGTAACACAGATTCATATCTGTGTGTGAATACACAGAACCATAGGATCAACGCAACTCAATATGACCTTGGTACTGTTGAGAATTTAGTGCTTAATAAAGGTTGAATATCTTCATCAGTGCAGAATAGTTTTACAATTCAATAAATAATGCTGGGACAATTGAGTAGCCATCTGGAAAATAATAAAGTTGTATTTCTCCAACTCTTCCTAACAAAATGAGTGCCAGATGGACTATCAACACAGAAGTTTAACTATCAAGGGTTTAGGAAAACATTGAAAAACTATTTAATGGTCTTGCAGTTGAGAAGGCCCTTTGAAGCATGATAAAATTCAGGAGCCATAAAAGGAAAGATTAATACATTTGGCCATAAAAAATCAAACATTTCTCCATGGTAGGAAACACTAAATAAAGTCAAAAGAAAATTCATGTACAGATAAAAAAATATTTGTAACAACTAAATCAGATGAAAGGTTAAATTGTTAAAATATAACAAACTTCTAGAAATCAATAGAAAAAAGATCAACACTGTATCGGAAAACATGCCTGAATCTTTCACAACTGGCATGTATAATTAAAATATTTAAAAACTAATAGTCCAAGACTTTATAAATGTATTTTTGACCATCTCGTTTTGACAAGCATTTAGGGAACTATATACCGGGATGGAAAGTAGTAGAATTCTGAAAGGTGATTTTCAGAATCTATCAAAATTTGCACCGTGGGAAACCCTTTACATATCAACTGTATAATGGGAATGTCTCTTCCCATCACAGAGACTCTTACAATTAAATAGACCTGTGCCTGAATAAATACATATATATTTCTTGTAACATTGAACTTGGTAGTGTAGCCAGAAGTTTCCCTGTGTCACACAGCCACTTGGCTTCAAATAAACACACAGAGGTTTATATTAATTACAGGCGGTTTGATCTATGGCTCAGGTTTCTTGTTAGCTAGCTCTTGCATCTTAAATGAACCCATTTCTTTTAATCTATGTTTTTCTATATGGCTTGTGGCTCACCTGCATTCTATTACATCTTGTTCCCTAGGCAGCTGGCTGCATCTGCCTTGACTCTACCTTTCTTCTCCTCTCTCTGCTTGAATTTCCCACCTGGCTGTAAGCTGTCTTACTACAGGCCAAAACATCTTCCTTATCAGCCAATGAAAGAAACACATATTCATAGAATACAGAAAGACATTCCACATCATGGTAGTATGTTTTATCATTTAAAACATAGAAGAAAAAGTAAGGTAAGAAGAAAACAAAGCCCAGAGCCTGTTTGCTACATTCCCCTTGTGTTGCCATGTTTGTCTCATATCAGGATGGGAATGTTTGTACTCTTTTAGCCTGCCTTCTATTCTCTCTATTCTCCCTACACTCTGGCTTTGTTGTGTCTTGCACGGTCCCATTTGAGATCCTGTTCCTCTCTGTGCTGGGCCTGTTGCTGATAATACCCTTTGTCACAGCCCCTCACTTGTCCTCATCTGGCCTTTATGCATCCTCCATCTGAAGGTATTGCTGGATCCTCCAGCTGCAAGTCTACCTTCTCTCTACTTTTTTTTTTTTTTTTTTTTTTTTTAACTTGTTTGGTCTTTGTGTGGCAGGGGAGGGGCACAAACATACCAGGACTTGCACATGAAGCTCACTGGACAACTTCTTTGTGGAAATCCACCCTCTTCTTCCACCTGGTGGGTCCAATGTGGTCAGACTTGGTGGCAAGTGTCTTCACCTGGTGAGCCATGCCACTGGACCCTGCTCTTATGTTTTATATCATCCTTTTGTCACAGGAATTTGGGGTAGCCTCTTTAATAATAGTGACATCTTGAGGCTCTTCCTTTGATGCAGCACAACATACTTTAGACAAAATTAGCCTAAATTTTATACCCAAGACAAAAATAGCTTCTTTGTTCTACTTTGATTGCATAATTAATATGCACATATATTAAAAACTGGAAAACCTCAGACCTGGCTCCCATATGTGTATATACTTGTGATATATGTGGTGTGTATGTAAAAGATAAAAGAAAAATAGATTTCTTTGTGTAGAACTCTTAGGCAAAGGATATACTTATGTCTAAAGTTGGTATGTGTTATCAAACTGATCTCTGGAAAGATTCATAATTTATTTAAAAACATTAACTGAGACTCTGGGATGTGCCAAGAACCATGTGCCAGGTCTTTGTGGAGTCTGCTATGTTGTTGAAGAAAGAGTCATAGTATTGTTGAGTTTGTAAAGATGAATTGACTCAGTTGGAAGTTCAAGGATGACTTCCTGAAGGAAGAAGGATTATAGGTAAGGCCAAGGGTCAAGCAGGGGTTAACTGAGTAACGAGGGAGGTGAGTGCTTTGTAGCTGACTCATATAAACACAGCTACAAAAGGAAATGAAGAAAACTTGCTTGGAAATGGGTAAGGGTGGACTGGCAGGTTGTAAGGAAGAAGAACCCACCACAGGTGGGCTCAGGGGTCATGACAAGGATCCCACTTGATTTTTTTTTCTAATTTTTAATTTTTAAAGATTTATTTATTTATTTTATGTATATGTGTGACTTGAAGCCAAAAGAGGGCACCAGATCTCATAGGTGGTTGTGAGCCACCACGTGGTTGCTGGGAATTGAACTCGGGACCTCTGGAAGAGCAGCCAGTGCTCTAGCCACTGAGCAATCTCTCCAGCCCCCCCCCACTTTATTTTTAACAGGAAGAAGAAGGTCTGAATATCATCTTTAAATCTTGAAAGGTAATTTTTGCTGAGTAGAGAAAACTGAGTAGCAGAGGCTAGATGGAAGACAAGTTGATAAGTGTCAATCAGGAATCCAGTGATGAGTGGCAGACCTTAAACTAATCTGAGTTACAAACAGGCATGGTCAAGGCAGGAGTGTAGGACAGTAGATCATTTTATGATTTTTTTTGAAAATAAATATATTTGTTTTTATCTTTGTCAATGTAAAGGTGTGTGTATCGGTTACAACATATAGTATACATATAGTATACATGATTCAATGTTTATATAACATATAGTATATATAACATATATAATGCCCCTTCTTTTGATAATGACTGAGGTTGAACATCTCTTTGTATTTTGTTGTCTAACTCGTTTTCACTTCTTTTGAATTACTGTGTGTACCCTCTAGCTATTTTCCTACTGAGGTGTGTAATCTCTTTCTTTCAGAAGGCTGTCAAAGATCCCATGCTACACTTTCATTATCATGTGCTGTCTCCACTGACGGATGAGAATTTCTTAGGTTTTATTTATCACTTAATTTAATATGCAAATAAATGATTATCATATTGATAAAAGACAGAGCTTAATGGGAATCCAAGTGCAAAATCAAAGCAAGATTAAACCAACTTAAAATACCTAATGAATAACTGACAGTCAACAATATACATGATATATGTTGTCTCATTTGCGGAGTTTGTGTGAGTGTGAGTGTGAGTGTGAACCATGGCCAAATAAGATAGTCTTTTCCTTCATTATTTCTGGTTTGGTATGATGCTTAAAAGTCTCCCCCATCTGAAAGTTATAGTAAGTTATCTTGTGCTACTTTACAACCATATATTTCCAGGCTCTATCAAAGAACATGCAAACCAGACATCTTTACTCCATTCTCCGTCCTTTCCAGTCCCAGCTTTACCAGATGGACAATAAAACAGCAGTGTGGAGATGGTGCTTCGGATATAAAACCAGCAATGTAAAACTGGCCCTGTGTCAGCTTTTGCTTCTCTGAATGGCTTTGACTTTGCAGGATCAAAGTCTTCCCTAGGTTAAGGTGGAACTTCTCTATATGGGGAAGGGGCTACCAGATCATGAGTTTTCTGAAGGCAGAAAACACGTCTATTTAACTTTGAGGGGACGTATGTGGCTGGGCCTCATTAACAGCCTCAGCAGAATAATGTTTTAAGGCATCGCTCCCGTGATGACAGCTCAAATTCTCAACACAGTGAGGAGGTAGTGTTCCTCAGTGCGATGAGGCAGTTAGGGCAAGTAAGCGCTCATCAGGAGCCACACAGCGTGGCAAACTCAGCGCACAGCAGAGCAGCATTTCAGATTACTCTCTCACTGCTCCCCTAAACTCTCTCCAAAGAGAGTAAAACACATAAGAAAATACAACCCTGTCTCTCAGAAGTACCAATAATAGGGATGGTGTTTTTCTTCAAATTTCCCTTAAGTGTTTACATTCATCAAGTTTGTATTTTTCACGTTTTATCATGGATTTCTGGGTATAACAGTCAGTCAGTGCTGGCAGAATCCACGAATGGGTAGAAAGCTTCTGATACCTGCTCATGCAGTACTTGATTGTATGTATGTATGTATGTATGTATGTATGTATGTATGTATGTATGTATGTATGTATTTTTAAAATTGATTTATTTAGCTTTTAAATTCTTATTTTCAACTTTTGGGGAAAAACTGGATTCTGTTGGAAACATACCATATTACACAGGCTATCAGGTCAAGTTTTTCTTAGATTCTCTGCAAAGCATTTATTTATTGAAGCAGCACCGTCTTAAGTAACTTCTTAGCAGAGACTCAGGAGAACATGTTGCAATGAGTCACTGGTCTGGGTGGGCTGAAATTCTGGCTTTAGCCTTTCTGTTCTGGGTGAACAGCAGGCCCCAGTTCACTAAGAGCAAAGCTTTCAGCTGTAAACCTGTAGGTAAGAATGACGCTTACCTCTTCTCTGAGCAAAACGATGCAGGGAAATGAGATGCTTACATAATACCAAAGTCCAGTTGAGCAGTTTTTGTCTCAAGGAGAGAGCAGTTTTGAACCTCTGTTTCTTCATCTGAAAACATTACAGAAAAGAGCTCTAGATGATTTGGGTAGAGCAACCAGTCCAGGTGTCTGGTAGATGTTCACATGATTGGTATTAAGAGAACATAATTTTCCAGCTGTCAAGCTACTTCAGGCTTCCCGTCTCTCTTGATCGGGAAGATTCCTTGAGCATCAAGGACAACAAAAGGCAGACTTTGTCCTGATTCCTTGCCACAGTAAAGTTCTCAGAATGTAGGTTCCTTGCTGTTTTGAAAGGCAGGATGATGGCTCCCTGGTATCTCCTCAAATGTTGCAGCCTGTGAGTTATGGCTTCCGCTGACCTCTCTGCAGGGTTGGGACAATGGCAGGCAACATCTGTGGTCCACAGAAAAGAGGCAGCAGATCAAAGCTGCAGCTGGGTTAATGATGCTATGGTGTTCCTGTAGCTGTCTTGAGAGTGATAAAAAAAAAGAGAGAGAAAAAGTGAAATAAGGAAAAATATCCCAAACTCCCAAACAAAGGCAGATGTTTTGTCTTAGAAAAAAAGCGTGAAAGACATCAATTCAGAAATTTGACAGACTCACAGCAAAATGAATGCTTAACTGGAATAAAACAAATTAAAAGACATTTCACAATAAGATTGACCTCCTCAGTGATATAAAATCGAAATCCCTCTCTATTCCTAAGCTTCTCACTTTCTTCCTTTCTTCAGTATAAAAACTACTCCTATTATTACCCAACAGGCTTGGGATGGGCTGGCCCACAAATGTGATGGATGGAACCTCCTCTTGGGAGTTTTAGAAATTCTGTTAACTTGTCTGGCTGCAGTAGAGACCAAGGTTAGTGAGTCTAGGGTGGTGACAATGTAAGGAGGGAATGGCTCCCTGTGTCTGCAGGACAGTGCAGAGAGCCCTGAGATTTGTGAGCATATGTTTCTACTCTCACTGGGCCCCTTGCTCAGGTGCGGCTGTGGGAAAATAACTGTCCTTTTCATTCAGTCTTCAAAGTCCTGCAGGGCTTTGCTGTGTAGTTGTGCTGGTTAAATAACTGCTCTGGGACACGTGGGACTTCAGTGCAGACTGTGTGTCCTCTCTGCCAAGACTCTGCCTGCCTGAAGGAGTGACTTTTTGAATTAGGGGCTCTCTTAAAATGGGACAGAGGTGAGATCTTGGAAGCTGAAAGCTAAACAGTGCAGATATGGTTACAGTGGATCCAGGCTGGCGTAGGTCAAAAGAAGTCTGGGCATCTGGAAAGGTTCAGAAAGTGGAAAGGAGTATCCGGGGAGGGAGCAGGGAAGGGGTGCGCAGAGCATAAAGGGAGTATCCTTCCTCTCAATGCCAAGGTGACTTGGGGTTTGGCCTAGCCTTGGTCCCAAGATAAGGTTCAAAGAAAGCAGAGCTCCACCCATCCCTTGCTACAGGCTGTTGGCAGATTCTGGGTGCCATCGAGAGTACACATAGGGGGAGGCTCTGGAGAGGTTGAAGCTGGCAGGCTTGGAGAAAGGGATAAAAGTAGAGAAGAAAATGAGATATAGACACAAGGTCTCTGTTTTTAGGTAATGAGTAGCTGCAACTCATCTACTCCTATGTTGTCTGGACTTTCTCTCTTACAGCGTCTACGCTCCACAGTAAAATGGTTCCTCCTGCCTGCCTGAGTCGGATACACTGACTTCCCATTTGGTGTGAAGATGCCATAGGGCAGAAAGATGCACCATGGGAACATTGCAGTGGTATTAAAAATGAATAAAAATGAATAAAGAGAGAGGAAGTAAGCCTTTTTTTTTTTTTTTTGAAATTTCCTAGTTCAGCTTTCGTCAGCCAGTCAGGTGGATCATGACCTGTGCACAGGAACAGGAAATAACATTTGACTTTAGAAAAGACTTCAGGAATGACGTAGAGAAAGACTGATCAGGTTCTAGACCAGTAAGAGCTTCTAGACCAGTGATTCTCAACCTTCCTGACACTGTGGCTCTTTATGTCGTGGTGACCCCAACCATAACATGACTTCATTGCCACTTCATAACTGATTTTGCTACTGTAGTGAATCATAATGTAAATGTGTTTTCCAATTGTCTTTGGTAACCCCTGTGAAAGGGTGTGAAAGGGCGGATCCCTGCAGGTAGGAAACCACTGCTCTAGGAGAGTGTCCCTGGTGTTCAAAGATAGGATGAGGGCTAAAAAGGAAATAAATAAACCTCTCTTCAAAGCATACTCAGGCCTTCCATATCTGGGAAAAGGGGGTTGATTTTATTAATGGAAGCCACAGGAGGCAGTCAATGGCAGCTTTAGGGGAGGTACTGTGTGTGTAGTGCTTTTTTTTTAATTCCAGGGATTGAGAATAGGATCACTGCCACAGTTTAAAGCCAAATTTGAAGCAAGCTTTAATTAAGTACTGGTTAGGTAGATGGGCTCTGGTCAGGTTCTCCAGAAATGGCTCTGAGTCACGGTTTTCAGCAGCGTAAGAGGGAAAAACTCATAATTCATTGCATTTCCCATCAGGTCTAATCAGGGCAAGCATACATCCTGATGTACCTCCAGCCTATATCCGATCAGGGGCAAGCATATATCCTGATGTATTTCCTTCCTGTGAACTTCCTGCCCACATGGGATCAAGCACATGCAGTTCTGTTGGGTCAAACAAACTTGTTTAGGAGAGTGAAAACATGTGGCTTGTTATCTCCCATAATCAACAGCCTCCAGTACTTCAGGAACTATCTATCTGTCCTTGGGCAAGGGGCTTGCAGATCAGAGGCGATTTTGTTTCATGGATCTCTAAGACAGAGTAATTAAAACATAAAATGTAACTTTGGCTCTCACAGTTTGGCTTGGAAGTAGGTTGGGAGAAGACCTTGACTCTACTTTGAACTTAGACAAAATACTTTATTCAGTGACATATGTTAAGAAGGAGCCAGGAGAAGGGCCTTATTACAAGCTGACTCCATACCCAACAAGGTCAGCTATAAAACCCAAAAGCCACTTTCCCAGCTGCTAGGACACATAGTGTACCCAGTACTCTGCCAGTGTTTAGAGGCTTTCATGTGGCTGGGAGCCGTCCCGGGGTAACATGGTGTGGGGTCCCAATAAGATCATAGCAGGAGAGTTTCCCTCATGGCTCCAGGCCAGGTGGTGGGCTCTGTTTAACCAAATAGGCCCTGTTATGGCTCAGTATCAATTATCATGGGTCTGAGAATCAAACGTCTGGGCAAATCTGGGGACACTTCTAAGGGAAGTTTAGCTGAGAAGGGAAGACCCATTTATTCTATAGGCTGGGACCTTAGACTAAACAGAAAAAAAAAAAAAAAAAAGCATTTGTAACTGTTCTGTTTCCTGATTGTGAATGCAATGCGATCGGCCACCTCACACTCCCCATGCCATGCCTTCTCTGCCGTGATGCACTGCACTGATGATTCTGAGCCAGACAGTAGTCCTGTTCTCTCCAATACCGCTGCTTCTTAAAAGTTGCTTACTTATTATTTTGGGTATGTGCGTGGTATGGTGTGCATGGTTGGCATGCCTGTGGAGGGCAGAGTTTATGAGTTTCTATGTGTGCATGGCTGGCGCGCCTGTGGAGGACAGAGGCCAACTTCTATCTCTATATGAGTTTCAGGGGTTGAGGTCAGGTTACCAGTGTTCTCTGACAGGTACTTTCACCTGCTGACTTCACTGGCCCAGAAGGTACTTCTTATCAGGTACATGATTATAGCAACACAAATTTAACCAAGGGGCTGGGGAGACTACTCAGTGGTTAAGAGCACTTACTGCTCTTCCAGAGGACATAAGCTCCATCCCCAGCACCCACATCTATTTTCTGTAACTGCAGTACTGGGGCATCTGATGCCCCCTTCTGGCCTCCTAGGACATTGTACATGTGTGCTGTGCAGACACACAGGCAAAACATCCATGCACATAAATTAATATTTTATTATTAGTAGTATTTACCTACTATAATCTTTTTCTTCTTTAAGGTTCTTTTTAATTTTCAGAGACTGAGATAAATCTCTTGTATCTTGACTTGATACCTGCCGTCCAGTCTTTGTAAAATTCCATAGAGTTATTAATATAAGTGTAAGCAGAGATGAGATACCCTGCCAGCCCAGACTGGAGCCTGAAGCATCCTTCCTGAAACCTGTACCCCTTGGTTACACACACTATTTTGACCTGTGTGAGAGCTGATGTGGGAATGTCTTTCTGTATGCTGTGAATAAAGGACTGTTTTCGCCATGGCAAGCACTGTAGAAGAAGGCAGAGGAATCAGAGCATAGTTAGGAGAAGGAGGGTGGAATCAGACAGAGAAATCGACCCAGTTGCCCAAGGAAGTAACATGTAAGGAACACAGGTGAGCCACGGGTCATATGGCAGGACAGATTAATGGAAATGGGTTGTATTAAGATGAAAGAGCTAGCTAGCAATGTGCCTGAGCCATAGGCCAAATGGCATGAAGTTAATATCAGCGTCTGAGTCATTTTGGGAGGGAAAGTGGTTGTAGGCAAATCCGGACTGTGGACCTAGTCAGGCCAGAAACCTCACTATTACAGAGAGTCTGAACATGTACTCTAGGATCCTAGGACACATGCCTAAGGATGAGCTAAGATTCAGAGTCTAGAAAAGGTAAATGTCCTGCTTAGGTCACAGTGCCTGGGCAACCAGATGACTTTGATCAGTTAGTTAATTCCATTTTTGACCTTCCTAATTAATTCTATCTTCATTATTTACTATTGGAATTGCTCAGATATTCTCCAATTCTCAAACTTATTTTACAAAACTCTTACACACTCATGAAAATGCAGGTAAGTTTACAGGAAGTAACCTTAAAATCACTGTCAAATCAAGACTGCTGTGGTGGGTGGTTTGAATGAGGATGGCCCCCACAGACTCTTAGGTTTGAATTCTTTGTCTCCAGTTAATGGAACTGTTTGGAAGGACTGGGACATGTTGCCTTATTGAAATGTGTGTGGCCTTGTTGGTAGAGGTGTGTCCCCTGGGGGTGGACTTTAGGGTTTCAGAAGCCCGTGCCAGGTCTACTATCTCTCTCTGACTGCTGCCTACACATCAGGATATAAAACACTCAGCTGCTTCTCCAACACCATATCTACTGTGTACCATTGAGCTCCCCACCATAATGATAATGGAATAACCCTCTGAAACTATAAAGAAGCCCTCAACTAAATTATTATTTTTTTTAAAATGAAAGTTGCCTTGGTTGTGGTGTCTCTTCACAGCAACAAAACAATAGCTAAGACAATTGGTAAACCAGAGAGGAAAATCAAGCAAAATTATAGTCTTGTTACTTTAAATCTATCATAAAACTAAAAATCGGATGAACCAGAAAAATCTCTCTAAAAAAATCATGAAATTAAAAATAAACTTTGAAAATTGTCTGGCAATCAGAATGAGTAAGAAAGTTTAGGACTTTCAAGCTGGAGCAATTTCATTGTGTTAATATGGAAAAGAATGAGACAGAGAAGGAGCTTGGGGTTATGATTAATAACTAATGACTGCAGCCCAGTGGTTGGCAAATTTGAAGTGGCCCGGAGTGGTTGGATTTTTAGGAATTTAGAAGGGGGCCAACCTTCTCCTACCTCTGCCTCAGAAGTCCATTCAGGAGTGTTAGCAATTTCCAGTGTGTCCAGATACTAGAACAGAACGAAAGCGCTTTGTGAGCTGCAGAGAGAAAGCAAGCAATGCCTAGAGTTCAGACCTGGGCCAAACTCATGTTCAGACTATTTGGACTCCATAAGGATTTGTTGAACTCAGCGACCATTCAAGTAACCCCAATCTGAGATTATTCCTAAATGAAATGATTTTGTTGGAGAAATAGTCACTTACCACCCAGTTTTGATATCAGGTGGCTTCCTTGTGTCTACTTCTGCTATGAGGCATCTTATAGAATGAGATACCCGTTATTGAGAGGTTCCAGGAGAAGATGGCATTGGCAACTGACAGTTGTCTCTGATGTATAGATTCTGGGGCTGTGGACTCATGAGTGCTTCTGCAAAGATATCACCTGGCTTCCCTCTTCCTCCTCCATTTTGAACATCCTTTGGTAATCTGGCTGGGTTATCTCATGATGCTGATTTCAGCTCCTAGAGACTTAGGGACTTCTTGGTTTCTATCAGCCAGTCCTTGAACTTTTCTTTTCCAAATCACAAACAACTCCACCCAAGGTTTACGGAAGTATATTTATAGGTTTCTTCTTCTGGGATTCATCCTTATTTATTCATTTACCAGGCACCAAACACTCAGCTGTTACTGGGAATCTGACCACAAGTAACACAGACCAGTCCTTCTTTTTATGGAAATTGTTCACCTATGCTGGGGTAGACTTTGTAATAGGATCCAACTCAGTCATATGTTTGGAGGGTCCAAGTGGCTTTCTAGAGATAACACAATCAAACACTCACCCCCAAGATGCTTGGCTTGTTCATACTGTGCTTATTTGGTTTCTAGGACTTTTGTCTTTCTATTAGCCAAAGGATGACACTGCTAGTTCAGGAGGCCACATCAAGTAGGGAAATTACTTCTGCAATTACTGCCTCCTGGCCTATGACTACTTCATCTCTGGATTGATTCCCAGTATAAAATCTATATGGCACAAGTGGAATAACTTTGATGCTAACTGAAATACTTGGGTTGAGGCTTAGGTATAATTTTCTGCTACCATGACCCCTAACTATGCTCCAGCACAAATGTGGCAGCCTGGAATCTGTCTACAAAGCTGTGGAATGTGGTATGCTATAATGTACCAAAGCTTAGCCATGTACTTGGAGATCCTATGGATTCCTAGGGATCAGGGATAAAGCAAGGTTTATGTTATATCTTATGGAGCAGAGAACTCTTGTACTCTTTAGCATGGCCCCTTGCTTTCAGGGAAGGTGAAGCCCCACTGAGGTTCACTGTCTTTGTGAGTATGTTGTGATATTCTTAGTGGGATACCACCCAGTCCCCAAATATTTCTGGCATAAAGAACTAACAGATTAAGAAACTGGGCTGCCCTCTGTGATTGCTTGAATGTAAATGACCCCCATAGGTTCCTATATTTAAATCCTTCGTCACCATGGAGAGGAACTATTTAGGAAGGATTAGGAGGTGTGCCCTTGTTAGAGGAATTATATCAGTGAGGGGGAGGCTTTAAGATTACCAAAGCTCATACCATGCCCGGTCTCTCTCTCTCCCCTCTCTCTCCTCTCTCTCCTCTCTCTCTCTGCCAGCAGATCAGGATGCAAAGTTTTCAGCCACTGCTCTAGCATCATGCCTGTCTGCTTTCTGCTATGATTATAATGGACTAACCCTTTGAGATTATAAGGATGCTCCCAATTAAATGCTCTTTTAAAGAGGTGCTCTTGGTCATGGTATCTCTTTATAGTAATAGAACAGTAACTAGGAACAGCCTTCACATTGTTTTGCACATGAGCTCTTGGAAAGGCTCGCTCTATTGCCAGGTTGGTTTGCAGGAACCCTGACATGGGTTATCCGCACTAGTTTGAGTCCATAGACTCCCCAGGTCCCAGCATTTGGTCCAAGCTGTGCCACTGCAAAGAAGTGTCTCAGTGGTTTATCCACCACTCAGAGTAACTGAAGTAATGCCGAAGCTGCCCCAAAGCATTCCAAAATGAGGTAGAATTTCACACACAGAAAATGACCAACAAATTAATTAATGGTGGTAAGGGACCATGGGAACAGTGAGAGTCTCCCTGAAGACTTGCCTTCAACCTAAGAAGAATGTGTCCCGTGTATGCTCCATTCTACCCTCTCTCTTGGACGCAGTGGTATACACAATTTCCCCACAGCTACATGAGGCTTTCATCCTCTTCTTTCCCTACCTTTTCTTCAAAATGGAGGAAGCAAACAACTCAGACACCAAGGAACAAAGCCAAATACTACAAACCACTAATGGACTATTTACTCCAAATGAGAATTTTAAAGAGGCACTTTATATGCAGAAAAGACCTAGTGCTAACTTCAATGTTCTTATAAGCAGAAAAACAAAATCTACAAATCAAAATGTAGAGAAAGTGTATCAGTGTATCCCTTCATATATTCTGAACCCGTGTGCGATTGTGGAGGACTTCATGAGACATCTTGCTTTGTTGTTAACAAACAGCGGCCCTAACCTGGCATAATGACCATTCAAAATCTCATCCACATCCAGCATAAGCACTTCTTATTTCTTTCCTTTGGCATCTTGCTGATGTTCAGTGAATGAGCAAGCCTTTTCCTAACTCCTGCCATGGCTGGCTTTCTGAATGCTATTGGGATCAAAGGTGAATGGCTTTTCCCTGTCTCAGGGGACAAGGCTGTGATCCTCCTATCAATACCACTGTCTTCCAGTTTAGGTTCAGAATGGCACACATTGCAATCCTTCTTTACTGTCCAGGGATGGGTGCACTGACGGCACTCCAGCACCTGCTGTGATACGCACACTCTGTGCTCTGTTGTCTGTCAGCAGAATACTCCTGAGAAGCCCCTGCACTTAGACTCCAGTGTCCTGCTCTCAACAGGTGTAAAGTGGCTAGATGATGTACAGGGCATCGAGAGCTGGCAGTGGTTTAGTTATTATGAGGGTGGTTGTATTACAGGAAATGATAGTTTATCTTTACATGGCCCCTTGGTTCTTGGAAGGAAAGCTTATGACTACTCTGGCCATTCAGCCTTTACAATGCCATTCCCATGTCACCCTTGTGGCCACTTTATAAGGAACGATTATCCTTCATTCCTAAGTTTTAGGCTGCCACTGCATTCCATGGGTGCATTCAAGATGAACTGAAGCATTGTGAATTGAGAGGATGGCATGGGCTATTGCACAAAGCCATGTGGCCACAGAGACAGGTGAAGGCAATATCACTTGGCTCATAGTGCAAAGGACTCCTGCCTCAAGAAGCAGATTGGCTTCAAGTATGGGCTCTGGAGAAATAGCTTTTGGAGGGATGTTGTGTGTAGACATTATATCTGATGCTCTATGTCCACCTTAATAAGGGCCTTTGCTTTGTCACTAGTTGGAGGAAAAGAGAATTAGTAAAATGTTTACAGCGCTGTTTGGAACTGTGTTAGCTTTCTACCCTGCCTTTTTATCCAGCATCTTTTGTTTATAGATCTTGGACCCTATGCAAGATCTACTTAATGATAGCCTCTGGTTAGAGGCTGGGAACTTGCATTTTATTAAATGTCCTTGGCAATTTTGCAAACTGGTTTGAGAGAGCCAATTCTCCAACCTGCCCTGGAGCCAATTTAATCTAATGTTCCATACAGTGGTCCGACTTCACCCTCTTTAGCTACTCTGTTCTCTGGCCACGTCGTCCATGGTGGCTGTCAAGGCCTGCTTTCTCAGCTTTTCTTTAGGAGGAACTGTTGTTTCCTCCAAGCACATCTGGCCTTCCCTGCACATCTGGCCTTCCCTACACATCTGGCTGTACTCAGTTGTGCCCACCTCCCCAGCTCTTTCTTTCCGTTCTCCTATAGCCTCTCTCCAGTTTGACTGTGTGCATAGCAAGCACTTCTTTTTTCTCTTGAAGCTTCTCTGCCTTTTCCCCTTTATCCAGTAGACTGTCAGCCATGGTTAGGATTTTGATGAGGAGGCCATCTTATTCCTTCAGTAGCCATTTCTTCACTGATTTTTCTACTTTCATGCATATGACTCACTCCTGCACAAACTTTCTCTCTTACGTATCAGTTCAAGACCACACCTGGCTCCAGATCTGTGCTTGTCTTTGGTCCCCTCCCCACCAATAATTCTGTTGCCACTCTGTGCTTTCCACTTTGCTGCCACAGAATGTGAGTCTCCTCCCTACGGCTATCACCATGGTTGTGAATGGCTCAAAGTGATCTCTATCTGTGGTCTGGCTACTTAGCCAGAGCTGCTGACCTCATCCCTTGGCATGAATATTGTGGTCCTTGCTATAGGTAAAAGAGAATTCATAGTCTGAAGTAGGAAACTCTTCCGTGACAAGGAGGTCAGAGATAAGGCTAGGGACACAGCCCAGGCACAATGACAAACCTTTCCTGGAGATGGAAAGAGGCCAAAGGCTGCCAACTGACAGGCACTGGGCTTCTGTAGTCATCTCTTCCATCTCTTAGGCTTATTTAATGTTCCTCATTATCACATTCTCTTTTCCTTTCAGACCTTTCCTTGCTTTGTCCTTTGCTGCAAGGCCTTAGGGTGGGAGGACATCGACAGGGGTGAGTGTGGGATGCGATGGTCACATTCTGTCATGGCTTAGGAAGCCCACAGGCTACCATGGGGGGGGGTCTTCTATCTTCCCACACTGCTTTGTTTCTAAAGGAAGAGAGGGCACAGTGAGAAGTTACCAGTGACATGTTGTTCCAAGGAAATAAATTATCTCCTTCTATTAAGTTTTATTCTTCTCTAATCATCAAAGTCAACAGTTTCTGCACGAACAGACATATGACTTAGGCTTCCACATAACTCTTCCATTTCACAAATACCTATCAGAATATATTATGCCTGGGGCCCTCAGATAGGGGCCCTGGCAACAGGGATGGGCAGGGGAAAGACAGAGACAAGCCTGTTGGAATGGATCTTCTGTAAAATTAGGGAACTGTTGGAATTAAATGCAACGGAAGAACTATACATCAAACATGAGGCTCAGAAAGACTCAGGAAATAATTCTTGGCTGTTGCCAAAGTATCATGGCAGAGGAAGCCCTGTGGTCAACTGTAAAGGTCAAGTGAACTTATAACCAGATAGATAGACAAAGTAGCTTTCTAGGTGAAGTCATCCTAAGCCATAGGATGTGGGAAGGTATAGTCTAAAGTTTCTGTCCCACAAGAAACTTAAATACCTAGCAGCTGCTTTCTCAAATAATTGACTCAGAGGCTTAATATTATAGTAACTGATGGGCCAGTAGCTCAAGCATATAACTATCTAGCTCTTACACTGAATTAACCTATAATTCTTATCTATGTTTAGCCACATGGCTTGGTGCATTCTAATCTTGCTTCCCCTGCAACTGGTTTGTGTCTGTTTGTCTGTCTTTCTTTCCTCTTTCCAGAATTCTTCTAGTCTGGTTATGTCACCTATATACTTCCTGCCAGCCTACTGGCCAGCTGGTATTTTATTAAAACTCATTTTCCCACAGCAGGAAGGTTCTGGCATATTTGCAAAGTAACAGCTCTATTTGGTGAAACCTGGGGTTTCTGAGATTCAGGGCAGGCAGCTCCATGCCATAGGCACACACATAAGTTCTGATGTGATTGAGTTCCACACTGAACCAAATTATGTTTTGGAAACTGAGTCTCGTCTTCTAGATCAAAAAGATTTCAACACTGCAGCTTGGGAGGAATGGGTGGTGGCCTTAAAACCTTGGAGAAGGTAGATAATACAGGAAGAGACTACTCAGTGGTGACCATTTCTGGTGCATGAAGAGTATCTAAGATCTGTGAGGTATAAGGGAGCTGTTCATGCTTCTATAGACTGATTTATATTGTTAGGAATCCCCTCAGCCTAACGTTCATTTTCATTATGGTTCCTAATGTGAGTCTTGTTTAAGAGCAAGTCATCTAGGGACAGTATAACAAAAACCATGGTCCATGCTTCAGATGAAGAAGACAGTAGGGGGAGCATACCTAGAGAAACACAGCACAGTGGAGCATCTTGGGAGATGTTACATTGCATTTAAACAGAGTATGGGCTGGGTACAGCCTTGTTTACAGCTGGTGCTTTGTTTTGTCTTGTTAATGAGTTTTAGAATAATAGTTGGAAATCTAATTAAGTGCTTTGGAAGCTGTGGTTTTACTTGTTTTCAATTGTGCAGTGTTTTGAGCCTCTTCTTGGGACCAGGAGACATCCTGACATGTTAGCCAGTTGTTATGAGGCCTTTGATTAAGCGATTGCTCCATCCCAGCCAGGAAGTATGTGTGCTGGGCTTTGATTTTTGGTAAGAATATATCCTTGGGATAGCAGATTGATCATGCCTGGTCTAAGAGATGGAAATCGGATTGCTATCCTTATGGTGTCTTTTTAGGGATGTTGAAATGTGTGGGCCTGTAAGGAACCAGATGGAAAGCATCCAGTTCCATAAAAACATTTACAGGAAATCAAATACTCAAGGTCAGGACCTGTACAAAGTTAGTCTTCTGTATTCTTTTCCTTTGCATTATGGATCTTCTTTCTCTTTCCAAACTGTTGATCCATCATCTTTGTTCTCAATAAGAGGACGAGAAAACCTACCCAAGTGGAAAAGCAACAACTGGCCATCTTAATTATCAATAAGAAATTGCCAATAATTTGTAGCTGTGTTTCATGGTAGCTTTATGTACTGATATGGTTAAAATAAATACAAGAATAGATTTTCTTTTCTTTCTTTTTGGCAGGGCATGGTATGGGGGGAGTGGTTGGGGTTAGGAAGCTGTTTGTCAGAGCAAAAAAGATTCTAATAAAGCCACCAGAATCAAATTGTAGACATGTCTCCAAACAGGAAGTGAACTTGATGTCTGGCTCTACTCATTTTCCAGGGCCAATGGTTCAACTCGCCAAGAACTAGAGCTTTTTATATAACAGAAATTCACTTTCTCTAATATCAGGTATTTCCAAGGCTGCATTCCTGCTGACATCTCTGGGGGGCAATCCTTCCTTGCCTTTTCCTGCTCCTGCTGGCTTCAGGAGCTCTGTTTCTGAATGCTGTATAACTCTAACCATGGGTCTCTCTAGGACTTGGTTATTTTCTCTTCATGGTTCCATGTTTGAAACCTTCCCTTAGAGGTTAAGTGTAAATTTTTGTCAGTCTCTGAGACTTTTAGCCCTACTCACAGGGTCCTTTCACAGGAAAAGGAAGCTTTTCCTAAGTAAATGCACACTCACAGACTCCCTGGATTAAGACTGGGACACAACACCAGAGGTGCACATCTGCCGGCTCCGGGTGCACCCTCAGAGACTCAGCACATCTCTGTTGATGGACTTGTCCAGTGGACAGTAGAGCTGTCTTCTGGATTCCATGTGAGTAGATAAAGATGTAGGAGTCCCCGAGAGTCCTTGGAACAAAAGGACTTATCTAGTTTACTGGAGTTTGTACATTTGTTTTCAAAGCACAGTATATTCTGAAATGTTATCAACAACTTTCCTGACAGACTTCAAGGCTGAGAATTAGGCTAGCCAAGAGAAAGTAATCTGCATGAGGCATTCGGTTATTCCAAATAGCCCTCGTTCCTCTGTTATCTTCTGAAATACAGAATGTGTTGAATAGTCTAGTCAGACATTTGAAACCATGGAATCTCTGAAATGCAGAAGTATTATGGAATACTACTTTTAAAGCAAGACTTCCTAAATAAACCTGAGACATCCTAATAAATATTGTACATGTTCTTAAAGCTGTCCCAAGAAGGTCAGAATTCTTTTCTTTCTTTTTTTCCTTACGGGGACATTAAATCCTAGAGTAGTTAGGATCATAAATGAATCATAAATCACCACCTTCAACGATAACTTCCAAACAGCCCTGTTTTCTCCATCTACCTGAGAAAACAGCCACTCACGTGCACCCCTCACTCTCCTGCAGTGTTTCAGAGAGAGCTAGTGAGATTTCAGGGCTCTATTTTTTAGAGTAAATGGCAAGAATGGAATCATGTCAGCACCATTTAATAATTTCATTTTTAATTGGCTAGTGTGCTGTTGATCACTGGAGAGGAAACGAGTAAATGAGGCTTGGTTTGGGCTTAAAAACCTGCATTATTACCTTGTGCATTTGTTTCTGTTATTCCCCCATCCACCTGAGATGTATTTATTTATTAGCACGATGTGGTTACAGATCTATCTGCAGGGCTTAATGATAGAAATTGAAACTCGGTGATGATTTAGTTGAAAGTTGCCGGAGCCTTCATAAAGCTGTCAGGATCACAAGAGACCATGTGAAGAGAAGGCCTAGTTGCTATGAAGTGGATATTCAAACACTGTCAGCGCTGTTAGCCACAGAAAGCTTCTCTGTAAGCTCCAGGACAAGAGGATAATGGTAGCTGGAGGTTCAAAGGGAAGTAGCTCTTAAGAATGACGTTAACAAGAGTGATCACATGCTTTCAAACATAAATCAGAAAACAAAACAATGGATCCCCCTGATTTGTTAATTTCCTTGCCTCTTAAATGGTATTCTCTGTTAATAACTCATACTCTAGAAAACATTAAGAATAAAAAAAAGCACAAAATTCTTATTCAACAAATACTGTATGCCATTTTTATGGGAGGGTTGTTTTGGTGATCACTGGGATATAGTGCTCACAGATAGTGTCTGTAGATGGAAACTCAATCACTTTGTCAATAGGTGTCTATCAAGTGACTTCTTCATACCAAGTATGGGCTGTGGTCGATGCTCAGTCCCTTCAGAGCCGTGTACATTTGTGATCGCACCACTTGTGAACTCAAATGGTTCTGAGAGCTGTCCCTGGGTGGTTCTGGGAGTGCTCAGATGTCTCCCACGAGTCTCTTGACCCTTCTTGGCTATTTGTATCTGAGCTAACTATACTTGAGTCCCAGTGCACAGAAGTAGCAGGCTGGAAATTTGCTCTCATGTCTATAAATGTCTCTATGACAACAGGCTCAAGTTAGCAGAGTCAAGGAATCAACACCAGAAATCTGTCTGAGTTTTATGTTGGTGTCCTTGGAGTGGGCCACGTGATCTGGGGCTGGAAATGCCATTTCTGTGAGCATGCTGGGTCACAGTGTTCAACTGGTTTGCTATTTTATTCTCTCTGTGGCCGTGACCTCTCCCTGCAGTTATGCCTTGACATGCCATGCTGGTCTCTTTATACAAGATACCTCAGATATCGGTTCAGAGAGGGGAGGCTTCCTTTCATGTACTGAGTACCCCTGAGATCTGCACCCACTAGGCTGAAGTATACTCATGTGTATCTTTGTTTTGCTTTATTTTTTTAAGTGAGAGTAAAATTATTTTTTCATAGTCTAATCATGGTTTTCCTCCTCCCCCACACTTCTCAGATCCTGCCCACCTCTCTACCCACCCAACATCATACCTTTCCCCCTCTATATTATAAAACACATAGCCAAACAAACCAGAATTTAAAAGCAAAAAGAAAAGCCCAAGAAACATTACACACACACACACACACACACACACACACACACACACACACACCATAAAACACAAAATCGGAAACTATAATATCCCAGCAAAATACCAATAAAGAAAAACTGCCCAGGCAAAGCAAGGGCAGTTTTTGACACAGAAGTCTTCAAAAATACCAGTGAGTTAGTTTTGTGTTGGCTCCTACTACTGAGCATGGGACTTACCATGAAGTGTGGTTAAATGGTTAATATACGTAGTGAGACTCCAGTGGAGAAAAGTAATTTTTCCATTGCAAGCAGATGTCAATTAGAGATAGAAAACAGACTATGCCTGAGAAATTTGGGGCTGGTGATCTTGGGAATACAACTGCTAAGCCCAAACAAAATAGTATGAGTTCAAGACGGAGCAGCCAGCTAGCCAGCATTTTACAGAAGTAAATGCAAAGATGAACCATCGACTAACCACAAAGGCGAATTACAACTGCTGATGTGGCTCATAGACAGAAGTGAGGTTGAAGTCTGTATACAGTAATTAGAAACATGGGGTTTTGTGGCAAAGATAAATCAACTGACAAAGAACTAAGTGATCTGTACCCAGAACTTCAAGATGGAGAATTACAGCTTACGTGTGGTTTACCATTCAAGACACACATATTGAACTTCTTTGAAATGGTGTGCTTGACACTGGTGACCCAGGGTGAATTGGCACTGGCCCTTCAGCAGCTTCTAGTTTCTGAAAGCATCAGAAAGATATGGCCTGAGAGGCAAATTCAAGCACTCTTCTTCTTTATACATGTCCAGTGAACCAAGAATAGACTGGTGCCTAGCCCAGTTGTCATCAGAGAGGCTTCATTCAGCAACTGATGGAAACTGATATAGACCCACAGCCAAACATTAGGCAGAGCTTGGGGGGATCCTGGAGAAGATGGGGAGAAAGGATTGTAGGAGCCAGAGAGGTCAAGGACACCACAAGAAAGTGTACAGAATCAAATAACCTGGGCTCATAGACAGAACCAACCAGAGGGCATGGATGGGACTGACCTAGGCACTGCATATATATATGTTACAGTTGTGTAGCTTGGTCCTTTTGTAGGACTCCTAACAGTAGTATCAGGGCTGTCTGACTCTTTTACTGACTTTTGGGACCCTACCCCTCATACTGGGTCACCTTGCCCAGCTTTAATAAAAGGGGAGGAGCCTAGTCTTCTGCAACTTGTTATGCCATGCTTTGTTGATGCTCATGGGAGACCTATCTCTTCCCAAACAGATACAGAGGAGTAGATTGGGGGAATAGAGGGGAGGTGAGAACAGAGAGGGGTAGGGAGACTGACTGGGGGGGGGGGGGAGGAGAAACAGACCAGGATGTAAAATAAATAAATTATGTAAAAACTTTTAAAAAGCTAAGCAGACAAAAAAGAATGACCTTTCTACTTTTAAATGGGAAAGGAAAAGTCCAAAAACTAACTTCTGATATATGATAATATTTAAACTTAAATTTCAATATTTGTAAATAAAATATTATGGGAATATCTCTGGACTACACAAGCCACATATGCTAGAAAACTCAGTGTCTACATGCCTCGGGGCCAAGAGAGGGGCTGTCAAAGGAACTACAAGACTTACACAAGAACATGGAGGTGAAGACGCCCTCAAATGTATTTTGGGAGCAGAGTGGGAAGTTGTGAAGGAGGCCCAGTTTACACTTTCCTGATGTTCCCTGGAATATATATGACCAAGTAAGAGACTTTAGAATCATAGTTCTTTTTGCTGTCACCTATCCTAGAATTCAGAAGGGACAAAGAAATGACCATTCTGTAGTGTACTTACTTTTATAAGCAGTAGCAACCAATATCTCAACATATTCTTGATTCTCGTCTATACACAACATATACAATTCCGCTTTATTACCCACTGTCTCCTATGTTATTAGAACACTGTTCAGTCAAGATATCCTAGACCAAATGGAGTTTAAGAATAAGGGCTATGCATCAGTCATCTGTAAAGCATGCTTTCTAACTCTCATTAAGTCTAGGGTTCTAGAGGGTCTCTGTGGCAAATTTTCTAGTGTGGCCAGAGGAAAAGGTGCTCCCAAGAGACTCCTTCCAGTGGCCTAGAATGGGGAGATGGGATTCTGATGCCAGTGAGAAAGGCTGCACTATTGAGAATGGCTTATCTCTTCCCCCTCATTTGGCTGAGGCTCTCTGAGGAGGGTAACAGATCTGAGGCTTTTAAGTCCAGTTTCCCCTTTTACCTTTGGCTCTGTCAGGTGAAAGTATGAGCTCATCTTCTTATGGTCAAGAGGTCAGTGGGAGGAACGAGGTCCCCATGGACTCATTGAGAGAAGGCGAGCGCAGGGTGGGCTAAAATGTCTTGGTTTGTGTCCTCACACTGCCTGCTAGCAGCTTTGTGACTTAAGGGAATTTACTTGTCTTCCACGCTCTGGTAATTTTTAAATGAGAAGAAGTAATAGCAGCTTTATCACAGAGTTATTGTGAGGATTAAATAAATTAGTCCATAAAATCAATTTAGAATGTCTGGCGCACAGGTGGATACTTAACATTTGCAATGACAATAGTAATGCTGGTGCTGATGCTGGTGGTATGATGAACATGGTGATGGTGCTGATGCTGGTGACAGTGATGATGAACATGGCGATGGTGCTGATGCTGGTGACAGTGATGATGAACATGGTGATGGTGCTGATGCTGAGGATGATGGTGATGTTTTTGACTTTTCTCCTTTAGAAATACCAGAGTCAACCCTAAACACTATTTAAGGATCTTGATAATTTACTTGTATCTTCCCCCATCCTGAGGTCCTTTTCAGAGTTTTCTCCAAATTCCTATTAGCTATTCTTTTGTTGTCCTGCCTCTGTTCTGTCTTATTAATCTTGATTATAATGACCTAGCATATTGCCTGGACACCATTTTGTTAGTTTGAGCAGCTGTAGGTGATTCAACACTCTACAACAAACCACTGTTGACCTGCTTTCTAACTTAGATCACCTGTCATTCTCTCTGCCTTAGAAGAAGTGGCTACCACATGCTTGTCAGACTGAATTGAATTCTGTTCTTGCTCTGACAGTGATGAAGGTTCCATTCTACAAAATATATTGCTGCCTTAAATTAGCCTTGAGTTTGAGGGCTGGACAGGTATCCACTTATTTACTACGTTTAACTACTTGGCGCCTTTCCTCTGACTGTTTTCTCTAGAAAACAGCTTTAAATTTCCAACCTGACTGATACAAAGTGTGTATTATGGTTCTTTTGCAAGACTGACCCTTATCCACGGTTTCCAGGGAGCCTCTTCCTTTGCTAGCTTCCTGATCTGTGGTGACTAATTTGTTATTGACTCAAGTGTCCTCCTCCTCCTTGCCCTTGGCTGTTCACTTCCATTTCAGAGATGCTTGCAAAGGGCTGACTTTGGATTGTAGAGAGGGCGAATGTTTAAGTTATCAATTTCTGTGTAACAAATGACCCTAAACTTGGCTGCCTGAAACAACATTTATCTATTTTCTCAGTTGTAGTTGACCAAGAGATTAGAAGTGGGATCCTTGGCTTAGAAGGACTCTGGATCTCAGGATATTGCAAGTAAGATGTCACCCAGAAAAGCATTCATCTGAGAGGTAGAAGATACCCCCAAATTAGCTTAGATGCTGGCTGGAGGCTTCAGTCTCTTGCCATGGTGGCTGCTCTGCATGCTAATCACACAAACTAAGTAGCTTCCTCCGCGTGAGCAGATCTGTGAAAGTGACAATGATTTTATAACAGTACAAAGGAGGGCCACCTCTGTAGTGTGCTCATTCAGCTTACCAATGTCATGGGGGAAAAGGCCACACCGAGTCTGCCACAGTGGAGGCTGGGCATCACAGCCTGCCCTCTGATTTCATCACAGGCAACACACCTTCATTCTTTCTCAAAGCCCCAGTGTTTAATATTAAAAAAAAAAAAAGACAGAGAAGAAGATGCAGCTCCTCAGGTGTCCTTTCTCAGAGGTAGTGCGATGCAACTCAAGCACAGCATTTCTTCACCTGTGAAATGAGAAAACCCACTCCATCTGCTGCCGCACCCAGTGCATAGTGCAGGAAACCTGGAGTAACCACATGAGCATGCCTGTCCTTGAAGGAGGAAAGGGGAGAAAAGAAGCCATTGGTGCTTCAGAAAACAGCAATCACAGCTCCAGCTGAAAGATTCAAATATTTCTTTGGCTAAGTGTGGAAGTCTCGGGATAATGTTCCCTGTGCCAGAGGCTCTTGCTTGCTTTCTAGTCATCTATTTGTGTGTGTGTGTGTGTGTGTGTGTGTGTGTGTGTGTGTGTGTGTGTGTGTGTGTGTGTGTGTGTGCAGGTGCACAGGTGCGTGCAGATGCATAGGTATGTTCAGGTGATGGATGGCCCAGTGCACAGGTGAGTTCATGTGATGGGTGGCCTAGTGCACAGGAGTGTGCAAATGAAGAGTGGGCATGTGCACACACTAGTGAGAGATAGATCATTGCACAGGAATGTGAGGTGAGGAGTAGGTGCAGAAGAGTGCAGATGAGTGGTGGGTGTGTGCACAGGAGCCTGCATGGGAGGAGTGGATAGGTGTACAGGGGTGTGCAGATGAGTGGTGGGTGTGTGCACAGGAGCCTGCATATCAGGAGTGGATAGGTGTACAGGGGTGTGCAGATGAGGGGCGGGTGTGTGCACAGGAGCCTGCATGGGAGGAGTGGATAGGTGTACAGGGGTGTGCAGATGAGGGGTGTGTGCACAGGAGCCTGCATGGGAGGAGTGGATAGGTGTACAGGGGTGTGCAGATGAGGGGTGGGGAGGGGACAACTTTGGCGCTTGTTCCTCAGGTTCTTTAAAATAACATCAGTGTATTTACTATATAATAAATATATAATTATGTATGTTATATAGTAAATAATATGTAATAAAATATTACTAATCTTTATTATTATATACAGTGTCTCCCACTGGTCTAGAGCTCACTGAATAGGCTGGCCTGGCCTGGGTTGGCCGATTTTCCCATCTCTGATTCCCCAGCCCTAGGATTGTAAATGTGCAACCTCAGACATGGCTTTTCCACATAGATTCTGGGGATTAACCTCCTTGTATTTGCAAAGCAAGCGCTTTCCTGAGACTGTCTCAGGGTAGCAGTCATGACATCTATGAACACAATTTGTATTCCCCCTGCTCTGACTTTTCATCCTTGCCACATAGAATCTGCTAGACGTTCTAGTAGCGTGATGTCGGTGGGGACTGAGAGGAGAGTCTTCAGAGATGAGATGGTTGATTCTTATGAATCAACTTGAGTGGGCCACGGGAAGACCAGATAGCTGGCTAAATATCAGTTCTGGGTGTGTCTGAAAAATGTTTCTGCAAGTGATTAGCATTTGAATTGGTAGGTTACATGCAATTGGTGGCTCTCTCAGCAGTGTGGGTGAATATCATTCAATCCATCAAGAGCCTAAATGGAACCAAAATTCCAAACCATAAAAAACATACCAAACCGCTAAGGAACAGTGGATTTACGCTCCACCCCCATGCCTGACTGCTCGAACAGAACATTACCCATCTGCTCTCTCGCTCTGGTTCTTAGTTAGCTTTGGCCTAAAACTCTCTTTTCCCTCATCTCCCTCCTCTCATCCCTCTCTTGCTCCCTCATGTCGATACATTCCTCTGGCCAACAGGAGAAAAGCTTTTGAGTTTTTCTCAATCCGTTATGGTGCTAAGACTTTAAAGACTGACTAATCGTTATATTTCCTCTTCTTAAGCTTATTGATAGGTTATTACCTAGGATATGCTTTCTCCTGGTGAATATTTCATGTGTTTTTATATACAATATGTATCATCCTGCTATTTTTATTCTATAAATATTAACCAGGCCAAATGAATTGTTTTTTTGTTCATGTCTACGTTCTTGTTTCTTTTTGAATACTTTTCTGTAAAGTATTGAGGGAAAAGTGTGAGTTTCTAAAAAGAACTATGGAATTGGCTATTTCTCCTTTCCTTCTTGGCCTTATGTCTTATGCTTTGTCTCAACCTTCCTAATGTCATCACCCTTTACTACAATTCCTCTTGCTCTGGTGACCTCCGACCACAAATTATTTTATTGCTACTTTATAACTGCAATTTTCACACTGTTATGAATCATATTGTAACTGTCTGATATGTGGTCCCAAAAAGGGTGTGACCCACAGGGAGAACCATGGTTGTGGATGAATACACAGATAGGATGTGGCTGACTGAACAACCTCAGGTAGCTGCAACTTGATAGTTGCACTGAGGGGGATGTAGGGCTGAACTTCACACACCCCCACCCCCCACACTGGCAGTCAGTCATCCAATGCAGACCACCCCAGAAGTGATAATTCTCTTTAGCTGAGGTTCATAGCTCACAGCATTCTCCCAGTAAGTAGCTCTCCCACACAACTGGGGAACACATCTTCATTCTAGGACTATGAAGATCTAGGTAGGACATGGCTGACCAAATCCAAGATGTCTATCTGTGCTTGAGTTTTAGATAGATAATCAGCATTTTAGTATAATTACACTTACATAGTATTTGTATTTTATCCAGAAATCTGAATTTAAGTCTCAGTGAGTTGATCCTATCATCAATATTTGATACCTTTTTATCACTGTGATTTCCCTTGACATGAAGTTTACATGGTTTGAGATTATCAGCCACTGAAGTTTTCTCATTTCTTCCAACTTTCTTTTGTTTAGTGTTTTCAAGGAACATGAATCCAAACACTGACATCATTCTATCTTAAAACAAAGGCAGTAATAGCCACACTGTACCATTTATGGAGCTTAAATACTGTGGTATTGACTGTGCTCTCTGTGCTAAGCAATCTGCTCTGCCAAATGCTGTATTATTCAATAACCCAAAAGACTGTGTTCATCTCTGTTTCCAACAATTAATAGAGGGGATAGTTAAAATGATATATTTGTTGGCTAAAATCATGCTACAACTAAAGAGCAGGCTCAGAATGTAAAGTTTAGTCTGATTTTAAAATTCTTGTCTTAAGAAGGCAGCTATGAACATCACATACACCAAATCTGCTCAGGTCAGCTCCATTTCTCACTTGTCACCTGGACATATTGACAGGATTCAGATACAGGCAGAATTGGCAAACTTGCTATGGACCAAATGTGACAAGTGGGAAGATTTACTTTTCATTTTCCTGGTTGTTCCAACAGTCTGCTCTAGATTATCCTCATTGTTTTGCTTTTGAATTGGGTTGCTGATCACTTTTTCTTTGGAATGGTCCAGTTAGTGGGTAGATTAGGTGTACAGGCCATAGAGTTTCTCCAACAGCTGTGGCACTATCCCTCTAGTACAAAGCACCTGTGGTGTGCTATCTTAGCTCTGCTCCTATAAAGCATTATCATTAGTGAGTTGGGCTGTTTTGAGATGCCATTTACCAAGTCCTCTAAGTTTTAGGTGTATTCCTTTTTTCTGTTTGCTGAGATCTGTATTCTTGTGAGTTCATTCCAGGTCATCATACCCAGTGGTAAAGCTTAGTTCATATTTCAAATAGTCATATGTGTTTCCAATCGAACCTATACCACTCATTAAGAGTTTTTTTTTTTCTAATGAGATTTTTTAAAGTGTATTTATATGTCTTTGAAGTATCTAGGCAAAGCAAAGTCAAAGCTACTATGGGAAACAGTGGTTTGCAGTGCTCTCCTAAGGGAAGAGGAAAAAAGAACTTCAGAATATGAAGCCTCAATGCAGCCTGCTTGTGGGATCTTGGATTACTGAGGATTATCCGGCACACAGTTGCACACCACTGCACACAACTCTAGTGATCACAGCACTGAAATCCTGTGGGCTTCCAATTTCAGGTGTCACGGGACTGAATCTGTGCCCTTCCTGGAGGTGTGCTGTACATGACACAGGACACCCTCGTTCTTGAGGTGTGAGTCAAGTGATCTGAAGTGTACCTTTGTGGAACCCATTCACTGTCTAGTTTCAGAATTTGAAGCCTCACAAAATTAAAGGGGCTTCTACGTCTGCAATTGTAAATTCCCTTTTTATTGCAGGGTAATAAAAACACCAGATACCACTTGGAGGGAGTCGTAGCTAGGGACACCTTGTAGGTTCATAGAGGTTTCCTTAGCACCAGGTTTCTTTCTAACTTCACAGTGGCTCCCTCTATCAAGATATTCATTTCTTTTTTTCTCCCTCCCCGTTGCTCCTCTCACTCAACCAAGCAATAGTAGAAAGAGGGCCTAATCAGGACTTCCCCTATAATCAAATGAATGAGTGCCCTAATAGTCATTATAGAACCTTCATCCAGCGATGGATAGAAACAGAAGCAGAGATCCAGCTAAGCACCAGGTTGAGCCCCTGGTCCAGCTGAAGAGAGAGAGGGAGAGTGTATGAGCAAAGGACTCAGGATCATGAGGAGGAGACCTACAGAGACAGCTGACCCGAGCTACTGGGAGCTCGCTGACTCTGAAACAATTATTGAGGAACCTTCAGGGAAAGGAACTAAACCCTCCAAAGGTAGACAACAGTCAAATGGCATGGATAGTATGTGGAGCCTCTTGCAGTAGGATCAGAGTATGTTACTGTGCATGAACTAACTTCTCAGAGCCCATTCCCTACAGAGGAACACCTAACCCAGCCTTAACATTGGGATGAAGGAATTGGTCCTACCTCATCTGGATACACCAGACTGAACTGATCCACCTTGAACTCCTCACCCTCCTTGGGGAATGGATGGGGGGATGGGATGGAGGGAGGCTGAGGGAGGACTTGGAGGGACTGGAAGGAGGGAACTGTAGTAGATCTGAAAAAAACTTTTTCAATAAAAGAATGGACAAACCCCACCAGGTCTTTCTCTCTCTTTCCTTCTTCCTCTCCTCTCTCATATACACACATACGCATACAAATATCACCGACAAATGCAAAATACTTAGAAATAAATTTAAAGGAGAGAGATTCTAAGACACACACACAAACACACACACACACACACACACACACACACACACACAGAGAGAGAGAGAGAGAGAGAGAGAGAGAGAGAGAGAGAGAGAGAGAGAGAGAGAGATCATTCCAAACTATTTTTGGGAATATCAAAAAATGGAAGCAAATAAAATAAGGAGACCATATTTCAATAATATAGTTTTGGCAGAATAATCATTAAATTGATTGTATTTATCTGATCACAATTTTACTCAAGGGGAATATCCAGATTGGTATTTGCAGGAGGCTGACTGGACTACAGTTTTCTTACAGAGCTTTGGGTTCATAGTGCTGTGGACTGGGGAATGGGTAGTGAGAGCAGTTGAAAATGATTGAAGGGCCAGCCCAGCATTTGAAGAGGGCCCCCTTATGCTTCTGGCCAGTCCTGGTACTAGCTCAGGGTTTGAGAACTGCACTGAGCTGCGACACAGGGCTGGCTTGGATGGCCCCTCATCCATAGGCAATCATCAAATTCATGCTATTTCTGGAAGGAGGCCTGATCAAGGGGAGGTACTCATACTCTTCTCCAGCAGCCAAGTGTACATCTGCAGCCATATCCTGGCAGTACACCCAGCATCTGGGGAATAGATGTTTGCTCTGGGATGAAGACCTGGGTGGCTCATCACAGCATTGGCCAGAGACAGAAGACAGGAAATAATGTCTGTCTTTCTATTTTAAAATAAAAATAAAAACCAATAGTGTATATTATATTGCTTTAACCAAGAAGGATGATGTGACATTTTCTTTAAGATATTGCACGCACTAGGGAGCAGCTTATAGCCGTCAACACTAACTGACTTGCATGAGGATAGGTTGATGGAAGAGAAATACAAGCCCAGAACCATATAAACTGACAAAATGACCCTCCATAGTATGGTTAAGGGGAACATTTTATTATAGATATGAGAGAGAGAACAGCCTGAGGCATCTGGAAAAGTTCAGATGGGAGAAAACAGCAAAGGCTTACAAAGGACTGAACATGGCCAGCAGACTGGACCTGGACATGAGAGAAACAGGAGCAGAGAGAGAAAGAGTGACAGAGAGCAACACACACACACACACACACACACACACACACACACACACACACACAGAGTAGAGAGTAGAGAGATGGGGAAGAAAGACACATACAGAGAGCTTATCTGAAATAGGGCGATAAGGAGAACGAGGAGCTGATGGGACATAAGCCCATGAGTTGGGCAGGTTTTGTGTTGGGGAGGAGGAGAGAAGGACTGGGAAGCTATCACAGACCTTGAAATGTATAACAAGTAGTTGTGATACTGAGGGACCCTGGAGGCCAGCATGTACTTTGGTACACACAGGTGGCCATTTGTCCCTTCTGCCAGTGTTAAGGGAAATGACCTCTTTTAGTAGAGGGGAACCGGCATTACAAGTTCCCAAGGAGTGCTGGCCTTTTTATAGCTGCCAGAAATCTACCTACTGTTCAGGTTGAGCCCATTTCTGAATATTTTGGAAATTGGGGAAATGAAGTTTCCTTTGTACCTGACGAAGAATTGTAAGGATCAGTTTTTATGATGGGCTTGGTGGTGTCTGGATCTGTCTCTTCAACTCAAGGAAATCTACAGGTACTGAAGATTCCCCTGGGAGCAGGTTGAACACTGAAAGCCATGCTATGAAACCTTTGACGGGCTCATCAAGACAAATAGATCTGGTACTCCTGATTCATCTCTTTTCTGAAGTATGAGATTTAGGACTTAAGAAAAAAGAACCTTTTAAAAATTTATAGAAAAAATGAAAAAAGAAAGAAAGAGTGATGTTTGTAGTATAAGGTTTCTGGACTTTGGCTAGAGGTTTAGACTATAGATGTTTGGTTTTAGAGTGTTTAGCCGCACATCATTGTTTAGGCTTTTAAAAAATGACTTAGATGTTTATATTAATTTTATGTTGTTTGGCTTATGGCTTAGGCATAGTGTTAGTTTTTATTTTAATTTAATTTATTTGTATTAATTTGTTTTGTTATATGGTTTGCGGTTTATTTGTTTTGTTATATTTTGTATTATGAGTGGTTGGATTATGCTTAATTTTATTTTATTTTTTATTTATGTTTTGATTTTTTGTTTATTTTTTATGGTGTTTGTTATAGTTAAAATAGTTTTTTATTATAGTACTTTATATATTTTTAAATTCAAATGGAAGGTTTTAATTTTAACATAGTAAAATCATATATGATAAGATAGTTATTAAGTAAGAACTAGTTATAATATTTAGTTTGTATTTAACAAAATTAAAGAAAATATTTTAATATTTATTTTACTTTTGTGAGTTTAAAGTTTTATATTTAATATATTTTTAAAACTAATTTAAAAAGCTATATTTATAATTATATTTTAATTATGTTAAAGATTATAGAAGAATATAATATTATTTGAGTAAATAGGAAGTATAAATAATTTTTGAAATTTAGAAATGACAGAGATGACACTTGTTTGTTTGGATAGTTATTTAAAGTTTTTTGTAATGTTGAAGTATTTAGTTTTAGTCTATAGGCTTAGAGTTTTTAACATATTTCTTAGTGAAGTAGGAAATTTGAAGGGCTGTTTTGTCTATTTTGGAGTAGTTTGTTAGTTGTTAGAAAAAGCCCACAAAGATCCAGGCTGGTTGCTTCTAGTATCTCTGGCTAAACCAACAAAGAAAAATTATGAGCTCAGTGATAAAATTAACTGTCCCCAGATTTGCACAAATAGTCTATGGAAGTGGTTTCCGACCTTCCTAATGCTGTAACCCCTTAAGACAGTTCCTTATGTTGTAGTCATCCTCAACCTTAAAACTATTTTATTGCTACTTCCTAACTTAAATTTTGCTGCTGTTTAAATTATAATGTAAATATCTGGTATACCGAATATTTAACCCCTATGGGGGTCGCAACCCACAGGCTGAGAACCACTGGTTTGAGGGGTTCTAAGTGTGCCGTGGAAGAGAATCTTCTCTTCAGCAGCTGCAGGACACAAATTGCTGAATATCAAACACAGGTCTTCATTATAAAATTGACTAAAGTACAACAAAACTTCAAATCCATGCCTTGGAGGATGTTAGCAATTAAAATAAGGGCACTGAGAAGTAAGAAGTGAGATTGTAACTTGAGGTGGAGAAGTAGGTGTGATAGGAAGACCCAAATGAGGCTGAAGGCTTTGAACTCTAAAATTCTGAAGGGTTTAATCTCACCCAATAAAGGAGTTTCTCCATTCTCAGCAGATGATGAATTTCTACTCACCCCCTGCAGTATATTTCAGCGTAGACTAAAGTTAACAGCTCTCCAGGAATCCCCAGGTTGCCAGTGCCAGGTTGGGCCTGCTAAGATACCCAGACTAATGGACAAAACAAAGCACCAAAACTACTGGATTCTTGATCCCTCCAGTGTGAGACAGTCATTGCTGAGCTACCCAGACCACATCTTGTAATCCGATCTAATAAATCCCACTTTAAAATAGCAGATTAAAGTTAACTTTGGTTGTCATTCTTCAGGACCTGTCTACTTTGTTGAGACAGGGTGTCTCACTGTGACCTGAGGTTACCAATTAGGCTAGGCTGGCCACTATGGAACCGTAGGGACTGACCTGTCTACACCTTCCCAGGACTGGTATTATAAATGCATCCTTGTATGCTCACATTTTTATCTGGGGATCAAATCCCGGTCCTGATGCTTGTGAAGCAAGCAGATGACTGACAGAACCATCTTCTGACCGTTACCTCTTCTTCACTTACTTTTCTTTTGAGTCAGGTGCTCATTAAGTTACCCAGGATCACTTTGAACTGACATTCCTCTTGCTTAGCCTCCTGAGTAACCGAGGTTACCCAACTGGGCTTGGCTTTAAGGTGCTGGCTGTTATGACCTCTGTTTCATACAGGAGCAAAGGAAGGCCTAGGCAGAGCAAGCAGGTATTCAGGTTCCTTACACAAGGACTATGGAAAATGCGGATCTGAACCAGTACAGAACTGGCTATACAATAAACATAAATGATGCTGACTGCCCAGGAAAAGGCTCTCACAGAAAAGACTGATTCATTTCCATTTGTGGATCTGAATACTTATTATTATTTTTTGCATGTTTGTATGTGCTCCATGTGTGCCTGATGCCAGAAGAGAGCATCAGATTCCCCGGAACAGGAGCTTAAATGGTTATCAGCCATCCTGTTGGAGCTGGGAATTGAACCTGGGTCCTCTACAAGAGCAGCAGAATACTAGAGTGGCAAGAACGCAGGGAAAGAACTGCTCACACACAGCCAGTGAAAAAGCTGAGTTCAAATTTTCCAAAGAATGTTTTAAAGGCTTGGCAATATATTATGAAACGTTTTGACCCAGCTATGTTACTAATAAATAAGTTATCTTAAGAAAAGTATATGTACACGTGTTTATTTGATTATATGCCCATATATGTGCTAATATGTACGTGTATGAATATGTGTGTATTCATGCATGTATGTGCAAGTGTGTTTATGTGGGGATATGTTTCAAATATAATAAAAACATGTTTGTATGTGCATATGCCCGTCTGTGTATGTGGACATGTGTGTACATGTAAGTGCATATGTACCTGGAGCAATAAGAAAATTATATCTCTTAAAGAAGAAGGTATTTTGAGCTTGGTGTTCTGGTATGAGATTCCAGAAGGCTGAGGTATGTGGATCTCTGAGTTTGAAGGTAACTGTTTATAGAGTCAGTTCTAGGATAGCCAGGATTACCCAGTGAAATCCTGTCTCAAAAATAAAAAAAATAAAGAAAGAAAAGAAGAAGCTATTTCAACTACTGTCTAATCAGTATTGGTAAACACATACATCTAGATTAACCTATGGGAAATTGGTTCAAATTTTCTTAGAGGAAGGAAGATTTGCACAGTGTTGTGCATATAATAATCTAAAATGTTAGAAGTGCTTAACTTTAGATGGTGAGTTTATAAAGACCTTTCTCTTTGCTGACTCTTAGGTCCTCCTTTTCTACCAAAAGCAGATGTGACTCATGTTATTTAATGAAGACTTTGGAACTTAGTACCAATTTTGAGCAGATTTCTTTAATTCTAGAGGCTTTTCAAACATGGTCACTTGTAATATAAGTTTCTGGCCTGTCTGGCCCAGGGATCAGATCCACAGTCTCACAGAAACACAGAAGCTTATATTAATTACATGCTGTTTGACCTATGGCTAGGGCTCATTGCCAGTTAGCTTTCTCATCTTAACCCATTTCCACCAATCTGTCTGGGCACATGGCCTGTGGCTTACCTAATTATTTTATATCTTGCTTCTTCAATGGCTGGATAACATCTCCTGGACTCTGCCCTCCTTCCTCTTAATCTCTGCTCAGATTTCTCGCCTCGTGCTGTGCCATAGGCCCAAACAGTCCCTTTATTAACAAATAATATTTACAGCACGTGGCAGGACAGGTTGGTGGAAATGGGTTGAGTTAAGATGAGAAAGCTAACTGGAGATGAGCCCCAGCCAAAAGTCGAACGGCATGTAACTAATATAAGCTTTTGTGTATTTTTGTGAGAACATGGGTTTGATTTATGGGCCAGATAGGCCAGTAACTTATATTATAAATGGTTCCCAGTGTGGGGCATGTACGCCATTAAAGTCTGAGAAAGCCTAAAAAGAGTTCTGGATCACAGAAACAGAGCCAAAAGAAGCTTCGGAGTTGTGTCTCTGATGTGGGTCATAGTACAGGGATGGCATGGCGTGTGAACTTGAATTACAAAAGTGGCAGGCAGCTTAAGCTGCAATAAAGCCGGTTCCTAAAGTCTCACAACAGCCTTAATGTATACAACAAGCTATACATGATAGATTTAAAGTTTATGTTTATACAGGCAAAAAAAGGAACAGAGTCAAAGACAGCTTCTGATAGTAGCATTTCCTGAGAAGACTGTTTGCTGGCAGCAAGCAAAGGAGTGTATCCTTTAAGAGAAGCTTTCTGACTCAGCCTTAGCTACAAAAACAGTGTGGCTCTTTATGAGGCCCTGCTGCTAACTACTTAAATGGAGTTCAGAGCAGTGGGCCGAGATACTCTATTTGTTTGCAATCTGGACCCTAAGATTCTCCAGAGTTGGAGTAGTAAACAGTTTCACAATATTTAATACTACTTCCAAGAATTGGAAGGTTAAGTATGAAAAGCTGAGTGGGGCAGAGTCAGCAGTCAAAGCAGGGCTTTATAGTCTAGCATTTAAAAAGCAATCCTGGTTAGAAAATGATTAAAGATACACAATAAAACAGATTCAGATGGAGAAAACCTCTAAATGAGTTACAATGTGTGCAAAAAAAAATGTAGACTTAAAAAAAAAGATAAAAAGTCTTTAAAATAATAAAAAATATATAAATGACATAAAAATACAGTCTAAATTATGTTTATTATTGTGTTTTCTTTTAACTTTTTTAACTGTTAATGAGCTATCTGCAAAAAATTTAATTATAAAGACTACTAAATTAAGCAAACACATAAATTTAAAAAATATCTTGACTTTAAAATTTAAGTCTAAAGATTTGCTACTTTAAAAGAGAAGTTCTGCTTTTCTTTCTACAGAAGATGAAAACTTGTAGTTCGCTTTCAAGCTAATATAGTTTGATCAAAAAAGACCCCCTAAAAAATCTCTGATAAGAAAGGATGGCCACATCAGCTTCAAGGCTGCCAACTAAGATGATCTGGCGTCAAGGCCCCCATAAGATTGCCAGCACCTCCAATCAGCAGTCACCGCAGGTATCCTTTTGGTCCAGCATTTAAAGTTTCCTATTAAATGTATCTAAACCTGGTCCTTCGGCGTCATTCTTGCTGCTTTTTAGCATGGCTTCTCTGGGTGTGTTCGCTCCTTGTAACTAGAGTGCTTTCTGTGTCATTTGGTGAGTACAGCAGGCAGGGAACAAGGCCACAGTGTATTCTGAGTAGGTGTGGATCTGAAGGAATTAGTTGAGCTTCCGGATAGTTCCTCAAGATGTTTACTTTCTTTTCACTATTTTGTATTCAGGGGAAAATTGAGAGGCCGAGGAGGAAAGGAAATCTTTCAGGTTTCCAGGTTTTTAAAATTCATGTCTTGAAGCCCTTCCACAGAGTTTCCTTTCCTGGATTCCTGATCTCCCCCTGCCCTTGAATTTAAACATCTTCCCTTGGAAGGAGAGAAAATTAGACTTTTAGTTTTTAGTTTTCTGGACTGATTTAGAGAGGCAAATAGCTCCCAGGTGGTGTCATAGTTGCTGTATTTTTATTTTGCATACCCAAGATCCCTTTCCTCACATTTTCTCCATGTTCCTTCCATCTCTATAAGAAGGCGGGTGAGAGGCTTTCTCACACAGAGCAGGCTTTATGATACCACAATGGCTCTAAATGGCTCCATTCATCTTATTCAATTCAATTCCAGTCATTTCATTTATTCATTTGGTCAGTCATTCAATGAATTTCATCCTTAGGTGTGCTAAAGACCACATCAGGCCCAAAGGGCATATGAATAAAGCTATTTACTGTCCTCAAGTAATTCATAGGTAAGAATTCTGATGTGTGGATGTTCATTAGAATTGTTTAGAGAGTTGCAAGAGCACGGGTTTCTGAACCTCATCTCAGACCTATTATATCCAAACTGATAAGGGGAGGGTTTTGAAACCTTAGTTATAGCAAAAATTTACCAAATACTTCCTTCAGTGAGCTCTAATCTGAGGATCACTGTTAGAGAATATTGACTTTGTAATATGTGAGAGAAAATACTAATAACTAAAGTTATTTTTAGTGCATTTGCTAATCCAGCCTTTCCCCCCATTTCTCCTGTGAGCACCCACATAAAGAATGACATTCTTTTTTTGTTGCTATTGTTACCAGCCTCCAGAACATTTAGTGCTCTATAGACATGCTGATGTGTTTTTTTCACAATCCTATGGGCTGGTTTAGATCCGCTGTATGATTCTTCTCTCTTACCTGGTATAGCCAAGGCCACTCAGGAGGCTGGATTAAGCTAGGTGGTTCAAGAGACATCTTGTCCTCTGAATATCACTCTCCAATGCCTATCACTATTCAGTAATTCAATTTGAACTTTGTTTCCATTTGTTATAAGACTTGGAAAGAAAAAAAAAAGAGCTAGACAGCAGAAAGAGACCTGGTCATTCCACACTTTCTAGCAATTACAGCAGTGCTCAGACCCACCCATCTCAACCAAAAGAGAATGGACCCACCTTTTGTTAAGAAGAACAGGAAAGCACAATGACCTTCTTCTCTACTCGACAGAGATTTTCGAAGATCCATTGAGTTCTTGTGCTGATTTATAAGCTTTCTACCTGTTGACTTTAAAATGTCTTCTGGTTAGCATCCCAAAGACTGCTCTAGAAACTGGGCAGCTTAGATGAACATCTTGCTAGTGCATTGAGTGGCCATAAATGAGTCATAAAGTTTAGTAGGGTAAGGCTGTAAATAGAAGATTGGTTACTCTATGATGACTATATAAAAAGGAGATAATGATAAATAAAGGACAAGCTAGGTTTGATTGTGCAGTTGCAAGGTAAGAGTGCTATTGGATATGTCTAGACACTAATGCACAGTAAAACCAAAGCTGGATATTGTTGTAACTCTGGTCTTTATAATTAAAAGTACAGATTTTAAAGGCTATAAACAGAATTTTTTTTTCTGCCTTGCCCTATGGATGGATATTATCAGACAATCCAGGTTAGGTTGGCTCTGAAAAATGATGGGTCTAGATAAAAGGAGCAGGAGACAGTGTAATGCCAGATACCCGCTGGCTTTATAGAGCTAATACTTGGGATTAAGTCATGTCATAGTTCTTTATCCAAAAATCTGAATTCAGGTTCTCCAAGTTAAGACTAACTCCTGTAAGGGCTCAAAGCCAAACAGAATCTAGCTTTCTGCATTGCCTCCATCTTCTAGGAACACTCCCCTCCCATCCCCACACTGCCTCCATCTTCTAGGAACACCCCTCTCCCCTCCCCACACTGTCCCTATCTTCTAGGAACACTCCCCTCCCATCCCCACACTGCCTCCATCTTCTAGGAACACTCCCCTCCCATCCCCACACTGCCTCCATCTTCTAGGAACACTCCCCTCCCATCCCCACACTGCCTCCATCTTCTAGGAACACTCCCCTCCCATCCCCACACTGCCTCCATCTTCTAGGAACACTCCCCTCCCATCCCCACACTGCCTCCATCTTCTAGGAACACTCCCCTCCCATCCCCACACTGCCTCCATCTTCTAGGAACACCCCTCTCCCCTCCCCACACTGTCCCTATCTTCTAGGAACACTCCCCTCCCATCCCCACACTGCCTCCATCTTCTAGGAACACTCCCCTCCCACCCCCACACTGCCTCCATCTTCTAGGAACACTCCCCTCCCATCCCCAGACTGCCCCCATCTTCTAGGAACATACCTCTCTCCTCCCCACACTGCCCCCATCTTCTAGGAACACTCCCCTCCCATCCCCACACTGCCCCCATCTTCTAGGAACACTCCCCTTCCATCCCCAGACTGCCCCCATCTTCTAGGAACATTCCCCTCCCCTCCCCACACTGCCTCCATCTTCTAGGAACACTCCCCTCCCCTCCCCATACTGCCCCCATCTTCTAGGAACACTCCCCTCCCATCCCCACACTGCCCCCATCTTCTAGGAACACTCCCCTTCCATCCCCAGACTGCCCCCATCTTCTAGGAACATTCCCCTCCCCTCCCCACACTGCCTCCATCTTCTAGGAACACTCCCCTCCCCTCCCCACACTGCCTCCATCTTCTAGGAACACTCCCCTCCCCTCCCCACACTGCCTCCATCTTCTAGGAACACTCCCCTCCCATCTTACTGCCACCACAGTGGTTTTCCATTGTTGGAGAGAATGCTGGTCATGGCTACATTGGGGCTTCTGTGCCACCCTTGTTCTGCCTGGGACAGTTCTCTCCTAAAGCCTCTGTCTATATTCCGGTTATCATTCTACATAAAGTGGTATTCCCTCCTTTCACCCTCCACACTAGCCATTCCCCTTACCTTGACTTGCTGCCTCCATGAACTTATCTACTCTGCCGTACCACACAGCATACTGTTTATTTCCTTGTTCATAGGCTGCCCATTTCTCTTTCTTCAGCTTTGAGAAAGCATTGAATCTTTTTTGTTGTTTTTAGTGTTTTTGGCTTGACCTAGTGTCTTGTGGGTATTCAGGAATAATTTCTTAAAAGAACAAGAATCTTCTTGTGAGACTTATAGAACTAAATACAAAACCTAGATCATAGCAGCTCTTCCTCAACCCTCCTTTCCCCCCTCTTTCTCTTCCTCTTTCTTTTTGCTATGCTAAGGATCTAATCCAGGGGCGTATACAATAGGCACATAGAGGACCTTCTCTGAGAACCTGTGCCACTCTCTTGGCCATGGGTACAGAGCAAACAGACTTCTTCATTTTACTTCAGAAGGTATTTAGTTTTTCCGTGCCTCTTCTGGCACGAAGGCCAGGGAAGAGACTCAGCTTCTACAAATCTTAAGAAATTATGAGTAGAAAAACATTTTGGCAAGATACCAATGGCCTCTGTATTTTCTATTGGAGTCTTACTTAGGGTGAGAACACTACTGTCAGTCCACAATTAGTTTCTCTGGGTCCATTCTGTTGAAAGAGAAGAACACTGTGAACTTATCACAGTCTTAAGGCACAAAGAAGGAAGGGGGATGCTAGGATTCTTAGGAAGGAAAGGAGAACCAAGCTCAGAACAAAGATGTCACAGACACTGGAAGATAGGCTAAGGTAGAGAGGGTACACACACACACACACACACACACACACACACACACACACTTGCTTTTAGAGACAGTCTCATTATGCAGCCAAGGCCAGGCAGGTGCCTGTAAGCCTCCTTCCTCTACCTTCACAGGCTCACAGCAGCACTTCAAGGGAGATGTGGGGCCTGCTGTTGTCTGGAAACATTGCAATGCATGTCAGAAAGACATAAGTGAAAATCTGTTAGGGTTTATAATTCTTCTGAAATAAATTGTGGTTCTTTTCTAAAATATGAATACGCGTAAAAACACAGACCCAAGTCTCAAATGACCTAGGTTGAAAATTCCATTTCATCATTTCACCTGTGAGATGAGAGGGGAATTGCTCAAATCTTTCTAAATTCCAGTTTTACCTTCTATTAAGAAGAGGGATTAGAAATATCTTGTTGGTTTGTTAGGGAGGCTCTGTGAAAGATTGTGTGCACAGCATTGGGAACACACACACCTGTTATTCTGTCATTGTGGCTGCTGCTCAGAGGAGGTGGAATAGAATAGTAATGGCCATCCCAGTTTCAGCATTTAGTAACACCAAACTCCTGAGTTTCATTGTCCATGTGACACAGTAAATGCAATAATCTGCATTACAAGACTTATGACTCCAATGCAGTGCAGAAGCCACATAATGTTAAGCAGTGAAATTAAATGGCTAAGTGTCATAAACAAATGTTAGTTATTACCTAGTGTTAAGATACAGTTACTATCACCTGCCCTAGGCACTCAACTCTAAACTCCTCCTGAAAACATGATGGCCCTTCACCCTGGCTTTGTTCCCATCCTCTTCTGTTCTTCTAGTTGCAAAGTCCAACTATGCTGGAGACATGCAGGCTCCCCAGATGGAAGATAAACACAGGCTGGTTTCTTGTCCAACTGCCACGAGTGATCCTAGGGGTCATGAAGAGAGCTACCCCTGCAGATCTATCTGAAGGTATCCAGAACCGTCAATAAAGAGGATGCCAGTTTATCTCCTGGAAGTCTTCATAAAATGGACATCTTGCCTGAAGATGGAGTCTGGATCCTAGGACATCTCAAGATCCACCTCATTAATATTCCTCCTCACTCTCAGAGTTTGTCTAGCTGCTCTTTCCAAAAGTAAGTCCTTCCAGTTATTAAATCTCTGAAGATGCTGGGCATTCATTATCCTAAGCATTAATTCTGAAGGCTGATCAGGGGATTCTGCAATTTCAAATCATTTGGTAAATGGTCATTTGATTATTACCCAGCTCAGGGAGTTAAAAAGAGATGTTTGGACTCTATGATTGTTCGGATGCCTGTTCTTGGGTTTCTGTGTTTAAAGATCTTTGATTAAATTGTTGTACAGATACCCTTCTGAGTTTCCTTGTAGATGTAACTGCCTTCTCTGTGGTATTGGAACTCCTTAGAGACTGGAAACCTCTGTGTTCTTGTTATGATATAAGACATAATCGATGTACAGTATGTGCTGTTTATGTTTTTTTACACAAATGAATGTCTACTTTATAGGGACTCGGTCAATTGATTAGGGTCAAATTTAGAATTATAAACTAAATAAAATCCAGCATCTGTCTATTACCTGAAAATAGTTGATAAATATCTCTGATAATTCTAAATGAACCTAAGTGTTTATGTTACTTAGTTTTGGTTGTCAATTTATCAGAATGTAGAGTCACCCAAGAAAAGAATTTCATTCAGATAACTTTGGCTTGTGTGGATATGGATCATTTCCCAGTCAGCATTTGCCTTAGGGAGAGAGAGAGAAAGAGGGAATGAGAGAGGGAGGGAGAGAAGGAGGGGAGAGAGAGACAGAGAAAGAGACACACAGAGAGAGATTTAAAGGAAATTGAAGCCGGGACTTTGGAATCCTAACTCTTGAAATATAAGGGGTGTTTCAGAGAATGTGAACTCTAATAATCAATGACACAATGCTGAGTCCCTAGATATCCCAGAACATACATCTAGACACACCATGGTTTTGATGAAATTCTCTGACTCTGTCTGGAATTTCCCATTTTGCCAAGAGCACAAAAGTACCAATGAGATGTTGGTTGCCTTGTAGATCTAAGACTGTAGATTATTATGGGCCACCACACGACACCAGCTTTGAGGACAAACTGAACATGTCTTACTTTTCTTTTGAAAATGTAAATAAAAAAGGGCCCACATCAAGATTATTGAAGGGACTAAAATGATTGTGTGTGGAAGATAATGTGAGAAGTATCTGATACACAGTAAGATGTTGACCTTGTCTGGGAAAGGAACCCACTCTGCATTTAAGAGCATTCTGACCCTTGGCACACTAAGGACAGATGGAAATTGTCTGTATAAGCTTTCCAGCTCAGGAGGCTGCAATGTGATTTTTTTTTTTTTAAAGATGGAAAGCCTTGTTATGTTCCCATACACTTTTCTATCCATTCTTCCTTGTCTTTGTTCTCTCTGGTCTCTGTTAACCAGAACCATCTGTTCCTTGTAAACATGGTTTAATGATTGCATAGTTTCATTGCATATAGTTCTTCCTAATAAAAGCTAGGCAAGAGGTACTCTGGGCTCTTGGGGCTTCTCCAGTGCTCTTCGGGTCCCCTGTTGGAAGTTTTGAGTCTTGTTTCATGAACTGAGCTCTGCTATCTGGGCAGTGGGAGGTGAGAAATGTTAGTCTTTAATGCGGAGGAAGGGATGGAGCTGATGATAGCCAGATGAGCTGCGGCTAGAGAGACACGCTAGTGACGCTTCTTGCTACGGGGATGAAATGAATACATTTTTAGCAGGGTTTAGCAGAGTACCTGGTAACAACTGAAGTGTTAATTTAAAAATTGTACTATGCAAACTAATTTCCATACTCTTCTTTCCACGAGGCCATCAGAGGAAGGTGTCTGCCGTCACTGTCACTGAAACAGCTCATTCAGTTCACCGGCCAAGAACGTCAGCACCCCCACAGCTCCTCAAGACAACAGGTGCCCTATAAGGGTTCCCCTCTTTCTTGCTCCTGTCTGATTTTGTTCTCTCTTTCTTCCTTTTTTTTATCCCCCCCCCCCACTTTCGGGGGGCGGGGGCACTGGCATTCAAGGAGCTTTCTGCTGTGATCTTCCCCCTCACATCTGCATTTTTCTCTCCTTTTACTGCCATTCCACATGAGTCACCAGGGGGCTCCGACAGAGGTGCAGCTGTTCTGTGGCAATCAAAGAGCTTCTCATGCCCTGCTCCAAGGCACACGGCAGAGCAGCAAATTGAGGCTCTGATGCCAGCAAAAGGCTAACCCCTCTTTCATCTCTCTCTTTTGAAGACACCCTTTGTTGGGGTTTTCTCGCGAGTAGGATCTTGAGGCAGTGTTCTTTTGGCCTGTTTGTCTTGTTTTTCATTCTGTTTTCCACTTGGAGAGACAATAGAAAGCCTGGGTCTGTGAGAAATGTCCTCTGTAGACCACAGAGAAAGAACTGACTTCAGGGACTGTGCCACAGCCACTGGCCTGCCCAGGATGCCCCATCTGCTCAGTGTTCATTGCACCTTACAGGAAACTAATATGAATTTAACCACAAAGATCATGGATTGGCCTCTAAAATAAATGGGTTTTCTCCCTGAAATTTGTGTATTAGTGTTATGGTTGTTACATAAAATCTTTGTGTTTCAAATAGATTTTCATCTGGTTGCTGTGAACCACTGTGTACCTTTGAAGGCCAAAGTTTGTTTAGAGAGCATGTTGGGTCCTGGGAATAACTAGAGCCTGGCCTAGCTACATAAGTAAAGAGAGAGAGAGAGAGAGAGAGAGAGAGAGAGAGAGAGAGAGAGAGAGAGAGAGAGAGAGAGAGAGAGAGAGAGAGAGAGAGAGAGGAGAGAGAGAGAGAGAGAGAGAGAGAGAGAGAGAGAGAGAGAGAGAGAGAGAGAGAGAGAGAGAGAGAGAGAGAGAGAGAGAGAGAGATTTTAAGTCCTAAGTGTTTGGCATTGGTTTTCACTACTGGTCATTTCCATCTAGTCTCAGTGGCCTAAGGTACATGCAATCTTGCAGGAAGGTTGAACTGTCTAAATTTGAAATTCAATCTCAAGAAAGGGTTCTATGAGACATCCTGGGGTCATTAGGAAGATTCTGATGGATAAAGCTTTCACCTTGACTCTTCTGTTTGCTCTAACAAGGTCTGTTTGCCAGGTAAGGTATAGCCATCGGAGGAACAGAAGACCATTTCTATTTACTCAGACCTAGCTCCAAATCTGGGCTGAGAATCTATCTCCACTGGGCACCCACCATGTACAAGTGTGTAGCATACCTTATCTCCAAGCTTTGTATTACTCCAGTTATCTTGGGAAAATAATCCCTTCAGGGTCCAGATTTTAGTTATAGAATATGGCAGATGGCGGTTTCAAAGTATGGCTACCTGTGTGTCTGGCTTCAAATCTCAGAATGCTTTCTCTAGAATATAGGTCATTCAGAATACTGTTACATTCCCACTGAGCAGTGAGGCCATTTCTCCATTATTTGTTATTGTTGAATTGCTAACAAAAAGAGCGTTGTAGAAGTGATGCTGCATGCTTAGGTCTTATCTGCTCAGTGTTTTCTTTCTCCTTACCTCTTTCTGTCACTCATCACTGAAATCCAGCCCCCATGTTTTAAGGCAGTTCATGCCACTTGGAGGTATTTGATTTCACACCAGAGTAACCAAGACACTGAAATTACATCGCTAGTCAGTGGATGAGCCAGATTTTGAACTTAGATAGTGTGACTGTGGCCGTGCTAGGTTGCTTCCAGGTCCAGGGTCCTTGTTTTCCCAAGTCTTATCCCTTCAGTCTGGACACAGGGGCATTCTTTCATTGCACTAACTATTTCCGTGGTTTTAATGAAGCTCTAGACTTCATTGTTTGCACACTTACTCCTCAATGAAGCACTATTGAGAAGTGGGACATTTAAAGGTTACCCAGGTTGTCAGGGCTCTGCCTTCATGAACTATGGGAGGGAGTTCACGATGCCCAGGGTAGGTTTGTTGTAGATGCATACTACACATCTGTATAGAGGGACCTTAGTACTGGGCACACACCAAACAGACCTGTGCCTTACATATTCCTGGAGAACTTGTGTACACCGTACTGGCTCTTGTCCTTGCTTCATAAGGGTATAGCAGTACATCTTCAGAGCAGTCAGGTTAGGGGAGAGTGAAGTGTAGTGCTCTCAGAGCCTGGATGCATGGGCTCACATCCCAGCTCTCCCATTAACTATTTACCAGTTTAGCTTCCCTGTGATCTAGTTTTCTCATCTGTAAAATGGAACTATGTGGTCCCTTTCTCATAGGGCTGTTAATCTACATAAAGGAACTTAGTCACCAGAACAGCGGTTGGCCTCTTGGCTGTCAGAAAATCACTTCACCCCAGCTATTTCAGACCAGCATCTTAACTAGCTCCATTTTTCTGCTCAGGCAAGATGTGTTGAGACCTCCAAGTACCAGTCTGATTATGACCATGGACATATGAGCTTCTAAATAAGATGGCTTCTTTTCATGCTAATTGTTTCTAGGGTGTGTGAACCAAAAATATATTTTATAAAACACTTGAGAAAATGGGATGGCTCTCCATAAACACTCAGGAAAGCCAATGAACATTAGCCCAAGAGACCAGAGAAATCTTACTGTCCTAATACATTGTCATTAGAGCATGGTAGTAGTGCACAGTATTTCAGTTACTACACAGAGACCTTATAGACTGACCTGCTTATTGATAGGCAAAGACCCAGGGCTGAAGGGACTGTCCTGTGCTGTCACCTCTGCATGAGATATCAACAGGACCTTGACCACTTTGTGTCCCACATAACCTAGCTCATTTATTTTTGGAGTCCATCAATTAATTTAGACTGTTATGAAAAATAACTTGGAGTTTCCATTTTGCAATTATCTATTTATCAATTTTTTTTGTTTGAATAAAAACCGTAGTAGACAGTCAACTGGGACAAAGTAATATATTTAGAGAGAAGTGTTGTTGCCAAAACTAGCTGTGTGTCAGAAATAGGAAGAAACATGTAATTACCAGTTTGTCTTGTAGTCAAAATCCCTGTTTGTGTTATGGCTAAATTAGGTTCATACTATTATTTCAGGTGAATCTAAGGATATTAGAAGGCACATAAGCCTTCTGTTGTTGCTGTCTCTCACAATCCTCTTTTGATATGTTGGAACAGTTATAAACACAAAAAAAAGTGGAAAGCTTGCTTTGGCCCTTGGTACACTCAATGGCTTTCTATACCAGTCACTGCATTCCTATTGCTTGAGGCCTTTGCTGCTTCAATATGCTGCTTAGATGGGGAATGTCTCGTCTGTTGAAGACTCTGCCTCAGAGCTGGCTTAATGAGGTCCCAGGAAGTGTGCTATGCTTTGCTGCACAACTTCGGTTTCCCAAAGAGATGGATGGTATGAAGCAGGCAAAGGGATCTCCTCAAATAGGCCTGAGCCACCAAGAGCTCTGACTGATTCCATCCGTAGTGGGTGGGATGAGGGATCCCTTTGACAAAAAGACCAATTGAAAGGAAAAGAGACAAATGTTTCCATTGGGGTCTAGGAGTAGAGGCCACTGCATCTGATCATACATGGGTTCTAGGCTGCAGTGGCTTTTAAATATTCCAGGAGACATTTCAATTTGGCATAGGGCAAGGTTTTGATTAAAGTTTCTTTGGGGGAAGAAACTTTTTTTTTGCACGTTTGGGTGCTAGGATTAATCTTAGCTCTGATGATGTCTCGTTTGGCTGGTAAAAGAATATAAAAACACAGGTGTATGGATAGTTATGTCTCTTGCCCTCCCTTGTCAACTTTCATTTTAATGGCAGTTCTTTGTAAATAAAAGAATAAAAATGTACATACATGTTCACATACACACAAACACACACACAGAGATTTTAGATGAAGATATTATTTTCTTGTCTACAGGTACACAGCCTATCAGAGAGCTCTCTTGCCCCAGTTTCTAATAGAGTGTATGCAACCTTGTGTGAAGGAAAACTCACTCAGTGCTTTTTAGACTGTAGCTGGTGAAGCCTTCTCCCTCTCAGCCAGTTTTCAAGGCAATGATTTCCCATTTGATTGAAGTGCAGCCCAATGACTGGGAGAGTCAGATAACTCAGGTATAAATCCAGAATGCTCCATTTGCTTGGAGTGAGACCATAGGTGTTAGAGTAACATTATGGAGGTTTCATTTCCTCAGCTGTAAAATGATATATTTGCCATTGCTGTGTAATGTCAGAGCTAGTGACACAATCCATGTAACTGTGGAACAAAATCCTTGTCAGCTACCAAGAACTCAGTCATCATTACCAGTGTTAATAATAAACAAGTGCCTATGGCGTTGGCCATGGTGGAGACACAGGATGAAATTACATCACTAGGAAGAAAAAGACATTACAGAATGATGCTCATTAAAAGCAGCAGGATTTGGAATGCAAAGCTTAGGTATAACAGAACACTATTGCATATGTGGGCTTATACTGATGCACTTACAATATGAGCTATTAGCAAATTAATTAGATGATTTATCTTATCACAGTGCTGGTAAAATGGGCATGGGGGATGACTTGGCAGGAAAATGTGCAGAGTGTAGAGATTTGATGAAGAATGGCCCCCATAGGCTTATATGTTTAAATGGTTGTTTACCAGGGAGTAGAAGAGTTTGGGAAGGATTAGGAGGCGTGGCCTTTTTGGAGGAAGTGTGTCACTGGAGGTCAGTTTTGACTTTTCAAAAGCCCATACCAATCCAAGTCTCTCTGCCTGCTGTCTTTGGATTAGGCTATAAACCTCTCAGCTACTGCTCCAGTGTGATGCCTGGTTATTTCCTGCCATGATGATCATGGACTAATCTATAACTCTAAGCAAGCCTACAAATAAATACTTTATTTTATGAGTTGCCTCAGTCAAGGTGTTTCTTGACATCAATAAGACAGTAATCAAGAAATTGAACAAGCCAGACAACCTAAGTTTAGATCCCTGGAACCCATCTAATTCAGCAATAATGACAACAATACTAGTGATTAAAAAATTACAGATGCAGTGGCAAGTGTCTGTAGTCTCATCTCTCCTAAGAAGAGCTGGAGGGAAGACAGGAGAAAGCCCTGGAAGCTCACCTGGATGGAAGTCACACAATGAAAAATGCTGTGGGACTATGCTTTTGTACACTGTAAATATTTGTCATTGTAAATATTCCTTTAATAAAATGCTGATTGGCCAGAAGGCAGGCAGGAAGTGTGGGTGGGGCCAGCAGACTAAGAAAACTCTGGGAACAGGGAGAGGAGAGAGATGTCAGGGAGACACAGAGGAAGCAGGATGAGAATGCTGGTCTGAGAAAAGATACTAAGCCTTGTGGCTAATCATGGGTTAGTTTAAGAGTTAGAGTTAGCAAATAATAAGCCTGAGCCATAGGCCAAACAGCATGTAATTAATATAAGACTTTGTGTAATTATTTGGGACTGCTGATCTGAATCCTGGGGCTACGCCAGGCCACAAACTTCTTAATATAGAAAAATAAAAGAAACTCTGCCTCAAAAACAAGGTGGAGAGTTGTTGAACAAATTCTAAACCAAATTATATTGGTTTTATAATAATTATCCAGAGCCAGATATTGGGGTATATGTTGAAAGATCAGAGAGACAGAGAACAAGCCACAGCCACTTCTCACCTCAACAGCTTCTCAGCTGAAATGGGGAGAACCTGTCTCCACTAATCCTCCTCAGACTAAATGTTTTTCAGACTGAATGTCAAATGCTCTGAGATCCTGTTTCTACCCAGCCTGTCTCATCCTTCCTAGAGCTGCAATTAAAAGCATGTGTGCTTCCCAAGTACTGGGAACAGAGGTATGAGATCCCAAATGCTGGGATTGAAGACATCTGAGTCCCGGATACTAGGATTAAAGATGTGATCCATTATTAAAAGGCTCTGTTTTTCTTTTAGACTGGATGAATCTCATGTAGTCCAGGCTGGCCCTGAACTCTGCCTCTGCCTCCTGAGTGCTTTTCAAAGTCCAAAGTTCAACATCATATAACAGGTGCCCCATAATATGTAGCCTTTGTAGGCTAGCCTGTTTCCTAATAATATGCATTTAGGGTTGCACATGTTTCTGTAACTTGATAGCTCATTCCCTTTCAGCTGTGAATATTCTCTTGTTGATAATATCCTATCCTCCTTCACATGACAAAGGATACTTTGGTTACATCAAAGTTGTGGCAACTATGAATAAGGTTACTATTAATTATCTCCGGCCAGTATTTGTGGTGCTATGGGATTATGCTCTTGTACTTTGTAAATATGTGTCCCTCCTACTGGTTTAATAAAAGCTGATTGGTTGGAAGGCAGACAGGAAGTGTGGGTGGGGCTATTAGACTAAGAAAACTCTGGGAAGAGGAATAACAGAGGAGAGATGCCAGGCAGACGCAAAGGAAAGAAGACAAAAAAATGCTGCTCTGAGTAAAGGTACTAAGCCATGTGGCTAAACATGAGTTAGTTTAAGAGCAAGAGTTAGCAAGTAATATGCCTGGGCCATAGGCAAAGCAGCATGAAATTAATATAGGACTTTATGTGGTTATTTGGGACTGCTGGTCTGGATCTCAGGACTAGAATGGAGCAGAAGCTTCTTACTACAAATATTATATGGACTAGTCTTCAGCTCAATTTTCTAGAGTAAAACTTACCTTTAAAACCAAGGAGGACCTTTTCACCAACATGGCGCTGAGAGCCAAGAAGGAAGCTCCTGCCCCTCCCAAAGCTGAAGCCAAAATCAAGAAGGCAGTACTGAAAGGCGTCCACAGCCACAAAAAGGATATCCTTCTGGCAGCCCAAGACCCTGCGACTCCTGAGGCAGCCCAAATACCCTATAAAAAGTGTACCCAGGACAAACCCGCCAACCACTGTGCCATCATCAAATGCTCCTGGCCACTGAGTCAGCCATGAAGAAGATAAAAGTCAACACACAGTGTTCATTGTATATGTCAAGGTCAACAAGCATCAGATCAACAGGCTGTGAACAGACTCTGTGACATTGATGTGGCCAAAGTCAACACTCTCCTAAGGCCTGGTGGAGAGAAGGTGTGTATGTTCAGTTGGCTCTGGATGTTGCCAACAAAACTGATATTTTCTAAACAGAGGGCAGCTGGCTAATTCCAAATACACCTTTCCACCATGAAAAAATAAATAAAAATAAAAATAAAGATCTTGGCTGCTGCTCATATGAAAAAAGGATACTTCATCATCAAAATGTCTTCCACCCCAGCCCGCACCATGTTTCACTTACAAAGAAACATAATTAGAGTTTCTTGCCTCAGATCTTCATAAGAACACAATCCTTCAGTGTTTGGCACTCTGGTCATCCTCCTAGATGTCTCTTGCTACCACGTGGCTTCCTGTACATTTTATCACAACAAGGTCCACCATACCATTCTGACCCTCTTTGTTATTTTTCACTGAGGATGATAAGATGACTGCTCTTTTGCCCCCTTTATAATTAGGATGAACATTTTCTTATTGTTGAACTTTAAGAGTTCTTTGTATATTTTGTTTAACTGTCTTTGATTAGAGAAATGTTGAACACACATTTTCTCTCCGGCTCTGGCTTTTTACTGCAGTGCCAGTGTGCCTTTCAGAGGGTGGAATGTTTCATTTTAATGGTGTTCTTGGCAATTTCTTTCATGGATGATAACTTTTTCATTTTCTTCTGGAATGCCACCACTGAACCCAAGGCTAACTGCGTTTTCTTTCATACCGTCTTTTAGGACTTTGATAGTTTTGGGTTCTCCAGATGGAATTAATTTTGGAGAAGGGTATATAGTGTATACTAGATCCCCCTCCTGCCCCTGCCTCTCTCCCAGACATGGCTGTTTGTGTCCTTCTTTTGGTATGGCTGTTCATCACCTGGAGGAGTCAGGAGTCAGCATGGAGGTTTACAAAGGCTCCTTACTGATTCATTTTGGGCAGGTTACTATTGGCCCTTGATGCTAGCAGCCAGGGTTTCTGCTTCTCCACAATAAGGTGCACTGTGAGGTCTGAGGAGGAGCATTTTCTTGCTGCTTTTCCCACCTATCAATTTTTGACACATCGGATTAAATTTCAGCCCTGGGTCAATCTGTCAATGAAACAGGAAATGTCTCTTGTGATGACATATTTGCCTGCAGCTGAGGTTTGAAACCAAGTGGGTAGTCATTTTTTTTTTTTTTTTTTTTTTTTTTAAAAAAAACAAAACAGGAAACAGTTCCTCTCTGTGAGAGAGGTTGAATCACTGGGTCAGCTCAGCCCAGAACCTTTTGCTTTGTGCGGATGAATCTTTGATACTAAGAAAATCTTTTGATACACATATTTAGCCATGTTGAGAAATTCTGGAGGTACTTGAGGAAATAAAGGAGGCAGCCTTTTGGGGCTGACTACTGGGAGATACCAAACCTAACTCTATAGTGATTCTTGTCACTATTCAAAGAGTGGGTAAATGGCTGTAGCATGGTTATCAGTGCCCTGAAAAGACTGAGTGAGAGGAGGTTGGACAGCATATTTTTCATCGCCCCAGAGGAACCTATGGTTTTGACAGATATGGAGAACTACAGAAGAATCCCTGGTTCATTTTTTTCATCTCCTGTAAAAGATAAGGACATGCTACTGCTGTCACCCTGTGCTGGCTGTGGGGTAAGGGAAGTCACTGTTGTCTCTCCTTCATGTTGTCCTACCTTTGTGATTTTGCTGCAGGAAAAATCAATACCTAATGCTGAGAATAAATCTAGCAGCACCCACAAAGTGCTGCTCCCTGGTGCCTGCCTAACAAAGATATCATTTGTGGCCTTGGTAAAGAATTGTAATGGCTACAGAGGGCCTGGAGCTTCTGTGCCAGGGGAGCCATTTTAGCAATGGATGCTGAGGTGTCTTCTCTATGCATCATCTTGGATATCAATCAAAACCAGCCACAGATGCAAATGGGAAGCACAGTATAGAGAAAGGCATCACACACATTAAAATCCAATGATTCTTCCACCTGGCTCCTGGTGGAGGAGCCTGGGCTTGGGCTGCTCAGCTTGGGCCCAGGAGCTGTCTGTCCATTTATCCTTCTACTCACTTGTATAAAAAGCTAGAGAGCAATGTGGGACTTAGCTGAAAATACCACTAGCTGTGACCATTCACACAGCTCCAGGCATTCTCAGGCAACCACTTTGCTGTATTGATCAGTGACCTTCATTCCATTTTCTAAATCTAAAAATTACTTTGTGCTTTATAGGTTGATTTATAACTAACTCCACACATATGGATACCTTTCAAATAAAATGATCACCTTAAGGCATTTGCCAATGAATGTTTAAACACTTAGGACTGGTCATCATGATCACACTAGTCATTAAAACAAGGCCACCATACACTGTGTGTCCAGATCCCATGCTCAGAGCTGCACTTTCCTTTCCTTATTCACTCTTAAGAAGATCTTACTAATACATAATCTACAAGTGCCTTAAAAGTGACTGTGCATTTTAGGATCCATTTTTTGTTAGTTGTGTTTTGAAAGTTTAGCCTATTGCTTTCTTAGAACATGTTAACTAGTGGTTTTGATTCATGGTGTAGAGCTGCAGTTGTGAAGTCAAGCTATAGGGTGGCTGCCTATTTTTTAAAAGGTGGCTCCAGGCTTATATTAACAGCAGTAATAATAAAAGGTACCCAAATTTTACTCGGCTCTCTTTCAGCTAAAAATTGGAGCTGGATAATACTATGTCTTTTTGTAGACAAGGAAACACAGCTGGAAATGGTGGAATCAAAGCCAAATTGGTATCATTACAATGTGCTGGTCGCCTGGCTTTTCTACAGAGCTGTATGTGTCAGGATGTGAGCTCATCAGAGACTGTGGACGTGTGAGGATGGGGGCAGGACTTGAGGTTGTCTTTTGGGAGCAACTCTGACTGGCCTTTTGGACACTGAAATCTTCCTTTCCAAGATATCACCTCTGTATTCTGCTTATGATGCTTCCTATCAGCAGTGACAAAGCCTTGAAACAGGTAAACCTGGTCAGAAGCCAGCATTTGAGGGTAACAGCAACAGAGCCATTTGCTTAGTACCCGCTTCCTCCTGAAACTCTCTCCCACCTCTGGTGACTGCCACAGCAAATGTATCAAAAGACTCACTCACCAGCACTGATTACTCAGGGTGAGACCCCCAAGCTAAGCTGTGCCAGCCAGTGTTGTTTCACTGGGAAAGCAGATATGAAACTTAGAATTTCCAGCCATGGTAGGGGCTGTGGGTGTTCTGGGAATAGAAAATGTCTTCCTGGATGGAGCAGGGGTGGGAGACATAACTGCTTAGAAGCAAAGAGGCAATGATTCAGGGGATTACATTCCAGGCATATGCTTCATCTCTTTCCAAGGCTCCCTAGTCCTTGTCCTGGTACTCAATGTGATTATGCATGAAAAATTTAATATAGAGCAAAGCTATATTTTTGCTTAAATTGATTAAGTAGGCTTCTGTTATTGGAAAAGGGTCCTGACCTGGAGTGTCTGTGGTCAAGGTCCAGGAAGGAGGAGAATGCCTCAGACAATGAGATATGCAAGTGTGGTGGTGATGCTGATTAAGGTAAAGAATAATTAAAAAAATAACTGTATTTATATTGCTATTATAAAACACTGAAAAACTGAAGACCCAGAACACAGTGATAGCAGTAATACAATGATACCACCCTGGCTCTGTGACTTCTCAGGTGGAGTGTATTTGGTGGTCATGGAGAATGGCGAACCAGAAAGCTGCAGTGATTCATGGAAGGAGACCATGGTGGGAGCAGGGAACCATGAGCAGCAGCAGGGGAAAACAGCTTGTGAACATACCCTGTGGAAAATCCTGCAGTCCCTGAGAAGTCTGTACCTACAGACACAAGCTGAGTAGGCCAGGGAAGGAACCTGGGCTTATATGGAGGGCAACCAGTAGTGCTACCTTGCTGGACTCCCATGTGGCAAAGGCCATCTTTAATTGTAAATCTTTGACTCTCTGTTGTGAGTCTGTGGAGGGCTAACACTTTCACACAGAAACAGATGCATCTCTGTCTTTTTGAAATGTTTTCCCATGCTTCTCCTAAGGACACTCTGTGGCTCAGTGAGCACTAATTGACACAAAGGAAGAATCCAGGGAGATAATCAGGTGAAATTCTTACTCCATTTTACCATATCAGCCTAAAATAAAAGAGAAAGGCAGGTCAATGACAAAGTCATTAAGAGCACTCACTGGCTGACACAGATTCAATTCCCCAGTTCCAGGGGATTTGACATTCTCCTCTGGCCCCCATGGGTACCAAGAATGCACATGGTACATAGACATATGTGAAAACCAAACACTAATACACATAAAATAAAAATAAATCTTGAAAAATAAAAAATAAAATGAGAGAAATTACTTTGCAGAAAGTAGCTGAGAAATGCTGTGCTGCACAAAGAAAACACTCCCTTGATAATAGGTATAAGATATTTACCTAAAGATTATTTAGATTCCTTCTTCTAGAGAGATTTCTCAGCCTTCACTGCAAAAAGTACAGTGACTCTTGAGCAGAGAATCTTCCCCTATGTGGCCCCAGCTCAATCTGGCAATTTGTGTCAGGTTTTAGTTGTGAGAAACTGATAATTTATGCACCATTTCACATGCTTTATATGTGAATAAAAGAGAAATATTCTGCGTGTTGTGCTCCATTGAATCATTGCACGTGGTGACCTCAGCATGTTTACTCAAAGCATTATAAGCAATTAATGATTCACCCATCTCCAGAGAACATTACCTGAGGCTTAGGAAAGGCAGCTTGTAAGCACAGTAAAACCTTATTAGATTGTAGGAGGGGGTGATAAGATTTCAAGCACAGCCTTGCCCTGGTGGAATACTCATTCTTGGGGAAGCTTCTTGACGTTCAGATTGCAGTAGCAAAGAGGCTTTTGGTCTCTGCTCACATTAATCTTTTAAGCGGAAATGAAGCTACCTAGAAATTCATGGCTCTCCAAATGGAGAGGTGCCTGATACTTAGACCATGGGCACCTTAGGAGATCAAATGGAGATCAAATGTGGTCCAGTACCTGTGGGCCTCTCCGAGGATCTTTCTCCTGGGGCTGAGTCCGTGGAGCTGGGCAGACAGCTTTGTTTCATTTCTGGGAGGCAAGTCATCAGCAAAGGACAAGACATGCATCTCTGACTGATGGGCTGTTAGAGGTTTAAAGTGTTTGCCTTGAGTGACCTTAGGGAAAAACAGCATCCTCTCTGGCTTAATGCGAATTAAATTTTCGATTACTCCAGAGGCAGGAAAGGCAAAGGCTTAGAGCATACTTATTTGTGGGAAGGAAAATGAAATTAAAGACTCCAGCGGAAGGAAGCTGAGCTCCTCACAGATCCCAGGGCAACACCCCTTGCCATTCAATGGCAGTGAAAATTTGATTTGAGGAGAAGGGATATTTTAACCAGAGTGCCCCAAATCCATCTTAACATGTTTTGATTCCGAGAGAATAACTATACTAACTTGTATAAGCTGGGAAGGAAACGAGCATTTCCATATTTCTTATTCTTCCCTGAAGGAAGAGTACTTCGGATGTCTTGAGTAGTCAAAGGAGAATTCAACATAAGAATGTGTGGTCCTCTTTCGGGTGTCTTCTTGAGATTTGCCATATACATGGGTGTAGAGGATCCCCTCCCTAGGAGTACTCAGCAAACAACAGGAATCTGAGAAGAAAGTTACTATTTCCATAAAAGTGAAAATTAAGTGGTCTTTTCCTTTGAAAGAAGGCAAGAGGAAGTTTGTGTTTGTGTTTGTGTGTTGTGGGGGAGGGGTGTACATGTGAGCATGTGTGTCTGTATGTGTGAGAGTGTATGCTTCCTTGAGAGTCTCTTCTGTTCTACAAGCCCAGAAAGACTAATCTGCCATAGGTGTATTCTGGGTCTAGAATCAAAGTCTAGGGGTGTGGCTCATTAGTAGAGCACTCATCTAGCATCAGTGAGTTTCTGGAAAGGAATACTAAGTTTTCATGATTTTGGAGGAATTTGGTTGTAGGTATTCTTGGCTAGGAGACACCCGATTGGATGTGTTTGGTTTGGAGAAGGTATGACCCTGAGACTTCTGAATTTCTCTATAACTTTTGGTTAGAGGCAGGTATGCATATGTGGTACTAAGGGCCCCCAGCACAGTGAGAACATATTTTTCCATGGATCTCCTACAACAGACTCATTGGAAACTTAACATGACAGAAAACTATGAGAAGATGAAACATGCAGGAAAAACAGGTACCCTGAATATTCCCAAGCACCCTTATGTGTGTGTGTGCACATGTTGTATATACCAATATATATATATATATTTATATATGTATGAGTGTTTTGTTTTGACATTTTCTCTATGTAGATAACGTGACTTCACTTATCTCCTACCCATTACCATCTCTTGGCTCCACTGGTGCAATCTATTCTATGACATTTCTCTTCTATTTTTTTTTTTTTTCTTTTTGAGACTCTCTGTTTACACGAGAAAACATGTTGTCCTTGTTTTCCTGTGTCTAGCTTATCCCACAACCTACTAATCTTTGGTTCCATCCATTTTACTGTCAATGACATGTGTCCCTTCTCAATGGCTGAAAAATATCCCATTGTTTAGGGAGCCCACATTTTACTTCTCCATTCTTCCATTGATGAGCTGTCTTCCTTTTTTGTTTTTTGACAGAGTTGGCCTAGAACTCACTCCATAGTCCAGTTGGCTGATTGTGTTTTACTGTTGGTGGAATAAATAGTGATTAATACAACCATGATGGAGATTGGCATGTGGGTTCCTCAGACACTCTTGTTTTTTTGTTTAAGTGTACTGAGATCTGATAATAAAAGTAATAGCTTTTATTTCTGGTTAGGACTTAGAAAGAGATATGAGTTCCATGCTAGCCTGATCTACACATCAAGTTCCAGAGACTCTGAGCCAAAAAAAAAAAAAAAAGATATACATAATAAAGGTGGTATGTTCAGGTATATAAGCTTAGATTTTCAGTTACCAATCAAGATGCTCCAAAATTGAGAAAAATGTGCAAAATCCTGAAGTCATTATGTCACAAACCATTCTTACAACATCTGATTGTCTCTGAGGCATGTGCAAATTCTTGGAGTGTGAAACATGGCTTTCATGAAGGAAGTCCTTCCATATCAAGGAAGGGTTGGGCTACAGTTACTTTTACTATTTAGTTTGTTGAATAATTTTTGTGAAACCCCATATCTGAAGTGAGTTTTGAACTAGGCACTAGACTTATGATGGATAGTCCTCTAAAGTATGTTAGGAAATGAGTGTTCCCAGATGGAAGACTATGGTGGTGTTATATGTCAAGTCCTCATCACCTACAATGTGAAGGATGGCAGGCAGAGAGCTTGAGTTCTTACAACTCTATTAAATAACTCACCAAGTTTCCATGTTACAGATGACAATTTTCATAGAAGCCACGCTTAGCTCTATGTTGACTTGTTTCGTGCTCAGAGATCATATCTCAGTTTAGTCTCTATTGCTGTAACAAAGGCTGGGTAATGTATAGAGAAGAGAGGTTTTGGTTAGCTCATAGTTTTGAGGACTTGAAGACCAAGATGGGGCATCCCTCTTATTTGGATGGTGGTTGAGGCCTCATGGTGAATGGCATTCTTTGGAGATAGAAAACCAAGGAACTGAAGACTCAGTCTTCTCATCTGATAGCAGGTCACCCTCATGGAATTGGGCTCCATGAAAGCCTCCTTAATGTCTTCTCATGGGAGTGCTGTCAATGGTCATTCTCACCAAGTTCCACCATCCCCCTGCACAGAGGACCAATGCTCCAAGCCATGAACTCTGGGGTGCCAAACCACATCCAACCTACAGCAACCAATAAAGGACATTGTTTCCCGGCAATAGCAACTAGTGTGTAATGTTGTTACTACTCTCTTTAAGGTTAAGTGAGGTAATGAAGACGAAGGACAGAGAAAAGAAAAAAGGAAAAAAGAAAGGAAAGGAGAGGAGGAGAACATGGCGGGCAAAAATACCCTTCACGTGTGTCTGAGGCTTCAGATGACTTAGTCTGTGGGGATCAGAGAAAGCCCGGAGTGAGTGGAGTCTGAGTGAATGTGTGCTGTTGACATGGACATGGCCTTTTCAGGGGCCTCAAAATCTCAGACCCATGGGAAAACAATAAAAGCCTTTCCTTCTGGTCTAAGTGTGGATGCTAATGCTGTGTGCAGGAAATGTCCACCATAACCTTCTCCCCTGGGATATCTACAGGCTGAAGATGGCTTCCCTGCAGACTGCTTCTACTGAGATTAGCTAAATCTGTCTCCTGCTGAGCTGCATACATAAACTCTGCCTTCTCTATCTGAGTGTAATAACCACACTTTCTTGTTCTGCTGTAGGTAGTAACCCACCTTTCTGTCCAGCTCTTTATGAGGAACACACCGAGCTTCTGGGGGTTCTGGGCTGAGGCTTCTCCATTATAGAGTCCAGTCTACCCGAATCCCAGCTTTTTTGAACATGAGGCACCATCTCTCTTTTTCATTCCCTTTCTTTGACAGTCAGGCCATCACTTAGGCCATGCAGGACCTGACATTAGATCCTCTGTATTTCCTCGGACAATTGCAAGCTTGTTTCAGTCAAAAAGTTAGACATTTTTCATTACTAAATATATACTCTTATTTAAATTGTATAGAATCATCAAGAAAGACAACTAAACCTTGTTTTTCTGTCATACCCCTTTTTCTTAAGACTGCAACTTAACCTGTATCCCAGGTTGGTTTGTAAATTACTATGTGGCCCAGACTGGCCTCAAATTCCTCTTACAAACTCCTCTGATAGTGTGTTGTACAAAATGTACACACAAGAAAGGACTTCTGAACATTGCCAACACAAGGTAGGAAGGTCTTTAAAAATATCCTGCTTTACAGGTAAGTCTGTCAGATATCCTAGGCCTGTAGGCTTAAGATGGATGTCACAACACGGCAGAGGAATCTTGGGTAAGTGTCTGGGTTTCTATAATTTTTCATGTTTTTTTTTAGAAGTCACTTGCTTGCACTTCCTATTTAATTAGTTCATATTTTTTTTCCCTCGGGTCTCTGAAGGAGTTGAAGATATGATAGTTATATTTATAGTTTTCCTAGTTACAGTTCAGAAAAAAAAACTTACTCAGAGGTGTAAAGTGTGTAAGTTTGAGAGATATTGAAGATAGTTTTCAGTTGGTAATACCAGTTAGACAGAAAGTCAATTAGGTACAATCCTTTGGACTCATTAAAATAAGATAAAGAAATATTTTTTTTTGAATTTGTCAATTGTTAGAGTGGACATTATTCATGTAATTAGTGTTTGTATATATTATATATAGTTATTGTGCCTATTGTATATAGTTTTTATATTAGTTGTAACCTTTTTATTTTTGACACAAAAGGAGATACATGGTGATATATTGTATATTTACTAAATATATTCTAATATATCAGAGGATAGAGCCACCCACAAAGGCAAGCCTTGAAGACCAGAGAATGGTGACCCATGCCTCTAATCCCATCACTTGGAGGCAGAGATTAATCTGAATCTCTATGAGTTCAAGGCCTAACAGAGCCAGGCAATTGTAACATACACCTTTAATCCTAGCTCTAGGAAAGTTGAACCACAAAGTAAGATAGCTGGGCAGAGGGAGAGAAGGGAGAAGTCAGCTTCCCCTGGGAGTTTCCTTGTCATCTGAGGACAGAAAAGCATCCTGTAGAGGATTCATGGAGAGAGGCCTAAAGAGTTGGCTGGGTGACAATTGGTTGTGGTTTGTCTCTTGTCTCACTGATATTTCATCTTTTCCCCAATATCACGCTCTGGGTTTTTATTATAAGACCAAATAGAATTTGTAGTGATATATATTTAATAAAATTAACCTGGAATATATATCACCATAAGAATTTGTGCAAAGAGAGCTCTGCTTCTTAAGCACTGGGATTTTGGTGTGAGCCATCACACCCAGCTTCTATTTTTTGTCTTTAAAATAAGTACAACAAATGAAAAGGTTTATCACCTGAGGCCATAAGCCCCACAACCCCAGACAGTCCTGTTTCCTCTTTTCTCAGCTAACTCTCCAGATCTCCAAGTGATGGAGGTTGGTCGGAATCCGGAGAAATCCTATAGGACTCCAGAGTTAAAAAACAAAACAAAACAAAACAAAAACAAAAAACAAAAAACAAAAAACTAAGCATAAGTTCAAACATGGAGGTATTTTAAAATAATAATTGAACAGATACTTCAGTGAAGAGAGAGACAGAGAAAGAGGGAGGGAAGGAGAGAGACTCAAGGCCCATAGTCTCCAAAGAGACTACGGTTCAGTGTTGGTAAGAAGCCTTCTTCGGGATAGTGCCTCTTAAACTGTAATCCCAGATCTTTGACAGAAGAGACATCTTCTCAATTCACTGCTGATAGAGCGTATTTTAAAAAGTCATTATATAGTAAGAGCTAGGAGAGTGAAAACTCAGTGGGAAATCTCATAATATCACGCCCTGAAGAGGAGCCATCTCCACTAGTTATAAAAAGGCACAATGTGAGTAGGCACAATTGCTCCTCAGTCATGCATCCTAGGGACCCTGCTATACCATAATACACTTGTGTTTAGGCTGTGGTTCTTGGGAATATGGTGGACTTCAGTGTGGCCTAAAAATCCCCTCAAATAATTTGAAAGAAGGAAGGCCTGGGAGTATTTTATCTGGAAATAGGGAACTGAGGGACACAGGAAGTCATCTGGATCATGTGATAGATCCTAATTCTAATTTCTTCTGGCTGAGAATCTGTTGATAAAAAACAACAGAAATAGAGCAATTTTGGTTCTCACAGGGAATCTTTAATGGATGTAGACTCTATTTAACACAGAGGACCGTTTTCTCTAAGCCAAAGTGGTCTCTTGGTAGGATGGCTCTCCCTGAAAATTGTTGTACAGATGATGTGTGACGGAAGATACAGCATGTTCAGGCAATGACCACACATGAGCATACAACTGCATATGTTGAAGAAGTTATACTCTAACTGAAAATGAGATCTGAAAGGCAAACACACCATCAAGTGTGTCCCTTTAGCCACATCCCAGACAGTCCTGTTCTCATCTATCCAGATCTCCAAGTCTTCCTTCTTTCAAATGCCCTTTTCCACGGAACGTCCACCAAATTCTTGTCTGAATTCAAGCATACTAATGTTATTCCTAGGTTGAAAAGCCTTCCTAGGTTCCAAGATCCTGTAAGGACTACATTGCCAGTTCCTGGAGTGGCCCTTCCAGCAGTGTTTCACACATTTGTCCTCAGCTTCAACTTTCCATGAGCAGTAAGTAATGTTTTCTTCTGTCTTTCCCTTCACCCCATCTAAGAATTCATTCTCTCAGCAGCCCTTTTGATGGGCCCAAGGGCATTCACCTCTGGTTGCCTTAGATGTTCACACTGCACACTGCTTTTTCTGCTCTCTGTGTTCTCTCTCTCTCCTCCCTCTCTCCTTTCCTCCCTCCCTTCATCCATTCCTCTCCCCCTCTTCTGTATTTTATCCAACCATTGAACCACACATGTCTAATGCCAAGTGCCACTAAAAAGATTCTTTGGGAGGGCCAGGGAGATGGCTTGATGTACCAACAAAGGGGCTTGAGTTTAGATCCTAATGCACATATACAAATCCAGGCATGGCCACACGCTCCTGTAGCCCAGCACCAGGGACAGAGGTGTATACAGGAGGACCAGTGAGGATTCATGGCTGCCAGCTTAACATAAATGACCAGCTCTAGGTTCATTGAAAGACCTTCTCTCAAGAGAACACAGTGGAGAGGGAGAGAAAGTATCTGGCATTGTTCTTTGGCCTCAACATGCACAAGTGCACAAGTGTGCACATACATGGGTGTATACACACACACACACACACACACACCACACACACACACACCACACACACACACTACATACCACACACACACTACATACCACACACACACCACGCACACACCACACATACATTGCACACATATACACCACATACACCACACATACACACTATACATATACCACACACACACACCACACACTACACATACACCACATACACACAATACACACACACCACACACACTCCACACACCACACCACACACACACACCACACATACATCGCACACACATACACTACACACACCACACACACCACACACACACTACACATGCACCACACACACACCATACACACACACCACAAACACACCATACACACACACACCCCACACACCACACATACACATACACACACACCACACACACATACACACACACCACACACACATACACACACACCATATACCACACACACACACACCACACACACCACACACACCACACACACCACACACACCACACACACATACACACACATACACAAATACCATACACACATACACAAACACCACACACACATACACACACACCATATACCACACACACACACCACACACACACCACACACACCACACACACACTACGCATGCACCACACACACACCATACACACACACCACACACACACACCACATACACACACCACACACACATACACACACATACACAAACACCACACACACACCACACACACACTACACATGCACCACACACACCATACACACACACCATACACACACACACCATATACACACACACCCCACACACACCCCACACACATACACACACACCCCACACACCCCACACACATACACACACACCACACACACACACACACCATACACACACACCATATACACACACACCATATACACACACCCCACACACCCCACACACACCCCACACACATACACACACACCACACACACACACACCATACACACACACCATATACACACACACCATATACACACACCCCACACACCCCACACACACCCCACACACATACACACACACCACACACACACACACCATACACACACACCATATACACACACACCATATACACACACACCCCCCACACACCCCACACACATACACACACACCACACACACACACCCTCCACACACATACACACCACACACACACACACACACACACACACACACACACACACACACACACACAGACTTTGAGGAGTTTAGAAAAATCCATGTTTGTCCCTATATTTCTGAAGCCCATAATGAGTATATAAATGGTAGCCTGTAAGCCAAATGCTTACACACTGAAAAATTATAAATCAAGATGGGTCTATCTTCCTGTTTTGCCAAACATTCCTCTCTGTGGTAATACCAAATAAGCATAAAGCTGCTTAATTTTTAATTGCTGAGAGTCGGCAAAATACCAAAGATGACTGGATTTAATTATCAGTACATGTCTGAGAATTCTTTTGATGAGTTGGTGACATTTGCATGAGAATAAGATGAACACATACATAATTCATAAATTACCATATCCTATTGCACAATGTTTGCTCTTTCACCTTAACCTTTGCCAAAGAAAAATCACTAATTATGTATTTTTCAGATATTTTGGTCCTCTTTGTGCTAGAGACTAAAAATGGTTTGGTGTATATTTTCAAAAAAAAAAATGAAAAGGGTTAACATTTTATTTTTTAAGAGTTAACTTTCTTTAGATGTCTTATCAAATAAAATGATTGGCAGTTCCAGTGTACAGAGCCTCCCTAGATGCCTAGAAAAATGCCCATGTCCCACTTCCTGCATGACTATTGATCTAGATGCAGTGGGAGCTATTTAATATTGCAAACACATCCCTCCATTACGATATGCGGATGTTGCCAATACCTTGGCAATCTGCAAATCTATCTAGAACTACAGTCTGGAATATGAGGAAAAGCGAGAAGACTCTCGGTGCGACTTGGAAATAGAATTTCATTCTGCACAGCTTTACTACATTAATGATGCTGCAGGGAGAGCATTTGATGAGTTAATAGATTCGTTGTTGTTTGTTTGTTTTTTCCTCATAGCTAAAAACAAACTGTTTTCACCCAGAAACTGTCTGTCATCTCCCCAGCATCCAGGCATAGTTAGTTGCCTTTTGTTTTGAGAACTAAGAGCAAGAGATGTAAGGTAATATTTGCCTTAGACCTGAACAGAGCAAGCTGCAGGAGCGGATGGTTGCAGTGGAGACTCATGCCTCAGTGCAGAGCACTGCAGTCTTGAGCAGTGAAGTGGTTTTCACACATTTGTGTACGTGTGTGTTCTATAGTCCTATTGGCCCATGCAAGGTCTTCTAAAGAGCAGGATAGAGTGTGCAGGCCCTTGGCCTCAGTATGGGAGCATAGTGTGTTTTGTGTGTCATGAAAAGAAAGCACAGCCTGGGGTAAGTGTGTTTGTTTGGAGCTGAGTACAAACCTGAGGGGCTGAAGGGTCTGGTTTCTTGGGCAGCATCTCTCCTAGGCTGGTGACATCTGATCTCTTATGGCCTTCTGTGTGCTTTTGTCTTAGCCTCCCCTTCCCCTCTCATATTTAAAATAATGTCGTTGATTGTGTACAATTAGGACCTACCCCAAATGACCTCTGTTAACCTTACCTACTTCTTTAAAGGTGCCATTTCTAAGTACAGTTATCCTCTGGGGGTTTAGGCTCTAGGACTTCAAAACAAGAATTATCTGGTATCTTACTTATTGGGTGCACAGCTGTACAAAACACCCAACAGAATGACATTCATGGGGAAGGAGTTCTTATGGTTCGTGGCTTCAGATGTGGATCCATCAAGGGGAGAAAGGGATGGTGCAGCAACCCACAGCCAGCAGCAGAAGGCTGTGGCCAGGGCTGTTCATACTTCAGTGGATCAGGAATCAGAGAGAACACCAGAAACCAGGGGCTCCATCTTTCACTGGTCCTTCTCTGGACCATTTCACCAGCTAAGCCCGACCTCCAAAAAGTTTCAGAACCTTCCACAATAGTAACAATGGACTGAGAACCAAGAATTCAAAACACTCACCTGTTGAAGAACACATCACATTCAAACCCCGAAGGACAGGACAGAATTAACATAACCATTTTTAAATATATCTTTTTCTGGGGGGTGACAGGGTTTTACTATGTAGCCCTGTCTGGCTTCAACCTTACAGTAAAGACCAGTACTAGTCTTTGACTCACAGAGATCCACCTGCCTCTGTCTACTCAATGCAGGAATTAAAGGTGTGTGTCCCAGGGCCCAACAGTTATCTTTCCTTGAAGTGAATATCAGAATTTCATTAAATTATCCTAACACCAATGTAAAACTTCAGTGCCCGTGTAGACAACAGTTACCAGTGAGCAGTGAGGACAGCTCTAGGAAACACAGGGATGAGGTTAGCTTATTTGAACTGTCCATAACACCTTCCTGCAGAGGCAAGTAGGCTGTCCGTACATGGGGAGTAGCTGTACACCATGTTTGCTCAGGTGTCCCAGATATCTTTCTCAAATTTGCAGCAGGCAGAAGTTCCACCTCACAAGGTTCCATAGCAGTTGGGAAAGGTCTCTTGATGACTGTGAGCCGAAGAGACAGGATAATAGGCACCAACTTGTCACCAAGTGGTGTCAGTGGTCTGAGTGTCACTGTTTCAGAGGTTTTCTTGGGGGTATGGGGTCCTGGTTGAGGGTATCTGTGTGAGCAGCACACATCTTAGCTGATTTAACATTAGTTCTCATCAAGTTCCCTCTCCTTATCTCGTACCTTCTTTCTATGTGTGACTTGCTGTGCTTAATGAGAGTGGTGTCCATGAACACAGGCTGGAGGTTATTTACTGAAGCGTGGGATCAAAATCCATTACATACACACATGCCAAAGAATAAAAAAAAAAAATCAGAGAAAAGAAATTAGAATACCAGATCTATGGATTACCGAAGACTGCACAGAGCATAGCATTTTGGCCCCTAAGAATATAGGGGTGCACGCAGGAATGCACTTCTTCTTAAGGACATAAAGGGAAAGGGGATGCTCTTTCGTGTATTTAATGATAGGGCCTTCTGAGAGACGCGTCATTAGGTGATTTCGTCTGTGTCGACATTGTAGAATGTGCTTAAACTGACAGCTATGTTGTCTCCAGGCGATCTAACCTGGTGCCACTATCCTGTAGCAGCCTCTCACACACCATAGCTGTCACTCAGAAGCGGCTGTAGTGTATTTCAGTAATCTCAGCCTTGTGCAGTCTTGAACCTCCGTCAAGCCTGTCGGCTGTGGATGATTTCCAGCATAATGAACATAACTGCAGTGCGGCATAGAACTAAGTACACATTATTTTGCCTCCATATCCCCTACGTAGTTATACAATCAAAATTTCTTCTACAAGTTTAATAATAATAAAAAAAAACAGTCTGTAAGAACTAGCACTTCCATGTTAATGTTAATATTCCTTTAACTTAAAATATTCTACCATGACAAAAGTGATATATGTGTATAGCATGCCTTTTAATACTGCACTTCAAATTAAGGTTTAATAAAAACCCATATTTTACCAAAACAATCAACTACATTTTATAGCTTACTTCACCGGTAGCCTCTACACTGGCTGCACAGGTGGGACTTTGGTACGAATGTGGCCAGTGAGAATATGGGTCACACAACTTTGAGCAGGCATTGGGTTTCAGTATTCTGGTACCACTCTGTGCCCCCTGCCCTGCCCTCCCAGAAGATGGCACAGTCACCCTCCACTCGGTTGTCTTGCTGCTCCTCACAAGCCGTGGGCAGCACCTTATCCTGGTCACCTGCTTGATGCACTGTAGGATTTAAGTCAGCTTCAGCAAATAAGAACCCTGACTTAAAATGGATTTTCACTTGAGCCCAGTGATATCACCTATAGCTCTCAGTTGCAGGGGCAAATCTGTTGTGACACATTATTTGCCCCTGTTGCTGAGACATCATTCCTGAATCATTCAGTTCACACAAAGTATATGATGGTGCGTAGTATAGTCATAGAATTATGTACCCATTGCCATCGTTTTGGAACAGTTTTGCCACTTGTCCCCCATTAACTGCTATTCTCTATTGTCTCCTACATCTCCATCCTTTCTAGTCCAAGACCCCCCCCCCCTTATCTACTTTCTGGTTCCACAGGCAAATACTGTTGTGGAGATTTCTGTATAATAGATTCACATATCGGCAGTCTTTTATGCCCACCTTCTTTCCTCTTAATGTTCTCAAAGTTCATTTTTTTGCAGCATGTATCAGGACTTTGTGTCTTTTACAGCTGAATAACGTCACCCTGTAGGGACTTAACATTTAGTCATTTGTTTGCTGTGAATGGCTCTTTATGAACCGTCACAAGTTAGTGTGTTGGTGTGTTTTCCTCTCTTGTTGGTATGGACATGGAGACCACATAGAAGCTCTGTGTTTAACTTCTTCAGGAACCACTGAGATGGCTTCACAGCAGTAAGACTGTTTCCTTTCTCCCAATTTCCTTTCTCTAATTTATGTTCTTTCAACACTTTCCATCATGCCCCATTTCATAAAATGATAGCCATCTTAGGGGATGTGACATGGCATTCCACTGGGGTTTTGATTTGTATTTCTCTGATCATATGGCTTGAAATGGAATGCTCTGGACAGGCTTTCAGTGGGCAGGTGTCAGGGAGACAACGTGATGGGTTTGCTGAAATCCCAGGTTCTTCACAGCCTAAGTTAGAGTTCAACATCTCTGAATTTTAGCTTCCTCAGCCACAACTTGGAATCATTACTCTTTGGTATTAAGGCACTAAAATAATAGACATAAAGCTTTTGGCATATGATACTTAGTGCCTGGCAATCTCTCCCAAACACAGCGATCTTCTCAACCCCTTCTGGCTTTGAAACTCCAATGGCCTTGTCCCGTTTTCTAGTTCATTGTCAGTCTCTGGTAGGCTCTCCATGCTGGAGGTGTTCACCTTTGGAAGAGGAGGGCAGGGGTAGGCATGCCCCAGGACTCAGTCGGCAATTACCTAGGGCCTATTCTGTTTTTTAAGTAGAACATTTGTAGTTGAGGTCTCTCCAGAATTCTTTGGAAGAGTTATGAGAGTGTAGGCTGAAATGAAACTCACTGTGGGGACCTCAGAAAGTCTAGGCTTGTTTTCTGTGATCCTTAGATCTAGCTATCACTCGTTCAGGGTGCTGACCAACAAGAAGGGCTGGTTTTACTGCGACTCCTTTACATATTCAGAGAACTGTCACATTTCTACCTGTGCAGTTAGGACAAGCAGCTGCGAACCCAAGCCCTGGGTAAGTTTACCCTCTTGACTCCACTTGCTTTGTGGATGATGTTGGACTGTCTCTGCCTTACTCAAAGCTCCATTCTGTTCCAAGGTCACCCAGAGAATCATTAGGGGTTTCTGGGACATGATTCATTTGTTCTCCAAGCCTGTGCTTTGTAAAAGACAAACCGACCTCTGTTTCATTATAAGGAATTAGTGGACACTAATTTATAGTCATTTTGCTTCCCATTAAATGCTGAATGGAAGGTATAAAAGGCTTGGGTAAAGGCCATCCAGGAGGCCCTAGACTGGGAAAATCTGTGGCCAAATGACTCCAGGCTTCCAAATCAAATCCCACTGGGTGGCTGGTGTTGCTTCTTTGTCTAGTGTCAGATGCCTCTAAATATTTGTGTTGGGCACTGAAACAAGACAGACATTTCTAAAAGGTTTCATAGATGGTTAGTGGCTTCAGGAGGCTGCTAGGGCAGCATGAACACATCAGGCACCACTGAGGCTCCTTTCATAGGGCACAGTGTGTCCTCTGAAAGGGTTACTCAGCTGTTGCAGCAAGGGGCGCGCCACCAGGAGCAATAGCACCCCTCTCTCTTCCCATCTCACCTTGCTCAAAGAGTCCTTGAGCTCTGGGGGTAAGGACAAGAATGTGTTGCAGGAAAATGATTCAGTGAGCCTCCAGGCAATGACCCCAGCTGGCAGCACCACAGGTGCAACTTGGTAAACACGCTGAGGGCTTGGGAAAGGTTGTCACAGGCCCCCTTTGGCTCACTGTTTCTTCATTCCAATGTTCACCCATGGTTCGTTCTGCTTTTCTTGAATTAATGATGCAATCAAGGAGATGGCATTAGAAAAGCATCCTAAGAAGATGAAGATGTATGAAGGGCACACAAGTGACACTGAGGCATGATGGGCTAAAACATTGCTAAAGAAAAGTGATTTGCAAAGGCAAAGAAATAGCTGGTGCATCAGGGAGGTTGGGTTAGTCAATCAGCCTAGAGATTTGGTTCAAGACCAGCTTCAAGAAAGGAAAATACCCAGAGAATTCCTAGATTATTGTATCTATCCATAAACAATTATCAGCCAAATATGAGCCATAGACAATTTTCACTAATAAAGATTCTTGCACATTGATGCAAATGTAAAATTATTTTGTATGTCTGTTTAAGATAGTTTGTATATTAATACAAATTCAAATATAAAATTATTTTATAAGTCTGTATAAGGAAATTTATATATTGATACAGAGTTAAATTCATAACTGTCACATTTTACATATGCTTCTACCTCTGTTTAAAATATTTTGCATATTAATACATATTAAACATATTGTTGTCATTTCCACTATATAATTCCTACCTCTGTTTAATTTTGCTAGTCATAATACATATATATTTGTATGTTCTCCCTCTGTTTAAGATAGCTTGCACAATGATATACATTTAGATACTGTTGTTATTCTCAAATACGCATTTACTTTTGCTTAATGTTTGTCTGATCGTCATGCTTAAAGTCATTATTAAAAACTGTGTTCCCATTTATTGATTGTCTATTTTTACAATATAAGCTTCAGCCTTTAAGATGATAAAACTTACAGATCACAGTTACCAAAGTTTGCCATGTACCAATCCTGTTGTTTAAGTTTCTCAGATATATAGTAAAGTATGTCAGATAGACATGAGTCTTCAAACACTTCATAGACCTCAAAAATATGGCATTTAATGTTTCCTATTCAAAATTCAGCTCTAAGAGACACGATTGCTTCTGGCATCACTGTTCCTTTTCTGAGATGGTGTTAGGCATCAAAGACACTCCGCATAGTTTGTCTTCCTTGGCAGACAATGGCCTGTTGGGCAAAGAACTGCCCTTGTCTCTACTGCTGACAATAAACACGCATTCCAATCCAGATGAACAAAACAAAAGAGAGATACTGCTCCAACCTGCCAAAACAAGATGAGAAAGTTTCTCAAAATATCCTGATTTTAAAAAAAAATCTGTCAGATATCCTAGGCCTGTATCCAAAAAAATAATACTCCAACTTTACAAAAATGCTGTGAGTGACTGTCCAGGCAGGTGACTGTTGCTGTCTTCTACTACATTTTAGAAGTCAGTCACTTTTGCTTCCAGCTGATTCTGGTAATATATTTTCCTTCTCAGGTCTTTGATAATTGGACAGACTAGATAGTTAAGGTTATGATCAACTCATATCTTAGCTAAGAGCATTTAGATAGCAGATTCATATTATCAAAGATGAACAGCTTTGATGTAATCCCTGTATACTGTCGCTTACTAATATTCTAGACATTTAATAAATACTTCACAGTTGTTGTTTGTTAGTTATAGCTTGACCTTGCTTATGTTATACTCCTTTGCCCCTCCTAGACATTACCTTATAATTGTTTCTGTTGTATATAGCTTTATATTTAAGTTTAAAACTTTCATATTTAGACAAAAGGGTGAGATGTAGTGGGAATCAGGCATTATTTGCCTTGACCTAGAGGTGTGGCCTCTAGGCCTTGAGTAGCCATATAAAGGATGTGGCCAGGCCAGTCTAAGACCAGGCACACACTGCCTCTCCTTCCTGCTTGTTCCTTCAAACCCTTGGAGAGAGGATCTGACCCATTGCCACTGCTACTTCGTGGACCAGTCCACCTTTCCAGAATTGCCCTACTGTTCAATCTTTGTATCAGTAAACGTTTCATATAAACCCCTTAATAAATATTAATCTTTATAGTGATAGTGATTAACACATACTACGTATTTTGAATCTTGATCATCTCAAGTATAAATATTCATCAATAGTAGCATCCAATAATGATATCCTTATAGGGCTCCAGTAAGAATGTGCACAGGGAAGCATCTGTAAACTGCAGACACTGTCTCATGCACACCATTAGACTTTCTTGTCATTCACTGGTCCAAAAATGAAGCACTGGGTCTGAAAACAATATACTTTTTATTACTTTGTAGTTCGCAGTGACTCAGAACAGGTCAGCAGTTAGCTTAGTTGGGGTATGGTCACAAAAATGGAGGGCTTTGATTAAGACTAGGCACACCAATATCTCACAGCAGTACCAGATGGAGGTTTAGTCTATCTCTCCACCAATTCACCCACCCCGGAGGGTAACTAGATTCCTGAAAATTCAGTACACCTAGAGAATGGAGGTCACTGACATGTGCTCTTGTACTCTGTGGCTTTGCAAGGGTAAGTGAATGGGACAGTGCCAAGTGGAGGGCTAATGAACGATGAAATGCTCAAGGCCAATGCCACAGCTGTGGTACTGCAGTCATCCATGGAGTTTGTGTTCTTATTGGAAGCAGAGTCTCTGGTAAAAGAACTGAACTTCAGTCTTGTTTATTCATATGGCCTTAAGCTAAGCTTTCAGCGTCCCAGACATTTTTATCTGAAAAAGGTAGAAACCGTGAAAACTAATCACAACAGCATCGCAAAGAATTCAGGGAGGACAGCGTATGTGATGGTGTGCTTTTCAAACTGTACAGTGCTTGTCTTTAAATGAGGAGCATGTGAGCTGCTCCTCCCTGTAGACCATCCTCTGTCTATCAGGGACAAAAACCAGATGGCTTTTCTGCACAAGGTCTGCATTCTGTCACAGGTGTCCGGTCCCCATTGAGTTCTTGTTTGATGATTAAGCAGTCACAACCTTTACATCTCACAGTGGCATCTTAGACCAATTGGCTGTGAAGAGATGAGAAGTGTAAGCTCCATGACAGAGCTCAGGGTCCATGTTGCCCTTCTCATGAAGCCTGTCTCTGGCAATCATTGGCTTTGAGTACCTGTTTTGCACACTTTCTATCATCTTTATGATAAGAAAGGTGTCAACTGTGGTGTCTGCAGAATCCTGTTTGAGAAGCAAGTTAGTTGGGGGCATTTCATTTCAGATCACTCCTCAAGACCCCAGTGGTGCTGTCCTTCTCTCAGCTGGCAGTAGATTTTCTCAGGATGAGAGTAACATATCATCTTTTGAGCCCAACTATGGCAGTTTAGAAGTTCCTCAATCCAAAAAGAGACATTTGTTTTCTTTAAAGCGATACCCTCTTTAAGGCCTCCTGCATGCGGTTGCCTGTTTGAAACACAGCTCCCACTATTTTTCACAAATCCTGGTTTCTCTCCCACCAGCTTCTTTCTTAGGACCCAGAAGTGGCTCATCCAGTTACAAAAGGCAGTTTCCCACTTGATCTGACTGGCAGCTCATAGGTGCACCTGGCCTGGCATATGAAGGGAGATGGAGTTAGCATTCAGTGTGATGTGTAGCTATCTGGAGAGACTCTGTTCTTACATAGTCAGGATTTTTTATTTCACCTGAGGGAAGCCGACATCTTTCAATACTTATGATGTACTGCCAACACGTTTTCTCTCTTTTGGGTGCCGGTGACAACCGCTAAATTTTTCAGCAGAGGGATTCGGTTGACAGTTTTATTTTGCTACTGTCTTTGAGACACAGTGGTAGCTTATTTAATACTAAATTCTTAGGTCACTGATTATAAAACCATGCATCTGTAGAGTTAGTTTGATAATATTAATGAGATTGGAGCGGTTCTTTGCGGGAAGGAAAGAACATCACAGAGAAACTAGCTCTAATTCTGAGATCTGAAGACGTGGACTTGAATTCTAGCTTTCTCACCAATTAGTCTGATGACCTTGTGTGAGGCATTTAACCTTTGTTCATGTTATATCAGGCCTTGTGAAATGGGGGATAATAAGGACTGTTCATGCTTCAAATGAGCCAGTGAGTATGATTGCAGGTGACGGCAAGTGGAAGATTACCATCCCAGAGACATCATCCTTAGAGCCACTGTGAGCTGGGAGCTACATTTTAATTTCTTGGACTTGATCCTGTAATTTCACAGATGAGAGAAATAAATTGCTATTGTTTATAAACCATCTAGTTTATGGTAATTTTTATAGCTGTCAACAAATGAAGGTAATATTTAGCATAAATAACTGTAGCACATCTCAGAAACTCATAGAACCTAGACATTGCCTTGCCCATCTGAAAAGATGCCGTGCCTAGGGCTTGACAAATAGTGGCCAACTTGTTTTCAATGACTGAATTTCATTCTAGCAATTTCTTCTGTGTCAATTCAACTTAAGTTGACACCAGGATTTGAAGAGCCCTAAATGCTATGCACAAAAACACAAAGAGCCACACACTTGTTAATCCATCTTTTAACTATCTCCATCTGTACTCATGCCTGTGTGTGTGTGTATGCATATGTGTGTGTGTGTATAATATACGTATAATGTGGAAATCTACTTTAGAGAAGGATTAGGTCTCTGAGTTCACTGAAGAAAAGGATCTACTGCTGCCAACATCTGCCCTCCTCAAGAGGCAAATCTGGCTTTTCTGAGCAAGATGGACTCTGAGAGAACTGGGTTCTATGGAGAGTATAACCAAGAGTAAGTGATAAAAGACGAAAGTTCCAAGGGACTTTGGGTGAATTGGTCTGAAGCAGAACAGGAGTTGAGATCAAAGATTATTCCTCGATGACTATGTCCATGTACTTGGCAAATGCCGACAGACTGGAACCCACCTGTCCTTGATTTTCTGTATCAGAAAAGAACAGGTGCATTCTCTCATGAGGCTATAGGAAAGGTACCGTTGTCATAGTCCCATGGCTGCTTCTCCTACCATGTTTACCCGATCACCCATCCCTGCCTTTGCTCATCTAACAAATGCTTGCTACATGTCCAGTGTGTTCCAGAAACTCTTCAAGATAATCATGACCAAATGTGAAAAGAGGCTTTTCCTTTGTGTTTACATGTGGTGATGTATTTTATTTTTAATAAAATCAACATGGAATATCAGAGAAAGGAAACAGACCACAGTCAGTTCTCACCCAACCAACTTCTCAGGCCGAACACGGTTAAGTGCTGTCCTCAAGGGTCCTCAGCCTGGCTGGTCGCTCCTCCAGAATGCCTGAGTGTCTGCCTCTTCCTGCCTTAAATATCTTCCCTGCCCAGCTGTTCCACTTCTGGTTTCAACTCTGCATCATAATCCTAGAGTTAGGATTAAAGGTGTGAGCTACTACTGTTTGGTTGTTAGGCTTTGAACTCACAGAGATCCAGAAAGATCCCTGTCTCCTGAGATTAAAGGCATGGGTCACCACTCTCTGACCTTCATGGCTTGGGCAATTATGTCCTCTGATATTCTAGGCTGATTTTATTAAATATAGAACATATCACCACATTCACAGAGTTCACATATTGCTGCAGATGAGAATCATTCCCGCGATGGATATGTATCCTCCTCTAACAAATGCTGTAAGGGACATCAACTAGACCCAGAGAAAGAGGCTGGAGAGCAAAACCAGGAAGCCGGTGAGAGCTGTCCAGATGGCCACATACTCAGGAAAAGCCCCTTCACTGCTGATTTGAAAGAATACCACAACTGCCAGGCAGGAGAGAGCGGAGGAGGGTGAGCAAGATGAAAAGAGAATGAAGAACCCAAGCTTCCAGTATATGAAAGAGAACAAGGAGAGACATGTTTTATGGATGGGTGAGACCGGTAGGGTTTGCTTTGGCTTCACAGTGCTGTGAGGAAAGGTGTTAACCTAGAGTCTTGTGCGTGTTGGTCAAATGCTCCACCATTGAGTTGCATCCCCAACCCAGAATTGGTATTTTAAATTGGCTGCTGTGTGAAGTGGAATTGGAGGTGGGCCTGATGGATGCCTGGCCTACAGGGATTCTGGGTAAGCTATTGTCTGAGTCTCTGAGAGAGAGATAGATAGCCCTGGCTTTGGAGGATCCTGGCTTTAAGATGAGTGTTCTGGGTCCTAGGAGACTTTGATGAGGCAGCCTTGGAATCTTGCTCATGAAGCTGCAGAGAGAGTAACAAAGGAATCCAGCAAAGTGTCTTTCAGAGATCATGGGGAACCGAAGGGAAGGCAGAAAATAGAATTTGGGAAGAGTTGGAAAGCAGCAGCAGAGATTGGCAAGGAGGCCTCTGTTGCAGGTGTTCTGTTCTTGCAACTATGCATTCCGCACTAAGCCTAACTTGCTCAAACTGGCTTCAACTTTAAGGAGATTTTGTTTTCTTTTTATTAATGTTTTTCATTTTTTCTATTTATCAACCACAGTTTCCCCACCCTCTTTTCTTCCCATTCTTTCCCTCCACTCCCCATCTGTCCCCTCATCCATCTTCCATCTTCCAGAAAGGGGCAGGCTTCCCATGGGAGTCAACAAAACATGTCATATTTACATTGAGGCTCCGACCCCTGTATTAAGACTGGGCAAGGCATCCCTGAATGGGGAATAGGCTCCAAAAATTCAGCTCATGCTCCAGGGACAGGTCCTGATCCCACTGCTAGGGGCCCCACAAACAGACCAAGTTACACAACTGGCATTCACACGCAGAGGGCCCGGGTTGGTCACATCCAGGCTCCTTAACTGTTGGTCCAGAGTCCCTGAGCCCCATTAGTGGACTCTCAGTGGACAACTGGACTCTCAGAACTCGGCCTAGTGCTTGGCTGTGGATCTCTGCATTTGCTACCATCAGTCTCTGGATGAAGGTTCTATGATGACAGTTAGGGTAGTCACCAGGCCCCCTCTCCTATTGCTAGGAATCTTGGTGGGGTCATCTTTGTGGATTTGTTTTTTTGTTTTAGACATAAACTACTCTGGCCGTTTAACTCCTTCATCAGTTCTGTTTGATTTTCCGGTCTCTGTGTGAGAGTGTTTGTGATTGGCACCAATAAAAAAGATGTTGCTATCTGGTCTCGAGCTCTGAGTTTCTAGTTCCATCCCCTGGGGATGTGGACTTTGCTAGCACAGGCAGCCTCCTTCCTCTCCTTTCTGCTCCTTAACTTTCACCAATGGCCCTGCACGGTCACTTAGCCTGAAGTTGTTTAAAACGTTTCTATTGTTTCTCTTTAGATTATTGGCCATTGTCATTTGAGGCAATCACTTAAACTTAATCCTGGGTTAACAGACTCACCTGCATTGGCAGCCTGGAGCCATGGCCCTCTAACGACAACACATTACTTCTGTGGCATGAAAAGATGTTGTCAGAGGAATGAAGAACGCATGACTTTTGGGGATGTCATATGAAGAAGTAATTTTATTTCATCAACTTTACTCCTACTCACCAGTTTATCCATTTGTCTGCCCATCAAATGACTGTACACAAATGTGTTGAGTGTTCACTATGTGCTGAAGATGAGGCATGAGACGGACTGAGGTGGGTGGGGAGGTCTGGCCTGGGGTGCTGACGCTGGGGGCAATGGCTATATGGTTTGTATTCCCTTGCCAGTTTCCCTTGATGTTTGTTGGAGGGCATTTGAATGAAAATTTCATGCATGCATGTCTTATACTAGATAGCTATATGAGACACCTGTGTCTTCTTAAATATCAGAAACATGATAAGCATGGTGGTGGATGCCTGCAATCCTAGCATTCAGGAGGTGGAGGTAGGGGATCAGTTTCAAGGTCATCTTCAGCTTCGCAGTGAATTTAAGGCCAGTCTGGTATTCATGAGGCCGTGTCTTTAAATAAATACATAATAAATAAATATCTAAAATAAAAATGAAAGTATGTTTTAAAATGTCTACAGGCCTAAGAACAAAAGTGTTACCCCAGCTAAAGGCACTAGGCTCATCCTGGGATTGAGAGAATTCCTTGGTATGTATATTTTAGGTAGAGTGTCCAGAAGAACAAGGGAGGCAAAAGTACAAAGAGAGAGAGAGAGAGAGAGAGAGAGAGAGAGAGAGAGAGAGAGAGAGAGAGAGAGAGAGAGAGAGAGAGAGAAGAATGCCACAGAAAAGATATGCAGACATGGTTCACGTAGACACAGGTAAAGATGATATTCTGAGTGAGCTTGGAGCTGGGGAGCTGGGTTTGAGTCTCTAATGCTTTTGTTAAAAGCTAAGCATAGCAGGGTATGCCTTAATTCCTGTACCAGAGGGGTAGAGATTGGAGGAGCCTGGGGCTTACTGTCAGCCACAATGGTGAGCTCTAGGTTCAGTGATATATCCTGTGTCAGATAAGTAAGTAAGTAAGTAAATAATAGGGGGCTAAATAAAAGTGGGCCTGAAAAGAAAGATTAAGAATTTTGAAGAGGCAGGAAAACCAGTTTAAAAGTCAAGGATTTCATGTGGAGTTTTGCATCAAATCTCTTCTTCAGAGTATAGTGAATTATCCTAAATTCTAAGAGCATAGAGTTTTGAGAGTATGTGGGGGAAGGGAGGAGCTGAGAAAGATTTTCAGCTAGATTGAAAAGGAGGTAGGATACCATGACAAGAGCCGGAATAAAACAGAGCTCCTGGTGCCATGGGTGGAGGGAAAAGTTTCCTAAGAGCCATGGACAGGTTTGTGCCCTGACTTCATCACTGAGCGGGATCTAGACAGAGTGGGAGGAAGTTCCAGAGCATCTGGCCAGAATCCCCTTCACCTGTTCTCACTAAGTCTTGGGATGACGAGGCTTAGCATTCTTTATGCTCAAATACTTCATGTAAAACCTAAACACTGGGGCAGGTTAAGGCTTTGCTGAAGTCCAGTGGTTATCTCACGGTGCTCACAAGGAAAGGTGGTGGCCTAAGAAGGTGAAGCCATTTCCCAATGTCACCAGCTAATTATTGGCAGAAACAGGACTCAGCAGAAGCAAGACTCAAATGCAGCCCTTCTGTTCCTAGTCACGCGTTCCCAGCTGACCCGGGCTGAGAGTTCTGACCCGCATGGGTTTCTCATTTACCTTCTCTCTGGCACTTTTCTGCATGGGTGGAGGGAAGAAAGAGCCGGGTTCTTTTCAGGGTGCTGGAAGTTTTGTGTCCCAGCCAAGGTCAGTTCAGCATTCTTATTAACATAAGGTAGATTATAGATGCCTAAAATCCGAGGACATAAATATTTTAATGTAGCCATATCGCGCTGCACTTTCTTTCAGACCAGCACTTCAATTTTTATTTACTTTTATGTGTTGCTGGCTCAGGGCCATGAGGTTTTCCATCAACAGAAATGGCTGCTGATTGACGCTATTTGCTTTCTACTCTGGCAAAGAGGAGAGACCCTTTCCCCAAAGCAGGTGTTTTTAGATCAAGATGGGCTGTTGAACAGCACAGTGGGGAATATACTTAGCAAAGCAATGCAGTAAATTGAACTGGTGTCAGGGCTCTGGCTCCTGATTTAATGCTCTTCTCAATTTCGTCATGAATTATATATTCTTTTACAGATTGATCATTTATCCCACTGATAAAGGGACAGTGCTGTGCCTAGTGGGTTTGGCCCCTGACCTAAGAAATACTTGATGCAACAAACTTCCCTGGGATGACAACTTGGATGAACTCTTGCAGAGCCAATGAGGGGTGGGGCAGGCTGGGTGAAGAACTCTTTCTCCCTTGAGTGTCTCTGCATCAACTGCCATAAGGGCGACCCCCCCCCTCCCCCCCCCCCCCCCCCCCGCAGCTCCCTGTCAGCTTTGTACCCAATGCAATTTGCAAATTGATTGTTATTCTTTGGAAGCCTTTCTTAATTAAATAGTAACTGCACTTATTACCCTCAGACAAAGGAGACAGATGAGTATCTTGGCAGAGGACAGGCCTAGTTCCTTGGATAGCAACTGTTGGAATCTCTGCTGTGGACTACATTGTGCCTAACTCCTGGAAGACTCACTTTTTTTTTTTTTTAACCATAGTTTGTTTACAAGGAGGGCAATCAAGCAAGCCCGCATCACCTTATAAAGAGATGCAAATGGAGTGCTTTACTTCACTTTGGGCACTTGTTTCAAACATTACCTCCTCATGAGGTGTGTGACAAACAGTTTCCGTTGACCAGATGAGGAAAGCGAGGCCCAGGAATTTAGAGGTTTGCTCAAGCTTGTTCAGAGCAGGAAACAAGGAAGTAGAATAAAGCATGCGTGACCTGTACTCCAAGTTGGGTCAGCATCCTTTTGGTCCCTCTTAGAGGTGGCTTGACTGTCCCCTTTCTAACAAGGCCAGTGTCTGTGAACCCCTGATAGGTATCCGAATAGTTGGGGTGTGTTTGTGGTCTGGGCCACAGGTTTCTGTTCGTCTGTTTGTTTTTAATGTGGATCAGACTAGGGGTACGCTTCTTCAAAGTTCTTCCCCTAATGTGATCCCAGTCACGGTGCAGGATGCACATCCACGCTTTTCCATCACACAGGATCGCACAGGGAATACGAAGCAGAGTCACGATGCCTGACATCTGAGCCCAGTCAGTGGGGACACGGGAACAGGTAGTGCCACCAGGACAACCTCAGAACCCTGGAAAAGTGGAGCTTGGTCCTCGCTTCTGGGAAACATCCTGCCCTGGAGCTGTGTGACTCTTTGATATGGCTCTCCTGGCTTAGAGAAGACATGTCAGCCTAACAGTTGGTCCAAGTTATTATGTCTCCTTTGTTCACACCGATCCTCTCATACTTCAAAGTCCTCTTTATTGTCTTTTTCCCTGTCTCCATCAGAATCTCTCTGTACCCCCTGAGGCCTGGTTCATAGGCTGCCTTCTCCAGGACGTTTTCAAGTTCTCTTCTCTGAAACTCTCCCTTTCCTGGTCCCTCTGGGACGTTGTATGTCCATGACTTCTTATGCTGCTCTATGTACATCTGTCTGCCTGTGGAGAAAGTCTTTCTTAGCAGCTCCCTGTCCCTCAACATTACAGAGACCTGCATAATGGCATTTATTTGTAGAGATCAGTTCACTGCTTAACTTATGCCTTTTCTGGCCCAAATAATCCTCTACTGATTAAGAACATATACATACACATTTAACACCTGTTAGAGGGTGAATAGTTGACAAGCCCATATTGGCAACCGGCACAGGTCACAGAGGTAATCAAATGCTATGTCTATCTATGTGAACATGACAGTCCCAGACAGCCATCCGGTGACTGCTGAGTCCAAGGCACTTTTCAGAGTCAGCTTGTACTTTGCTTTGCTGTGCTCTGGAGCTGACTTTAATCTAGCCTTTCCCATAATTGGAGCAGAAGTCTATTTCTGTTCCCCTTCTCTTCCCTTTTCCTTCTCTGTTACCAAAGGTGACAGCCTGCCACGGTGACCCCTCCCTCTAGTCTTCAGCAGTGGTCTTCAATCAAGATAGGAGTTGGCAGAGGATGGTGCTGCTTCAGAGGGTGGTACCCTCGTCTGGAGGCATGGAGATTTCAGGCTAGAGTTAACAGAGAGCTCTACCTCCTTTTGTCATCTACAGATCCCAAGCTAGCGTGGTCCATGACCTCCATGTGTACCAAATCTTGTTTGGTAGTGTCTTAAAATGGCCTTGAGTGAAGGCTTTAGATAAAAAGGATGTAACCAGGACCAGATAGCACAGAACGTTCTTTTAGACAACATTGAGGGGAGCTAAGAATAAAGTCCTCAGACCCCACACATCTGTCAGCAGACACCTGAAGGGGGCTTCCGAGGTGGGGACACTACCAGCTCTGGGCCACTTCATAAATTCAACCCTAGACCACCACTTTCCTTACAGACTCAGTATCCATGTGATTTCTTTGCCAAAGTCTCCCTTTTATCTCCCCTCTGCCTTGGTTATCTTGCCTCAGATTTGGATACCAGCTTACACCCATTCGCCAAAGCCAGAGCTCTTCCTTAAGAAGAGTAGATCAGAGTTATTCCACAGAATAACTACGATAGTCAGCACTATTGAGATTTCAGGGCAGGTAATTTTTGCTTGAGGGGTAACATCACTTAATGTTGAGCAGTGTGCCCATCCTTTGCCTACTTGAAGTTAGTAGCATCTCTTTTATTGTAACAAAATCATTGTTGTTAACCTTGGGGGTTCAGAGTCATCCTCCTACCTGAGGGCCGTGGCTTTAGACTGCTATCTCAAACTCACCCTCTACTTCTTTTTCTTTGTAACATTTACTACATCCTCCACACTTCTGGATTTCTTTGTATGCACATGTGCCATTTGTGTGGAGTGTATATATACATATGTGTAGGTGTGTGTAGCCTTGCATGTGTGCAGAGACCGGAGGAGGAGGAGGAGGAGGAGGAGGAGGAGGAGGAGGAGGAGGAGGTTTGTTTTCCTGCTCTATTACTCTCCGCTTTATTCCATTCTGACAGGTCGGCCACTGAACGGGAACCAGCCTGGAAGCTAGCAAGCCCCAGTGACTCTCCTGTCTTTGTCTCTCACAGTGTTGCAGTGTTGGGGTTATAGGCTTGTTAAGAACCATATTCAACATTTTACATGAGAGCTTAGGATTCAAACTCAGACCCTCATGCCTTCATAGTAGGTGCCCCTATCCACTGAGCCATCTCTCTACTTCACAGGTTTCTTGGGGCTTGTTTAAAATTTACCTCCTTCCTCACCATCAGCATCCTGATGGCAGGAACAGAGTCAAATGTTCCTTGCTGTGGCGCCCTTCCGTGCCATAATAATGCTGGCAAATGAATGGACAACAATGACCTCCAGAAGCTTCAACGTTTCCTCCATGGCAAATGGTCACTCAAGGAAGACATGAGAGAGGTCGTTTTATCCCTGAATGTGTAAGCTTATAAGTATCTTCAGTTATGAGACTAGATGGAATTTCGGCTCTCAGCCAAGCACCCTATGGGTAACTAATTAAGCTACCACTGCTTCCTCCATAGTCAGGTGCTAAGTGTTCCCGAGAAGGAGCTGATGTCACGTGCGGGTGGGGGGTGACCTTTAAGCGGATCAAGAGTCACATGAATATGGAATGCCTCTCTCCTCTCTCCAGAGAGGTCATTTGACACATGTCCTGAGGGGTAGGCTCATGCTTGAAAGCTTTAGAAAACAGCCCTTTCTAATTCCTACAGTAGCAGGCACAGCCTTCTGGTGTGTGATGTGGGTAGAGGAGGAAGCTGGGCCTCTGAGGGGGGTGGGAGTGAAGGAGTCGCCTGGAGCAGTGTTCTTCAGACTTGGAGGTTCCAGCCTGTATGATTTATTGCTTTATTTTTCTCTCCCTCCATCCCTTTGACGACAGGCCAAAGGACCATAAGCAGAGACAAATGGAGACCCTTCAGGCCCGTGTTTGATTTCTAGAGCTGTGAAAGAATCAACTTCAAGTTTTTCTGGCCAAGCCCTGTGCCAGAAGCTTTCATGTGCATGATCTGAATAAGCTCATGGCCCAGTGAAAAGGACTGTCCTGCTCCTGGAGGATAAGGGCAGCCAGCTGTGGTATGTATCGCACAGCTGGAAAGGAGCCATTCTCTTTGGGAACCTCTGTGCCTGCCTCAAACCCGACCTGAAATCCTCCCCTCTTACACTGCTGTTTCAGGAGCTACAGAGAGTTAGTGGGTAGTGGCATTGATAAAAACCGTCATATTACCACTGCCCTGGTGACTGCGCTTCACTGCGACTCTGAAAATCTCTTTACGAAACTGCAGCTGAATTTTCTTAGTCACTGCACTTCTGAGATAACATAGTGCTCCCTAGAAGCAAAAGAAAAGCTGAGAAATAAAGAAATATGAACCCGGAAGGATAAACGATAGAGGAAGCTTTGCGACTATAGCCTGACTGGAAGAGTAAACTCTAGTGTCCTGGATACCAGGGTGGGGTATGTGTCATCCAGGTGTTTGGACCAGGGATGTAAAGGGGTGCAGGATGATAAGGGGAGAGACAAAAATATAGAGCAATTTCCATTTTCTGAGTTGAATTAGGAATGTAGGTGGAGAAAGCTGGGAGGTTCCTTTCACCTCCTGCCTCATTGCCCCACCCCTGTATTCTGAAGAGGGAGAACTAGGGAAGCCTTAGGTCTAGAGCGCCACTTACAGTCCAAACCTGGCCAGACACAAGGCAAACAGGAGTTCAAATTAAGATCTGCACATGAATGACTGGATCCTAACAACCTTTCCTCCAGATGGTGCCCTGTTCTCTAGCAGCATCCCACCCTGTGAAAGCAGATTCTCTTTGAGAGAAGAGCTAAACAGTGATGTCCCCCAGAGGGTGGTCCAGCATACCCATATTCATTAGCCATTGGCTCTTACAGTGATTCACACTGCCATGTTGTAAACTAGTGGTTCTCAACCAGTGGGTCAATGACCCCTTTGAGGGAAATGAGCAATTCTTTCTCACAGGGCTCACATATCAGATATCACATGTCAGATGTTTCCATTACAATTTATAACAATAGCAAAATCACAGTTATGAAGTAGCAATGAAAATAATTTTATGGCATCACCACAACATGAGGAACTGTATTAAAGGGTCACAGTATTAGGAAGGTTGAGAAGCACTGTCATAAACTATAATACTGCAAAAATTGTAGTTTTTTGTAGTTATCAGAAAACCCACTTATTTGCTTTTCACAGCTTAATAGATAGGAAGCATGCTTTGGTATCTTGTTTTGATGGCACTCTGGCAGCAAAGGCCTTGTGCATTTCCCTTTCACGTTTTAAAACCTTTCCAAACTTACTTCATCCTTCCTTCCCACCATCCAGTCTCTCAATCCAGTTTCTGTCTGCGGGTTTTTGCTTTGAAATGGACGGAGGCTTGGATCTACTTCGTGGGGACGGTGGGTTTAACCCTCCCCACCTGCTCTTGACACTGGTCGTACTGTTCATTGCTTTACCCCGTCAGTGGCTGTGTTCCTTGTGTTTCATGTTAACTTTCCATCTTACTCTGAAGACTTTAAGCACAATCTCAAATTCCTGAAAATAAATAACAAGTGACTTGAAGCTTTTTGTACTCTTGCCAGATTCCATTATCTAGAAATATGTTGCAATCTTATGTAAACATATGTTTAGACGTTTATAACTAAATGCATCCTTATGTGTGACTTATTATTATAGCTGAATATGTCTATAAAAATGTAACTTTGTTTACAGGTGTGATCTATTATATGAATCTACATTTTTATTCAGTCTTCTGTGTACCCAACAAAGGATGTGTCAGATTTTCCCCCTTGGGAATAAAACCACATTATTTGTGAAGACTTAGCAGGGATGGAATTAGTGTAAGCAGCAGTTATTCTACTGAATAAGTATTTCCAACATATAATACAGTCTAATGTTCAAGGATGATATTACAAATATTTCAAGGTGACCTTCGCTCCAGATCTAAAACAACAACAAAAATTGGGATAAAGCCTGATCCAAAGGGATATTTTACAGAAAATTGGGGGTGGAGTAGATGTGAGGTGAGTTTTGAAGCCAGATGATGGGTTCAAGGTCTTCATTTATTGGCTTTATGTTCTTCAAATAGCCACTTCACCTTCCCATGGGTTCTGGTCAGATAGAGATCTCATTAACTATTGCACAGTCTGTTATGCATTGAGCGATCATATGCACATTTGACTCTAAGTTGCTCTGTATTTTAATTGCTCTGCATACGGTCCTATTTGGTTTGTTTTGTTTTACCCCATTGGTTCCACTGCTTTAAGGCAGACACTTGTTGGGTGATAAATTAGTGCATTTGTGAAACAGTATCTTACAATTATTTGCCCAGCATCCAAAACATTTATAGATAGTTATAAAAAAAACAATGATTTATACACTGTTCATGGATAATCAGAGCACTCGATTCAGAAATAAAACTTAACTATTTGGGCTTTCTAGTGTTCCAATTTGGGACATTTAGTAACAGCATTTATTAAGAGAAACTGTCATCATCTTGCTCAAATATGAGATCATATTTTTTTTAAAATCATCGATATAAGAACATCTTATTTTTACACATAGGGGAACTCAAGCTCAGAGACACTTAGAAACCAGTAAACTTGTATAATTTTTTTCCCTTTTTAGGCCTAGAATAATTGTGGATACATGTACAGAAAGCATACTCTTCAAGTATTGTTTTAAAGATGTGTTAAGCATCATGGACAATACAAGATAAAAACATATTCATAATCTAGGTTTACTCGAATAGCTTCAGTGTACTGATGTACTAACTGATCTGGAGCCATGGGGCCAGCAGGGTGCTTCCATGGGTGGCTTTGAGAAAAGGAGCTGGCCATGCATCATAGGCCACGTGTCATAAGATGAGTTTTTAAGAAAGTGCTTCTGTTAGGGATTGGAAAGCGAGTGTGGGGTGCAGGAGAAGGTGATGACTCAAGGGAGGGTAGAATTCTGCTCACATCCTGTCAGGACTGATTAACCTGATCCTGTGGGGGAATCATGGGCCTGGGGGTGAGCTACACATTAGTTTGCTCTTGTCTTGAATGTAAAACAACTAGGCTTTTTATAGTCTTCTGCTACTTGGCCATTGGCTAAGGGCCATGATGGGCAGGGTCAGAAGATATGTTGCCTACTAGTCACCTTAAGCCTTTGAGGGTATGGCCAAACTGACCCCTAGCATCAGAGAGTCACAGGAGTGGGCCACAGAAGGATGCCAGATGTGCAGAAGTGATGATCAGAGTCTTGGAGAAAAGCAGGCAGCTCCCAGAGCACTTGGTTGATGAGAGAAGTTTGAGGTAGGAAGGGCAGTGTAGGCATCATGATAGCGTGGATGAAAGAAGTAATCTGCTTATTCTCTCTCTCTCTCTTTCCTCTGCCACCTTCTCTTCATCCCCCTCACTCCTTCCCTCCTCTTCCCACCCTCATCTTCCTCATGATTTGTTTCTCTTTTGTAATTTGGGTATAAAAAAAAAAAAAAAAGAGCCAGTGGAGGGACCTCAAGAGCAAGGTGGAGAATTGGAGGGCTATTCACCCCGAGAAACTTCAGAAAGGCTCGGTCCGGGGGCAAAGCTGGAGAAATAGAAGCAGCAGGTCGTCCAGATCTAGCACTTTATGCAGAGTAAACAGGACCCGTGGATCTTCTTCATGAAACTGCTCTTTGGCTTCTATATCTGTTCTAATCTACAATATTCCACCATCCTTCCCTACTTTATATACCTTTGCCTATCTTATAACTAAGTGTCCCTTGCTCATGAACTCTTCTGTATCCAACAATTTCCCTCTATCTCAACTTTTAATGGCTGCTTCTGTTTCTCCTCATCACCCTCATCTCAGCACGTCTGAGCTCAGATTCCAGGAAAAGATCATTGGGCCAGGAGGCATTTAGTGATGACACAGTCATAAATTGCTGCCCCTTCTAAATCATCACCCTAAACCCAGATGCTCAAAACTGGTCTGACTGAGTTGGAGGTAAACAGCAGGGTCACCCAGCATAACAGTATCTATGTCTCTGCTCCACTTTGTTATTTCTGCTGCTCTACACACCAACCAAAGTCAACTTAATTAAGTGAAACTGTTTTTCTTATTGAAAAGAGTAAGCACGAAGAGAAGAGACTGTTTTGGCCTTTGTCCACACAGGAATGCTTCATCAGACAGACACAGCTGTAAAAAGCCTGAAGGAGATGTCTGGGGAGGAGGAGAGAAAGTGAGCATGACTCCTACACCTGGCTTCTGCTGTGGAACAATTTTTTTTTTGAACACTATAAGTATGTATCACTCTCATTGATTGGCTGGTATTCAGGCAAGATGTATGGATGGGCATCCCAACTAAGTAAAGAAGGAAGTGGCCAGAGTCAGGAGTTGCCAGCCAGATGCAGAGGAAGCAAGATGAGAATGCTGCACTGAGCAAAGGTACCAAACCATGTGGCTAAACATAGATATGAATTATGGCTCAATTTAAGTGCAAGAGCTAGTTAGTAGTAAGCCTGAGCTACTGACAAATCATTTATAAGTAATATTAAGCCTCTGAGTGATTATTTGGTAACTGATAGGCTTCCTACTCCAGTAGCTCACTAGAGTCAGATATCTTCTTGGTAGGAGCTGAAAGAGCTTCCCTGCACTCAGGATGTGGTCCCGAGTCTCATAATGAGTCTGAGATGTGACAGATCCAGTTACACACCACTAGGTTTCTTCATTCCTTCACAGAAAGGAAGGATGAAATATACCCATAGGATAAAAAAACACTTAGGGGAACCTTCTGGGTACCATAGCAGATACTTTCTGCTTCACTCTGTCCTGAGGACCCCTCATGGCTGAGAGGCAGTGCATTGGATTAACAGAAAAGAGCTCTTGGACTTGGTGTCTTCTGATCTTGCCTCAGAATCTAACCACACTTCTGGAAATGGAAGTTATCGATTTTCATGGTCCTTTTCAGGCTAGAAGGAAAGCTGTCTGAGTATGGACGGCTTAGGTGACCGAGACTCCCAGAAGGAAAACTAGAGAAGGATCAATGAGAGACAAAAAGACTGAGTCTAGTATTAGTTATACTTCAGTTCAGACATTGGATCGTGTCTTAACTTCCCACTGCTATAAAAACAGAAGTGCAAGTAAAAGCAGAATCAAGGCAGAAAGGTGAATTTTATCTCAGGGTTCAGAAGTTTCAGCCCTTAATTTCTTGACTCTATTGCTTTGGGCCTGGGGCCACACAGTCTGTCACGACAGGGGCATGTAGCAGAGGAGCTGCTCACCTTCTGGGGGCTGGGAAGTACAGGAAGGGCATCGGAGGAGGCTAGGGTTTTAATATTCCCATCAAGGCACATGCCAATAACCTAACTAGTCTCTTTACACTTGAGGTGGATCACAAACTAGAGCAAGCTTTCAACACATGTGCCTCCAGCAAGCATGCCAGACCCATGCTGCTTTTGAAATCTAGTATGCAGTACACATGTATCTTAGTTATGATTTCCATTGCTGTGATCAAACACCATAGCCCAAAGCAATTTGAGAAGGAAAGGCTTTCTTTCAGCTTTGTAGTAAGAGGTTTCTGACTTTCAGGCCTAGCCTCAGGGTTTAGGCCTGCAGACCCACAGACCCGCAGAGACACACAGAGGCTTACAATAGGGTTAGCAAGTTATCTGCCTAAGGCCCAGGCATATAACTTACTAACCCTTACCCTTAAACTAACCCATGTCTCTTATCTTGTTCAGCCATGGGGCTCGGTACCTTTTCTTAGAGCAGCATAGTTGTCCTCTGCTTCTTCCAGCTTCTCTCTGGCATTCTGCTCTGTACTTCCCGTTCTCAGAGTTTTCTTAGTCTGGTAGCTCTGCCCACACTTCCTGTCTGCCTTTGCCAATCAGCGCTTTTTATTCAACCAGTGGGTGGGACAATTATTTACAATGTAACAACATAATCTCCCACATAGCTTGCAGTTACCTATCACGGAGGGAAGTCAGGGCAGGAATGCAAACAGGTTAGGAACCTGGAGGCAGGAGCTGGTGCAGGGGCCATGGAGAGATGGTGCTCATTGGCTTGCTCCTCATGGATTGCTCCCCTGCTTTCTTATAATGTTTTGGAACAACCAGCTCAGGGATGATGATGATGTGGGCCCTCCAGAATCAATTATCAATCAAGAAAAGGGACCACAGACCTGCCCGCAGATGGTGGGGGCATCTTCTCAACTGAGGTTCCCTTTTATGAAATGACTAGATTGTGTCAAGTTCACATAAAATGAACCACTACATTGTCTGTAACTCCTCCATATGCAGCTGCCACTGAGCCCGACTTACGTTTGCAGCAAGGCCTTCTTTCCAGGTCATAGTGGTTCACAGTGCCCTCCTTCTTTTCCCAGAGCAGCTCCTGGTGACACGTACACCAGATGAACAGGAAGAAGCATGGGATGAAGTCCGTTGGTTAGGAGCTCACAGTGTCCACAGAGGTCCTTTCAAGGTGCTTGTGGTCACTGTTCCAAAGCCTTCGGCTCCTCAAGAGATGTAATTGGAAACACAGTAGGCCTATTTTATGCTCACTTGATCTCCTATTTCCAGCTCCTGCATAGCCAGAGGGCACATAGTCCCTCCCCACTTCCAGGAGCCAAGAGAAGACGGACAAGGCACATGCATAGAAACCTTTCTATAAGCTCTGGTTTGCTAGGCTCTTTCCCAAGGCAGGGGTTTTCAGATCCTTTGCCTTACTACTGTGCTAACTCTTGTCAATGTTTCATTCTACCTTTTGTGTGTATTGTTTGAAATAGTATCTCACCATGTTGCCCAGGGTGGCTTTGAACTCCTTGGCTCAAATGAACCTCCTTCCTCACTTCCAAAGCAGCTGACCCTTCCTTTAGGCATGGGCCTGTAACAAAAAGACATTTGTGCTTTATTCAGCCAAGTGAAAGAGAATGATAGATAGATGATGGATTTTACTATTTCGCGGTTAGTCAAGGGGAAGGAAAGCAGCAAGTAAAACTAGAAACAGGCAATGGAAGTGCCTGGCCTCAGACCCTGTTTTCACAAGACGATAGTAAAGGAGGGAACCTTAGCGTCTAGAGGACCCGTATAACATGGCTCCTTATTACATACACACATGCAGGGGAAGACGTCTACCTTTGGTTAATTTTCCTTACATTCAAATACAAAGAAAGAAATAGTTCTAGTTTTTTGAGGAACCTCCATACAAATTTGTGAACTTTGCAGTTAACTGGATTGAGCTGGAAATAGTCATTCTGAGTAAGGTGACTCAGACCCAGAAAGAAATGGCACACATTCAGTCTTACCTGTAGATACTAGCTTTAAATCTGTAGGTGTGTGTGTTTAGACTGGAGTAACCATAAAAGGCAGGAAGCTAGTGATGGGCCATGGGGGGGGGGGCAGATGTCAAGGGAGAGAAGACAGATTACAGGTGAGATGAAGGGGGATGGAGCCTGAGGGGATGACTTGGGTGGATGATGGGAAGATAGGGTAGGGAAGGGAGTGTGGGGAGGGACAACTAACTCTGTAAGTCTTTGAGAAGGCCATAAAAGGAGAGTAAAAAGAGTTTTCCTAGAACAGAGAGGTAATGCCTCCTCCAGACACCGTTGGCGATCAAATAAAAAGTAAAGATGGCAGGTACGGATTTCCTCATTTGAGTTATTGGTCAGTGGGGTCCCATAGGCGCTCATACATTACAGGTTATCACCATTACTCCTGCTTATTCTTTGTAACTTGGTAGGAAGAATCTATCTATTCACCATGACACTTGTTACTTGAGTCAGAAGATGTGGAGTCATCAAGGTATTCTTTCTTATCTGGAAGGTCCAGTCATATACTGAGAGGTGCTATGCACACTACCAGGAGAATAATAAACAGTCTTATCTAGCTGTGAACCCTTCAAACTAAATAGCAGCTGACCTGAAAAATGGATGTCTACTGATGTAATAGAGGCATGAATGTTATGGGAACACTAATAACTCTCTGACTGGATTTTGAGGTTCATTCTACAACTCTAGAACTCATGCCTGGCACAGTTAATGGGAATAAGAACCTGTGGCTTGCTAGGTTATAACCCCAGAGGAGAACCTGCTAACTATGAATCTGCTAAATAGACACAGAATTAAACCACCTTCTAAATTCTTATCTTCTACTTATAGATTAGTGTATCTCTCAACCAGGACTAAATACCAGCATAGTTGGGAAGAAGAGTCATGAAGTCCCATTCCAATAAAGCTATGGTAACTGAAGGCTGTAGTGTGAGGCAGAGGCAGCTTTATTCAGACATGACCCACGAGAGACTCAGTGTCAAGTGTGCCTTAGGTGGGCTACAGGTAATCACTACCACTCTGGTTCCCCTTCTTCCTTCTGAAGTTCCCTCTGTAGACAAGTCCCCTTCTTCTGACAGGGACCCAAAAACCAAAACTTGAGTTGCTCATAATTTACCCAGTCAACATCACCTTCCATAGCAGTGGAAAACAAGCATGAGAAGTAGTCAATAATGTGGTTTCTCTAAACACCAAAAAAGAAAGATTCAGTTTCAGGATCGGTTGCGTGCTAACAAAAACAAACAACTATGGGTTTCTGTCTTCATGCCAGGAAGCCCTGCCTGCCCTAGACTTGAGACCAGCCGTGAGCTGAGCTGTGAAAATTGCTGAATCATGGCCGTTCAAAGTGCCCTGGTGATAAGGGCTGCGAAAATAGTAAATCCGAAGTGCCACGGGAGTTCAGGGAAGGGAGAGATTTCAATTTTCTTTGAATATTGACTTGCTGCTGCATAATAACTGTAATATCTTCTAATAATGACAGCCAGACATTTCTCACAAGGGCTAATGAATCACTCCATTTAGCTGTGACAACAGCTAGGCCGAGGCATATCTTCAAGGGCCCAGACGTTATTTCCTAGCCTTGTCCCAGGGATATAATGTGCTTAAACGTTATGACAAATTAACTGCTTGTGGCAAATCTACATGAACCCTTTCCAGAAAAAAATGGAAGTCTGGGCCTGAGTTAATGGCTTATTATTGGCAAGGGAAATAAAATTTGGACAGGGAGGGTATAGTGAGACAAAAGGACTTTAAAAAGCTGTAGAGTTCAGGCTTAGCTTGGGAGGCCAGGGACCAGAACTGTTCAAAAGGTCTGGGCAAGCCTTACTTCAACTACAAGCTGTCATATAGTGGATGTGCAATGTTCATTGCATGTACTGAGACTGAGGGCAAAGCCACCAGCACAGAATAATGGAAAAGAGGTTGAAAAAAGTGATTAAAAGCAAAATGAAATAATAGGGAGACTATGGTGCCATGGATTGTTTTAGATATGCTAATGTTTGTCTTATTGATATTATTTTCCTAGCAAGTTGCATCCACTTATTTACATTGCTAATTATGCTTTGAAATTCCTAAGTCCCATTTTGAATGTTGGGCCAATGGTTCATTCTGTACCTTTGGGAGGAGAAAGCCAGCCCTGTATTTGCGCTATTTGGGAAGTGCAATCTTGGCAGAAACATATCTCTCTATATCCACATCATCCTGTTTAATTAAAAATAAAATCATTGTTGTTGTCCTTGTCATCATCCTCATTATGTAGTGGATTTATGATGTTACATTGTAAATAATTGTCCTGCCTATGAGTTTAATAAAAAGCGCTGATTGGCCAAAGGCAGAGAGGAAGTGTGGGTGGGGCTACCAGACCAAGAAGACTCTGGGAAAAGGAAGAACAGAGCAGAAATGCCAAAGGGAAGGCAGAAGAAGCAGAGGACAACTATACTGCTCTGAAAAAAGGTACTGAGCCACATGGTTAGAATCATGGGTTAGTTCAAGAGTAAAGAGTTAGAAAGTTATATGCCTGGGCCTTCTGTGTGTCTCTGTGGGTCTGCAGATCCAAACCTTGAGGCTAGGCTCAAAAGACCAGGCCAGAAATCTCATACTACACTGGCTATCATCCTCATTATCATCATTGCCCTTCAGTAGCTAAGTCCTGTGGACCCTGTTGTCAGGAGACATATCCTTGAAGAACTGTAAAATCAAGCAGCCTGGCAGCGAAGGAGCATGCCCAGGTAGTCTTTCAGAACCAAAGTGGTTACAGCTTCATCATAATTCCTTGGGTCCACATCTCTTCTGTTAGTGGGACCCAGCCATCCTCTAAGTCCCAGCTCCTTCCTCTGTCTTCAGGGTGACACCCTCACATGTTCTCAGCTTTCTTGATCTGTAAATCCAGAGTTACAGCCTCCTCAGAGCCTGCCTTCTTTATGGCTCATGGTGACCCCAAATCTTATCTGATAAACATGGCCTTTCCTTCCTGCTAATATTGGATCCCAGAACTGATGCAATTGGACCAGTTTGTTTTGTAGCACCTCAATTAATTTTGTAGATGTAGATAATTGTTGAGGGCACAAATTAGCTCCCAGTGGGTTACATGGTTCTTGGGAGAAGGGGAAGCTCAATGCTGTGTGGTTGGCACTGGGCTGGCTGTCAGCAGTCTAGTGCTGTGAGTGAGGATGACTCCCACAGGCTCGTGTTCCAGTACTTGGTTCCCAGTTGGTGGAACTGTTTGGAAAGGTTAGGAGGTGTGGTCTTATTGTAGGGGGTGTGTCACCGGGGGTGGCCTTAGAGATTTCAAAAGATAAGTGCTATTTCCACTGTGTTCTCCCTGTCTCTGCGTCTTGCTTGAGAATCATATGTGAGCTCTGAGCTGTTCCCGATGCCATGCTTTTTTTCTATCAACATGGACTCTAACCCTCTGAAAGTGTGCGCCCAATTAAGTGCATGCTTGGTTTTATAAGTTGCTTTGGTCATGGTGGAAAGGTATCTAAGACAAGCAGGGACCAGATACATAAAATCTGCATGGAACCTCTCTCAAGGATCTTTCCCTCATCTGTTCCTGTGGCCACTCTGCCAGTTGGTAGGATCAACATCCAAGCCCCTGGATACTGTGGGTCCAAGAAGCTCTTGTGTAATTTCTTCCCATCAGTAGTCATGGCAGGTCAATACTCTTAGTATATGTCCAGGAAAGACTCGTCATGGCCCTTCGAAAAAGGGCAAAGCAGGGCAAATTGGTTTAAATGAATTTGTCACTGAAAATGATCAATGGCAGAGCCGAGTGGACAAAGATGTCTCTTACAGGAACCTTCTGTCACTCCACTGATGAGAAATGAGTGCTTCACATATCAGCCTGGGTGGTGATGAGGGAAGGATTTTACAGCAGGCAGCAGGCAGCAGGCTGGACAGAAAAGCCAGCCCTGACTGATTCAGTTCAGAACAGGTATGTTTTATGAACAGTATGGTGTTCTGGGAGTCTCCCCAAAGCTTTAGAAACCATATGTCTGTATATAACACAAAAACCTCTCTGTTATGGCTGTTGAGTTACCAGGTCAGTTTGCTCCATAGCATTTCAGAGTTTCTCTTACTGCACTGAACTTGGAGAGGAAAGGGTTTATTTCAGCTCACAATTCCCAGATAAGACTCTGTCACAAGGAAAAGTCAACGAAGAACTCCAGACAGGAATCTGGAGGCAGCAACTGAAGAGAAGCCATGGTGTGGTGCTGCTTACTGGCCTGCTCCTCATGGTTTGCCCAGACTGCTGTCTTATAGAACCCAGGACTACTTGACCACTCCTAGATGGCTAGAGGCACCCACATATATCACTAATCAAGAAAATGCCTGATAGACTTGCTGATTGGCCAGTTTTACAGAGGCATTTTCTCATTTAAGGGTACCTTCCCCCAGATGACACTAGTTTGTGTCAAATTGACAAACAAACAAACAAACAACCCCAAACCAAAAAACAAAACAACTCCCCCTCCCCCGCACCACAGTCCAGGACTCTTGCTGCTAAAACTGGGTCACACTTGCTTCTAGAAAACAGAGATGGTTCCCGTCACTTTTTATCCAACTTGGCTTTCAAAAGTCCAGGTCTTTCCCAGTTTAAAACTGGAAGAGTATTGTTTGCTGATAGGTTCTGGGTTACCACCTACATCCTTGTAAAGAGAGCCGCAATGCAGGGGTTTGATACAGAGATATGCCCAATGAAGGGTATGTTCTCAAACATGGATCTGGGTTTTTGATGCCTACTGTTTCTGGTAGAGTGCCTATAAGTCCCAGGGATCTGGTCATCTTTACACTCCAATGCACTACCCGATCCAGCTTTTATATGGGTTCTGGAGACTCGAATTCAGGTCCTGGTGTTTATACAGTAATCACTTAACCTACTGAGCTATCTCCTAGCCCTGCAAGATATTTTACAAGTAAGGTTTGCAACAGAGGTACCAAAGGATACCTAAGGAAAGTTAGGAACAATATGCAGGGTCCGCGCACACCTACAGTGGGAGACCTGATTACGTTCTTGTATCTAAGCAGGAAAGGCAACTGTAACGTCTAACATATATCATATCTTTTAAAATGTTTTTTTTCTAAGTAGCTTCACCTTTTTATTCTTGTTGAGAATAAATTAAGACAGACTGGCAGCTACATGAACAGATATACAAACAGAAAGATGTGTAGCGGTTATGGCAGATAGAATGCTTCAGTCCAGGGGCTCGTTCTTAACTCCATGACCACATTCACTTGATGCTCATGAAGATCTGAGTAGGGTAATTCCACTATGAACCTTACATTTATAATCTATATTACAAGGGTATTAGCACCTACTGTGTAGCGTTGCATTGGGAGTTGATGTATAAGGAACTTAGCAGAGGGCCTTGTCCAAAGTGGGTTGCTAATAGGTGCTAGTATTAATAGTGCTATTTGGTTACCATGGAGGTGAGGGAGGGGGAAGGAAGCTGAGAGGGATGGGGATGATGCAACAGACAGGAGTTGGTGTTGGGCAGGGTGAATGGATGCGTGTGAAAACGACTCATCAAGGAAGTATGTACGATGTATTGATGACTTATCTTCTGATTGGCTCTTAGCATTTTGATTACTGCTGTCACTGTTCAGATAAACCAAAATAATGACTGAGAATTTGTTCTGATACAACTGGCTTTCTGAGACCCCAAAGACTTCCTTAGCTGACTATGTCAGAGAGACATTGGGAGAGGGGCACTTTCTTCCCCACATCCTTTTTTAAAGAGAAAATGCCTAGAAACAGAGGGAAACTACATCTGGCTTTACTAGTCAGTGCCTCTGCCCAGAACCAATCTCCTTGCCTTAGATCAACATTTTAAAGGCAATAGGTTGTAAACTGCAAACATATAACTAATTCACCTTAGGTATTGAGTAAAAGAGTCAGAGCCACAAAGGACAATGGTGGCAACTAGCCCAATATCCGAACCTCACCTCCAAGCTCTAGATTGAGTATCTCTGTGCTGTCACTCCAGAACGGGAGTCCTGAACATTTTTGTCTGTCATTACCAGGGAGAAATAGCTGTTGCTAAGCTGCTTTCCCCTGGGCCTGGCTCCTCTCGTTTAGGGTAACTTGGAGATATAAAGTGGAATTTGTAGATAACCTGAAGAGGCTTCAAATTTCTTAATACTTGAGTATTTAGAGTGTGTTCAGGAACCAGAAGTTTCAGCATGAGCTTTGGAGCTCGGGGGAAATACAGTCTTAGGCGTGCTATCTGGGTCTTCCTCAGCATACTTGGATTTTAACAGCCCCTAGTGAACTGGGGAAGTATTAAGTTCTGAGAACCATCGTCTAAAGGAAGGAGAGCAGGAAGAAGACAGGAAGGTAGATAGATGAGATACAGAAAGAAAAAGAAAATGATGACTAGCAAGCTTAAGAAGGGGCATTTGGTCTTGCATTTATGAACCTTCACAAAGTTTCCCGGGACTTGAAGGTGTCACTCAGCTCCAGGTGCAGAGCCACCTGCTGAAGACAGGCTTATTGAGCACAGCATGAGCTGTGCACCTGTCTCTTTCTTTAAATGAGAAACAGATTGCAGGGCTGTGGGCTATGCCATGCACACAGTGGCAATCACCTGCTCTCGCCCCAAAGTCACCTGGAATCCTGATGGACTCTACTAACCCCAGGCCACCCTGCCTGAGAGTTTAGACTCTTGTGTACTGTAACTTTTTCAGCAAGGCATTCCTCTGAAAAGTTCTCTATGTCAGTAGCAAATCAAAAACATCACCACTGGGGAGCTCACCAGAGTGTAAAAGACCCAGGTTCTACTCAGGCCTACAGACTCAATACCTTGCAATGGAACCTGGAAATCTGCTAATTTATACTTGGAGCTTCTACCATCAACCCAAGTCCAAACATGAGATGGAAATGAAGCAACTGTCCTCTGGCCTGACTTTGTAGAAGTTGCTAATGTAGGTTTTCTTCAGTGCCATTGTATTTCTAAACTATCAGCAAGGAAGAAAAAAACATCCAAGTTCTTTATGTTTTGAGTATCTCTGCAAGTAAGGGATCTTCCTAACACGCTCCCTTCCCCCCTTTCTGTTTCTCTATCTCTCCTTCCCTCCTGCCCCTCCCCCTCCCTTCCCTTTCACACACACACACACACACACACACACACTCACACACACATTCTCTCTCTCTCTCTTTCTCTCTCTCTCTCTCTCTCTCTCTCTCTCTCTCTCTCTCTCACACACACACACACACACACACACACACACACACGGTTTTGTGCACTCTCTCCATCAAAATATCAATCCCTGTTCTTTATCTAAATGAACAAGGAGATAATCTCAAAACCATTCAGTAACTTCTGTGCAACCCGGGAGCCATGGTGATTAGGTTTTGCCTTCTCAGATTAAACTAGATGCACAGTTATATGAGGTTACCCCCCCAAAAGACATTCCCATGTAAATGAGGCCATTGTCTCTCATGCCTACTGAGGCTGTGCAGTATTTTGGCGAGATTTGGTGTGATAACTGCACGCATGGAAAAAACTTTAACTATTTTCTGCTTTATTTGTGAATTTCCTTTTTACATAGCTCAGGGATACTGTGAACCTTTCAGTCTTCTCCAAAGAAGGGCTTCAGCTACCCGTGTCTGCTTTCTGCTCCCCCTTTCTTGACATTTTTTGAGGTGTTTTTTGAGAGGGCCCCGAGTGTTGGGCTTAGATACTGGGACTACGTTGTAAGAAGCAGGCTGCTGGTCTTTGAGGGCATTAGTAATGCCCTGCTCTGTATCCAGCTGTAGCCACAGTGCACTGTGATGATGAAGTGGGATTGGACTCATGATGGTACAGGCAGGGCAGAGAGCAGCCCAGAGGACAGCTGATGGAAAGGCATCCCCGACCGTGCAGCCCCTAGACCTAGGTATGCTATGAATAGCTGCAGAGCACTGGAGAAAATGTCTTTAACCAGGGTGAGAAAATGTAGACTCTGGGCCTTGACGCCTGCATTCACTTCCTGTAGAAGCCTGAGCATTATAGTGTTACATCTCATCAAGTGGAAATATTAAGAGCTGCCTTGCCTATTCCACAGGGATGTTCTAAGCCATAGGTGTCATCTACTAATGACCACAACCTGTTACCTGAGAAGGGCAGAAATGATGAATAGATGGGCTCTTCCAGCTGGGTGGTCCTAGCTCCTTAGGGGAAGGATTCTCTCTGGTGTTGGTGAACAAAAATTCCTTTCAGAGTGCCCTCATAAACTTCTCAAAACAAAGCTTGGTTCTTTAGCAAAGCCTTTGTTTGTCTGGACTCAAAGCCATCCAGAGGAGCCACAAAGAAGGATCCCTCACCCCTAAGCGCCCACAAGACTCTGCTGCCAGTGTCCCCTTCCACCCGAGCATGATGTGTAGCCCCATGAAGACAGTCTCTGTTCTCAGGAACGTATCTGCTCTCCATGAAGCTGAATAGTGCCCATTCTCTCCCTCTTGCACCTTTATTTCAAAGGGTCTCAAGCCCACGATACACTCTGCAGCTTGCTCCCTGCTGATAGACAATAAGGGGTCTTTCACTGACTGGCTCAGTTAAAATGCCACCACCTCAGCCAAACAGCATCCAGACAGCTGCTCTGAGCTGTGCAGAAAACATCTCTCCAATATAGATCATTAGAATGCCATATGTTAATAAAGGCTCAGTAAGACAACATGCAATTAAAAAGTGTATATTTTTTGCAAAACTTATATACACAAACCACCAACCTTAAGAAACCAGAATTATCTCACTAAATGAAGATACAAACTTTGTACCTGTTCATTTTTGATGAACAAATAGTCCTTTTTATAAACAAGCAGGCCTCTTAAAGCAGTATCTGTATGAAGACATCTAAATGTGATAGAATAAACTTCACTCATTTAATGGCTGTGGGTTGTATTGTGTTGATCCCGAAGCTGTTCAGAGGAGGCTCACTGTGTGTTAGAGCTGAACTCTGGGAGGCTGACATAAATGGATGTTTCCCTTGCCCCAGAGTCTAGTGTACTAGTTGTGGATGGAACCATCAAAGCACATTCAGGTGATCACATTTCCTATGTGAAAGGAGAAAGCTTGGAGTAACTTCAGACCTCTGATTCTTCTCCTTTAATAATAGTAATATAATGAGAAAGCATCTCTTATGTTCACTGATACTCATTGTATAAATAACCTTCACATCACATCACAGTTCTGCTTGTGGCTCCTGATGTTTGAGTTTCTTTTCTGACACCAACTACACTGAAAATATAATTTCTTTTGTTGTTTGCTTCAAAAGAATGTTTAAAATATTGGTATTTTATAAGAAAATACTGCACAGATGAGGAAAATTGAAAAGTGATTAATCCACGGATCCACACAAATTGGTTTAACCAAGTAAGTGCCCAGAAGCCCTCAGCACCTCAGCTCTTTGGTTTCTGTACTTCCTGTGGGTTGTGTGTGTGTATGGAGCAGGTAGCTACTTTTAAAATTATCATGACTCTTTTATAGAATCCCTTAGGTCTCTTGTGGGGGAAGGGTAAAGAAAATAGAGATTACTTGAATGTTTTTCAGAAACTCAGGAGAATTCTCTAAAATTAATCATTGATAACTCATTAAATGCCAGTTTTTGCCTGAGCTGTGCTGGTGACTCATCAGATTCATGGTCTGATTGCATGAGCCATGGAGAGCAGAAATTCATGTGTGTGTGTGTGTGTGTGTGTGTGTGTGTGTGTGTGTGTGTGTGAGAGAGAGAGAGAGAGAGAGAGAGAGAGAGAGAGAGAGAGAGAGAGAGAGAGAGAGAGATGAGCTGAGTACCAGGAGCTGTTAGAGAAGGCATGAAGGACTCAGGCACAAAGAGAAATCTGGATTAATGTCATCACACAATTCTGTGGCAGAAGAAAGCAAACCTGGGCTCTGAAGGATGGCATTTTGTAATTGGGCTGTTACCAGGAAAACCCAGTTTAGCTTGGACATGAGTTGGCAGAGTGGTGGCCTTGGAGTACTTACTTGATAGGCTGTAGTGAGGACCTTTCTGTTGGAACAATAGGTTTCAGATATAATTGACCATATGGACAGTACACAACCAGAGGAGAGCGAGGAGCCTGGGCTTCTTGACTCAACCCTTCCAACCCCTACTTTCCATTGTCCTGGGAGACAGCTTCCTCAGAGACAATTGATTGAACTGCAGATGACATCATCTTTGGGGTGAGGCATTACGCATTAAACATTTATAAGTCATATGACAGGGAACTCTTCATACTTGATGAGCGTGCACGCGGGGTGTGGGGGCGCCTCTTGCCAAGTCTCTGACTCTAGGGTCTGGGATGGAACCAGATGCAAGTAATATTTTAACACCAATGCCGGCCCAGCCACCACAGTTTGGAAGACGGCCATCTGATCTATCACAGTATTACAAAGCAAGGGATTGAGGCTCAAAGTATGCTTAGGGTTTAAAGAGAATATCAGCAGGTGACTGTTCATCACCTCCTCACTGCTGATTCTGTGCAAGTCTAGGGTAGTTCCCGGTCCCCAGGGAGAAACCCAACTAGCTTCTCCTTTATCCGCCACGGTTTCTGAACGTCACAGAACAGATCTGCACGAAGGCAAGGGGACAAACTATACAACTTTGAGACTTTTAAGGATTATGAAAATGTTATTGTAATAAGACAAAGCTATGAATTAAACATTAATTTACTGTTGTCCTAAGTTTGTGGCCTGTAGGTGGCAGTGTCTTCCTTCTCTATGCACAGCCTAGGTTCATTCCCCAATGCTCATGGAGTTATAAATCATACTACCCACTCGTGCTTGGGATGGGTGACGGGGAACTAGGGTCTAGAATTCCAAGAACTGTATCCTTCTTGGTTAACACACAAGGGCTTAAAGGTTTTGAAAATATTTACATTTTCTACTTTAAAAAAATGATCTAGTTACATTTTTATCCTTCAGGTAAGGTTCTCATACTACAAATAACAGGAAACTAGACACGGAGAGGTGAAACAGTCTGGCATGGGGATTCACTCTGAGTGAACGCTCTTCACAGCAGAGGCCTCTGGCTGCCAAAGCATCCTTTGATGCATAAAAGTTGGGGGTTGAGGAGGGAGATCCAGGGAAAAAATTCTAGGAACGGCATCACAGAAAATGCCAAAGAGAGACAAACAAGTATGTGATTGTTCGTTAAGAACGGACAGGGATTAAACATGAATTCCCTATTTCCATATGACCCAGGCCTTGCAGATGGACTATGGCCACAAGGTTTCCATCTGGTCAGCAGTCGTTGGCATGGAAGAGAAGCTTCACTCTGCTTTCAACTGTATGATGCAGCCATCTCTGCAGCATGGGATGTGCACTCCATACCCTCCTTCCTCCTAAGAGCCCACACTGGTCCCCTTTGCTTGCTTGCCCCTGAAAACCACTGAACCTGAGCCACTGCTGTGTTGGCCTCCCCCTCTGAGGGAGCTAAGGCTTCCTCTCTCCATCATTGCCCTCTCAAGCCAAGCAGAGATTAGTGAGTTTCATCCCAGTTAATCCTCCATCCCTCTCTTTCGAATTTAAACTCTTGTCTCCAAGTTTCAACAGAAATAAGTGTAACTTTCTGTCAGAGGCGATAATAATCTGGGCCCTAGCGCTTCAATCAGTCAAGACCATGAACTTGCCCACAGGCCTGTCTGGTGGGAGACGTTTTCTCAACTGAGGTTTCTTCTTCCAAAGTAACTCCAGGGAGGGAGCCATTCATTCTCATTTCCAGACTCATCTCCCTACTTTTCTTCTTGCATTTATAGACCCACAAACTTCAAAAATAATTTTGACATTTGCTTCTACATTTGTTTCTATACAATAATAATATAATAAATAATAAATTTAACATATAATCCTATATATCTAAAATATACTTAATATATAATTTAGTCTATAACAAATATATTCAATATTTTTATTATGTAGTTAACAATATAATAAATATATTAAATAAAAAAATATTTGATAATAAATAATAATGATATTTGTTTTTGAAGATAGAATGTCTCTGTAGGGAGTAATTTTCGCACCCCCTTTCACAGCACTACTTATCATTTCACAGAGCCTATAGCACTCTGTAGTGTGACTTGCCTTCATCACACCAGTGTGAAGTGTCTGCAGCATACTGTAGTGTGAAGTGCCCTCAGCCCACTAGAGTATAAACTGCCTTTAGCATTCGGTAGTACGATGCGTCTTCAACATATTTCATTGTGCTGTGCTTTCTGCACACTGTAGTGTGATTTGCCTTGTGTGAAGTGTCTGCAGCACACTGTAGAGTGATGCGCATGCTTACCAGTTGCTTCTGACTCTCAGCCCTGCCTGCTTCATTCGGTTGCCCGCTGATTGATGTCATGACACAGTGGCTAGCTTTTTTCCTTAGCGTTCTCATTTATTCATAATTAGAGAACGGATACACACTTACTTCTTTAACAAGTCTTATCTTAAAAATATTTTAATTAAATTTGTTCTCCAACATTTTATACATGTATACCATGCACTCCCACCTCCTATGCCCGTCAACCTTCCTTCCTTTTTATTCTACATGTCCTTTTGTTTCATTTTGTGACCCACAGGCTTGGGACTATCCACTGGCCTGGTGGCCTCACCAGTGGGCACACATTGAAGACAATGACTTTTCCGCTACCAGATTCAATAGGAATGAGTAGAATCCCACAGGACCTTCTCCACTGTGACTGACTGCCAACAGGAGCAACTTGTGCAGGACCAGTGCAGATTATTGCAGAGAATAAAGAGAAGGGAGACTGTTTTATTCTTCAAATCCCTGAGGCCCAATGGAGAGATAGGCAGTGGATGATAAACAACTGTGCCTACGCTTCTAATCAATGAATCCTCCTCTTTGAGAAGGCACTTTCTTCTGTTTCCCTAGGGAAACCTTCTTTTCCTACCCTAGATGTCCCCTTCTGGGCGGTATTTGACTCAGTAAGTCAATAAATGACTTGACTTTTATAAGAGAGCAGATGATCTGAAGAGAAAGTTGAAAATGATGAAGCAAAAGTGTGTGGGTGATGAATTTCTGGTTTCCGTGGGTCCTGAATGTCACCAACATTCCTTTCAGCGTCTTCACTGACTGTACCAGCTACCTTTTCTTTTCTTTCTTTCTTTCTTTCTTTCTTTCTTTCTTTCTTTCTTTCTTTCTCTCTCTCTCTCTCTCTCTCTCTCTCTCTCTCTCTCTTTTGCCTTTCTAGGTAAATTGACAAATATCACAATGCAAGTAAAATAAAAATATTTTCTTTGGCTTTTCCCCCCTTTTTACTGCATCCCCTATTGCATGTTATGTTGTATTAATATTACAGCATGACCGTTATCTGCTTTGCCTACTGTTATCAACAGCTAACCTAGAAGTGAGGTTTTGGACACATCCCTGCATTTAATGGGAGGGTCTGACTTCATGTGCATTTAAAATCATCTTTGTGATTGTCTAATTCTTCCACTGGGCTGAAGGCCTATGTATCACAGAATATGCCGCAACTCTCATGATCCCTGTGTATATACCACTTCAGTCCTTCCTAGTAGCGTGTGTTTGTGTGTCCTATGATGATGAGAGTGAACTCAAACCCAGAGGCAGACCTTTAGGAGAAGGTTGTTGGGCCGCATACCAAGGGTGTTAGAACCTGGGTCATCAGTGTCAATGACTGATAAAGCATGTAGCCGTGAGAAGTGGGGGGATAATGCTGTAAATATTTTCGCTTGTATTTGTTTAATAAAATGCTGACTGGCCAGAAGGCAGGCAGGAAATAGAGGTGGGACAACCAGATTAGGAGAATTCTGGGAGAGGAAAGGCAGGGAAGGAGACAAAAGCCAGACGCAGAGGTAGGAAGATGAGAATGTTGTACTGAAGAAAGGTACTGAGCCACGTGGCTAAACATGGATAAGAATCGTGAGTTAGTTTAATAGTAAGAGTTAGCAAGTAATAAGCCTGAGCTATAGATCAAACAGTTTATATTTAATATGTCTCTGTGATTATTTGGGACTAAATGGCTGCAGGACCAGTTGGGCAGCACAGAGACATGTCCAACAACAGGGAAGTGAAGGAAAGCCTCAATGCGGTGACACATCCCTTTAATTACAACATTTGGGTAGGTGGAGGCTAGAGAAACCCAAGTTCAAGGCCAGCCTAGAGAGCAGAGACTGTCGTGATGGTTTGCAGAGTGTGGTTGTGTGGATGATGGGCGTCACCCTAGAGAGGCACAGACTCAGAAAGAAAGCCAAGAAAGACTGGCCCTGTGTGTACCATGTTCCCTAAGGCCCCGTAGAGGTAGAAATTAGTGTGGTGTGGCACTGCCCTATAAGGAAGCAATAGCTGAAGTTTTGTGTTTGATGGTACAACAGCAGAATTCCCCAGAGAGCCTCAGCTTGTGTAGAAGTACTTTCCTCAATGGCACTTTCTGTTTGTACAAATCTATGGTGATTTTTATTCCTTCCCATCAATGCCACTTACCCAGTTATTTTGTAGAGATGTTTCTATGCCAGAGTGAGATGAATTTGGAGGATTTCAGCTTTGTGTAATAAAGAAGGCAGCAAATGGTTACAAATACCCAGAGCAAGGGAAATGTCCTAAACAGAAATCTATATCCTGGGAGGCTGATGTCTACCTATTGCTAACTACACTGATACTTGAGATTTACACACATACCATATACATATTAGACCAATAAAACATTCTTAGACTTACTTTTTGCTTCCAAAGTAAGATCTATAATGGGTATATGTTTAAATCATTACAATCACAGGAACACCCGAATATCCACTGCCAAGTTTAACAACATCTGATGCTGAGGAGCACCCTTCCTGCTGTGGTCACTCTTCTTAATCTGTAATCTGGAATTTTATTATTCCTGTCATTTTTCTTTACTATTTTACATTTATGTCTCTAAATAATCTAGTTTAAAGCTTTATGTAAATGGAACACAGTATTATATGACTTTATATGTGTGTGTGTGTGCCTGTGTACATATGCATGCATCATCCAGAAATATTTTTCTCCCTATACCTTTTCTTTGAGAATTCTTTCTATCCATTGCTTTCTGTTATTTTATAAAAACAAAATGACATGTTATTTATCTAAATTCTTATCAATGGACAGTTAACTTTTTCCAGATGTAAGGATTACCAAAAGGCTATAAGGCACATTTGTGCCATGTTTTGGCACAGATGCAAATATCTCCTGAGATGAAAATACTTCCACCAGAAGAAGTGCCATTTTAACATGACTAGGCCAGTACATTTAGCACACTGGCAGAGACTTTGATGATGTGACGTTTGGAAAGTAGAGACATTAATTTTCCATAAAATATGCAAGCAGTGAGTCCAAGAGGGCAGTGACCACTATGAGGACTGGCTTGGGTGAGAAAATGGGTGTTCAGACTAGCATGGGAGACCCAGATGTTAAATACAGCTATTTCCCAGTGATCAATCAATGTACACAGCATGCCGGGGAGTTCAGATTGTCCTGCACTGTCTACAGAGGATGTTGCCAGACTTCTACACTTAAGCCAATAACATAACAAAATAGTTGAGGTTTTAATTTGCATCCTACTTTTGATGAAGTTGAACATTTTATTTATTGACCATAAGTATTTTTCTTCCATGCAATGCCTGTATATATATATATATATATATATATATATATATATATATATATATATATATATCTCCAATTTTAATAGGAAGAATGCTTAATTTGGGGTATTATTTATGTTTACAATATATCAATCCTTTGCTAGTTATAATGTGTGGCGAATGTCTCCTACTAGCCATGAGTCAAGTTTTAATTTCTTCAGAAGACTATGTTAGTATTTGACTATTTACTACATACATATACACAGAGAAAGTATATTTTAAGCCATTTATTTCTTGGTGCCTGGCACATAACAGTGTTTATCTTCAGAGGGTTACAGTTAAATTAAACAGCTAAAGGCTTGTCCTCACTATTTGCATCCTACACACTTAGTTGGTGCTGAGTGGTTGTTCAGAAAGAAGAAAATGGAGGCAAGCTGTGGTCATTTTCTATTTACTATTTAGAGACCATTATATTCCAACCCACTCTTTCTGTTTCTACTTTGAATGGAAACAGAAGTTCCCCCACGGGCAGAGGAAGTGGAAGATGAGGGCCAATAGCTGCAAGGTTGGAAAGAATTGGGGTGACCACAGTTCCTGCACCCGCCCTCTCCACTGGCGTACCACCTCCAGCTCTTCCTGTCATGACTTCCGGGACGTTCCTTACCATCTCAGCCTAACCTGCTCCTCGTATTTACTTGTGTTTCTCTGACTCTGGTACACGAGGCGTTAGTCTTTTAATGATTAAGGTGTCCTCGTGATTCTGAAAACGGAACATCAAGTAAATAACGAATCCCACTCACCACATAAATGAGTCAGGAGGCACGATTACCCACCCTGCCCTTTCTTGTGCTCCCTGGGCTGTTATCCCAGTTTGCTGTTTCAAGAGTAACATCGCTCTGTGTTTTTCAGTCACCTCTACTTCTTCAACATAAAAGAAGAAGATTTATCATCATTTATGGTTGAGATACATATACTTTGATTTTCTGTCCTGCTCAACTTCTTCTTCTTCTTCTTTTTTTTTTAATCAATGGTTTGGACAATGCCATTGATATCAACTTGATCGAATAGGCATCTATGTGAATCAGGGAGGGACCGAGTGAGTAGGTTTAGGATCAGTTACACACTGGCATATGCCTTCTCAGTGGGGGACAAATGAAACAATGAAGCAAATGCAGAGGAAAAGTCCACACCAGTGGTGGGTGGAACTGTTTGGACACGTGGGTGCATTGATTCTTCTCTAGTAAGAGCATCACACCTGTCCTCACCTTCAAACTATTTTACAATTATGTAAATTAGAGATTAACCCACTCAGAGCAAAACCACTTTTCCTGTCCTGTGGATTTCTAGTGTCACTGTTGATTGGCAAGTTTTAAATCCATTTAAACTCTTCTTTGAATGAGTAGAAATATCTGCCTGGTTATTTCACTAAATAATAAATTGAATAAGATCCTCACTACGTTTTCATGGCATGTTTAAATGACAATCATGGGCTTATCTCATTTAGAGAATTATTCTTTAGCAAAATAGAAAGGAGGGAAACCTACGTAATGGCTTCTGGGGAAAACTTTTGTGGTCTTAGCGCAGTGTGAGCTACCAGAGGCTGTGACTGAGGACCGCTTCTTTAGATATTAAATACTTCATTTGGAATTGCTATTCTAAACCACTAGTCACTTCCTTCCAGTTGTGATCAAACAACTGATTATTTCAATAGTTGTTATTATAAATCATTTCAAAATCTGGTGGAAAAAAACCATTATAATTTTCTTTCTTAACAGAATACTTCAATATTCCTGATACTTATTATTCTAGAAATTATGGGTTGGTTAGAATCTATAAGGCATTCATCTACTGCTTTAGAAATTACTTTTCAAGAGAGAAATATGTTAAATAATAGGAATAAAAGCAATGTGAGCAGGAACAGCTTATTTCTGTTTACAGTTATTGTGAAGGGAAGTCAGGGTTTGAGGTCAAAGCAAGGCCCTGGAGGAGGCCACAGAAGAATGCTCTTAACTGGCCCATTCAGCTTTTTATACAGCAGGAACGACCTGCTCAAAGGTGATAAAGTTCACATCGGGTTGTCCTTTCACAATCAGGAAAATATCCCCACAGACATTCCCACAGGCCAATCTGATGGAGATATTTTTCTCAGGTGAGGGTCTTTCTTCCCAGATGAACTTAGCTTATGTCAAGTTGACTAAAATCAAACCAAACCAATCAGCCAACCAACCAACCAACCAACCAGCCAACCAACTAACCAACCAACCAACCAACCAACCAGCCAACTAACCAACCAACCAAATAACCAACCAACCAGCCAACCAACCAACCAACCAACCAACCAACCAACCAACCAACCAACCAACCAACCAACCAGTCAACCAACCAACCAACCAACCAACCAGCCAACCAGCTAACCAGCCAGCCAGCCAGCCAACCAACCAACTAACCAACCAACTAACCAACCAACTAACCAACTAACCAATCAACCAACCACCCAACCAACCAACCAATCAACCACCAAACAATCAACCAACCAAAAAACAGCACAGTGTATGTGTGGTTGGGTGTGTGTGTGTGTGCATGTGTAGTATACATATGTATATGTGTGTGGCCGTAGCTGTGTGTATATGTATGTGTGTGTGCATGTGTGTGTGACTGTAGCTGTGTGTCTGTAGCTGTGTGTTTATGTGTGTGTGTAGGTATGCATGTGTATGTGTGTGTGTACATATATATACATATGTATGTGTGGCTGTAGCTGTGTGTGTATAGCTGTGTGTGTATGTATGTGTGTGCATGTCTGTGTGTGTTCATGTGTATACATACGTATGTCTGTGTGTGTGTGGCTGTAGCTGTGTGTGTGTTTGTGCATGTGTATGTGTGTTTTTGTGTATGTGTGTGTGTATCTCTGAATGTGTGTGCGTATGTCTGTATGTGTGTGTATACATGTGTGTATGTGTGTGTATGCGTGTGTGTATGTGTGTGTATACGTGTGTGTCTCTGTGTGTGCATGTGTGTGTATATGTGTGTGTATGTGTGTGTATGAGAGTGCATATGTGTGTGTATGTGTGTGTGCATGTGTGTAAGTATATGTGTGTGTGTTTGTGTGTGTATGTGTGTGTGCATATGTATGTGTACATGTGTGTGTATGTGTGTGTATGTGTATGTGTGTATGCATGTGTGTGTATGTGTGTGTATGTATATGTGTATGTATATGTGTGTGTATGTGTTTGTGTATGTGTGTGTATGTATGTGTGTGTGCATGTGTGTGTATGTGTGTGTATGGTGTGTGTGTATGTGTGTATATGTGTGTGTCTCTGTGTGTGTGCATGTGTGTGTATGTTTGTGTGTATATATGTGTGTGTGTATCTGTATGTGTGCATGTGTTTGTGTGTGTGCATAAATATTTGCAGTTGTTCTTCTCTGATATTTCTTCCATCAGGAGTCTTTAATAGTTAGATCATTATTTATTGAATTAAATGGCAATGCATTTAATGACTTTAGTTTTAATGGAAACTTTTATGTGCCTAGCTACTTATCATAAGTATAAAAGAATAAAGTTGTTATGTCTATTTTTTTCTAAAAATAATTATTTGAGTAAATTTATTATATTTTTAAATTTAGTGTCTCTCTGTTGTTATTTAAATTGGGCAGAAATGGACTAGCTGTTTCTGTTTTGAAACTAGCCTCCATACATCTGAAAAATAAAGACAGAGAAAAATTTAGATTCACCTTTTTTATCTTAAAATATAGCCTGAGTAAAGGATGCTTTTAGGCATAGTTATTTTGGGACAAGACAGTTACAAATGCTGGCTGAAATTATACATTTTTTCTCATCCATACTTGACCAAAAGATAATTTATGGTTCTTCAGCTCTGTCACTGTGGATATGGAAACCTTGACCACGAGTGACCAATGTACTAGGAATGACCAATGGACCACGAGTGACTGATGGACCAAGAGTAACTGACCTAGCGTGCTTCCCATAGTGCAAACAGAATGCAAAAGTGCAAAACATTGAAAAATAATGCTCAAATATGAGGCAGAATAGCCCCTTTTCTACTGGAAAATAGGCATATGCATGTTTTCTATTTTTTTCCCAAAATTGTTCTTTCTTTTTTTGGGGGGTGTCATCTGTGTCCAACAATTTCATTACCTATGTTCATTTGGTCATTCAAGGCTTCCCCAGTGCAAGCCCCGCTAGAAATTGTTGAAATACTCAAGGACCAGTTAATTCTTTGATACTTTTTGGTCACTGGATTTCAACTGCTATTTCTTCTTGCCACTCAGAGCTTATGTCCAGTGCTTTAAACATGGATATCTTGGCTCATTGCACAGAAGTTTTGGATCATATATGTTTTTAATACTAAAGTTTTAGACAAGAAGATGTTTATTGAAACACTGATGATAAACTAAGTTGAGAACTTCCAGGGTGAATGCAAAGGGCCATTCAGCTCAAATGTTAATTGGGGCTTCTACTGGTATCTCTGAGGAGAAAGATAATTTTAGAAATCTGGATGAGGCTAACAGAGTTCTTTCCTTCCAAACACATTCCAGAGCTGACCACTGTCTGGAGCCTGTCTATTTTCCTGGGTCATCCTGATGCCATGGTAACTGGGCCCTCAGTTGCAGTCCAGCCTTTGAGCTGCCAAATAAGACAGAATGAAGGGGGAGAATCTTTCTCAGGGACTCCTTATCTGGCTTCATTCCATTCCCCACCCCTTCCTCCAAGAGGGAAGAATGGTACCTTCTGAAGGAGCACAAAGACAGTTGAGCTTAGGGAGGGCATGAGGAAAGTATGTGAGTAAAGCCATCCCTGGCATTACTCCATCCTATCCTCAGGGCCCCTCAGGCTTATGCAGGGCATAATATTTAGCTTTATCTCCCTCTTTTTTTGGCCATCATCTAATGCTAGGCTGGAGTGCAGCCCCTGCCCTCCTGAGAAAGTAAGTATGTCACTTCTGCAGATAGACAGCACAGCCTTCCAGGCCTGGGAGGTAGCGGGGCCTCTGTATTCTCTCTCACGACCATTTCCCAGCCAATGGTTTAGGCCTTTGCTTTCTGACTAGAACACTGACTTCAGAGTGCTCTATTCTTTCCTTCTATTAAAACCTACGTAGGAACTCCAAACCTACTTACACCATGAAGAAAGGCCGTGCTTTAAATAGCTTCGTGATCCTTAATATCTGACATACTTTAGCTTTGAGAAGTCCTAACGGTAACTCAGAAAAGGGATCGGAGAGTCGAGCTTTGCTTTCCTGCGTTGTTCTCTGCTGGCAGCTGGAAGGTCAGCAGCAGCCCTGTTGCCTAAGGAGGCAGAGCAGCCTGGGCAGTCCTATGCTGCTGGCTGCAGCATGTTTTTCTGTCCTTCCTCCCAGAAGTGGTTGCTGGAATGCTAACTACTCACAACTAGCACTCTGTCTTCTAGGTGGTGGAGGAGTGTGATTTGATAGGAAAATTAAGCCATGTCAAAGAGCAGTCTTTGTGCGGTCTTGATCCCCAGCACCGTGAACCAACAGCTTGTGACTCTGTATCCTCTTCCATTTCTGTGGAGTTCTCTGGCGTGGAATCAACTAAATATTTGCCTTTAGTCTCCGTGCATTGGAAGCATTTTATTTTAACATTCGAGTGTTCTAATGGCCTGAATTTACCTTGGTCTATGATGTTGGTCTAGGGCAGCCTCAGGAATCGTGGAAGATCCTATGAGAAGAGCTGGAGGTACCTATCTGCTTTGGTGCTCATGGGCACTCTGCAGAACCACGGGGTAACCCAGATCTCTGTCCCCCTGAAGAGTCCTTCTGTTAGATAACTCAGCTCGTGTAATCCTTGATCCAAGAACAGATGCAAGAACAATACTGAGAGAACTTAGTTTGAGTATTCTTGAAATGGACTGAGAGATGTCAAGAAATCTGTTCTCATCCCAACCCTTCCCTCCCCCCCCCAAAAAAAAACAAGAAAAGGAAACTAAATCACTCGTTACTCATCACAGAGCCTAGAACTTGTGTGTCAGGGTCTTTGGAGGGGGAAGTATTTTGTGTAGATTTTAATAAGGAGAAATTACACAGAAAAATTTAAAATTTGGAGAAAATGGAAGCCTACCTTATAGCATTATACACCAAAATAAATTCAGACCCTTATAATACTTGAATATCAAAAGAAAAAATACATAAAACACAAGAATACAGGTAAATATTTAGTTAATTCCATTCCAGAAAACCCTCTCCTTAGCAACGGAGGAGACCATGGAGGAAAATATAGATTTACTTATGCAGTAAGATAAGAATCTGATGTGTCAAACTGGATTAGAAATAGCATTAAACACTATATGTCAGATTGGGAGAGCTTGCACTAAACAATGTAAATGTTCAAGGAGCTTTTTCCGAAGCAATAAAAAAAACTCTAAGACTTTCATTGGCAAATCAATCTTTTAAAAAAGGATGATGAATTCACATGTGAATAAATTTTCAGTTTCATGAGCAGTCAACTAATTGAGAAACAAAATGATAAGGGGCTGTGTTTATATAAGAAGTTAACAGTAAACCTTATCCAAATGGAACTCAGGTGATGGTGGAATGAGATAGAAACTTCTATACTCTGAGCAGGCAGTTGGTCTGATAGTTTCTAGCTTAGAATTAAGCATCAAAAACTTGAAATATGTGAACACAACACACACACATCATATTTGAGATGCACCCAAGGTTAACACTGAACTCATGACATCGCCAAGGACGGTCTTGAACTTTTAGTCCTGCTACCTCTGCCACCTCGGTATTTGGGTTTCAGGTATGATCCATCATGCCTATTTCTGTGGCTTTATGTGTGTGGTGCATGAAATAAAAACACAGGGCTGCCAATATGTTAGGCAAGTGTGCTATAAATCGAACCATATCTTCGCCACCGCCACCCTGCCCCCGTGTATAAAAGGGGGAAGGAAAATTGCATCCAAATTATAAAAGTGAGAAATAGCCAAATAAATCATAAAAAATCTGTGTACTGCACTAACAGAGAACAATAGAAAGTAAAACATGGAATAAGAAAATGCCACTGATATAACTTTGTATTAAAAATAAGAAAAATAGGGCAACTTTAACAGCATCTATTTATTAGCTTTCTACTGCTGCTATAATAATTCACCTCAGACTTAATAGCTTAAAACCACACAGTTGACTATTTTAGAGTCTGGGTGTGTGCCTCACAGCCTTGAACCTGCATCTGCAGAGCAGGATTTGCCCCCGAAGGCTCTGTGGTAGAATCCGTTTTCTTGTTCACTCAGATTTGGTAGAGTGCATTCCCCGAGGTTGCTGGAGTGAGAGACTAGCTTGTTGATCTCTGCTTTTAACTGACAAAGCTCCACAGCTTCGAGAGGCCATTCTCTTTCTTTGGTTCACGGCCCTTTTCTTCATCTACAAAGCTAGCAGTCTCTCAAGTTCCTTAGCTACTTCAAGTATCGCTTCTTAAAAATCTTTCCTTTCTCAGCTGGGTATGATGGTGCATACCCTTAACTCCAGCACTCAAGAAACAAAGAGGATGAATCTCTGAGTCTGAGACTGGTGTGGTCTACATAGCAAGTTCCAGAACATGTAGATCTACTTAGTGAGATCCTATTAAAAACAAACATACAGAAGATTTACCTTGCCCAGTAAGCAGGTAAAAGTCCCTTTTAAAGTCTCATACTGTTAAATTGGGCCCACCTGGAAAACTTAGAATGAAACCCCTTCCCCATCTTAGGGTTCATAACCTTAACAATATCTATAAAAATCATGACCAGTGTCTTTTTGTCACGTAAGATCACATGTTTGTTTGTTTTATTATATTTTATTAAAATGTGTCTTTTTATCAATCTATCCCCCGTTCCCCTCCTTCCCCTCCTCCCAATCCTTCTCAGCCAACCCTCAGCCCCTCCCCCCATCCACCCGTTCCTTCCTACAAACCAGCAAGAAGTCCCAAGGAGGGTCAGTTCAGCATGGCACATCCACTCCAGGCAAGTCCGATTTACTCATCTCAAAGTCAAGACTGGATTAGGTGTTCCTCTGCAGGGATGGGCTCCAAGGTGCCAGCTCACACACAGGAACACAGTCTGATCCCACCCATCGAGGCTTCACATACTGCCCATGCCAATCCACAGTTGTCTATTCCTGGAGGGCCTGGCTCCTTTTCCCGATGGATCTCCAGTGGCTGTTCTTGATTCAGTGAGCTCCCCAGCCCTCCAGCCAGCCATCATTGTGGGAATTTTCCTCATAATCCCTATCCCCTTGCTCACACAGACTTTCTTCCCCTGTTCTCAGCTGGACCAGGAGCTTGGCCCAGTGCTCAGCCATGGATCTCTGCCTTCACCTCTACTCATTGTTGAATACAGTTTCTGTGATGACACTTAGGGTGGTTATTCATTTGATTATGGGAGAAATCCTGTTTAGGACTGGCTCTACTATTAGTTGGAGACCTAGCCAGGGACATCCTGTGAGTTCTTGGAGGTTTCCCTAGCACCCAGTCCCTTTCCAACCCCACATTGGCTTCCTCTATCAAGATATCCATCTCTTCCTATCACACTCTTTGTTGCTCCTCTCACTCAACCATCTCTTTCTTTCAAGATTTGTTTCCAATTCTTCTTTGTTGCAACCTGTTATGACCCCAATTTTCTAAGGTGAAGATCACATGTTCCTAGGTGCCAAAAATAAGACATTGATGTTTTTGAAGAATGTTATATTGTTACCACTTTATATTAAAGATGTTACAAAGATATGTGCATGAATCTAGTTGAAGAACCAAATGTACATTATAAAATATTATGATAATTTAAGAGCTATAAAATTAAGATTGGATTTTATTTTTAAAAACTGCCAAGGGAGGAAAGATCCAAACATAAAACAAGTGGTTTGGAGGAGATGAGGGGTTCAAAAAAGCTTAATGAAAAAACAAAAATGAATGGTGCATGAAAAGGCTGAATGAAAACATAAGATCTTCCAATAGAAGAAGCTAATTTGAGGTAATAGTAGAACCTAAGGGACATAAAGGGAGTACCTTGCATGGACGGACAATGCTGCCTCTAGAAGATGTGTTATTAGATGAAACTCTCATTGACAGGCATGTAATACCTCTTTACAAAGCATTAGTGAATAGAGACCTCAGGGAAACACAAAACAAGATACACAATTGCCATTCTTCTTGGTTGCCCTCAATGATGAGGTAGGAAGATGCTACTGGTGAAGACTTCATTTACCTTGGGAGAAGTATGGCAAGATGTGGCCACTAGTACAAGGTGGCATGGCAGCTATGGATGCAACAGACCACTTTCAGCTTGTACGTGAGATCTGCTTGGGAGGGAACTTATGGCTGTACCATAAACCTGATCAAAAGCTCATAACAGGGAAGACCAAGGACCCCGTGAGGGAAGCTGTGATTGCTGTTATGTTAAATGATCATGCTATCAAACTGCTTTCTAAGTATTTATCTCTATGATCATCGAGTTATGTTACGCTCAGCTTTGGTTTGAGAAGCTTCTTTAACCACAGAAACTCATTGTTGATCAGACTACTGACTATAAGGTAATGTGAGTGCTCCGCTATGGGAGAGACATCTACACCTCTCCCACACAAGGCTGTGGGAGCACCATGGATGAGAGGGAAGAAATAATGTAAGAGCTGGCTAATATAGAGGAGTGCGGTGACAAGCTGACTCCTCAACATGACATGCTGTGGCCCACATTAACCCATACACAAGACTGAGTCAGTCAAAATCCCTTGTAGATGAAGAAGAGCCCTGAGACCCATCCTTGGTAGAAGAGCTATTGTCAGCTGATGGCCACTGAGGGATAAAGAATCACTTCTTTGGGGGCCAGGACCACTAGTTGGTTGCTCACACTACAGAAGATAACTCATACCCAAGAGCATAGGGATAATATTAGTTGGCCTTACAGGGATTTTAGTAACAACAATGGCAAGAAAAGGACTTAAAATCAGGAGGGATGATGAGCAATAGAGGGTATGAGAGGGAAGTAGTGGCAGATAGATACAACTAAAATACATTGTATAAATGTATGAGTGTAGAGGGATTATGTTGTTCCATTGTAAAAATTGTCTGACCCACTGATTTAATAAAAAGCGCTGATTGGCCAAAGGCAGACAGTAAGTGTGGGTGGGGCTACCAGACTAAGAAGACTCTAGGAACAGGCAGAACAGAGCAGAAATACCAGAGAGAAGCCAGAAGAATCAGAGGATAACTATGCTGCTCTGAGAAAAGGTACCGAGCCACATGGCTGAACAGGATAAGAGTCATGGGTTAGATTAAGGGTAAAGAGTTAGCAAGTTATATGCCTGGGCCTTAGACCGATCAGCTTAAAACTATTGTAAGCATCTGTGTGTCTCTGAGGGTCTTTGGGTCTGGGGGCCTAAACCTAGAGGCTAGGCCTGAAAGTCTGGGCCAGAAACCTCATACTATAGTATGAGGTTTTCAGAACATAAGTTGCATATTTAAAAAAAATTTAGTGTTGTTTTTTTAATTTTCCCAAAGTCAGGAAAAATATTAACACAGTGATTTGGACTGGGCTAACAGCCTAATAGAAGGAACAATTAACATACTGCTAGGGACTAGTCTGTGAGTTTCTTCTTTAAAGGGGACTTCTAATGGAGGAGAACCCCCTCAAGATAGTAATAGCCTATGGAATTTGAATGCCCCGTTCACTTCCCAATGGATAGACAGGAATATTATTCTTTCACTTTTCCCATAGCCTTAGACATTTCTTGGAAGATACTGGTCCAGTGCATGGACTTTGTTCTGAAGGACAGTCAGTCACCAAACACCTGTTGGAGATCTTTTATGTCTCACAGCTAGGGGCATCGACGGCACACAATGGGTGAGGTCAGAAGGCTGTGTACCGCTATGTGTAGCTAGGAGAGAGAGAGTGAAGAGGAAGGAGACGAAGTTTTGCTGAGACTGACGGATTATATAAATTAAGGAAAAATGAGATTCTCTGATGAACCCTACGAGATTCTGCTCGGTACTGAAGATATTGTCTATTTTCTGCTCCTTTGCTCCTAGGTCCTTAATGGTCCATGACACCACCATGGCTTTTCTTTCTCTATAGTTAGTGATTTAACACAACCTTCTTCTAATCATAAAAGGTATTTTCCCTCCTACCTAAGTCACATATCCAAAACTGCCTACACTACAGCTCCCTCTGCCATCCTTCAGTCTCTATCAATACGGATCTTTCTGTGTTGACCCCCCCCCCCTTAGAAGCCCTCACTGCCAATGTCAGCGACTCTGATGGCTCTCTTTCCCAATAGAGCCTTCCCCACTGACATTTTCTCCACCCCTTTGGTACCTCTGGTTCCTCCACTCCCCTGGATGGACTTGTGTTGCTTTCTTTGGGGTTTTGTTGTGATTAGAGCGGTGGAAAGGGCAGGTTAGAGAGAAGTCTCTCGAGTGACAGTGTCTTCCATCTCAGAGCTGTTTTTGCTGAGAAGACTCTGTCCCACTTACTCCAGGCCAAGCAACTTGGTTCTCACTGCCAACTGTAATAGATGCTTCCAGTAGAGAATGACTTTTCCCAGCTCAAGGGCCATTAACTCTCTTCAGTAGATGCCTGGGCATTGCTCCCTGGGCCCATAATCAGCCCATTAGCCCGCACTCGGGCTCCTCGACTCCTTGCCTGGATGCTTCAGTGTCTCAGTTCTTCTCTAGACTCATGTCCCTTAGCTCTGTGTTCTCTCTGCACTGTTCTTCACAAGCTCCCAGGGGTGAGTTTTCACTTTCTCTGCTCTCTGTCCCCTTGCTGGCTGAGAAAAGACACAGACCACATTGGCTATTCCCACTGTGCATTCCTGTGGTGTACAATATCAATTTTTCGATTACCAATTTATTTCCCGTAATGAGTTCAAATGTGTCAGAATATCCACACAAGTCCTCCAATAACAATAATGACAGTATTATGATGGCTATTATTTTATAAGTAGCATATTGTGATTGCTAATAATTGTACAACATTATTGTTGCAAGATAATACTATCAGCAAATATTGTTATGGTATTTAATTATATTCCAAACTATCCTAAGTGTTTAACAATGATTAAATCACTGACTCCTTCCACTAACCTTAGAAGACAGTGAGGTATTGTTAATCTTTCCATTCATGAAGAAGTCATAAACTATTTAAGGAGTCCTTGGTGTTCAGGTGCTAAAACTTGACACTGGGTGATAGTCTGTGCTCTCAATGGCTCTGCTGCATCCTTAAGTGTATGTATACTCACTCCCAATTTCTCAGGGGACAGTTCCTTTCTGATGCCATGGAGAAAATCAAAACCTTATGAACATGGGCTTTCCAACTTATCTTCTCTTTCTGTATTTTATCTTTTAGTCCCTAAGATCATTTAGTCTCAGAAAATGGTATTTTCCTGCCCTATTAGGCAGCCCTGATGAGTTCTTGGCCTACTCTTTCTAATGAGTCATATTTGCACCAAATTCTTCATGTTCATTCCTGGGATCTTTAGGTCTTGCTCTCTTTAGAGTCTAGCCCTTGCTATATGTTGGTCCTCCTCATCCTAAAAATGTCTGAGCCTTGAATACTGATCCTGGAAAGAGGTGACTGTTCCTTTCTCCTTCCTGGGCCATCTCCTTTTATACAGGTACCTGCTTTGAGTTCCAGTGCCTGACTTGCCTTTTACAACTTTGGGCTCCTAATTGTGTTCAGGAAACGATTGTCCCAGTGGGTTGATTAGCTTGTCCCTGTCTTGTCTCCTAGAGGTGATTACATCCCCTTAGAAACAGAAACTGTGCGAGTCTCCATCAATTAATTAACTAGCTAATGGTTTCATTATAGCATTTTGTCAAATGCCTACTGTACATTAGAGACCCTGATAAGAATTAAGAACCCAAAATGAATGTGGCTGCCCTTGAATTTGGTCCTAGTAAAAGGTAGTTAGCTACTAGTCACAGTAACACAGCGATGAAAGTTTTGGTGGAAAATCTGGATGTAATAGGCACCATAGAGAAAACATTCTCACAACATTTATTTTTAGTTAAAAGAGCCATATATACAGCTTAATGACAAAGCAATTGGCACATACAAATGCTTAAACTGACCAATGTTGTACAGATAAATATAACATCATGTACATGTGATATGTACAGAATGGATGACCTGAGAGCATAGAGGAGACATCTGGGAATGAGAGGCACTCCCTAAGGAGGGTTCACCAGCATCTAATTAGGATGTTGGAGGAGAAATAGGTGTTTGGTGGACTGAAGCATGATCTGGAAGAGTCTCCCTGGCAGAAATACCAGGTATAGTGCTGTGAGGAGGCCAGATTGGGAGTAAGGCACTTGAACAACACTTCTGAATGGGAAATTCAGGATATAAATAAGCTTAGGCTCCTTAGACAGTGGCTATACAATAAAAAGTCTTAACGCATCAAACAGGTTGAACATTTTGGTGTTTTAATGTTTAGGAAAGGGATGCTACATACAGATTGTCTCAACAATATATCTCACACTCAGATGGACAAGTAAATGCTTCCCCAGGGTTGGGACCAGAACTTGTGGCATCAATGCTTTTTCTTCTTTCCCTGACCCATTATTATACAACTTTCTGTACCTCCCATCTGTCCTTGCTGCTGTTCGTATGTACATTTTCCTCCTTGAGAATTAGAAGCATGAAGTGATTTAAGTCACTTCTTAGTCTGTTGTGAAAGAATCCAGAGACATCACCGTCTGAAACCATTCTTTATTCTTGTTAATTCAGATGGGTGGTGGGCCGAGATTGATTTTGGAATATCCAGTCTAAGCAGCTATGATCCTGATTGAGAGAGGGCAACATCCAGGGAAGAAGTCTAATGCTTGCCTCTCTAACTCTATGAGGCCCATTGCTGTGAGGATAAATCCATAACCCTCACTGAAAATGGGCTGACACCTTTGGCAGCCCTAGACTTGGGCTACAGAACTGTTCCTGACTCCCCAGTCAGGGGTTTTGCTTGTCCTTTCCTAAGGTACCAACCAACACAATTGTCTTTGACTCATGGTAGAGAGAACTTGGTTTTCTGCTCCTTGACTTGCTCATGAGCCTAAGAGTCAAGCAGATCTTCCCACCCCAGCCTGTGTCCCAGGTGCCATCAGTTCCATAGGAGAGAAATTAAACTAGGATTCATTTGGCAGGACACATTTGGACTGTTCAAAGTCATTAACTTACTAAGGCAAATTCTTAAACCTCTAAGAAAGAGGTGGGATTTTTAAATCTGTGTTGATCTTAGAAGCAGTTTCATGATGGGGCAATATTAGAGTACTAAATGTTCTATAGTAGATTGAAAGACATGCTATGCAATGTTCTTATAGGCATATAGTAACCCTGTTCTTATTGAGCTGAGCATACCTAGGCATTTTCCAGGTAACAAGAAAATTACATATGAACCGTGCAACTTACATTTCTTAAATTATTCTTTTTGGAATATTTTATGCTGTTCCTAGAATATGTTAAATGTGTGGTGGGATAACAGTTTGGGATATGTCTTTCAGTCTCTATCTCTCTCCATATCTCTGTTTCTATCTTCTAAGAAGGATTAGCTTTCATGAACCCACCATCTCACATAAAGGTGATAAAATAGAAATACAAGTAGCCTATGTACATCTATGACATGGATTCCAAAAGCCTAAGTCTTTGGAGAAAATCAGAGGATTTCAAGTTCCTTAATAAAGTGGATCTTGGGGGATAGACACATGAAAGAGAAGGGCAATTCTGTAGATCAGCAAATAATGAAGAAAAATAGCAAAGAGAGTGTAAGTAGAGGGAGGAGAGAGGGAGCTCACAGAGCTAAAGACTGGGGCAGATGAACATGGTGAGGCTGGTGACTGGGCAGTGCCTGAAGGATAGGAGCCAAGCATGGCAGTGCAGAAGGATCTTTACCTTCCAAGACTGGGTGAGAGGCAGTAGCAAGGTTGGCTGGACTTCAGTTCTCCTGTAACCTGTGTGTGAGTGAGTGATCAAGGACTCAGAAAAACAGTATACTCCTTGGCCCAGGGTTTGGATGTCACTAGCATCCCTGAGAGCCTTTGAGGGAACTGTGGAGTAGGCTAAGGGCTGCTGTGAAGGCTTGGATTTGAATTCCTAATTAACTGCATGGAGTACTCTATTCTCAAGGACTAGAAGAGCTTAAATTCTCGCAACCCTTGCCTTTTCTAGGCTTGGGTCTGCTCACACCCGGGTCCTCAGCTGAGCATCTACTTCACACCAGTATTTCCAACTTTGGAGAGGTCTGGAGAGTTCTCCATTTTTATGTTTGCCTGTTATATAATTTGCTCACCATCGGCCCAGCTTTCATTCTTGATATTTATCATAGTTAAAACACAACATTTCTCTATGAATCTGTCCTCTAATGGGCAGGAAATGAGTTAACAAGGCTCCATGGACTAAGTATGCAGGGAAAGGACACGAGTTCCGTGACTCAGCTTGCTTTCCCCATCTGCAAAATAAGCCAGCTGTAACGGAGCACTCCTGAGGTTGGTCCAGTGCTAGCGTGTCATGATCCCCCTGACTAGCACAGGCAACCTTTCATGCACTGTTTTTGGAACACTTATTTTTCATATTCTCTTAATCAAGGCCATATTCTCATGGGATGAAGTAGCTTACTTTGTGCCTTCTTGAAAAGTGACATCTAACTTATTTGTTACTCAACTTATAATCCAATCAGTCATTTGCATAATATTGAGCATTTACCATATTGATGGATTGCAAAAGCTAATACATAATTACTCTCTAAAAAAGTTTAAGGGTGAAAGCATTGATTCTCAATCTTTCCTGCAGCCAGGAAACCCTGGTGGACACTGATAAAATCCTATTATATTAGAAGTCAATATTTATTGAGCACTTAGTGCCTGCCAGGTCCTATGCTTGTTTCAGATATAGGTTTTATTCCTCGTTTCTTAGATGTTCTTGTCTTCTGCTTACACGTGATGGAAACTCAAGCCCAAGTGCATGTGGTTAATGAGCTTTTAGAAGCAGAACTCTGGCACTAGCTGCAGCTGTAGGCCCACGGCTAGAGCCTACATTCTCTCTCTCTAAAGGATACACAGTGCCTCTGAAGTCCGCAGCTGCAAGAGCCACGCTGTATGTACAGTGGCAGGTTTTGAGATTCAGTGTCACATGCTAGCCATTTGATATGGTCATTGTCTCATTTAATACTAATGACAGATTAGTTTCACAATCTACAGATTACTAACATATATATATATATATATATATATATATATATATATATATATATATATACTTAAAAGGCTTAAATGACTTGCCCCAGGATGCTCATCTAATATCAAAGGGAGTTGAGGTTCAAAGTGCATGATTGTACACAGCTTTAGGTCCCCAGACTCCTTGTCTTCTGACCAGGGGACCAGATTCAAAAGAACTGTATTTATTTGCAGCAAGTGCAATGTAAAGTCTAAGCAAACGGCAGGTCTGGATGGGGTGGGGGCACTCACCTATGAGCTGAGGTTTGAAAAGGGAAGGGGAACTTAATTGAGAACCCTAGAGAGAAAAGCATCATGGGTAGAGAAACAAAACTTGTGACATCAGGAAGGAGACAAGAATGTCAGGCTAAGAAGGTGAGAATTTGAACACTTAGCATCCCAGTTATGCAAAAGTGTTTTAGTGTCTTTTGGAGACAGCTTCAGGGAGAGCCACTGGGTTTCAGATATGGGGTGGCTTAGGGTGCTCTGGTAGAGGGATGCTTTGACAAGGGGTTCGGGGATGATCAGAGGTGTTGGGGGGTATGCTGGTGGAGTGGGGTGATCGGAATGAAGAAGGCTTTGGCCATTGTAACTAAGGCTTGCTGTGATGCGGGGCCAACTTAGGCAGAAGTTAACTTCAGAGATGTTAAAAAGAAAAAGTGAAAGAGATGGCTGCCGTGTAGGCAGCCCCGAGCAAAGCCTGATACATGGGGCCAGGTACCAGCTGTCCGGGACCACCCAGAAGGCTGGGGAAGCATGACTGAGAGGGGAATGGGATGGCAAATGCCACTGAGCTGCACTGCATGGGGAGATTCTAGCTAGAAATATTATGTCATTTCTTCATGCTGCACAGGGTGGCTGAAATGACACTGTTGGTTTACACTCCTGAGTGATGCAGACTGCTGAATTAGATCCATATCTCAGACTCATCCTTTTGAAATGAGATCATTGTAGATGCGCTGGATTAAGGTGATCTCTAACCTGTTAGGACGCGTGTCCATATGAGAGGAACAATTCTCTTTCACACACTGGCACAGGAATACTGTGTAGAGATAAAGGCAGAGATCTTGCGGTGGCAGTAACAACAAAGATTGCCAGAAGCTATGAGAGAGACATAAAATAGAGCCCGTCTGAACCCCAGAAGGAGGCACCTCTGGGGACATCTCAGAACACAATGGGTTTATCTTGTCCAAGCTTCCACTCTAAGGGAACACAGATCTGGCAGCTCTGCCTAGCCAAAGCACCAAGTAACCATAGATGGCCCCTATGATGCCCTCTGTGTGAACCAGCTGACTGACTTTGCTTTGGGATCAGCACTTTCCTGACATGAAATTTTTGGTGGCAAAAATCTGTGGAATCACAGGGAAATTCGATAGAGAAGGCTAGAGATGGAGAAGACCTAGCAGGGAGATGGCTTCTGCTGTGAGGTATGCTCAACTTAATGTGGCAATGACAAAACCAGGGTAGAGCATTGGTCATAACAGCCAGGTAGAACCAAAACTAATGCCCCAAGAAAATATATCTGCAAAAGGAAAGGAGCTGGGAGAAGCTGCTGAGACTTGAGAAGAATGGTTAGGACATCCTACCCAGAACTGTTGCAAGCTGTTGACCATGAAGGTAACTGTCGGGAGGATGAAGGCAGGAGCTGAGGGGCAGATGTCATCCAGTCAGGCAGGAGGCAAGCAGAAGGCAACCTGCTGTATCCAATGAGGTGAATATGCTACACATCCAGAGTCATCTGTGGACATAAGGCATACACAAATGTTGTGTTGTCCTGCTGTGCCTGGTATTCTTATTGCCTCCTTCAGGGTGAAATTGCCCTCAGATCATAGTGATGCCTACCTGGCTGTCCTTGAGTTTCAGGAAATGGACTGTGCCATGTGACAGCAGCATTGGGTTTGCAGAGTCACTCTTTCCTTTGTGTTATGGTCCAGGGCTCTCTAGTTTAGTTGGTTTATTAAGGAATTCAAGGAAGAATGAATGACAAAAGACTCTTCTCATAATGGACTGAGTGTGAGGCCTGTCTGTCCCTTCTTGCTGATCTAGTGGTGGTTCGCTTCTGTTAGACATGAGTACACCTACATATTAACAGGGATGAGTAATACTTACTAGTCCTTAAAACTTTTGTTTTACCAAATGTGTTCACTGGAAATTACCTCGTATGGTCTTTGCAAGCCATTGACGTGAATTCTGACACAAATTTACACAGTCCATTGTGACTGTTGGTAAGAATTCATTTTATGACTCTGTAATAATTGTCATAATTCACTTTTCAGACCCAGTGGGGATAGTATTCTCATTCAGCAAGAAAATAAGACTTTCAATGAATTAATAGATCTTTAGGTAGTTCATAAAATGACCAAAATGCTGGTGTGGGCACATTATGGAAAGACTCAAGCAGATATCAGGCAGGGCCACTTTAGAGCTTTGACTGAGAGGACAAAGTGTTCAAATGAGAAGTGACCCAGTAAGAGGCTCTACTGTGCAAATGTGTGAAGCAGATGCTTCCAATGGCTTGGTTCCAATGGTTTGTTCCTGAGAAGGTGGGGCAGAAAGGAATTCATCCTGCTGGAGGAAGAGGGAGGCTCCCAGCAGAGGGTGCTCTGCTCACCTCTCCACAGGGTGACTGGCACTTCACTTTTGCTTGTTGGAAAAGTGCTAAAGGTTTGCTGCTGGTAGGCCCAGGTCATCTGAGGGTAGGAGGGGTGTTTCCTTGTTGAGCTTTGGAGACTTCCTATCCATTCTGGCTCAGACTTTAGATAGTACCTGAGGAGGGCAAAATAATAGGTATAAAGGTTTCCATACAGATGCCTAGAGCTAACATGAAAAATAGCATCACTTGGAAGGAAGAAGGGAGGGCTGGAAAGAGGGGAGGAGAGAAAGGAGGAAGGAGCAGAAGCTACTCCAACTTTTGTTCATTGGATGATCTTGCTACTCAGAATGGTCATGAATCAGCAGGATCATGAATATTAGGGAATGTGGAATTTTATCTGTTCTACAAGAATCTAAGCACATCTGGAAACTACTGGTACTCTGAGGGTTTTTTTTTTTTTTTCTCTCCAAAAGTCAAAAGCCTCATTAATTCCTACCCTTTCTTCTACAAGTAGCACTATGACCAACCAAGGCCAGGGACCTACCCTCTTTGAGACCTGGCTTTCTCACATGCACCATAAGACTCAGTTGGTCCTTAAGATCCTTTCCAAGAAGGGACTAGAGAATGCTTCTTGTGCATGCTGAGCATGCACAGGGGTGTGTTCCCCATTCCATCCTTACTTCTCGGGCCACCACTAAAAGTATAAGCCAAGTGACTCTGAAACTAAAGCCCATCAGCTTAGGGTAACTCCCTTGGGGTACTAGTTCTTGCCCTGCAAGTTGACATTCTGGGTGAATTCCACATGGTGAGAAGTACTAACCCAGCCCAGATGACTGATGTGAGGAGGTGGCTCCACTAAGCATCCTTGGCTGCTAACATGGAGAGCGTGGCTGGGCTGCACCCTGTTCTCGAGACATTATATAATCCCACTTAGAGACAACTAGAGATCCCAAGACTTAAGAGATGCTCAACAATGAGTCATTCTTCCTACCATGAATGTAATGAAAGCTTGTAGTCATGGGCTCAGTCTTGGGGTGAGGGGATGTCACGGTACACATTAGCAAATTAATTTTTTTTAGAGAAGATGTGTCCAGCTCACCTTGAAAATGCTGGCTAAGCAATTTTGGCTTTGGCTGGGGTTCTTGAGGCAAGAGGGTGTTTGCTTTGTGGCTGGGGCTGCTGAGGGGCCTACAGCCAAGATGGGTTTTCTCTTTTTGCTGATGTAAGAATTTTACCTGAGCCACCGTGTTTTTTTCTTGGTCTTTCCAGAGACACAAAGACAAAACAAACATGAAGCCCAAGCCCACTGCTTGTTTCTTGGAGGTTCAGCGGTGAGCAAGAGAAACAGGCTTGCTAGTTCCTTTCCTGGTGCATGCTTACTGTTCTTGGGACCTGGCTCTGATCTCTCTGATTCTTTTTTTTTCTCCTCACAACTGCACCCGTGCCTCTGCAAGTCTCCACTTCCCTGGGGCCATGCTCTTATTCTCATGGAAACTTGATGGCACAGCTGTGTCTACCACCTTTGGTAGAACCCTTTTCTAGAAGGCAGCTGCTCCAGAGCTAGGTGGACCACCCTTCCCACTCCCGTGCAGAAAATTTGATTCGTTTGTAGCTGTTCTGAATTTTGAAGAAACAAATGATCAATATGCCCATAAATATTTATCAGGCGCTTAGCGTCATCTTCCCTCCAGAGGTGCGGAAGAGCAAGGATCTTGACATGACAGCAGTAGTAGGTGGAGAAGTCGCCAGGCTTCAGGCTCCAGAAAGAGCCAGGCACAGTTTAAGAGGAGCATCTGGGTGAGGAATGTTGTCTAAGAGGCTTGCTGCAGAGTGCAAATTTCATCTAAGTTTTGACTTAGAAAACGAGGCAAGTTTGGCACCCCACTCATTCTTTAAAACACTTACTATCACATTGTTAACATGTCAATTATTCTCATGAAATAAAGCTGAACCTCCCCCCTGGAAAATACTTCTTGGATGCCTCTCATCTCTCTGTCAGTGTGGACTGCAGTAGTATACTGGCTCCAGTGTGAGTGTAGGATGCCAGGAACTGAGAGAAGCTTGCATCTACAGGGTCCAATCCCCCACACTTGTTTGTAGACTCAAGAGACCCATCATAGATTTCAAGGAAATGTTTGTGCTCTGCCTTCAACAGGTTCCTCATGTAGAAATGAGATTACAGTGTGTCAACCAACTATTACGCTGGCTCATTTGCAGAAGGGGTCCCTTGGATGTTTGGAGCTGTTTCTGAGTGTGTGGTAGATACCATGCTGAAGGGGGTTCAGAGAAGAAAAAGATCCGTGTAGAGCAGATCAGGTGAGCAGATACGAGAGATATGTTAGTGAGAAGCCCCTGTTGTAGCCAGACCGAGTGTGGTTGTCACGGTGGTTAGCAAAGACACCAAGAGTGTGAGGACAGGAGCTTCTTAGCCTTTTTGGGAAGTCTTGTCCCAGAGGAGAAAAGGCCTGCATCTTGAACAGGAATGCTGTACGCAATGAGCTCAAATTCTCCCTCATCGTTCACTGTACTGCAGAGGAAGGCTTTTCAGACAGCACGGCTTTCATGTCACACCACCTCATCTCATGTCATAAGAGTTCCTTGTACGGTAGCTTCTGTCTCCTCTCTTGGTCAACAGCTCCATGGGATTCAGTCCTTCTCAGTGAGCCTTCATTTACTTCATGAGTCAGTTCTCTGAGGTACCTGTGACACTGCCAGAGGCATTCCCTCTGGAAGAAATACCAGACTTATCAGTTTTGCTCCCAAGTATAAGAGATTGGTGGTAGGAACCTGCTTTCTCTCCTAAACCATCATCTACTCCAGGAATGAAGTAAGAGCTGGCTGTGTGGATTATTATAATCCAAGAATAAACATAAGGATAAAAAGACTGATTGGCCTGGCCTGGTGCAAAATAAATGTCTGCAGTAACTTGGAAAAAAATACTGAGATTGTTGACTTCTGGTCTTCAAGTAGAAGTGTTTCAGAGAATAATGGAACAGTTGGCAAATGTTAGTTGAGTCTTGTTCCATACCTTCCCTCTACCCACAAGAATAACCTTTATGGGACAGCTGCACTTTAACAGGTTTAAAAGTCTCATGGGAAGATGAGAAGGATGATCCCTATTCTCATGTGTGCAGCCTGGTCATGAGTGGGAGGGAAGGGATTCAATAGCTTCTTCCAGCCTTTCCAGACTCATGTGTACTTGGACAGCAAAGGGATAGTCATTCTCTTTTTCTATGCTCTCCTTATAACTCCACACTCAGCAGGAGGTGCCATGCTTTCAGGGACCAAGTAGCAGAATGAGTCCGAGTTGGTGGAAGTGGCAAAGGCATTCCCCAGAACACACACACCTAGTTCCTGTTTACTGCCCAGAGCCAACGAGTGACACTTTGTCCAATCTGTGCTCTTGTGAGCCTTGAAGCAACAGAAAAGCCCAAGTTTAATCCTGTGTGAGACTCAACTATATTCTGATTAAATCTAGATTGCTGTGCTATGGACTCAAAGAACCCAACAAAGCACTTAAAAGGCTGTGTTCAGGGATTCCCCCCAAGCTCCCGCTTGCATCAAACAGCAAGGCTGTAGTTCTGCTCTGTGTAATAATTTCCTCTCTCCTGTGCTGTGGTTACTTAGGGCAAAAACAATATGCTTCCTATGTTACTCATAATGCTGAACGCTGTCTTGTACATAGAAAAGATCATAAATACCTGTGGGATGAATGGACAAACACATAGAGAACACTATTTAGAACCATTTTACAGCTGGGGGCACACCCCTTTCATCCCAGCACTCATCTCTGTAAATTCTAGGCTAGCTTGGTCTATGTAGAGTTAAATGACAGCCAGAGCTACACAGAACTACATAATGAGAATTTGTCCCAAAAAGAGAGAAAGAAAGCAAAATTTTAAAAAAAGAAGAAATAAAGAACCATTATTCTTTTACAGAGAAAAAAATTTAAAAAATAATGCGAAGTGGCCAGAGGTGTTGCTCAGTGTTAAAGCATATGCTTAACATGTGCGAAGGCCTGGGTTCAATACCCAGAACCAGAAAACAAAATATCAGTGCAATTTACTACAGAAACAACATCACCTGCCTGAGTCGGAAGCACTCACCATTGACGTTTATTAGTGAAAAGTCTAGCTAGAATCCAGTGAAGTTTGTTCTGCCTTATGAGACACCAGGAATTTTTTTTAAAAGAAAAATACTCCCCTATGACTTTAGATATTGTCAGAATGCAACGCACTGGTTCTGTGGTGATGCTGCCAGTGAGAACATGACCATAGGTCAGTTTCCTGATTGTTGCTAGCAATGGCCTCAGGCTGTTCTGAAAAAGTACTATGGATAAGAGAGAAGCAGAGCAGAGGGATGAAAAAGCCCTCAACTACCCACAAGCCCAGAACGCCTAAGAAGTTAGGGACCACAGTTCCTGACACATTCACACAGGTCTAGTTAGCCCCTTGGCCTGACTCGCTGCTCATTATGTCTTGGAAAAAGACACATACAATGTCAGAAACATGGGCCAGGGAAGGATCGGAGTACAGAGAACACACGGATACAAATGCAATGGGCCCTTAATGAGAGCTCTAAAAGAATTTGAGTTAGAACATGAAGTGGGAGCTGGTGGGACCTTGGTCAGGTCAGGCAGAATGTGAGGAGATATATGAGGGGATCTTGGAGGGGAAGCTGCAGGGTCATAGAGGTGGGAAGCAAGGAGCTGAAGATACACAGGAAGATTACGTGGGGGTGAGGCAAGGTCCAGAAGAAAGGGCTGCTGCCAGCCAAGAGGCAGGGACCGCCAAACTATATAATGGAACCCTGTTCTCAATGATGGAGTGGGTTTCACCAGCTCTAAGAAAAGTGGGGATACCAAAGCAAATTCTACTAAGAATCTCCATGGCATGTCCTCACAGCCAGAGACCGTAGGTAATGCAGAGGAAAGACTTGTCTAAAGAATACTTAAAAATAGTACTTAAATTTTTTATCCCATAAAGAAATTTTCCCTATTCATTTTGGAAGAAGTCTGCACTCTTTCTAAAACGTGAGAATAGTAAATGAGCCTTTAAACCTTAGAAAGGAAGTTGTTATTTATTTTCTCACACTGTCACTTTTTAGTGGTATAGCTTTGGGTAAACTGCGTAATGTCTCTAAACTCCAGATTCCTTATCTGTCATGGAGGAACCGTAAGATACCCTTCTTGTGACTGGGGGATGTCTGTTGAACTGTTCCTAGAGTCCAGGAACATGGCTGTTTGGAGCATCAAGCTTAGCTCATGCTGCTCCTTCCTACTCACTGTAGGTTTCACTGTTGGAGGTTGGTGGAGGCCGATAAACTAGTTCTTATGAGACAGTAAAAGGGAGAATTGCAAAATGAAGCAGCTTCCAATTGACTTTGCCGCGCATTGTTGGCTAACTCTGGGCCTAACACTGCTCTTTAATGAATGAGAGTGTGAAATTTATTAAGATTAATGAATGTCACAGCTGGTAGCCAGATGTTTACATGATTCCCCCTGTTTCATTGCAAATATATCAGTGGAAAGGGTTGAAAGACGGAATGAGGCAAATAAGTGCGATATTTTGAGAATACATAAATGTTGTTTTGGAGGATAGAAGATTAAGATCTAACATATCTTAATTAGACTAATATTAAAAGTTAACATTCATGAAAACCAGTCATCTAAATAAGGTAGTTTTCAAACACGTGACTTGTGGAGGGGACTGATACGGGCGTGCAAGCTTAAGGCAAGGCAGCCACCAGCAATCAAGTGGTAGAGAGTTAAATGTGACTTTACTGGCCTCAAATATGAAAGGGAAAGTTGTCGTGTTTAGTTGAAGAGGGGTAAAATGACTTTGCTTTGCACATAGACTTATGCTCTATTTTAGCATCATCATTATTTTTTCAGCTGTCAGAATTTTACAAAACCTAACAGGGAAATGGATTTGAATCTAGAATCTCAGTACTTTGCAGGGGAGTCCAGTAAATAAAAACTCTGACTGACCTCATTCCTATCACCACGCTAACCCTTGAATGAATGGGGAAAAGGTTAATTAGTTGGAATAAATTAATGGGAATTTTTTTTTTTTAAAGAAGCAGGCTAAATATAAGTGATTATATCAACACAAATGGATAAAGGGTAGAGCTGTGAGGAGATAGGATTGGCATAAGTAATCATCCTGACCATGTGAAGAAGATGGCAAAGAGACTGTGCATTCTGGTCTTGAATACTCAAGGGGCAGAGTCACCGAGCCAGAAGTGAGCTGGGAGAGTATTCAGGTGGCCTGGAGCAGAGTTCAGAAGCTCTAATAATTACATTTATTTTCCCGACTTAGAAAGTCAAATCACAAAGCTGACATTAATGCCTCACTTCCTCCTGCAGTAATACAAAACAGGAAATTATCCACAGGACATCTACAAAGAGCATTTAAAACTTGTAACCATAAATGCTCACTTAAAAAGTCTGTTAATAGAAACACTTTGTACACACCCTCAGTGACTGCTAACACAAAACTGCAAAGAAGCACCTGAACACAGGAACTGTGGTGGGTAGAATCCCTGACCTCTCCAAAGGTCTTGAAGAATTCTGGGGGCTTTGCATACGTTTGCATACAATTGAGGTCATTAATCAGTCGGCCTTAAAATAAAAAGATTTCCTTAAATTTCCTAGATGAACTCAATCTCATTGCGATGCTCTTTAAATGAAGGAAGAGGAATCAATGTCAATAATGAAATGATGTAACATCTGAGACACGGATTGCACATTGCTGACCGAGCCACCTTCCAAGCCCACGTCTGGAAGGAAAATCCATTGGCAATCTCCATTTGGCTTTCTTAAGAACCATGCATTCTGAGCTGGTAAGGTGGCTCAGTGAGTAAAGGCGCTGGCCTCCATGCCTGGGATGACCTGACTTCCATCCCCAGGCCCCACATGGTGGGAGAAGAGAATCAGCTCCTACAAGTTGTCCTTGACCTCCACAACTTACAACCCTTCCACTGACAGGATACTATGTGACATACAAAATCTTTTCTCTGGAATATTCTGGCAAGCTTTGCAGGGTGCTAGGGTCACTCTGCAGACACTCCCTCCTGTATGCTTGGTAGGGAGGCAACAGTGTCAGTATGGGATGTGACTTGTACTTATGGAATCCCCTTTCGGCCAGATTTGTTCCTCATGCGCTCTCCAAACCTGAGCTCCAGAGCTTCTATGCCTACAGACATCTTAGAGGTGCATCTATAACATGACCCCTGTTCTCATTTGTGCCCTGCTGAGCCCTCCTCCCACTTGGCTTGCCCACAGGACCACCCACAGGTAGAAATTCCCAGCACCCATCATGGAGGTGAAGTACTGCCAACACCTGCCCTTCTTCTGTGCCTTTCCGTACACCTGCAATGTTACTCTTGAGATCCCTGCCAATCTATAGAAAATTATAGGATGGATTTTTATGTGGCAGACTAAATTTGCATACTTTCTATTCTTTTGTTTATTGGGAATGGAGGAAGATTCTGCTTTTTATACAATTTCTGTGGCCTTATTGGAGATTATTGTTCACTCGCTGGCCTGAAATTGTTATGTGTATGCTATCTGCTGAGGCTTAACATTAAACCATCTTCTTTTAGATGGCCTTTTTAAGACATCACTGTTTCTGCCTGAAAATTATTTTATACAATGCTCACCTTCCAATACACACAGATGTCTGGGAGTAAATACATTTTAAATCTATATTTCCATTGACAAGTTCAGGGCCCACTAATGACATCTGTCTTGAACTCAGGGCTGGGATGAGTCCTCTTCATGTCCATTATCACACAGTCTTCCTTTTGTGCCTTTGGACAAGTGAGTGTCGGGAGAGGCTCTATTAAGTATGGTTTTCAACAGCATCCTCTGCCTCTGTCCTAGATCACTATCATCTTCCCTAAGTCTCAGCATTAAAAAAAATGTCTCTAGATATTGCCAAAAGTTCCCAAAGGACCAAAGTTCCACAGCTGTGAACCAATGCGTTAAAGAAATGGCTCACAGCTTTCCTGATGCTCTTACTCTATAATACAGCTCCTCATGTTGTGTTGACCCCAACCATAAAATTGTTTTGTTTCTATTTTGTACTTTCAATTATGCTACTATTATGAATCATAACATAAATATCTAATATGCAGGATATTTGGTATAGCACTCCAAAGGGGTCATGACCCACGGGTTGAGAACTTCTACATTGTAGCAATCATAAATGCCCAGCTTCAGTCAACTTGTAAAGGAAGCTTTGGGAATGATGAACAGGCTCAGCTGTCACTCAGCTGTGTGGATTACCTGTGGTCAAGTAGTTGACAAGATTGTTGGGTTACCAAGCTGAGATGTGTGGTCTTAGCTATAGGCAAAGTGTATGTGCTCAGGGTGTGGCTGTCTGGGGAGCTGGGTTTGCACACTATGCTTGGCTCTGCTCTCCTGCAGCTGAAGGCGGCTTCTTTTACTTTCTGGTTGAGACTGATAACAGCTCAGACCAACAGTGTGACCCCCAGTGTATTTGAATATGTTAAGTAGAAATGGCCATAACTATAATTTTTCTAATTTTTTTCTTGTTAGTTTAAAAAGAGAAGGTTTTCAAAGTTGGGAAGTGATGTAATATTTTATTGACTTTTTCTTTAACAGATATGGATCTGTCCCTGACACTGGCTGCTACATGTCCTGATGGCATCCCAAATAGAATAGAGTCCAAGTTCATTACCATCAAGGTTACCTAACCTTGAGGCAAGAGATGCCACATTCTGTTATTTCCTTTCAGGCCTTCCAATATAAAGTCACCATCTAATCTTTCAATGCACAATTAGTACATTATCTTTCCTAAACCAAAAGTTGGAGTAAGCTCCATTAAAAATATAAAATACTTTTCCACAACCCCAGAGTTCAAATTTTATATCTTAAAAATTGGGGTCTGTACTAGACCCATTTAACCCGTATTCTTGTAATTTTCCTTCCTCCCTCCCTCCCTTTTTTCCTCTCCCTTTTCTTACCCTCCTGAGTTTTTCCTTTCCTCTCACTGTTCCGTTATCTTTTAATCAAGGGCATCTCAAAGTGTGGCTCATGACTCACCTACAGAAAAATCTACAAGAAAACTGGCTATAACTAGTTTTCTTCCTTACCTGAGAATTTCTGGGATTAAGATCTGATTATTTCTATAAATTAGCTAACCTAGGTGTGTTCAGCCTTTTGACACTTCAATAGGACACTGCCACCTGCAAAATTACTGCTTGAGAACTGAACAGCCCATTTACATGGTACTCTAACTGAGCTGACAATTTTATGCTAGGCACATGCGCAGGTGTCCTATGGTGCACATGGCCTGTGGCCTGTAAGCCCTAAGTTTTTTTCCTCAGAGTACTTACTGCATCCTAACTTAGGACATCCAGAGGAGAGCAACAGAATGTGGAAAAGATGAGAGCGTGTTAGTGGCTATAATTCATGTTCCAGAAGATACGGCAGGCACTTCCCATTGAGTATTCCACGAAATATTTGTAACCCTGCCATGCACATTATAGAAATGTAAACTGAGGCCCAGCAAGGCTCATGTACTCACCTGGTGACTTGCATTTTGTATGCAGGTGAAAGTCTCATTGCAAATCCATGAAGTCAGTACTCAGCTATGACCTTGCAATTCACTTGTCTCTCGGTACAATTATATTACATATTTTATGAAGGAAACCCTTTGGGATCAGATCTTGACAAAATGCCACAGTGGAATGAACACTGAGTATAACATCAAACCAACCTTTGCTTGAATTCTGCTTTGGGCACTTACTGGGGCATTCCAAACTGACCTAGGGCATGGCCCTGTACCTGTGGCTAGAAAAAGACAGTGATGGAAAGGAGGAGGGTGAAGGTTAGACTTGCAAAGGACAGGCAGCCACTACTCCATAGGAAAAATATCAGAAAATTTCCACCTGACTGCTATTTAACTGTTTACATCCCGGAACATAGTGCTACAGCTGACCAAGCTTGAAGGGAAGTTATATCATGTTTTTCATTGTTGTTATTTGTTAATTTTGTGTGGCATTGAGTCCAACTAAAACTCAGGTATGAAAGGATATTTGGGGGACTCTCTCTGATATTCCGACATAGAAAATATCTGTTGTTTTCATAGCATATGCTACATCACTTTTGCCATAGAGACAAAATGCCTAAATAAACAGCTGGAGGGAGAAGGCTTTATCTCAGCTCTGTTTCAGAAGCCCCAGTCCATGTCATGGTTAGATTGTTCCATTCCCAAAAGTCTGAAGAGATGCAGAACATCTTGGCAGTAGGATAGCGCATCAGAGGGGAGCTGCTTACCTTATACCTCCCAGGAGGCAGAAAGATCAAGGGGACACTGGGGACAAGATGTTGTTCTCAAAGACATGATTTTATATCATGCTGGGCCTCAGACCTTGATTTTCCTCTGTGCATTTACCCTCTCCACTAGGCAGTGCTCTGGGTCCAGTGAGTCAGGGTATATGATCTGAGCCAAGCCAAACACATTAAATAGAAACAAATCCCAGGACTTGCCCTTGTCCATAGTATCTGCCAAGAAGTGCATTGACTGTGAGGAGGCAAACTAGAGGCCCTCAGAGATTAGAGCTGTCTTGGAGGGGCAGAGGCATGGCCAGGATGCAGGAGAAGATGGGTTATGGTGACATCACTGAGTCCCTAGACATATTCCTGTTTGAAGCTAGGAACTATCCTAAGTTTCATTCTAGGGAGTTTTATATACAAATACCAATGACTTTATGTTGCTCAAGCTGATTTGAGTAGGATTTTCTATTTATTAATTTTTTTAAAGAAATGGAATTAATAAATGGTTAGTATTAAAATGCATATAGTAAGATACTTTCAATTTCCCTAACAACATACATCTATGCACATAATAGATTGTCTGGAACTGAGGAACGAAAAAAATGAAAGGAATTAGAGAAGGAAGGAAGACAGACAGACGGACAGATTGAGTGACTGAATTCATCAGTCCAACTTTATTAGGCTACAAGAATTTTGTTTCTTTCTTTTGTTTTAAATACCCTTTCTGACCACATTCATATTTAGGAGTCACAGTTATCTAAAGACTTCTATTGCAGGAAAGCGGTGCTCACTCATGAAAGAGCCAAATAGTTTGGTAAGCATCTTCATGACTTCCTGGTGACAGTATGTAGTGGGGACAACATTTCAACGATAACAGTGGGTAAGTACATGTAAACGAGTGTGCAGCCCTGCTGGGAGTGGGCAGGGGAGATGCTTCTGCAATAGATCTTTTCAAGGGGCAGAGGGCATAGGAAAACAATCCAAGTCCTTATTATGTGAACCCAGTTTGCTTTAGAACTGAGTGGACTGTCAATCAAAGCACATGTACCCAAATGGACGAGAGAGAGAGAGAGAGAGAGAGAGAGAGAGAGAGAGAGAGAGAGAGAGAGAGAGAGAGAACCAAGTGCCACAAGTCACAGCCTAATTACATTAATTAATTAATTAATTGGTTTTGCTTTTGCTTTTGAGAGAGTATTTCTCTTAGTCCTGACTGGCTCTGATATCAGTTCTCCTGCCTCAGCTTCCCCAGTGCTAGGATTATAGGTGTAAGCCAGCACACTCAGGGGCAAGCTTTCCTAGTAACAGTGACACTCCAGGAACTTTGCCATGAAGAGTTAAAAAAACACTTAATTAATACAATTTTGGCTAATTCTCGAAGCAGCACCTTGAAAGTTGTTCCTATTATTAGAATTTATGATGAGGAAACTTAGAATAGAGGGGCAATTGATCAGCCCACGGAAGCCAGTAATACATTCAACAGCATAGCTTTTATTTATATCACCCAAGAGGTTACCAAACACTGGCAACACACATATCCAACTCACTTGATGGGTTCCAAAACTTTCACAGCAACCGTAATAGAGGTTCTTTGGGTTTGTTTTAAGAGAGTCCCATTAAGTAGCTCTGGCAGGCCTGAATCTTCCTGTATAGACCTGACTGCTCTGTGGGAGATTATGTTGTTACATTGTAAATAATTGCCCCACCCACTGGTTTAATAAAAAGTGCTGATTGGCCAAAGGCAGGCAGGAAGTGTGGGCGGGGCTGCCAGACTAAGAAAACTCTGAGAACAGGAAGCACAAAGCAGAATGCCAGAGAGAAGCTGGAAGAAGCAGAGGACAACTATGCTGCTTTGAGAAAAGGTACCAAGCCACATGGCTGAACAGGAAAAGAGTCATGGGTTAGAACAAGGGTAAAGAGTTAGCAAGTTACATGCCTGGGCCTTAGGCTGAATAGCTGAAAACTATTGTAAACATCTGTTATGTCTCTGTGAGTCTGGGGGTCTGAGGGCCTAAACCTTGAGGCTAGGCCAGAAAGTCCGGGACAGAAACCTCTTACTACACTGGTCTCTTCTGTCTAGAGCAGAATGTGGAATGGATGGAGATAAGGGCCCTCACTTCAGACCGTCAGCCAGGGTTTCAACTGAATCCCTGCTCTCCCACTAACTAAAGCTGATGACCTTAGCTAATCACAATCATGTTCTACAAATAGCTTTATGTCAGACAAACACTAGATTACTATAGATGTATGAAATCATTTCCCCCTCCCTTCCAATGACCTTTGTGAACAGCATCATTGATCTTTCATGTCGCTGTTTTTGTAACTTAATATGTTTGGCAAAACTTAAGACTTTCGAGAACCATTGGGGAGCTTCAACATGGATAACAGACAAACAGGGGTAGAGTGTGAAGAAAAAAAAAAAAACCACGGGGCAGTGTGCCTCAGTCTACCTCACTGACCGCCAATCTGCAATAAGGCTCATCAGATACAAAAGGCTCTGGCAGGAAGGCAGGCTGGCCGTTCTGTCCTTGAGCTTTGGAAATGAACTCTCTTGTTTGTTGTTAAACCCAGAAAGAACAAACTCCCTATTTAAGTGTCCTCAGAGCAGGAAGAAAGAGTGAATTGTCATTCAGGGCTTTTGACTCAAGATGGGAAACCAGCAAGTGACTATGAAGGGGCAACCCTGGTACAGAAATCATCAGGGGTACATTGCCACTGACCTGAAAACAGTATCACCTCTGTACAATGATGTACAGCATGATTAATTACTTAAGTTCAAGTAGTATGCACAAACACCTAAGTATGTGTGTACTCGTGCATGTGAGTGCATGCAGGTATACTTGTGTTTAGATTAGATCATACAACCCAGTAGGGATCGATCAGATGCTTTCGGCTTACCCAGCTTCTGCAAACAATGGTCTGTGTTGTACCATTCTGAACTTACTGACAAGGTCAAGGGCCAGTCAGGGGCGTGTGGCCTGAGACAGAGTTCCTGACCTTTAGTTGGGATTTACATCATGTGCGCGTGCGTGTGCGTGCATGTGTGTGTGTGTGTGAGAGAGAGAGATAGAGAGACATGTGACATTACCATCTTTTTTTACTTAAAAGCTTTCTTTAAACATACCCACCACTGTTCTCCCTCCCTCGCCTCTTCCCATTATTCTCCCCCCACAATCCACTTCTTAGAGAGGGTAAGGAGTCCTCAAGGTGAGTCTATTTGGTCTGGCATATCTACTTGAGGAAGGGCCAAGATCAAGCCTCTTCCCCCAGTATCAAGTCTGAGCAAGAAGTTCCTCTGTAGAGACCGGGCTTGGAGAAGCCAGCTCATGCATTAGGAATAAGTTTTGGTCCCACTGCCAGAGACTCTATAAACTGCCCACGCCATTCAACTGTCATCCACATTCAGAGGGCCTAGTATAGTCCCATTCAGGTTCCCCAGTTCAGTCTGTGAGTTTCCAATAGCTTGGGTCAGCTGTTTCTGTGGGTTTCCTCATCATGATCTTGCCATGGAGGAGGGAAGCAACGTGATGGGAGAAATGAGGGAAGCAGAGAGGGAACGAATGACAGAAGCCAAGATACCTTGACCCCAGATCTAAGTCAGCAATAGTGAAGAGGGATTTACATCTTAATCAGAGGTACACAGGTGCTCCCACACTCAAATTGCTCCTTAATCTAAGTGTTTGCCCATGGGGAGGAGAATACAAAAAACAATTATCAGAGAAAGCCATTGACCTGGTGCCCCCACTCAAGGGAGGAGGCAGTGCCCTGGAGCCTCCCTTTTAGGAACTGACTTAGTTCTGGGGTCAATGTGTCTTGGCCTCTGTCCTCTGCTCTCTGCTTCCCCGCTTTCTCTCGTGCCTCTGTACCCTTCCTCTGTTTGCTCTTCAGCACACTTTCATGTGTCTCTTTCTTGGTCCTCATTTTCACGTCCACTTTCTCTCTTTCTTCTAAACTCTCCTTTGGTGGCACGTTCTGTGCACCCAGGCCACAGTGATCATTCCTGTTCAAGGTAATTCTGTTACTTCTGCTTAACATAGGTCGTGCGGTGCCCCTTGAGGGCAGCATTCATTGTGACAAAACAAATGGCTACAGCAGGGCTATTATGACTCTTGATATACAGGCAGGACTATAAGAAAGCATAGAAGGCTTCTTTTTTTAAATGTGTGGTTATAGAATCTACACATTACTGCTGCTGATGGCAGGACACTTGATTCCCAATGCCTCTAATTCCAAACAGCTAAGGTTAAGTCTGTGTACTAACAGAGGTATAGTGAGCGTGAGCCAAAGGCAGACACATCAAATCAAATAGTACTTCAAAATGTGCTTGTTTGTTTATAATTTGTTTAATTTTAAAAGTATGTAAATTGAAATGTAATTTGGCTTATTTCCACATGGTCTTAATTCTAAAATAAAAGTATAAAACAAGTAGAAAGAACGAGGTGACTGCACAGCTGAAATCACACTGAAGACACTTAGACATAGCCATCAGGTTGTGGCGTATAACCAATAGCCTGTGATGTTTAGTGGTTTCCACAGGACACCTTTGGCCAATGTCCTCAACAAAATGTAAACCTTTCCTGGTAGTGGAAGTTTTACTTGGTAACATAAGAGTTCTAGTTGGGGCGTTCTCTCCCCCTATTATTTGGTGATTCTGTTTAGAGTCCTTTCATGTATGTGTATATATTTTAGAAATTTTTTATTTTAGGAGGTTCCCTGGAGCCCTTCAGTGTTATTTATCCTCCCATGGCCCCTCCTTAGCCTTTCTCTCCCATACCCCATTTAATCTTCCATTCTTCCCTTCATCTCTCCACTTGATTCTGTTTCCCCTCCTTGGAAAAATCCTCTCCTACCTCTAATCCCTTACTAGGCATCTAACCTTGTGGTGATATGTCGTATATTTGATAAAATCAGTCTGGAATATTAGAGGACAGAATTACCCACAGTTAAGTCATGAAGGTCAGGGAGTGGTGATCTTTGTGGACCTTCTAGATCTCTGTGAGTTCAAAACCTAACAGGCAGGCGGTGGTAACTTACACCTTTAATCCTAACTCTAGGATTATGTTACACAGTTGAACCAAGAAGTAGAATAGCTGGGCAGGGAAAGAAATATAAGGCAGGAGAAGGCAGAAATTCAGCCGTTCTACAGAAGCGACCAGTCAGGCTGAGAACCCATGAAAATAGCATTTATCCTGTTGAGCCTGAGAAGTTGACTAGGTGAGAATTGACTATGGTTTGTTTCCTCTTTCTGATATTCCAGCTTTTCCCTAATATCTGGCTCTGGGTTTTCATTATATACCAACTAAAATTTGTGCAATATTATATAACCTCTCTGGTTATTATGATTGTAGGGCACATACTGAGGCTTAAAAACTAACATCCACACATAAGAAAAAACATATAGTAGTTGAGTCTTGAGTACATTACTCTGGATGATTCTTTTCTAGCTCCAGACTTTGTGACACCCAATTTTTAAATGAGATGTTTCATCAGATCCCTCCCTTCAAGACTCAGGGATCTAGGAGATGAGGCAGAAAGATTGTAAGAGCCAGAGGTGGTGGATGACTCCAAGAAAACGGGAGTGATTCAAAGGTGAATTCACAGAGCCTGTGGTGGTGTGCACAAGACAGGGAGGGTCAAGGCAGATGGGGTCCTCACACCGAGAGAGGGAAGTAGACTGGGCTCTCAGCCCTAACCAAGAAGCCATCTGCAATTGATACCTACTGGGAAAGGAAAATTAATCTTCCTCAAGGAGTTGAATTGGGCATATTAACCATACTACAGGGCAAGTTCCATGCGTAGGAGTAGTTGGCCTCTCAAGACAAATTCAAGATATTTTTGTAGGACCTTTTCTGTCTCATGTTGCTTTGTTTAGGTATTCGTTGTCTTATTGGTCTTTTGCGTGTATATTGTAATTTCCATCTTTGAGTGCTGTGTCGGTTTCTTCTATTTGTTTTGTCTTTATTGTTTGTTTTCAAAACAAAAGAGAGAGAAAGAGGGTCAGTTGGGTAGGTAAGGAGGTGGGGATGCTCTGGGCCGAACTGGGGAAAAGGAGAAACAGGATCAAAATACATCCTTTTACATTTTTTTAAAGAGAGGAGGCCTCAGATCTCTTGGATTTCTATTCAGCAATGGTATAGTTACATGAGTAAGAGAGCATCCCAGGGAGTGGTACATTCCCTCCTCAAGTCGCTCCATGGTGAGCTACTGGGAAGCCCTGAATAGCCTTTGTGAAGGCCCAGAGAGGGCTGGGGTGAAAGGCAGAGCCTCAATAACACGGGTTCAGCTACCCCTTTTCAGTCTCTCTGCTGCCAGATGCGGTTCCATTTCATCTTAAAAATAATATTTTGATCCCAGACTGTTTCTGGCTAAACGTTACCTTTGACAAGCTTTGCACAAATTACCATTCACAGTCACACTCCCTTTGTGGCTGATTCCGTTTTTAGCAATGTCGAAGGGAAGGAGTGCTCTCAGAAGGATGTGTGTGCATTTGATATGCCTGTTTCTGCTCGCTCTGAAGGTCAACGCTAGCATGCCTTCCTGGCAGGCTGACATTCCCCAGGCTCTTCAGACATCTCCCACTAGGCTTTGGAAGTTTCCTGGCTCTCCTCATCTTACACCAAGAAGTAAATCTAGATGCTTCTCTTTAAGGCTGGCTTTGAGCCTCGTGATGCTCCTCTGTGCTGAGAAAGGGGAAGGAGAGGCGAAATTCTGGCTGCCGCCTCTTTGTATGGTTGAGGATTTGTGTAAGTGTGTGTGTGTGTGTGTGTGTGTGTGTGTGTGTGTGTGTGTGTATGTGTGTGTGTGTGTTTCTGGCTGCAGATTTTGGAAGGTTATTTTGTTGAACGCAAAAGTTAGGGTGAACTCTAAGCTTGAGAAAGAGATGGGTTTGCACATCAACTGTCACAGCTATTCTTGGGAATTTTATATGCTGATTTTAAGTTCACCTCACTTTTTACTACCTTGATCTTAGTTTTGCATGCAGCATGCTCACAAAAAAATCAGTGAATGTAACACAAATACATACTTGCACATACATCCTTGTGTTTATATGTATGCATATTTTCTAATATATAGCACAAAGAAAAATAAAATGAGCTTTATTTATCTAAAGCATCCTGCTGTAGAAAGATGAGAACAAGGAACCAATAGCTTGCATCTACAGCTCTGTATCCATAATTAAACTTTCCTTTTGTCTCCTGCCTATTGTTTCTTTTTGCTATGTTATTTTTCTCACTATGTAATCATTGGCATATTGTATGTCTTAAAGTATTACACAAGTAGACTAGTGTTTATGATTGAACCTTGGTTTTTCTTTCCATATGATTTGAACTTTGTCTACACTAATATGCATATGTAGATAAAGTTCATTTATTTTCGCTAATGTATGCTATGACTACCCCTCAAGTTATCTATTTTTATTGTTTGTGGACATTATAATAAGGCCTATGCTTCTGTGTGCACATCCCACTTTATTTCTGATGCATATAAGCCCTGGTTTCTCTAGGGCACAAATGATGTCTTAGAGAGCAGGGTCTCGAGAGACTCATCATCTATGTTACTGCCTCTGGCTAAATCCCTTTCCAGAGTGACTATAGAGATGTGTACTGATAAGAGTTTTATGTAAAGCCAGTCATATGTAAAATCCTTTTGGTGTTTTGTGTCACTTCCCAGAGTGTCTGGAGTGTAGAAGGGTACATCACCAAGCTGTTTGTATCTCTCAGCATTCTGAGCCATCACATCTTTGCAAACCTTTGTTTACCATATTTGTTTGTCTGGGGATTTGGATTTTTTTTTTTTTTTTTTTTTTTTTTTTTTTTTTTTTTTCTGTCTTTCGTCTGGAATTATTCCTGTCTTTTATTTGTCAACCAATAAAAAGTTTTAAAACTATATTCAGATACTAACCTTTTCTAGCATTTCTATGTGATCTTTGCTTATGATGCCTCATGCTGTTTTAATATTTATTTTATATACTTCATTTATTCGGGTATTTAATTACTCATTTGAAACAGGGCTCACTACATTGCCTGGGTTGGCCTGGAACTTAGTCAGTAATCCACACTAGCTTTGGACTTTATGATCCTACCTGTCTCAGCCTTCTGAGTTCTGGAATTACAGGTACCTTCCCACCCTCAGTGTTTGATTTTAACACAGTTCAAATACCAATATTTTCTCCCATGATTAAATTCTTCATCGTGCTTAAGGAATCACTTCTGATATTAAGATCATTAGGCCATTTGATTTTCTATACTAAAAATTTTCAACTTTTCTTGGGGGCGCTACTGTCTGCAGTATTATAGTAGTTTTTATGCGAAGTGTGGGAAGCCAAAGTTTTGTTCATTTGTTTTCTTTGTAAAGTGGATGATCAAAAGTACCTAAGTCTGCTCCAGCCAAGCAGAACAAGACGCCACAGACAAGATGGATTAAACGGAAGTGTTTGGGAGCTAGAAAATCAAAGATGCTCTTGGGCTGACTTCTAGAGGTGCACTTCTTCCAGAATGGTAGTGAATTCCTTAAGTGGGCTGGTATTGATGTTACTTCCTCTTCTAAAAAGGATTCAGGCCTCATTCAGTCAATAGTCCTCCTTGGTGACTTCATTAACTTTTGTTACCTGTTTAGATGCTCCATTTCTAAATGAAGTTACATGTGGAGATGGGGCTGGGAAGTATGACTTTGGGGAAGGAGGTGAGCAAGACCATCTATACCAAGTGTGTCATCAAATTACTGTTAGGCCTCCACCCTGCCATGTGTGTGGGTGTCCACCTTAAACTCTATCCTGTGCTCTGCATTCAAGTCAGTGGATCTATTTGCTACGCCTTTATCAAGGCCAAGTGTGTAAGTGTTAAGCCTTGCATGGAGCCATGCCTTTTTCCAGTCTCTTCACATGATCATTCCACTTTAGGAGCATAGGGATTTAACATTCTGTTAATCTATATAAATTTTAGAAAAAACTCTGTCAATTTCTACTAACAATCTTCAAAGGGTCTATGTGAGAAATCATTGAATCTGTAAGTCATCTGAGGAAATGGATATATTGAATGTTTGAAACCTTGAACATATTCTCCTGCTCTCTCTCTTTCTCTCTCTCTCCTTCCCTCCCTCCACTTATTTATTTTATCTTCTCACAGGAAAATATTCTGATATGTTCTTTGTACACTTCCTGGTTGCCTTTAACTGTTAGCTTAACGTTATAAACTAGAGCCATCTGAACCTCAACAAAAGAACTTCCTGGGTCAGACTGGCCTGAGGACATGTCAGTGGTGTGGGAAGAGTGTAAGTGGGTGCAATTCTTGATTCTTAATTGATGTAGAAGAAAGCAGCACAGTGTGGGCAGCAGCAACGCTAACCAAGTGGTCCTGAATGTATAAGAGAAATAGCTGAGTACTTGCCTCCCTAAGGGCCAGCTAGGAAGCATCCTCCATAGGTCCTGCTATCCCTTGACCAGAGGTAACTGTGTGTGGACAGTAAGCTGGCCTGCCTTTAAGATCCTACTTTGAGTTCCTGTCCCAATTCCCCCCTCAATAATGTACTGTGCCTGTATACTGAACAACCTGTTCTTACCCTGCTGCTTTGGTTATGGTATTTTCATAAGAATCAACAAAACTAGAGTGATATGTATTACTACAACATAAGCGGTAGTTTTGAGTGTATTTGAATTCATATGAGTGATATTATATAATATGCTTTCTTATTTTCTTAGTTATATTGAACACTAACCTGTGGATCTGTGTAGTAAGAGGTTTCTGACCCAGACTTTCTGGCCTACCCTCAAGATTTGGACTCACAGTCCCACAGAGTCACACAGATGCTTACATTACTTTTAGGCTGATCGGCCTAAGGCCCAGGCATATCACTTGCTAACTCTTTACCCTTAAATCAACTCATGACTCTTATCCTGTTCAGCCATGCAGCTCAGTACTTTTTCTCAGAGCAGCATAGTTGTTCTCTGCATCTTCTGGCTTGTCTGACAACTCTGGAGTCTCTGTGGCATTTCTGTTCTATTCTTCCTGTTCCCAGAATTTCCCAGACACTTCCTGTCTGGTTTGGCCAATCAGCTCTTTTTATTAAACTCATAGGCGGGACAATTATTTACAATGTAACATCATGAATCCACTACATATCTGGACTTACTGTTGCTACATTGAGACTAAAGCAGACATCCTTTTGCACCTTTCCATTTCCTTCCTCCTCAGGTACCTTTGCAGAAATGTGCTCACTTTCTGTTTTGTTTCCAAGCTTGTTAAGTTATGAATTTTTTTTAATCCAGAAGTGTATGTTTTTTATTTAAATTTACACTTCTTAGCATTGCATGTTCTCAGTACTTTCTTATTTAGTAATCTGCTCTGTAACTGTAGACACAGCCCAGTTCACTCTTGATTTTGTGTGTGTTCATCCTTGAATATTTTCTTGCCTGATTTCCCCAGAGATTTGTTTTGTTGTTTTTGTTTTGTTTTCTTTTGAACCCCCTCCCCACAAACAGCCTTTTAGATCTGTTGATTCCCTGTTTCTGGTTTCCCTTTTGTCTGTGACCTTCACTGTTATGAAAATTTTAAAGTGCCCACAACATTATTGATAGGTACAGGCCAAGGCCAAGTACACCTTGTATGTGTAACATGCATAACAGTACACCTTAGATATTATCTTGTTTTAACCTCATGACAGCTTTAAGAGGGAAATATTAACATTCTGGCTGTTGGACAAATTAGGACACATGAAATTCACAAAGCAAGGAATACAAGGAAATGCAGAGATTCAAACCCAAGCCGCATACACTAAGTTCCTCCTCTGTTCATAAAGCAGAGCTGGAGGAGAGACAGTGTGCAGCTCCAGGGAATAAATGGGAGGTGTGAGGCTTTTGGTGCACTATGAAGTCACAGAAGATTTTTTGCTGAATTTGGACTTGAAGCTACATCGGGTCCTGACTCTACCTCTAGTAGTGCTGTGATGATCTGTGTGGTAGACTAAGAGAACTCAGTTACAGTATGAGTTCCACGGAGCCTTTTCATTTCCAGATATATTGAGCCAAAAGATAATGGAATGCTTCCTGAAAATTATCAAATTGTCTTGCTATGAGTTGCAATTTTTTTTTAAAAAAAATTCAATCTTTGAATTAGCTTGTAAAAAGCTTTCAAGGCATTTTCAAAGCTGTTTCTATTTTTCTCCTAGCCCACAATGTCAGTAGCTGTTAAACAGACAGGCTGTTTATTATAACTGGCCCACAGATGAAAATATCAGAAGTTAAGTGATGAGCTCAAGGTCATAGACAGAGCAGGAGGCAGTGTGGATCCAGAATGCAGACTCTCTCTCAATTTGCCTATTGCTTTTTTAAAATTTATACTTTTCATATCCACTGACTTTTAGGTCTCTTTGTAAGGCAGTGTTAGGTAAAATAGTGTATTAAAAAGTTGTATAAGTTGTAGATACAAGATAGTGTGAAAATAATTAAAATATTGTGAGGTTTGGATAGACGGTTAAGGCAATCTTTCTGTGTGTATTCTGTAAGTGTATGTAAACCCAGGTGTTTGTATATAAAATATGTGAGACTTAGAGGATTATAGGAAGTGTGTGTGCATGTAGATGTGCAAGTGGGTATACATATGTGTGTAGGTGTCCAGATGGGTACATGCATGTGTGTGTGTGCATATAGGTACAGGTGGGTATGTGTGTGTATAGGTGTGTGTGTGTGTAGGTGTTCAGATGAGTATGTGTGTGAGCATGTGTATGTAGATGTGTAGGTGGGTACGTGTGAAAATGAGTATGTATGTGTTAGAAGGAATGTGGGTACCAAAGACAATCCTGGGTGCTATTCTTCAGGAGCCACCCACTTTGTTTCTAAGATAGAATTTCTCACCGAACTTGACCCTTGCCATTTAGTCTAGGTTGGCTGACTGGCAAGCCCCGGGATCCACTTGTCTCTGTCTCCTGGGCATGATAGAATGACTGGCTTTTTATGTGTGGCGTTATTAAGCACAAGTCCTAGATTATGGGAAATTTTAAAGAGATATAAGACTTGCTTTTGAGTGGAAAAAATAAGACTCTAATATTTTTCTACTATGCTCCACATTAATCTTAAGAATTCAACACCATTGAAAGCTGGGAGGATCACATAAATTTTTCAACAGAGTATGCTACATCTAATAAATTAAGCAAGCCAGAACACCAGAGAGATTGTACAAAAAATGGTTAAAGAACACCTCAGTATACCAAAAGAACATTCTGGATTTCTATAGGATGCGATGAGCATTCTTACTGTAGCACACTGCCCATTTGTCTTCCTCCTACCTAAACAGCAAAAGGGCTTCAAATCATCTCCATCTTGTCCTTTGCTCTCCGTGGCTCCCCTGCTGGCAAACCCTTCTCTTATCCTTAGTCACGTCTCAGAACATCAACCCGAGTCTCCTCTGCTTCCCCTGCTGCTCTCTTTATCTCACAGTGCCTTGCCATGGACCCAGGAAATAGTGACCAATGCCCTCTTACTGTCCGTCACGGCTCCTCCATCTCTTTTTTCTCAGATACCCTGAACATCTTGAAGCTTATAAGCTAGAGGGTGCTATTTTATTCTTTCCGCTGGCATCCCTTTCTGATTCTCCAGTCAAATGGCTCATGGAAACTGATGATCTGCATCGCTATTCCTAAAATCATTTTTGTTAACAGCGACTTTGTATCTGGGCTACTGCATGACCTGTCCTTTCAGACGCTTGGCTCACTTAGAACAATGTCTTCAGTACATCAGCTTCAGCCACACACTCTTGAAGCTGAATTCCAGACTCTGTCACTACTGTTGGCATAACCGTCTCCAAATCTCAAGTTCAAATATGATGACAGGAGCTGGAGGGGAAGGTCAGTTGACACAGTGTTTGACAAAGACTTTACTCCAAGACCTTAGGTTCAATCTCTTGCACTACATAAAACTCAGTGTTGTGGCACACACCTGTCATCCTAGAACTTGTGAGGTAGAGGCAAGAGAATCAAACGTTGAAGGATTGAAGACATTGTTCTAAGCCACTCAAGTGTCTGAAAAGGACAGGTCACACATACAATCCACAACAACGTAGAGAGCTTGAGGCTAGCCTGGACTACACGAGACTCTGTTTAAAAACAAAGCAAAACAAAAACCAGAATGCTGACCGTGTTTCTCCCGGCATTTCCAAAAGTTCCTTCTTGTAGCTCATTATAAAGGTGTGGCACACATCTCTTCTCATGGATGCCCTTATGTGATAAATCCTATGGACCCGCCTTGCCTTGTACCAACCCAAAACTCCTTCCTTTTCTCTCTCAATTATGCCTGCATGGCAAAACCACCTCTCTCCTCTCGCATCTGGGTAGGGTGTAGCCAGAAGGAATAAAGAAATAGCTGTCACCTTGCTGTACAGACTCACTTTAAATTTACAGCCCCAGACCTCACACAGGCCCTCAACGCTGCCTAGTCAATTTCTCCTTCTCTTTAGTCAATTTACTTTCCCACTCTCTGAGAAAATGATTTCACACCTCCTGTCCCTTCAGACCTATCCTTCTCTATTCACTCATAGCTGATGATCTATCTCATTTCCTATCTCACTGAGAAGCAAGAGCAATCAGAAGAGAGAAAGCACCTTCGAACACCGAATGCATCACTCCGTCAGTGCCCCTATCTCCTGCCTCTGCTCCATGCTAACTCCTGCTGACCACTGTGGCCTCCTCTCCGCCTGCAATCACTCAGAGAGTGGCTTTCCTAGTCTCTGCTCAGCCCGTCGTCAGGCAGACATGGAGGAGCACTCGTGTATTTAGGGAGGGGGGGGGGCAGAAGAGCAACTGTCAATTGAAAGACTAGAAGACTTGAGCTTGGCTCTGCCTTGCATTCCCATTTCTCTTCAGGCTTTACCCACGTGAGGAAAGCCCACTTCCCATTCCTTTCCTTAAAGTCACAAGGAACAAACTCCTGGAGAAGAGTGTCTATAACTGTTTAGTAGCGTGGGAGATTTAGAAAGGAATGTCCCTACTATCCTGAAAAATATTATCGGTTGTATAATACTTAGGAGAAATAGGCCCACCTATTCAGTAAGCAGCAAATCGCATTTTGATCTTCCAATGCCTGTTTCCTATTTCTCAGAAACTTGGCACTTGGGCATATGCCCAAAGGCTGGTTTTGCTCAGTTTTTTCAAACACCGACATATCCTGTTTTTCCCTGTCTCTAAGTCTATCTTTAGAAATGCTCTGCCATTAAAGCCAACCAAATAAATGCAATCTCATTCATTGTTAGCTTGCTCATACCTTCTACCTATTAGACAAAAATTGGCCTAAGGATGCCACTGTACTTTCCCCCTATATTATAAACAGCAATATGATCTAGTAGTAGACTAGTTAAAAACCAAGCTAGGGGTACACTTTAGTAACAAATAGTTGTGCCTCAGCCCTTCACAACAGCAGAGTGTTATGTATGGGCCATGTTCAATCCAGGCAAAGGCCTAGACAACCAATCAAGCTGTTTCAATCCACCAGTCCTGCACAAAGTAGGGCTCTCCAGACCTCTTCAGCTTCAGAAAACCCAATTTGAGAGCCACTCTCTGCTCAATTAAATTCTGCTAAGTTTAATTTGCCTCAAGTTTTCAATTGAACTGCCTCTTTCGGCTTTCAATATACCAGTGAAACTGTTCTATCAGGGGAAGGGCCAGTTGCGGATGCCAAGTTCAATGGTCAATTCTCAGCACGTGAATCTCTCACTTTCCACTTCATTTGCCACAACTGATTACCCCAGCTTCCTTAAGATGAAATACTTCCTACCCCACTCTACCCTCCCAGAATTCCAGAACTTTCTTAGGCACTTTTGAGATTAATTCCTTTATATTTCTCTGGTGAGCTCATGTCCTGCCCTTTCATTATTTCTTTATTTTCCTACCCTTAAGTCAACATTCAGTAGAGTGTGCTCTTAATGTCCCTCCAACCCATTGTCTCATCAGAACACAAACCACCACAAGCACCCCTTGGTGTTAGTCATGACCTTTTGTTTGTATTTTAAGGAACTCCTCTTTATTCTTACTGTTATAAGGCAAGACTCTCTCCATTGAAATTTGGCTTTTTAAAAAATTTAAATATTAAAAAAATTAAGGTACAACTGCATTACTTCCTCTGTATTCTACTCTCCCTCCAAGTCTTTTCATATCCACTCTTGGCTTTCTCTTGAAATCATGGCTTCTTATTCTTTTGTTGTTGCTACACACACATTCACAGTTGTTTTAGGGTGTGTGTAATAGATAAATATATAAATGTAACTCGCTCTGTCCATTTACTGTTATCTGGTTACTTTTGCATAGATAATTTCAGGACTGACTACTTGGTACTGAATGACCTACTGGTGGGCTCATCCCTAGGGAAGACTAATTTTTCCACTCAGCATTCCTTAGTTGCCTGTGGGGTTGGGGTTTTTTGTTGATTTTTTTTGTCTAGGGTTGGAACTCAGTCAGACTCCCCCCATACACACATACACATGTCAGCATGTCTATTGATCTATTGTTGTTCTTACTCAGCTGTTGTTTAGACATCTATCTGTTCTCTGATGATGGTGGATGTGCAGCTCTTTCCACACCCAGTGAACTTCAGGCCGGAGAAAGAGGATCTAGCTCTATTTCACGCTGCCCTGCTGCTTCCATCCATATAGGTAACAAACTTTTCTTTGGAAATCTTCCTTTTGACCTCATTACTTTCATTATTTCCCATCATCCTCCAGGTCTGGTACCCAGCTCACAGGTGCCGACCTCCACCTTTGGTTTTACTGCTATTTTTACAATGTGCCCACAGAGGGGCCCTTGCTCACACTGTCACATCCTCCTAGACTTTCCTACAGTTGGTCTCATTTCACTGTCATCCTTCAGAGACATCATAAGTCAAAAGCCTCTGGAGTTAGCATCCACTGTTGTTTTCCCCATGCCTTGTTCCCAGAATGGTTCTAACAGAGCACACATATTATCTTATTTACCTGTGTATTGTCTATCTCCCCAGCTAGAATATAAATAAGATCTGTCAGGACACTGATTATGCCTGTTTGATTTCTGAACACAATACCCAATCATGATAAGCCTTCCTGTGTTTGTTGGACCACTCAAAGGGTGACTGAATCCTAGCCGAAGTCAGCTTTCCTATAGTTGGCTCTGCCTTGCCTGGCTCTCATGAACTATGGCTCTTGGTTTCCAGCCCCCACTGCTAGCATGCTCCATCTCTGGTCCATGATGCCATATTCTCTCAGTTCTCTCTGATTCTTTAACTCTTTATCTCTCACCAAATGTAGAAACTTCTCTAGGATCATTTCTACAATGTGTATATATAAAAATATTTTTAAGGTTTTAAATCCAAATTCTTTGGATAAAAACATAGTCTAAAGAATAAGGGGTGTGTGTGTGTGTGTGTGTGTGTGTTTGCAAGGATGCTTATCCTTAATTAGAGTAGCAAAATAATTTGAAATAGTGTAAACATTTATTAGCTGGTGGGAACATGAATTTCATAGACAATCAACGAAGAATGATCAGATATGTATCTCAACATGGAAACATATTTATATGTTAAGAGAAGTAAAATATCAGGTTATAGGATAGTGTAGTGGTTTGAATAAGAACGACCCCTACAGACTCACATATTTGAATGTTTAGTCACCAGGGAGTGGCAGTATTTGAGAAGGATTAGGAGGTGTGGAAGTATATCACTAGGGGTGGGCTTTGAGGTTTCCAAAGGCTGTAACAAGCCCAATCTCTCTGCCTGGTGATCAAAGTACAGCGATCAGCTGCTTCTTTAGACTATGCCCACCTGCAGCCCTGCTCCCCACCTTGATGATGGTGGACTAAGCCTCTGAAACTGTAATCAAGCCCACAACTAAATGCTTTCTTTGATAAGTATTGCCTTGGTCTTGGTGTCTTTTCACAGCAATAGAACAGTGATCAAGACAGATAGGAAGTATCCTATTTTGTTGACTATGATGTGATTAATGAACATCACGTTGGGCATAGAAACAGAGCTTTATAAATATATCTGTTCTTTAGACTTTATAAATTTATCTTATTTATAAATGTATCTTACTTCTTTAGAAAGAAGTAAGGATTCTGGATAAGATTTTGTAAGTTCAGAAATAAGAAGGTGCTCCAGAAAAGACTGATATAGATTGACATACCTCCCAAAGTTCACATAGACAAAAAAATTTCATATGTATGTGAAGCTAGAAAATATTTTCAGTAAATATGACATGATTATATAAATATATGATTAAAGTTGATAAGAAAAGCACCAAGGGTTGTGAAATCTCATTTTAAGGTGTGTTGCATTTGTTTGTGCTATGGAACATTTGCTTTAATGATGCAAAGATGTGTTACATTCTTTTATATTGCATTTGTTTAACTCTGTGAAGCTGTGGTACTGTGCTTGTCTAAAACACCTGATTGGTCTAATGAAGAGCTGTGGGAGATTGTGTTGTTTCATTGTAAATAATTGTTCCACCCACTGAAAAGTGCTGATTGTCCAAAGGCAGGCAGGAAGTGTGGGTGGGGCTGCCAGACTAAGAAAAACTCTGAGAACAGGAAGCACAGAGCAGAAAGCCAGAGAGAAGCCGGAAGAAGCAGAGTTCAACTATGCTGCTCTAAGAAAAGGTACCAAGCCACATGGCTGAACAGGATAAGAGTCATGGGTTAGATGAAGGGTAGAGAGCTAGCAGGTTATATACCTGGGCCTTAGGCCAAACAGCCTAAAACTATTGTATGCATCTGTGTGTCTCGGTGGGACTGTGGGACTGCGGGACTGCAGGTCTGTGGGTCCTAAACCTTGAGGTTAGGCCCGAAAGTCCAGCCAGAAACCTCCTACAACAAAGAGCTGGTAGCCAGTAGCAATTCAAGAGAGAAAATAGGTGGGGCTGGCAGGCAGAAAGAATAAATGGATGTAGTGGATTTATGATGTTACATTGTAAATAATTGTCCCGCCTATGAGTTTCATAAAAAGCGCTGATTGGCCAAAGGCAGACAGGAAGTGTGGGTGGGGCTACCCGACTAAGAAAACTCTGGGAACAGGAAGAACAGAGCAGAAATGCCACAGAGACTCCAGAGTTGTCAGACAAGCCAGAAGAAACAGAGAACAACTATGCTGCTCCCAGAAAAGGTACCGAGCGCCATGACTGAATAGGATAAGAATCATGGGTTAATTTAAGGGTAAGGAGTTAGCAGTTAAATGCCTGGGCCTTAGGCCAATCAGCCTAAAATTGATGTAAGCATCTGTGTGTCTCTGTGGGTCTGCAGGTCCATGGGTCCAAACCTTGAGGGTAGGCCGGAAAGTCAGGGCCAGAAATCTCTTACTACAGGAGGAGAAATCTGAGATGAAAAGATCAAGACAAAAAGGAGGGGAACTTGAGATGCCAGCCACACAGCCACACAGCACAATACTGAGTAAGAAGAAAAGAAAGGTCTACAAAAATATAGAGGCAAAAGATAGATGGAATTATTTAAGTTAAGAAAAGCTGGCTAGAAATAAGCCAAGCTAAGGCTTGGCATTCATAAGTGAGAGTAAGCGTCCACATATGTATTTAGCTTGGTGGTGCCTCCCCTCCAAAAAAAGAGCAAAGAGGCCCCCCCACAAAAGCTCCAAAACCATCCAAACAAAAACCAACACAACCAAGCCTAACGCATGGAATGGTTAGCGAGTGGTAAAGAGACAAAACTGGCAGAAGTCAGCAGTGAGTGTTCTCGATCACTGGGGCTCACACCACAGCCAAATCCTCAGTGAATTGTTATTGTATTAGGAAATGATGAGACTGTGTAACTACTGATGCTCGCTAGTGTGCAAGTGTGAGCAACCTAATCTATGCTCGTGTACCTAGATTACCCTTGATAGGCTGTAACAGTTCCAACAGGGGCAAACCATTTCTGCGTGATAAACTTCTGTGTTGAGAGCGCTCAGCTCTGTGATGGACAGAGTTCTCAGTGAGTCTCCGCCCCGTGCATACACCGGTGCACTGATGGGCAAACTTATGGCCATTCTAAAGGAACATTTTTTTGGTGTTATGTCTTTCCAGTTTACAAAGCTATTTCATAATTATCAGCACTGTATACATTTGATTATAGCTTTTAAACACAGTGCAGTGTATATTATAGGTAGGGTGGCACCCATAATCCCAATACTAAGGTAAACTGAGGCAGAAGAAAAATAATTTGAGGACAATTTGAAACTACACAGAGAGAAGCTGTCTTAATCAGACATAACATTTAAAAACAAAGGTTTAATTATTCGGATGCTGTTTCGCTTGTAACATATTTCTGTTCTTTATCAATGTAATCTACTTACATCATGTTTCAGTGCAACTTACAAGAAAAATAACATGCCAGAGAAAATTGTTTTGTAAATGTAAAAATGTAAATCAAATAAAATTCCATTGCCAGTCATAGTGAGGCCATCTCTAACATTGATTGCTGGGACAAAGTACCATCAAAGCAGCCACTGCCTTATTATGCAGCCTGTAAAATGAACTTTAAAAAAACTCCAAAAGGTCAATGTTTTTCTTTTTTTTTCTCTCTTTCCAATCAGGCTATGTTCAAAAAGGGCATTAGGATGAAAAACTATTAAAATTATGCTCCTTACTATGGAGCCGAAAACTGTTTACAGCACATAATTCTAAAAGTGTGAGTCTTACTTCAGCTTTAACGTTGGAATGATTTTATTAAATGCAGGCATGGATATTCTGCAATTTGGTAAAAGAAGAGAGGCAGGAGGGTCTCAGAGGGAAGGAATGGACACCCAGGGAGTGTGGCCTAAGGAACCTACTGTTGTCAGACCAAGCAACCACCTTTGAAATCTGAGGTGGAGTTCAGAGGTTAAGTGCTTCCCTCGTATGCCAGAGGTTCTAGGTTCAATCCCCAGAACCAGAGGGAAAACAGACAAAACACATATGAGAAGCCTGAGGATACACTTTCCAGTGACCTCCATTTCCTCAAATGCTTAACTGTCAACTCATTCAGTAATACCGACAATCCTGAGCAGGGGGTTGGAAAACAGCTGACTAGTCTGAAGAAGAAAAACAATGGAGTCCAAATTTCTTAACAGGGCCATCAGAAAACCCTTGGCTTCCTGTTTGGCTTCTCTCCAGCAACTCTCGGCCACACCCACAGCCCATAAATCCAACATTTTAGCTTCTTTGGTTGACTATCTTCTTCAAGTGTCTGTATAGCATCCTTGGCCTGGTCCCTGGTTCTCATCCCCCATTGCCTGAAGTGGCATATCTTAACAAGAATGACTTAGATCCTTTATTCCTCAGACCTAGGCTCCCTGCTCTGATTTACAAACCAGGTTCTCTGTGTTGACTCTCACCTTAGAAATTATATTCCAGTGTGTTACTCACCTCTTTGCAGCCCCATTATAGGATGTTCAGATAGTATAGGCCACAGCATTCAACTTCCTTTCTTTAATGGTGGGATTTACATTAGACACCCCCCCAACTAATATGCTGAAACTTAGTATGATAGTAGTGAATGGGACTTATAGGAATTGACAAAGATGAGCCATCCAGAATAAGACAGGCAATGTATAAAGACTGCTCTCACCAAGACTGAAACAGTAGAGCCTGACCTCTTAGATGCAGATGACACCAGGCTTTCACTGGGCACTCAGTTTTCCAGATCCTTGATCTTGGGCTTTCTCAATGAGACCTGTAAGGTATCTCGTGTCTGTTCTTCCATAACTTATCTAGGTTTGAGTATTTTGTGATAGCAGCATGAGCCATGAAGATAGTGGGACCCATCTGAGTGACAAAGGGCTAATTGCTAAGTAGTTCCAGAGCAGCTAAGCCTTCATGGGAGGCCTGGATAACACTTGCTTATGAGATATAGGGACATTGGAAAATATCAACCCTAAACTTGGCTAATTTCAAAACTTCGCTGTAGAGTTTGTGGAAGAAGCCAAATCTTCAGAAAAAAAATTAGCTGTGAGGAAATTCCAACCAGGCAATCACTCTTTCTTGACCCTGGGGGGTTATCTCCACAGCCTGTTTTCTTAGGAGGCCTCTCTTCTCACTTGCCTTTCTGATAGGTAATACCGGAAAGCCACAAATGGGATTTCAGGGGAGGGGGACTTGGGTTTTTCTCTGGGGTCAAGGCAAGAAGATTCTCCTGGGGTGAAACATTCATGGTTGGTTTCTCATTATCTTCCTTATTCATGTGTCTTGACACCACATCCATTTGGTGCCCTGTGGCTATGTGTTAGCAGCAGCAGCTGGGATTCACACCCTGCAGTAAAAGCTTGGGCAGCTTCCCTCACACTCCCCACTGTTTGAGTTAAATCTTTTTGGTTGGTGGGAATTATTGAGAGACCCGCTCAAAGCTCTAGATAGTCAGATGGAGACACCCACATTATAGTGAAGACAGAGACTCGACTCTACTGATGGATCTGTGGGAGGAGACTCAGGAAGGTACTCTCAAACAGGATTTATTCAAGGCCTTAGGCAACTTTTTTTTTTCTTTTGTCTCTATCACAACCTGGAGAGTAATGTCTTGAACTTTGTATTTCCTTCAAAGATAGATTAGAAGCAGACCCTCTTAAGAGTAGCCTGGGAAAGGGCAGATTATTAAGCATGAAAACATACCCAGCCTGACCAAGGCCCTTCCCTGGCTGCTAACACAGAGCAAGCTGCAAGCAACCGTGCATTCAGCTCCTGGGCATCATCCTAGGGTATCCCTAGAGTTATCCACCACATTGCCAGAGTTGGGTGTCAGAGTTCAGACAACTTTGTAGCTATTTATAAACTTTTATCATGTGAAACTTATTGGACAAAGATGACCCACACTCAAGGAGACCCTATTCACAGTGACACCCAAAGGCTGCTGGGTAGTCACAGGACTCTGCCTGTCCAGTGACACTATCGTTAATCAGAACCATCTAGTGGAGGGATAACCCTCTAGGGTAATCTCCCCCCCCCCCCCCGTTCTCTCTCCCCCTCCCTCTTATACCTCATTATCTGTCTTTCCTTGTCTCTCCACTCCCTCACAGGATCAGACAATTGAAATTTAGCCTGGCCTTTTGGGGGATTATTTGTTCTTTTCTATAGGGTTCCAAGACTAATTCTCAGCTCCAGGCCAAATCCTTGCTCTTAGCAACCACTGGAGGCTTGTTAACTGGCGTCTTGGTCCCTGGACCACTTCCAGGCTTCTGAACATGCCTATCTCCCTAGACCCCGATAGCCCAAATCCCTTTCCAGCTCTTCCCCGCCTCTTCTCTCTCTCTGGCCATGATTGAACACCAGCTGCTAGCTTCCGGGCCACCCACCATAGCATAGCAGCTCATTTTCCTAGGTTTATCATCCTTTCTAATCTACTTTCTTTCAGTTATTCCCCCAACCCCTCACATCCCTTCCAGGAACTTACTACCTTGGTGTGTTTGATTCCCATTTCTTCCTTTGCTATCTAGTTTCCCAGTCATTGATGACACCAGCATTTATTAACATGACAAGGCTCGTAATGCCAACTGTTTGCTTATACTAAAACAAAATCGCTTTTGTTTTTAATAGATGCAGAACTAGGAAAGGTAGGTAGAAATTTTTCATTGCCATATATTTTTTTAAATACTTATCTTGGACTATTTTAACCTTTCCTGGGGTGACTTGCCTTGGGTCATTGGATTTAGAAGTTTAGGAATGGTAATATTAAAAGTCTGTTTTCCTTTATGCAGCAAGAACTTGATTAATGATTAGGCTCAGGATCACAAGTTTCCATATAATGTTTCCATTCCCCAGTAAATGGGAGAAAACCTACAGCGACCATTTTCACTCACACATACCTGTCTCCTGTATCTGATTTTCATCCCACCTCCAGCTTTGAGTTTTTGATTTACTGTTCTGCCTGCTTTTTGCCCTTTTTGACAGACATGAAGGTTGAGGGGCCATTGTCTCGTATATTTCCTGTGTAGCCAAATGGACACCAGAAATAGAGACACATGTTTGAAACCTCACATTCTTTCAGTATAAGACATGCAGTAGGATCTGTAACATAATAGAACTGAGACGCTAGTGGTGCTATAATTCTACTGAGAGACTAGTTAGAAAGATAGTTGGGACAGTTTCGTCCATACGAGAGGAAGAGAACAGGGGATAAAAATGTCCAAAGAATCCTCAGCAGGCTTTGTCCCCGGCATCAACAAGAGCGGTTTCTGTCACCATTGTCTACCGTAAGATGTACACAATGAGAAAGGCCATTTGTCTGGCTCAAGATTCCAAGGAGCCTTTCACAGCTAATGTGAGTTCAGGAGTTGGGCACTGACTTCTTCCTACTATAAACACATGTCCCCATTAAGGTACAAGGTTAATGAGGAAAGTTTCTGGGCATCATGGTTAACATAGTTTTTTTTGTTTTGTTTTGTTTTGTTTTGTTTTAATAAGAGAAGGCATCATTTTGTGGCTGGACTGTGTATCAGAAACTTTTCATCAGACCCCTGTAGAGGCCTATAGGCAATACCTTACCAGCAAGAGATGGCTTCCCTGTGTACCAGCTCTAATGACCAGTGGAAGCAGACAGTATGGACCAAACCTGAATGAAATTCAAAAATGAAAATCTATTTGTTGAAGTCCCTACTAGATGACATCAGTATCTGTAAAAATGATAACAGGGCATCTGGCAGCCTCCTTTAATCAGGGAACATGATTGGTTGGGACACAGGGTGTCACATTACAGCTGTGAAAAATACTCTTCTAGAAACAGTGTTGTTGGGAGGTACAAGGAGAGCTTGGATAGGGTGGCCTTCAGGGAGTTTCTTTGGTGCTTTATACGGTCTCACTATTGGTTTATTGTGTCTGTGTAACTCTGTCTCCCTCTGTGTGTCTGTGTCTGTCTCTGTCTCTCTCTTATGTGTGTGTGTGTGTGTGTGTGTGTGTGTGTGTGTGTGTGTATGTGTGTGTATGTGTGTGTGGACATATGTGTGTGTATGTGTGTATGTATGTGTATGTGTGTATGTGTGTATGTATGTGTATGTGTGTGTATGTGTGTGTATGTGTGTGTATGTGTGTGTGTATGTGTGTGTGTGGACATGTGTGTGTGTGTGTGGACATGTGTGTGTGTGTGCATGTGTGTGTGGACATGTGTGTGCTTGGGAAGGTCAGAAGTTGATGTTGGGTGTCTTCTTCAATTTCCTTCCACCTTATTTTCTAAGAGAGGGTCTCACTGAACCCACAGCTCACTACTTTGGCTAGAGTACCCGGTGAACTCTGTGGAGCTGCGTTTCTGTACCTTATCAGTCCTGGGATTACAGTCGCACACTGTTATGCCATCTTTATATCAGTGCTGTGCTGGGGACGCAAACCTAGGTTCTTATTCTTACAGACCAAGCACTCCACCCGCTGAGTCAACTCCCCAGGCTCACCTGTTTTTTTTTTTTTTTTTTTTGGTTTTTTTTCTTTTAATATACTGTTTATAAGAAAGCTTCCTTTTTGAAGATGGTAAAGGTGGTATTATAAAGATAAGAGGGGAAAATTGGAAACCAAACATGGTTCAGTGATGTCTGTCCTAGGGAAACTCAAGAGGTAAAGGTCTGGTACAGATTTAAAGTGCACATTTTAGTTAGGAAAGTAACACATACTGATTGCCAAAAATAATGACATTACACACACAATTACACACGAGAGAGAGAGAGAGAGAGAGAGAGAGAGAGAGAGAGAGAGAGAGAGAGAGAGAGAGAAAGTAATGCATCTACATCTGCTTTACTTCAAAAAATAAAAATACCACTTTCATTTTAGATTTTCCTGTTTCCCTTCTAAGAATTATTTTCCTAAGGATACATTTTTTTTGCCTAGTTGAAATATTATTTCTAGAAAGTATATGCAACTTATTAATCTGTTTAAAAACACATATTATTAAATATCCCTTATATCTTTTTATAGCCATATAAAATTCTTCAATCAAATAACCATTTATTCATTTATTCCAGGATGGCAGTCTCTTGAACATGTAATTTATTTCCTGTGTTGGAAGATAAACTCCTTAATGTACAAACCTTTATCCAAAATTCAAATTATTTTCCTTAGGCTGGATTCCTGAAAGTATATAAAATGAACCAAAAGATTGTGACACTTTTCAGATTCTTGATGTATTTTGACAAATTGCTTTTGCAAAAGGCAGTACCAATTTGCACTCCCACCCGCAGAGGATTGAGTAAGACAATTTTCAAAGTCCTTGCTAATTGGATAAGTTAGAAATAGCATTCAATTTTGGCTTTACTTTGTATTATTTTCTTTCCACTAAACTTGAAAGACTTCTCATCTTATCAGCGAGTTGGAAAACAAGATCTTTTAAAAAGCAAATCATGTGCAAATTGAGAATCTTGTTAGGGCATCCTACTACTTTGCAAAGGTTGGTGCTAGCTGCAACATATGATAGAAGTTGTCTGAACAAAAATGTGAACTATTAAATAAACCTTACCAAGAGAACATATTAGCTAGCATATGTGTTCATGGTATCAAATGCCATTTGGTAGAGAGCTGAGAGCATGTGCTCATGGATCCTACTAGACTCTGGCCTGGGAAAGGCACAAGAATGTGGTATTTTGAGAAAGCATTTCTATGGGAAGATATGAGGAGCTAGGAAAAGCGACTGTGGAGGTATATACAGTGATGTAAGTGTGGGGTCCTGCAGGATTTCTCTGGATTGGGCACTGTGGTTCTGCTCTCAGCAGCGAGGGTGTTCACATGCTCAGCCATTGTTCAGGCCATTAGGGAGACAAAGTGTCCATTTCCTCACTGGAAGCACATGAAAGGCTGGGTAGGAAAGGCATGAAAAGGGGAAAGAAGGCTTTCACCTGGAGTCTGCTCAGAGCCAGCTGAGAAGCAAGAATTCCAGACAATTAACAAAATTTACTGTGAAGGTTGCCTTCATAGAGACAATAATCTCTTTTAATTAAAAAAAAGTTACTTTTAAAATTTTGCATATATGGGTAATTTGCTTGTATGTATGTATGTGTACCACTTGTGTGCTTGGTGCTTACAGAGGCCAGAAGAGAGTGTCAGGTCCTCTGGACCGACAGCTGTGAGGTTGCCATGTGGGTGCTGGAATTGAACTTGGGTCCTCTTCCAGTGCTCAATAGTTCTTTGTGTCAAATAGGAATGTTAAAATAGCAAGTCACATGTTCTTCCTCCTCTCAAGCTACACAATTCCACCTCTCTCTATATAAAAACAAAACAAAACAAAACCACACCCCCCCCCACCCACACATCTCAATTGCTTCCTGCATAAATCTTGCGACCCATGTGACATTATCAGATTGCAATCCTGTCCATGGTACCTTCAGAGCCACTCTATGATCTTACTTACCAACAAGAGAAAAAGAGCTACATGTACGTGGGGGGGGGGGGGCTCCCAAGAACACCCTTGAACTATATAAATAGAAGTCCTATGTATTACTACAGTGGTCACATTTGGAAAACCCAAATTCACACCTTCTGAGCATACTGTCCTTCCCCAGAGCCTGTCTCTTAACTCTGTACTTAGATTTATGTTAAAATATTACCCTCCCTCTAACTCTGCTTCATATTGGCTTTCCCTGAGGTTCTCTTCTGTGGAAAAATCAAGAATTTCAGCTTCACTTGAATAGAGGTCTTTGCAGAGAATTCTTCTGGCTGCTGCAGGCCAGGGTATGACACTGGCTTCTCTACCCACTGTCATAAACACAAGCACTCTGCCTACGGGTAGCTCTCTGTCAAAGCAGGTGGTGCCTCATTCAAGTGCACACACATTCTTGAGAGCAGCTGTGCAGATAAATAACTGAGGCATTCCGGGTATCAGGTGGAGCATCCACCTTTCCCCAGGGATCCTGTGATCACCTACACATCTGTGGGCATTAAACACAGTTTCTCAGTCTCCTGCTTTCACTCCCTGATGCAGGAGTCACAGCTCGGTATCTGTTTCCCTGGATATACAGTGGTTGCTATGGAGGAGGATACAGCTTTGCCACAAAGCTTGACCAAAACAACAACCTCAGCTCTGCATTGTCCCAAGGCTTAGGATGTTCCCTTCCATGGTTATATCAAGCTCCCTCTGTCTTAGGTGCTTGCCTCCCTAACATGCTTATAGCACTGACTAAGCTTGGAATGTGCATGGAAAAATTATTATTTTATATAATTAAAATGGCAAAGGCACTTCCTTTTCTTTTATGCCCCACCCTTCCCTTTCCTCTCCTTGCTTCCTGGGATATCCTTATCCCTTTCCTGAACAGTTCTGAAAGCCTTGGGGGAGGGTAGCCTGCCTGAGGAGGAAGTGAGGATGTGAGTCAGCAACAGGATGCAGAGTGCCTCCTGGGATAATGAGTAGACAGGCAGACATTTTAAGATAATGGGAGTTAGGTTTCTCAGTGTCAGAGAAAGTAAGTACAAATGTGAAAAGAGAAAAATATTAGGTAGATAGATACATAATTGGAGAGATAGCTGATAGATCTCATTAGATAGACCCCCCAGAGTTACAGGTGTGAGTCATGCATTCAGGCCCGACACCAACATCCAGCTCTCTTAGAAAAGACTCAGTTGGGCAGACATTCCCCAGGATCTTAGGAGATTTTGGAAAGACACTTAGAGGCAGAACCACCAGGAATGAGACCTTGAGTCTATATCTGCTTTTCTGTGCCCTACAGAGATCCTGGCTTACATGAGACATTCCCATTTGGGGTCACACAGCCTCAAGGAAAAGAACAGAATTAGCCCAAAAGCCACTAAGAGTGAGGCACTTTTGCCCCAAGAGCTATTTCCACAGCAAGCCATACTGGGGCTCTGTTTCTCTGGCTTCAGTGTCCCCCTACACTCCTGAGATGGATCTGTCTGTCTATCTATCTATCTATCTATCTATCTGTCTGTCTGTCTGTCTGTCTGTCTGTCTGTCTCTGTCTGTCTGTCTGTCTGTCTGTCTACCTATCTACCTACCTACCTACATACCTACCTACACACATACATACATGCATTTATTCTCTAGCTCTATATATAAACAGTCTGGGAACAGTAACACCCCAATAGCAAGAGGGGTATTCATGTCTTGGTAACTATATGCTGCTATCATTCAAAATAAACTACCAGGAAATCCTAGAGTTGAGACAGAGAAAATATAAATAATTCTGAAGTAATTCCTTGTGTCAGAAAGTAAAGATATATCATAAACGAATTAAAAGCCCCTAACTGAAACAGGTGGCCATGAATCCATGGTGTTATCAATACACAAGGGAACAAATGGAAAGTTTGGAAGAAATAGACAATTCATCAAGTTTCAAGATTCTTCCCTAAGAATACTTAAAAATTGCAAAAATATTAATAAGGCAACTATGGCAGAGAAGCTGGCAGTCACCAGGCTAATCAGCTGGTGAATGTGAGCATCAGCAGTGATGGGACAAAATGGTGAGCTGTCTGGCTTGAGTGGTCTCCCTGCCCAAGATGCATAGTTGGAATGTAATTGTGGCAAATTATCAACAGAGAGAACCGTTCTCAACATACCAAGCTTGGAACAGCTGGCAACAGCCTATAGCCAGACAGCATGCGTTTGTTTACACTGTTATTTTGCTCAGTGACATCACTATGACACCAGGTGAGTGCCAAATGAAAATGGGATGACTGTCACATGTCAGCGCTGTTTTCCTCTTTGGATGGCTGTGCTGGGCTGCACGGGAGAAAGCTCTGGTACTCAGAAGTGACAGGCGTAGCTTTGCCCCCACTCTTCAGTGGTTCAGAAAAAATATTCCGTTGTTCTTTTTATCAGTGTTTGTGACAGGTTCATATAAAAACATGCGCACTCCAAACAAATCCCAGTTGTGTGTTCTGCTAGAATCTAAGCTCTTGAAACAAAGGTACGGAGAAAGGCGTGGAGCAGGCAACCCATGAGGAGTTTCTTTGTCCCATGGTAGTAACAAGGACGTGGCTGGAAGCCAACAAGTCTCTTGTCACGTGGGGCTCACATGTGGGCATAAGGAAGAGGTGTGCTGCCTAGAAGTGGACAGTGGGGACAGAGTTTAGCTCATGAGAGGTGGTGAGTGAGAAAGGTGTGCTGTCATCACTCAGCATGTCATCAGATGCCACTGAGAACATGCTCATCCTGACCTACTCTAGGGGCATTCGGGTGTTCCCAGAGTCTTGATGCATGCCAGACAACGCTGGTGCCTTACACTTGATGAGGACAGCCCAGATCGCGTTCACTCATCCTCTGCTGTTTGTGGCCTACTTTCTTAGGGTCTCTCCCTTAGCCCCAATTTTCCTCAACCCCTGGCCGAGGGCCTCTAAGATGCGAGAAAGATCGTAAGCCCACTTTGAGTTTTATACTGCTTTTTTTGCCTCAGAAATAGGCTGTAAGTTTCTATTTCTTTATGGGTTTCATTTCAAGCAGTGAGTTGGCATTTTTGTCCTATAACGTAGGCCCTTTCTCCTCACTTACAGTGTGTATCTCTCTACTTATATTACAGAGGGCAGAGGAGCCTGAGGTGGCCACTGGCACCTCCAACTACCAACAGTTTAGTTATTTCCATGCAGGTAGACTGAGACAGAGGCCCAATCCCTGCTGTAAAAAGAGCACACAGACTCCTTCAGACCAATAGAAAGAGGAAGGAAGAATGTGAATACCACGGTGCAACATTCTAATCTGAGGCAAGCCTTTAGAGTCTGGGCTGCCAAGCGAGGGGCCTTCTCTAGCCAAGAAGTCTGGAAACTTGCCAGTAAACCTCATTTTCATCTGGAGATGAACCGTTTTCCCATCTTTAGTTCTTGGTACCCACTGTCAGGTACTAAGCCCCCTGCTTACTAGTGGGGGTTAGCTCGTGTCTCCGCCCTAACATACTGCAGTCTCAACTCAGATTCCCCATCATGTATTGAGCAAAGATCAGCTTTTCAGGGATTGCCTTTCTGGCTGGGATTGTTTCTGCCTAGGTACAGGCGAGCGAGCTGCCTACCATGGTGATTCATGGTGTCAAAACCCCTTAGTCTTGTCATTTCTGAGTGAGGAAATGAGACAGAGGACCTCAGCGGCTGGGCTATAAGCTAGTGATGTCGGAACCAACTCAAGGCAGAGCCAAGGCCAAGGCTCAAAGGCCAGCCTTTTCTCTTCTTCCTTTGTGCCTGCTACAGGCAGTGTGACAGTGGAGGCCAAAACATAAATGTTTAGAAAGACCTAAGACAAGAAACCGGAGTTCCCAACTTACTCGTTTTTATCTGGAACAGAAAAAGAAAGCAGTTACTAACGAGGGGCCATGTATTTTAAGGCAATTGTTTGGACATTGACCTAAAACAGAGTGTGTGTGTGTGTGTGTGTGTGTGTGTGTGTGTGTGTGTGTGTGTGTGTGTGTGTGTGCGTGTGTATGTGTGTGATGGGGCCTGTCCTGGGCAGTTCAGTGTGCTAAGCAGCTTTGCTGTGGGTGCTGACCCTCCAAAACTGCCAAATGCCTCCAGCATGAAATAGTTTGCTCTGAGACTGAAACATTCCACCCTGCTGGGAAGCTGAAGAGCAGGAAGGTAAACTACTCAAACTAGCTTCAGGAATTTCCTGAAACTGACCAGAGTCACTAGGCCCTTCCTGCCGGAGTGAGCAATCAAAGCTGAGAGTCTCTCTCAGATGGAAGGAAGCTGAGCTGCAGAGAAGACTTTGAAGCAGATCAGATGCCTGGAAAGAGCAGAAATTACCTGAGCTGCCTGAAAGGGATTTAAACCAAATGAGGCACCTGGAAAGGACACTCTCCAGCCTGTTGAACTGCCTGTAGGCTATGCAGTGTGCTCCAGGTCCCTAGCTTTGTGAAGTGTCACCAGTGCTAGAGTAGGCTTTGGTAATACAGTTGTCTTTGAGTCATTTCTGCTCCTGTAATTGACCTTCATGGAACTCACTGATTCACCAAGTTGGAGCTTAGCGGCATCCATGTTTTTGGTCCCTTGGATGTTGTCACACAGAACCTCCTGAGCCCAAAGTCACTCTTGGCTGAGAACATTTGTTCAGTGACTTGACTGGAATCGAGCTGCATGGACATCAGTCAACAGGTCACCAGTACTTAGATTGTGGCAGGCAATGTAGCTTAAGTCTTTGTGTCCGGCTCGTGAGAGAGACTGCTCGTCTTCAGAGGTGACCCAACCATTTACTAACTCCATAGCTTCCCTTGGGCTGCTTAGGGCTGTGCCATATTATATGCAAACCTCTGCTAGGTTTGTAGAACCCAGATGTTTAATAATCAAAGAGAGGGCAGGCCATGTAGCTCAGGGTCATGGTGCTTGCCTAGTAAGCGCGAGGTCTTGGGTTGATGGCCAGGGAGAATGAGGGAGCTTTGATGAGTGTGTGCCAGAGTAGGCCACAACATTCGAGATGGCTCAATTACCTCTTGTCTTTGCTCAATTACAGTTTGGTAACTGATTGAGAAATTAGATTTGCCTTCACTTAAAGAGTTTATTCTGAAAAACAGAGCCATGTCAGTTTAGACTAAATGTCACACTAAATGCAAGAGCCAAGGAAAGAACTAAGTCGGATGTCTCAGCTTTGCTTCAAATACAAAAATAGATGAGGATGTGTATGTGTTTGTTTAAAGTGACGAAAGATCAAATTCCCAGAGCCCAGAAGCCTTTGTTCTATGTTGTCTTAAGGCAGTTTACCAGAGATGCTTACATGGGAATGGTTTCTGAGTGCAACTTGCTTTCTCTTTAGCATCTAGAACTGTCTATGCTGCCAGTATTATTTAGGGCCCTGCAACCAGAAAGCAGAAATGTTTCAGTATCACTAAGCCATGCTAATTCCACTATTAGTCACAGGATGCAAATCCTGGGGGATCCTGAAATAATGTTATCAGAGCTCTATTGTCCCTGGGCTTTCTGGAAATAGTTTGTGGGAATGAAAAATTCCCCTGTGACAGCCATAGCATGGCTGATCTCCCAGTGCCTGTAACCTCACATAGTGTGTGTGCATGAAGATGCTCTAGCGGTGGAATTTGACTTGGCAGCTGTTAAGTCTGCTTTCCATGCTTGTGTTATTCCCTCTGCCAGAGGTATGTTTATTGTATTTTTCCCAGCCTGGAAGTGTATGATTACACTGACTTCTCTCCCTCTTGTGACCATCTTTAAAACAGTGGTGGTGATAGTGAACTGCATCTTGGAACACTGAATTTCGCAGTGCAGTTTCACATGTGCTAATCTACATAAACTGTTGCTTTTGCCTCTCAAAGAGCTATCAGCTTAGTAGAGAATTTCTATTTGCCCCTCAAACCCATGCCATCCTTTTGCAGTTTGCTTCTTTAAAAAAGAAGAAGAAGAAGAAGAAGAAGAAAAAACTCAACAAAATATCCTTATATGCTTTTCAGTTCACAATGTTCAATCTTAATTAAACCAAGTTCAGGATGCAAGCGGAAATGACTAGCGGTGAGGGGCCGATTACTAACACTCATTGGCACATTCTTTCTAAATTTAGACAGTGCCCTTAGAGGCTTCCAGATTGAATCACAACCTTATAATTAATATTTCCTGTTCTTCCTCTCTGTGTGAAGTCGTCAGCCCCAGTGGCACTTTTCTATATTTGCAGTATTTATTCTTTCCAGATTGTATGTCACTGTCCATGACCTGAGCCGCTGCCCATGACCTGAGCCGCTGCCCATGACCTGAGCCGCTGCCCATGACCTGAGCCGCTGCCCATGACTTGAGCCGCTGCCCATGACCTGAGCCGCTGCCCATGATCTGGGCCACTGCCCATGACCTGAGCCGCTGCCCATGACCTGAGCCGCTGCCCGTGACCTGAGCCACTGCCCATGATCTGGGCCACTGCCCATGACCTGAGCCACTGCCCATGACCTGAGCCACTGCCCATGACCTGAAAACAGGCACGAGACAACTAAAAAAATAGAATCTAATGATAACCACAGAATTTCAGCTGAATAGCTTAAATTAAAAAAAAAGTCTCAGGTATAAGAGAAAGTTTTATTTTGAGGACGTGCATATAGAGGACAATAATTAGAGCATTTGCCTGGCTAAGCCCTAGGTTCAGTCCCAGGTGTATCAGGAATGAATCTTATTTTCAAACTAAAGCATATTAACGTACATATATCAAATAAAGTTCTATTATAGCAATAGCTGAGTATGTGAACACACATAAGTGAGTAAAGTTGGATAAAAGATTTTTATGGGGCATTTATTTGTTTATTGAGTATTCATTGAGAAAAACTTTTTGATACAGTAAAGTCTGATCTTCCTTTCCCTACCTAGACCCCGAGGCCCCTACCTAACCTACACAACTCCACACTTTTCCTTTAAAAAGCAGACAAAAAACCAACACACACACACATAACACACATACCACATATACCACATATACACATACATCACACACACATACCACGTATACCACATACACACACAAACCACACACACACATAAACTACACATATACATACACCACACCACACACACATATCACACATACAGCACACAGCATACACACAAATACCACATACACCACACAAACCACACACACACCAAACCACATATACCACACAAACCACACACACACCAAATCACATACACCACACAAACCACACACACACCAAACCACATACACCACACAAACCACATATACTACACATACACATCACCACACCACACACCACACACACGGAACACAATGCATATCTCATACACTACACACATACCACACACACCACACATATACATACACCACACCACACCACACACACAACACAACACACACACCACATACCACATATACACACAAACCACACACAAACTATACACATACATATACCACACTACACACACATGACACACACACCACACCACACACACATCACATACCACATACACAAACCATGCAGACACCACTACACACACATACACACACCACACCACATACACCACATAAACCACACATACCACACATATACACCACACATACACAGCACACAATACACACACACCACATACACACACATCCCACAAGAATTCAATTTTGGAATGCTTTCAGTTCACGGTGACATACAAGGAATTCCAAATTATGTTGGGTACCCTATATAAGGAATATATAGGGTCAGAGGGAGGCAAAGTGGTGGGGGGCAAGGATCAAGAAAGTAGGTAGCCATCTAGTCTAACAATAAGCAATGCCATGGTGACCGCAGTAAAAGGGGATTTCAGAGCTGACTTCAGCAGCCTGTTCAGAGCTCAGTGCCCCACCTGCAATTGCAAGTTGAAATGTGTTGAGGTGCTTTGAGAATGATGCTGCGTTAAGTAACGAAAAACCATAGCTAAACATACCTTATACCGTGCCTCACTCGTGGAGAAGTCACTGGAGGTGAGAGAGCCATTTCTTTGCCTAGTATGTCTCAAACTAGCTGTGCCCTGGACCCCAGACTACCCAGTGCTTTTGCTCTCAGGAAATATGTCCACATCTTAGAGAGTTTTGAGTATTTCTATTCCTTTCCTTATGAGGTAAACGCCTCCCAGCTGGTGATGCTTAACTCTGGGAAACTTGGCTGGGGTTGACAAGGAAATAAAGAAGGGGTAGACATAGACACACATATGGAGGATCTGGGGCCCACTTGGAGTATGCTCACTCCAATGAAGTAGCATCCACTGCTGTTCGTAGCCCAGAACCTCAGCCTGTTCTTTTGGTCCAGCATAGGGAGAAGGCCTGGGTAGTGTCAGTAGGTGGTGTTTGGAGGTCAGCCTCAGGCTATTAGCCTCCAGGAGGAGGAGACTGTAGTTGCCTCTTTTGGTAACACTGATCAATCAAACATAAACACTTGTACTCAGACCCCCGAGGAAACCTTGGTCATTCTTCTGAGCTAGACCTGTGTGGACAATGGCCAAGTTCCCATGGGTCTGAAGCCTTGAAGTGTTCACAACACACACTCAGGACTTGACTCACTTAGGGTTTTCTCCACTCCCCAGTCTTGATGTCTCTATGAACCAGCTGCATGAGTCAGAAGTTGCATTTTAATGATATTCCAGGTTACTCGAAGGCCCTGTGGTATTTGAAAATCAGGTGCCCTGAGGTGCTGCTTTGTGTAGCCTATCCCTCCTGAGTTCTCTATTTGTCTTAAATGTGTCCTGGCAAGGGCTCTGAAGTTCTTCCCCATGAATCTCAGCCACATCATTAACATCCGCATGTAGTTGCCAAGCACATCTCCATGGCATCCTTTGAACGACACAGGTACATACTTGTAGGATCCCAGAGACTTTGAGTGACCTTCAGGGTTAAGTTTGGACCTTGCCCTTTCTGGATTGAGCTCCACAGTGCCAAATGCACTTGTCATTTCCCTGCTGCGAGGAAGTGACTCAGTGATCATGGAAACTGTGAGTTTGTCTGGGAAGTTCCCGCAGGAGACCACGGATGGCAGGAATCCAAGGAGCCCAGAACTGGCCTTATTTCCTTTGCACATTTTTCCCCCCTGCACTGGAAGGAAAGTGGCCATCTTGCTAGTTCTCTGCCTCAGTTTTGTTACCATTCTCCCAAGGTCAACCGCAATGACATTCCTTCTAGGAGAGCCTTCTCTTAGCAGTATTGGTTTGCTCCAGGTTAGTTTCCTTGAACTGGGCATGAGCTCCTGTGTGTCCGACAGAAATGGTAGATTTCAGTCTTGGAGAGCATGTGCTGACTGAGATTAAGGAGCAAGAGTCATCCGGGGTGGACATCTTTGATCAGCAGGTAAAAGAATCAGAGGTGGATAGAATAGTTCAAGCTTGTGATACAGACCTGAAAAGCCCCTGTGTTAGTCAGCTTCCTGTTGCTGTGACAGAATGCCTTAAAACCAAAAACCCAAAAAAAAAACCCAAAAAACAAAAAACAAAAAAAAACTTGAAAAAGAGAAAGGTCATTAGGGATCATAGCTTCAGCCTGTGATTGCTTGGTCCTAAAGAATGATAATGGTTGGGAGTGGGTAGCAGATAAGTATTTTACCTCAAGTTTCCAGAAGAGAGAGAAGGAAGAAGGAGAGGGGGGGGGGAGGAGGAGAAGGAGAGAGTGGGAAGGAGACAGAGAGACAGAGAACATGAGGGGAGTGTGAGAGAGTCCTGGGAGCTCAGTGTGCCCAGTGAGCTAAGTGTCTTCTTCCACTGGGCGCCATCTCACCAGTGATCCACCATCTTCCCACAGCATAAGCTGCTGAGGCCAGGCCTTCAAACATGGAGCTTTGTGGGACACCTAAGATCAAAGCCATCATGACCTATGTCAGTACAGCAGGGCATTCTAGAGAGTTCTGGCCATTTGGTATCTGGAACAAAGTGACTGGGACTTTCTAGTTTTGCTTGGCTTTTCAGGTGCAGTAACCCAAAGAGGATGTGACTACTGTCCAGTCAGCTTTCTACATCTGAGGCCAGCCATGGGCGGGGGTGCGGGGGGAGGTGCTAGCAGTGACAAACCTTTCCCTGATTCCCATGTGTTTGCTTTTTTCCTCTGAGAAAACATATTTTCAAACATTAAATGCAAACTGTAGCATAGGTCACAGTATATAACAGGAACTCAGTCTAGCGTTCTGAAATAAAGATTCTGTCCTGAGCTCTGTCTTTGTCCTCCCTCACTTGTACTGTGTCACTCTTTAGGACTACAGCACCGTGGAGACTGGACACACATTTCTTAGACATCTGCAGTGTCCTCACCATCTTTACTTCCCTCCTCTTTGCCTTCACTTCTGAGTTTGTCTTCACTTCCTGGAAAAACCGTTAGTTGATTCCCAGCTACTTAAGCCAAGGGCATCGTGGTTACAGGAAGCATGGTGTGGAAGTTTCAATAAAAATGGCTCCTGCAGGCCAAAGGGAGGGACACTATTAGGAGGTGTGGCCCTTGGGTCCTGCATCAACATGGCGTATTAACCAATGTTGGCTACTCAAGTGAAGCCTTACCCTCTTTGAGGAGTAGATGAGAGGTGGGGTTGGGGAGAGGGAAGTGGGGAGAGGAAGGAAGGAAGGGAGGGGGAACAATGGAGAGTATGTAAAATAAATTTTACTAATAAATAAATATTTTTAAAAATCTCTCCATGAAAAAGGAGGTGTTGCCTTCTTGGAGAAGGTGTGGTCTTGTTGGATGAAGTGTGTCACTTAGGGGTGGACTTTGAGGGTTTAGATGTTCAGGCCAGGTTAGTGTCTCACTTTCTTCCTGCTGCCTGCCAATAGATTCTGATGTAGAAATCTCAGCTACCTCTCTAGCATCATGTCCGCCTGCATGCCACCATGATGGTATGGACTCAACCTCTGAGCTGTAAGCCAGCCTGTTACATGTTTTCCTTTATAAGAGTTGCCGTGATCATGGTGTCTCCTCACTACAATAGAAACCCTAACTAAGAAACATGGCTTGGCATTGATAAACAGGCTGTTGATAAGTTTGTATCATCACGCTAAATTAAGAAGAGCGAGTGTGTGAACTTCACAATGCAGATGAAGACGGCCCATGACTTTGACCTCTAAACCCAGTCTAACCTTTTAAAGAAAAGCCCTGTGCCTTTTCTGCTTTATCATAAGTATTTGATGTCATACCAAGCTCAAGTTCTAAATGAGTTAAATAGGCTTGTGCCTGGTCATCTAGAATTATGTCTCTGTTAAACTGAAGTATCACAGTACATTTTAATAACCTTTTTAGAGGTTGCCACATTATTCTTCAACTTTCAAAGATTCTTATTTTCAAGACAGAATAAAAGCAAACCACAAGTTCAAACAGAAAAAGTATGTACTACCTATAATACCTAAGTTTATATTATTTACTCTAATGGACATGACCTCAGCTTGAGCAAAAATAATAGAACATAATTTAAGGAAAAACTGAGAACAGTTTAATAAACATATGGGCACCATGCATTGGATACTCCAGCTAGATAAATATAGAGACTCAGTTGACGCTGAATTTAGTTGTTTCAGTCAAAGCTGAACAAAAAAGTCAGCTTTAATAGACTTTCCACAGTCTACACCTGTGTTGATATGCAATATACTTACCAACATTTAGAATTTGCAATGTAACAAATGAGCTTCTATCTTGTTGATTGAAACATCAAACCTTGGCTTGATGAGAGCAGAATGCACAGTCATGGCACCAGCAAGAACATCTGTGCTTTGTCTCCAAACACAGAGAAAACAACAGTAAAGACAAAGATGGATGGAAATGGATGAATCTCTTTTAGAGAAATGCCCCTGAGCTTTAGAATATTAACTTTTATCCAAAGTAAAGGGATTTGTATTTTCCAAAAACTTACCTTCAGCATGATTTGGCAGCCAGTTTCGGAAACATAACCCCAAATTATAATTAAATTTAAGCTTTCTTTTGGTGATCAAAATGAATCCTGAGTCTTACATGATTAGAGGTTACAGTAACAACTTAACCATAAGCTGTCACCTGTCGTGACACAGTCCTGGGACAAAGGGTGTTCATCACCGGCTGAGTGTAAAAGACTCTCTGTTTGTCTCTATGTTACTGAACAAGACAACACACACATTTGCATTTTGGGGTGAGGTCAAATTGCTACAAATGTCTCAATTCATGATTATGTAGTAGAAAAAAAAATATAATGAGCTGAGAAGGGATATAGATTGAAAGCCAAGCCAAACGCCAGCTGAAAATATAGAGTAGAGAAGACTCTCACTCTGTAAAACTAAGGGCAGAGAAGAAAATAATCAATGGAATCTATTAAGAGACATGGACTGGCCCATGCCTTAAACTTTGTTACTCTGTCTATAGCTGAGGATCTTGTCAGTAGAATTGCCTTACAGCACCAACATATTTGAATATATTTTGATTCTGTGAAACAAAAGTTTCTCTAACTAAGATATTAGATTACATTAATGCACCATGTTTAAGAAAACAAATTGGAATAAATTCCTAATCACCTTCTACCCCAAACTGGTTATTCATCTTTTGTTATAAGTAATCCAGATAGATACCACCTTCAGAATACAAGTCTAAATACTGTTTGCTTGGAAATTCACTTACGATTTTACTTTTTTAAAAAAATTAAAACTTTGTTGTGAGATTGTGACATTCTAACCTTCATGTTATTTGTGTGTATGGGACCATACTGACTTAAACTACTTAAAACGACAAGCCATAAACTCTAAGGGAGAGAGAAAAGAAGAGAGAAACAGGTCCATTGTCACCTTCAAATTATATTACGAGACCCATTGTGCATGTTGTCTGGACTGTATAGGAAAAGGGTATCCTTGCCACCAGCTCAGGCCAAGTTTGTTGCCACTAAAGACCAAACACTGAGGCAGATCCTGGTCTCTAGGACCCTGGCCCTGGGACACAGTCCTTGGAACCCCACCCCCACTCATCTCTTCCCTAAATTGAGGCCAGCAGGGAAAACCTCTGCAGGCCAAAAGCCCCAGTAAAACATAGTTCACTGGACACCTCCAGCTACAAAGCCCAGCCCCATCCCCCAACCCACACCATCACCTGGTGACCTTAAGCTGCGACCGGAAACCTACAGATCCATGGCCCACATTGGACTAAGAAACAAAGAGAGTGCCTCAGTTCCTATTGGATCAAGAGCAGATACCTGAGACCCTCAGTTTCTCAAAACCTACTGGATCAAAAGCAGCCACCTGAGACCCAAGGGTGTCAGTATTTACTGGATAAAGAGGGGTCACTGTAACACAGAATACACTGCCTCCAAGTGGACCAATAACCAAGACTGGTTCCAGAGAGGCTTCCTGAGACACAGACACACCCAGAACAGATTGAGCCAAAATCAGCTTCCTGATAGACAGACAAATCCTGCAGTGTTCTGAAGAATGAGCAGGCCAGTGCAAGAATGCATATAACAACATAAAGAACAATATGGCACCACCAGAATCTGATGGTTCTACAACAGCAAGACCTGAGCATGGCAATGCAGAAGCAGAAAAAAACAGCCTTAAAAATAACCTTATGAAGATAATAGAAGCCTTAAAGGAGGAAATAAAAATTCTCTTAAAGAAATAGAAGAAAAGACAAACAAAAAATTAGATGAGATCAACAAATCCCTAAAAGTAAATGAAGAAATCCAAGAAAATCAACCATATATTTCAAGGTTTAAAAATTGAGATAGGAAATCTGAAGAAACGAACTGGAACTACAGACGCAAGCATAACCAACAGAGTGCAAGAGATGGAAGAAAGAATCTCTGATGTAGAAGATTCAATAGTGAAAGTAGATATGTCAGTCAAAAAAAAAAGACTAAACCAAAAAAGTCACAACACAAAATGTCCAAAAAATATGGGAGACCATGAAAAGACCAAACCTAAGAATAATTGGAATTGAAGAAGGAGAAGAACAGCTCAAAGGCACAGAAAATATATTCAATAAAATGTTAGAAAAAAGCTTTCCTTCCCTAAAGAAGGAAATGCCTATAAAGATACAAGACTCTTACAGAACACCAAATAGACTAACCACCCCCCCCCCAAAGTTGGCTCATCACATAATAATCAAGCCACTAAACCCACAGAATAAAGAAAGAATACTAAGAGCTGCAAGGGAAAAAGCCCAAGTTACTTATAAAAGCAGAACCATCAGAATAGCACCAGATTACTCAATGGAAACAGTGAAAGAAAGCCAGAAGGTCCTGTCAGATGTTATAAAGACACTAAAATACTATGGTTGCCAACCCAGTCTACTGTAGCAAGCAAAACTATCAATCACCATAGACAGAGTAAACAAGATATTTCACAACAAAACCAGATTTAAACAATACCTATCCACAAATCTGGCCTTATAGAAAACACTAGAGGGAAAACTCCAACCTAAGGAAGCCAGATACATCCATGAAACCACAAACAGTAGATAACCACACAGAAGGAAAACCCAAAGAATGGAAACACACACACTCACACACATACACACACTACCACCAAAAATAACCGGAATTAACAATCACTGGTCATTAATATCCCTTAATAACAATGGGCTCATTTCACCTATAAGAAGACACACCATAGTATCATGAATACAAAAACAGAATCCATCCTTCTACTGCATACAAGAGACACATCTCAACTTCAAAGACAGATACTGGCTCAAAGTAAAGTGTTGGGAAAAGACTTTTTAATTAAATGGACCTTAGAAAGAAGCTGGTATAGCCATACTAATGTCTAACAAAATAAACTTCAAACTAAAATCAATCAAAAGAGACCAGGATGGTCATTACTTATTCATATGAAAAAAAATCCACCAAGATTAAGTTTCAGCCCTGAACATTTATACCCCCAACACAAGGGCACCCACATATGTATAAGAAACATTACTAAAGTTTAAATCTCATATCAAACCCCACACATTAATAGTGGGAGACTTCAATACCATACTCTTACCAATGGATAGGTCAACCAGACAGAAACTAAACAGAGAAATTAGGAATCTAGCAGATGTTATGACCCAAATGGACTTAGTAGATATGTACAGAACTTTCCACCCAAACACAAAGGAATATATACCTTTTTCTAAGCACCCCATTAAACTTTCTCTAAAATTGACCATATACTCAGTTATAAAGCAAATGTCAATAAATACAAATCAATGGGAATAACTCCTTGTATCGTATCAGACTACCATTGACTAAAGTTAGAGTTTAACAACAACAAAATCACAGAAAGCTACATCTGACAGCCTGTCAAATTCATGGAAACTGAACATCTCACAATTAAACCAACTCTGGGTCAAGGAAGAAGTAAAAAATGGAATCAAAGACTTCCTGGATTCAATGACAATGACTCCAAAACATATTCAAAGTTATGGGACACAATGAAAGCAGTGCTAAGAGGAAAATTGATAGCACTGATGCCTATATGAAAAATCTAGAAAAATCTCTTACAAGATACTTAATAGCACAGCTGAAGGCTTTGGAACAATTAGAAGCAAACTCACCTAGAAAGAGTAGACAGCAGGAAATAATCAAACTCAGGGCTGAAATTAATAAAATTGAAACAAAGAGAACAATACAAAGAATCAATGAATCAAAGAGTTGGTTCTTTGAGAAAGTTAACAAGATAAACAAACTCTTATTCAATCTAGCCAAAAGGCAGAGAGAGAAAGAGAGGGAGCGAGAGAGAATCCAAATTAACAGAATCAGAAATGAAAAGGGGACATAACAACAGATACCCAGGAAATCCAGAGAATCATTAAGTCATACTTCAAAAACCTATACTCCACTGAACTGGAAAACCTAAAAGAAATGGACAGCTTTCTAGACAGGTACCACTTACCAAAGTTAAATTAAGACCAGATAAATTACCTAAATATACCTATAACCTCCAAGGAAGTTGAAGGTGTTATTAAAAGTCTCCCAAGCAATAAAAGCCCAAAGCCAGATAGTTTCAGTGCAGAATCCTACCAGATATTCAAAGATGAAATAATTCCAATACTCCTCAAACTGTCCCATACAATAGAAATTGAAGGAACATGGCCAAACTCTTTTTATGGGGCTATAGTCACCCTGATACCCAGGCCACTCAAAGATGCAACAAAGAAAGAGAATTACAGACCCTCATGAACATTAATGCAAAAATACACAATAAAATACTGGCAAATTGAATTCAAGAAATCATCTACCATAATCAAGTAAACTTCATACCAGAGACTCAGGGATGGTTTAACATACAAAAAAACTCTGAATGTCATCCATCATGTAAACAACCTGAAAGAAAAGAACCATATGATCATCTCCCTAGATGGTGAAAAAGCCTTTGACAGAATCAACACTCCTTTGTGTTAAGTCCTGGAGAGATCATTAATACAGGGAAGATACCTAAACATAGTAAAGGCAATATACAGCAAGCCAACAGTCAATATCAAACTAAATGGAGAGAAACTCAAAGCAATCCCACTAAAATCAGGAACAAAATAAGGCTGTCCTCTCTCCCCATGTCTATTCTACATAGTTCTCAAAGTTCTACCTAAAGCAATAAGAGAACAAAAGGAGATTAAGGGGACACAAACTGGTAAGGAAGAAGTCAAACTATCTCTATTTGCAGATGATATGATTGTATACATAAGTGACCCCAACATTTACCAGGGAACTCCTATAGCTGATAAACACCTTCAGCAATGTATCAGGGTACAAGATTAACTAAATATATATATATATATATATATATATATATATATATATACTTCCTATACACAAATGATAAAAGGGCTGATAAAGAAACCAGGGAAGCATCACCCTTTATAATAGTTGCAAATAGCATTAAACATCTTGGCATAACTCTAACCAAACAAGTGACAGACATGTTTGACAAGAGCTTTAAGTCACTGAAGGAAGAAATTGGAGAAGATATCAGAAAATGGAAAGATCTCCCTTGCTCCTGGAGAGGTAAGATAAACACAGTAAAACTGGCAATCTTACCAAAAGCAACCTACAGATTCAATGCAATCCCCATCAAAATCCCAACACAATATTTTATAGACTTTGAAAAGAACAATACTCACTTTCATATGGCAACAAGAAACCCAGAATTGCCCAAAACAGTCCTGTTCAATAATGTAACTTCAGGAGGCATCACCAGCCCTGAATTCAAGCTATACTATAGAGCTACAGTAATAAAAGCAATCTGGTACTGGCATAAAAACAGACTTGTGGATCAATGGAATTGAATTGAAGTCCCCAACATTAACCTACACATCTATGAACACCTGATTTTTGACAAAGAGGCAAAAAATATACAATGGAAAATAGTATCTTTAACAAGCGGTCCTGGCACAACTGGATGGTAGTATGTAGAAGAATGCAAATAGATCCAAACCTATCACCCTACACAAAACACAAATACAAGTAGATCAAAGACCTCAACATAAACCCTGCTACACTAAACTTTATAGAAAAGAAAGTGGGAAATACATTTGAACACATTGGCACAGGTGACCACTTTCTAAATATAACAACAGTAGTACAGACACTAAGAACAACAATTGATAAGTAGATCTCCTTAAATTGAGAAGCTTCTGTAAGGCAAAGGACACGGTCAATAAGACAGAGGACATCCTACAGAATGGAGAAAAGATTTTTATCAGCCCTACATCTGACAGAGTACTGATCTCTAAAATATACAGAGAACTCAAGAAACTAGAGGTCAAAATCACAAATAATCCAATCAAAAAGTGGGGTTCAGAGGTAAATAGGAAATTCTCAACAGAAGAGTTTCAGCTGGATGAAAGACACAAAGAATTGCTCAACATCCTTAGCCATCTGAGAAATGCAAATCAAAACAGTTCTGAGATACCATCTTACACCTGTCAGAATGACCAAGATCAAAACCACAGATGACAGCCTACACTGGAGAGGATGAGGATAAAGGGGAGCACTCCTCCATTGTTGGTGGGAATGTAAACTTGTACAGCAACTTTGGAAATCAGTATGGCAGTTCCTCAGAAAACTGGGAACCAATCTCTTCAATGATCCATCAATAACACTATTGGGCATCTACCCAAAGGATGCACATTAGCTCAACTATGTTCATAGCAGCATTACTTGTAATAGCCAGAACCTCAAAACTGAGGTTAGTTTACATGGCAAAGCCACTTCCCCAGCAGTCAGAGGAAAGAATAATGGACACATTTTCACCAGGGAGTACTACACAGCAGAAAAAAAGATATCCTTAAATTCACAGGCAAATGGATAGATTGGGAAAATATTATTCTGAATGAGAAAACAAAGACCCAGAAAGATAGACAGATAACAGAAGGAACTTAGGAGAGACAGCTAAGAATTCCTCTGGGCAGGGGAAATAAAGATTTCCTGAGTAAATTTGTATCATAATGGGGATCAAGCAAGAGGAGGCAGGAACAAATTGTGAGAGAAGGAGATGGTTGAGTGAGAGGAGCAACGGAGAGGGAGAACAAAGAGATGGATGTCTTGGTAGGTGGAGCCAGTGTGGGGTTGGAAAGAAACCCGGTACTAAGGAAACCTCCAAGAACCCACAAGATGTCCCTAGTTAGGACTCCAAGTGATAGTATAGAGGGTCCTAAACAGGACCTCCCCTATAATCAAATGAATGACCACCCTAATAGTCATTATAGAATCTTCATCCAGCAATGGATAGAGGCAGAAGCAGAGAGATCCATAGCTAAGCACCAGGTTGAGCTCCTGGTCCAGCTGAAGGGAAGGGGAAGAGAGTGTATGAGCAAAGGGATCAGGATCATGAGGAGGAGACCCACAGAGACGGCTGACCTGAGCTATTGGGAGCTCACCGACTCAGAAACAATCGCTGTGGAACCTTCAGGGAAAGGAACTAAACCCTCCAAAGGTAGGTGATTGTCATATGGAATGGGCAGTTTGTGGAGCCTCTTGCAGTAGGATCAGACTATATTCCTGGTGCATGAATTGACAACTCAGAGCCCATCCCCTACAGAGGAACAGCTAACCCAGCCTTAATACTGGGATGAAGGAATCGGTCCTAAGTCATCTGGATGTGCCAGTCTGAACTGACCCACCGTGGACTCCTTGCCCTCCTTGGGGAATGGATGGGGGATGGGGAGGAGAGGCTGAGGGAGGACTGGGAGAATTGGGAGGAGGAACAGAAAGGGGAACAGTGATAGATATAGGAAAAAAAAACTTTAAATTAAAAAAAAAACTACAAACTGCAAAGATGGTAATGATGGAATCAATTCTCTGGCGGAGGGGACTTTTCTCAGGGAAAATGGAGATGATTCCGCTCCGCCTTTACTTTGAGCACGGAAGTTGGGCTTTCTTCAGCATTGAAGCCTACGATCTATGTAAGTTCTGTAGACCTCTTGCTTTTGGCATTTGTTCGCTAGCAGAGCTGCCTACTTTGCCTTGCTTGTGTGGGTGTTCGGTATTTGCAATGAACGCTGGAGATGATGCATAGGTAGTCTGGATTTACATAGATGTACTAAGGGATTTAAAACAGATTTCATCTTGCCCCTCCTAATGACTAGATACTTGCAAACTATGTTAACTAAATACGTGTGTATAGTCTTAGCTGCAGGTCTTTCCATTGCCAGTGACTTAGTCATTTCTTGGGAGACACTGGATTCCTTCCTTAGGATACCTCATTACTCTGCTGGAAAAGAACAATTCTCAACAACTATCCTGGAACCAAAATTAAAGCACACAGAGAACAAGAGTGGGAGGCACTCATGAATGCCAGGGTAGACTTTGGTATCCCTGGTAAGCCCCAGCACGGTGGAGAGGGTGTCCAGGATCATTCACAGCTTTTGTTCTTGCAGTACTGGAACATATCAGTAAATCCATATGGGGTGAGTGTGTGAAAAGAAAACAGATTAGCACCACAACTATCGCTCCAGCAAATGGTAATCCAGCTAGATTTAAATAACATGGTTAGCCTCATATTCTTGGTTTATTCCCATGTGAATTCATTATACAACAAGGCAAAAATAAAACAAACCAACTCAAATCTTTCACTAGGAGAGTAGAAGCCAGTATTTTTTCTGACCTATGGACAGATGGATGTCCACCTAGGCTGACAATGGTCTCTTAACACCTTGTGTGTGTGCGTTTCTTCCTGCCATCACATTTTTGAACTGCAAATGTTTACTCCTAGTTTTGTGAATGGTAGGTAAATTGATGATACTGCAGAATTTATCTAGCTTTTTTGAAAGTTACTCCCCATGATTCTGGATCAAGCTGTTTGTGGTAAGGCTCAGGCACAAGCAGTTTTAGCACGCACTACTTTTGAGACTCGGCTTGCTAAAATGGGATCTGCAGAGCACCCGCGTCGGGGCTCTCTACCACCCTGCAGTTGCCAACAGGCAGATTTGGATGTATCAGTTCAAGGAGCTCTCCGGAGGCTGCTGTCAGTGTTCATTTTTGTCACTGTGAAGTTGTTGGCTATACTTAGCATTGTCTTCCCTTTGTGGTGCCGTGTCATCTTTACACAAACCGTCAGATACATGTAGGCAAACTGTGTAAGTAATTTGGGGAATTAAACTTAAACATTTATGTTTTGTCTCAAATGCGCCTCCTGCAGGGCTCTATCTCCCCCCCCCCCCCCAACACACACACTTAGGCTTAGGCTACAGTATTTGAATGATGATACGGTATTCAAGGAGAAGGTGATTTCTGCTCAAAGATGCTCAAAAATCCTCAAAGGTATTTTTCAGACTGCATTATGTAAATTATTACCTGAATACGCTGATTGTTCTCTTGTTCAACAGAGCCTTGAGACATCAGACAGCCTTGCATAGATGCAGAATACTGACAAGACTTCTCTTACCCACCTACTCATTAACAAGGACTTTGGAATTTTCTACTATGAACCCAGACAATGAAAGTCTCTGCCCATAATCTCTTTACCGGGTCTCATAACCTAGTCCTGGAGCGATGTGTGCATTGGATTTATCTGAAATACAGTTTACCTCTTATCCTGCTCTGCCTTTTCAGGGTAGAATCTCAGTATTTGCAGATTTCTAGGCACAGAGACTATGCCTATTCCTTATTCTTGGTTATAATTTTTCTTCTTCGGGATGAAGATTCCCCCCTTGATCCAGTCCATTGCTGGGATCTCACTTTCGAGAGCTTTGTTGGTTGATGATGTGTTTGGACATGGCTCTGCTGCATTTGGGTCAATATCTTTTGGTGGCCAGATTAGAAGCCTCAATCAGAAGCCAAATGCCATTTCTAGCAGGGCTGAGAATGACAGTTTGGACATTTCAGAAAAGGCTCACCAGGATTATTTTCCTCTTTTGAAGGTTTATTTGTTTTTTTAAACATTTAACATTTTTCCCCATCAAGTATACCCGCTGTATATGCTACTGTGTTACAAGGGACCTTATACAAGCATAGAGTATATTTCCAGCACATCCACTCCCATATCCCTCCCACAACTGTGTGTTGTCCTCCTACACAGTTTTGCTCTTATTTCTATGTCACACACAGACACACACACACGCACACACAGACACTCATACACACACATATACACACACATATAGACACATACACACATACACACTCACACACACACATATAGACACATACACACACTCATACACACACACACACATATAGACATACACACACTCATACACACTCACACACACAAAGATTCAGTTCTACATATCTACACAATATCTAAGGGCCACAGATGACTGAAACACATATATCTGTATTTCTAAAACTGGCTTAATTCACTTAATATTTTCTTCTTTTGTTTCCATCTTCCTGCAAACAACACAACTTTGCTTTTTATACCTTAAAAAAAAATCTCGTGTGTATACATACCACATTTCCTTATCCTCCATCTGCTCTTGGATACCTAAATAGGGTCTATTGGGAGCTTCACTGCCAAAAACAAGGACGTAAAATACCTCTGTGATAGCAGAGGACTTTGACTAAGTCTTCATGGTCCAAGAAGAGGCTTTATAACACCATCATTTCTCTGCTATTAACTTTGCTCTGGTGGGTGACTGTCTTGTTTCTTGGAGAACTCCTGAGAATTGTTCTTAAACACGATTTAGTCATGTACACGAAAATCCTATGTACAGATGGCTCAGGCTAGTGAATAGTTACCTGTGGTGTTAATACTTGGGGACAGAGGGTGTATCTTAGTAGTAGAGCATGTGCTTTTCATGCTCAGGACCAAAGAATTTTTTCTTTTTTCTTTTTCTTTTTAAGTGATTAGTAGTGGAATTAATACAAATTAATACTGCTATAATGCAGTGCCTTACGTGTAGATGCCTACTTGACTGCATAGTATTCCACTGGTTACTGGAACTATGATCTCCATTTAGGAAGACAATAAACAAGTCACAGAGTACTTGGCTTTCTCTCAATCAGAGCTAGCAGGCAGTATGGCTGAAATTCAAGTCCAGCCTCTCTGACACACATTCATCACTGTCGTACTACACTGCTTCGCTGAAGTTGAGGGATACATTAGGTTCATAAAACTTTGGGCACAGTTTAGGACTAGTTACATAAAATATCACTCTAAACATTGAAATACTGCTAGTTGCCAGATTCATGTTTGCACTCCATTAATGCATACCCACACCCACCTATACCCCCCACCCATACCTACCCACACTTATCCATACCCACTCCCCTGACATACCAACACACATTCAAACATACCCACCCACACCCAGTCATACCTACATTCCCCCCACACACCCATACCCACCCACACTTACAAGTTGGTATATAAATAATAAGTTTGGGCAAGAATATTGGAGTGAAATTCTATTCGTATAAACATATAGAGGCCAGCATGCCAAATCATAAACATGTAATATTTTTACTCATTTCTGATATCACTGAGCACTTATCACATTATGAGTTATGAGTTAGAAGCAATTTTCCCACACTGCTGTTGAACACTCTGTGCCTCACTGTGGGAAGATCTGGGATACTCTACCTCCACCACCTTGGCCTTTGCTTATAGAGTTCCCCTAAAACGTTTTTGTGGTGGCTAATTTTACATCAGTTTGCCACAGGCTAGAGCCATCTGAAAGGTGGGAACCCAATAGAGAAAATGCCTCCATAAGATTGAGCTGTAGGCAAGCCTGTGGGACATTTTTCTTAATTAGGGATTGATGTGGGAGGGCCCAGCCCATTGTAAATGATGCCATCCCTGGGCTAGTGGTCCTAGGTTCTCTAAGAAAGCAGACTGAGCAAGCCAGTCAGTAGCACCAATCTATGACTTCCGCATCAGCCCCTGCTTCCAGGTTCCTATGCTGACTTTTGAGTCTGAATTCCTGTCTTCCTTCCTTCAGTGATGACCAGTGTGATGTAGACGTGTAAGCCAAGTAAACTCTGCCCTACCAAAGCTGCTCTTGGTGTTTCATTGTAGAAATAGCAATCCAAACTAAGACAATCTTGCTTGAAAATTTTCTCATCGATTAAATAGATGCTAAAATTTTGTCTCTTTCACAGTTACGTTAGGAGTAAAAAAGATAGTTTATAAATTAAAGTCCTGTGAAATGGACTATTTTAATGAAATGCTGGGAGAGCTCTTTAAAACAAGATTATATTTTAAACTATTACCTCCAGGCACTCCCTAGAAATAACACTATCTCCAAATAGGTTTTATTAACAAGAAATAGCATATCTAATAAAGGTCACGAAATTCCTCTCAAGTACATGAGAAAACTCTCTCTCTCTCTCTCTCTCTCTCTCTCTCTCTCTCTCTCTCTCTCTCTCTCTCTCTCTCTCCCTCCATCTAAGTGGGCTGACTTTATAGTGCCATTTGTGTGGTCACACAGTGTCCCATTGTCAAAATTCCTTTCATTTTCTCTGCTGTCACTGGTTGATGATTAACAACTTATGAACAAGGGGCCCCCATTTTCAGTTCTGGAACCCACAGAGAACGTAAGGTCTCTATTTCCTAGTTCCCCTCCTCCCCTAGTCTAGTGGGACCTAGCTCACTATGCAGGGTTAGTTTACAGGGCAAGCAACCTCCCCAGCAGTCAGAGGAGCAGGGAGCAAACACAGAAGGATTTTTTTTTTCCTGTTGCCAGTTGAACGATGGATCTTAGCAAATAACATAATGAACAACTGAGCAAGTGGGAGACTCATGTCCGAAATCCCTTCCCCAGTCAAGAAAGAAGTGCTGCCTAAGAGTACCCACTTCTGGGGTGTGGCTGACATAAAAAAGCATTTCTACATCCAGGGTCTCTGCTCGGTGATGCAAAATGAGGGTCATAAGGCATCTTCCCCCTTTCCCATACTGCTTGTTGTAGGCAAGAGCTGTGCACCCTCTTCCAGCAGACCCCCATCTCAAACTCAGACCGTTCTATTTCATTGCTAGCTACCTGTTAAAGCACATTTATTAGGACATAATTCACATTCCACAAAATTACCTCTTTAAACCGTGCCACTGGGTGTCTTTTTAGTGCGCCTGTGGGGTTGGACCATATCATGCAGCCATCACCGCAGTCCGCTTTAGAACATTTTAGGTATCCTGAAAGAAGTGTCACACACATATGCAGTCCATCTCCGATCCTCCTTCCTCATCCCATTCAGTCCCCACCACTGGCAATCAGTAAGCCTCCTTCAGTCATTGAGTATCTAGCTTGTCAGATTCGGAGGCTCATCATTGTGATGCTTCGGCGCCTCATTCCTCATCATGGGCAAATAACATTCCATTCTGTGACATACGATGCTGCTAATTGAGTGTGTCTCTCCAAAATCCTGTGCTAGGAATTTAAGTCCCAATCTAATGGTGTTGGGAGATAAGCCTTATGAGAGGTAATTAGGCCATGTGGATGCTGCCTTTATGGACAGATTTATGACACTATCGTGAAGTAGACTCCATAAGAGAATGTGTGCCTTGTGAGAGGATGTGCCCTGCCTCTGCCCCTTTCCATCCTCTGATACAGACATCACTGATGCTGATTTCTGGTCCCAAACTTCCCGTTTTGAGAACTGTTTCTTTTCATTTTGAATTCCACAGCCCCCCCCCCCCCATATCCTGCTAGAGCAGCACAAAGTGGGCTAGAGACATAACGTTTTGCTCATCTATTTATCAATCTTCTTTGTGGGACTTTTATGAATAATGAACATCCATGTGAAAGGTTCTGTGTGACCATATGTGTTAAGGCTTGGATATGAGGTCTCCTATAAACGTGTTGAAGTGTTTCCCAGTTCAGGGCCTTGGGGAGCATGACTGCTGTGTGAGGGCTTTCATCTCACCAATACTTACCTCGGACGAATTCATAGAAAATGAATGACAGTGCTTAGCTCAAGATTACTGAAGACATACCCTGGAGGTACAACACCCCCATAGGCTTTTCCTCCATGTCTCCTACCTGCCTGGAGGGGAGAACTTCCTGCCATCTGCTTCCACTACCAAGATCTCCTGCCTCTACTGAGAACCAAAGCAGTTGGTCCAGCCCACCTTGGCTGAAATCTTTGAAAACATGAGGAAAAATAACACTTTTTTCTTTTTTTTAGTTGATTTCTCTCAGATATTTGTCACAGTGAGGAAATCTGATTATCATAATATATTAGTTACTTTTCTGTTTCTCTGGTAAAAGGCCTGTAACTCAAAACAACTTAAAGAAGAACATGCTCAATTTGGTTTACCATTCTAGCTGTGTTGAGTCTATAATGATGGGTGTCCTAGTTGGGATTTTATCACTATAATAAAACGCTGACCAAAAGCCACTTGAAAGCATTTATTTCCTCGTGAAACAAAGTCACATCAGGAACTAAAGACAAAGACCAATGAGGAACAATGTTTATTGATCTGCTCCTCGAGGCTTGCTCATTTGGCTTTCTTATACCATCCTAGGACTATTTGCCTAGGGGTGGCACTGCCCACAGGGGGCTGGACCCACATCTATCATCAGTTAAGAAAATATACACAGATGTGCCAAAGGCCAATCCAATGATAGTGTTTTTTTCAGGTGAGGGTCCCACTTCTAGCTTGACTTAAGTTGACAAAAATCTAAATAGTGCAGTAGGCAGACATCATGGTGGTAGAAACCTGAAACTGGCTAGTCACATTTCAGAGAGAGAGAGAGAGAGAGAGAGAGAGAGAGAGAGAGAGAGAGAGAGAGAGAGAGAGAGATCGAGTTCATAGGACTAGGGCTAGGCTAACATACCCTCAAAGACTGCCCCAGTGACATACATCCTCCAGCAAGCCTTTAACTCTTAATGGTTCTATAAACCTCCACAAAGAACCACCAGCTGGGACCCAGTGTTCAAATACATGAGTTTCTTGGGGAACATTTCTCATCGAAACCATCACACAGAGTATTTTTTTTTCCTTTGGCCTTTTCTTTTAGGAGTGGAACTGCCAGGTTAGACTGTATGCTAAATACTTGTCTCTATATCTGTGCAAAGAGGACTCCTTCATTGTTGTTAGAGGGAGACTAGATATGAATGAAGTATGATGGTTCCTATGGCTGCACATTAGATAGTATATAAATTTAGTTTCAAAATTTGAAATCAGACTTACCAGGAATAGCCGTAGCATAAAATATTTTATAATTAAGTAAATAAAACCCAGAGTAAGTATCCTCTGCCTCAGAGCACTGCTAGAGAGGATAATCTAGGATTTCTTCTACTGCGGCCAAAAAAATGCATTTGGCATTTGCTCAGAATCATACTTCCTCCTAAGGCATTTTCTAAGATCTGGTCTGAGTAATGTTTGTAAGAAAACATGCGAAGTTACTGGGTCATTTTTTTGTGCATAAGAGTCAGGGTAGAGGGAGCAGCTGTGTGAGCTGGGACTGGAAGCTGAGAGGGCATCAGAAGAGTATGCGCAATGCTAAGTGATGTTTTTGGACATTAGCATCCACATGTACACTCAGAACCTGAAAGTCTGAGAAGGCTGAGATTCTCACATCCATCAGGGTCCCGGCTTCCACTACCGGGGCTGCAGACCCTACAGGACCTCACTGCAGCTATTACTGATTTTTTAACCCTGAGCAGTTCAAAGACCCAAATTTGTCTCTTCACTGTTCTAGAGGAAATAATGCTTGTAAAAGCCGAAGATCCCACACCCAGTGAACTGGGAAGAACGAGGAGACACGTACACGCCAAGTTCCTTTCTTCTCTTATGCAATCAGCAGATCTCATCTGGTCTTTCAATTCAATTAAGTTCCACAAGCTTAATTAACTGGCGCCTGTTTGAAAGTTGGGCCGCTTCATGGTAGAGTGGAAAGGCAGCTTCATACCAGAAATCACGAGTAATTGAAAATAAAACGTAAAGCCTATTGGATAGACTGTGTGCTTGACACGCACAAAGCCCGGGTTCAATCCTCAGCTCTGAACAACTCTCAAACCTCATGAAGAGAGGAGCCAATTAGGAAGATACGGGGAAAGCATCATAACGCTGCCTGGCCAGCCTTCCTGTCAGTCCCCTGCATACCACACAATGACCTTCAAGACTGTCTTTGTTCAAATGTTTCCCTCAGCTGTCTTGCCCAGGGAGACTCCCCCACCCCTTGCCTTCCTCTGGGTAGGTTTTAATTGGTTAGACACTGCTTCTCAGACTTGAAAGTACACACGAGTCACCTGAGGTCTTGTTAAAACATGGATGACTCAGCAACTTGGGAGCAGCCAGAGAACCTGCTTTTGAAACACGTGGGTGGGTGACACCACTGGGTGCCGTACGCTCTGGAGATGGGTGGATTATTTGATTATTTTAGTCTCAACTTCTTAGTTCTCTCGGTAGTAGACAGAGGCCTCAGGGGTGCCTGCCCTGAAACAAGCATCTCTAGGCTGAAAAAAAAATTTCCTTTGTGAGAAAGGAGATAATCTGACTCTTCTTGTGCTTCCTCAAGGGAGAAACCCACCAGGGCTCTGTGACACTGTCTCGATTCTCTAGTTGCTTCAGGGACACTGAGGAACAGCCTTCTTATATTACATAATAGAACACAAAATCACACGGGCATGCTTTCTAAACAGAGGAACTTTTAATAAGCCAAAGGCGCAGACATTACACATTCTCATTCCGCCTAGCATTTTGTCATCTATCTTCTGGGAAAGAGGCTTAGAGAGCTCCGTGTAAGTCACTCAGAACAACAGACAATTGTCACAGCCTGTTAATTCCATCTGCTTCTGATGGGAGGGGAAAATGGTTCCACAGTGAAGTCAGAGGGGCTAAGACACAGACAGGATTTTCCTGAGGGTCCCTCAGTGAGAGCTGATGTATAATTAGAAGATGGAAGGGAGACAAGAAACAGTACCAGGCAGCCTCTGGGTGATCGAGGTCTGCCAATCATGGTTTCTGACATTTGAGCCTTCTCTTTAGTGTGGAAAAACATTGTCACTGGGGAGTTGCAATATAGATAAGTGGGAGAGGGGTAGAGTGAAAGGGACATCTGCTCCAGTCACAGGGACATGTTGTGTCTACATGTGGGCTACACGACCTCTAACTGAGGTGCTGACCAATCACCAAGGACTTTGGAAACTGGAAAGGTCACTGCCTAAACATCCCTCAGTTTCTTCGGCTTAGATTTCTTGTTCTTTTTTAATTGAAACTTTATTTTAAAAATAAAACAGAATGCACCCAAATTAGTCAGACCCAAAATCTATACATCTCAGTGTACAGACTTCTACACAGAACAGCCATTATGAATCTGTGGAGAGTTACATTGGTTTTCACATTAATTTTATGACTAAACTTAATAGTTTCACTATGTAAAATATGTATAATTTTAGGATCACTTACATATCACGCTTATAGGACCATTTCTAGGAACACCATTGTTGGGAGCCATAGTTCCCACCCTCTATCTTGGGGTTTATGTCATCTTGGGTAAACAGTTTAACTTTTTAGATATTCCTTATTGGTGAGCTGACAGGCAAGTCTCTTTGATATTTTCCAATGTGTGTTCTGTGGAATAAATATTGAATAAAAACACTATATGCCGATCAAGTAACCATGGTTAATGACAGTTGGAATTTGTTTCTTTGGTGTGGGACTCCTCAGAGTGCTTAATATACTAATCTCCACTAGAGATGCCAAAAGATGCTAGGATTTGCTATTTCCTGAAAAAAACTATCATATCACATTTTGTCCCAAAGGCCATGTCCTTTCCTTCACTGTCTGTTCATCTATTCTCTGAGTAAAAATCCCTTCTCTCTCTCCCATTATATATCCTGTACCCTGAGTCAGAGACCATCCGCTCTTTCTCATTCCTCGCTCCCTGTCCTCTGAGAGGCAGAGACCCACGCCCCTTCTAGTCATCTCTACTTTTTATCCTTTGAATCAGAGCCCCTCTCTCTCATCCCCTGTTCCCTCCCCTCCAAGTTTTAGCAGCATATCTTGTGACTTCATGCCTTGAATACAGCTGGGAAATGATCACTATACAATACCCAAATTCTAAATAATTTTACATAGTTAGTAATTATTTTTAAACGGGAGTAGCTCCCATTTCTCAGCTTCCCAACTTAGAGATTTTCCAGAGCCTTCCTGCAAGCATTGAAAAGTCCCTTCCGCTCAGCCTTTTTGTTGACATATGAATTTGATGTCAATTATAAAAGCTTGAGTGAATTCAGTACTTTCATACATTGCAAGTAAAACTTGTATGCGTCTGAAACTAATTACCGAGGCTCTCGAGACTGTTCTTTAATTACTCGACCAGGGGAATGTTTATGTGATTTAAACATTAGCTTCAATATTCTTGATCAAATGTTTTAGGCTGTTATAAGAGCACATCAGATTGATTTTTATGGCCAAACTAATGGTTGAAAACTTCTTTTGAAAGTGGCCCTGAAAAGCAAAATATAGACTTTGTAGAGGTTGATTCAAGGGAAGAAGGGACATGTACATGGGATGCTAAAGTTTATTATCAACTATCATCTTGATGGGATACAGAGAGTCTTCAAGAGGCAATTTCCGGGACAAGAAATTATGAGTTATCAATTTCCTTGGCACTTGGGATTCTTCCTCAGGGGGTACCATTGTTGGTGCAGGAGACCCAGTAGCAAACAGGCTATTACAGTAACCCACGCAGCGATGACTAGCCATCTATTCATTTTAATTTCTTGGGTAATTGGTTTCATCTATTAGCAGTCAGCCACATATTTAAGCCACACATGACTTTTCTTCATTAAAAAAAAAAAAAATCTTTCCTCTTGGGTGTGATGGTCAACTAAGCCAATAAGCCTGGTGGATTTTGTAGCTTCTTATATCAGTGACTTCAGACACTCCTGGGATTGCTAAGTAAGATCTACCCAGCAACTCCTACCAATGCTTTTTTTTCTTTTAACAAAAATGTCCCAGAAAACTGTGCATTTCACCATTAGTTTTCCTTCATTATAAGACACAGCCTTATAAAATTTACCTAGTGGAATTCACGATATCCTCAGAACACTGCAGATAGCGGTTTAATATGTCATTTCTGAAGGGCTGGAGGAGCTGAATTGCTTTTACAGTCTGCAGTAAAAGCAGCCCTTCCTAAGAGACAGTACGGTGATTTTTATGTGTTTTTGCATCTCAAACATGGATTTACTTGGACTACAAAATATTTACACTTTTCACAGCCAACAAGTTGTTGACTTTACAGAGGCAATGTAAAGAGCCCCCTGCGACATTCACTGTCATGCCTCCCAAATGCCTGATTTTTCTTCTGTTTTCACCATTGTCATTAATAACTAAACCTGGAAGAACAAGTCAGTGGGGCCCATTTGAAACTGAAGCTAAAATGTGCTGCCATGTTATTATGGAGAGAATGATGTGATTTATATTATGCTTGAAAGGATGACAGAAATCTGTTCAGAACAGACAAAGATCATCATTTGTAGTTTTCCGTTGCTGGACTTCTCTGGCATTCTCAGGATGTGTGGGATTTATGCAAAGCTCACTTCCTGGGCACCAGTGCTCATCTCCAGAGGCCTGTGCTCCAATTGTGAAACACAGTAAAAGGGAGGAAAGGAGGGGGATTTATTACTCATAAGGTCAGAACAAGGGAAGGCAATATTCTGTCTTTGAAGATTCTTTCAGTTCAGTGACGTTAGTCCCCTTAGAAGAATTTTTCAGTGTTTAGAAATTTTATTATGAAAGATTTCAAACCCAGAAGATAATATTGTAATATCTACATGAATGAAGAATAAACAGAGTTTGTGAGTGGTCTTCCAATGTCTGTTTTCTCTTTCCTTTCTTTCTTACTTTCTTTCTTACTTTCTTTCTTTCTTTCTTTCTTTCTTTCTTTCTTTCTTTCTTTCTTTCTTTCTTTCTTTCTTTCTTTCTTTCTTTCTTTCTTTCTATTTTCTTTCCTTCTTTCTTTATTTCTTTCTCTCTCTCTTTCTTTTTTTCTTTCCTTCATTCTTTTCTTTTTTTTTCATTCTTTGTTATTTTTGGATTTTGAGACAGAGTCTTACTATGTAATCTAGGATGGCCTGGGACTATTTAGATAGACCAAGATGGACTCAAACTCGCAGCCGTTGTCCTGTCTCTGCTTTCTGATATTAGGGCCTGCCTAGCCTTTCCTGGATACAGCCTTGTGAAGGAAGTTTATGTCAAAGTTACCCTCAGACCCTTCTCACCATTCATAGCCCACTTCAAAGTAAGGTTCTAATGTATTGCTGCGTATGTTCATGACTGTAGCATATGTGTGTCTTGAGAAATGTCCTGGGGTCCCACCCACCTCATTTATAATCCATCTATTTACAAATCACTTAATGGTTTTCATTGTATCCATAGATGATTAAAACCATTGTTACCTTTGATTCTATAGTTTTGTTTTTTTTTTTTGTTTTTTTTTTTTGTTTGTTTTTTTTTTTTTTTTTTTTACCTAAGAAGGGAACTCTACTTTTTATTGCTCTCTTTCCATATTTTTTTTTTTATTATCTTAATCTTGGTCCTCAACTACTGCTGACCTGTTTTCTCTTCCCATGTATGTATCTGGAAATTCCATACTCATAAAGTTATGTATGTGTGTATTTTGTGCCTAGCTTCTTTCACCGAACATAGTATTTGGGGGTTTTGTCTTGTAACACTGTGTCATCACATGCCTATGCCATAAGCTGATGTTTATAAAACTTTTGGTGCTTATGAATAATGTCAGTATGAACATTTATGTTCGTGCAGTTGTTTCTTTTGGGTTATTCTAATGAGTGTTGGCTTTTTCATGCAGATAGTCAATTCATTGTACCTGCCACATAAGGCTTTGCTGTACTAAGGTCTCGTGTGGTCCTCTTTCTGACTGGTAATTGTTCTTTTTGTCTTTGGTCTTCAGTGATATCTTCACATCTCTGTGTGCATGTTGGATATCTTCCTCCCATGGAGAGGACCATGCCATGGACTGTTCTAGTCTACACATATTCTATCAACATCTCCCTCTGCTAAGCACATTGCACTCAAGAAAGAAAGTATCTTCCTTCCCCACATTTCTCCAAACCCATGGTCTCTGTCCGTATTTTGGTCTACATTGCTTGCTTTAATATTTCTATCTCCAGATTTTAGTGAAGTTGAGCCCAGTCCCATGGGCTTATTGGTTGCCCCTCCCTGCACCTCCTCTGCAAAATTTCAGTTATTGAATGCAGCGTCCTGTGAATTAATATATTTTTGTATCAATTTGTAATATTCTTCGTAGATTGTTTTATGTCCGTTAAGAGAAATTGAAAATATCTTCTCCTGACCTTTTTGATTTCACTCAATTTTTTATTATTATTTTCTGTGATGTGTGTCTGTGTACATGGAGTGTGTGGATTGGCGGGGGGGGGGGTGCATGCAAGCCATGATGTATGTGGAGGCCAGGGTAGGTGGGTGCAGTCAATTCTTCCCTTCCACCTTTACGTGGGATCCAGACTCAAACTTGGGTCATCAGGCTGTGCAGCAAGTGTTTTCCTGCTGAGCATCTCACTGGCCCTTATTTTCCTCAAGGATTTTCTGCAGATAAAATCTCACTAAACAGCCCAGGCTGGTCTGAGCCTTCCAAGTGCAGAGATTACAAGTGTGTATGTACCACCATGGCTGGCTTCCATTTTCCTAAACAAACAAACAAACAAAATACATCTTTTCTGGATAAGGTGGAATATATCTATAATCCTCAAACTCTGGAGGCAAGAGGATAAATGATAATGAGGTCATCTTAGGTTACATAGTGAAGCTCTGTCCAGATTAAATAATAAGCAAGTAAATACGTTGATTTTAATTTTTAATACAAATTTGTCATTTTTTTTCTGGCACATATATCTTAGGTCCTGTTTTTAAAATTCCTTTCTGTTGGTTAAAGAGGTAGCTTGCTATAGAAGAAAAACAACCTTGGCTTGATCCCCAAAGTTCAAGTTAACAACTGAGGCTAGTGACATATGCTTATAATCCCAGTGCTGGGAAAGGGGGAGGGGAGAATTCATGAGTTTTGGGTTCTAGCAAGAGACTCTGTCTAAAACACCCATGAACTATGCTTGAGCGTGTCATTGGCCCAATGTGCACAGACACACGTTGAGCATATCTGCACACATGTGTGCCCATACATAGACATGCTCCAACACTGTACACTCACACAATTCTTTCCAATGATGATCTTACTCTGTTTTGCTTCTTTGAAGTGCTTAATTTGGAAATTTTTTATACTAAACCTTAAGTTTATTTTGAATTCTATATATGTGTGTTTTCATGGAGTTAATTAAAAATTTAATTTCACCTCTTAAAAATTTATTATTGATTTAGGCATCTAATCGCCTTAGCATTGTATACTAAGCACTATCTCCTCCTCATCTTGAAATGACACTTTTATTATGCATAAATATATATATTTATCTAGTTGTGTGTGTCAGGAAGGGGGCAGAAAGACTTATGTCTGTCTTGGCTTTGTCTTTTGTCTACCATAGTGTCAATGCCACATTATTATTTAACTTATATTACCTGTATAAGATCTTGTACCTGAAAAGATAAATCTCTTCTCCTTCCCTCCCCTTTTACTTTCATCTTTAAAATGATCTAAGCTGTTTGTTTATTTATTTATTTTTTTGCTCTTTCGTGTGTGTTAAGCTGCACCAAAACTGGTACCATATATTTAAGTTCCATGAAAAAGTCTTCTAGCCTTTTTATGACAATAGCATAAAATTTATACCTTCAGTCTTTACCGAGATAAGTACAGAATACAAAGTAGAGTTTGTAATTTCCGAATAAGTTCATAGCCGAAAGGAAACAAGAAAACATTCTAGCAAACTCTATGATCTTTAGAATCCTAACTGGACTTTTCACATACTGTTATGTTTACCATTCTTTCAACACCTTCATTTCACAGAGCTGCTTACAGATCATTTTTAGGATAATATTAAGAAGAGGAAGTGACAATGGAAGGAATATGGAATATCAGAGAGAAAATGACCACAGAATAAACCGCCAAATCTACTGGCAATCATGGTACTTAAAAATAAATGCCTTAATTTGAAGTTGGACACTCCAGGCTTTGAATCTTCCTGTTGCTTACAAATGACATATTCTACATGGTGACAAACAGTTGAAACTGAGGAAATAATTTAAAAATCACATTGACTAAACACCAAGCCCACCATGAGTCCTGTGAACGTTAATTTTAGCTGTCAACCTTACTGGATCTGGTGTCTAAGAGTCAATGTGATAAACACAGCAAGGAGAGATTTTACTGATGGTGTGACATAAGTCACATGTGGGCAGAGGCTTTGTTTCTTGCCTCGTTGCCTTCTGTTTTAGGGTTTCTATTGCTATGTAAGACACCAAGACCAAAGTCAAGTTAAAGAGTTTACTCCAACTTACAACTCTGAGGTCACAGTCATTACTGAGGGAAGTCAAGGCAGGAACTCAAGCAAGGTTGTAACTGAGAAGCAGTAAGTTGTGCAGAGAACATGGACAAGTGTTGCTTATTGGCTTGCTCCCAATCTGTGGCTTGCTCAGCCTGCTACAAAGGGGTGGTACCACTCACAGTGAGCAGAGCCTTCCATATTAATCATTAATGAAAACAATACCCACAGACTTGTCTATGGAACAATCCTATGGAGGCATTTTCTCAATTAAGAGTCCTTCTTCAAGGCTGGAGAGATGGCTCAGCGGTTAAAAGCACTGGCTGCTTTTCCAGAGGTCCTGAGTCAATTCCCAGCAACCACATGATGGTGGCTCACAACCATCTGTAATGAGATCAGTGCCCTCTTCTGACATGCAGGCAGAACACTGTACACATAATAAATACATCTTTTTTAAGTCCTTCTTTTCAGATATGTCTAGGTTTGTATCAATTTCCCAAAACCAGTCAGTACATCTTCACATCTTGACTGTGAGTTCACATACCTCTCCGCATGTTCAACTGCTCTGCTACTACACACCCTGCTGAAGCATTACTCTGCTGGTCTCAGAACCCTTGTTAGGCTTCCAACATGGGCTATAGACCAGGTGCTCTCCAGGGACCCTCGAGGTGTCCTGCCCCAGGATGGACCTGCTGGGGAATACAGTCTCCTGTACTGAGCAGTTTCCGGAAGTCAGCCTTCCAGTGTGAAGACAGCCAATGTTAGACTACCAAAATCATATCTGGCAAGCCAACCTAATACACCCCCTTTAAAATACATCTGTTCTATCACCTCTCTTCCTACAGAGAACCCTGACCAATACAATTACATTTCTCTGGTGTCTCTCATCACAGAGAATGAAACTGAGTGAAAGCCACAGCTTCAGTGCTCTGAATCTATATAGCCCCTCATGGTATGCTCCTTGCAATTGACATCACATGGCAGAGATGTTTCTGGATCCAGAAGGCTTTAATGATCTCAGTATGGTGGTACACATCTGGATTTTCAATGTTCAAGAGGCAGAGGCAGGGGGATCTCAAGCTAAGGTCAGACTGGGCTATCTCAAAAGCAAACAAAAACAACATTTTCATATACCCACTTGAAGGCGTAGAACGCCCAGGCTTGCATACTGATTGTGTCTTTAAAGACAAATTTAACGGAATAAAACTGTAATGCATAAAGTACATTTTAAAGAATAAATATTGCTAAAGGGAATGTTTACCAGGCTTAAATATAACAATTATTAATGTGTAATCATAACACAGAGCCCAAATTTACAAAAGTGGGTATAGGAGATGATTTGGTTGCTAAAGGTACCTGCTACCAAGGCTGACGACCTCAGTCTATTCTCATATCCCATATGGTCAAGAGAGAGAAGCTGACTTCAGAAAGTCATCTTCTGGTCTCCACATGAACAAACACTACGTCAAGTCTGTGTCTGTGCCTCTAAGTAAGTACATAAATAAACTTGAAATCTTACAAAAGAAAATAAACAATTATGAGAGAAAATAGCACATGCAAAATCATGTTGGCTTCTTTTCAAATTTCCTTACACTGCTGTTCATTTCTTAGCTTTCCTCAGCGCGCGCGTGCACACACACACACACACACACACACACACACCACCCTCACACACACACACACACACACACACACACACACACACACACACACACACGTGTGCACATGCTGACCTTCCAGGTTTCTTGTCAGGCTCCATGTCCTTCAGCCTACTTTTTTCCTTAGGGACTCACTTTCAGCAGACACCCTGCCTATCCACCCTCTCTGGTGTGTCTTGGGCTTCGAGACTAGACTGGTTTGAATTAGCCTCTGTCAAGTGTACAGGGAGGGCATCACCCACACCAAGCCCAAATCACACAGCACCACAGGAATCCTTGAGATGGGTCGTACTCCTGGGACTCCCAGAGCACCCCAGGTACAGAAAGGATTGCAGCTTGTTTCTGACTGGAACCAAGCGTGTTCTGAGGATCTGACTTCTCAGCCTGAGCAACACATGCATGGGCCTGCTCTTCATTTCATTTTCCTTCAGGGAAAAATTACATTGTCATTCAAATCGCAAATAGAAACAGACAGACTTCCATATCATGCTGCTACCGAGTGATGTCTCCAAGTTCACCCCTTCTGCAGAGACATCATCATTTTCAGAAGAGCCTGCGGGCTGTTCCCAAAACCTGGTGACGTGAGTGTTCCCAGACCTGCTCCTTCCCGTGTTCACCTTGCCAGTCCCACTGGGACGCTGGTGACCCTGCTTCATGTGCTTCCAGTTCTTCTATGTTTTGTGTTCGTTGTTTCTCACTAGGCTCATAGCACCTGGCTTTTCCTTCCCTTGCAAATAGGCCAAATGTTTAAGCATGCTGTTGAGGCTTTGCTGCACTTTCTAACTGCAGCTAGAGGATCCTAATTTCTATTTCTCTGGGGTACTGTTCAGAGAAGACTCCCCCTGCAGCTCAGAAAGCCTCCCCTTGTAGTTAAGATATTTGTAGCTTGCAGGCTCTGGAGCAAGAAGGCCTTGGAAATGCAACCCGCTGGAAATTATTCAGGATAATGAGAACTCAGGTTCACCTAACAACAGCCTGGTTTGCCATTTCTATAATGACTCTGAAAACTGTGCTGTTGACTAGAAAATATAATTCGTGTTTAGTGAAATAGGTTCACTAAATTCTTTATAGCCTCTGTACCGAAGAAAAACCAACCATACAGTTTGACAGGAGATAGATAAGCCTGGGATGTGAGTTCCTGGGATCGAGATACTGATCAGTGTTCCCTTGTCCAAGAACAGTCTGAGGCTCGTGGTCAGGCTGGATCTGCACTTGTCTCCGTCCCCAAATGCTCCGGGAAGAACACACCATCTAAAGAGTGTAGAGAAGATAAGCAGCTGCTAGCTTGCAATAACCGCAGGCTCCTAGCTGTTCTGTCTAATCAGTCAGCCATCGAGGAAAAAGAGATCATATTACTTGGCTAGAAATTTTGAAGAAAGGAAAATAAACATTGAAAGCAGGATGGCACACCAATATAATGTCTAAGAAATTGACAGTTTGGGGTGAGGAAGCAGCAGCCTGGGGGAGTCCACTAATGTTCTCCGCTCTTCTCACCATCATACTCTTGTATGTCTTGGACTTGTGAATAAGCAATCATGTTTTTGGAAGAAAAACCGCAATCCTAGAGGATTTTCTGATATCTAGATTATTTGGCTTTTGAAACCGGGGTGTGTTTGTACCCCACACCCCAGCTGTTTCCTGCCTCTGTCTCACCGGCTTTCCATGTTTCTTCAGGTGGTCTAGTGGAGTCCTGACTCACCTCAGCCAATCCCAGACATTCCATTTTCCTTGTAGTATCTCAGCCTGATGGCAATCGCGTGACCTACTACATGAAGTTTCAGGGAGGAGGGGCATACAGTGGGAGTTTTCCAGAAGGCTCCTCCTTCTCAAAAGAGATACAAGAAGCTGAATGTGACAGGTCCAGTAAGCCAGTGCGCAGGAAACTGAGGCAAGACTATCTTGAGACAAACTTGGGTGACAAGCCCCTATTTCCAGTCAGCAAAATCTACAAGTAAATAACTGATGTCAAACAGTCTTGTTATCTGATTGGACGCTGTTGTTTGCAAGTGTTGTTTCTGGTTGTAGAGGTCATCTTGTGAATCTGAGAGACACCTTCTAAAGGTGAGGCCAGTGTTCCAGCATTTTCACATGAACTTGACACAAGCTAGCGTCAGTCATTGGTCCATTTTGAGAAAACACCATCAGATTGGTTGTGGACTACAGTGCCTTTTCTTAATTAGTGATTGATGTGAGAGGGTCCTGCCCACTGCGCTACCACTAAACACTTGGTCCTGGGGTGTATAAGAAAGCAGGCTAACCAAGCCATGAGGAGCAAAGAGGCATGCTCACGGCCTCTGCATCAGCTCCTGCCTTGAGCTCCTGCGCTGACTTCCTTCGTGTTGGGCATTGATCAGGACTGTAAGGAGACACGGTGGAAAGAGGGTACCAACCATCCTAATGTTCCTAGGTGGTTCTGTGGAGCTGCTTTGTGGTATACAATCACACAAGTTCTTATGTTCAAGTCAGATGAGTGGAGGTATTTTCTTACTCACAGACCCAGGCTTCCTAACTGACACATAGAAAACATGGAAGGTTTTGGCTTAATCACCACCCGCTCTGGCCATTGGAAGAATTGGCAGTGTTTCAGCTTCCCAGACTGCCTTGTGTGTGGGGAGGGGGCGGGGGGGATATAGAGAGGTGAGATGAGGTGGCTGCAGGGTCTGACACAGGATTATTTCTAGGAGTCTATCTGAGGTACAAAACTCCATTACCAATTTCAACATAACCTTCCAACACTGCCAGTGATACCCTGTAGCAGATGATCGAATGTTCCAGCAGAGGCAGTTTCATTAGTGATGGGGCTCTTACCTAGATCCAAAGTACCAAAGATGTTAACTTTAAATATTTTCTTTCTCTCCCAAGAAACAAGCACCATCCAAGACGCTTGCCTCTGTGGGGGAGGAAGAGGAAATTCAGAAAATGTGTTTAGCACCTTAGCCCATAGCAATATGGAAGTCTACGAGCTTGAGCTGTTTACAGACTTAAAAGGGCAGCATATTCTACAACACTCGTAGGTGACCAGAACAGTTCTGAGCGGTAAGCTGCCAAGTAAACAATCTGATCTTTCACCTTGGTTTATTTGTTGGTTATTCCCTTGTTAAAACTGCTAGCTGTTGGTGGTCATCCATCTCAGGCTTCCAACTGTGAACTGTCAGGAACAGTAGGATGCAGGCTTGGGGCTGTCCCAATACAGCAAGGAAGATGTCTGTGAGGTATTGAAGCATTTGCTCTTTCCTAGGCTCTGACAGTTGGTACCAAATTGAAAAAACACCTTCAGAAGAACGGACACCCAGCCTTCCCACCTACTCCTTGATCTAACTAACTCAATTACAAACATAGAGACAGAGGTTTCACTGGGAGTTGAACTCTCTACCTTCACCCCCCCATCCCCACCCTTATCCCAACTTTACTATATGAAGCTTTATAGACATGCTTTCATTTACAGATGGGAGAAGAAGAAAACCAAGTGTGAAACTCTCAGGATTCTGGAAAGAGTGAAGAGGCAACAGAGGACCCAATGTCTCATCAGCGATTATTCACCCACCCCTTTCAGTGACTAGGCTGTGGAGATATTATCAAATTTGAGGCATATCCCCATACTAGGTTGTTTTCGGGGGTGGGGCATTGAGGAGGTCTCAGTCAGTCTCTGGACTTCCTGCCTTGTTTCCACATCACTTGCCTTGGGCTTCTATCCCAGATAGCTGAAGTCCAACAAAATACAGGAGATTTAGAGTTCAAAAAAAGAAGATAATCACCAGAAACCAGATTCAAATCTGCAGTGACTAAAGTCACTTTGTTAGAGAAATAAATGTTTTAAGATGCTGTCTCCTCATGGAGTTGGCCCCGGGTCTGGGAAACCCACCCTGTGCACGGAAAAAGGCTGCTTTTACTAGGATTGACAACCCTTCCAATTGCTTAGAAGATGGGGCAGTACTTCACTGATGTGGAAGAATTGATGATTATCTTGTTAATTGTCAAAGCTTAAAATGGTACGAACCCTCCCTTGGATCCCAAGAAGTGAGAAGTCAGATATAAAGTGGCCCTGGTGCAGGCAGGCAGAAATTACGATGCACATCATGCTGTCATTATACAAAGTGACTTTTTAAAAATAAATAAACACACACACACACACACACACACACACACACACACACACACACACACACACACGCACACACACTCCCAGAGAGACACATCAGTGCCTCAACCGGGAGAAATAAAGCTGTGTTTAAAACACTTGCCAATAGTGACCATCTGCTGTCAGCAACTGGGGCAATCTCTACATCTCCTTGACAGTGCTGACTCATGTCTTGGCCCCTTGATGAAGGAGCATCTCTACTGACAGTAGAACATTTAGGGACCTACCTTCGATGCTGTGCTTCTCTGAGCTCAGAATCTGGCGACCAACATTTGTCTGCTGTTCAGAGTTTCTCACACTACATATTAAATCCGAGACAATTGGCACCCGGTGTTTACTTGCCGCTTCCCACAATGCCCTGCCTCTGTCAGCAGTTTCTGTGCAGATCACTAATAAGGAAGCCTGGAGCCTTTGGTAAATCTTGGCATTGAAGGAAATAGGAAACCAGCTTTCTTGCTCCGGTTCAAAAGATGAGGAGTTGCTCTCACGCTTTCTAACTTGTACTTTTTGACTATTAATGAACATAATCCTCACTCACTCCAAAGGCAAAGTTCTTTTCTGCTTGTACTACTGGGGGGTTAAGAAACTTTAAAACACAGAAGCCAGACAAATGACAGGTACATTCACGTATTTCCAGACAACACAGCAAAGAACTCTTAATGCAGACAGAGGTGCAGAGTGGACCCTGGGAGCTACAGTGACACTCAGTTTGGCAAGACATGAACATGGCAAGTCCAGTGGTGCAATAATGGCACAGTTGTCTCAGGGGTGAGCAACAGCTGTCTGACTCAATTTGCGGCCCATTCAGTAGGAGGAAACTTAAGCCCAGAATTGTAAATTTGGCTAAAAGTCTAAGGTTTGAAAGATCATAGAGGCTAAAGGAGAAGCGACCATCACTACCACCACTCTTTTTATTTTTATAAATGGACATTTATTCAAGTGCTTTCTAAATGCTCATTCTTATAAGCATGGCTGAGTGTTATTCTCAACCTTGGTCAGAGAAGCATCTTTTGCAGCGCATGGTGGTTAATACAGAGACTCACAACTGGTTAAAGTGGAGAGACCAAGTTACTGTGGGGTGCTCATTCCAAAATGAGCCATCTACATTACACCTGTGGTCCTTAAAGTTCAGGGAGCATCACAAAAGAAGGGATGAAAAGACTGGGAGAGCGAGGAGGAGTATGACTACTGTGAAGTATCTTCTGGATAGGACACGGGATTGTTCTCCCTAACGCTGTAGCTGTTTCCACAATGCCTGTAAGAGACCACACTGGCCAGCATGAAGGCATGGATGAAGAGCAGGCTCATGATGCCCCACTCTTGGTTGTGGAGCCACAGGTAGTTAATGGCCACTTGGGAAAAGATAGCCAGTTTTCTTCAGGGACATGGTTCCTGGTCTAAAAAACGACAGGTGATACATTCTTGTGTATATGGGCAAAACTAATTGGAGCGGTAGGTTATATACGCTGTGAACGAAGACTTCTAAAAGAAGCTGCACTGTGGAGATTGATTAGAATTTCAGTGTTGTGGGGGCATTGGAATGCTGCGTGTCCAGAGACTAATTAGCGTATCTTGGACTAATTCTAGCCCTCTGGAGAAGCCTTTCCTTGCCCACCTCTGTCTCTGAACTAACATCTTGTCACTAATAGAACCTTTTTGAAATCCATTAATGCACCAGACCTCTAGCTTCCACCAGTCTGAGAGCTAAGAATCTTATTGGAGAGCATCTGGGCTACAGAAGCATTTCCCCATCTTCCTATAACTCTGGGGTACCCACCAGTGTATTTTAAATTTGCCTTCATTTATGACTTTCTTTGTTCTGTAAAACTATAAAAACTTCGTGAAACTGCTTCCATGTTGGAGCATAAAATTTTCAGAAACATAAATCTGTATTCCAGGGCCATGGCCATTCAAAATAGTTCCAGAATAAACTATTTTTTTATTTCTTTTAAGATGAGAACTGTGGGTTTTTTTTGCATCCACAATAAAGATTATATGCAACTTTGTAAATGTGAGCAAAAAAAAAAAAAACATGTAATATGTTACATATCACATATGTAATATACATATGTAAAAATTTAAAAAATATAAAGAAGAGGACATGAAGCTGAGGGGGAGATGTGGGTGGGTGAATATGATAAAAAATGCACTGGATTCAAGTATGAAATTTACAAAGAGAAAGAGTTGACAAGGAGAGATCTTAGCAGTGTTCAATAGATCATGTGCATAGTATCTCTGTCTCTGTAAAAAAAAAAAAAAAAAAAAAACCTGTGTAAAAAATACAAGCCGCTGAAGACTCCAGTGAGGCATTTTCCTCCTCAGATTATTTGAAGCAGGAAGACCCACTCTAAATCTGGGAGGAGCCTTCTCGTGGATGCCCAGATAAAAGAGCATGGAAGAAGCTGCTTTTTGGCCATGCTTCCTCACTTTCTAGGGAGTTCATTTATCCAATCACACTAACTTTTTCTCACTGATATTAGAACTGGCTTCTTCAGGCTTCTGACAGAGATCAGTGGCTCTTCAGGAATTCGCCAGGCCTTTAGACTAGCACTGTTGAACTTCCAGCCTCATAGACCAGATTCCCAGCCTTTCCAATATTTAACAACCACTGCTGGATTTTTCCAGACTGTAGCCTGTAACTCCGTCTGCTAACCCCACTTTCAATATATATTCATTCTATTTGCAGTGTCCTTTAGAAAACCCCGACTTCTGTGCATAGCACCTGCCTTCCCCAGCATGAAGGCAGCCATGCTCTATCATGTACAAAGCCATTGGTAAGGTGGGGCTTCAGGGTTTTCTATCATTTGTGTTTTTCAAGCGTTAGTCTTGAAGCCTCTCTCTCACCTGACTTCTGCAAAGCTTATATTCTTTGGAGTTTTGTGGGTTCAAAGACTATCTTATCTTCAGCTAGTTTTAGTCCTCTGGAACTTTACAGGAAGGGTAATGAAAGCGCCAATATCATTTTGGACCTGTCTGTAGCTGTTGGGAAGAACTGATGTTTTGAATGTAGAAGACACAATTTCTTCCTCCCATTTTTTCTTATGTCTTTGTTCTCCTTTTACCTTATCATTTTTCTTTTTCTAGTTTAGAAGAACCACGGACTTCACCCAAACCAAAATGCTATGTTAGGCTGGGATGCAGGTGCCTGTAGGACCCCAGGGGTCAGTAACCTTTGTCTTTAAAGTATGAGAGCCACTGTTTTGGGGGTTGCAATCTGGGCAGAAGAGTCCAATAATAAGCATTTTGCAGTAGAGAGACATCTGTAGCTAGAACTCTCCTCTTGTTTAAATTCGTGTAAAGGCAGTGCCAATGAGACAAAGCTTTGATAATGGGGTTGACTTTAACTCATGTAAAGTGTCCATTTCCATTTAGGGAAAGTAAGTGATATATTGACATTGGTTTGGAAACTTCCTTGGATTCAAAGAATGTGCTATGTGTGCAAATCAATGCTCATAACTGCCACGGGGGAACCCATGCCTGACTTAGTCCTTACCATTCACTCGTCATCAAATATTACACCAGTTCAGACATCCATCTCATGGACCAGAGCCCTGTTCTAAACATGCTATGAGTGCAAACCCAACTTAATTATATCAACAACTCCATGTGAGTTGTCAATATTTTCATTTTCTAGATAAGAGATTTGAGCAGAAAGGTTGAAATATTTACCCAAGATCATATAGCAAGTGCTTGGGGGGGGCACTACTGACCCCTCATGCCCAGCATTAGTTATTGATAACACACTTGCCTACTTATGCTGGTCACACTTTAGCTGAGATCCAGGTCCAGTCAGGTAGATGCTTACAATGGTGATAAAGAGAGACCCTTACTGTGATACCGAAACACCTTTAATTACTTGATGGAGTGAAGGTTCTGGATCCCCAGGGAAGGATGTGGACCAGGCAATGGAAGACTAGGGGAATTTTTTAATTGATAAGGAGAGAATATGTCAATATCTTAACAATGGGACTTCACAGTGTAAGTGTATCCTTATGTGATTTGAATATTTACATGGCTCAAGTATGATTTAATTTTCTTTAATTGGAAGTCTTTTTTTATTATTTAGAAAAAAACCCCACTAGTTACATAATTTCTCCAGTACATACACAATTCAGTATTATTCATTTTGGGGAACAGTATCTACATGGACTTTATCCTTGGACTCTCTCTGAAACTGGTTTAGCTATGATTAGTTCAGAAGCAATATTTATATGTATAATTCATTTCAAAGGTAATTATAGAATTTGTAAGGAAAGAATGCCCCCAAGGATGAGAGAGCACCTCCATTTGCACCTGTGTTACAGGTCTGTCTGGCAGTGCCATGCAGTTTAGCTATTCTCTAAGGAGCCCAAATGGAATTATAAGAATCAGATATAGAAATCATTCACAAAATGTGTTCATTTAATGAGATCAGCTATCCTTGAAAGAATGAATAAGGAATGTACAAATGTGAAACTGAAATTACCATCCAGCACTTTAAACACTTGAATTTATTTAAATATGTTAGTGAATGCAAATAACCTACTCTGGGGGGAAAGAAAGGACATTAGCAGTAATATCTATTGAAAACAAAATGCATTCTCAAATCACGTGCTACAATCATTGTTTGCACAAAGGTATGTCTCATGAGTAGAGCGTTAGGATGAAGAGAGATTGGGAGGATTCCAGTGTTTTAAGATCTCCCACAAGTAAAACATAAACAATTGCCCAACAAAACCAGAGATGCAGCCAGTTGGAACCCACAGACGTATTTCTGTTCTCGCCCTCAGCCCATAAATGCTGGTTACTCGTGCTGGGGGTAGTTCTGCTCATCTCCTCTGGGACTGAGCACTGCCTAATTCATAAGTGGCCCCCTGCACAAAAAAATTCTATCAAATTTATATTGTCTAAATGTTTTATTTTTAAAGATGAAATCAGATTACTTCACCCAAGTATAAGCTAATAGCCTACCACCCCAATAAGCCTTCTAGTGGGCTATTGGAACTAGAATCTGTAAATCAGTCTCCACTCACCTGGTACCAATGTATTATCAGGTACCAGCAGACTCTAAGGTGATTATCATATTTTAATAAGCAACGACAAGACAGACCCTTAAAGCTACTAGAGTGCTTTCTGTCAGCTATCAGGAAGGATGCCTAGGTCCCAGGCTGGGTGGGATTCCTTCTGAGAAGTTCAACAGTGATTCTCCTGGAGAAAATGACTAGTTCTGGGGAGGCAAACTCCATAAATGTGCTGTCACCCCCAAAACTGCTCATTTGAACATTTTCTTGTCTGTAATAAATGAGCTGATTGGGGAAATTTAAACTTGCCTTTGCATGTGGGGCAGGGGTTTATATCCAGTATGATAAATGCAGCCTATCCTCTTGTGAGCATCTCTGAGTTCGATGAAATCTAGGAAGTTTAGAGTTGTTTGTTGTTTGGCGGTTTTCCAGACCTCCCTGAACTAGTGACAAGCCAGTTATGAGAAATTATCAGGCAGGAAAGAATTGAACCGGTTGACATCATGGCTTTTCTCTCATCTCAGGCTTGGACATTTTTAATGCCATACTTGAATTATGTGTCCAGAAGGACTAAAGTCCTTTCCTCTGATAGCCTGCTACCTTACACCAGCTCTGAAGGGTAGAAGCATAGCAAAATTTACGTTGCTGGGAGCAGGCCCTCAATATGGTTCAGTGCTGCACCTACTCAGCCTGAGAGAATTTTCTTAGCCTGTATCTTGCCAGCCGTTCATAAACCACTCACTCCTCTAGGAGATAGGACTGTGGTCCGGCCTGATACTATAATCCCAGTTACAAGCTGACCGGGCCACTCTGTGATTACAGGGCTCCCCGGGTTTCAGGTTAAGATTTACTTGCTTAGCTTTGAATGACAGAGGCCACTCTGGAGGGTCATTTTCTTTTCTCTTTTTATAACTCCTGTGTTTCAAGGGGATGAGGCCACAATGTGCAATGATCAACAATAGAGACCAAAAAAAAAAAACCAAACAAGAATAAAAGCAATATAGTCCTAGCTTACAAGCCTTTCAATACCATCCCACCGCAACTTGAAATTATTTTCTTTCTAGAATGTGAGACACAGTTGTTTGCCATAGCCTAGACAATTATTAGGACTTCCTCTGATCACTCTCTCCTGTCCCTATCAAATATCCCAGCATGGAAAGAAGCCATGTTGGTGGGATATTTATTCTGTATTATATTTAATCATGTCAAACTTTGATCTGTTGATTTGTGTGGATTCATGAATCTTTAAGGGGTCATCCAGCTTCAACTGAGTCATTCCACAGGAGTTATTTACCTAAGACCTAGTTCACTGTGGTATAGAAAAGCACAGTCAGCATCCATAGGAGTTCTGCACCCCCTGTGCAAACAATACAGTTCACCACTTAGCAGAAGCCAAGTCCAAGCAACTTCCAACCCAACAAATGTGATGTGACAGATGAGTGTGGATGCAGGAGAAAGTAGAAGAATCAGGGAAGATTCAACTTCATCTTCCTCTCCAAACACCCATATATAGTTTTTTTTTTTTTACAATGGTTTATTTTTATGCACCAGGAACAATTTTACATTGGACATAAGACAGACAGACTATACTTTCAAGTCAAAGATAATCCAAGATAGATCATGATTAGAAATTTATTTGGAAAGAAATTGAAAATACATCCTGAAGTTATCAAGAAACTCATAACCTGTGTCAGGTGACAGTGTCCCTGTCCTGTTCACAGTCCAGAATCCCCAGATGTGGACAGAATCAGACGTTTAAGGAACTTTTCTATGGCAGTTCGGTAGATTACATTTCAAGTTTCAAAATAATTAATTAAGTCTTATTTATCAGATTACCAACTATAATAAGGGAATTGCATGTTTTAACTTTGAATTAAGATAGAAGATGCATAAAGATGAGCACATGTGTTTGGCTTAATCACTTGTCACAAACTGAATATATTCATGTCAACAATACCCATAGAGAAACCTCACAGTCTATGCGTGGATCCGCAGAAGTCACTAATACTCTCTCAAACTCAAAACAACCACCTCCTTACCTTATAACCATATACATTACTATCTCGTTTTATTCTTCTTAGAAATGGATGGGTGCTAAATGTACTAGCTAGGGGTAAAGGAGTCATTGGCTAATAATAATCTTTCATATTTTGCATTAATTTGGAGTTTTTCATGCACTGTCTAATTAAATTATGATTTATTTAACCATTCTATCACTGTTAGATTTTTGAGCAATTAACCTAAAGATTTTTCATTGTGTCGAGCTGTTTGGAAAAACCCACCTCTGCCTGGAGAGAGGAGGTAGCTAGTAAAATAGCTCCCATGCAGACACAAAGACCTGCATTTGAACCTTAGAGATCATGTTGAGCCAGCTGTGGTCTGAAATCTTAACACACCTATGGCAAGGTAGAAAGAGAAAGCAGGAAAATCCCTCACAGTTCAGCAGTCAGTTAGCCTGACGTATGCAAAGGTCAACAGGAGACTGTGTCAAACAAGGTGGAAGGTGAACAACACGCTGAGATGTCCATAGACCATCACACATGCTCAGGGGGCAATGCCAGGGCTTATACACAGGAACCCTAGACAAAGAAAAACGAAACCATTCCTTCAAAGGGAGTAAGACTGTAGAGGCGTGCTATATTCTCTCAAGGGAACAGTGCTAGCTCAGACTATGGAATTTGTAGTCTCTGACTATGTCTGTCTCTCTGTCCCTTGCCCCCACCTCATGTGTGTATGTATGTGTGTCTGTGTGTCTGTCACTGTCTGTCTGTCTGTCTGTCTATCTCTGTCTCTCTCTCTCTGTGTGTGTGTGTGTGTGTGTGTGTGTGTGAGAGAGAGAGAGAGAGAGAGAGAGAGAGAGAGAGAGAGAGAGAGAGAGAGAGAGAGAGAGAGAGAATTTTCCTACCAGCCAGCAGTTTCCATTGAGCTTTTCAGTGGCTGCAACCTGAGCCTGCCAGTATGGAGCATTAATGCTGCATGCTCCAGTCAGAATGAATGGCTGAATTATTGTGACATTAGTAAACCGATAATTCGTTTCCTGTGTCATTGTTCCTCACCTCAAGCTGGTTAGCCAAGCCTTTTCAAAAGCCTGACTTGCTCGACCTGCTACCAGTTACAGTCCATTTCCAGCTCTTCTGTATAAAATGCAATCTTGTCAAAGGAAAGACACCTGCTCACAGCAGGAGGGCTTCTCACCGGCTGCCAAATCCTGTGTTACAGTGTCTAGAAACAAAATGATCTTTCCATCTGGAATGTGTCCGCCATGACTGCCTGCCTCGAATTGACTGCCAACCCCTGGTGCCAGAATGAAGCAGAGAAACAAGGCAGGATGTCTCCGGGAAATGAATTTTGATGAGTTCTTGATATTGTGGTTGTAAAGTTAGTTTTCTCTGAAGGAGGTCTGTTTGCTTCAAAGGTGGCCTCAGCTAAATATGTGTGGCTTCTAATGGGTGGGGAGCCTTCATCTATGGTCTAAACTAGAGTTTATTTTTTGTTACTTATTTTGAATTTTTACAAGCCTTGCACCTTCATTTTTCTTCATGAAGATCCCTGCTCCTTGGGATCCCAGCCTCCCTTTGGGGTAGGAGAAGCCAGAAGTTCTGTTTGTTTCCCTGCCCAGGGCAGCAGCTGTTCTCATCTCTCCCTTTATACGCCAAGTTCATCATTCTGACTATATATCTTAACAATCAAGCCCATTTGATGGGTAATAGATGCACATTATCCCTTCATCTTAGTGTTTCCATGCTTTCCAGCTATCTGATGTTTGGAGCCTTGGAGAAGAAAACATCTGAAACGTTTTCATGACTATTCTCTAATGGCAGAACTTTGAGATGTCAGTGTATTTGCTATGGATGGGCCATACACAGGCACATCATCCTGTAGGCCTGTGTAGGTCAACAGCTTGATATTTTGAGATGGAGTATTAGAAACAAAAAAATTAAAATCTCTCAAGGCACCCTATAAATCATAAAACATAACACAATTGTTATTTTACTTGACTTCAAGATTTAAATGTTTGAAAAGTGTCTAAATACTCTTTGCCTCTAAATTGAGAATAACTCCTCAGAACGGCTATCATCAAATTCCAATACAAAAATTTCTTCCCTTGTGGAAGCCCAGTACTAATCTCTTCTTCTAAATTCATCTTCTCTGCAGGTAAGTAACATCCCATGGGCTCCTTCTTTGCATCTTATTTAATTAAAACAACAGTAATCAGCAGCTCATCTAGTTCACTCTCAACAAATGATTGTATCTGCACAGATCTGCTTTGTTCACTTGTCCTTCCTTGTCCAGGAAGGGAAAAGAGGAGAAAAGGCAGGTATTGGAGATGTATGTGAGGAAACTACAGTACCAAGGGAACACGCTCCATTTAGCCATAAAGCATTTCCTCCCCTGCAAGCTCAGAAAAGATTTCCAATTATTTGCAAACAGATAACATTGTGTGGTTTCCTACTTATTACAAACAAGACACCAGAAAACAACTAGTTTGACAAAACTGCCCAGCAGTCCATTAGCTGTGCAGCTCTACTAAATATCCATCTTGTGTGTCCCCTGAGGAACCTGCTAAGGAAGCAGAAAGGAAGAAGTTACCACCAGGAATCTGAAAGTTAAGAAATTAGAAGCTAAGTATGGCCCCTCCTCCTACATACCAACTGTGGAGGATTGGTGTGTGTGTGTGTGTGTGTGTGTGTGTGTGTGTGTTTGTGTGTGTGTGTGTGTGTGTGTGTGTGTATGTTTATCTGTGTATCTGTGTAGGAGGACAAGGGGGAGGGAGGGAAAAAGAGAAGGAGGGAAAAGACTGAGAGACAGAAAGAGAGAGAAAGAGACAGATAGGGACAGAGAAAGAGGGAGGAAGACAGAGGGACAGAGATGGGCGAGGGGTGGGAAGAGACAGAAAAAGGAAGGGAGGGAGGGAGGGAGGGAGGGAGGGAGGGAGGGAGGAAGAAAACTGGTTCATATCCAATAAAAGTAACCAATCCCAGGTCTTCTGACTGTAAATGATGTTTATTATGAGCTCTCTCTGGACAGCTTAGTGATCACTAGCTCAGTTTTCAAGATTGAAAAGTTATTTTTCCCCTCATCTCAATGTAGATAAATTCCTATTGTACTATTGCTACAACCAGGAAGCAATTCAGCCACTCTAAGCTGAGACAAGATAAATGACTGTCGTTCTGTGATGCGTATTTAAATCCTCCCAAGCAACACTTTGAAAGTTGATCCTTTATTATTTTTGCCTTCCTAAGGTGTTCTCCTCTCAGATGCTGGAAGAGTCCATATTGTGTCTGTGTGGGTTCACTGTAAACAGAATTAAATGCCAAGCTAAAAAAATAGCCATACTGATAGAGCTTAAGTATTTGCAATGATGATATTAGCACTTTGAACATAGAAAATAACAGTTTAATACGATTAGTTGTTGCAAACATTCTACAATTAGAGGCACTGGTTTTGAAATGAAATTACTTATGAGTTCAACAATCTGACAGAAGTTTAAAATGAATTGCAAGAACCATCTTCTAATCCCGATGGCTCATCTCTGTAATTACATATATAAACAAAATAATAGAAGGCCAGGCCACAGCCTTCAGGTGGATACTGAATGGGGACCCAGATCTCGGTCTGGTCATTCTGACGTGCCCTCAGATTTTGCGTTTATACCTGTTCATGATGCTGAATTGGTTCTGAGAGTAGGAAGTGATTTTGGGAAATAGATGCTTCTCATCAATGGTCCAAAGACAAGTCCATAGATTATCACCTGATTCAGAATTATCGGGAATTGTCATTAAAAATTCACATTTGTGTGGCTCAGCTTAGGTCTTTTGCATCAGTCCTTTGAATCCCAGGGATTTGCATTTATTAATTGCCTATTCAGAATATGATTGGTGTTGCTGGTCAGGAATGTCCTCACACAGATAGTGTAAGATCTGTATTCATGCTGTTAACCTTTATCACTGGAGCCACTCAAATCATTCTGGTGTTGGGGCCATTTTAAAGTGTCACTAGTAAGGCCTTCTACATGTAGGTTCATATTTTTAAATCAGGCCTGGTTCTGCCCTGTGATGATACATAAGATACGCATGCTCCAAAGTCAGCTTTCCTCATTTGGGGCCACTATTATGAGAAAATAGGCATTTTTTTCTTCTAAAAATGTTCTTAGTAATATTCCTCATAAAACTTTTGGCAAGTATCTGCCCATTGTCATTCCTGCCAGGAACTGACCCCAGGAGGAGAGCCACAGATAGCAAGGCCAATGGACAACTGGATGGTAGCAAAGCAAAGTGGTCCTGCTTCACACTTTTGTTCCTCCTGCAGTTTGGGAAGTTACAGGCTGAAATTCCCTTGAGGAGTGAGACAGAGACAGAGAGTCATAGCCAAGGGGGAATATGCTGCTGCCATCAGTCAGCCTGAGCACACATCAATCTACCCCTACACACACACCCCATACTAGTCGAGTACAGAAAGACCATCTTTATGATTGCTAAAATGCTTTGTCTCTTCAAAGAATGGGCCTAGACAGAGTCCAAAAGTAACAGAATTAGTTAACCCAAACTAGGTCTGGGTTATTTACAAGCAGATGAGCTCCTGAATGACTATTGACATACACTATTCATGCATCATAACCAGAAGGCAGAGTTCTCCAACTATAAACAGCCTGAGCATCCTTGATATGGAGATGCCCATCCTCACTTTGTAGACTTTTGTCTAAATAAGGAGAGTAGAGCAAGAGTATCAGTAAGTATGATAATGTCACAGTGAAACCCATTGCATAGTATGTGTGCTGGTTAGTTATGGTCAACTTTACAAGTACTAGGGTCACCTAGGAAGAGAGAATCTCAACTGTGGAATTTATGCCATCAGATGGGCCAAGTGGGCACATCCATGGAGGCATTTCCTTGGCTGCTGACTCTGGAGACTTGATCGAAAACGACCCCATAGGCTCAAATACTTAAATTTCTGGTCTCCAGTTTGTGGAACTATTTGAGAAGCACTAGGAGTGTTGGCCGAGAAGCAGGTAGTGAGGTTTCAAAACTCATGCAATTCCCAGTATGCCTCTCTCTGCCTCCTGCTTGTGGATCAAGGTGTCAGCTCTCGGCTGTTTTTGCTGCCATGCCGTCATGGACTCTGACTCTCTGAAACAGTGAGCCCAATTAAACTTTATAATTTGCATTGGTCATGGTGTTTCAGTACACCAATAGAAAATAAATAAAACTGATGTGGGAGTGTCCGTGCCCTGTGGGTAGTGCCCCTTGGCCAGTGAACCTGGTTCTGTAAGAAGGTAGTTGAGCAAACCAAGATCTTGAGACCAATAACCGATACTCTATAATGGTGTCTGTTTCCATGTCCGTCTTCAGCTCCTGCCCTGATTTTCCTCAGAGATGAACTATAAACTGAAAAATAAAGTAAACCCCTTTCTCCACAAGTTGCGGTTGGTCAGTATTTTATTACAGCAACAGAAAGCAAACTAGAACAGAAACTGGCATCCAAAACATAGGATGCTGCTTTGATGGACCTGACTGTTTTTGTGTTGGCGTTATTTGTTTGTATGTTTGGTTGATTGGTTTCTTTAGTTAGTTTGCTTTGGGGGAGGATTGTGGAAGCATCTGGGACTATGGTATGGAAGTGCTCAGACCTTAAGAAGCCTTTATTGTGGGAGGTAAAAGTGTTTAGAGAGCTGCAAATGATAACAGCCTTGTTGTGTGAGGTGCTCCCGGGAAGCAGACTCTATCTGGGCCATTCATGTCATAAATTTGTGTTAAGAAATGTGGAAGTGGAACCTTTGCTTTTCTGGGGCAATAGATCCTGGTGACTTGGACTGAAAAAAAAATCAACTGTGATTAATCTGAGACCAGAAGCATTGAGGGGAAATATTTTCTCAGGGTCAGCTTGCAGAAACTGTGGTCTAGAGGGTGGGAAGGCTGCATCCCAAGCTGGCACCCAAAATGGGCAATTCTCTAAGAGTCTCTTGATGGTAGTGGTTTTGAAGGCATGAGGCATGGAGCACAGGAGGTAAGTCTTGACACTAAGTGGTAGGGCCAGAATTTCTCTGAAGAGAGGCTGGGAGGTTGTTTGTGAAGATGAAACCTTGGTTGTGGTGGAGACTGTAGAAGATTGGAGATGCCAGGAAAGTGACAGTGTGAAGTGAAGCTGGATGGAGCCCAGAAGACAATCTGTGTATGCTGTGGATGGCAGAAGTGAAGTTGCCTAAGCCCTTTGGAGACCATAGGACGGTGAGTCAGAGACATCAGACACTGAGCTGTTTACACTGTTGGATTCTGGCTTTGCTTTGATCTTATTGTAACTGTGACCTGGTTCTTACCTGTTGGAATAGAAGTATTTAACTTGTTTCTGATTATATAGGATCATACAGTTATGACTGTCATATTTTAAAAAGACATTGATCTTTTAAGTAACAGCATTTTAAAAACAATTGTGGGCTTTTAAAAGCTGGACCATGTTTTACTTTGGAATATTGACATGAAATCTTGGAGATAAATAAGAAAAGGAAGATTATCATTTAATAATGATGTCTTTGTCAAGTTGACAGGGAGTCATTTATACTGGTTAGTTTTTTTTTCTTTTATTTTTGGCTTGACACAAATTAGAGTCACTTAGGAAGAAGGAATCTCAACCTGAGAAATGACTCCACAAGACTGTCTGGTGTGCACGTTTGCGGGGAATTTTTATTATTATTATTAGTGGTTGATGTGTGAGGACCCAGCACATTGTTGGGGTGTGGTACCCCTGGGCATGTGGTCCTAGGATGTGTAAGAAAGGTAGCTGAGTAAACAGACCAAGTCAGTAAGCAGTGCTCCTTCCTCTATGGTCTCTGCTTCCGTTCCTTTCCGTACGCACCTGCCTTTGAGTTTGTGCTTTGGCCTCCCTTGGTGATGGATTTGAACTTCTATCCTAAATAAACCCTTCCCTCTATATGTCTTTTAGGTGGTGTTTTATCCCAGTGACAGAAACCAAACTAGGAATATGGTATTTAAAAATAATAAAAATAAATCGCATCCTTGAATGAGACAAGTGGGTACTGAAAGCATGGCATGCGTTAGTCATTACCCTCTTCGTTAGCAGAGATTGGCATGTTCCTCAATGATGTGATTTTTTGAGATAGAAATCTTTAAGGAAGGATGGCTTTGGTGTTGGTACTCCCGGTGCATCAGAACAGCCTTCTTGACACAGAAGGATGAAACACTATTGTGACTCTTGCAGATTCTGACGTCATGTCATACACTGGGAAAGAAGATTTGGGGAACCAATAAGATGTTTATTCATCCAATTACCCGTTTTCCCATGGAAATCCTTTGAAGCCCAAGATATATGTCACATTCATAAAGCCTTTGGCAATGAACTCATTCTCTATTCTGGGGTTGGAATCTTGTTTTTATGTTCCACTAGACACATATGTCACTTTTTTTTTATTGTGATCACTGTCCCATTTCTGTGGCCTCAGTCAATAATAGACTCCCTGAGAGCAGAGCCTACATCAGTTTTACCTCTCAGAAGCCCATAGTGACTTGAGAAAAGCAAGGGTTCCTGAGCATCCATTAAGTTAAAGTTTGGAGCTGAACCACAAAAGTAAGAAGCTGGTCATATATAGACCGAGTGCCTTTATTTTTTCTGATATCATGGCATATCAGCTTATTTTGCACTAAAACCAACATGTCTACAGTCTTCCATGACTATAACCTGTTGGAACAGATTAGCAGTTGCCGCTTCAGAGGGGTTATCTTCCTTGTTCCCCACAGCTGCTCTTCATCATGTTTGCTGCTTGTGGTCCCCCTTCTCACTTCCATGAGAACATGGAAGCATTCTCTTATCTTCCCTGACATTAGGGCAGATGAAACACCTCCATGTGAAGATGTGTGGTGTATCCATGTTTACAGAGGTGGCCTAGAGCCAAAGTCTCTACATTGGTCTAACTTGCCCATTTGCTTGCAACCAATTAGCCCTTGGTGATCTGAGCTAGCTTCTAAGTTGACAAAAGTAGTCTGATCATATTTTGGTGTAGTATTTAAGACTTGTCGGCTTTATGGAATATTAATAAAGCTTCAGTGTGAGATTAGTATAGATTTAACATTAACACCTCACTCTTGGTTTGAATTTCTTTGGGCTTGACACTTTTACAAAGCCTATCTCTTTGATTATTCCTACAAATCCATTTGGGGCTTTAGAAATTGGCATGGTTTGCTCTACCAGAAGCCTGTGGTTAACTATCTTCAACTCTTTCCGTGACCTGCTTTAGGCTGGTCTCATACCCTGCTGCACTGGGACACAGCTCGGGTAAGAACCTTCTGGCCTCCAGATGTGATGGGTGTTTTTCAGGACTCTTTAATCTCTTGCCAGTCCCTCCTCTAATGACCAGCCCACTTTTTCCTTGAAGTTGAAACATCATCTTCTTCTTATATTCCTTCCAGCTAATGGAGTTCTCTGTGCAAATCATTTTCTTAAATAATTACCTTTACCCAACCAGCATTAAAAATCTACAAGACAGAGTCCTGGTCTATTTCTCAGCCCGTTTTATGTATTCTTGCAAAACAAACAAAGAAACAAACAAAAAACACCTATTAATGTCTGCCCTCTGCTCCAACTCCTCCCATTACAGTGATATTATCTGTCTGTTATCAATAGCTTTTATCTTCCTAGGGAGCCATTTACTGACCTGCATCATCTTTAGGATGCCTCAAGGGCATTTCAACTTTAACTCATCCCTAAATAAATTTGTACTCCTTCCCAAATGGATCCTCTTGCATAGGCCTGAAGCTCAGCAAATAGCACAGTCACCCCCGTCTTCCAGTTGCTCTTTCATTGATGCGATTGAATACATGGGCAAAGTCAGCTTACGGAAGAGGAGGTGGGTCTCACAGTTTGATGGTACACAGCGCATTAGTGTGGAGAAGGCATGCTGGCAGATGGCTTTGTGGCAGAGGGGGTATGCTGCAGCTGATGTTCACATCTCACTGAATAGGAGGTAAAGACTGTCTAAGACATGAAGTGAGGCTGTAAGAAATCAAGACCCTCATGCAGAGACCCACTGTTTTATGAGGTCTCAACCAAAGGGTCCACACCACCATCTTGAAAACAAGTGCTCAAAGCCATTAGCCTATGGAAAATATTTTACATTCAAATAAAATATTCCACTTCAGCCCTATAGGCTTATTCCTGGACAGCTCAGCAGTTTTATAGTCCCAACTCCACTAAAAGGTGCAAAGTTCAAAAGCCCTCTTTGATATCTGTTGCACGAATAAATGAGACTCAGGGATAGATCTCTGAGGACGTTGGAGATATTAGAGAGAATAAACACCAGATCTTACCCAGCTGTCTTCCAGCTTCCTCAGCCTGGCTTCTCTTGGCTTCCTCCCCTCATCTTTCTATCCTTGTCTTAAATACCCTTTTGGTAAATTAAGGCCTGGCCCCACCACTGCCTGCTTGGGAGCCTGGAATTCCTTCTATAATCTAAAATGTCCTCGACTCAGTTGGGATTAAGGTTGCCACTCCCAGGATACTCCCTGTGCTGGGATTAAAGGTGTGAATCACCACTCTCTGATTCTCCTAGACTGACTGTGGTTAGAGCTCTGGAACTTCTGGAGCTTTTATTGAATTCCCACAATAATCTCTTGTGGATATCCTATTAAATTAAAAAATCAAATTATATGCTTTTAATGTACAATGGCACAAGGTAACCATTTCTACTCCAAAAGAGAAAACTGGGCGACTAGCAATGAAAACATTGGCCAAAGGACCAAAACCTCCTAGGCAAACACCAAGTCCTATAACTTGTGTTAGCCCCAATGGATCAGAGCAATCTCCTCCTCCAACATAGCAGGCATGCTATGCTGGCTACTTACATATCAAATCAGCACACACTAGAATCATTTGGTAAGAGAAAACCTTAATTAAGGAAATAGTCCCCATCAGATTGACTGATGATTGATGTGAGAAGGGCCTGCTTGCTGAGGTGGTGCTACTCCTACTCCTGGGATGGTGGTTCTGGGTGCTGTAGGAAAGCAAGTTGAGCAAACCACCGGAAGCAAGCCAGTGTGCAGCTCTCCTCCTCGGTGGCTTCCGCATCAGTTCTTATGTCTGCTCTGTTTTGAGTCCCTGCCTTGAATTCCCTCAGTGATTGACCATGATGTGTAACTGTAAGCTAAGCCCTTCTTCCCAACTTGTTTTTGGCTATTGCCTTTATCACAGCAACATAAAACAACGAAAGACATAGTCTTTATCCGACACTGTGTCTACTCGTACTTAAAACTTTCTTCTGCAAAAAGTCTTAGTTTCTGCTATCTCTGATATTTTATAACCTCTCTAATACAGTGTAGGCCTCTTCATGGTCTCACGTACAGCCTTCACAAGAACTCTATGCAGAGAAACTAGTTCTATCACAGCTTTTCTAGTCTCCGTGGCTTTATAGACCTTTAGTGCAAGCCTACAGTTCAACCTCATTATTGCATCTTGCATGCTTTCAGAATAAGCACTACATGGATGATGCCAAGTTCTGCTGCCTTCTTGAGATGCAGCCTGGGTCCCTTGGACTACAGCTGCATCAGCTTCTGAGTGCCTTCATGCCTAATCTCAGGGAAAGCATTTTCCTAGGCATCCACTTTCCCCAGGGTACCCCGAAGGCTCATCTTTTCAGATGTTTCCTTTAAAATTAATTTGCACCACTGTATCCTGGATCACCAGCTGAGTGGAGGCTTGCCCTCCATGTATGTATCTGTCTTATTGTTTCCGTGCAGAGTCCACGGTTCCTCCTTAATGGAACTAGTCTCTAGCTCTACGTCCTTGTCCTGTCTCCAACTTTAACTGCACTCACACTCCTTTCCTTGCCAAACTGTATGTTCTTATTTTTCTGCTGCTTTCTATTCTGTCTCACTGGAAATCTGGGTCACTGCAGTAAGCGGTACCTTCGCCACAGCCAGGATGTTACATTGTCTCGACATTTCCTTCACTAAAGAGTTCAGACTGTTACTTTTGAATGTAATCTCATTTAAGTTTTCATAGTCAGGATGTGGGCACATGTAGCCGTATTGTTTGATGGAATATAATGCAAATGGTCTGTAGCTCATTTCCTTATAAAGTCCTTGTTCCCTGCTAAAGCTTCGTGCGCACTGTCTTCAATGACTAGATTCCTGCAGAACTGACTGATCCACCATGGCCCATCAAGCTCTTTTTATGGCATTCTAGGGCTTCTCTTGCCTTACAGATACAGAGATTTCCACATTCCTCCCATAAACCAGTTCCAAAGACCTATGAACCACACAATGATGTTTAGTACCGTAGTGGCCCCATTTCTTGGCACCAATATTCTCTGTATTAGGTATGTGGGTGGGTGTGTCTGTGTGTGTTATGATAAAATATTTGACAAGAAGTAACTAAGAGAGAATAGGTTTTCTGGGGCTCACACTTGAGGGAAGATAGTTCATGTTGGTAAGGAATGCATATTAGCAAAAGGGAGGGAGAAGGTGGTTTAGTCACATTTCAGGGGAACAGACAGCAGAAACTGGATAGGAAGTTAAGTCCTGCTACAAACCCAAGACCCACTTCCTCTGGGGAGATTCTACTTTTTGTTTTTTAAAGGGACCACACTTTCTCTAAATTACCACCAGTTGGGAACCCACTATCTGAACACAGGAGCCTGTAGGGGAAGATTTCACATTCAAACTAGAACACTGTCATGCAAATGAGAAAACCGGATAACTACCGTGCATATCTTCCTACTTGATAATAATCCTATCCAGGCCTAACATTCATATACCTTGACTCTGTCCACTTGTCTCCCTCTCTCTCATTCTATTCTGATCCAAGCCACCATTATCTATCACCTGGGTAACTTAGCTGGCTCAATAACTGGCCTCTTCCAGTTCATTTCTTGCTTAAAGCCAGGGTAATCTAAATGCAAATGTGATCATGCTTAAAGAACCCCTTTAGTGGCTTTTCATTGCTCTTAGAATAAAGACCAGAATGGTTAAACAAGGTGCCCCTAATTTGCCTTCCACATGTTGGGTTTTTTTTTTTCCCCTTAAGTCCCACTTACCAATCCTATCCCATTTTTCACTGTGCACCAACTGCATTGGATGTCTTTGCATTTTCAAATGCTGTATATTCTCCTGAATATACAGTCTTTGTTTATATCGTTTCCTATGTCCACATCTACATATTCTACTTCTAAATCATACTCCTTCAATTAAGTACTGTCTTTTATCTTTCACTTTATCTTAAAAAAAACACTTTTCAAGAAAGCTGTATTTCCTTCCTGTTCTAGGTAGCATCTTTGTTGCTGCGATAAGAGGCTGATAAAAACCAACAAGGAAAAGAATGGATTTCTTTCAGCTCATAGAGTACAGCCCCTTACTAAGGAGCCAAGGCAGGACCTCACGGCAGGAATCTGAAGGCAGGAGCCGAAACGGGCTGTGGAGGAGTGCTGCTCACTGATTCCTTCATATGGCTTACTTAGCTACGTTTTCATACATCTAGGCCCACATGCGTGTATGGCACTGCCCACAGTGGACTGGGACCTAACCAAGAAAAAAAATCCAATAATACTAAAAATAAAATTAACAAGCAAACAAACGCACTTTTCTCTGGACCATCACGGGCCAGGCCTCCATTTTTCTCTCCCAGCATCCCCTCTGAGTTCCTATGGAGTAGCTCATTAAGCCATTCCAGGTGCTTTCACAATCCTCCAGTGCAAACAGCCTGGTCTGACTTCTCAGAGCGGCACTTCTCGGTTTCCATCTCAGTCTGCTTTATGCTGTGTAATAAAACACTGGTAAAGGCAACTTGGCATGGGCAGGGCTCATTTCATCTTACACTTTACACTCTATTGTTGAGGGGGCCGGAAACCGGAAGTGAGATGGAGACCACAGGGTGGAGAGGGGCGCTGCTAGTTAGCAAGCTCCGTCTGGCTTGCTCAGATGCAGTTTTTACATCTCAGGTCCACCTGCCCAGGTTTGGGACCACTAACAGTGGGCTGAGCTTTCCCATGTCAGTCAGCAATCAAGAGAATGCCCCACCGACATGCCAACACACCGCTCTGAGGGATGTCATTTCTCCATAGAGGTTCTCTCTTGCCAGGTGACTCTAGTCTGTGTCAAAACTAGCCAGCACGCTATCTGTAGTATATTATCCTTCTAATGGCTTCAACTATGGGGAGTGATTATAAATTCAGTTTTCAAGTTGATTAATGTACTGCTTTCACATTGATTTTACTATGTTCCATTAAATTTCTCTCTAGCTCCTGTGTAATACCGGGGAGAAAAATTTATTTTAGGGTAAAATTTCAATTAGTAATTCTGTTTATTAAAAAATCTAAGCCCAGCTTAGCCAAGCACCCTATTACAGTTCATTAAGAGCCTTCCCACTTTACTATAATATCATGTAAGTTGTCGACAGAGCAAAGTGCATAGAAATGCCTTATAGAAATCAAGAACAAAGTTCTGTCTCTACAGCTTGATATCATCTCTACCCACTCCTGAAATTTAAAATTTTTTTGTGGCTTCAGAAAACCAAGTGTCAAAATTAGATAACTAATGCCAGACTGTTTAAAATGTGTTTAGTAAAGCCATTTCAGGGAAACTGGGGGCAATATTTTGATTGATTTGGTATAACAAGCAAAATGCACTGATAAGTTTCTAAATTGCTACTATCACAGTCTAACAATTGCGTAGTGTAAGTCATTCGTCAATCAAGCACGCAGTCCAGCATGGTGTGCTCCAGCAAGGAGAGGCTAGATATGATAATTAGGTGAGAATCTGATCATTATATAAAAATGAAAAGTGGGCTTCTGTTGAGTGCTTGGTTATGTGTGTGACCGTCCGGGTCTCTGGATGATATACTAATTATCACTCCCTCTAAAGCAGAAAGGCACTAATGAACTCCTGGTTAACTTCCTGTTATGGCATGGGTTTAGACAGTTTAAGAAGAATTCCACAGAACTATTCTTTCATTTCTTACTTTTAGTCACTGTTGTGCTAATTGCCTTAATAGCTCAGGATGGGTAGAACTACTTTTTCAGAATTCTTTTCTCAGTCAATAATTGGCAGACTTGAGGCAGGGAGAACATTCACAACTGAATAACAAGAGATTCAGAGCAAATATTTAAAAACTAGAAGGAGTTGTGATCTCTGGGTTGTAGAATATTTTTATGGCAAACAAGGCAAATAGTAGGTGTCTTTCCCAGGATTTTCTTCCTGGCCTCTGAAATGCCAGTTCTCAGCGACAGACTCATCTGGATGCAGTAGGCAAAACTATACGGTTACCACCCTCGCCACTCAGTATCTGGATGTTTCCCACCTTGGAAATGGCCATCAGTAAACACGAAGGAAGACAGTCATTGCTTAAACCAGAGTGGACATCGAGGCTCCCTCCCCACCAGCCCTCCCCACCAGCCCCTCCCCACCAGCCCCTCCCCACCAGCCCCTCTAACCCATTGACCCATTGGTGTTTTGTCTGAGATCAACACTGATCTGCACTGGGACGTTGGACATGGCCTGTCTCAACTGCAGCTCTGTGCACTGGGATCATCCGGGAATTGAATCAATCCTCTCACACAATTGATGACACTCATTTATCTTCCCGAAGCACATTTGACTAATCGGACGCTCTCCTTTTTCTTCCTTGTGACTTTCATTCATGCTTCCTTTTAGATGGAGGAGAAAACAGAGTTGTCCTTCCATCCTTCCCACGCAATTAGCATCAAAGAGAAATAACAGACTCACAGATACCAAGGAAAATATCCAATTACGTACTGAAACTGGGACAAATAATTATGCCAATAAAACCAATTGGCATAAAAAGTCAGACCCATGGAACCAGGGAATTTGGCAGAACATAAGACTGGCTGCAGAATGTCATCGTCCTTTTGGTCTGTCACCTGCTAGCACAACTGGACACACAGACAGTGGTTAGTGGAGCCAGAGATGTAAATATAAAAGTTGTGGCCAGAGTCAGTTAGGGCCAACTTAATCAGTAGGGCTGGATGCATCTGTGTTTGGGAAAGGAAGTACTTCCTCCCTCCCTGTGCAAACCTTCACATAGCTGCATTAACTTAACCTCTTGGGCTTTCTGAACATAACTTCTTCTCATGAACAACTTGGAAAGGAAGTATTTTAGCTATTTGAATACATCAGTTTTAAAATACTGTTTTCTAGACATTAGGGAGGAAGTGTTTGATTCACAGCCTTGCATCTTCGCAACAAAATAGTGAGCCTCCATAACACAACCATTTCTGACCGCTCAGCTGCTTAAGGCAGAACATTCTGGATTGTGGAGTCAGGCCATGCCCATCCAAAGTGATGTGCCCTGTTGGAACTAGCTTTGTAGCTCTCATTCAAAAGATACAATTTGCAATTTGAGTTATGAGTTTGTAGATATGGAAATACTCAGTGCTCAGGAGTACCCGAGTTGATACAGTACTGTTAAAGAACTAGGAATTCAGCTCTCAATGGTTACAGGGGGCCTGGATAGGGTAGATACCAGGCTATGTGAGTCTTGCTATCATACATGTGTCTGAATTCTTACTCAGAGGAACTGGGGTGCTTGGGAGGTTAATTTAACTAAGGCTATTTAGAATAAGATTTCATTCATTATTGCTATAGTAAAGTAATTTTACTCTTGAAAAGGTACAGAGTAATTGTCTCCATGACTGCTAGAGAAATGCCGTGTTAGCTTGGCCTCTGACATCATAACCATCTCCTATTCATATTTCTTAATGGTAGTGCTTCCTAAATATTATGAATTAGTTGTAAAACAGGACAAGGGTCTAATACTTATCTAAGACATGAAGGTGGGTTCCTGCAATTACAAAGTCTTTGTCATTGTTGTTTTTGTTTTAAGATCCAATGTCTCCAGTAAATTTCTAATAACCAAAACCCAATTTGGCTGTTGTATATGGAAACATCGCTGGATCCAAACGCCTTTATTGCTTTCCTCTAAAGGACAGAACAGCATTGGCAACACATGCCAGTGTCTGTGTGACCAAGAGAAAAGTGGAAGCATTGTGATCCCCTTGTGCCATGCCCTTCCATGCCATAGGAAATGTTTCTGCACACAGTGGCCAGAGAGCCAGCTGTGGCACAAGAGGATGAGATGAGGAGCCAGGGTCAGCCAAGCTGCCAACTGGGCTGAGGAAATGCGCCTTGCCATGCCCATGTGAAGGTCTGATGACTGGGAAGAAAGGCTGGTGTTGGGCTAGAACAGAAAGGGCTTTGAAGTTCTGATCTTCGTATTATGTAACAGATTCTTAGCTGCATTCATAAAGCATCAAAGCAAAGACTCACATTTTTTCTCTTCTGAAAGACAAGGGGTCTCTATGCATGAGTTGGAAAAAAAAAATCTCAAGACCAACTAACTTGAACTCCTCAAGATTCTTCTTCAGCTTCCTCTGGGTCTCACTGCCACTGACGTAGAAGTGAAGCCGCTCTGTAAGTGCCCCGAGCCTCCTGGCCTCTGGGAGATTTAGGGAACGAAGAACATAAGAAAGGCAGGTCATCTCTTCCCAAGGTGTATCCTATGCTGACTTGCTGTACAGCGAGGAACTATGATCAATCTCTCCTTCACTCCTGCCCAGAACCCCAATGGGAGTGATGTGGCAACTAGATGAAACTCTATGGAACAACGGAACAACGTTTACAAGGTGATGCCACAGGGAGCCAAGCGCAAGCTGTGTCAAGTGTGTATGGCTGGCTCAAAGGAGAGTCAGCTCCCCAGGGGTGGCCAGGGCCAGAGTCCAAAGGTAATATGCTCATAGCTGGAGCTTCTCGAGCATTTTCAGGACCTGGGGTGTAGACAGGTAAAGGAATGTGGGGAATAATGTCTTCTGCTGGCCTACACTAATGTTTACAATAAGTCAGTATGTATTGTTTTTGAATAGTTTGGAGTTTGCTGATGAATAAGAGGGAAGTACAAAGTTCCCCAAGGGAGGTCTCACACATCTGCTCCCCACTCCTCTGCTTTGCTCCTTGCATGAGTGTGGTGTATTTCTCACAAACTGACATACTGATGGGTCATTAATTAGCATTCATAGTTTACACGAGGGCTCACTATGTTACACATTCAATTGGTCTTGACAAATGCATTATGACAAGTATTCATCACTCCACTGTCACACAGAACAGTGTCATTGTCCGTAAAGTGACCCTCGATGGCTCCATCTTTTCTCTCCACTAGCTCCCAGCTACGACTTCTCATTTCCCTGTCTCTCCAGCATCACCATTTTCAGAGTGTCATATAGCTAGAATCATATAGCCTATAGCTTTTCAGATTGTAGTACTTCATTTAGTAATATGTAATTTCTTTTTTGTGTGTGGCTTGTTAGCTCATCCCCCGCCCCCCACCCAATACTCCATCACTTCATCATGAGGCCTGCTCTCAATCATTTATTCATTAAATACAGGGAACATCTTAGCTGCTTCCAAGATTTGGCAACTATGTTTAAAAATACTGAAAACATTTATGAGCATTTTTTTGGTACTGATTCGTGAACCGCCATAGGTAATGGGGAAAGGTAAGTGGACTCAACACACATCCCAGACACAATACGTTTCTGTGTGATAATAGTTGCCTCCTCAGTAGTGGCTAAGTGAGCAATTGAACCAGCAACCAATCTTGTGCAGAGTATCATGGGCAAAGCGTTGCTCTCTCAAATTCATATGCTGAACCTTCAAAGTGCATGTATCTGGTCTTACTGCATTGGCAATGTTTTTAAATGAGGCCGTGGATGGGGAATTCTAATAAATGTGTCCTTACCAAGAAAATTCACCAGAGATCTCCCTCACTCTTTATGCAAAGAAGTGGGGAGGTAACAATCCACAAGACAGGAAAATACTTCACCAGTAACTCCTGTACCTTGGTTTTAGATTTCTGGCCTTTAGAATTGTGGAAACGTTCTTTCTGTCATCTAAGCCTGTGGTACTTCCGTTATCAAAGGCAACATAATATGGAGTCTGTTTTTTATTGTGTTGTTTATGACTGAAGAATTAAGGATGAAGGGAACCACATACCCTCCGCAACATCACTAGGGGTCTTCACAGCAGGTGCACAATTACCTGTACTGCTGTTGCTGCTGTAAGACATAAATCCCGTCAACTCCCCAAGCAAAACACATCTGACTGCCTTTGAAATTAATATTTAGCTGGCAATTATTAAGATGGGATGTGTTTATTTCTTCTTAAGAGTTCAAATACTTTATTTCTCTCAAACTATGCTCATATTTTTGATATAATTGTAAGGTACCTTTGTATACTAGGGAGGCTAGTCAACCACCCGAGTGGTACATTTCCATTATAAATCTTCTGTGGCTTGAGTGTGATGTTTGCTGGATTTTTATGTTATTACAATTAATTGGTCTATTTGTTTACATTTCCGCCTTGGATGCCACGTTCTGAAACCCTCACATTGAAGATTAGCTCCCATTTCTCTGTATTTGTATTCATTGCTTAGTCTTGAATTTTGCAATTAAATCTTTAATTATCCTGGAAATTCCCTGTAAAAAGTAAACAATGTGAATGTTCTGGCTGCATTTAAAAGGCGTGATAGTTACTCTGAGAGCCATTTCTCCCAGCCAAGTACTAACCAGGCTCAATCCCACTCCGCTTCCCAGAACCATCCGTATGGTGTGACATAGACTCTGAGCACTATTTTCTCTCTGTCATCTTGAAATATTTGTGCTGAATTTGAAGATCTTTCCTTGACAACAGAGGTCAAGAAAAAAGAGATAGGAAAAGAGAGCGAGAAAATAAAATGGGACCTGAAAGGAAATTCTGTTTTATTTTAAAAGCCAAGTAGAAAAACTCACTTGAGTTTTTTCTGTCTTCAAAATAAGCAGGCTGGACAGGGCATTCTGAGGAGCCTCGGCCTTAGAAGATTAGGGATGCTGAGGGCAAATGTGCCTCTCCTCTGCTCTCTCTGAAATAGTCCCAGTATACTCAAACAGCTATGAGTTGAAGTTATGTTTGAGCTCAGAGGACACCGGAAGCAGGAAGGACCTTGGAGAACTTGGGCGTCAGATCACTTTGTTGACAAGAGTTTAATGGACCCATCTGGGTCCCACCTCTGGCTAGTTGCAGAATCAGCCTGGGCCAGGCCTTCCGGTCTCACTGTGGCTTCTTCTCTCTCCCAGTTCTTCAGCCGTCTTCCCTTCATATCTTTCTTTCTCCCTTTTCCTGTGACTTTCCTTCTGCTCAGAGTTCTTTCTGTTGCAATCATGGCTTCCTCCTGTCCCCCAAATAGGATGCTGTGTGACAGTGAAAGCTGAGGAAGAGGGTGGCTTGCAACCAGAAATGCATAATGGCTTGAATTTCTTCTCAGGAAATTTACCACTTAAGGCTGCCATGTGTTTTTAGCTGCCCTTGGGCACTTTAAAAAATTGTTCCCCCAGGGGGACTAGAGTCCTGTTCACTTTTCTTAGGAGAAAGTGATTACAGCGAAAGCAATAAAATCCTTCCTCTTTTGCCTAAAAGCAGTGAAATGATTACCTATATCCTTAATTTAAATTCCCACTGACAGCTCAGATACTGCTGTAGCTGGAGGGGATGAGCCGACCTTCACATCTATTGTGAGCGCAGAGGCAGAAGGGAATTTTATTGACCAGGGAAGATAATGCGCATTAGGGAAGTCAAACAGGTCTGCTCTGACCTATTGGAATATAGTTTGGGGTCAAAGGGCACAGGATCCGCGCTGGAAAGCATCCTTAGCTTAAATGCCAATTGTGTCCCTTTGTGCATTCTGCTGTGACACTTGCCTGGTCATCTGTACCTCTGGGGCTGGCAGGAAAGTCGTTTTCAGCTGCTCTCTGCTTATCCATGGTTTTTAGAAGAGATTGCTGCCAACCCCCTTGGGGCTACTGCTTTAAAAAAAAAAAAAAGAATAGAAAAGAAAGAAAAAAAAAGAACAACAGCTGATTGCTGTATCATCAATCCCAGAAATTCCATCTACATGTTTTCAGAGGCTTGGTACAGCAGACCACTCCTTAGGGGATGGTTTACTGTGTTTGCCTTTAAAAAGGAGCCATCAGAAACCACTCCAGAGAGGAATGTCCAACAGCAACCCTGCTCTCATTACTCCCCTCCCCCTCCCCTAAGTGTCTCTGAAAAGTTCCTCTCTAGGGACATTTATTCCTGGTAATATCAAGACCGAGTAATGCATCAGACTTCTTGTTTATTTTTTTCTCTCATTTTCCATGCACAGGGGGACAGGGACTTGCTCTGAGGTCACTGTAAGTTCATCCAATGTTCTGGGAACTGACTTTAGGCTGCCTTCCCTGTGCCTGCTGCAGCCTCTGTCTGCATACTTTATGTGCATTTCTCATTAGGTGGGTATTGCTGATATCAATACTTGTCAAGGGAAGAAGAAATGTAACCCAATGTCTTAGTTACTTCTAAGTAACTATGTAACTAAGTAACTAAGTACCTAATTAACTAAGTAACTATGCTAAGACAGGATGATCAAGACAATTTACGAAAGAAAGCAATTGATTTGGGGCTTACACTTTCAGAGGGTTAGAATCCATGACCATCATGGTGGGAAACATGGCAGCAGCTACAGCATAAGAACAGTAACTAAGAGCTTGCATCTTGAGACACAACCACAAGGTGAAGGAAAAGCTTACACAAAAAAAGCATATTAAAAAACAAATAAACAAACAACCAAAAACAAAAACAAAGCCTTAGAGCCCACCATCAGTGACACACCTCCTAATCCTTCCCAAATGGTTCCACCAACTGTGCACCAGTATTCAAATATATGAGCCTATGGGACCTATTCTCATTCACAATCCCACCAAATAAAGTTGAAATATTTGCTATCCCAAAAAGATAGAGCCACCAAGAGTGAACCACGGTTCACACTCCTAACTCTTCTATTTTCTCTGGGACTTCCAGGATTCTCCTGAAGGAAATAACTTGTCATTCTGCCCAGATATCAAGTTCTCCATTTCCTACATAGTAGCAGTGTTGAGTGGGGACAGGCCATGGTGTTCTCATCTGTCTGGGAAGTTACCTATCTCTTTATTTTGGGAGTTGTCCAAGCTATTAACTGGTCAGCTTGAAGTAGTTTCTTCTGTGGGGTTCTCTGTAGGGTCAGGGCTACATCAGTACCACCTGAGACCACATGCTAACTAAACTTTATTTCCTTGACCTGTTTTACCCCTTCCACACTACTAATACCCCTCCCCATCTCTTAAATCCCTCTTCTTAAGGTTTCTGTGGGTTCTAACCTCAGGCACTTTCCAAACTGTTTTGTTTTGTTTTGTTTTTTCTATGTAACATCACCATGGGCTCACATGGCTCCTGTCATGCTACACAAAAACGGCCTCTTTTTCTCCCAGGACTTTAAGAATTCTTCAAGATAGGCTGGGTCTCCTTGATCACTTCGAGCCACGTAGGTTTGAGGAAATGGAGGCAAGTGATTGACAATACAAGAAGAAAATGACAGCAGATGGGGGCTGAGGTGCCAGCAGGAGATGGTTCACAGTGCCCTGGAGACTGACAAAGTGATTGGAGAGATTGCTTACCACTTGCTGGCCTGTCACAGTCCTCACGGAACAAAAGAACCTGCAGTCACGCATCCTACCGGGATGATTCCAGGAAAATGGCCATCGTGGATTGATGGTGTAATTGTCTGTGAACACGAAGCCAGGAATCTTCTGGTGAGAAAGAAGACAGTGAAAATGCTGGAGAAAATAAGGACAAGAAAGACTCCTGGAATCTACCCGGCTTTAACTGTCTGAAGAGAAGGGGACAAGCAGATGTAGATGTCGGCCGGCTTTGCATCATTCTCTGCCTTGCAGGTGAGTTTACAATGGGCTATGGCAGAGGCACTTTCTTCCCGGTGAACAGGCATGGCCGTAACTTTCCAGCGTGAACATCAACTACTCCAACCGTATTAGATCCAAGTACAGATGAGGGGAGAGTGCTTCACAAAATTACACAGTGCTATGACTCTCAGCCAAGAGGATAACTTCCTGCTGCTGGCTCTCCATGAGTCAGCAGATGGTACCTTTGTTTTTCAGGCAGAAGCAGAACAGCTTATAGGCCAGAGGGACCAAAGGAGACTTCAAGTCATAAGCAAAGGGTTTAGGGTCCAAGCTTCCTTCCTCCCTTTTCATTCTCCAGGGAGCCAGTTTGGGATCTATCTGAGACTACAGATTGCAGGTGGCTATTGAGTTGACTCTTGGTTGTTGGCAACATCATTACAGTTTTAGCTAGGAGAGGTTTGAGATGGAGCCAGAACCAGAGCTTGGCTGGTTTTAGACAGAACAGATTGGGAGGCCAAGACCCTGAGCATAAACACACTGGGGTGCTCAGACAACTCGGGCAGGTGGGATGGAGGTCTAGACTAGCAGGTTGTGCTCAGCGGGAACGGTACAATCACACAGGTGGCCTGTGGAACTTGAGTGAGATAGATTCTGACTGCTGCTACAGACAGCATGCAGCAAGTCCCTCCACAGAGAGGGGAATCAGGGGAAGCCACTAATCAGGAAACAACAAGCGGTCCTAGGTCTGGATCCAGAATTTTAATTCACCGGGGGTCAGAAAAAGACAATGCAGAGCTTCACTTGCTGCACCAAAGTTTGTCTTAACTTTGCTGCTGTGATGGTGTCCTGACTAGTTCAGGGTACAGGAGACTTTACTCTTTAGGTAGGGGTGCTGTTTCTAACTCCCTCAGTTAAGATTGCCCTAGCAGAATTTAAGCATGTTATCATTTATAGTTAAAACTTAGTGGTTCTTAGGGCTTCAAAGTTGGTATGTATGTATGTATGTATGTATGTATGTATGTATGTATGTATGCATGCATGCGTAAATGTTTGCATGTATACCACACATACGCAGTGTCTGTGAAGAACATGAAAGGGCCTCAGATCCCCTGGAACTGGAGTTTCAGTTAGTTGTAAACTATCGTGTGGGTGCTGAGAATCAAACCTAGGTCTTCTGGAAGAGCAGTGAGTGCTCACAGCAGCTGATCCAGCACTCCAGCCTCAGCTTTCTGCTTTCCTAGATGGCATGTCCTTGCTGTGTTTTCAGATGATGAAAAAGCCAAGGAATTTTCCTGAACCCTCTTCATAAGGGTGACAATCCTATTGGCAATGGCTCTTCCCTCAGAACCTAATTATTTCCTAAAGGCCTGACCTCACTGTACTGTTGGCAATTAGGTTTCATCTTCTGAATTTTAGGAGGTTGGACATCTTTAGCCAATGAAAGCAGGATTCAGTAAGTATTTGTGTGCAAGGCCAGGCTTACTCAGGATGAGACTTTGTGGCAGATAGTGTTTTAATAAGACTTGCATGCTGATAGATGATTAGGACTCCTATCTTCTGGACGTTTTCCTTTGTGTGGTTGTTAATTTTGGCTGGAAACAAAAAGATGAAGAAAGCTCAGGATAATGGATCCAGTCTATGTGCAGAACATACAGACTAACGAAAGAATGAATCAAACAGAGGCCACAGGCATCGCTCAAGGAGCATACCAAGAGGGATCAGAACGGTGGCCTGGGCACCCAAATCCAGGCTGGAAAAGCTCTTAGCACGCTGCGTCTATGTGCCCGAATCTGCCTAAGAAACTTTATCATCATCTTTCCAAGACTTCTGTACTTTCTCGTGTTCATTTACAGATGGCACCATTTTAAGCAGGGCATGATCTGAATAGTTTGTGAAGGATGAAAGCAGACATAAAAATCCTAGAAAACAGGTCAAAGAATGTCATAATGGAAGGTGTTTAGGATCTGCATCAATAATTTCTAACATTTGAAAAACGATCCAGCCTATTTGGTGTCCCGTCAGCTTCTTGTACATTTGCAAGCATGTCTTCTCTGGGGTGGGAAAGTCTTGTATAATTTTCTTGGATGATTCTGTGCTTTTGAGCTGGAATTCTACTTTTTCTATTCCCATTATTCTTAGGTTTAGTCTTTTCATGGGGTCCAAGATTTCCTAGATGTTTCCTGTTAGGAATGTGCTGGATTTAACATTACCTTTGACTGATACTATTTCCTCCACTGTATCTTGAGTGTCTGAGATTCTCTCTTCCATGTCCTCTGTCGGTGATACTGTAGTTCCTGTTTGCCTTCCCAGAATTCCCTTGGGTTGTGTCTTATTGTTTCTGTTTGGATTTTCATGTCTTGAACCATTTTCTTCCCTTTGTTTTTCCTTGGCTTTCTTTAAGGGATTTATTAATTTCTTCCAATTATTTGTTTGTCTTTTCCTTGATATTCGTGAGGGAATCTTTCATTTCCTCTTTAAGGGCCTATATCGTCTTCATAAAGTTATTTTAAGGTGGCTTTCCTGTGTTTCAGCTGCCTTGGAATGCACAGGTCTTGCTGTTGTAGGATCTCTGGGTTCTGGTGCTGACATATGGCTCTTTTGTTTGTTGAACATGTTTACACTGGTGTTTACTCATCTTTCAGCTGGTGTAGGCTGTGCCTGTGCCTATGTGGTCTGCTGAGGTCGCAGGGGAGGGCTGACCACGGCGGATGTTCAGTGCATGGGCTTAGGCAGAGGAATGGATCTTGGAGGAACTGAGTCCAGTGGCTGGCAGGGGTGGTTGTGCAGCCTGGAGGCAGGTCTCTTACCTGCTTAGGCATGGTTTAAAAAACAAAAACATTTAAGTGACCATTAATCTGACCAAGAAATAACCATTTTTTTAGGTTGCAATGTATGCCATTCTAATAATTTTATTTCTGTATATATACATGTAGTAAGCTACACAAGTATTGTTTTATAACCCTATTCTTTCTCTTCATAATTTCATGTATTTCCCTGTCATTAATTTTTATGACTTCATTCAATTATAAAAAGGTATCATGACATACTTTCTGAATCTGTTAGATTTTTGTTTTAGTTCATTTTTGCAACTATGAACTGAATTGCAATCAACATCTTTGAAAAATGCATTTTTTGTTCACATCTGGCTTAATCTGATTATAGTAAATTCATAGGAGAATATATGGGTGGCAGTAGACACATAATTGTTAGGTTTTTATACATAGTGTCTGCCAAATTGACTTCGCAGCACTAGGGTGCCTTTTCTTTCGAGGCCATTCTGAACTGTATGGTGCAGATATTGACTCTTGGGAAGAACAATGTTAATGTTTTGAGTATTTTTCAGAAGATCAAACCAAAGCAACACTGGGTTAAAAGGAACTTCAGAAGCCAGCTGCTGGTTCCATCTTTTTCTCTAGGCAAACAGCAGTGTTTAACCGAGGGTGAGAAGTGGCAAGAAAGTTAACAGCAGCAGAATTTCAAAATGCTACCATTCTAGAGCCATCAATAAGAGGTGCTGGGTGGCTGTGTCTCAAGAATGGTGGGTTATCTTTGCCTGAACCATCTTAACTAGGAGAAGGAACCAGATTTGGTACAGGAATTTTGGAAGGGATGGAAGATTCTGAACACCACCGTTAAGTCCTAGGTTTTCTGTTTCTAATTGCCACTATAGCTCATTACTACAAATTTAGGAGCCCAAATTGATAGACATTTATCTTAAATTTCCAAAATCTGAAGCAGGTCTTAAGGTAAAAATCGAGATTGGACAATGCTGATTATTCGGTAGGACATCTATATATATTTTCCTAGCGTTGGAGCTGCTGGTGCTTCGGCTTCCATATGAATGTCTGTGTTCCCTGCTATTGCATTACCTTCTGTTTTGTGGTCAAGCTCTTCTCTATCTCCCTTTCACAAGGACAGCAGTGACTCTACTGAGGCCAAGTCATCTGTAACAATTTCCCTGTCTGAGTCCTTAACTTGACCCTACTCAAAGGCCCAGATGCAGGCTTGGTTTGAAGGTCAAGGAAGCTATGGTGAGAATATCAAGGGAAATACCTGGGTATACCACAACTGCTACCCAGATTGGAGCAAAGCCAGAGAAGTACCACTCCTGGGACCCCACTACCATGAACAGGACTCATCAAGGGCCACCACATAAGCATAAGGCTTGAACGCCAGCACTTGTGGCCTTGGAGTCAGCACTTTGTGAGACACCTGGTGGAACAGTATGTTTACGGTCCTCTCTTGGCTTAGTACCTCCTACCTTAGTTATTAAAGCAATCTGGAAGAGGGGAAAAAATGGCTTCAGAAGGGACTATTATTAAGATCCCATAGAGAATATGGACTTAGAAACTATCTGAGGACCTGAAGCTAACTCTGAATCAATGTGGTGAGATCTAGACATAAGGTTGGCTTTCCAGCCATTAGACTCACATCTCCAAAAGGTTGGACCTAGAACAGTGTGGCTTGTACAAACATGCCTGGGCTGTGTGACAAGGAAAAGGCTTGCGTGTCACAGAAGACTCTCCTCACCACACAGCTGTAGGGATGACTGACAAGTGTGGCCAGTCCTGTGGGGGAACTTCTTCCTGATCTTCCCAAACCCCTACCCGATCCTCTACATTTTTTAAAGGGTAAAATGAATTTCACTTTGCAGGAAATGAATGTATTCTGTTATACCTTGCAGATCTCATCTCTAATTTCTCATCTATTTTGTCCTCTCTAATCTGAAACTGATCTAATCTAAACTGATGTGAACAGTATCGTATCAGCCTATTTTAATGCAATTGCCATGGAAGTCACTCCAAATGTCTCTAGCAGATAGAAAAGTTGCAAATGGGCTCATGTATCCGAAGGATGGAAGAGAATCTCTGCTTTGGGCTAGAAGATAACCTTCGTTTCTCTCTGCTCTTACAGTTTTGCTCTTCAGTTGGCCTTGTCCTCATGTGGTTCTCCTCATTTGACAAGAAACGGCTGCCGTGATCCCAACCTGGGAACTATTATCTAACAAAAACTTCCTAGTAGCTCTCCTTGGGAGAGAAAATCTTTCTCAGTGTGATCAGCAAGTATCTATCACTTTACTTGAGCATCATAGAAGATGTTCAGTTTCTGAAAGAGCGTGAACTTCAGGAATGGACTGTGACTGGTTATCCCAGGGAGATACATGCAGAGCCTCAGTCAAAGAAAGAATGGTCGAAGGAGCAGTGGTCTGTCTTAACACCAACAGTAGGGAACCTCAAGTGTGCTGCATGTCTACACAATCAGAATTGCTTTTTATACAGGACCCCAAATTATTCCTCCACATACTCAAGTTAAAAGGTGCCAATTCAGCATCCTGAGAAAGGGGGGCAGAAGCCAGGGAGAAGCAGCATGTACCTGCTGCACAAATCTTCCAGTTGTGGTGTTAAATTGATTTTGACAGCATTTTTCATTGAGAAGACTGCAAAAATGATTTGAACAGTTATCATATATCAGTTTAAATGTTTTCAACGACAGATAAACTACTCCTAACTCAACGAGTTTACAAGAAGAAGAGGAAATACTATATCGTACAGTATGAAATATTACAAAGTAGGGTCATTATTAGGCTTGTTCCATCCTTTTGGTCTTCCCTTTTGTCAAGACAAAGTTTGGTTATATAGAGCATGTGTTCAAGGCTAGCCTCAAACTCACAATCCTTCTGCCTCACCCTCCTGAAAGCTGGGATAGAGGCTTGTGATGCCATGCCCAGATTAACTCTCCCTTAAAGACTGCCAATGGCCTCCCTTCATAGTTCATGGCCAAGGCTGGCATCTATACCTATCTCTAGCCTGCTTATTCTAAGGCAAAGAAAGCATTATCACCACTTTGGCCATTGAGAATGTACTTGTAACCATGAGAGGAAGCGTGGGCACCAAAACTGAATCAAGTCCTCACCTTTTTAAGGAGGGAAGGCCCGGAGTACTTAGGGGCCAGCCACAGCTGTATTTATAGGGCTTCTGTTTTTATTATTTACACTTCCTATTTGTCTCAGGATGGTTAAATTACTTTGAATCTGGTGGTTTATAGCTTGACCTGGAGATAGTTAATTTTCCTTGCTTATACGTTTGGTATTTTTAAAATGAAGCTCGTAAATGTTTTAGAAAGGAAAAGGAAATAGACCAAGACCGGTAGGAATGGATTTTCATAGTCAGAGTTCTGATTGAATGTGACAAAGGGCAGGATAAATAAAGAAGACACTTGACAGAATCTTCTAGATGAAAAGTCTTATTTGGTGTGTGTTTGGGCAGCAGAGCCTCCTTTTCCCAGGCCTGCTGCTGAGGACCGGGCTGTCTGTATCTACCAGGATCAATACAGATTTTGGCACCATGCTCCGATAGCCTTGGGGGCACACATTTAAATTGTCATAGTTGGTCTGCCTCACAATGACATTCTTCAGTGAGAAAAACAAAAGAGTGGCTGGCTGGCGAGGCCTGTGGCCAAACACTAGCCTGCAACACAAGAAAGTCACAGGCTTTTTAGCACCTAGACTGGTTTTTCTTCATTAAGGCCAAATAATACCAAGTTCACTCTTGGTTTCCTTAGAACAAGGCCCAGCAGTGGGTGAATTAGAGGCCAGTTAATTATGTCTCGTGCTGTGTCAATCCTCTGAGGACGTTAGGGCTCCTCGGGGACGGGCGGACAATCTGAGCCCCCTCTGGCTGCAGCCTGTGAATGGAATCTCCCTGGTCTCTGTCTAATAATAAGGCCTCTCTTCGGTGGCAGTGGTCCTTGGATGCCTGCCCTGTGATCTGCCTGGCTGTTGTGGTCAGGGCCGTGGGTGGCTTTGCAATGGCTTTATTTGGTTGTTGAATGGATGGTTTCCTTGTGATTTTCTTTGTTCACATTTTATTAGCAATCTCCCTGTGCAGCAGCGTTTGCACAAGGGCGGCCATTGCAAGGAGAAATATTAGGAATTTCACAGCATGTAGAACAGTCCGTGTGGCCCTCTGTCCATCTCCATAGCTTTTATTCTCAAGTTCTTGGTGTTTTGAACATTCTTATATTTTTTTTTTCCAGGACTCAGATAATTTATAATTTAAGGTCATCAAACTATCAGGCTCCTAAAGTGTAGCAGTTAATTTGATGCTTTTAACTACTATGCAATGGGAAGTACCGTCTCTAATCCATAAGCAATGAAAGCTGGAGGAGATTGTGACTTTCTCATGGCCACAAAGCAAGTAGGTGGGAGATGTAGACGTAAAAGGCAGGTTTAATATGCATCAAAGTGGAGAGACAGAAAACTTTGCCCCACCCTCTATGACTTTATCCATGAAGGAGTGTGGGCAGTAAAGCATGAGATCAGCCCAAGTGCACATTATTCTTCGGGTGGTGTTCTTGTGGCAAACCAGGACACACAAATTTCACTTTCTTATCCCCGGGGCAGCCTCCTCACTCTCTGAGATGAATGCTTTTATGAATTGGCTGCTGTAGACCCAGATGTAAAGGTTCCAGTCTCTCTCTGTCTCTCTCTGTCTCTCTCTGTCTCTGTCTCTCTGTCTCTCTCTGTCTCTGTCTCTGTCTCTCTCTCTCTCTCTCTGTGTGTGTGCACAAAAGTTTACTATGTAGTTTTGGCGTATAGGTTTATGGAAGCTGGTTAAGTCCTGTAATCTTCTTGCCAGGTTGGGGACTCAGGAGAACTGGCGGCATAGATTCAGGCTAGGTAGTCGGTGATGTGGCTTCCAGTCCAGTTCTAAAGACCTGAGAATGAGGAGCATCAACAGCAGAAGATACACATCCCAACTAAGGCAGCCAGGCCGGACAAATCCAACCTGCTTTGCTTTTGTACCACTCAGGCTCACCATGAATTGGATGATGGCCATCCACTCAAGGAGGAGCATGTGAGTTATTCACTCTAATTCCAATGTTAACATCAGTAACGTCTTCAGACATACCTCAAGTAATATTTAACCAGATATCTGAGCATCCAATGGCCCAGTCAGGTTGACACACAAAATGTACTGTGACAAGTACCTTTGACTGGATGAAGGTGGTGTTAGCAAAGGAACAGGCCCCATGTCTTTCTTTTTAAAATAGAACTCAAACATACCGTTTTTATCTTGTAACACAAATTATAAATGGTTGCTGTACATATAACACTGAGCAAGGCACTAAACATCTCTGAGTGCTTAAGACAATATCCATCACGCAGTGTATTGAAAGGGTTAAAAAAAAAGAGACAGCAAATAGTTTAGCAATGTGTTTATGAGTGGCAAACACTGTCGTGATTGTCATAATTATTTGTCACTATTGCAAATAGCAATGCCAGGTGGGCTTCTAGTACAGTGAAGCTTCCAGGTACCTAGATCCTGTATGTCACAACTCTCAAGAAGGCTTTGGTCACCAGATCACTGCACTTTAGGAAAGGCCTGGAATTCTGATCACAGGGAGTGTGGTGCCTATGAACTTCCTCTACATCATCTGCCTCTCTAACATCTCTGTTCCTTGGGCCAGTGGCTTTCCTATTTCTGGCCTACCGAAGCCATCTTCATTTCAAGAAATAAATATAAGAATATTCCCCTTCCAGGTAGGTGAGCGTAACTAGCATTTTCTCCAATGAGTATTTTTAAACTAGAGATTTGTATGGCTCATTCAGAACCGTTTTACCAGAAAAGGCAGCCTCGGGGAAAATGACTTAAAAGAACATGTGAAAGATGGACTCGGCCTGTCTTTGTGGTAACAGAAATATTGCTGTTATTAATATCATACACTTAGAGAGCTCTGCCTTCTAAAGCATTGCTCATATATTATCTTATTGTCCCTTGCCATATGCAAGGGACGTAAAAGGCAGGAATAGGAAATCAGGAAAAGAAAAAAAGCAAAAGGCACTGTTCACTGAAGCTCTTTGGGTTGAACTGGATCCAAAACATTACAGTCTGGTAGCGGGCGCTAACGAATCACTTCTCTACAGGCAATCAACTTCCCGGCACATGTCATGAGTGGCAGGTGTGTGAATGCTGTCCTTGGAGGAAGACACCTATATTCACACCCGTGGAGAGAGATGATGTGCTTTGCAACTCTGGATTTTGCAAGACCCTTCAAGGCCCATGGCTGACCTTCCAGACTCCACAAGAGGCTGATTCCAGTGTCCCTCCCTTGCCATGTAATGATCTCAACCTCTTGGCTGCTGACCTCACGTCTGAAGAGTATTGGCTCCATGTAGGGTCAGGTAGTGGAAGATGCCCAGGGTTACATTCTCCTATTGCCCAGTAATGGGGGATTCTACTCAGTATTGCACACATAAGAAACTGTCTTCAAGTTAAGACATTTATTTATGTTTCCAACCTTTAGCCTTAGTCTAATCTAGCCCATTCCAGTTCATATCCTTATTCATTCTAACTGGTACTTGACTGAGTGTGAAGGTAGCAGTCAAGGGTGACAGGCCCACTTGTGCAAAACACCATGATCTCATACTGTCTGGCAGCACAGTGGGGGTTCAATCTCATCTTTACACTAAAAGGAACACATGATTTCCTGCCTCGCCTTCCCTTTGTGATGGACTATAATCTATAAGATGAGATAGACCCTTTCCTCAAGTTGATTTTGGTCACTGCTTTTGGCAAAGCAACAGGAAGCAAACCAGGATAATAACCACTTATTATCACATTAGTTATTAGAGAGGGGGGATGAGGAAGAGAGAGACCAAAGATTTTATAAACTTGTGAGCTGAGCTAAAGGACTAAGTATTGTAGATGCCGTTGATGAATAAGAACCCAAACTCTGCCCTCACGGAGAAATTCCTGCTATATTTGCTCTACGTTTACACCTTAGTTGGTGTTGTAAAAGCTCCAGCTAGGATTTGTAGTCTCGCTAAAATTACAGCGAGAGAAAACAAGCCAATGCTCCTGGGTTGAGGTAGCTCTGGGGTTCAGCAATTTCAAACACAGCAATTACAGTTCTTTCTGTCAGGCCTGACCTTTGAGGAGACAGACTCACTTGTAGAAGGTCAACATCTTCTGGTCCCGGCACAGGCAAGTCCTGAGCATGGCAATAAATAGAGCCAGATAACCCCACAGAGGGTTTTTTTTTTTTTTTTTTTTTTTTTGCCTCTTCTGTCCTGCAATAATTTGAGATTCTCAGATCCTTCCAGAACACACTGATTATACAGCTCTTGTATGTAAGGTGGGTGCTGGAAAAGCAGCCTTTGCAAGGCAATCATAGTTGGGTAGAATTTCTATTAGAGACTTAGAATGTGCTTTCATGGCAAGTTAACCATTGTTGCTAGACAGGTGATTCCAAGGATCGCGCACTTTCCCCAACTGGGATGGAACACAGCTAGACACTGACCTCGTCCAGGAATGAGAACAAATGAGAATAAGCGAGCAATTGTGTGCCCTGTCAAGTCCCCATTTTCTAACTTGCACGTTGAAATTTCCATATTCAAACCCTCAGAAGGAGAGTCAGTCTCCTCGAGGACTCCTGAGCGAGAAGTGTTCTCTGCTGTGCATTCCATTTTGGTAAGCAAACAATAAGCACCCATGTCCCCAATTCAAACAATAGGAGACAAACTCACGGGTCTACTTTGGGCTCGGCTTGTATGTTCTCTTCTCCAAGTCAAAACTGGCCTGTGCCTATTCCCAAGAGGGACTCCTGTGCTCCAAACTGGGAAAGTGATATATTCTCAGGCCAGAGGCTTTAAAGCAAGCCAGAAACCTACTGGAAATACCTTTCACACAGCTTAGATTTCACTGTGAGAGAAGGGGGGCCTTTCAACTCCTTCCTTCTTTTCTTTCTGCTTTGTTTTATTTTTAGAATTCTGAATGTTTGTTTGTTTGACAACATCTAAATGGCAGAGTAATTGCTTTGTATGCACAGCCCTGTGTGTGACTCCCAGCACTTAAAAAAAGAAAGAAGGAAGAAGGGAAGGAGGGTAGAAAGAAGACTGGTTTTGAGTTTAATTTGGGTTTTTTGAAGGATTCCTAGCAGGTCTCTTTTCCCTGAGAACGTTGGCAGCAGATCCTTAGGTGGCATTCAGACATTGTCTGTGTCCCTGTGCTCACATTTTTGCAGCTTGGACCTCACAAAACTAAGGAAAGGCCATCTCATGTCTTACTCACAAGGCCCGTGGACGGCTTGGGCTCTATACTTATGTGGGAAAAAATTTATGTATATTTGTTTTCTGGAATGAAAATAAAGATATTCTTCCCAATTGGTAAAGCAGTCTGTAACCTGGATGACATTACGTCTCCATTGACCTCTGGTAGCTGTTGGTGACTGATGCAGATCAAAAGTCAGAAGAGAAGGGCCTGCCAGCAGTAAGGGGAGCTGATGCTCAGCCCCCCCACCCCCCAGTGTGAGGGGTACTCCCACAGGGCTGGCCCAGGGCAGTCTATTCAGGCTTCTGTCCCTGGGTTCCAGTTTCACAATGGACCTGATCCTGTTTTCAACAGTAGGTTTCTTATGGAAAAGCAGTCCAGAGAAGCACTTTGCCTCAGTCACGTGTTAACTGTGAGTCTGCGTGCTTCTGATGACCAACAAAGAGGAGGCCTTGATGACTGGAGCTGTGCTGTAATCTGGGGAGCTGAAGCCTTGTTTTCACAATTTCAAGGGACCTCAACTCTTGTTACCCAGTTGTTTGTGTAAACAGTCGCAAATGCAGAAAAGCAGAAACCAAGAGAGTTGCCAGAATCCAAATCACATAAAAAAAAGACCATGAGAATAGTGAATAAGAGAAAAGTGTTTCAATCGTTCGTAAATAATAAATTCAGACAGATTAGAGAAACATATTTAGAAGACAATATTTCAATGCTCTACAAAAAGACACTCAGACAAATGAACAAATCGAAGGTTTCTTCTGATTAAAACACGATTGCCGCACCAGATGTGATGCACACACCTGTAACCCCAGCAGCGAGACACAGAAGAAACGGGGTTGCCATTTCAAGGCCAGTTTGTCCTACAAAGTAAGACTCTGTTTTGAAAACAACAACAACAAAAAACAAATAAACCAACCACTATTTCGAAAAACGTTAATTAATAAAAAAAGATTGAAATCTGAACTGTTTCTCAGAAAATAGAAGAAAAAAAAGAAGATAGAAAAATGCAAGAAAAGTAATGTATGTAGGGAAGGAAAACATCTGACCATCAAATCAATAAGCTCTTTACAAAGAAGAGAAGAAATTTTCCCCAGAGCCCTAATTCTGGCATCCTCCAACAAAAAGAGTGCACGGGACTGACGCCAAAGAATAGAGAGACACTTTCTCTGGACACAGTCTCATGAGTCAGAGCACCAGGGATAAGGGATGATCTCCAAACCTTCCAGATTTTTAAATATTGAGGATTGAACCTGGAGCCTTGTGCATGTTAGGAAAATACTCAGGAACTGAGCTTTTCATGCCTGAAGAAATAATGTTTTAAAAGCCCGAAGAGGACAATGAACAGATAGACATCAGTCTCCTCAAAAAGCAGCATTGGATGCCGAGACAGTGGAGCAAGAAATTTCAAATAAAGTTTGTGTGCTTTCAAGGGGGAGGCAAACACTTGGGATCGAAACACTTATGAAACACACGTCTTTATTAGCAATGTGCAAGTGCTGGTCCATGAAACTCCCAAGTATTTGCAAAAAGTCAAGGTATAGCTTGTACTGATGGGTTTCTGCCGTAATCCCCAAGAAGTCTGTCCAGGCAGCTGTTGGCACAGACCCAGAACACCCTCATGCTGCTGTCTTGCAGCCCATAGGCTCTCATTACACTGCCTGTTGCCACTGCCATTGCCCAGGAAGAATTTTTTATGGTGCTTACTTCTTGATTGTGTTATTTCCCCAATTCAGCTCCTGAGCAGAGGAGCGGATGGCTGAATCTTGGATAACTTGCTCATGCTGCCAAAACAAGAGAGACGAAGGAAGTGGACTTGAAGACGTTTGAGTTTGCAATGGTAGAAGCTGGGATTTTGCACAGAAAGACTCATCCTGCAGGAATTTCCCATATATGAAGGAGGTTTAGACTCTGACTAGAAAAATATACGATGTCCTCACAAGATATCTTAGGCATACTTGGTGATTTGTTAAAAGAAAAAATATACCAACCATTGTGGACAAATTAGGAAAACAGATAGGAGAAGTGTAATGGGATTTAGGCATATTGAGGGAGGCCTAGAGGTGTAGTTTTGGGGGTTTCGGGCTTTACATAGGGCTTGGATAGCCCCCATTGAGAACCCCGTTGCACTGACCTTCCTTCCTGTTCCTGCGTTCTCAGAGAGAGGTCTGACTCCATCACGTGGCATGGGACAGTTCCACTCACCCAAAATTGTCTTAGAGTTCAATTTATATCAATAAGTGTTTATATAACTCCTTAATAAATATCAATCTCTTATATAACCAATTACAAATAAATAATTCCCACAGTAGAGAAGGAATATAGTAGTTAAAGTATGGAGCAAAAGAGAAAGGGGGCTATGGTATTGTGGTAAGTGCACCGAGGACATAGACTTTCGGCTTTGCCATTGGATATATTCCTACCATTGACTGGGGGTCACAAGCAAATCTTGGAAAGGGGAAAATATAATCCCAGCACTCTGTTCCAGCTAACAATAAACAGCATTTATATAGCTATATCAAGACAAATATATTTTGGTTATTGTTAACAGTGTTTTCTGTTTGTGGCTGCAAAACAGAATGTAAGTGTCCCCAACATGGATAATGCAGTATGTAGGGACAAGAGACTGGGTGTTTGGGGCAGGAGACAAGTATCTGAAAGTTATAGAATAACATCTACATTTGGCAAGATGTGAAGTTACAAACTTACTCCAGAGGTGCAGGAATAACCCAGAACAAGGGAATTGACTAACTATGGTTGGGATAGCTGTGGACAGGAAGAAAGGAAGGAAGCCTGGGTTTCAGCAGCCTGTGCTCAGCCACTAGTGTGTCCATATGCACACGCCTGCCCCCCCCCCCCCCCCCCGCAGTTTCTCCATCCACAGATTCAAACAACTGTGATGGAAAAATCATCAGTGTGTGTGGTGAGCATATATAGACCCTTTTGTCACTAATCCCAACCATTATAGTATAGCAACTACACATAGAGCATTTGCCTTGTATGTGTACTAATCACAAATGTTTAAGGCATCAAGAGTATACACGTCTATTCTGTTCAACTATTATGCACTTAGAGAGTGGGCTTGTGTGTCTGTTGGTCTTGGCACGGACAGAAAGAAGCCTTGGGGCCTGTAAATACTGAGGAGAAATGAAAAACTCCCTAAAGACAAAAAGACAGTGTTTTCATGGAAAAGAACCAGTGTTTTCCTCTTCCCTTGTTTTATAGAAAGAAGAAAAAAAAATTATGATAATTTGAACAGATGAGAGGATTCCTTTTAAAAGGACTTATGTATCTTATTGATAGTTTTGTTACGACTTCGCTTTTTTTTCCCTGAAAATCACTCCCAAAATTGATTATTTTCAAACTTTAAATAGACTCCGTATAAAAATAAAGACGCTAAGTTTTTAAATCTCTTTTGTCCAGATTTGTATAGAGTTGTCTTTTGTTATTTTGTTTTATATTTTTGGTGGTATTGTTGCCTGAATTTCAGGTTTTAAAGATACCAGCAAAGACCTTAGCAGAAAACTCTATTTTCCTGCTAGGCACCTTACAGTGACAGAAGCTGTTGAGTTTCACAATTCCAACTTTTCTTTAGATTAATGTGTTGCATAAAAGCTGGATCAACCCTGACAAGACAGAACAAAACCCAACAGTGGGGAACAACTTACTGAATTTGGGTCACTTTGTCTGCCTTGGAGCCCTGTTCCTCTTCACGGTTCCATACTTGACTCATCTCCATTGTGTGCTTAACATGTCTTGTAACTGCTTGCAGGTAATTTCAGGTCTTCATATATTGAAAACTATGTATTTATTGAAGAGGTGTGGCCATGCACAGATAGCGTTCCTTACCTGAAGTTTCAGCACTGTGTAGGAAACAGAACAGCAGAATTCATTTGAAATCTCTGAGTGACACCCATGGCTAAGGAGTGGGGGAGGTGGCAAAGCCTGCTAGAATAAGGGACTCCTGAAAACCTGCCCCCAAGACCCACATCATGGATAAAATTAAGGAAGTATAAAAGTAGAGAGAAACCAGAGTAATATGCTAAGACAATGTCGGAGTGGGAAGCTTCTGCTGTGATGGGCAATGTAATGGGAGCCCAGTGCCTTTTAAGTCATCTGCAGTCTTCTCTGGACTGTCATCTAGGTGGCTACTCATGCAGTTTCTTTTATCCCATGAAACACTTGTTGCCACTAAGGAAACCATGGCAGTTAAAGACACATCTGATTTCCGAGGTCTTAGTAGTCTTTCATGGAATCTCCTTTACATTCAACAGTACTAGGGTTAGCAAGGGCTCTAGATTGCTTGGGTGGGAATTTCCTTTGCTAGGAAGCACCAGATAATCTGGTTTATATAAGTTTCCTAGAAGACTATGATTTCCTATGATTTCTAGTATTTAACTTTTACACAGTGTGTACTGCTTACTATTGGGTTCACAACTCTTCCTCATCCCTGCTAACATTTAAGAAGAAACGTTAGGCACAAAAGGAAGTGTTTTGGGTGGCCCCGGGTACCCTCAAGGTCAACTCTGCTTCACTTAGGTTAACACACACACACTCTTGATGATTTTTTAGACAGTTCTATTGAAAACGAAATTCACTTACATATTCTCTCCTGATCTTAACTACACTCACATGGACTCTCAGTACTTTCCAAGTTCCTATGTAAATGCTGTACAAGGCAACTCCCCACTGTCATTACAGTGAAGGGTTAGACATTGGCTCATTTTCCTCTGTGCAAAGGATCATGACTAACTCCAGCAGCCCCTCACCATGCCTTGACCTCCGCTCCATCCTGGTCCCTGTATATCTTGCTGAGAACAACATTCTTAGGCTTTCTAGATTGATTCTTACCTTCTCTCCATTGCTCCTGCATCTATCTCCTAAGCAAAAAGAACTTCATCTTTTTGATGCCAAAGTCTGTATCCTATGAGCAATGCTGGTTGTTCTTTGTTAATTCTTCATTCTCTGTGAGCTACTCTAAATTCTGTGCTTGCCAGTCTAAGCCAAGTTCTGTAAGTGTTAGGTCCATCCACTCTCCACATCTTGATTCCTATAGAATCAGCCAGCAACATTCTTCTCTTGAATGACACTAGCCTCATTAGGTTTTTACTTCCTTTATTGGACATTTGCATCCCATTGTGCATGTGGTTACTTGACTAACCTTTAAAAACTGATGTCATTCGTTACTCATTTCAATGGACTGACAGTATTCTTGGAGCCTAAATGCCATGGTGTGGTTTATAGGACTCTGCTGTGCTTGTGGTCCATGCCTGTGCCTCCGGACTTATTGTGGCCTACTTTTCTCCTAGTGCCAACGTTTCCATCATTGTGGATGCCTTTCACTTGGCTGAACGTGGCTAAATTATTTTTTAACTTGAGGTTTTCATACATTTGAAGAGTTAGGCCTCCCAGACTTTGTTGGAGGTCCTCCTTCTCTTTTCTAACCAGCCCTTCATCATCACTCCCTTAAAGTCTTCCTCGGTGGCTTCTAATGTAAGCTAGAGCCTCTGCTAATCCATTTTGTACCATGGGCTTCATCAGCCCTTGACCTTCTATGTTATGGTCTATGTTTATGAGCATGTGTGTTCGTTAGACACTTGCCTGCTACTCAAATATGAGTTCTATGCTGGAGGGAACTGTATCTCACTCACTTGTCTATTCTAGCATTTAGCACAACCCCTGATATGGAACAGTGTTAGAGTTCAATTTTAAATATCCCTAGTAGACTCATAGTTTGGACATTCAGTCTTCACACCAGCCCTGGTTGCCAGTGTAAAGGCCTTGTGGAGGTGGGGACTGGCCAGCAGGAGCAGCTTGTTAGCAGAGGGCCTGCAAAGGTTATACTTGCTTCTATTTCTGGTCTGATCTTTTTATCTTCTTGGTCTCCACCTGGGCTTCATGGAAACAATCATAGCCACAAAGTCCTATGCTCATGGCATGAGTCTCTCCAGCTACCGTGCCTTTTCCATGATGATTGATGGAGAGCCACAGAAACCACGAGTCAAAATAAATCTTCCCTCTTTTAAGCTGCTAATGAAGAGACAAAACAAATGTAGGCAGCTACAGAAAGATCAGAGTGGAGTATAGTGAAGGCCAATTGATGTCATTAATTGTGAATGTCTGTGAAAATGGGTTTTTGCATGGGGTATTAAAATATGACAACTAAAGTGCTGGACACTAGTGAGGACAGGCCGAACAATGCTGCAAGAACACAGAAGGAAAGAATAAGAAGTAATGGCATGGAAGAAAGGCAGAAATAGTCAGTCACAGCAGAAAGGAGACGCTGTCAGGTGTCATATCGGCACATAACTTCTTGCTCAAGGACACTGTGCCATGAAAGTTTGTAAGCTGAGTCAATGTTTTCTTTCCTTCTTTCCTTCTTTCTCACTTTCTTTCTTTCTTTCTTTTTTCTTCTTCTTATAAAAAAAGATTTATTTTGATGTATGTGTTTGCATGTATATCTGTGTGTTGGAGGGCTGTGCACGTGAGTGCAGGTACCCACAGAGATGAGAAGGCACTGGAGCCCGGGAGCTAGAGTCACAGGCAGTTTTGAGGAGGTGCTGGGGACCAAACTCAAACCGTCTGCAAGAACACAAGTGCTTCTAATCTCCAGCCCACACATGTGTACTATTTTAAATGGTCTACTAGCTACTTCATTAAGTATAAAAGAAAATGGTGAAATTAATTTTGATATAGTATTTTTATTTATCCAATGTATCTAAACTTACTATTTCAACATGTAATCACATATAGAAAGTTAAGGAGACATTTTATACTGTTTTCAAAGAAATGTTTACAAGTTACTATGTTATACATGTAGCAACTCTCAGTTTCAAACTATTTACGTTTGAAATGTACAATAATCCCTGGGGCTGGCAAGTGACTACCATTATTGGACAGCCTTACGGCTTTATGGCAGTGTATAAGTAGGTGTTTATAACAATTATGCAAAGGACTGGGAGACCTAAACTGCAGACTAGCTCTCAAAGCCAGAGAGACAATAGAGCTAAGGTTTTGGTAAGGGCTTTCTTCCTGGTCCGATGATAGCTGCTTTCTAGGCTTGTCTTCAGAGAGCAGGGAGGAAGGAAGAAGAAAGGGGCGGGAGAGAGAACATTGGTCTCTTCTACATCTCATAAGGCCTAATCTTATCTGTCACTTCCCATCTTCATGATGTCATCTAAGCCTAATTGCTGTCCAGAGAGCTTGTTTTTAAATATTCATCCAATGGAAGGGTAAGTTTCTTCTACATATGCATTTTTTTTTTAGACACCCAAGCATTCAATCCTCGGTCCTTTTCTGAAGCTTTTCTGGGCCAACTATAAACTTGACCTGGTTTTCTTATTCTAGGGCACTTTATCAGGTAGGATAGGAGTCCTTAGGTGGCACACCCTTGGAGACTTGTTCACCTGGTATGTCAGGCTGATGTGCAAGAGAGGAAGCTTTTGTGTGCTCTGGAATACAGAACCAGAATGGAATTTCAAGGGGCAGCTTGCCTTGAGACATTTAAACAATAAAGTGCCCTGTTCTGCAGATCTTTTTTATGAAAAGAGCCAGGCAGAGGCTGATGCCCACTTGGGCCAGAATTCAATAATTCACTGAAAGCTGCTATCAGATGATCTTTCAAGTGGCTTTGAACCAGGAGATTCTATAATTGAATTAATCTTGCAACACTCTTCCAGTATTTTCTTGTGGACTCTCATTATGCATTGGAAAGTGCTTTAGGTGTTGTTTTTCTAACTGTAGCTCTAGATGCTGAGAGAATGTAAACAAGGGGAGGGAAAGACTCTCTTTAACCCATTGTTACCTGACTGGATTTTACCCTCCAAAGCATGTTAGGTTTGTCTATAATATCATCTGACTACAGAACACATGTGATTGACAGTAGTTCATTTTTATTTAAATTTTTGTCGACGAAATGCTAGCAACATGAAGCAATTGGTATTATTTCCCGATAGAGTGATTCTGTGCTATAAACTCAGCAAGCCCAGCGGGTGCTGACTTACCATGGTGTTGACTCCCAGCTTGTCAGGCTCTTACAGGACCGCATAATGCTTCCCTCCATTGTTCCCATAGCCCTGGTGAAGGCCAGGCCTGTTTGTTGAACTCCTGTGTCCTATGCAGAGAACATAGTTCAGCCCAGCCAGAAAATAGAGGAAACAAAAGATTACACTTCTTTTTAAGTTAAAGAGTGCATAAAAATAAAGTTGGTAATGCACACGGTACAATATTGTATTTTACAGCCATGAACACTTCTGTTACTTTGATCAAGTATTAAAGTGAAAATTATGTGTTGGTTTATATGAAAAATGCCCTCCAAGGTCTCAGGCATTTGACTACTTGGTCCTCAGGTGATGGTACCATTTGAGGATGTTTACATGGTGCAGCTTTGGGAAGTCCGTCATTGGGGGTGGGCTTTAAAAACCATAACCAGTTTCCTCCCTGAGCATCATGCTTGTGTTAGAAGATGTGGGCTCTCAGCTTCCTGCTCCCCCTCTTATACATGCCGCTCATGCCTCTTCACCGAGATGGGCTCTCTCATCCCTCTGGAGCCATAATACAAAATGTAAAATGCTTTCTTCTATGAGCTACCTTGATGAAGGTAGCAACAGAACAACTAATATACGCTATTTCTAGAAATTCACTTTTGGTATTTTGAGTATGATTATTTTCAATGTCCAGTACTTTATTTGTGGAGAGAGTATTACTCTTTCTACTCAGAATCATTTTCCATGTGGTCTTTACCCTCCAGTCATGGCTTGATTCTCACCCTCTTTGCATACGTTGCCTCCACAAACACCTGGCAATAGATCCTGCTATATTATAGTAACACTTTATTTCCTTTTCCCAATCTAGGTAGCAGGTACCCTGTGTTCTTAGCTCTTCATGAGATTTTGCTGTCTTATTAGCTACCAGATAGGGCTCATTCAAAGACTCAACTCAGGCATTAGCTCTGTAGTGTAAGGCATGGGAAAAGCTGTACAATGCAAAATAAAATCCTGCTCCAAGTAATTTCACTCAGGTGAACATACAGCCCCTTTTCTGTTTTAATCTTACTAACTAATTTAGCCTTTCATTTGTTCAACTAATTCATATTTTTTGTTCATTTGTAAAATATTTTCGAACACCCACTTTATGTCAGCTACAGTACAGAGAGTAAAATTTATTTCATTTAAGCAGGGACACATTTTTGAAAACACTACCCTTACTGTGAAGTTGTAAGTCACAGAGTGGACAATGTGCAGTGTCATGTGGTGGGCATGCTGGGGAGGGTGCGAAAGCTCATAGAAGAGGCAGGCTTTGAGCCAGCCTTTCAGGAATGCTGGGCACTCTTGGCAGTTGGCAGAAGGAGGGTGGGGGCAGCAGTTCAGGCTGAGAGGATAAAACAGAAAGCACTCGGTATGTAGGAGCAACAGGTGATAAGGTAACTGAGCTGTGGGAGATGATTCCAAAGCCATGTGCAAGCAGACTGTGAGAAGAATAAGGGCTGGGTATTTTTGCCCTAGGGATTTTTCTGTGTCTCTCTTAATCTCCAGAATTAAAAACAAAAATCTATCTGAAGATGAAGACTATAGAATTTTCTAGAATATGAAAAACAATTGTGCCACATTTTGGTAGCAGTGGCATCCATTGTGGCCTTCTCCTGCCCTTTTTTCCTCTGTTATAAAATATAAGAATGCTTTTTATTGTTATGATTTTGCAAACAACAGTGCATAGATTGTCCAAACGTGGAGATATTGGGTGCCACTCTGTACTAGTTTCCTATTCAGACACAAGACATAGTTATTTCATAAATACACAATGTTACTGAGCTGAGGTCTGTGTACTGTGAACTACACTGGGCAGGATCTGCTGTGGAGGGCTCTGGACAGTGCTGGGTAGAATGTCTAAATTCAAATACCACCTCAAAGCCCTAGTGTAATAAAATTACCCTTAGCATGGATGCAGATTCTTACACGTGGGCCTGTGGGCACAGAAATAGGAGCTTTCCTACCATCTGGAAAGTGATATACACTTTTTGTTAGCCACATGGCTGTGGGCTTATCTTCTGAATTGAACTTGTGGATCCCATGGGGGAAAAAGAAAATTCAAAGTGAAAAGCTGTGCTCTAGGCAGCTTCAGCATCCCAAAGCTAACACAAAGGAAAATGACTGATTAATTAATGACTCTGGAATGGTGGTAATGGGAAGTTAAGAGCTAGGACTGTGGCAGTACCCCTGAAGGGTGGAATAATACAGGGGCATACTTCATTGGCCATACAGACACTGGATGTTCACCACAAAAGTCTTGGCCTGACTTTTGATCAAGTGTTATTTGCTTATACATAGGATTAATTCTAAGTCTTGGCTGCTGACTTAGATTCCATGCTTCTTCAGCCTCCAAAGAGCTTATGTAGCAAGCTTCCAACCTTGCAAACTTACCACCGTAAACACCTTTCTGTGCTCACAGAAGCCATCCCAGAAGCACCAGCATGCATTTCAGAAAGAGGTGTAACAGATCAATGAACTGATGTTGGGTTAGGGGAAGCTTCTTACACTTCAGCCAGTTTCTCCAAACTCTGCCTCAGCTTTCCTCAGTCACCTGTGACAATTCCTCATCCATGGGTGTAGCACCTGTTTCTCACTCCAGAAGATTGGTCACTGTTGTACGAATAAAGGAATCTTAGAGCCAGATCTTAGGGAAAAGGCTGAGGTATCAATGTCATTCTGTATGCTGTGGATATCAATCTTTAAATAAAGGAGCTGCTTTGGCCCATGACAGGCACCATAGAAGAAGTAGGCGGGAATCAGAATTTAAAAAATGTGGGGGCAGAGTCAGACAGTTGGAGCCAGTAGCCCAAGAAGCAACATTTAAAGAGCACAGGTGAGCCATGGGCCATGTGGCAGACAGATTAATAAAAATGGGTTAAGATAAAAGAGCTGGTTAACAAGGTGCCTAAGCCATAGGCCAAACAGCATAAAGCTAATATAAGTGTTTGAGTCATTTCTGGGGGCCTGAGCAGCGGTGAGTGACTAAGCAGTCTGGAACTCTGGGATAGCCTCTGGCCAAACAGGGCCAAAAACCTCATTGTAACAGGTCACCCAACAAAGAGTGTCACCTTCATGTTTGCCCATCAGCCCTTTCCTACATCAGCCACTTTTATCTAAATTCTTACCTTTCTATCTTTTGAAGCTCTGACTCTCATTTCAAGTAAAACAAAAATATTTTCTCTTATTCCTAAGTATTTTTGTAGATATTTATAAGAAGATAATTATGCAATATGGCGCTGAGAAATGCATATCAAATCTCACCCATATTCCCCGTGTTTAGGAATCCCAAAACGGACACTGGAGATCTGAGAGACCACAGAATGGCTGCATTCGAAGTTGACATGAATGGCTTTTGATTTTCTACTGTTTTCTATACATTCCCATTTCCATACTTATATGAGGCATTTTATTACACACAGTTCAGCAGTCATGAGCTATATGATCCATGCTGTCAACTGTAGGAAGTATGATGTGAAGAGAGTAAGTACCTCCAGACAGGTCCCAACCCTAACATGTCCTCACAGTCCTTGGCAGACAATTCACGCTTGATTCATCCACATACATCACAGAGATATCATAACAAATAGGAATATGAAGGTTTTATAGTTGACCCAAGCAATATAATGGTTAAGGATGCCTCTCATCTTTAAAATAGGGTATTTCAGGCTGGAAAGATGACTCATTTGTTAAGAGTTCTTGCTGTGGAAATAGAAGAACCTGAGGTCAAATCCCCAGCATCACATGAAAGCTGAGCATGACAGCATATGTTCATAACCTCAGTGCCAGGGGTAGAGACAGGTGGATGCCCAGAGCTCGCTGGCCAACCAGTCTAGATGAAACAGCAAGCTTCATGTTCAGAGAAAGAGCTTGTCTCGAAAAAAAATGTGTAGTGTGATAAGGAGGATATCCAGCATTTTCTCCAGGGCTCTGCATGTTCATGCACAGACACGTACACATAAACATGTGCATACACCCCACCACACACAAAGTAAAACAGGATGCTTTGTACAGAATAATTACAGTCATTGTGATACATTTCAAAATATGACTATTCAGTTTCCCTACCATCTGCCTGGAATCTCCAGAGACACTCTGTGAAGACTTCAGAGATGCTGAAACATTGAAATCTAAATTTAAATTCAAAGTGATGTGTGGCTTCAGATTAACCTCTTCCAGAATATGGTTGTCTCATGGTCTGGGTAATGGTACCTTGACATCAAATGGACATGCCCATTTTCTAAGAAAGGTGGACATCTTCTTTATGTTTATTCCACAATCTTTCTGTTCCAACAGTACTTGTTCTGTTGCATGGTGAGCTGTTTGTGCCCTAAAGACATTCCAGATCCTTGACTGGTCGTTGTTCTGACCAATCTTATTTGTTAGAGCCACTGGTCAGGATGGGACTAAGTATGCATGATCCAATGCTAGCTGTGAAAGCCTTCTCAGAAGCTCTATGCTTGTGTCCCGTCCCACAGCAAACCAGAGCCTTCGGAAGCTCTGTGTATCAGACACCAGCACATTCTGATTCTTTAGCTTCTCTCTCACACAAGGGGACAGAAGCAAAGTCTGACCATTCAGATGTCTCTGTGTCACATTGCTGTCAAGACTACAGCTTTTAATGTCACACAGTGATATCCCAGGTATTTAAGGACTCAGTTTCCTGCCCCGATGGCTTGTGTTGGAGTACATTTCCCAAGCATGGCACTATGTGCTTCTAGGAAATGCTGATACAACTGTAGCAATTTTCTCCAATTTGTTCCTGACAAAGAATTCTCTTCAAAATTGACTTGGCTTCTTTTCTTTTGTTCAAAAATGCCGGTAAACACAATTAGCCTCATTAACCTCAGTTTCTATTTCATAACTGAAAATTAGCCTACAATCACTGGTTTGCTGGAAAGCACAGTTGTAATTAGTCTTTAACTGACTGATACCAAAAAATCTGCCTCTTTAAAAATTTTCTTTGGCATTTCAGTGCATATGAAAACAAGTCTGAACCTTCCTACGTAAGCACTGGGAATGTGAGTAAAAATAAATTGGGGAGTTAAATCAGGGATCTCAAGCTGAGACATGAAAAGTGGTGTTCTTGCATGTGGAGACTGGAGGGAAGGCATTTGCTGGGGATATGATGGTGTGAAGGTAGGTGCTATGAAGCCAGTTCTCTACCTGTCTCATGGCCAAAGCAAGTTATGAATACACTGATGAACATGCCATCTACAGGCAAAATCAAGTTAGTGTGTGTATGTGTGTGTGTGTGTGTGTGTGAGAGAGAGAGAGAGAGAGAGAGAGAGAGAGAGAGAGAGAGAGAGAGAGAGAGAGAGAGAGAGAGGAGAGAGATTTGGTTAGAGAAAGCCTTTGCTTCCTTGGCACAGTTGAAAATGTCATTTTCAGCCCTTGAAATTCACACTATTGACTAGCTCAGGTATTGCCATCCTTCTGTGGGAGAGATGGGAAAGTCACATTTTGTGAGCAGTCCCCACATTTGATTCTTTCCAAGCTACCACCTGAAGAAAGGACTAGCCATTCTCCTAATCCACAAGCTGGGTCAAGGATCTCATCGGAAAGCTGTCTGGCCATTGTTCATACAGTCCCCAAAGCAGAAGGATGAAGTCGTTTGTTTCTTTTTGTTCAACAGCTAATCTAAAAAAAGAAAGAAAAAAAGGGGGGAGCTAATTTGAAGTACTTCATCTAGGTCTTTGGATGGAGTTAAATGCATATAGCCAGAGCAATCAGCCTCAGCAGGCATCCATCAGATGGAACCTGTAAATCTGATTAGTCACTGACTAGCTTAATCTGTTCCGGCTACACTGTGGACGGGATGGCTCACAAACAGCAAACACTCATTTCTGATAGTCACACCAGTTAAGAAGCCTGTATTAAGGCAGAGTCTGTTGTAGTAAGAGATTTCTGGCTTGGACTTTCAGGCCTAGCCTCAAGGTTTAGCCCTGCAGATCCACAGACCCGCAGAGACACACAGATGCTTTCATTAATTTTAGGCTAATCGGCCTAAGGCCCAGGCATATAACTTGCTAACTCTTTACCCTTAATCTCACCCATGATTCTTATCCTGTTCAGCCATGGGGCTCGGTACCTTTTCTCAGAACAGCATAGTTGCCCTCTGCATCTTCTAGCAACTCTGGAGTCTCTGTGGCATTTCTGCTCTCTTCTTCCTGTTCCCAGAGTTTTCTTAGTCTGGTAGCCCCATCCACACTTCCTGTCTGCCTTTGGCCAATCAGCGCTTTTTATTAAACTCATAGGTGGGACAGTTATTACAATGTAACATCATGAATCCACTACAGTCTGTGGTAGGGAATAGCGCAGTTCCTAGTTCATGAGCTGCCATCTTCTTGCCCAGCTTTCACATGGTAGAGAGGGTAAGGCACTCTGTGGGGGGCTCATTTATGAAGACACTAATATTATTTATGAAGGGATATTTCTTCATCACTTAATCAACCCCCAAAGGCCTCTTGACATCATTCCACTGAGTGTGGAGGATTTCAGTGTGGGTTTAGGTAGAGCATGATCTTTCAGGTGAGGAACTAGGCACTTAGTAAGGCATGGGCTCCTGGGGCTGGCCTTTCTGGGCTGTTTGATTTATAGGCAGAATTATAAAAAAAATATTTCAGTGCTCAGAAATTGGAAACCAGTAGGACTGTGTGTGTGTGTGTGTGTGTGTGTGTGTGTGTGTGTGTGTGTGTGTATGTGTGTTGTTTTGTTTTGTTTGTTTGTTTGTTTGTTTTTCAAGATAGGATTTCTTTGTATAGCTTTGGAGTCCATCCGGGAATTCTCTCTGTAGACCAGAGCTCACAACAATCTGCCTGCCTCTGCCTCCCCAATGCTGGAATTAAAGGTGTGTACCACTACTTCCTGGCATATGAGTATTTACGGGAAGCAAAGGAAACTATACTAGTTAGTTGTGGACAGGTTGGTATAAACTAAAGTCATTTTAGAAAAGGAAATCTTAGTTGAAAAGATCTCTTCATCAGACTGTCTGTAGGCGAGTCTGGGGCACACTCTCTCGATTGGTGTTGGCAGCCCAGGTCACTGTGGGTGGTAGCAGCCCTGGGTGATATAAAAGCAAACTGAGAAAGCCTTGGGAACAATCCAGTAAATAGCATTCCTCTATGACCTCTGCTGGACTTCCTGCCTTTGGGTTCCTGCTTGAGACCCAGCCCTGCTTGAAGCCTGGCTTCCTTCAGTGATGAACTGTGATTGGGACAAACAAGCCAATTAAACCTTTTCCTTCCCCAAAATGTTTTTGGTCCTGGTCTTTTTTACAACAATAGAAAACGAACCAATCAGTCTTGTAGGTCCTTAGGCTGAATCTGGGGTAACTTCCAATAAGATTTGTGGGAGAGTGCCCTCTAACGCTGGCAGGATGACAGATCTATGTGAAGAAACATCCCTTCTGCTATTGACATCAGTTTAGGAGACCCCAAACCTGTCTAGCTCCGAAACTCTCTAAGTGTATACAAAACAAGGCCAAAGCAAACCATTGTTAGGTTAAGAGATATGGTCCTGTCCTTACCACCTCCCTCATGTCTTGATGAACTACTCAGAAAATTCTCCATTTCCGAGGTCTAGACCTAGATGATGCCCCTGGCAGGCACCTAGTCCAGGACTTGGCACCATCTGTCTATGCAGACACTGGCTGAAGGACCTGCAAAAACAGGCCAGATGTCCTGTCTAGGGCCCAGACTGCAATGAGAAGACATATAAGTCAAAGAGAGTTCTCTCAAGTAACCCCTGAACCTTTTATCAAGCTCCATAATAATGAAATGGAACAGCCACTGAGTCAGGAAACAATCCAGGGCAGGAAAGTAGTTTTTATTAGGAACCTAAAGCATCAGATGCAAATAAAGTAATGAGAGGGGAAATAAATATGATTTTCTCTGGGGCTGGTTGGAGAGAATGGTGTGATGGCAGTATCTCTGAAGCTTCTTTCTTAGAATGACAGCCGCCTTTACCTTCTGACATGGTGTTGCTGGCTGTGCCTCCCACTCACCTCCCAACAGAGTCTGCTTCCTCTGGCGTCTCACACATACACTTTTTTTTTTCCATTTTAATCTCCATTTGTTCCAAGCTAATATCACATATCCTCCAGAAAGAGGAAAGACCCTGGGGGTGCTTATTTTGACAGCTCTTCCGGATAGGAACCTCTCTCTTTCCCTGACATTCATTTCTTGTTTCTTTTGGGTAATTAAACACAGAAAAGGTCACCTAGCATTTTGGCAATAACAGGAAGCGGGGAGGGAAGGAACCCCGAACATTACAAGGAAGGCAGCACTGTTTTTATTTGCCCTCCCGTTCCTCTAGGAAGGATTAGTTATTTATTGATTATTTATATGCCACCTCCTTTCTCTAAGGCTCTTGAGGCAGTGTGATTTGAAAGCGCCCCATAAACACCTGCATGTTAGTTACTAAGTTTAATTTCTTGGCAAAACACCATTACCACACCAATAGGAATATCTGATTTGAGTGTTTCTGAGTTTCAGTGAAATGGAAAATTTGTCTCAGCTCCAGCATCTGTACTCAATTGTACCTGTTCTCTCTTCCACTGTCCACTCCTTTTAGCTTCAGGGAAGCATTTCCAACCTTGCCTTGCTAAGATGCCCAAGATAAAACACTCTTGGCCTTTGCCTGTACTTTCTTATCTCAGCTCCACAAGAGGTGTAGGCTGCATCTCCCCATCCCAGATTTTCAAGGCCCTAGGTGAGGATGAGTCTCATTTAATGAAGGTCAGGGAGTGGTAACCAATGCCTCTAATTCAAGCACTCAGGAGGCAGAGATCCTTTGGGTCTCTGTGAGTTCAAGACCAAGCAAGGCCATTCAGTGGTGGCACAACCTCTAATCCTAGCACTAGGAAAGAAGGAGGAGGAAGTGAGATATCCGGATGAAGAAAAAGGAGATAGGAGTGCTTCCTCTAGCCAGGCCTCCCTTTCTGCTGAGGGCCCAGTGGCGTTGAATCTGAGGATCTGTGGAGATAAGATCTACCCTTTTCTGCCTGAGAGTTGGCTAGCTGAGAACCGGCTTTGGCTTATTTCTTTGTGTCTCTGCTATTTTGGCTTTCCCCCAATATCTGGCTCTGTATTTTTATTAATAATGCAAAGTAGAATTCATGCCATAGATGGCTTCACCTACGATCACCTGCCTATCAACAGAAAGCTGTGCACCACTCTTGGCTGAGTTCTCTCATGTGGAAGAGGCTTGGAGAGCTATGAGATCACCTAGGATGGTTTTCAATGAGAAACCTGTATCTCCTGCACACGGTTTCTCTTCTTCCAACAAGTGACTTAGGTTTGGTCTTAGAATTCTGCCGAGTTTGTGGAAGAAAGAAAGACCAGGATGCTCACTTCAACTTCAACTCAAGGTTGACACATCAGCCCTTTGGCTACATCCTTTGGTTTGAGCAAGGCCACCACAGCTTCAAAGCTTAAAGAAATGGGTTGCACCCCTTGTTGGTAAGACTCTCAAAATAATAACTCCCTGGGAAAGGATGGGAGGAAAGAATAAGAAAACTGTGTGCTGTCAATCTTTGCTATCAAGCTTTGCATTGCCTGGCTTAAAGAAGTAGTTTGTTTCTGCTGTTTTTGGAAGCTATTTTTAAAAGGGGTTATTTACACATTTATTTTATCTCCATTTATGACTCCTTCATAGTCGGGAGCTGCATCTCACTCATTGTTTGGGCCTCGGGTTTCTCTGCACAGTGGACCAGTGGACATATCTTCAAATAGAAGCATCCATAAGCCATGGCAAACATTAAAGAGACATAGAAAAATTTTAGATCTGGACTGGCCTCAAGAGATTATCTCTCTTGTCACCTGTGCTGGCATGACCTTCCCTGAATCATAGGGCAATGAGAAGAACTGCCAGCATGCTCACAACAGCCCCCTAATGTAGACTCGTTGCACTTCCTCATGCTTAGGCTTTCATATTCCAGCTTCTCATCAGAGGTCAGCTTCTTCTCATTTCCTCTTTGCTCTGCCCGCCTGCCTTTTCTCCCTAAGTGGCAACTTCACACTTGGCTAGTAACAGAGATGACTATGTCTTTCCTAGTCATTGAATCAAGAGGCCCAGAGCAGATGGCTTCCACCTTAGAGTGATCTTCTAATCAAGGGGTTTCCAAGAGAATTGTTGCCTAGTGTGGGGGATGCAGGCTCCCTGGTGCTCCCTATAGCTCTTTCCAGAACTCTTTTCATCAATGTCTCTACGGCCTTCAGACACGTGAATTCCCTCAACTGATCAGGTCCCACTCTGTTTTTCTGATGGAGCTATGTTTGGGGACAACAAAGGCAGTCCAGTGAAGGACAGATTGCACTCAGAAGGAGAAATGGGGAGATAGCTCTGCATAGATTGATTGGTGTTGAGAGCCCTCTACTCCGTAGAGTTCAGTTCATACTTCAGGTTTGTAATGAACCTCGCTCCCGCCATGACTTTCCCTGTCGCCATTTGAAGCCTTAGTTTGCAGAACTCTGTAGCGAAGATTTTTATTGCTAGGATGTATCCCCATGGCTCCCTTGCTTTGCTTTAATTCTCCAGTCACAAAGCTGAGGATGAAGAGCTTAATCTAGCTTTTGTTTCCTGGAAAACACCTTTTAATGAGAGCAGCATGTAGCCCAATTCTGGGCCCTCTGTTTGTAAATAATGTATATTTTCTAACTCAGTTATCAGTATAATGCCTTTCAGACTTACCCAGAACCTTTGTCTGTGAATGGAGCCTTATACTTTGATTTGGCCTTGGCTTTGTGACTTTGGGATAATATGATAGCTCATCCTTCTGGCCACTCTTTCTTCTCACCTACAGAGCCAACTTGACTGGGATTCTGTTAAGCTGCGTACCACTGCCTCAAGGTGACTGTTTCCCCATAACCCTCAAGCATCCTTCTTCAGTGAATTCCCGTCACCTCTGAAACTTGACCTTTTTGTCTGAAAAGAGAAGTTTTTCCTATGTTACTTCTAAAAGGAGATCCCTTCCTCCAAAATCAGCTGTTTTATTTCTTCATAATAAGGATATATTTGAAAATTCATGAGTCAGTTCTTTCTTAAGACTGCCTAGAAATGGTTATTAGACCTGAAAATCTGTAACATGCTCTGGGAAAAGGGAATGTGTTTCTCTAAATTCTTTTAGATCAAAGGAACCCACACTCAACTGTACCTCAAGCAAAATGCAGAATGTATTGATCTATATAAACCAGTGTGAAACTGGATATAGGAACTTAGCTATATAGTACATATAATTTACATACTTTATAAAATAAGTGAATTATATGTAATATACAAATACATAAGTATATATGTATATGTGTGTGTATATATATAAACATGGGTAGTAATGACAGAGAAGGGAGATATTTCATTGTTTCCAATCACTCCCCTGAAAAGCCACTCTGCTATCTTCCCACCCCTGGTATTTTGTACTTATTTCCATATTTAAACACAGACAGACAGACAGACAGACAGACAGACAGACACACACACACACACACACACACACACACACACACACACACACACACACACACACACACACACACTTTGGGGGAAAGGTTTCATTGGCAAAGCCTGAGGTCCTCAGTTTGGTATCTAGCATTCACATAAGAGCAGAGTGTACAGGCATAGGTCTATAATCCCAGTGCCCAGGAAGTGGAGATTATGATCCCTGAGGTATGATGCTGATATGGCCTTGAGAAATTGGAGTCTGGTTCAGCAAGAGACCCTGTCTCAAAAGCTAAGATGAGCAGGGATTGTCAAGGACATCCAGTGCCAACCTATGGCTTCCACATCGTGTGTGCACCTCCACCCCTCTGCACACAAGTTTTTTGGGGGGACACCGAAGCTTACACTTAAAAATGTTGATTTCATCCTTCTAACAGAAGTTCCATGGTTCTTCCCCTTTGGTCTTTCATCCCTGATAACCAGAACCTGAGAAGTCCAACTATAGCGGGGCTATAAGCAAGACAAAGTGCACAACTGAAGCTGTGGGGAGCCAGAGGCAGGAATTTCCTAGGCGTGGCAAATATGAATGGTCTGCTCCATGTGAGGAGTTTCCTTGGCTGTGTTTCCTAGAATGGGAAATCCTGTTTCCTCCTGAACATTTATAGCACACCGTCAACCTTCCACTTTTAGGAATCCGTGTCATATGCTCCACTCTTGAACACAGGCAGCAGGGGCTTTAGTCCCAGGTCTTACCTAGCTGCTCGCCTTCTTAGGGCAGGAAGATGCCGAAATTAGAACTGTGTGACACCTTGTCATCCTTCCTTATTGCTGCTAACTCATCGCCCTGGTACTTCAGGCCTCATTATGTTACCCAAAGATCATTGCTCATCTTCTGATGGCGGACTAATTCTGGACTCCATCCTATTATACCAAAAGGCAGCTATTTGTGGGTAGCAGATGGAGTTTGCACACAGTTACTGAAGGATGGAGTCCAGGCAGCAGGAAAGGGTGTATATCCTGTAGGAGGAGATGGAACCAGAAAGCTGGGTTTCCCCACATAGCGCGTACAGGGGTAGCCCTTATAGATGCCTGACAATTCTAAACTCAAACATAGACATCAAAGTGTTTGTGGAAGCATATTTGTGAAGCTAAGGTGATGGGATGTAAGCAATGTGAGTAAGTTAGAGCACTTAGACATGTGTTAGTGGTATCTGGCTTCAGGCAGCCGATGTCAGTCCATTGGGCCCCCTTATCATTTGCACATAGTTATAGAGACAGCTCCTGTGAGATAGCCAGCTCTGGCTCCTTCTCCAGTGCCCTCTCCTCCCAGCAGAAGAGGCTCACTTGGCCCCTTTGGAGAAGTTGGCTTTTCTCCACTGACTACCATCTAGGTCCCAACTAGGCTGTCAGGGTCACCACCTTTTGGTCCCAAATTTTTCCATGTGTGGACTGAGTGCCACCCTTCTCCCTCAGGCTTTAGGGTGCACACACAAATTTTCTGACTGACCATTTGACAGCCCCCACTTTGCTTAGGAGGAGATGGATGTGCCTCTTAGCTTTATAGGGAGTTTAGAAGGGTGCATGTGGCATGCTTACCCAACCCCCCAAAATCTATGTCATGAACTGCAGACATAAAATTTGATCCAATTATCCTCGACAAACAGACATCACTATAGTCAAAATGAGGCATACCCATCATCTCTCAAAATATCCTCATGCCCCTCTGTGATCCCTTCTTCTCTGATCAAGAGCCTCTGATCTGCTTCCTTAGTTTGTATGCTCTAGATTTCTCTGTAAATGGAGTAAGTTTGCTCTTTAAATTTTGATGAGTTCCTTCAAATTAATGTTTAATTTTTAAATTCAAAATATAATTACATCATTTTCTGCTTCCCTCTCTCCCAACCCTCCCATGTCCTCCCTTTCAACACACACACACACACACACACACACACACACACACACACACACACACACACACACACACACACACACACACAATCTGCTCAGGCCGTATAATGTTTCTTGTGTGACTATAATTTCAGGGCTGACCACTCGGTGTTAGGTAACGAACTGTGAGACTCTTCCCAGGGGAAAGACTGTTTCCCCTGCTCTCTGCATTCCTTAGTAGTCTGTCCTTCTCTGTCCAGGGGTGGATCCTGTGAGATTTCCTCCTTCCATGCTAGCACATCTGTTAATGTTCTCCTTGTAAGGATGTTGTTTAGGCAGCCATGTTGATAAGACTTCATGAATGTAGATTCCTGACATTTCTAGGAGACACAATCTCCCAGCAGACACCCCAGTCCTCTGGATGATCCTTCTTGCCCCTCTTCCTTGACGTTCTGGGAGCCTTGGGTGAAGGAGTTATGTTGTATATGATTCTGCTGGGGCTGGCACCACAAGATTGCTTCTTCTCTGCATTTTGATTGGCTGTGGTTTACTTTAATAGTCTCTGTTGCAAGGAGAAATTTTTTTGTTGAAGGCCGAGAGCTACACTTACCTGTGGGTATAAAGGTAAATATTTAGAGTGTAGATAGAGATTACCATGGTTTAGTAAAGTGGTGGTCGTAGGCTCTCCAAGATCCATGACCTCACTAGCCCCAGTAGCTGGCTAGGTTTCCAGTACTAGGTGGGATTTTCTCTTGTTGAAAGGACCTAGGTATCTTGATATTCATCTAGGTTTTTTGTTTTGTTTTTTTTTTTTCTTTTTTTCTTTTTTTTTTTTTTTAGGATTGAAAAGTTTGTCCAATTTTATTTCTTAGTCTCCCATTGTACAGATATGTCAGAGCCTACTCTCAAATTAATAGAAAATTTAGTTGTTTTCAGCTCACAGTTATTACATGCAAATGTATAATTTGAAAAAGAGTTCTCATGCAATTGCACTTTTTTTTAGGTGATAGAGTGCATGATGGCGTTAGAAAACCCTTCAGCCTGCAGTGTTTAAACCCAGCAGTGGCACAGCCTGCTCTGCTGCTGTGTGTCAGCCTCCTGATGCCCCATAACCATTAGAGCCTTCAGTGTGCTAATCACTAGCCTCCCTATGTCACTGAGCTGTAGGTCACAAGCTGGTATTCAACCTCGGTATCATTGGATGAGGAAAGGATCCCCGAACACAGGTCTTTTTAGAATCTATGGGGGTTCTGCTGAAAGATAGAGATGTAAAAGCCACCCCCTCCCACACCACTAACACGTCCTAGAAGGAAAAGTTCAGTACACAGTTGTGGATGTGTGAATCCATTGTCCCTGGACACACAAAGCCAAACAGAAACCCTGGTCCTCCACAGAAACTGTCCATATGTCTCTACATTGTTGCTTTTGTTTATCCTTTTGAGAATTTCAAATAATATGTTTTCAGCCTCTCATCCTCACCCCTCCATGTCGGTTCAAAAATTATTGAAAGCAGTACAGCAATTTCTCTCGTTGGGCCATTCTTATTAATGGTATCTCAGTGGCATCTCTTCCCCCAAAAGGTTGTTGATAGAAGTTTGTTCTGGAATATGGCTGCAGGCAGCCCTTTGCAGGTATGAGAGGAAGGCTATACACAAGGAAAGGCTGTTGGTGTCATAGCTCAACTACACTGCAGAGCCAAAGACAAGCATCACTACAATGGGTGTGTGTGTGTGTGTGTGTGTGTGTGTGTGTGTGTGTGTGTGTGTGTGTGTGTGTGTGCGTGCGCGCGTAGGTGTCTCAGGGCGTGCTTTGCTCCTCAGTTCTCATCTTTGCTTTTTCTGGCTAAGAGTCCCTTCAGAGATACAGCCACCAATTTTTCTGTGTCATGGAGCTGGCTATACATGTTCTGCAGCCACATGCTCCCTTTGGCCAGCAGCTTAAGAGGAGTGTGTTAGTTAGGGATTCTATTGCTGTGAAAAGACACCTTGACCATAGCAAATCTTATAAAAGAAACATTTGTGGTGGCTCCCTTACAGTTCAGAGGTTCGGACCATCATGGTGGGGAGCCTGGAGGAGTGCAGGCAGATGTGATGCTGGAGCTGAGCGTTCCACATCTTGACCCAGAGGCAACAGAGAGTGTCACACTGAGTGAAGCTTGAGAAAAAATCCTCAAAGCCTGCCCCCACAGTGACACACTTCCAATAGAATGTGTGGCTTAGATTAGAGGTGTGCCCTCCTGCCTCAAGGTCTAGATTAAAGGTGTGTGTCATCCAGCTTCCTCCAACAAGACCACACTTGCTCCAGCAAAGCCACACCTTCTAATAGGGCCACTCCCTATGAGTTTAATGGGGCCATTTAAACTACACAGGGAGTCAAATGGGAAAGCTTTCCTTAGGAGTCTGGGGATAGCATTTGGTGTCATGGGTAGGCTAGTAGGAGAGCCACAGCACTAGAATAATGGCATTATAGGTGTGTAACCTCCCCTAGGGCCACCTCTGGAGTAGGCCAAGGGGAAAGGGGTCAGGAGGATGCCTCTTTTGTGGGTTACAGGGTAGAGATGCTGTTGATGGTGCTGAGCCTATCTTGTGGCACTCAGTGACAACTGTTGGTATGACATTACAAGTTTCAATCTATGCTATTGCTTCAAAAGCCTTACAATGGAATTCAAACTGTAGTCTCCATGGAAGGTTTTACTCTGGTCCACAATTGCTCATTCCTGATACTTTCTCAAAAATGCCAAAGAGTACCTGCCTCTCTTTCTGTGTTCACTTTGATCCTTCCGTGAAAATGTCCAGTCTTACTAAGCAACTGGTTTGTGATTGACAACGTCATGTACTGAAGACCTAAAGACATCACCGGCAGGCTCTGCACATGCACTTTGTACAGCTTTCTGCCTGCCAGGTCGAAAGCCTGTGTCTGCACGGGAAAATGGGTTAGCTTCTGTTTCTCCTTTGCTAGCTTTGATTCTAGAATTTATCTTGAGGGCTTAGTCATCATCTCCAGATGTTAAAGAGCTCCTTTCTTGACCCACAGCGAGATCTTTAGAGAGAGCTGCCTGTTTGGGTCCCAGACCGCCAATCCTCGTTCAGACCTTGTGCTTATCGGAGTCCAGGTGGGTCTTCCTTAGGTCTCTGCTCTCTGAATTCTCTTGCCTTAGCTTGTGGTGCTTTGTCCAGTCCAAAGATTTGCATTTCCATTTCTCATCTGCCATCCCTTCCCATGAATTCCCGGCTATAGGTTTTATTCCAGTTTTCCATAATTCCATTTTCTAAGACCAATGACTCACCTATTCATGCCTATGAGTTTCGCCTGGGCTTGGATTTCTCATCAACTTGACTTCATTCACCTTTTGTCTTTGAGTTTGGCATCATGTTTTGCTTCGTTTCTCTGACTATATTTTCTACCCTGAAAATGTTGGCTTCTCAGCTCCACATTCTTTGTGGACAAGCCCCAACACAGGCTCCAGCCCCTGCACACTGTCCTCCCCCCCCCCACCCCGTCCATCTTCCCCGCCAAGCCTGCTGGCTTCCACTGTAGAATTGTCCCCCTAATTAGTTGGTACACCATGCAGTGTGTAGAAGCTGTATGAGCTTCTAACCCCACTCGGTTTCTATCCACTAACTACAGCATTATTCATAGTTCTTGCTATGGTTTTTGTGATAATAGTTGATAAATTGGAATGTTTTCCAGCCATTCTGGCTAAACTGTGTAATTTGTTTTCTATAGGAAACATTACCTCCTGCCATCCATACATCTGCTCAATCTATGATGTCTGTAGACAGGCTCTGGGTTTCCTGTTTTGTTCAATAGGTTGAAATCCATTCTGATATTGTTATTGTGAAGTTCAAGCTGCCAAATTTGGCCATTATGAGAGTCTACATTTATGATTCCTGCTGACCCTTCACCTTCGACCATTTACTTACTTTGTATCACGTGATAAGTTCTCTGGATTTAGCTTCACACAAGTCTTGTTCCTTCTGGACATTTGTGGATCTATTATGTGTGCATATCTGTATGTGCATGTATATGTCACATATGTGTATGTGTGTAAACATTATTGTATGTTTCTGTGTGTTTGTATGTACGCATATTTCTGTATATATGTGCATCCATGAGTGTATCTGTGTGTATGTTTGTATGTGTGTGGGTCTGTGTATATATGTTGGTATGTATATCTATGTGTCTGTGTACATATGTGTGTCTGTGTTTGTGTGTGTACATGTGTGTATGTTTATGTGTGTGTATGCATGTTTGTATGTGTACATGTGTGTCTCTGTGTATGTGTTTGTTTGTGTGTATGTCTGTGTCTATCTGTGTATAACTATGCATGAGCGTACACAGCCTATATTTTGTCCACACTTTAAAACATTTACCAGCTGCTCTGGAAACTGTGAATTCTCCTTTCTTCTCGAAGCTGCACTGCAGTGTTGCAGGGTCTGCTTTGGCCGTTCCCTCCTCACACTTTTCTTTCTTCTCTTTCAGATGGAGAAACCTGGGTCCCAGTGATGCCTTCTCTGAATGTCCTGCTCAAAGCTGACACCTCACTCTACTTGACTTGCTGCTCAGACCACTTCAAGATCCAGGCAGGCAGGGAGCCAGTCAGCCATGCTTTTTATAGAAGGGAATAGAGAACAAAAAAACCTAGGAATTTCCCCCACAGTATGTTTGTTATTTTTCACTTCCTTTTTACTTAGAATATTTCATCTTCCCCAACTTTACAATCATTCTCAGTGATAAAAATCCATCCCACCCTCCACTCTCTCTGACAGGTGCTGCTTCTTCACAGCCATTGCTCTGTTGCTTGAGCATGAGCAGAACAGCAGATTGTGCTGTGAAGAGAATAATTCCTGGTTTACTCAAAATAGATGAAGATTAGGCTTTACAAACAGACAACCCAGAACCTCATAGCCCTGACTCAGGAGCTGACTTCACATTGGCTCTTGTTATACATCTCTGGGCAACCCAGTCTGCTATCTTGGCGTCCTCATGATGAACATGGCAGAAGAAAGAGATTGCCACTAACTGAGACCCAGCTTTTCAGTTTCTACCAGGAAGTGAATGGCGATGGGTGTGCGCACACTCCAATGAACAAAACCAGTCACATGATCACACCTCCTAGGAGGTGGGAAATATATTCCTACAAGTCTTCAGGAAGAAGGAAGAGGAGCACTGCTGACTGCCAGGGATGACTCCTGCTCTCACTCTCCTATTGCTCTGATCTTGTGCTCCTCCTGCAGAGTGATTCACAAAACAGGACAAAAGCTTGTGGCATCATTACAGAGGGAGACAGTGAGTGTGTTTTACAAAATGTAACTACTACATAAAAGTGAGTATGGTTAACTATCATTTCCAGTAATCACATCTGTCCTCATATGGACAAGATGAACTTCCTGGGCCTGTGCACTGCCCCAGAGGATCCATTATCGCCTTTTTCCTAGACAAAGTAAGAACTGCTCAGTTTGCTCTTTGTGTGTGTGTGTGTGTGTGTGTGTGTGTGTGTGTGTGTGTGTGTGTGTGTGTGTGTGTGTGTGTACAAAAACCTATGCCCTCCAAATAGAAAGGTTGAGTTTTCCTATATATACTGCCACTTAACCTCTGCTTAACAATTTTATTAGCTGAAATTAGGTAAAAGATTTTCTCCTTTCACTTACCTTAATTTTGAATTTTGAATATTTTCTCTAACAATTGATAACCCATTTAAATGATGTCTTGTGGCCTACATAATATTTCGTAATTAATCATTTCTTATTGGCCAAATATCCTTTCCCACGTTGTGTTAGTAATGGGCCTCAGGTTCACTCACTGTCCATCCTCTCTGTTTTTTGTGATAAGTCCTGGGGTCAATGGTCTCTGCCTAAGTTCATCTAAGGGAAGCACTCACAGAAATTGCAGGGCAGGGTTAAAGAAAGACACCAGCTATGTCCCCACACCCACTGTTCCTTGAATGATTTCTCTAGCAAAAGCTGAACATCATTCTTGGTTGCACCAGAAAAGTCTTAATTGTGTTTAGAAACTTCTACCAACTACGACCTCTTTGTATCCACACAACCCACCTGCCTCTGTCTTGCCTAGATGTGAGCATGGGTCCTATGTTACTAATCAATGGACTGTTCTTCTTCTCCGGGCTGTTTCTCATTGTGTGGCTTATATTATGCTCTGTATTAAATCTTCTCCATAGGAAAGGGCTTTTCTAGATAGGTTTTCATTGTGCTCCATTGAGCCACTGTACTTTCTATGTACAGCTTCTTTATCGAGGATATATTGATAAAGAAACAAAATACTATCAGCCTAAATTGAAGGTTATTTTTTTCCAATAATAGAGAGAGTAATGGCATCCAACAAAGGTAGCAAGTACCACACTGGGGATGCTGATAGCTAGATTTATTTTCTTTCAATATTCAAAATAAATTAAATATGTATATTTACACATATAATCTATTAAATGAAAAACAAAATGACTTTAATATGTAGAGACTAAATATTGTTAAATTTCAATGTATAACTGGTTAAAACAACTTTGAAAGAATACAGGTTTTCATCTTTTTATGTGTTTGTATGACACACACACACATACACAGAAACACGAGGGCTAGAAGACTGGAAGGGCATAGAACATATGTAGTCAAGGGGCGAGGCATCTTGCCTTCCACCATATTAAAGAGGATGTCTTGTTTCTGCTATGATGCTTTGGACTCTAGGCTAGCTGTCCTGTGGGATTCTTCCGTCTACACATCTGTTGTGCTGTAAGAACGCTGGAATTTCAGTTGTGCTTTATCACAAATGCCTTTTTATGTAAGTTCCAGTCATTGAACTCAGGTGGTCAGGTTTGTGAGGCCCGCCATTTTATACTGAATCTGTCCCCCAGAATAAAGGTTTTCTCAACCAATTCCCTGTGAACTGTTTTTATCATTTCTCTCAAGAGTTTGTCTACTCTGATTTGAGCATCGTCTGCAGATTGATCACCATGAAATACCACTCTCCTTCCACAGTTTATATATACAAATATTATACATATATACATACACACAATATATATATGATGAATATAAATGCTCTGTTTATAGATGAGAAGAAAGTAACTTATGAGACTGTTTTTATCACTTAGACCCTATATTCCACAGTGTCATGTGTGTGTGTGTGTGTGTGTGTGTGTGTGTGTGTGTGTCTGTGTGTGTGTGTGTGTGTCTGTGTGTGTGTGTGTCTGTGTGTGTGTGGTATGTGTCAAAGGTCAAACTTGGGTATCATTCCTCAGAGCTGACTACTTTATTTAGTGAGACAAGTTATCTGAATCAGGTTTCTATTGCTGTGAAGAGACACCAAGACCACAGCAACTCTTGGAAAAGAAAATATTTAACTGAGGTATCTTACAGTTTCAGAGGCCCAGCCCTTTTTCATCATGGTGGGGAGCATGGTGGCCTCCAAGCAGGTGTGGTGCTGGAGAAGTAACTGAGTCCTACATCTTATAGGCAACAGGAAGACAACTGACATACTGGGTGCTATCAGAGCATAAGAAACCTCAAAGCCCTCCCCTACTGTGACGTACTTCCTCTAACAAAGCCATACCCACTCCAATAAAGCCATACCTCTTAATAGTGTCACTCCTTATGAACTAATGGGGGACAATTATTTTCAAACTACCACACCAGGTCTCTCTCACTAGAACCTCCAGCCCACAGGAATGCTTAGATTGGCAGGACAGAAAGTCACAGGAACCCATCTGTCTCTACCTCTCCTATGCCGAGACTATAAATGAGTACCACCACATTTGACTCCTTACGTGAGTTCTGATGATAGAGTTAAGGTTCCACATTTGTGTAGAAAGTACTTTACAAACAGAGTCATTTCCTCAGCACCTTCACAGTCATTTCTTACTGTCGTCACATTAACCACAAAGCCGGGAACCGTGGCTGTAAATGGCACATGGGCTTTTGTCTTCTTCTTGGGCTTTTGTGGTTTAATTCTTTCATCAAATGAACTCACCAAGAGATGTGTTCCTGGGTCCTGGGACTTTCCAGGTGTCATTTCCTTAGCATCTATTTGGCTCTATTGGTCTATGATATAACTGCCCATTTCCTACTTTACACTTCACTCCAGCCTCCCACGCAGCTTCCTTTTATCACCTTCAACACATCTCCCCTGTAACTGGGTCAGTTTTCAGACTCTCTGTTCTTATACTAATTTACCAGGACAATAGAAGTCTCATTTTAAGTGTTTACTATTTCAACACTGGTATTCTTTTTATCTAACACTTTTATCCTTAATTCTGGGTATACTGACCATAGCTAGACATCAAACCAGGCTCTGAACTTGATTATGGCCACTGATACTCCATTTTGGGCTGCCAAATGTCTGTTACGATATCTGACTAGCATGGAGGCACAGTCCTAGCTACCCAGGAAGTTTGAGGTAGAAAAGTGACAAGGTTAAGATCATCCTTAAAAATTTAACAAGATCCTGTCTCTGATTTTAAAGGTCACTGTTTAAAGTCATATGAAGGTTTAGCTCAGGGGTGCAGCATGATAGGTGAAGGCTTATATTCAATCTCTAGTAGGACACAAACGGTATGTACTGAAAGGGCTCACAAGGCTAAAGAAAGCTGGCTGTACAAGATTCAGAAATTTTCTGAACCAGTGTTTAAACTATGGTAACTTGAAATGTATTGTGATTGTTTGAATAAAAAATGATCCCTGTAGGTCCACAGGGAGTGGCACTATTAGGTATGGTCTTGCTGAAGTAGATGTGGCCTTGTTGGAGAAAGTGTGTTACTGGGGCTATGTGTGCTTTGAGGTCTTAAAGCTCAAGCCAGGCCCAGAGGCACACAATCTCTTCCTGCTGTCTTCAGGTCCTGATGTGGGATTCTCAGCGCTATGTCTGACTGCACACTGCCATGCTTCCCACCATGGCAATAAAGGACTGAACCTCTGAAACTGTAAGTCACACCAATTAAATGTTTTACTGTATAAGAGTTGCCGTGGTCATGGTGTCTCTTTACAACTATAGAACAGTAACTAAGACATGTATCAAGCTGGGATACTTTCTGTCTCTCAGAAAGTAGGTTATCAGCATACTACTGTGCTTGCAAAATCAAATAAGAATGGCAAAGAGAAAGAAATGTTTTCCAATCATAACTAACCAGACAAATTTTATTGAGAATAGATTTTTAGTTGGAAATCCTTTTAAGGTGATCTTTTGAAAGTTTTCGTCCAAAAGCCATTCAAAGAGGTAGGCAAATAAAAGGATTAATAAAATGGATTCCACCAAATTAAAAAAAAATCAAGTGCTATTTTACAAAAATGAAGATATGCCATACACTAGAGAACACAGTCACAGAGTGATCAAGGAATGTATATTAAATATATAGACATACCTACAAGTCACCAACTAATAAGACACTTCCATAATGAAGTGGGTTAAAGTTTAAAAAGATACTCCTCAGAAGAAGGTATGCAAGTGGCCAGTAATCACATGGAAAAAAAATGGCTTGATAACTTCAGGAAATGAAAATTCCACCCCCAGTAAGGTAGGGTTACGCCATTTCCAGGTGAGTGGAAGGCAGAGAGCAAGGGGAAGCCCGAACTCCCACACACTGCTGGTAGCATCTTCGGAAACCCTTTGGCAGCTCCTTGTGCATCTCCTCTACTCCAACCCAAGAGAAATAGGACCTACCCCCAAAAGATTTGCAAAAGACCATGACAGCTTTGTTAGTTATGGTGGCAACAGCAGCCTGCCTCTGCTCTAGGGACAGTTACATGATCACCTTCTCACCAAGTGCCTTTCCACCGTCAGCTACGCTGCATGAGCACACCAGGCACAGCTCGCAATCTTCCTCTCTTGCATCTCTTCTTCCTCTTTCCTCTTCTCTGTGCCTGTCTGTCTGTCTGTCTGCCTCTCTCATGCCCCCACTCCAACATGGCCCTTTGCTCTTTCACACTCCCTCTTCTCCCCCCTAATAAACCTCCTCTTGCACTAACTCTGTGGTGTGTTTGCTTGATGGCGTGCCTTGCTTTGTACCCACTTCACTTTTCTTTTTTTCTTTTCTTTTTTTTTTTTTTCAGATTTTGAAGCTTTATTCACAATAGCTTTAAGCTGGAAATAACCCAATAGTCTGTCAGTAGCAGAATGAGTATAGACATTGTAGTACATTTACATTATGGAGTACTACTAAAAAATCAAAAAATGAACAAACCACTAATGAGGACATGAGCATGAATATTAACATTTGTTTCACAAAAGAATCAGGTGCCAAAGTCTATAATTCTTCTATTTATATGAAACTCAAGAACAGATAAAACTGCCTTTGACATCAAAATAATGATTTCCTTGCAGACAGGCAAGGCATTTTGGGGTAACTACAAAAAGATGCAGGGCCATTTCTAGGGTGACAGGTGACTCCGTATCTTGCTTAGGGTATAAACTCCAGTTCAAGCATTTATCAGAGCTCATGATTTATGTGCAAACTCATGTCTACATAATAAACAAGAATAACATTAAATCATCTCCTCCAAAAAAGCAACTTAAAGAACAACACCAAAGCAAAGTGACTTCTTGACATCTCAGGGTGAGAAGGAAGCAGTGTTTTATCTGCTCTAATGATCAAAAGTGCAGGCCATCAAATGAAACCACAGCGTCACACTGTAGAGCGAAGGAGAACACAGCAGAAAGCAGCTCACCTTACAGCGCTGTACACTTAGCGCGGTTATTACCTCAATGCTCTCCACCAGTCACTCCACGTCAGCTTGCTGGTGCCCCAGGAAAGGAATAGAAACTCCTGGTTTGACCCATTTATTCATGGGTGGAAGTAATCAATCCAATAAATCATTGCAAACTTCCAATGCTGGTTGTTGGTGTGGGGCTGATGACTAACAGGATAACCGTAAGGCCCAACTTGATCTGCATCCCCTGCTTTGCTGACTGCCAGGCAGCCAAGAAAATTCAATGATCAAAAGAGCAGCTCCCAAATTGAAGCTTCCCAGTCACTGTAGAGGACTAGAAACTCAGGCTGATAGAGCAGCTCTAAAACTAGGGATGCAGTCTGCTTGCAAACAGGTTACCAACATGCTCTCAGGGCAAGATGCTACTGCATTTTCCACTAACAAAGGCCGTTCTGATGGCCACTCAACAGTGAGCCCCAAGTCATGGACTTATGTGTTAGGGCTGGCTTTAAAGCAAAAAGTAGTCCTTATTTTCTGATTATGTACTCTTCTGGATGTTTCTAAGGATTCTTACACTGTCTCTGTGTCATCCATCGACACTATCTATCTCTTTCAGTTTGTGAAGTCCTAGGACCTGCAGTGTGAGGTCAGCTCACCTAGAGTGGCTTTGCCACTAAATGGGTCCTAGATCTCATGATTTGCTAGGCTCTGCTGAAGACATAAGGAGGCATAGAAATGCACGGTAACACTTTCTGGAAATGTGTTTCTAGAATGGGTTGCTTTAGTTTGGGCCACAGCGGCATACCACATGGATGTCATACCCTTCCTCATGACTGTTTGATTATGATCAATAACATTTTTTGTCTTAATAACCATTGTGTGGCTACAACCTTGATTCCCTAACCAAAACTCCTTGAAATGATAAAACAACCCCTCGTCTATTTTATTGAAAAGCTGAATTGAAAATAGAACACGTTCCATTCTTTTGAATTAATGTATTATAAGTTAGAATAGAGATCCTGGTGTCATTTAGGCTAGATGTCTGTGGAAACATCTTAGTTTGGAACAGAGGAATGAAAAGCAGAGGTTGCTCTATCTAACACTTACTGTGTGTCAGGCTTCTGACTGCCCGAGTTCATTGCATTGTGGGCACAGAGCACCTGTTTCTGCTCCTCGAATGTCCTCTCTAGGCCTGTGAGGTCAGTGAGGTTTCTTATTCTGAACCAAACAGAAAGGCACTTTGGTCACTAACATGACTGGCTGCGCTTGGGGCTGGCACAAGAGGGACACACACTTACGTTAATTGCTTTATGGCCAGCCAGTTGTTTTCACACTGTTCTCTCTTTCTGAGCATATGTGAGAGGGCCTGTGGCAGGATCAGACTTCTTCAGTCTGCTACGTTGAGCCTCATCTAATGTTTCCAGATCACAGTTTTCTGAACCCTAATCTCCCAAATAGGAATTGCCACCTTTTTCATGTCAAACAAGGACATACAGAGACTTCTTGTTCTCTGTTGTACTCTCCAAGGCCCTTACTTTGCTGTGCAGCAGCCTCCTTTCCCACGAGACTTCTGACCCATTGGTGATGCTAATTCACAGGAGCAAGGTCACACATGGCTTTGTAGACTGGGAGATTGCAGGCTGAGCCTAAGGAAAAACAAACCCAGAAGAGTATTTTAAAGCAGATTTAATCAAAAGGATAGTCACTTGCCACAAGAGAATTCAACTCTCTAGTGCTTTCTCAGGCCATTTTAGACAGTCTCTTTTGCCTCTGTCTTACTATCTTGCCGCCATATTACAGTCCTTATGAAAAATTCCAGGAATGATTCGGGGCCTGGGAGTTTTTGAGTTTACTGCCTGATTGTGTTTCTTCCACTGTGAGGGATTAAGAAACCAGAGCTGAAAATGAAAATGTTCACCAGCAATTTCTCCATCAGTGCACCAGGGGAGACAGTCTTGCTGCATCCTCCTCCTTCCTTTCCCCTTAAATAAATAGCACTAAGAATTACAGAGGCACAGCTTGGGACAACTTTAAAAGCCCACCCCTAGTTCCCCACTAAGATAAGCAGCCTCCACATTAAGGGGCTCTACCATCAGCTAAAAGGGATGTCTGGGGCCCACAGTAGGAAGGAGGGGAGGTGCTTTTACCAAAATAACATAATTTGGCTCCTGGAGGAAAGGAAGTGTAAAATACGGGCTGAGTTCCTCCCTGCCTCCCTTGCCTGCCTCCCCTGCAGAAACCCTAAGAGCTTAGTGTTCATGAAGGAGAGATCACAATGAGGGTGTGAGGAAGCCTCATGAAGGGTGGGAACAGAAATGCTGGACTCTGAGGGTTTCCAGTGGGCTCTTACTCGTGCCTTTCAATAAAGATTAGGGAAGAGTCCGGCCCCTCTCTTTCCTCCCCCAGCAAAAAAGCAGGAGGACTCAGCTAATGCAGAAGGTGAGGTCGACAAAATGGAAACCATTCTGTTTTGCATTAGGCAAACATTAAGTGCTTATTGTGTGCCCAGCATTGTACCTGCTAGAAAATATATTTTAAAGGCCCATCCACAGAGTTTGTTTGTGTAAAAAAGACTTTCTAGGAACCAAACCAAGTCATGATGATTCAGATGATGCAAACATCAGCCACAGTGAAATACCTGGTGCTGGATAACTTCTAAGTCTCTATGAGACAACCCATGGTGATTGTGCAAGACCTTTGCTGTTTTTCAACTTCCTACAACTCAATTGTGTGCAGCGCATGACATCACTCATATGAGACAGTAACCAGATCTCTTCCCAATGTCTGACCTCAGTTTCTTTGAATGAGTTGCTGTGGAATCATCTGGCCCTGAGTCACTCAGAGCCTTCTGGCAGATGCTCCGTGCACTCAAAACCATCATGTGTTTGTTTGCAGTCATGATCTAGACATACCAGTCTGTCACTCAGGACACTTGGTTGGTATCCACATATTAGATCTATAAAGTGCCTTGCTAAGAAATTCTGGAACTGCTCACGAAGCAAGTTGTCTAGCTTTCAGCTGGCATGTGTCACTTTTTATTTGATAAATACAAAGATTGCCCAAATGTGCATCTTATGTTCAGGACAGTGTACTGTCACAAAAGGAATTCTTTCGCTTGAGAACGCAGCTGACTCTGTGATACTGAAAGCAACTGAAGGTGACTACATTAATACTTTGCCTTTTAACAGCCTAAGATGTGTGTGTGTGTGTGTGTGTGTGTGTGTGTGTGTGTGTGTGTGTGTGTGTGTGTGTGTGTATGCACATGATGGGACTGGGAAATCAATATGGAAATGGAACTAGGTATTTTGAGAAACTAAGCAATTGTAACTTGTTGATAAAAATGTCTATTTATAAGTGACCTCCTTAACAGCATCAAAGGAACATTTCTTGGAAGCCGAGAAATAACCATTGCAGTGAGCAAACAGGTGCCCTTGTTGAAGTGATACATCTTAGAGTTCCCAACCTCTCCAGCTAACCAAGATTGCAGAAGCCAAGACCTCACATGCCCACTAGTCTGAGGAAAGATTCCCAAAGCTCCCTAGAGCTCTAACATTTAGATAGCAAAACAAATCACTTCCAGCTAAAGACAATGGCTTGTTTCCTTTTCATTGAATTTAAAACTGAAGATATGTCATAATCAACTGAAGATATCTTATAATAAGCTGAAGATATTTCATAATAGGATCTGGGAATTCTTTTTTAATATTTCACTGTGCTGTGTTCTTCTGGCAACTCTACAAGAAATAATGTCTAGAAAGACTAATAAATCTAGTTGAGTATGAAAAGTATAGGGAGATATATATAAAAACTTGACCTGAAGGAGGACACCTTTCTCCAGGTCCTAGAATGAGAAATTCCTCTTTTGAAGCTTCTCAGAGAAGTTACTATAAACAATGGGTACCACATACTCTTTCTCTTTCTTCTATTCATCTTTGATATTTTTAGACAGGGTCTCATGTAGCCCCAGCTAGCTTTGAACTCGCTATGAAGTTGAGGTTCACTTTGAACTCCTGATCTTCCTGCCTCCACCCCACCAAGGGCTGGGATTGCAGGTGTGCACCACCTGGCGATGTCATCCAGGTTTGCCTCTACTTATTCTGAATCCCAGAAGAGAGAAATAAATCTAAATCACTTTGGAGTGGCAGTCAGACTAATGCATCCTGATCACAGCTTTTCTTTCCTCCCTCCCTCCCTCCCTCCCTCCCTCCCTCCCTCCCTCCCTCCCTCCCTTTCCTCCTTCCTTTTTTTTTTTGAGGCTTTGTGTAGCTGTTTGGAGCAGGGTTGGGTATGAGAGAACAATCCTTAGATGGGTTCAGGTGGTCAGTCCATTCCCAGCATCCAGCAGAGGGAAGAAGCTTGGGTTCCTCTTCCCCACTCCTCTTCAGCTTTCCGTAAGCTATGGCATTGGATGGAGGTGCATTGGTGAGGACTTTAGTCTGGACATGTATGCCACAGTAACCCTCTTCCTAGTTACCTTAGTGACCTAATATTGGCTGACAAATCACCTTAGAACTTCTGGCTCAAGATGTTAACTATACATAACAATTTTCATAGGTCAAGACTTCGAGTGCTTAACGGAGGAGCCTGGTTCTGGAGCACTTACATGATGGCCGTCAAAATGTCTGTAAGTGACAGACATGTGAAGGTCTGACCTTGAACAGAGGATTAGATTCCAAGATGGCACACTCGTAGCTGTGAACAGGAGGCCTCAGTTCCTTGTGGAGTAAGGTCCTCTATCCTGTGGCAAGTCCTCAAGATGTGGCAGCTGGAGGAATGTGAAGACCTGAAGAGACTATGGGAGAAGACACTGGCTTCTATAGCTTGGTATTGAAACTCACAAACGGCTGAGCTTGCCTTATTGCATTTACTAGAATCAAGTCACCAAGTTGGCCCACGTTAAAGGGGACAGAAGTCAGTCCCCATCTCTTAAATGGGGGAATTATAGGTATATCTTATAATCATCCCGGAGACTATATAGAAGTTCTGATTTGTGGAAGGAATGTCTGTATAAGTCCCTCTTTATCATTTTGGATAACTTGCCTTCCAAGCCCCAGGACACCCCTGTGCTGTTTCAACACCACACACAGCTTTAATTATCTTTTCTTTCCACACTTAAAATTGCCGATCTTTCACTAATATATCTGAGCACCATGTTCAATCTATGATTTAAAAAAGTAAATACAGATAGATGTAGATATTTCTGAAACATGGAATTTAAAGCTCCCCTCACTCCAAAAACCCCATGAATTCAGGAGACAAAGGTAAAGTAGGGGTGTGGAAAGAGGAGAAGAATTTGCCCTCCACTTATGGGATTCTCCTCTGAGCCTCAGCATCCTTCAGTTCCAGGAACCGTTGCTAAGTCTTCCCAGAGGATTTTCTAGGCTCTGAGAGAGGGTGGACAATTTATAAATGTGAGGCCAGCATGACATCTCACCCACCACACCTCTGCAGCTCCCCTGAGCTTCTCCCCCCTGCTTAGTAGTAATCATGGCACTACATCACTCCCAGCTCATTATATCCAGACTCTGTCCATAGACAACGCTATAAGCCACTGGGAAGTCTGATGGGCCTTTCACTGACTCCCTTTCATGCTTACCAGCAGCTTCTGGGATTAGCAGTTCACAGGGTGCAGTCATTCCTAATGGTCTTATCACTTGGCTACCTGCTTCTCCTTCCCAAAGGGAACTCCCCTTAGCGTATCTGAGCCAGAGAGTCTGGATGAACCATCCTATTACTGCTTTTATATAAAGCACTTACAGAATTCCTAGAGGAAAGAGAAGTCTCCAAGGAGAACTTGTCTCATTAAGCTGCAGCCTGCTTTCCAAGTAGCCAGAGAGGCTCTGAGCAGAGAGCCAAGGCCTTTGGGGGGTTTGGTGGTGCTAATGCACTGACCTCTGGGTACAAGAGCACCATAATGGGGGGATGATCCCAAAGGAGAGGAAAGAAACTGTGGGTTTGTCCTTTGCTCCACTTAATGGGGTTGAAGAAGCAAAGACATGTATAGAGTGATAAAAATGTACCCACATCAAAGCTCCAGGGTTCCTACACCTAAAAACTCCCCATGAAACATTCTCTCCTTCCTTCCTTTCTTTCTTTTTTTAAAAATTTCTCTGCTCTCTGCTCTATACAGCTCTCAACTTAGCCATAGATAGATGAAGAAAATGGCTTCTGAAGATGTGGTCTTTTAAAAGCCTAGAGAAGAAAGATCAGACACTTCTTTAAAAGGCTTCTGGCCACGATGTCTTTCAACTCTGATTTATAGGAACCAGTCAAAGAAACGCCTGGAAAATGGCTTTTTCCTCCCTTGCTAAGAAAGCATCACAGAAAACAAGCCAACTCCCAGGTTTACAGGATGCTGCCTGCAGAAAACTTGGGGTTGCATTTAGAAAGGCTTGCAGAGCAATCCAGTGAATCAAGATGTGATGCGCTCTGAATGCCTACTCAGTAGGGAGATCATTCTGCTGCAGGTTCTGCAGAGAGACAGCCTTCAGCATACAACTACAATGCCAGGTCTGCTCTCTGAAGGTCATTTTTGTTGCCAGATGGCACTGGAAGGTTTCTCCCTCATTTCTTTCCCTCCAGGCTGCTCAATACGGAAAGGAGCATTTTAAACAAGTGTTTATTCCAGGTGGCTTAAGAAGGCAACAAGAGAGAGGGAGGGAGAGGGAGAGAGAGAGTTTGTGTGTGGGAAGAAGGGGTGCGTGTTGCAGCACTACCATCCAATGTCTAAAGACCTCAGAGGAGCAATATTACATGTGGAGAAACGGGTTCTACCAGGACTCAGTCTGGTTCTCTGACAGTGAGGGCCACAATCCTTAGAGCTAAAAGCAGGTCTTCAGAAATTTTTTTCCTTAGCATCTTCAGCAGATAGACTTCCCATCACCTTTCGAGTGAGTCGTTAAGTGATCAGAGTACCTGACTCTCAAGCTCAGTAAAAGTAGGTGGAGAAGTGGTGTTTTTTCCTTGTCTGAACTTTAAGAGTTACCATAAACTTTGCACTTCTTGCGGGCATGTGTGGCTGGCAGTGGTCCAGGTTATGTCTGCTTCCAGCTGGAGGATGACTTAGAACAGTGTTTCATTGCTCGCCATGGATGGGCCTGCAATGGAAGTAATGAGGAGAAAGCAATTGCTGTTATAAGACACTGGGGGAACCAACTATATTGTTATGGTAGCAAAGTGTATCCTGTTCAGTGTCATGTACTGGCCTCCTCAGAAGAGGATACTTACACTGCTATGTCCTTTTTGTATGAGTGATTTATGCTTTCAGAAATGTCTGTCTACGTGAGGGTTTGAAAACATCTCATGTCTGATCCAGAGGCCCATCTTTGTCACAAGAAAAAAAAAAGATTAAAAAATAGTGTCTGATGTGGGAATGCCTTTCTGTATGCTGTGAATCTCAATCTTTAAATAAAGGAGCTTTTTTTGGGCCATGACAGGCACCATAGAAGAAGTAGGAGGAAGAATCAGAATAGGTAGGAAAGGAAGGGCAGAGTCAGAGGCAGATCGAGCCAGCCGCCCAAGGAGCAACATGTAGGAGCACAGGTGAGCCACGGGCCACGTGGCAGACAGATTAATAGAAATGGGTTGATTTAAGATGTAAGAGCAAGCTAGCAATGTGCCTGAGCCATAGGCCAAACAGCATGAAGTTAATATAAGCATCTGAGTCATTTCTGGGGGTCTGAGTGGTGGGCGGCTGGGCGGCTAAGGGGTCTGGCCCAGCAGGTCTGTGGGTCTGGCTGCCCTGGACCAAAGAAACCGCTCTACAACAAGTGTTATATGAGTTTTCAGTGAAAGGATAAGGACTTGGCCATTTTTTTATTCAATTTCACTATTAAAACTTATAATTAAATTAGTCTGTCTTTATCCCCATGCTTCTCTGTAATGTCTGTCTTCCACAAAATGTATGTGTTTGTCATTTGCCACCTTTGCCAGAGTACATATTATCTTTCAAACAAGATTTCCGTAGATGATCATGAACTACTCATGCCCCATAAGTGATGAAATCTAGCAACATTTAGTCTAGAGCATGATTATTTTTGTAATGGACTCTTCTTACATCTGCCATCTATACAAAAGTCATAGGAACAGATCTGTATCAGGAGCCATAGGAAGAAAAGGTTATAAACAGCAAGCTATCACCATTTTTCCATCATTCCACGAGCCCAGCAGTTACTAAAACAGGAGGGTCTCAAATTCCAGGCTAGCCTGGACTACATAGCAAGACTCAGTCCAAAAAGAGAGGGGGAAAAAAGAGAAAAAACCAAATATGGGCAACGAGAGGTGTTGTAGAAGGAACTGACAGAGTAAGGTTCACTGTTTATATGTCAGGCTTTCTTCAGTAATTGGCAAGACTCTTGAATATACATAGAATTATCAGCCAGATCCCCTAGAACAGACTCAAGGCAGGTTAAACGCTGGCGTTTCACTGTGGTGGACCAGGGCATATAAAGAGTGTGTTAAGACAGTTGGCAAATCAAGTGAAAAGTGGTATCCACAGATTAGAAAAGGAAAACAGCTGGCTGCTTTCAGGGTGTCAAGATGCCCCCTTTCCCTGCAAAACACTCTGTTAGGAAGAAGAGAGGGTAGTTGATGTCTCTCCATTTCCTTCTCTGTTCACGAGGTGTGTGTCACTGGTGCTAATGCCTTTATACACCCTTTGGAAGTCTTTGTAATCAGCCTTTCTGGGTGTTTCATCTACTTCTTCAAATGAGAAGGACCCTGGCCTTCATGGATTCAAGAAGGTCTGAAGAGGGTACTTGAGCTACTACCAGTGAAAACAGGCAATTTGATATCCAAATTTGAGCAAGATCAAGTTCTAGGGCAGTGATTAGGTAAGGTACACAGACTGATTCCAACAGAAGTATTCAGTATTTTATTGTAAGAATTGTAATGTGTGTGTGGAGATGATGATTAGAGTTGGAATTTTGTTATATGCAGAGAACTAAATACTTATCACGATAGATGGCTGGAGGGCTGTGGAACTACGTAGGAGAAATCATGAGTAAAGTTTAAGACTAAGAGTATATTCTGTCTCAAAACTAGTGTACCTTGAGACTGTTGGACACTACAAAGCACATTTAGCTTATGGGAAACTTTGCCAAGATAAGACTGGAGTGATAGTAAGTGTCCCGCGCCTTCTTTGCCCGCAAACAAGACGCAGTACAACAGGATCCTTCTGCAGCAGGTTTATTGAAGCTTCACACACTAGGGCAAAGAACGGAAGACCCCAAGCCTCCCAGGCAGGCCGCTTTTATAGGCAACATTGTTTATCTCTGACGTGGGCCTTTCCCATTGGTCAGCACACCCTCACCCGATATGATGTATCTGTCTGGGGGCCAGGCTTCTTGCTGGAAAATTACAAGGTGTCATGCGCAGTGACTTGTTTACTAAGGAGCTTCCTTAAACCGCTTAGTCATAGGCCCGATACAAGCGCCATCTTTAGGGTGCGGCTGGCTCCCTACATCTCCCCCTTTTCTTATATTTAAAATGAGGGAGGCTATCCAGTGGATGGAAACAGAGGTTTGTCCTCCCAAAACTTCTGGGAACTATGTACAAAGGAGACATTCCTGATGCGTCCACCAGGTACACCTCCCGACCAGCCCGGCACCTTTGTGGGAGATGGGATTTGTGTGCCTTGCCCATATGCAGACAAACATGTTCCATGGAACCCCTCAAACTCTAAGGTGGAACCATTGCAGTGCTTAGCCTTACAATCCACATGGAAACTATAACAGGTATGCTCTAATGAGGTGCAATGGCAATTAAGCCTCTCAGTGCAAGAGCCATACCTATACAGTATACACAATCAACCCTGCTCAATTCCAAGCAATAGGCCAAAGCCTGCCCAAACTTCCTCACCAATCAGGGAGAGGCATACCTTCCGCAAGGTTAGGTGACCACAATCAGTCAAACTTAAAATTTTTGCTCATTCAGAGCTGCCAGCCAAATCGTAGGGGATTGTCTATCTTCAATAGCCATTAAGGTTTGGGTCAAAATTGTCCTTTCTCTCTTTCTGGATGCTCGCATCTGGCAAATCAGCCAAAGACTGCCTCCGAATCCCACGACCATGAGGATCTCAAGGGTTCTCATGTCAGCCCATTCCTTCAGGTACGAAACGGCTGAGGAAATCCAGGTGGAAAGGCCCTCTGTTAAGGACAGGTCCAGACGGGTGGAATTAATCTGAATGATGGCAACGCGGAGCTCTCGTAGCGTCTGCTCAAACTCTGAAGACCAATTCTGTAAAATAAACTGAGAAAGGCTTTTCGACAAGTTAGCTGCCCTAGAAAATTTTTCATACTGAATGGAGGTAACACAAAGTCCAGGAAGCTTTTGTTCACATCCCAATTGGGCCATTTGCCATAAAATGTCTAATTGTTCTTGTACCAAATCAATACGCTGGTTAACCAGCATAAGTCCTCCTTGAATTTGGGTATTAGCGGATGCTTGTCTATCTAAGGCCATTGTTACCAAGGCTGATAAATTATTAATAGCCAGAGCAGTTTGCACAGTGTTGGAAAGGGCGAGGGCTGAAGCGGTTGCTGTGGCCCCTACAGCCGCGACCGCAACAATCCCAACAATTATAGCAGAAATGCCAAAATCTCTTTTAGGTTGAAACAAACTCATACTGCTAGGAGCCTCAACCGGCATAGGCACAAATCGTGGCATGCGAGTCACCATCGCAAAGGAATACTTCTGAGCATCCCAACAAAGGGTATAAAAGCAGGTGCTCTGGGCATACTCTAAAACATCTTTATCTATAGAAACATTACTTACAATCCAAATAAAGGGTGGTCATACACACACGGGGGCAGCCGATATTGCTTGTTCAAAGACAAGTTGTTCTATAAAAGGAGCGACAGAGTCAGGGTCTCCAAAGATCTTTCCTGCTGTCTCCGTCATGCGTGCCACAAAGTCTGCAAATGGTTCATTTGGTCCCTGGATAATCTTAGTAAGCTGATTGCTACCCTCTCCTTTTTTAGAGAGTGCTTTCCAAGCACAAATGGCCGTGGCTGAAATTTGAGGGTAAATCCCCCAAGGAAATTGGGTCTGCTGTGTAGCATACTGTCCTTGCCCAGTCAACATCTCAAAGGTCTATTCCCTCTGTTCAGGGGTTATGGCCGCAGCATTTACTCTAGCCTGTTCTTGAGCTACCTCATGCCATAGAGCCTTCCATTCTAGATACTGACCCATGCTTGACAGGGAAGCTTTAGCCACCGTCTGCCAGTCTGATGGAGTCAGGTTCCACAAGGCAAGCCGATCAAGTTGTGTAACAGTGAAGTTGGCATTTACACCAAACTTGCAGACAGATTCTGCAAGCTCTTTAATCTGACTAAATTCTACTGGGGCATAAACCCGATCATTATTTTGGCCCTCATATACCAGAAATGCTAAACTAAGTTGCTGCCTCGTGGCCTCCGGCAGAAAAGAAAAGTTTGTAGCACCGCTCACGCCATAAGGAGGAGGAGCTGTAGGCAGAGGTCTGTGCATTCGCTGGCTTTCTGCCTTGTGCCTGTTCTTTCTGATTTGGTTACGAGGAGGATCATCAGGGTAGTATCTCTCTGCCTCATATTTGGCTGCCTCCTCTTCCAAATCAAATTCATCTCCTGGGTCTAGTGGGTCTTCCTCATCTACATGGCTGGATTTAGAGGAAGAAATGGAAGATTTTATTTCATCCCTGATCTCTAAATTAGCCAATTCTTTCCAGGGGAAGGTAAGTTTGGTCTCTTTCCTTCTTCTAACCTCTGAATTTTTCTCTGAATTTTTCTCATAATTTTTCTCGAAACTTTTCTCCCCCATACCGGTACCGGGGGGTCCTTTTTCCTTATGTACAGTTTCCTTGGGGCGCGCTCCCAATCTCTCATCCCGCTCGGTTTCTGATAGGCTATCCTGAACCTCTCTCAACATTATCTGTCCCTCCATGACCACTGGCAAGCAGGACTCATCCTTTAAACAATTCTTGATCATCTTCCATATAGCTTTGGTGCCCATCCTTAAATCTGAGATCATCGACTGCGAAGTACCCATGATACCGTTAGCAACGCGGCTTATCCGCGTCCGGTTTATCCGCAAAACGAAACCAAAGAGCGCTGCCGCTTACCTACGTCGGTCTTAGGCACTCAGCACCGAAATCAATGAAAAAGAAAGGCAACCACAAGAAAGATGATCAGGGTGACTAGAACCAAACCTAATCCTGCCAAAACCTTCTGCCAGTAAGCACTAAAAACCAAACCTCAGTCAGGGACCATACCTCTCCGAGCGAACACTCTGCAGTTCTGAATCCTCCTCGTCACCGAGGGGTCTCCGCTGGTGCAGCTGATGTCTTTCCCGGGTTTCGGCACCACTTGTCCCGCGCCTTCTTTGCCCGCAAACAAGACGCAGTACAACAGGATCCTTCTGCAGCAGGTTTATTGAAGCTTCACACACTAGGGCAAAGAACGGAAGACCCCAAGCCTCCCAGGCAGGCCGCTTTTATAGGCAACATTGTTTATCTCTGACGTGGGCCTTTCCCATTGGTCAGCACACCCTCACCCGATATGATGTATCTGTCTGGGGGCCAGGCTTCTTGCTGGAAAATTACAAGGTGTCATGCGCAGTGACTTGTTTACTAAGGAGCTTCCTTAAACCGCTTAGTCATAGGCCCGATACAAGCGCCATCTTTAGGGTGCGGCTGGCTCCCTACAAGTAAGTCCTTTGTGAATACCTTTTACAAAGCCAAAATGACTAGTGATTACACACACGTAGCATTGCAGTACACATGCACGCCTACAATCTAGTCAGTATTATGATTATTAGGGCACTGATTTTCTGAAATAGTTGAACTAGTAGGCTCTGTCTATCTGGTACCAGAAATCGTTCAATTAGCCAAACCGAGATTATCATAAATACCAATGAGCCTGACTATTGCAACACTTTCCAGGATGTCAGGGCTGTGGGGACAAGGACACACTGCCTTGACTAGAACACTTCAGGGACAAGGCTCCAAGATGCATTATTTTAAAAGTATTTTAAATTTATTTGTATGTGTGTGTGTGTGTGTGTGTGTGTGTGTGTGTGTGTGTGTGTGTGTGTGTGTGCATGTTTGGGCATGTGTATATGTGTGTAGGTGCCCACAGAGACCAAAGGTATCAGATTCCCTAGGATTAGAGTTATAGGTGGTTGGAATTGCCTGATGTGGATGCTAAACTTAGATCTTCCGAAGACCACAAGATACTCTTCATTTCTGGGCCATCTACTCTCCAGCTCCCAAGATACTTTGTTTTAAAGAACTCGCATAATCCAATGTCTTCTAAAAGGCTTTTGATACACACCATTCCTTTTTGTGTGACAATAACCCCCATCATAGGAAATATGCCACCTCTAGACTGTATTGAACTGACACGTAACAGGCTTGATTTCTGGCAGCTTAGAACTAAGTGAACATTGTGCTCCAGGCCCGCTTGTGACATCAATTCTCTGTCACTTTAAAATCAGGTCACACACCCACACTCTGACTTAGTTTCTTCATTTCCCAAATAGAAAAAAAAAATACCATCTCAGAAGACCGTTAGGAAAAGTAGACCAAGGACTCGATACAAAGACGTTCTGAAGTTAAAAGACAAGGCAAGTGAACGCCCCACTCCTCAAATGAACAATGTGGCTTACGATGGATTCAATACGCGCTCTCCTTTTTACAAATGAGTTCTGCATGGATCTGAGCAGGTTCTGTCTATCTCAGCAGACTCTCACATCATTTTATGAATGCAGAGAGCCAAGGAGAGCGGATGTTGAGCAGTTGCCAGAGTGAAATGAGCGAGCCCTGCTGCCAGCTTCCCACCAAAAAGTAGGTGCTTGGACCATTTTATTCAAAAGCAGTTCTTTGAATGCGCTATGTGCTGAATAAATACCCCAAACGCAACGCGTGTGTGGCTTCCTTGCTGTGGAAAAAGGGTGGGAGTCACTGAGTTCAAGTGCACACATCTCTCCTATGGGCTGCTCCTGAATCAAAATAGAAAGAGAGGCGGAATCGGTCATAAAAATCCTAGAATGAGAAATTAGAGAGGGACAGGTCTATCTGCCCCCTTTCCCTATTTGGCAGAGGTGCAAACTGACCCAGGACTAAACTGATTTTCTCCTGGTGATGACTTATGGGAGAAGAGCTAACTCAGTTTCCTTTTAGTCAAAGCCAGTGTCCCTCCTTCAGCCAGTATCTCCCCCTTTTGATCTGGAAGCTGTGGCAGGACCAACCAGCCTTCAAATAAAAATCCACCAGAGAAGCGCATGTTGGGATTACACAGAACACCTCTATGTTTAGAACATGCAATGCCTCCCATATGTTTGAGGGCCTGGTCCCCTACTTAGCAGTGGTATTTTGGAAGGCTTTCGAACTTGTAGGAGGTAGCACATGGCTGCAGAAAGTGGATCACCTCACGGGCGGGGTGGGGGCGTTGAGTTTGAGGTTTCACAGCCTGGTCCTATTTCCTATCTGCTTTCTACGACTGTAGATATAATGTGACTGGCTGCCTACACTCCTATTGTTCTGCCTTCCCCTCAGACTGTAGGCCACAGTAAACCCTACCCTTTTACAGGGCTTCTTGTCAGGTATCTGGGACCAGTAAGCAGAGAGTAAGTAATGCCTTTTCTGCAAAGCAACATAGAGAATGACAGAGAAGAACTGAGATAAGATAGGCTGTATTTCTTAGTCAGAGCCTGACTCAGGATAGGGCAGGGGAAGATGTGCCTGAGCTGTATTTTGATTTATGGAAGGAAGGTTCTAGAGCACATGCCATATGCAAAAGCTCTCCCTTCTAGGCAAGACACTTGGCTCTTGTCTGCCAGTAACTGGCTACACATTTCCAGAGAGAATTTGTTTTTTTCCAAGCATGGTTCTTGTCCTCAGAGGCAGTTGACTGGAGAAAAGGGCAGCTGTGAATGTGATCGGATTCTCTTGCAGCATCAGGTCACGTCAGGGATGTGAGCCCAGCATCCACAGTGTGTAGCTTAGGAGCGGAGCAGGTTTAGGAGAAGAGAAGAAGCATTGCCTAAGATCACAGACTTGGGCCTGGATGGGACAGGGGACCTAGTGAACCACTTTGTGAGTCTTTGTTCCTCTCCACTTCACATTTTCTTTAGGGTCCCTCCTAGGTTTCAGCTGCAATGATTAACAAAGGTAAGAAATAAGTCATGTGCGATGATGTTCCTAGTGTCTTGGTAGCCAACCCTGAGCCCTAGATTGTCCAGAACACTTATCTACACTTGTCTTGGTCTGCAGAGGTAGTGGCTAGATGGAATGAGTGTTCCTAGAGTACAAGTGGGACATAGCGTTCCCACCTTGAAGCCCTGGAAAGCATTTCTTTCATCCCTTTCTTGGGTTGGTATGCAAAGTTCTGTTCTTGGCCACTTGAGTTGGAGATCAGAGTGTTCATTTATTTTTCATATACACATGTCAACAGTGCTTTCAAAAACAACCCACTCTTCTTATCACACCACAAAGGAAATGTTGGTTCTTTTCTTTGGAGAGATCAGGTTTTGACAATCTGCAGCATAGTTCACATAACAGGGCCTTGTTGAGAATGAACTTAGCACACTGCCATTGGAGGAAATAGAGGTCCAGAGACATTTAAGTGGCTTCACCAAGTTCTCTCTCTCTCTCTCTCTCCTTCTCTCTCTTTCTCTCTCTCTCTCTCTCTCTCTCTCTCTCTCTCTCTCTCTCTCTCTCTCTCTCATCATACTGGGGGATTGAACCTCATGCATACCTATTTTATCATACAGCCATATCCCTAGACTTTTTCATGCAAAATTTTAACACAAGGTTTGTTAAAACAAGGTTGTTTGTCTCCAGGCTGCCCTGAACTCATTGTAACCTAGGTAGGCCTCGAAGCTTGTGATATTCCTGCCTCAGTCTCCCATTTAACTGGGGTTACAGTCCTGAGCCAATAAGCCCAGCTGAGTGAGTGTCACTATTGTGTATATGCACACACGAGTGCAGATGTGTGCATGTGCCTGGAGGGCAAAGGCCAACATCTGGCATTGTTCTCTATCTCTGTCTACCTCATTTCTTGAGACAGACTCTCAATGAATCTGAAGATCACTGGTTTTTCTAGACTGACTGGCCAGTAAGCTTTAGGGATACTCTTGTCTGTACCTCCCCAGCCTCTTGTTATAGCCTGTTATGTGGCTCTGTGCCTGGATATTTGTATAAGTACTGGGTATCCAAATTCTTACTCATGGCTTTGCAGCAAGTACTTTAATCAACTGACCCATCTCACTAGCCCAGAGTGTGTCTCTTTTAAGTAAGCAAACAATTGGATGTCAAAATACCAAAGCTTTGTCTGAGAAACAAATACTCCCAGTTACATCAAAGGCAGTGACTGTCCCAGAGAAAGAATGGCACAGCACACCTATGAGCTATTTGAAGTCACACCAGGATAGGGAAGGAGCTAGATAGTGGGACATGAGACTGGCCTGGGAGAATTTGGAGACTGTCTTCCACAAACCTAGAGAATGGGTCAAATTTGAAATTCAAGGAAGTCATAAAAGACAGGACAGGAAGGCACAGCTTAAAGGAAGAAGAGCTGATCACAGGAGGTGTTATCAGGGTGGGGCACAGGAGTTCAGCCAGAAGCGTGGCACACTGAGGTAGAGTCTTGAAGGGAAATGGGGGTGAGCTTTGATTTGGAAACCAGGCCACAAGTGAAGAGGTAACAGGGAAGGAATGAACATAGAGCTCTCAAAGCCAGCTGGACTTGGGAGCAGTGATGTGGTGGGTCCTATCAAATGGGGTCACATGCATGAAATTCACTTTAAAATGTATTATTTTGGGTGCTACAGATGTGTCTTAAGTTTGAACTCTTAAAATTCAATGGTCCTGAGGAGATCAGTGTGCATTGAGAGTGGCAGCTGGCTGAAAACAAGCTAATTCCAGGAAAGGATACAGAGGAGGCACCTATGGCATGATGATGGGTGCCAAGAGATAGGGGGAGATGCTGGGAGAGGTAGTCTCACAATTTGTACCAGAGGTTGGGATGCAGGGGCCAGATATGAGGGCAAAGAGAATTGTCTGGTGGGCAGTAATGTAGGGAAGTCTTATACTTACTCTTTTCCTTCTCAACTTTCAGTAAATTTAGTCTTTGGATTAAGCTGACAATACACAGATAAACAGTATAAACTTAGAGCTGTCAACATACCTAAGTATCAAAGCCACAGAGGAAGTGTGAGACCCACGGGGAACAGAGTAGCAAGTCATCATTAGAGAGAGAAAGAAACAGATGAGAGAAACAGAGAGAGAAAGGGCCAGATACCAGGGCTTCTGGGAATACGACACAGGCTATGAGAGATGGGGGAAAGAGGTGGATAATCTCAAGATCTGTCTTGTGATGGAGGTAAGTACCTCAGGTGACAGCCATCTGTGGTCACCTCTAATAGGGCCAGGTAGCAGATCTCTACTAAGTCTCTTCTTCCTATGGGAACAAAGACTGCTAAACTGGGGGGGTGGGGGGTTTGTCATCAGCAAAGACCTTCGTCACTGCTCTGTGGATACTTACAGTTCCTCTTACAAAAGGACAGCCCTTCAGAGTTCTATCTGCTGAGATTTATGGTTCCAATAGCCAACTGGAAACATATCAAATAAATTTGTTCATAGTAACAAATTCCAATCACTCTCAGTGTCTAGCCCCTCAGTCCTGAAAGGGGGTACACCTTATCATCTATGAGAAACATTACTTCACCTGGAGCCTTGGGGAGCAGAAGGTCTAGGTTCTGCACCTACCTCATCTGATTAGGAGGAAGGGGAAGAGGCTGGCAGTAGATCTCACTCTTCTGCTAGGGAGAGACAATGAGTGTTCACTCCAAACTGGTGCATTCTTAGGCTGTGCTTAGGAACCTGTTCTTCCAGACAGCATGCACCAGTACAGATTTTACATTAAATCAGTTTTAATCATCTTGAAGATAAGCACTATGTTTACCATCGAATTTTGATGATACTGCCTGCCTTTCTTTTTAAAATTTTTAAAAATGTATTTGTGTAAACATATGCTACAAGGTACCTACCTAAAGAGGCCAAAAAAGCTGAATCTTCTGGAGCTGAATTTAAAGGTTGCAATGAGTCACCAGACCACTTTTTCTGATATTAAATCATAAATTCTATCTGCCACTGGTAGCCAATATTCTTTAAATGTAATTAATTTACTTTTATGTGTATGAGTGTTTTCCCCTGCATATATGTCTATGCCTATGTACTACATACATTCCTGGTGCCCAAGGAGGCCAAAGAGGTCTTTAGAGCTCTAGAAATTAGAGTTACAAACAGCGGGGAAATGTCATGTGGGTGCTCAGAACCAAACTCAGGCCCTGTTTAAGAATAACAAGCAGTCTTAAGCACTGAAGCATCTGTGTAGCCCCTTCTCTGGCCAGTTTTTAGGATGGCTGAATGTCTGTGTCCTTGTTAGCATCTTACCCCACTTGGAACAGAGCTGGTAAGTGTCAAGAACACTGAACTGTAGAAATTGTGGATTATGATTTTTTTTTAACACAGTCTTGTTTCCAGCTAGTGTTCTTAGCTCATTGGCTGGGGAAAGCCAGGTACCAGGAGACAGCCTATGTAAAAGCAACATATCATTGTGACTGACTTTAGGTGCTCCCAAATTCCTGATTGTGTCAAGCCTCTGAGTTTGAAAGTCACATGTTACACACATCAAAAAGCCAATCCATGGTCTAATGTAGAAAATTCAGAACAAGGCATGAGAAAGCACAAGAACCAATACATGTCTTTCTGACTGGATGGAACTGGAACGGGAGAATGCACCTATTCAGATGTATTGCTCTTAAGATAAGAGGTTCTTGCAAAAAGAGAAGTCATTTAACTGTGTAAAGGAAAGGGTTAGAGATCTTCCCAGGGCAGAGTCTGGAGATGTAGGTTGCTTCACCGTGAACCTCACTGACATCCTCATTTCTCAGAAGGTGCCATTGCTGGAAGCAGGAACACATTTACATCTTAAGAAGTAGAGAGGATTTAGTGAGAGAGTAGACAGAAGATCTACTTAACTGAAACATGAACTTAGATCACTGCTTTTGACTCTCTCTGCTAGCTCTTGTTCAGACGGCCTCATTCTGAGATTGTTCTAAACTGTAAATAACCAATATAAACTTCATGCACTGGTTCTCAGGGAGGGAACTCAGCATATGGCCAACATCTTCCATTTCCTGGTGGTGACAGTAGGTTCCTTACCTCTCCAGGGAGTAACCAATGGCACTACTTCGGGCCCTGGTGTCATTATCAAACACGTCTTCCCTCTTTTCATGACAGAAGTGCATGACCCTGACTTAGCCAATAAGAATAATTGCTTATCTAAACTGACTAATGGGTGTAATGTGATTAAATCTGGACCAACAGCCCCTCCCTGGGACTTTCCTATTAGTCCTCTGAAGATGGGTGCTCTTACCTTAACTGGTTTGCCTTAGCTAGCTCTGAGCCTCAAGTTGACAGCTAAAAGTCATGGCTGCTTCATGCAGAGTCTGAGGCAGCAAGTGACATTCTACATGTTTCTAAAATATACTGTTGGTGTGCTTATTAGTTATATGAGCAAACAAATCACCTTCATGCTAAATGTCCATCATTTCAGTATCAGTTGACTCATTATCACAGACAAGAGAAAGTATTCATACAGCGTCAGAAAAACAAAACAAGACATGGATGCTTTAGCAGAAAATTCCCAAGAGATAAAGCAAATAGGAACAGCAAAGAAAAATAGCTAAAAAGGTAAAAACTGAGCTTGCAGAGTGTGGAGAAGAAAGAAGGGCGAAAGAAATCTCCCCAAGAAGAAGGCCACACAGAAGGAAGGGAAAAAAAATGTGAGCTAGCATCTCAGAGAGGTGGCCAACAGCTGAAGCTAGAATCCCAATAAGAATCCTTATTTATGAAAGTGAGCAATAAAAGAAAAAATGCAAAAATAAAGGCATGAATACATGATGTGTAATGTGTGTGTGTGTGTGTGTGTGTGTGTGTGTGTTATGTTCATTACAGCAACAGCCATGTTCACAAATAATGTTCTTATAATGCTTCATGTAGACCAAGACAGCTATCATGGTTTGAATGTGAAATGTCCCTGATAGGCTCCTGTATTTGAGCTTGTAGACCCTAGCTTGAACTGTTTTGGAAGGTTGTGGAACCTTTATGAGGTGACCTGGATGGTGGAGGTCAGTCACTGGAGGGCCTCTTCTGTGGGTCTCTCAGCTTCTTGGTGGCCACTGTGATGGAATCAGCCATCTGACACAGCCCTGGGCCACTTACACCATGATGGACTATGTAGCAGGAACTGTGAACTAGAATAAAACTTCTTTAAGTTGTTCCCATCAGAAATTCTGTAAAATGACAAGGAAAAGAAGTGGTATAGCTTCAGTACTGGGTTACTTTTTCTAAGAGCCTTAGGAAAATATGTTTATTTCATAAGTAAGAATGGGGGGGGGAGCTTAGTAATTATCTAAGACCACTTAAAAATGACAGAGATGGGGCTTTAAACATGTTCTAGTGTTGATGTTCTAAATTAATATGCTTTTCAACTTCTCTTATGCTATGCAAAACAAATGGAGTCTTAGAATGTTTAGCACAACACAGTAAAAGCTGCTTAAGGGCATGTTAGTAGGAACAGTAAATCCAATACGTGTGCATTCATTTTGAGACATATACGTCCAGAAAAACAAGTACTTAATTATCTTCATGACCAAAGCAATTCAGGATTTAAAAAGAAGAGAGAACTTTATGGGTCCTGAACAAATAATAAGGGTAAAATACAAGAGTGGCTTCTGACTTCTTAGTGACATTTGGTGACGAATTACCCTTGACCAGTCATGTGATGATCCATGTGAAAAATAATTTTGATATCTTATTATATCTATCTACACTAATCACTAATTTGTGTTGTTTATTTAAACACATTCACGTATCACATGAGAAAATTATATTTTATGTCATATGCCTTATTATAAAATTATTTGATGGACTGATTATAATTCAATAAAGTGTATTAGTTGATTATAACATGACATAGTGGATAGCAACCATAGAAAAGTACCTGCGCCATTTTCATGTAGGAGCACAAGGGTTACGTTCTGATTATCACACACGAACACCTTTTAAACTCTTCCTCTCCTAGAGTATATGGGACCCAATAGTTGATTCAGTCTTTACTTTTTTTTTGAACAAAATACAATAAAAACTTAATTTTAGAAAAGTGAAGCTAAGCATGCGTACTTGTGATAAAAAGGAACAAGCAACACCACCACTGGCATCAGATGCTCACGCCTCTAATCTTCTGGCACTTTGCTACCAGGGGGACACACATGAAGAAAATCTCAACAATACAAACACAATATGGGATTTTACTAAAGGACAACTATGTGTATTATACTTGCGAATTAGCTGTGTCTTTATTTAAATACTTATTTATTTATACACTGGAGTACATCAGTAGCAGTAAAAGTAACTGAATTCACTTGTCTGAGATAGTTTACCATTCCTAACCATATTTCAAAAATGAAGGTCAGCTTGAGCTTGAATACTACAAAAAATAAAAATAATCACAACCAAGGGGAGGGAGGGGGGAGAAGGGGAACACTAGCAACCATAGCTGTCCACTTACTTTTAAATTCTGCTTTATGGAGGTATATTTATTAGGGTGGGGGAAAAGTATAATTTCACTTAACTTATAACAGTCAAATGTTAGGCGTAGACAAAGTGTCTTTCCACTCTGCAGGCCTCACAAACGTTAGGACTGGACTGGGCACAAACAACACAGACAGGCTGGGGTTTACTTGTGCTTCTAACAAATCAAGAGACACTGACAAAGACCAAAACAGCTTCGCTACTTTTTCTTTTCCTCCCTCCCCCTCCCTCCCTCCCTCCCCCTCCCTCCCCCTCCCTCCTTCCTTTTACTTTAGTTTTTCTCCCACCTCTGTTTGTTGTTTTCTTTCTTCTTTTATTGTCTTTCTTCTTTGAGACAGGTCTTGCTACATAATTATACATCCCAGCCTGCCCTGAAGCTTTCTTTGTACCCAGGATGTTTCAAACTAGTGACCTTCCCATTTTAGCCTCTGGACTGACAGGATTCCAGGTGTGTGCCAATAGACAGGAGCTCTAAATGTAGTCTAGCCAGGCCTTGGACCCACACTCCTTCTCCTTTCCTTCTGTTTGAAAATACTGGATTACTGGGGTGAGCCAGTATGCCTGGCATCTAGGACATTTCATTCTTTAAATATCTGGTATGGATGTCCCATTTGTAGCTGAGCACTCCATAGGCATGTATTCTCCTCCTTGGGCCAAACTAGTGTTTCTGCATTAACCACCATTCACTGCACAAAGTAGTTTTCCAGATGAGGTCTAAGAGCTGCACTACTCTATGGATAGAAAGATATAAGATTACAGGACAGTTTGATATGTGTCCATTAGCAAAACAATAATAGTAGGTTCCACCCTAAAGCTGGAGTTCTGGGGTGGAAGGTATAGGCCCTAGAGGCTTCTAAGGACCTGGAGACCAGCCTGGCCTCAGCCAGTACCAACTGGTGATAACTGGTGCCTTAAAACCTCTGCTCTTAGCACTTCCTAATAAGCCAAACTGGGGTCTGTCTGGGGCCTTGACAACAAGGGCAGAATCCTAATACAAGGTGACCTAGATACTATCACATCGCAGCCACAGATACTAGCAAGTCAAAGCCCTTTCCACTGGGTAGGAGGAGGGTCTGGGGGAAAAAAAAAAGCATTTAAGGTTTTCCCCTTTCTAAATAAAACTGGACTTGCTTGTTTCAACTTGTCCCTGGAGACTGTGTCTGTTCTCCACCTTCTTACCCAAAATAGCAGGACCCTGTACATAGAGCCAACCTGACCCTGAACCAGCCTCACTCCAACATTCCCCAACCATAGGCTCATGGCCAGACTTACAGAAGCAGGCATATGTTTTATCCTGTGGAGCAGGCCTTGAGTCCTATCAAGAAAGTGATCGGTTACCCCATAATGTCTGTGCTGCTGTGGCACCACAGGCATATTTTGCCACGTTAGACAAAATGCCAGATAAGACTAATGATGACCTCCCGCCCCTGCAAACTCCATGCCCAGTCCTGTGAAAGCTTGTCAGCACGGGAAGCTTCCAAGGTGGAGGAGCCAGCTTGATTTCTCCAAGTCTTGCGACAAAAGTATATGGTACCTTCAGGAACAGGGTCTTCGCATCAGGTTCTAGCAGACAAGCAAAAGCAATGGCAAATGCCTATCTGTGGGGGTCTCTGGGAAATCTCCGAACAAAGCTGAAGAGAAAGTTATCCTGTACCTGACACTGGGTTGTTGTGTCTGACTTCTGGGAGGAACATTATACCATTGTGTAGAACAAATCTAATTAAACTCTTTTAAAAAATTAAATCATTAAATAGTGTGTGTGTGTGTGTGTGTGTGTGTGTGTGTGTGTGTGTGTGTGTGTGTGTGTGTGTTTTGCCTATGTGTAAGTCTTTGTACCACATGCATGACTGGTGCCTACAGAGGCCAAAGATTTCGCATGCTCTGAAGCTGGAGTTACACTTGCAAACTGTCTTATGAGTACTTGAAATTGAACTTAGGTCCTCTGGAAGAGCAGCCAGTACTGCGCCATCTCTCCAGGCCCCAGTTAAACTATTTTATATGATATGTAAGACACATATGAGTTAACTGACTTTATATGATATATAATGTCCACATGAGCTAAACCATTTTATATGATATATAATATACATATGAATTTTGCAAATCAGGTTTCCATATGACCTTCTAAACATCCTCAGTGTGACTTAACTCTCTCTAACCCCTCCCCTGCACTACCCTCTCAGCCCTCTCCTCATTAGATCTTCCCCCCATTATTCTCCCTTTTCCCTTCATATTACTGTGTTCTACTATCTCCTCTTCTTAAGATCTATCATCCCCTCCCCATCAATGGTCCCTTCCTAGATTCCTGAAGGCTATTGATGCTTCAGGGTAAACACTCAAATCTAAAGATTCAATACAAGGATCCACACATGAGTTAGAACATGGGACCCTTGTCTTTTCTGGGTCTGGGTACCTCGCTCAGTATAATTTTTACTATTTTCGTTCAATTTACCTGTAAATTTTACAATCTCATTTTTTTTTTTACAACTGAATAAAATTCAAGGCTCAGAGAGTATTACCACCAAAGCGGGGAGAGATGTTATAAGAGCTAGACCTTAGGGAGGGCCAGAGCAAAGCAGTGTCTCCTGAACCTGTTGGAGCCATACCTGATGGTGTTCATAGCTCACAGCAGCTGTGGCTGCCTGCACAAGACCTGCTCATTATTAAGTCAGTGCACATGCTAAAATGGAATGGGAGGCTCTCATGAGTCCTCACCCCTAGCTGAAGAGCTGCTGGCAGCTGATGCCTTCTGGAAGGAAAGGACATCATTTTCTTTTATGAATGTGGTCATGTTTCAGAGGATAACCTCAGACCTGTGTGTGTGTGTGTGTGTGTGTGTGTGTGTGTGTGTGTATGTGTGTGTGTGTGTACATACATACATGAGGGGTGTTTCTAGCTGAGGAGACTTCACATTCTTTGTTTACTTTCTTTTTTGTACTCCATATCACTTACAAGTTTTCCACAGGCAGTTATTACTTTTCCTAAAATATAGTGGCAATGTGTAGAAAACAGAAAAAAAATATTAGTTTACCAGGAACTGATAATGTTGGGCAATATGCTTAATTGGGGTTCCTGACTCAGTGGCATCAGACACTGTCAACCTGTTAGACTCCACTAGAGTTGATCTGCCTCATTCTATGATTTTCATAGCACCATATGCTGCCCCAACTGACTTTTTACATAGTATGAAATAACTCCTGTTGACAGGATAACCACAATTACAGCAGGTAGACTAAACTAAGGGAGAGCAACAATCAAATTAGGGAAACAGTAAGTAGACAATGACCTGTACCCACCACCACCAAATGTTGCTGTTAATCTTGTCAGGATGTCTGCAGAACATTTGGTTGGGAGCAGTCACTTATAATGACACTGGCATGTGAGCACGGGCCTCCGCAATGCACTGGTTTATGAGCTGCTTATGACTTATGGTGACATTCAGTCTTAATTTTTACCACAGTCTGAAACATGAACATTTTGTCCATGCCTCAAAGCCTGAAAGTAGAGACCAAGCACCAAGAATGTAGCTCTAAATCTCCTTTTCTGTTTGGCTGGATGGCGTATACCTTAGATTAATAACTGATTTTTTTTAAATTTGAGAATCAAAAGCCAATGTTCAATTATCTGACACAAACTATAATTGCATCGTCTACGACATGTCCTGATACTCTGATTAGTGGCCTTCCTTTGTCATTAATAAACAGGACATCTCAGAGTGAGGTACGAGTGGGGGGGGGGGAGAAGGAGAGGGAGAGAGAGAGAGGGAGAGAGACCCATAGAGCAATGATTCTCAATTTCCACAAAACCTGCAGCTTCTCGGTCTTCTCAACATGTGCTCCTGGCCAGAGATGGACTCCCCCACAAACCTGTGAAGGTCAGCATTTCATTGGATAGTACCTTTGAGAGTTTGCTAAACTGCTTTGTGGAAGGAGGTTAAAGGATGCTGTAGACCTGAGGATGGTTTCAAAAGCACCTTTAAAAAAAATCTTTTAAGTTACTATTTTATGAATATGATGGTGATGGTTGCATGTATTTCTGTGCACCTTGTACCTGTCTGGTGCCCTCAGAGGTCTTAAGAGAGTGTTAGATTCTCTGGGACTGGAGTTACAGATGATAGTAGAGAGCAGATACACCTTGACCTAAAGGTGTGACCTCTTGGCCAGTGTAAATCTGAGAATTACATATGACCTTGGGGCACTGGTATCTGGGGCATCAGGGCACACATAAACAGACACCCCCTCTCTCATTCCCTTAAATGGAGGACCTGACCCATGGAGTAAAAACATGTGGAACCAATCCAGCCTTACCAGGAACTGCATGACTACATGTTCCCTCTAGTATTCAGTGAGTGTTCTCCTTTGAACCCTTTAAAAAATGAATAATCTTTCTTTGTCAGTCACCCAAGATTAATTTTGGTATAAATGATGGTTGCGAGCTGCCATGTGGGCGCTGGGAATTGAATCTAGTCCTATATGCAAAAGCAGCCAATGCTTTCACTCACTGAGCTAACTCTTCAGCCCAAGAAGACTTTTAAAGTTAGAAAAAAAATCCTGAAAAACCAGGAGCCCTCTTAAGTATCTGACCCTGGCAGGCCGTGCCCTTCTCCCGCATTCCCTCTGCCTTGCTAAGCCATTAGATTACATTTTAAAGCGAGCCACCAAGGTCCATTCCTTATTTGGCCACTTCCTGAGACTGACTACCAAGGTCTAGATATCAAACTAATAAGGTCCAGCAATAAAAGCCATCTTTGGTTCACCTAACTAACATGCCCAATTAAAATTAAACACCTCATCCTAACACAGGGTTCCCTTTGTCTATCTATGGGCCACATCCATCTCCTCTCTATCCAGAAGCTGTCCTTTGTCCTCCAGGATGAATACCCTCTCCTCCGTTCTTCCCTTCCCCTTCTCCCTCATTCTCTTTTACCAGGGTATCCTGGGCCCTTTTAACACAGATCTCTCCTCCTTTCTCTTTTTAAGAATGACACCTGCTAGGTCATTTTCTGCTGTTTTTCTGCTTGAGTCAGAAAGCAGCCAGTTTAACTTTTTTTCACTGCTTAATGATGGATCTCTCCGTGAAAACAGGTGTTTTGGGTGTGGTGTGTGCCTAATTCGGGGGCCCAGGATCAGCCCCCACTATGTGTGTGTGGGGAGGGGTCTTCTTCAATTTCTAATGTAATTGTGGGGTTTATTTTTGAGACCGAGGGCTTTAAGAACAATCAGTTAAAATGTACCTGCTGGAGCCTTTTGCAAAACAAATCAGTATGTCACTTATTAGAAATTAAGAAATCACAGTGCCTAACACACATGTGAAGAGCAGAGAAATGTAGCAAGGAGAGCTCAGGGGCAAGAGTAAAACTACACTACACATTTCTGTTTAAATGCACCACAAAGTTTGGGTGTTGCCACCTGTGGTACATGACATTAGCATAATCAAGTTTGCTTACCTTTAGTTTATGAGTTGCAGACTGTAGTTAGGCTTGATTTGTACTGTTTCTTCTAAATTATGGGCTGTAGCTTGGAAAGAAAGAAAGTAGTTAAAGAAGATGTTTACAGCAGCTGGAAAGACTCAACAGTCGTGTATTCTCCCCCCCACCCCTCTCTCCCCCCGGTTTTCTTCAAATAGACCACAAAATACAACATGGCAGCATAGGGACATTTCACTAGATTTTCCATTTAAAGTGGGTTTCACTATCTGAGCCACCTTGCCAGCCGGGTCCAGAATGTAACTCTGTCCACCAAGTGCCTGCCTGGTGCCCTCAGAGGTCAGAAGAAAGTATCAGTATCAGATCCCCTGGGACTGGAGTTTCAGATGGTTGTGAGTTGCCATACAGGTGCTGGGAATTGAACCCTGCCCTCTCTGCAAGGACAGCCATTGCTTTACCTGCGGAACTAACTCTTTGTCCCCAGGAAAGCTTTTAAATGATTGCTACACACACACACACACACATACACACACACACACACACACACACACACACACACACACACACACACACACACACATGCACACACGCACACACACACACGAATTTCCAGAAACAAAAAACATACCTTGCTCTGACATGGCCAAGTGTCCTTCAGCCAGGCTCACCTCAAAGGACAAGGGCAGTGTCACCAGGGAGAAATGCAGACTCTGGACTCAAGGTTTACCTCCTAAATCAGAGGCCAGCATTAGCCAGCCCCTGTGACTCTTTCAAACATCTGTAGTTGCTAAGGCATTCATATTAATACCATCTCTGAAGGTCTACAAACACGCTTTGATAGCCAAGGACTAGTGTCTGGTTTTGTCTTCTCAACAGACACACAGAGGTGGGGTGGGGGCACGACCTTGTTTGGGAAGATGTCTGCTTGTTTTTAAATGGTTTCTCCATTTTGATAACAAAGTATCTGTTTCTTTTTGGTACACACAGACTCACGGCCTCTCCCTCTCCACCCTGCCTATTTCCCAGTGATCTACCTGCCCTGGCACTGACCATGGCCGCTTTTCTATGCCAGCTACGGCTTTTCCTCATGTTCCCACCTTTGGCATTTCAGTTGTAGATAGCTGAGCCTCCACTGCCTGGATATCAATGCAGGAAGCAAACCTCTGCTTTCTCATTGAGCCCTTGACCCTAGGTGCAAAGCGGGGAAGCAGCTAGAGGTATTGCAAGTCTCATGTTCAAAGAGCAATCTGGTTCATCAAAAGCCAGGCGTGGAGGCATCCCTTGCTGCCATCTATGCCTCTCCTGAGAAATTCCCCCAGCTAAGTAAGCGGAAGGCATTCTCACTCTGTGACTGGGCAAACAGAAACCCTGGGTTGGACTGAATGGAGTCTTTTCCTGATGCTTATCAGTGAGAAGGCTGCTCCAGTAAGCACTGTATGTTCTGTCTACTCCACTCACTTGCTCCATTATCCTAGGCTGCAAATTCCGGGGCTGGTTTCCCTACTACTGGCTTTATGCCCACACAGAGGTCAGATGCTCAAAATCATTTTCTGGACTATCGCTATAAACCTCCACATTTAAACCATCAATTGGTCTTTGGGGAACATCTGAGCAGGATAATGTAGCCATTGGCCTTTGCCTCCCTTTCAGCATGTTGTCGTCTGCCACCTTTCTCCATGCCACTAGCTCAGGGGCTCACCTCCTCTGTACATCCCCACTGCCTCTTGTGTCTGACTATCCGGAACTCTCCTCCCTTAGGAGCAGCATGATGGATGGCCTTTCTCTGCTCAAGCCTGAACTCAAGGTTTTGTTTCCGGTGAGGCCAATCCTAGTCCGAGGCTCCTGCATTGCTGTCTAGGCCTGTCACTCTGTAAAGTCCCTTGTTGTCCTGGTTTCCCTGCTGTTGTGATAAAATACCGTGACCAAGGTGGCTTATATAAACAAGAGCTTCTTTGGGGCTCACGGTCTCAGAGAGTTGTAGTTTATGACCACCATGAAGGGAGCCTGGCCGCAGGCCGGCCTGGACCTGGGGCAATAGCGGGAGCTTACATTTGAGATGCAACCTTGAGGTAGAGAGAGCTAACTGAGACTGGCACCAGCCGGCTTTTGAAATCGGAAAGCCCACCCCAAGTGACGCAGTTCCTCCAATAAGGCCACACCTCTGAATCTTTCAGGCAGATTCACCAAGGAGGACCAAGTTTTCAAATACATGAGCCTATAGAGGCCTTTCTCATTTAAATCACACTTGCTGAGGTATTTTTTCTTCTGTACTTGGGTGTATCATTGCCCTCTAAACTCTAGAGAATAATTACTTTAAACCATTGATTCATTTTTTTTTCCCTTAGACTCACGAAAATTGTGGCATGAGACCTGACAAACGCTAGCCTTATTTCTGTGTTCATTTATCTCCAAGTTACTTACTCATTGTGATAAAGAGAATGTCAAAAACTAGCTACGTAGGTTGGGAGTGCCAGATCAATGGACCCATTTGTGAATCATGCTTGGAGCAAACATAATTTGGTGTGTGTGGCACGAGCTGCTGTGAGGAAGACTGTCCCTAGTGCGGCACTGTAGGTGCAATGCACTCAAAGGGCACTGCTTACTGAGCACAAGGCAACAGAGTCTTGTGAAAAGGAGGATGGGGTTGAATGACTAAATCTCTGACCCCCTCACTTTTTAGTGGAGTGTGATGTCCTGTTCTGGTAGGTTAGTCTGTTCAGCATAGCGGCAGACAATACAGAGGAAGTCTACACTCTTAACGTGGAGAGCTTAAGACTACAGCATGGGTTGTTGGCACACCAAAGTATGGAAAAACATAAAGAGGGACCACTTTAAAACACAGACTTTGCCTCTCTGTGGTGTTTTGCCTCCTGTCTTCCCAAGTTCTGTCTTTGCCTCTCTATATCTGTCTTCCTGTGACATTCTTCTCTTTTCCACACACTTATGCTCTATTCCTATCTATGATTATGAGGATATTTAAAATACTGGTCTTTCTGTCTTAGACACAAATCTCTTTCTGGAGCGTCAGACATTTATGCCCATGTGCCATTCAGATGTTAAAATGAATAGCTTTATTGAGGCAAAAACGAGCATATGATTAGTTTCACATATTTGGAGAGTAAAATGTGTTACATAACAGATACGTACATCTGAAAAGCTGTCACCAGAACCAAGAGATGTACTTCTCTGCAAAGGTTCCTCTGTGCTGTCCCCATTCTTCATAACTTGTCTGCTTTTGTGGTAAAATATTTTTCATGTGCTGAGGTTTACATAAAAGGAGCCATTCAGGATCTGTCCTTCGATGCCTGGTTTCTTTCGCTTAGCATCTCTCTGGTAAGGCACATGCAAGTTGCTGATTCAGTAGCTCATTTCGTTTTACTGCTGAAGAGCATTCTATTGAATAGTTATACTACAGTTGCTTATGCAGTCAGTCACTAATATTCTTTATCATTTGTGGTTGTTAGGAACAGAGCTACTAAGACATTGCATCACTTCTAATCCATAGATGCCCACATGAGGAATGTCTGTCTTAAAAAAAAAAGGAAAGAACATGGAGTTACTTCTGAAGTTTGTAGCTTTGCTTGGGGACCTTTTGGATAGGTCAAGTCCAGAAGATAAATGCCTATTTATATAACTTCCACTGTGTATAAGCTCTACTGTGCCTCTATCTCTGCCAAACACAGTATTGCCAACTGTGCTACCTTCAGCCATTACATCCAGGGAATTCTCTCTGCTCTTCTTGTCAATATCTTGTCTCAGTGTTATTCTTTAAGACCCCACTCAGGTCTCTGACATCGTCCCACATTTCTTTTTACCCAAAGAAACTAATGCCTCCTGCAAACTTGGCCACTCCCTTCTTAGTCTTAGTACTGCATCCATGAACTATAACTGATGCACTCTGCGGGTACCGTGTCCTAACACAAGGAAGGAAAATGGAAAGAGTATAATAAACAGCCACAGCATCACTGTGCACACTGGAATTCACTGCCAATATTAACAGCCATTTCATCAGCGAGTTACATCACAGTCCAAGCCGGAGCTGAAAACAGCTTCTTTCTCCTTCAGTGAATCTCCCTTCAGGACAGCACCAATCGCAGTGAAATACAGCCTTCATATTTCTGAGAAATAAGCCAAAAGAGGGAACTAGCAAGAGATGGCTACAAATTTTCATTTCTTTCGAGTTTCATACTTACAATTTAAAAACTTACAACCCAGGGGAGAAAGGAACTACAAGGTTCTGCAGCTGTTTGCCGTAAGAAGTGGGACTGTTTTGGAGATACCCCTGGGAACACCGCACACGTCCTACCTGGAAGACTGTGCTCCCATTCTCCTCTGAGGCTGAAAGGAGCCCAGGGCGGAGCTGAAGAAAAAGGATGGCTTACAGAGCCCCCCACACTTTGCTCTTCTTTCCCTTGCCAAGTCATGAACCTGCAGAAGGTGATATGCTATCTCTTTCTTCACCCCAGAAAATAAAGCTATACCTACTACACACATTCATTGCTGACTCCATCCAAACAGCAAGAGTTTTAAAAAGATTTATTGCACTTAGTATTATTATCATTTTATTAATTATCATCAGTATGCCTGTGTGTGTTTGTGTGTGTGTGTAAGTGCACATGACAGAAGTCAGAAGACAGCTCTTGAGGTAATCAGTCTCTCTCTCTCTCTCTCTCTCTCTCTCTCTCTCTCTCTCTCTCTCTCTCTCTCTCTCTCTCTCTCTCTCTCTCTCTCTCTCTCTCTCGGCTTCCAGGAACCAAATTGACATTGTTAACCCTAGTGGCAAGAGCTTCTACCTGCTGAGCCATCTCATTGGCTCACAAATAGATTTTTAATGCCCAATATCCATGGCTTATATTTAGTTGAGTGGCCCACCCCACACTTCACAAGGTCATTGGTCTCATATCTCTCTCACCTTCCTATCCTATACCCCACATTTTGCAGAAACCTTGGAAAGCCACCTGACATTTCTAAGGAGAGAGGAGTCCAGTTTTAGGATGCGGATTTTCTTTGTATGATTAGTTCCTGAATTCTGAATGAACTGAGGAAAGCTGTCTGGGTCCTCCTGTGACCGCTCTTACAAGTCGGAAGAGGAGGGCGGGGCTGGGGTGGTTGAGATGAAAGGCAGGATTTCCTGTGGAAACTCAGCTTGGGCCTCTGCAATTAGTGATTCAGTTTCCTCCCTTGGTGTGAGCCTGGGTCTGTAACCACTGGCTATCTGCTTACCTCATTGTGACAGCAGGCATTGCCTTCACCTGAGCAAAATCCAAAGGCTTGCTTTAGATGTGCTTGTGGTAACATTGGTGAGAAGTGAAGGAGGAAATGATTTCATTTCCAGCTTCAAAAGGGGGATTCCCAAGTTCTAGTGCAGGGACAGCCCTTAATATTTCAGAGATCTGAACTCTCATGCATGCATACTTATTCCCTTCTCCGTTTTTAGAGTACCTGGATGTGTGCAGATTGGTGATGGTGGTAGGCTTTTTGACAACCGTGCTGTAAAGATGCAGACTATGAGTGTGAAGCATTCAGTGTGGAAGTGATCTCTGCAACATTTGGGTCTGGCCTTCAGCAGAACTGTCTTCTAGGAAGCCCAACTACTCCCCAGCTAAGGGTGCAGGGAAGAGAAGTGGGTCTTGCTGAGACCAGCCTCCTTGCCATCTCCACTACTGTGGTTTAAAAGGGAAGCGCCATGTGGTACAGCACTAGCCTCCAGGTAGTGATGCTGTTTTGGAAGATTGTGGAGCCTTCTGAGCATGGGACTTACCTGGCAAACATAGTGCTTGCCTATCAGGACCTTCCATATTTGGGCGCTTCTTGTTCAAGCTGTTTCCTGATTCTCTAAGGCAGTGGTTCTCAATTTTCCCAGTGCTGGGACCTTCTAATACAGTTCCTCAGATTGTGGTGATCCACAAGTATAAAATTATTTTCTTTGCTACTTCATAACTGTAACTTTGCCACGGTTGTGAATGAACCATAATGCAAATATCTGTATTTTCCAAGGGTCATTTGACCCCTGAAGGGGTCACAGCCCACAAGGCTGGGAAGCACTGCACTAATGTGTAAAAGTCACATCACACTCCCACCATCATGGGCATGTCTCTCCCACCGCCCTGAACAGCACCAAGTTTTCCCATCATGAAACCGAGAGCCCAAACAAATCCCTTTTTATTGAGCTACTACTTTTGCTAGATATTTCAACATGGGGAAATTATTGAATCTCCTAGGGCCACAATTATTTGTCACTCTGTCCAGCCGAGTCACCAGCTGAATTACCACTGAGAGACCCCATTCAATCCATAGTCAACTTGACCCTAGAAAGGAAATGCAATGCTTGGTCTATAGATAGTGACTTTATTTCTCAGTTTACCAAGTTTTAAAATGTTTTTATAAAGGAGTCGCCCCTGGAGCCCTGAATAAGGACAACTCCCGTAGAAACCTCTGTATCTTACATTGCTTTTCAAAACCTCAGCTTATTCTTTTCTATTTTTCTATAAACTTTATTACTTGAAAGAACTTTCAAATAAATAAAAGCTAAAGCTACAATAATAATAATAATAATAAGGAATAAATTAAGAATAAACAAGCTAATTGTTTTTCTAGCTTTTGGCTCTGTCATGGGCCTTCTTGTTTTGGGTGGTGAATAAGTCCATAAAATGTGTTTGATATTGAAAGAGTCAAAAATGGATGTGAAGTTTAACATCTTCTGCTCTGAATGCCAACTCTAAGTGTAGGGTGTTCATTAGGACATATAGACTTGGTGTCTGGTTAATTTTGGTGAGTGATTTTTTGTCAGTCTTGTTCTTTATCGGACACTTCAGCTGGTATCTATCCCTTCGATTCAGACATCCGGGACCCCGATGTGTGCTTCCCATGGGAGAAACTGGCCTTCTAGAGGAGTTTCAAGCTTTTCTCCAATTGTCATAACTAATTCATATGCAGCTATCAACTCAAAATGATGGACCTGTCCTCCACCCATCCGGGGTACACATTACACAAACTTTTCTAGTTGTTGTGACTGTGATTTTAAAGTTAAAACTAAATAGGGAGATGAGGCTTCTGCTGGAGAAAACAAGTAACTCTTTATGAAATTGTTCTTCTAAGACTTGGATAGGAAGAAAAGCCAAGGGCAGCAAGAATTCAAGTCACGGCGCGCTTGGAGCTCACTTTAATAGCTTTAACCCTTCTCTGTTTTAACTCAATCATTCTGCTCTTCCCCAGTGCTCATGTCCTCAACACCATGCTGCCTTCCAGGATCCAGATACACAGTTCCCAATTATTAGTCTCCCTATAGGCCATTTTCTCCGTGTTTCCTCTTTCTTTTTCCCAGCTAAAATTAACATCTCTACCTAGACCTGTAGTTAACCCAGTACACAGCTCCAGTTCTGAGTGGGCTGCCAAGAATACCTTTCAGCCTGGATCCTAGGGTGCACATGGATGCTCTGTGCTAAGGGCATCAGTATGGTGCTCAGCCATGCATGGTTGTTTTTATTCTAAGGGATACATTAGGCTGTTTATTAAGCAGCAAAAAAATCAGTGTAATCTTCACCTGCTGGCAAAATGAATGTGGGTGAGAAGCTCCTAGATGCACGGCATTGATGTTTGTGAGCAGTAATCTTCAGAGTTTCAGTGTGGCTTATAGCAGGCAGATGCTCACTAGAGACTCTGACATCCCCAAATGGCATTTTTATTTGATCCAGACTCCCAAAGAACTTCACTTAGCTGAGCAAAAGCAGATGCATTTACAAATTTGATGTCGAGGTTACCTCATTGCATTTATTAGGAGGTCTTATCTTTTCTGGTTCCTTCATTTCAAGTTGAAAGATATTTGCTAAAAGCCCAAGAAGAAATTAAGTTAAAGCAAGGAAGAATTGAATGAGTTAGTCAGGATATAGTTCAAGTTATAGGAATCCTGGGATAAATGTATAATTTATTCTCATAAATAGGATAGTGAGTGGGAAATGAGGCACTTCCAATAATTGTATCAAGACAAGTGCTAGCCAGGAGAGACCTAAGAATGGGAAGGTTCAAAATCTTCCAGGACAAGAAGCTGAGGTAGATAGCTGTCAGTAATATGTTTCCCAGTGCAAGTATGATCACCTGAGCTTGGTCCCCCGAGGCCCCACGGAAAGGTAGCTACAATGGCCCTCTCTTGCAACTCTGGTGCTTTGGAGGCAGAGGCAGGAGGATGCTGAAGGGTTGCTAGAAGGCCAGCCTAAACTAACTGGTGAGATCAAGAGTCCCAGTGAGAAAGCCTGTCTCAAAAAAACAAGGAAAATAACTCCTGAAGAATGTTACCCAAGGATGCTCTTTGATCTCCACATGCACACAGATATATGTACATGTTTACACACACACACACACACACACACACACACACACACACACACACACACACACACGAATAAACAATGTAATTTTAAAAAGAACTAGGGGGGTTGAGTACAGAATGAGTGACCAGCAAATGTCCACTCTAAGAAACAAATATAGTTAATCAAGTGGCTCCTTGATGCTATGGCAGCGACGAAGGCTGGAGACCTCTGGTGTCAATTCCCAGAGTAAAACCAGGTTTCATTCTCATGTAACCTTGGACAAGGTGTTTTAACCAGACCTTATTTCTCCAATCCAGAAACTGGTAACCGCCTTTTACAGCTGTAATGGGGATTAAGCAAAATACTACTATACGATGGAGTTATAACAGTGTCTACCCTGGAATAAGTACCTAACAAATGGCAGTGTCATTGAAATGGTTATTAGATGGCTGTTTAAAAGGTATGTGACATTACATGTAGTGGAGGGTTGGGCTTCCTGGTGTAACCCCTATTCCCTGAGGCATATCGTAGGACAGAACTGTTTTGCAAGGAAGGTCAACCAAATTCTACTCTCCTCTCCAGTCTGCCTTTGAACTGGCCATAAAGAAATTCTGTAATCTACCTTAGATGGATAGTTCTTAGGACACTAGGTAGACCTTGTGACCACCATGGCATTCCAGAAACTTCCTGTTCATATCCCAAGGGACAGAATGCTGCACAGAGTTTAAGAAGAATGCTTGAGGCAAACAGGCTTTGCCCACTTTCCTCAGAGTCTATTCCTCAACATCTGATAGACAATAAAACCTCCATAAAATGCAGAAGGACAGGTTTTCCAGCTCTTGGACACCGAATATGTGGCTTTTACAGGAAGCCAGGTGAGATACATGCACTCCTAGGAGCCAGAGTTCCCTGAGGACAGGGCTACAGTGCCTGTGCTCCGAACCAGACATACTTCATCTTGGCTTCATCTGCCAGTTTTATTGATATCCTTTTCAGACAGTTAAGACCATCAGTCCCATTGGAATGCAACAGAGGACACCTCAGTTCTTTCTGAAAGGAAGGGAGCCTCACACCATTGGAGGCCATGCAAGACTTTTGTGTTGATTGTGGTGTGTGAGTAAAGGAAAAAAAAAGTCGCATTTTTCCAGATCCAGATGTTAGCAGCAGTACAGAAATTCATTTCCTTGGTTGAGGGAGAAATAATAAAGGCAGATGTAAGCTGAATGGTGGGATCCTGATGAGAACTGAAGAGCAATTGAAAGGATGAGAACTACTAGCAGGTAAAGTCAAAGGTCAGGAAAGCAGATATTTGCTGCCAAAGGTGAGTCAGTCTTTCCTCTTCTCTCTCTCTCTCTCCCTCCAAGCCCTCCCATGCACCCCTCCCCACTATCTTCAAATTCATGGCCCTGTTTTCCACTAATAGCTATTGCATGCATACCAGTGCATGCATATACATTTGTATTCCTGGATCCAACCCTACAGTCCATATAATGTTAGGTGTATGTGTTTTCAGGGATGACCATCTGGCATTCTTAAACTCACTGCATGGTAGCTTCAAGGAGTTTCCCAGTGCTTTGTGGTCAAGGGATTCTCTCAGATTCGAGATAAATCCCTCTGGTTGTCACATCAGCCCATTTTATGTCTTCGCTTGAATAAGAGCATGGGGGAAGATTTAGTGGCAGGAGCCGAAATGGCTCTTCAGAGATGCCGCAGTGGAAAGGGGATAAAACTTAGTGATATCCATTCTCAGTGACAGGAGAAAGGGAGTGTCAGATGTAGGCCTGTGATAGTGAGTATGAGAGACCAGGGGGACAATGGTATCTCTGACAAAGAGAGAAAGGAGGAGGTTGGCCTCCTAGATATGGGGTTGAATTTATAAGACTGGCTTTGAGAGTAAAGTCAAAATGATGTCAGAAGAGTGGGGAAGGTGTTTGCTCTTCCCTTTGTCATCCTTGGCACAAGCAGGGTGACAAAAAGCAAGCAAAGACAGAAAGGTTGCAATGATGAAAACACTTACAGATTTCTATATATCTTGCCTACATTTATTCATTAGCATCATCAAAGTTAGATGTTACCTCATCTCACTTTTGAGGGTGAGCATGAAAGAAGCCAAAGCAATGGCTTCCATCTTTGCTTCCTAAGGGCTTTTGCAACAAAAGCTCTATTTTTTTAAATGCTATTTTATAGAAGGCAAGATACTTATGAATTTGTGTTGTAGATACAGATTGAACCATTAGCAACAACCCTGAGTGTGCGCAATCTAGTTTTTACTATCCTGTGCTTCTCTGGGGATTTTTAGAGTTAAATGTGGATAGGTTCTTATATTCAAAATAACACACACACACACACACACACACACACACACACACACACACACACACACACACACACATTGTCCGTCTAGGTAGGCCAAGCTTCAATTGTTGGGCTTTGTTTCACAAAAAATAAAATAAAATTAAATTAAAAAACACACATCAAAAACGTGGCAGACTGGTAGAATGGTTATCTGTCCTTTGCTTCTCCTGGGGAAATTATCTTTTCCCGTCATGCATCTGTCTCTATGGCACATTCAAAGTATAGGTAAAAGAAATGAATCTTCTTCTGGGGATGCCTGACCCATTCCTGGAATCCCTTACCCATCCTACTTATACTCATGGATAATACTCTTCTCTGTCAAAAGTTTGCCTATGAAACCCTACACCCGACACTCCATCATGCTTTAAGAAGTGTGTTGACTCCTCAAGTCTATGTCTTTGCCCCATAATATGCATCCGCCTGATTATTTACCCTCCTCCCTCATGCATTTTCCTCTGTTAGAGATCAGGTCAGAAATCCTGCATGAAGATTTCACTCCAGTCTGTTAGAGACTTCCTTAGCCTTCACCCATTAGATAAGTAGACACATTAAGCAGACAGACAGACAGATAAAATTTCCTCTTTTCTTACTATCAGTTTCTACAAAAGACAAATTATCCAAATTCTCTCTGTTTATTAAAATAATACCATTAAATTAAAAAAATTAAATACTTCTTATTACAAAAATCTTCCTAAGATTTTTTAAGCCCTTAAATTTTTTCTTCTTGTACATGCAGAGTCTGGTAATCTTTGAACTGAAGATATTAAAATATGCCTCCAACTCTCAATTTTGTATTCTGATTTCAGAAGTGCAAATGTGTAGTTGTACTACTGGCTGAAATTAAAAATCAAAAGAGGACCCTGTCCTTCCCAAGAGTAAGGAATCTTAGTTTTGTATTTTTGCTCTACCAGCATGCTTTGATTCTGAAACCAACTGCAGGGCTTTCTTGTATTACCATCTCCTGGTCATTATCAAGCTGACAGCCAGACACATGCTCTGTCTGTGTGACTAGGAGCTGATCAAGTAATGCCTACAAATCAATGAATCTATAGTCTTTGACAGAATCAATTCAATGACTCAAAGCTCTTTCATGGGTGCTTTTGAATTATTCCTTGTACCGATGCAAAGTTATGGATACAATGAAGTAATATTTTATATTTTTAAATGTATCTTTCCCTAACTTATTAACTTGTTTAATAATTTAATTTTTGCTTACCCACTTGACCTATGACTGTCCACTCACTTCAATTATTTAACAGCTTAAACAGACACTTAGTATGTAAATGGAAGCAACCTAACGAGATGCAGCTTTCTTCCTATTTGTCAATTATAGCCTCAACATTCCCTTCAATTTGAATGTGGTAGTAAGACTCCAATTACACTCATTTTACAGCTGATGGAATTACAGGAGAGGATCTCTCTCCTACATACTTATTAGACCTCAGTAAGTGTTCCTTTACAATCTGTTGCTATTCAATTATCAAGTAATAACTGTCTTAATGAATCTAATTGAAATGCTTATTTCAGGCTCCTATCACACCAAAAGAAGAGGCTTTACTTGGAGTCAGACTCCTGAACTGACCCAGAAAGAAGTGGCTTCCTGTAGCAGATGGTCACATGCTGAAAGCCTACAAGAATTTTCAAGGCGTTTGTGTTTCTATGATTTGTATTCCATAAAACTTAAGCCTGGACTAGACCTTGCTACTACTCCAGACTGCATGATCAAGAACATCGCCACCCCACATCCATTTTCCTGTTCAGTCTCTACAATACCCCTGAAGTGTTTATAGATTATTATCCGAACTGAAGAGATATAGAAACCAAATATACTTTATTTTTGTGGGGCAGAAAATTCGAGTAGCTTTTATGTTAAAAATTGGCAGGGATCATAATTCTACCATGGGGTGGTGTTTCTCTTCCTCTCTAATTGATCACAGGGTACAAAATCTTCCACAAAAGCAAATATTTGAAGTGAACATTAGTGTTTATCTGATGATATTTCTGGTTCCTCGGGAAGTTGCGGCTCACATGTATACCACACAGTGGGGCCTGAGGTGAGTCTTTGAGGCCTGGGCCCACAGTATGGTTGTGTTTTATTTTGAGACAATCCTTCTAGCCTTAAACTCATGTAGACAATCAGGCTAGCCTCCTACCCTTGCTCCTCCTACACTGGTCTCACAAAGAGACTGAAGTCAACCTGGTCTCCATGAGATTGGGATTGCAGAAGTCAGGTGTACCTGTACATGTTGATCTAAGTGGGATTACATTGCTTCAAAATAACACCTACAAAACAAAACTGCTTAAGCTAAATGTCCTACATAATAGTGTTTTTATAAATGAATTTCACAGCATTAATTCTTGTTCTATGTTGTAGAATAATTTAAATACTATTGCTGTGATTACTTCTTTGAAGACCTAGTAGAATTCTACAGTGCATCTATCTACCCTGTCCTGGGTTGTTTGCTTGTTTGTTTTTATTTTCTTTTGGGACTCTGTTTTGCTTGGGGTTAGGAGAGTTTTATCACTGTTTCAATCTCATTCATGGTTATGAGTCCATTTATTTATGTCATCTTGGTTTAATTTTAATAGGCCGTATCATATGCACCTATAAATCCAGCCATTTCCTTACATTTTCCAACCCCGTAGAAGGTAGATTTTTACATTTTCACTGGCAGCTGTTGTAATCACATCAGGTTGGGTATTCATTTGCTTTCTTTGGCTGTTAGCCAAGAGTTTGCCAATCTTGCTTATCTCTTCAAAGAATCAACTCTTTGTTTTTGTCGATTCTATAATTTTTGCTGTTATTTTTTCATTCAATTCTGTCTTTGATCTTAATTTCTCCCTGTCTATTACTTTTAAGTTTCGCTTGTTCCTTTTTTTTTTTTTTCCCATGGAGTTAAGGTGTATCGTTAAGCTGATGTGGGGATTTCTCATTTTTGTGTTTATTTTATTTTGTTTGATGTAAGTATTTAGCATTACAATTTTCCTCTTATAACTGGCTTCATTGTGGTTGATAGATTTGAGTATTTTTATTTTCATTCTATTCAAGGAATGCTTTTCATTTGCATCCTGATGTCTTCAGTGACCTAGTTCTTATAGAGTAGTGTTTTGTTAGTCTGTACAGTTTTTATTGGTAAAGGATATGCAACTTTATGTCATCTTGATCAGATAGAATTCAGGATGTTACTTCAGTTTTCCTACATTTATTAAGGTTTTATCTGCATCCAAATTGTGGTATAAAATAAAACATTTCATTTATTAGTGTTTGAGTAAATGTTCTGTAGATATCTCTGCAGGGTGAAATAAAATAATCTAGTTTTATTATTTCTGCATGTTGTTATCCAGGTTTTTAAATATTGGTAGTTGCTAGAGATGCTCTTTTTTTCCAGTATGTGTGTGTGTGTGTGTGTGTGTGTGTGTGTGTGTGGCTTCTGTATAAAACAAACAAAAACAGTTATCATTGTGTGTACTTACATCTGGGTTCTCTATGGTATGCTGAACAACTGCTTCAGGTGTCTTCTAGAATTCAGTTTGCAAGCATTTTAATGAGAATTTACGCATCTATATCTAACTGATTTATGAAATCATATAGCTATAATGTTTGCCTATTTAATTTTTTTTGATGGTCTGGCTCTTGGTGAAAGTGGGGTATTGAAGGCCCTGCAAAAGACTAACCCTGTGTTTGGGTTAATCTTTTGTTATAGTTAGTAAATTTGATACACATGTGTTTGGTCTATATTTATTTAATATTATGATATTTTCTCGATGGGTTTTTTTTTTAATGTTTGTAGAGTGGTTCTCTTTATCTCTTCTGACTAGCTAGGGTTTGAGAATAACAATGCCTGCTTGTTTCTTGGTTCCATTTGCGTAGACTATCTTTCTCTGTCCTGCACTCTAAGGCTGGGTCTGGCATTATTGGTGAAGTATGTTTCTTGGGGCAGCAGAACAGATGGATCCTGTTTTCTCCTCCAACCTGATCGTCTGTGCTTTCCTATTGGGGAACTGAAATCATTACTCTTCAGAGTGAGTATTGAAAGCTGTGTGTTAATTCTGGCTACTTTGACGACTGTGTGGCATTCCCTTAGATGCCTTTGGACCAGCTGTCCTGGTATATTTTTATTTCCTATAGTCTCTTTAGTATGTCCACCTTCAGTCTGAAGTACTTTTTCCCAGGTACTTCTGTCTTCTCTAGAACTGGGTTGAGTGTCAGAGATTCCTTTCATTTGTTTAAATGATTTTTAAAAAGAATTTTCGCTTCATACATAAATGCATTTTATTTATATCAAATCCAGCCCTTACTCTCACCTCCAACTTCTCTTCTCTTGGGTTTCCCATGTCATATTCTTCTCCTTCCTTCATGTTCTCTCTCTCTCTCTCTCTCTCTCTCTCTATATATATATATATATATATATATATATATATATATATATATATATATATACATAAACACACACAAGTATATATATCTGAAAACATACTGACTCCAGGTACAGTTACCCACATGGGTACAAGGCTGTTCGCTGTAGCATGAACAACCCACAGAGTTCTCCAGCCTAGAAGCAACTGACTTCTTCTCCCCTAGTTGCCATCAGCTGCCTTTAGCCTCTGGAGGAAGTGTGAGGCCATGTGAGCACCACCATCCCTGCTGGAACACTAACTTGAGTGATGCTTTGCAGGTCTTAGTCAGCATCCACAGCTGTTGAGAGTTCATGAGTGCAATTGCTTTTGGTGTCCTGAAGATACTGTTGAGCAATTGTCCTTCCGGACCTCTGGCTCACAACCATCCTCCCGCTTCCTCCTCCACAGCGTTCCCCGAGCCCTGTAGAAAGAGGAAGTGATAAAGACGTCCTATCAGGATGAGCACTTTGCAGTCAGTAATTCTCTGAACTTTGATAATCTGTGGTTTTCTGTGTCAGTCTCCATTCACTGCCAAAGAAGCTTTTTAATGAGGGTTGTGAGCTGCACTAATCTATGGATACAAGTATTTAACAGACAGACATTATATCAACTTAGCAAAATGATGATACTAGGATCTCTTTTAGATGGCCTCTCTAGCCATGCATTCTTGATCTGGTTTATAATACCAGACATGAGTTCTCTCCCATTGACCTAGCCTTAAATCCGACCAGATCGCTGTTGACTATCTCCAAAGGCATTCACCTCACTATTGCACAAGTGGGCGTGTCTTACCGGGCAGGTTGTTAAGGTGGTTAAGAGCTGAGTAGGAATCATGTGTGCTTTATTTCTCCTGTCAGCCTGCCTGACACCTTGTGAAATATGAATGAACAATGACCACCAGAGAGGAGATTTCTCATTCAGTATCAACTGGACTTCTCCAAATCCTGTGACCATATTGTGTGAAGTTTTCATCAATGAGCTCTTACCCTCAAGTACTTGTGGGCAATCAAGTAAAAGGTCAGTAGTTGGTATTATTTTCCAGGGTCTTTTGGACCACCCAATCCTATCCCTGGACTTAATAACTTAAAAGCAGGTATCCTATGTGTGGAACTGGGCTTTTTGTTGACTGATCTATGGTTTCTGAGATGAGTATTAAGTCCCTAGATGAAGTAAATCCAATTACACACACACACATACACTAAGTATATAAGTATATATTATATATGTACTGGCTTAGTGGCTTTGAATCCCTTTAGCTTGTTTATGACATAGAACTTTTTTCTTTCTGTTGCTTTCTCCTTAAACGATCGCATACTGCTATGACGGATAAATAATTAATCTGGGATGGCATCTAATTAAGGCACATTATTCCGAGCTCTTCTGGCTTTTTAAGTGTCCATGGACTTCAGGTACGACATTGATTTTTAGTTTACAACATGCTTTCTTTGCTGCGCACACGTAGTGTTTTAGCTATGATGTAAGTGGGGGATTTCCTTACCGGTCCTGTCTCTTCGGCGTTCTGTCTAAGTTCTTTTACCTGAATGGGGATCTCCTTCCATAGTTTTCAATTTTTTTCTTTGATAGTCCTATCAAAGATCTGCCCTATGCCTTTAACTAAGAATTCTTCTCCTTATCAATAGGTTTGGTCTTTTTATGGTGTCTCAAAGATCCCTCCACTTCCATTCATTAGTTCTTTTAAACCTGCATTTTCTTTGATTGAATGATCCAGTCCTCAAGTCCTGATATTCCGTGTTATATGTGATCAATTATGTTGTTAAAATTTTGACTGAGGTTTTTGTTTGGGGGGTGTTGAAATTTTCATGGCTGCCTTCATTTCAGCTTGGATTTTCTTTAGTCCCTCACAGTCTCTGTTGAAGCCATTTTTCATCTCCTGAATTCTGTTCATTGCTTCAGTCTCCCCTTTCTGTCTTCAGGGACCTCCATCAGGGGTTTACTAATGTCCCTGTTAAGTTCATTCAAGAGTTTATTCCTTCCTTCAACTTTGAATGTGCTATGACTGCTGAGATTCATCGGGGCCCGTTCTTGTGGAAGAACATTATTATAGGACTGGCTCCCTTTGTGGAGAGACAAACTATCTTGGTTTTTCGCATTGCATCTGATTTTGTCACGGAACCTGGGCATCTGCTCCTGGGCTGTGTAATTTGTATGAGTTTCTAGTCCCATCTGGCTCCAGTGTACGTTTTGCTCTATTTTCTCTGTAGTTGTTTGTGTTTCCTGCTATCCTTTTTAGTTGATTTTATATCTTCTAGGACATGTGTAGAGTTCCGTTTCTCAGATACTTTGTGTAGACTTGTGAGTGGGGAGGCTGGGTAATTCCAATCCGGGGCTTCCAGAGGATCACAGCAGGGCCCATGATGTGTAATTGGTTTTTGTCGTTGTTGGATTAATTTGAATCTTCTCTCCTATTCCAGCATCCTTTCTCTGTTTTGTGGCTTTTGGCTTTTGACTCCGCGTCATGAAGCATTTCTTTTCTCGTTCTGTCTATCTGATCTTCTATAGAACAAATCTCTTTCCTGAGATTTTTTGCGAGTTGTCTCTTAAAATTTTATTGAAAAATATGTCTTTGTCCTGGGAATTCTTCCCCTGCTTTGTTCATAATTTGTATATTTCAATGTCCCATGGAATTGAAAAGACCCACCTTGTTCCACTTATGCATTTAAAAATAATCATTTTATTTAAGCCTACAACCCAATTCCTCCGTCCCATCCATTAGTCCCGATCCTCTGCCTTCCACATGGTCCATTCTGCTAGTGAAACTGCCCATCAAACGTTGCATTTGGCTAATTGAATTTTTCTTTGCCAGCTTCATTCAGTTGAGGTTTTCTTTATTGAATTCCATTTTTCATGCACTGAATTGACTTCCTTATTTCATTCAGCTGTTTGTTTTTCTCTCAAGATTTAATCACTTCATTCCTGTTCTCTCTCTGCTCTTTCGGGTGCATATGAACTCTTTGTAAATGGTGGCCACTTCCGATTGAATCCGTGGTCTCCATTTCATCTAAGCCATCCTGCTTGGGTTAGTGCCTTTTACTGAGGATGTAGTGTCTTTGTTTTTTTTTCCATGTTTCTTGTCTCTCTTCCTATGAGATCTGCACACCTGGAGTTAGGTTCTTGGCTGTGTCTTTTGCTATGTGTATTCAGCTCATCGGGCTGGTACTTCAAGGAGGGTGACAGGTGGCCCTGCTTGTGGAACAATGGTCTGATGTATTATGGAAGTAGGGATGAGGGACCACCTCACTCCATCTACACTGGGTTGGGCTTTATATCCAGATTGATTCTCTTAAAGAAGAAATAGAAAACTTTACTGCACCAACACAAATAAAATTGACTCAGGGTCAGGTGAAATTTCTCCAATTTTAAGGAATTTGAATATGGAATTTACAAGGATTTTTAGATATATACAGATGACCTAAGTATAATAAAAATGCTTGATGCAGTTGAAAGGCTGTGAAGAGTTATCTGAGGTTGGGCAGGTTTTATTTTGATCACAGTTTCATCTCAACACTGGTTATTTCTCTCTTCTAAATAACCAAGGGTCATCCCCAGGCCTCTTCTTGTCTTTAGTGCTATCTGCTTCTCATTTAACTGTGGCATCTGTGAAAGTCTTATGTAAGTTCAAGGGCCTGAGAATCCTTGCTTATTCACCCAATTCTTCAGGAGCAGTGGGACTTTGTTTCTGCCCAACTATCAAAGTGGAAAAAAAAAAAAAAAACACATAAGAGAATCATTTACTCTTGTGAGGAATCTCAAATTCATCCAGCCTGTTTCTCCCAATAGCATTTGAGATCCACAGCTTGCTTGGGTCTTTGCCTCAGGAACTCATAGCTAAGGATGGGCAGCCTGCCACGGTGGAGAACTCTCAGGAGTGACCTCACCATGATGACCTTAGGAAGTTCAAGTTGGAAAATGAAGAACATACAGTGGAGTAAGTGGAGTTTCATCCTGTTCTTTCTAAATATGAAAAGCTCAGCACAAAGACTCATATGATTGGGAGGAAGGGTCAAGTCCATCAGAGAGAGGGAGTAGGGAGTTGCTGAATGCTACTGAGATGATTCAGCATATAAAAGTGCTTGCTATGAAACAACTAGCTGACTCCTCATCTGCAGTACCCATGGGGAAAAAAAACTGGACATGATCCCAGTGGGGGTGGGGATAGGGGCAGAGACAAGAGGATCACTGAACTAGATCCAGGTTCACTAACAGACCCTAGGCAATAAAGGAGACAGGGCTAGAGCAGGACACCTCATGTCCTTCTCTGGCAGATATTCTTCTATATAAGTGTGTATCCCTGCACACACACACACACACACACACACACACACACACACACACACACACACACACACACACACATACACCATACCACTCTAACACATACCATACGCATACACACACTATACACACATACACACACACACTACACACACATACACACTACATAACACACACTACACACACACATTCACACCTCCCCGACACACACGCCACACACATACACACATATATACTGTAGTTAATAAGTTTAGTTAAGTCTGTGGAATTTTTTTAAAAAGGGAACAGTGGATTATTTGGTTTTAAATGTTTATCAGGCACAAGTTTATTAAATTATGACTAATTTTGTTTTGTTGCATCTTTAAGTTGTGCCATGATTGATCTCTGAAGTGCTCACATGCTTTGTGAGTTACCAAGAGACTCTAGTCTTAAACTAAAGCCAGAGTGTATTCCTCAGGCTTTACCCATTTGGCTTTGGGCCACTTAGTTCCTTTCCCAGGGTTTGCAAGTGGTGCTTCTTGCAGCTGTGATCCTGAGGAGACTCACTGTCACCTCTCATCCATTCTGTCACCATCTTTCCCTTCCTCTCTCTTCTTCCATCTCGTTTCCTGTCCTGGTCCTGAATTTTCTCTCCTCCTTTAATCTTCCAAGTGCTAAAAATGGCAACTCCTGTACTTGGCCAGACACTTGCTCTAGATGGAAGTGAATCCACAGGCTAGGTTTAACATCTTGGCTTAGATGGAGGGGTAGTAAGTGGGCTGTTGTGAAAGATGGCACAGTATAAAGTAAAGGCAGATAGGCTGAAGAGAGAGCGCCTCTTGTTCAGTCACCACATATTTCCTGATAATAGAGAGCCTTCCCGCAAAGCACACACTGTGGCTACAGACGACAAATGAGTAATACACCAACAGAGGACGGTTAAGAGAATGTCTGTTGAAGGTGAGTGCTAGGAAGTGACTGAGATGGGACCATAAGGCTTAGGTGTGAAGCATCTTTAGTGGAAACAGCCTCCTTCGAGGTGGTATCATTTGTATTGAAACTTTGCAATTTACACTTTAAATAAATCACTTTACTTTTAAAATTACCCAGCTCTCAGTTATTTTAGGATAAAAGATAGGAAAGCACAAAATACTAAACAAAAGTTTTCATAGCACCCCTAAGAATGTAACAGGCAAAACCAAAATCAACATGATGAGTAAAGTGAGTGTCAGAAAGACAGTATTGAATGCTTTCTGTGGTATATGCTGTTTAGAGGAGGGTAAAAGCACGTGAATGTATGGGGGGGGGGGGCTATTAAAGATGTGAACAGGGGAATGATATCTGAGAAAAGGAAAGAGTGATAGGGCTGCATATGACCAAAGCATATGTTCACAGGAAAGTGTCATACTGAGGCCGTTAGGTTTCACAGATAATATACACTCATACAATTTGTTTAGATATTATAGTCATTGATAAAACAATGTGTCAGTTGGGATAGGCAGGAGGAACTGAGAACACATGGTCATTGTGGAAGTCTAAGTCAATAATAATAGACGATCTAGAAAACTGTGCTCAAGGTGTAGAGAAACCAAGTGGGACATTGCCAAGCTGTGGTCTGGCAGAAGCAGAGAGAAATGGAGTTTTAGACCCCTGAAGGAGAAGAAAGTGGCACATGGTGGTAGAGAAAGCTGTGCAGAGGAAGTATCTCATGGAGCCGGTGTCTCCAGTCTCAGACTCAGCATGGTGACAGTCTACCAGCTTCAGGGCCAGCTGGCACTGGAGGTCATTACAGAGCTGGATTGGATGTGGGATCTGTCATCAGCAGGCTTGCCATGAATAATGGATACACACAGGATTTGGGGAGCACATCAAAAACAGTGAAAGTTATGCTATGAAGCATTCAGATAAAAACTAAAGAAATCTGCACGGACTGTCAGGTTGCTTCCAGTCAACTACTAGAGGAGTAATCTGCCCTACCAAAGATATTTTTGGTTTTGTTTCAAATTACTCAGAGAGTGCTACTCTCTAGACAGACATAGGTATGACTCTGAAAACCTATCTTTATTGCAAAAAGTTTATTCCAACTTGCGTCAGCCAGGTGAGTACCAGGGGCTGCAGGGACTGTCCCTGGAGTCACCACCTACCTAGAGAAGCTCTTCTCACAGGGAGGGAAGTTGGGGGGTCTGCCATTTGGTCCAGCCAAGAATTGGCTCCTGCTCTTCCAGGTGATCTTGTGAGGGAGGCCTTTTGGATCATAAGGTTGCCTTTGATCCCAAGCCGATACCCACCTGAAACTTCCTTGACTTACGTCACTTTCCCTTGGCTCTGGAAGTCCCAAGAATCCATTGCTTTTAGTCACCAAGTTATTATGGTGACCAATACTATGTGAACCTGTCCTCTGTCTCTTTCTTTGAGTCTTGTGATTTTTATGTGTCTGCCCATGTATGTACAGATAACGTATTCTGCTGTTAGTCTATAGTCAGTTTGTTTTATAGATTAAAATTATCAAAACAGAGGAAGAGAATATTGGAGTTCTCCAAAATGGATGGAAGCAACTGATATAGCAGACTGGCATTTGCCATGGAGCTTAAGAAGTTAGGAGCATGGTGATGAGGATGAGGACATGTCAGTTGAGGGAACAAAAACCACAGACTGACAAGCAGATCTCTTGTGACAAGAAAGCCCTGCTGCATGTGCACAGCACAGCAAGTTCAATCTAAAGTCTTCATACCTGAAAGAGATGAAAACACTGCTCTTTGTGAGAATCTGCTGTGGTAGGATTCAGGTGTCAGCCGATAAGGTCCGAAGACGCTTATCCAGGGTCCCAGGCTCCTGGAGGGGGTGTGGCCAACCCCATTGATAAGGGGCTGCTGGGACACGAGGAACCCTCTTCCTGGTTCCTGGTTGTTGGAGAGACCGGTTTGGAATCCATCGCTCGTCTATCGCTCGGATACTCCAGTCCCTGTTCAGGTGTTACTAGTATCGTGAGTTTTGATTTATATTCTAATAAATATTAACCTTGGACTGGTGCCTTGTAAGTAAAACTCCGCCTACAATCTGCCAGTATGCATCCATTGGCCAGTGTCCTTTATCTATCCTATGCCTTGTCTCTCTCTTTCTGTGACTTTCTATTTCTTTCTATATTGCTCACTTGGTGTTCTTTTAGAGAAAATTTGGGAGAAAGATCACATAGGAATGGTTGAAGTTCTGTAGAACATCCTGCTCAACCTTTATTCTCCACTCTCTTCCTCAGCCCTAGTCAGGATTCATTTGACAGGTTGGAAAATAATTGGGGGGGGGATGTTGTAGCAAAATCTATTCCCTGTACCCCATAACTCAGTTCTCTTGTTTCTTGGTCCCCTTTCCTAAGAGTCAACAGTAGAAGGCATGACCTATCAGAAGGCAGACAAGTTTTAGGGAACATAACCTTGTTCTTCGTCATATTACCAGTGTGTGTGAAGAGTCAACTTATCTCCCATCTAATGTGTACAGCTTGCTTGTACCTGAGGTAGGTACCTTCTCATTATCTATAGGATACTGTACTGTCTAGATGGCATGCAGTTACCCAGCCCAGAGGTCCTTTCTCTCTTAAGAGGTGGAAATAGGCACGTAGAAGCTGGTTTTTCCAAAAAGCATGGATACTTCAGTTGGGCCCACAAGGTAACTAAAAGCAAGCTGAGAACCCAACATTTTCCACCTTCATTTCCTGTCTGTCTTCTTTGATTCGTTGAAGGTTCAAGGATAAGCCATTGTTCCTCTCCTTTTCTTCAGTAGCCTTGGGACCCTGCAGAAGCAGGACTTTATAGGACAGACCTCCTCTACTCCTAGAAAAGCATTTATGATACGCAATGGATACATCATCATATCTGGAATAGAGTTATTGTCTTCCGAGTCCAAGTGTATCCCCTTAAACCGTGACAACAATAAAGACTTCTTGAGCCATACCTCAGAGACAAAATGGTCTCAATGAGTGAGCAAAGAATACACCTTCACTGGAATAGCTAATTTACAGCCTCTTGCCCATACCCACCCCTAGTTCTTCCTCTATTTCAACCTAAACCTCTTGATGTTGAGTTGTGAATCTAGCCTTTAACTGTTGAGCCATCCCTCAAGGTCAATGTCATGTTAGTATTCTAGAAGGTGAATTTGATCTTACTGAACCTGGGATCTGCTTCTCTTCTCAATTTGCTCACAATGAGTACCTCACCTTTCTCTGTTCTTCGCCATCGTTGGCTTTCTTCATTGCAGACTGGGTGGGGCAGAGTGGCTGAACCTAGAGTCTTGAGGTTGCAGAGCCCAGGCTTTTGCCAAAAAAGCTCCAATTACAGGATGACACAGCCTAAAAAAAAAAAAAAAAAAAGCTACAAAACCTGTCCTGGCTTTTCTACAAGTATTCACTCTTTGTTTTTTTCCTAGTTTGCTGGCTGGAATCCTGGCCTCACACATTAGGCAAGTGCTTTACAGTGAGTTGTGCACCCAGCCCGGTTTTTGATTTTGGTTCTTTGCTCACCATGGAATCTCAGTTAAAGTAGAATCTTACCTCAGTGTACTCTCACTGGCTTTGGTAGGTGTTCTCATATGCCTAGCTGTAGATGCTCAATATAGATAAATAGTCCATGCGTTGAATGAATCATTTGGTTGGCAAGAGTTTCTGCATTATATGGACTCCAGTTCCCAGGTAGTGTGCATTTTCTTTTGTAAAGGACTAGCTCCCTGACAAGGAGAAATAATACATTGATCACTTTCCTCATGTCATGTTATGTTTTTACTAATGATGTAAATGATCTTCATTAATATACTAAAAAGGAGGTGAAATTGGCTCTCATATTGGAGCCCCTGAGAGAACTATAGGCTGGCGCAGGGTCCCCAGTCTACAGTGCAATTGTGGATTATGGTCATGGGGTAAGAAGCCCTTTTTCTCCACCACAGCTATGACTACAGACATGACAATTATGATGTGTGTCCTCAAGATGCTTAGGAGACTTCCTGCCATTTTTTCCTGATCTTCTGTCTCTTTGGTCTGTTTCCTTCATCTGGGCCCTATCAAAGCTAGAGATCTTCATTTTCAACTTGCCTTTTTTTTTTTTTTTTTTTTTTTTTAAGATAATCTGTACCACTGTGCTCAAACCAAGATTCTAGGTGCTCCCATTTGGACTCTTACAGCGAGAGACTTGTGTTAATTATCTTCAAATCTTCAGTTGCTAGTATTTTATATACGGTCCATAAAAGGCCTCTGATAATATGCTTGCTTGATGAAATGAAGGTTTACATTAAATAAGTACTCCTGTCTTGTAAGCATGATTTACATGCACGTGTGAAGGGCCTATACACGTGTGAAGGGCCTAGTATGATTGACCTAAGAAGTTAGGTTTTTGTGATTACTCTTTTTGCTGTGGAAAGAAGTTTTTAAACAATGGGGAGGGGCTGACTTCATAATCAAGGCTATTTCAGAAAGCTTATTTCAATGGTTGTATAAAAGGCAGGTTGCTGCAGCAATACATTTGGTCCATATCTGAGCTTCCGTTTCAAAATTGACAAGGAAAATTTTTGGTGAATTAAAGGTTTTGGAACTCAAGTCCAGGTGCCGCTATTCTAATTCTACAGCTTACTAATGGGGATAAATATACTTTATCCACCCTCCATAGGCTAATGCGGGGTATGGTTTCAGAAGACAGTGTGTCCCCATGAGACCAGAACACAGCAGAGTGCTCTATTATTTATCATTTCAATAAAGAACAAAAGCACAAGGAACACCCAGATCCTTAGCAGTAACCAAGAAAGGAAGACACTCACATCTCTCTTTTAACATCCTTCTGGGAAACAGAACGCTCTGGTCTTCAACAGTCTTTAAAATGACATCAAAATTGTATGATTTTATAGCAGAGTAAGATTTTAAAAGCCCATCTTGAAGAAGAGTGTGGATTTGCATCCACCTTGTGAGTAACTGGTAGTGATTTTCATACCTTCAGGTATCCTTTGGCCAAAGCACTTAGAATGTTTTCCAACATAACTACTTGTTTATAGGAATCTTGTGAAGAACACTTGAAATTACTCATGTGTCGGTTCGTAATAGAGATAATAATTTGTTTTTTTTTATTGTTTTGGGATCTAGCCCAGACACTAGCATTTTTAAAAGCTCCCCAGGTGATTTTAATATCTAACCAGGTTTGAAAAATCATTAATATAATACAAATAAATAACAGGAAGATAGCTACACAGCATGGCATTCTATCTTGTCTGTTCCCATTAGTCTGTCCATTATAAATACTTTGTTATTTAGGGTGCTCTTGGCTGAAAGAAAGGTTTTGATAAATGATGGAATAAGAAAGACATTATTCTTTTCCTTCATAGAAACTCTAGGCATGAGGGTCTTTTGAGTTAGCTTAGCAGCTGTATAAAGCTCACAGGGGTTAAAGAGCTTTGCATGTCATATATATATATATATATATATATGAGAGAGAGAGATACTTAACACCTAAAATTCTAATCCTTACTGGCTATATAAACTAAGAATCTCAGAAATAGAAATGTCTCTGGAAGAGGAAGAGGGAGAGGAGGGGGGGGGGAAGAAAAGGGTCTTTTCTTTCTAAAGATTTCCAAAGTAGGAAAGTGGCTCTTTAAAAGTAGGGAGAGGGAGAAGCCCCAGGGACTTTGGCAAAGGGGCTGTGGCTCTTCTGACTTCCTCAAATGGCCTGCAGAGAGGATTTAGCTGCTAATTACTTCGTATTTTCTCAAGTTCTTATTACCATAATCACCTCATTGTCTTCAAAGCTATACCTGTAGTCTATTCTTCAGCTGCCTTGAATCAGGGAGGGGAAGACAGAGGGGAAGGGGGAGGGGCTCAGAATTGTCAGACTGAGAGATGGATGAGGACTTTACAGCTTCTTTATCCTTTGTGAAGAGACTCCTCAGTTCTGAATTCCCACAGCACTCTCTGTCTGGCCCTCCTGGGACTTACTTTTTAAACAGGTGTTGAATTGCAGTCATCTTTCTACCTCTGCCTCTACCTCCCCACGATTACAGGTTACAGATGTGAACCAGGGTCCAGGTCATAAAGTCTTTTTCTGCCTTTCCATATCTTCACATTTTCAGATTCCCCACATCTCCAGCTGACAGAGATGCTTGGCTTAGATGCTTTAGAAGTCAGATAGCATTGTACTTAAGCAGTAGGATGTCCTCACCCTTGTTATCACATGGAATCTTTGGGGAGTTTATTCTCAGTGGACAGAATTCATCTTATCTTGAGACCAAATAACTAAGCAAAGACTTCTCCAGAATGTCCATTTTCCTTTTATAAACCAAACTTAGAATAAAAACTTAAAAAAAAATTAAAAATATATATTTGAAAAAAAAACTTTTTTATAAGTATTTTCATTTTAATGATTATGCCAGTTTTAGTATTTTGGTATGTTTTCTTTCTAGACTTATACATACACACACATATACACATATGTATATATGACATATAAAATACATTTGAATTCTACTGCGTTCTTTGGCTCTAGTAGTTGCCCATTTTCATTCATTTGGGATACATATTCATCTAAGCAAACATTGTGACCCTTTTGGAGGCGAGCTCTGTAAGTAATCAGAAATAATTACTCACAAAATCCTAGAAGTCAGATGGACTGATTCAAGGGTAACCTTAACCTGTGGGCCTGGGAGAAAATGTCAGTTCATTTGGCATCTTGATTTTATAGATCAGCTCAGTAAATACCAATCAGCCAAAATCCAGTTGACTGGACCCAGTAAAAGACAAGTCTCTCAACCTGCCATGTCATGGACCTCAGGGCTTCTTTAAACCCATGTGCTAAGTAATACCAATTGTGAATTTGAAAAACATTCCAGGAGCACCAATCTTTTTCCAGCTTCCTCAAGCTGTCCTCAACATCTGTGGAAAGCTCCTTTGAGAGAGGCTGAAGAATATGCCAATCCTTCTATTTGGGAAACTGTTTACAAATGCTAAGATGCTATCTATTAGTTGTCTTTCCTCTCTCACTCGGGGGCTTATGCTTCTATAATGTTTATTAGTTTTATAAGGTACATTTCTCTGGCCAGGCCTTGACACCTAAATGAAGCTAGGCAGTCCAAATGATCAGAAGACAGCATTGATCAACTACCAATATGCAATCTCAGCTCAGTATGAAAAACAGACAGACCAAATCACTTTCCAAATAAGAAAACAATGCTTCCCACCCTAGGAACGACTCTGGCTGGCCAAGGTGTAAATCTGGCAGGGTGCTCAGAACCTTAGATGAGTGCAATTTGACATATCAAGCTAGCTCCTTGTGGCATTACTGTTTCCATCCTGTTTGGTTATGTTCCATGTACCCAAAGATAACTCAATCCATAGCTTTTTTTTTTTTTCTAGTGATTGATGTGGAATGTTTATGATGGTGACCAAGCATCCCATGTGACTGGGATCAGTGACTGTGTCATTTCTCAGTGGCAGGCTGGCATGTCACTCTGAACATCATGACCATTATGCCTCTGTGACTTCTCCTCTCTGAAATGAAGTACTGGAGAAAGACCATCCTTCCAGATCCATAGTCCCTTTTTAAGCTTACACGGAAATGGTGAGTTTGTACACTGGGCTTGAATATATGTGAAGGAGAGTTGATTTGTGAACTGACTATCCTTTATACCTCCATAGCTGTCAGAGCCCCACTAATTCAATTTCTATACTTTGAAAATGGGAATGTTAAATCTTACTCCTAAAATAAATGTTGAAGATTAACCGAATAGGGCTCAAAAGCCCCAGGAAACAGTGCATACATCTGATGGCACTGTATTTTATATTTCCCTTCACCATCCAAACACAGAATAAAAGAGTCCGAAAGTGTTCCAGAGATTAATCACTTTATAATCAATACCTAATTTTAAAAAGAATTATATCAAAAGACAGGGGCTAGAAATATGCCCTTTTCTTTTGTATGTGAATTCTAGTTGACTTATGGTCTAAATGTCTATGACATTACCTACCCCCTTCCTTCATTCCCTCCATGAATCCTCCACAAGTTAGACTGATATTACTATAGGTTCATTCCTTGTTCTTTATGGTATTAAAACTATTTGATAAAGATAAAAACACTGACAGAGATTTAAGTGTTTAACGTGCTCTGTATGCGAAGAGAGTAAACATCAAATATAGATCCAAGTTAAATAGCTTAAAGAGCATTGTTTATCATGACATACTTTATTGCTAAGCTCACATATATTGCTCATCTAACAGGGAAAAGGCCTCACACATTCATAAATGGACTACAAACCAAGCTACTGAATGAATAATAGTTAAGCCCAGTGCTCATAAAATAAGGAATAGAATTAGAGTTGACAGAGACTATAGAACTGTCAGAGAAATAAATAGCAGGCTGTCTCTGCTCAAAAATGAGAGAGCTTGAGAGAGGTGGAGTAGCCTAGTCACTCAAGCAGCAAGAGCCAGAGCCAGAGCTCTTCAGCCACAGATGGACAGATAGAGGGCTGTCTGGAAATCATGTTCTTTGCTATAGCGTAAGGAGAATGAGGGAGAGAATGCAGAAGGGGGGAATGGAAAGTTGGCCCCTCTCAGATGCCAGGAAGGTAAATCTCTCTGGTGCCAGAGCAGTATTTAAACCACCATGCCACTGTCTGACTTGAGAGGTTCCCTCCCCTCCCCTCTCCTGAGTCAGCATTTCCAGGGTTCTTTTGTGGTTCAATGCTGCCACTTCCTAGAGTAATCTAAGCCAGTGCACTGCTAAAACAGCATGGGTGTTATCTTGTACTTGTGCCTTTACTTCATAGTTTAACAGTACATTCTCTAAAAATCCCCAAATTCCCCTGCTGTCATGCTCTCCAGTAGGATCTAAGTATCCACCTAGAGGATTCATAGCTGTGATTTTTAGGGTACTATAAATCCTCTGAAGAGGAAAGTGAAGTTTACTTTTTAGTCCACAGCCTGCATTAAACAACCAAGGATGCTCATGTTGGAAACAGCTAGGAACACCTATGAAAAAAGGAGAAAAAAGATGTACTTTCTCAAAGAAAGAAAACCCCAATGGACCTAGAAAAACTACTGCCCATAATATAAGTAGCGATATCATAGAAATGTGCAGTTAGAAGAAGTAATGTAGTGTTAGGATGAGACCAATGGCACATTTCCCTTCTGCCTTTCCATCAATCTGCCCAATAAAGCTACAAACTGCAGGCTCTCTTCAGAAACACAATGCCTTCCCAACTCTCAGGGCTAGACTGGGCTTTTAGAATGCCACATGCAGCTGCAGAGCTACCTACAGAAACGGATACACATGCTTTTCACTAACTTATTTTGAAAGAATTCTTGAAAATGAATACACAAACAACCCAATGGGCTTGCTTTGTGTTTTTGAGAGAGTTCACTTGGCCTAGGCTAATCTTGACCTGAAGGACTGTCTTAAAGTCTATTATCCTGTTGAAACCTCCCAAGAGCCAAAGTTGCAGGCATGTTTATTAACCACACCTGGTTTATGCACTGCCAGGAATGGACACTAAACTACCTCTATACCAGGCAAGGAGTTGACTGAGCTACAGCCTTAGTCATGATTCCTTATTTTTCTGGACTTCTGCAGGCTATATAGGGAGTGAAAGGGAAGCTCAGACCAGTGAACTGATGCTCAGATCCAGATGCCTTTAAGCCCTGGTTAAAGGATACCATGAAAGAGGTGATACCCTAAATGGGAGATGGCAGTGTCTGCTGCTCTGCCTATGGTGACACTGAAGTTTTCTGACAAAGGCCTTAGAAAAGCTGCAGGTAGCCTTTGGCTGTGAGAAGCTGCTGGACTCAAACGTGCAGAGGGTAGGTATAGCTATCACTGCATCAGAGATGGCTTTGTCCCCATCCATAAAAGCCAATATCAGCTACTCCCATCTAGTTACATGCTAAGGAAAGTGCCACCCAATTGTACTTTTACCTCCCACTTTAATATTTGGGACATTTATCTATCATAGAACATGTGGAGGCCTTCCATGCACCCACAGCAGAACAGTTCACCAAATGTTGACATTTTCATGTCATAATAAGATCATAAATTCTTTGTGTGATATTTCTGTGTGTTATATGGATGTATGTGTGTGTGTGTGTTTGTTTATAGGTGCATGCATGCCGTGGTGCATGTATGGAGATCAGAGGACAAATATGAGTATAGATTCATCTTCCACCATGCTTGGGACAGAGTCTCTTGCTCGCTTCAGTTTACACTAAACTATCTGGCCTGTTTGGGGGGGGGCTCTCATTTCTCTGTCTCCCATCTGTTAGAAGGAAGCACTGGACTTGGGAAGTGCTACTGTGTCAAGTTCAAAGTGCTGGGGGTTCAAACATTGGTCCCCAGTTACATAGCAAGCTCTCTTCCCATCTAGCCTTTCCCCAGCCCACAAGAGTATTAATTCTAACATACTCTCTGAACTAGACCAAGGCCCAAAGATCAGCATTTGCCCAAGGATATGGGACCATCAGTCACGTGATTCTTCTGATCCACTTGCCTAATTCCAGGCTCCAGTCTTTAAGGACAGTCTTCCAAGTAGGAAATGGGAGCATAATGTGAGCAGGCAACACATATTTCTGATAAGAATATGTTACTAGTTTTGAAATGAATACAGCATGACCAACATTAAAAAATGATGCAGTATAAACCTCTTAAATGTCAAGAGGCAGGGTGTAATGACTTGGATATTTTATTTTGACTTTACATGCGGTGTTAAAAATCCAAAGTACATATTATTTACACATCCACAATACAAGTTTACAAGATATCTATACATGTTAAAGTACTCTATAAAACAGTATAGAGCCACTTCACTTCAGGGTTATTTTTTTATGCCGTACCATTAAAAAAGATACAATCTGTGTTTACCTTTGCACAAATGGATAAAGCATTTAAAATTAAATTAACAGGATAGAGACTAGAATCCATGTTAGAAATTTCAACATAAATCCTGATAGAACTCACAGTACACTCTAAGGCAGCACAATGTTACAAAATGTTATGGGGTCACACAGAGTTACCACGCTGGGATTAATATTGGTAAGGTAAATGCAAACACGTTGTTGGTGGCAGACTGCGTAGCGCTCATTGTTGGTTGGTTTAATTGATTAAACTGTAATATTTTAGTTGCAAAACTGAAGTAGTTTGAGAACAGGTGTTTCAGCTTTGGAGCTTCCAAGAAACCAAAGGGAATCATTTTTCTCTACAAAACAATGTTCTGGAAGGAGAAAATCAACTCCTGCAGTATTCTACATTCTGTATAAAAATGATCTGGTGTTCTGCACCCATTCCTCCCCCCTCCCCCAAGTAATGCACACCATCATCACTGCCTCAAGACATTGGCTGAACTTTACCTGACTGGGTCAGGAGCCTTTCTCAGCTGTGGTCATTTCCAGCTTAGGTTGGGTAAATGACTGAGCGATGTGCAGCGGGCTAACCAAAGTTGTCAGTAGGGTGCACATCATCAGCTGTCAGTGGGCTCTGCCAGGCTACACAGAAATGACTTTCGACATAGTTTTCCCCAGGTGCCATGTTCCCTGGGAACTCTCATCTGCCTTCACATTATCGGAAGTGCAGGGATGGAATGTTTATCATGGCAAAGGTGGGTGCTGCTTCTGATTCTGGGGAGGGGAACAAATCAGCAACAAATTGCTCTAGATTGCTTTATGACTTTTAAGTCTTCAGGTGCTGGCTGAAAAACATTTACAACTGGCACGTGGGAAATGATGTGCTATAGCGGAAACACTCAACATATTCCAGAACTTCTTCTACCACTCTCGTGAATAAGGCACAAAATGCACAGACCCAGGTAACCTCACATGTGGTATTTACAGTTTACTGTCATTGCCTGCATGACGCAGGAGAAAACCCTCCAAACACAACACAGAGGACAGGATGGCACCACGGATGGCTTTTCAGACCCCCCTGGAAAGCCAGCTGCAATTCTTTTCTGTCTCTTTCTTCTATCCTCTGCTTAGGTTTTCTCTTTTTGTCTTGGGGTAGGGAGGAGTTAACGGAAGAAAAGCTTTGCTATGTGGAAACTAAAATCAAATAACACAATCAAGATGAACACTTCTGAGTGTGTCCGGGGTTAAGTAGCGTGCCTCAGGCTTCGATTCACAGTGGACAGGTAAATGTTACTACTGAATACTGGTAGATACATCAAGGATACCTCTTAATATCTCTAACTTCTTAAGCTGGCAAGGCTGGAATAGAAGTTTTGATGAATAGCAGCACAAAATTATTTAGAACTCTTAAATGTTCTGACATTGGGTACCACATAGGTCAAGTTAATCATCTGACAGTCAAAGGAACCTGACTTCCTTTCTCGGAGCTGAACACAATGGACTGCTGTGGGAGGAAGGTAGTTGTCTTCAGTCATGCTTAGTGTAAACAACTCCATAGTACAAAAAGATACAATGGGCACCTAAATAAATCCTAATGGGTACAGAACTGTCTTACACACTCACTCACTCACACACACACACACACACACACACACACACACACACACACACACACTCCTCTCTAACAGTTTTCTTGGTGGCATCAAATAAAAAAACAAAACAGTGCCACACATGAAAAAAAATGCTACAATTTGGGTCAAATATTGAAATTTTAGCAAACTGCTTGGTAATCTACAAGCTCATTTTGAGACATTCCCATCTTTTCATTTTGACATTTGTGCAAGAGGCAAGGTGAATGCATACATATTAAAATGTTCACATTTAATGGGAAGACCACACATAATGGCAGTCTAAATTGAACCCATTTTCAAGTATTTGTTCAGTCTTCTGAGTACTGTATCAGCTCTTTATACTGCTGAGGGGAGACCTGCCAGGCTACAGAGCCCCTTCAGCTTCCCACAAGAGAAATGGAATGACCAGTACCTCCCTTTGTTTCAGGAAAGTACACAGAAGCCTTGCTGTGGTAGCTACATGTGGCAAGTTCTGATGTTACCAAAGTTAAGAGTTTCTTTGGCTACTTGTTTCTCTTAAAATACAAGCAGGTATCTTGTCTTAAGGTACCCTCACAGCGACCTCTCAACAGGGGCAGGGTAAAGCCACACGGGAATAGCACACTGGAGGCCTAGTACGTGTATTTGTTCAGTGGTCTGACAGATGTGGTCTGAAAGGAAGGCTTTGGTGGCACATCAGGTTTTAAGGATGGTGTCCTCTTTAGTCCCGTCCTGGGTAGGGTGCCATTACTGGTGTAGCTGCTCTGTCTGGAGAGCGAAGGCTGCAGATGGACACTCACAGGTGTCCCCTGAATATAGTCCACCTTCGCCCCTGTGGGAGTGGGCATATATCCTCCACGGTTCATACTTGGCTGTCTGGATAACAAAACACCATTTGGTGAGTTTAAGTTTTTAGGCACAGCTGATATAGAGTGCCTCTGAGAGGAATTTTTATGATAACCCCTTTGTCTTTCCAGAGATGTCATTGGGACCCCAGGAGTTGTGGGGACATCTACTCTCTTAGTTGGACTATTTCTGGGGAGGGTTGAGGGAGGGGAGTACAGAGATGCCTCCCGATTAGGGACCTTGGGTGGGACCTCAGACATAGGTCCTACTGGGTCCAGCATGAGGGCTTGATGGGCCATATGGATTTCTTCCATGATGGCTTTGGGGTTACTGTTTGGGTCATTTAGATGCTTCAGGAGATCATTAAGGGTGTTTCTGGAATCAACAGAACGACGGTGCTCCCTCTTACTGGATGACTTTGTAAGAGGGTGGTCGATGTTCTGAAGTTTCTTTTCGGCTTTGTGAGCATTGGAGTTTGAAAATGATGTATTGTAGTCGTGGGTGGCATTTGGAAGAACGATGGCACTGGGAATATGACCGTGACTTAATGGGGAATGGGGTGGGGGACTAGAGGGAAAAAACTGGGGATGTTCTTTCCTTGAAGCACCATGGCCGTGGGCCTTATCAGAATGGCTTTTCATGGCTTGCAGGGTCTTCTGGTGGAGCACAGGTGTGGACTCCGGTGTGGGGAGAGCAGCCAGTTCTGGAGGCTGGCCTCGATGGTCCATGGCCATAGATTTTGTATCCGTGTTGGGTGGCAGCTCCTTCCGACTGGTCAGCAGGTTGCTATAGAGTTTAGGAGAATCAATGTTCTGTTGGTATTCCTTGATGGGACTGTCAAAAAGACCATTCAGCTTGGCAAAGCTTCCACTTGAGTCTGTGCATGACTGGGCTGATTCTGCATCTTTATGGATCTTTCTGTTCTTTCTAACGAACATGTCACGGTAGCAGTATACAGCCACACCAGCAATGAATGCACCCAGGACAAAAGCAGCAAACACACAGGTGATAAGGACATTCATATGGACCATCTGATTGGAATCTCCAGACTGGACTTCCCACCGAACACCTGTAACAGACATGTGAAGACTTTGAACAAGATGCTTTTTAAAAAATGTTAAATATAAAAGAGCTTACACTGAGATGCTCCATACAGGGTCAAGTAGATCACAAAGTTTTACATGTATCCCCACTCCCCCACCCCCAAATCACGATACAATCCCCAGAAACATGTATGCTTTCTGCAAAAGTCAACATAACTCTAATTTTCCATTGGCATATATTTCTCTCTTTCCCCCCAGTCTCTTTTAGGCAGTGGTTAGGAATTTTAAGAGTTTCTATCTAAAGAGCAGAGTTAGAATATTCCAGAAAACATTTACCTTAGGATTCTCACCTAATTCCTAAATAAGGATTAAAGAGTTGCAGCTGGAGTTAAGGAAATATCTAAATTAGCAGAAACATACACCACACTAAAATAGCTATGCTAATACAGTTGTGTTAACTACAATAAAAGCGGAATTGGTCACAAACTAAAAGCAAGTACTTGGTCAGTGTTAAGTACAACTGTACACATGTGCATTTGTCTTCACGCTCTGTTTTGAAATTTCATCGTGGGATGAAATATTCACGAAGTATCTACTATGTAAGAAAACTAGACAGTGTAAAAAATAATCTACGTATTAGTTTAAGAATATATTAAATAATCTGGAGGTATTTGAGGAATACTCAAATTAGACCTAGGAAGTGAAGAGTGAGTTAGTTTGTAACTATTGGATTATTTTAATGCAACCACAGACATCTAAGAATTGATTAAAGAAACATTAGATAAGAGGTAGCCAGCTCTGTTATATGTTACACATGCAGCCATCCCAGAGTATCTGAGTCAAGCTGAGAAGGAGGGTTCTGCAGCATTAAGATATAATAAGGCCTTTGAATATTAGTGGTTTTAATCAGCTGTCAAAATTATGGAATTTAATGGCATTGTGAAAGACCAGGAAAGAAAAGAACGAATAAATGGTATTACTGAAGAAATCAAAACAGAAATAATGATTATAAAATTGTTTGCAATGGAGATATAAGAAACAAAAATGAACAGAAGTAAATCATAAATGACAAGGCAATGCCATAAGAACTGATTGGAAACCTGATACCACGGCTTATATACAAAGGAACAGACTTTTTCCTCGAGTATTAAATCTAATAGGCAAATTGATCATGCAGTTTTTAAACTTTGTCTGTTATGTGCTGAAAGTAGTAATCATGGACAAATATTATGTTATGTTTTACTGCTTGTGGTATTTGAGTGACTTGTTACCCCACAGATCCTTTTCACATATTTACAGTTGAAGCCAAGTAAGATGCGGAAAAAGTCTCCTACATAGAATTTTGTTGACAGGATATTTTTTGTCAACTGTGAGGGTTTTTTTTTTGTTTTTTTTTTTTGTTTGTTTGTTTTTTTTTTTTTTTTGCTATTGTGAGGGTGATCCTCAAAATTCTCTGATATTCAGCAGGCTCTCAGTGTCTCCAGGCAGAAACCAACACAGATTAGATTGTCTGAGCAGCTCTCTCAGGGTTATGTCTTGGGCCGGAATGTACTCAGACTTAGCCACGGGACAGTAAAGTCACTGTGGCCAGAGGTGCTGGAAGAAGGCACCTGAAGGTCTGTTGAGCTTCACCTCTGAGAACCATGCTAGGAGTCAGGTTTCCATACAGTTAGAGATGAGGTGCCTGGCCAGGCCTTACCCTTTGGGATACCTGATATAGTATCAGTAAAATCAGAAGTGTATGGGTCATCTTGAACTACAAATTTCCGGGAGCTCGTCAGTTTAGGTCTCCAGGTATCAACCACTTTAGATGTAATTTCTGGGCTACTTGCCACAGTGGCAACAGAAGATGAAGAGACCTCCATGTCTGTGGTGGCAAACAGATGTCCATTAACATGGCTAGCATCAGAAGTTTTCTGATTGCTTTGCTGCATTTTCAAGTCAAGTAAATGTTCTGAGAAATCCTGTCCTAGAATTCTGTAAAAGTATACTCGAGGATACTGGACCAAATCCTTTTCTTATAAGAGAAGTATAAAAACTAAAAGCTGACAATGAAGACACATTACACAGATATCAAAAGTAAAGATACCCAAACATTCCTACTGAAGCCTAATCATGGAAATGCAACACGGGTCCCAACTGAGGCTGGCTCTGATTCACTCCAGCTTTTGTTATTTGTAATATGTATTGTAGGGGACTTTTGTGAACTTTATACCCTTCCCTTCACTAGAGAATCTATAATGGAATTAAATTTAAAAAATACCTGGTCAAGTCCAAGTAAACAGTTGATTTTGGACCTGATAAACCAGTTCTGCCTAAGAGGTCATTTTGCTTGTCCAGAGCCTCCTGTTCATTTGAAGATCTCTCACTGTACTGAGAGTCTCCATCCACAGAGTATCACAAACCTTGCTGTGTTCTCTGAAATGCCTGGGGAGTTTCTTTCAAAGAGTTAGCAGTAACTCACATACAAGCAATAGAATTTACACACTGAATAAGTATGCTGAGATATATGAGATTAATCATCCTTTTCTCCCCCCTGAGCGATAAAAAATGATGTGAACCCTGCAAGCAGCAGAGACCGAAGAGCAACTGAACCTTTCTGTACATAGTACCAGCTTTAACCTAGTAGATTCCCATGAGTCTATAAGAATATGCTTTTAGATCCAGTATAGACTGATCCAATAGTTACAGGTAGAGACTTCTAAACAAACACAGACAGATATGCACGGAGACCCCATTGTACATCTTCGTACATCGACACTCAGTTTCATTCAAGGGAAGCTTCTTTCACACCACTGAGGACCCACCATTCAGAGATTCATGGGGCTGCCATAAAACATTCAAAAGAGATCTTTAAAACTTAGAAATACACATTTTCCAAAAATGTGTATTGTTCATTCCTTGGTCTAATGAAAGGTGGGGAGAGAAGGGGGACGTTATGCAACTCTGTCATCCATGGAGTATATACAGATGACCAGAGGGAGCATTCGCAATGCAAAGGGTTGAGAGACGAGGAAGCTGGGCGGCCGGCGTGCAGTTGAGATGCAGTATATGTCAACCCATTTGACGTTTCTTAAGGATGTGCCTTGGTCAATGATGAATCGTTAACATGCTACACACGGGAGGGGGGAGGGCTGAGTAAGAAAACGTCTTTCGGGACCTTCAGAGGGTTATGAATCAAAGCGGAAAAATGAAGGGGGGAGGGCTGCCAAACTGCACAAAAGGGGCGGGGGAAGAGGGGCTGAAAAGCTGAACCGAAGGAAAGAAAAGACTGTTAATTCAAAAAAATGAAAAAAAACTAACCAGATGTTGGACCGCCAAATATTTTGTAATCTGGTGTAGCTGAAGTAGGCAAACTTTCTAAAGGGATTAAAGGAACAAGTAATCAGTGAAAAGGAACTGAAAGAAAGCAAAAGAGTTCACGAATTCCAACTAACAGAAAAAAGTCAAAAGCAAAGGCCACAAACTGAAAGTCTACTGGTCAGACTCTCTTTCTCTAGACTTTTTTTTTTTTTTTAACGGAAGTTCAAATGGCAAAGGAAAGAATCTTTTCCAACGGACCCCCATGACCAAAGAGCTCAGCTTTTGCGAAGTTTAAGTTAAATGCTAGGTGGTATGTGTCCCAAGTCGTTATAAAGACGGGTTGTAAAACAATGTTTGCGTGCAAACGCAGTCAAAAGCAACAGCAGGAGGAAAAGGAAGAGTCGTCTTACCGTGGCAGTCCCCTAGGTGGGCCGTGTAGCCGGACTCTGTGTCTTGCTCATATCCTCCAGCGCTGTGGTTATGGGAAGCAAACAAGTCTTCGGTTAACAGCCTTTATAGGGACACAAGGGACAAGCAGGACAGAGCCAAGAACACAGACCGGTTAGTGCGAGCAAGCAAAGAGAACACACTGACGATTCAACAGACTTGCCAAAGGAGCTACTGTTAGTTTTTCTGGACTGTCTGAGAGAATGAAATATTCTCTCCAGAATCTGTCGCCCTCGAGGGTTGTCTAATCTCATTTCCCTTTCAAATTCTAGATTTCCTTATTTATTTATTTTTTTTTTAAAAAAACTTTCCGAATACCAGAAACAAGAAATGAAAAAAGCAAAAAGCAGTATATCTGAAATTTTCAAAGTTTTTCCAGGACTTCACACCCTGGGAAAGATGGTGAGATGGTCCAGTGTACTTACAGCATCCCTAGGGTCACTCTTTCACAGACTCCCTGGCTTAACCAAGCACAGTACGGGTCACGTGATGCAATGCAAGACCTGGAGAGAACCAAACAAACAGTGATGTGGATTTTCTTATCAGCATAGGATATGGCACGGCGAGGGCTGGAGTGGATGAAGGAGCACAGCTTACTTTTTACAGGATCCATAGCGCTCACAGCGACTGAGAGGGATGCGGACAACACAGCTAGAGAAGGCCACGTATAAGGCGTGGTGATCTTTGTCCAGCTGTAACGAGATGACCTTTCTGTCTTCCTCACTCTCAGCGCTGCACCTATGTTGTGGGTACATTTTGAAGATACACATTGAAGTCAAACCTGTACCAACTGTACAAGAGGTGTGATCTGGCAGCCAGCAAGCCAAGTGTCTAATTTGAGAAATAATAATTATGGGATACAGCTCTATGCTTTTGTATCGCCGGTTACACTTCAAGCTGGATAAAGGGTCTTTTAAATTGCTCTCCTGGTTGAAGGGGGTTGCAACTTTGAAGAGTGTTGGACTCTGGAAAATGAGAAGGATGAGATACTCTAATGTGTTTACACCCCCCCCCCATACTAGAGGCCTCTCTCTGGGTGTCTGTCTCGTGTGCTCTATTTCCCTCACTTATTTCTTATGTGTTTTAATTGTCCAGACGATCTAGTTTTGTGGTTAGAACAAAATGCTAAGCTCTCAGTATAATATCTGTGCGCATGCTTACAACCAACTGTGCCACATGCAGCATCCCGAAATAGATCTGCAAGGTAAGATGGTGCTAAGATGTTCTCATTTTTCACAGGTAAGAAAGAAGGGCTGACTTATTTTTAAACTCATCAGCTGTTCACCCTCCTTGCCCTAGTGGGCTTACAAAAACAAACAAGCTAGAAAGTCATTTCAGTGGAGTGATAAATAATAAAGGAAGACACGAAAACCGAACAGAAGCTCTAAAAAGCACCACTAATGTAGAAGCCTGAAAGGAAATAGCTAGATGAGATACACACCAGACATTTTTGAGCAGAGCTGGAGATTTCTCCTCAGACATACTTACTTGGCTTGGTTGTAAGCTTCAATCTCTTCAAGCAGCACACTCTCATTCAGGGAAAAAGGACTGGTCTTCGCCAAGACTTTAAGCACCACACCAGCTTCAGAGCCAACAAAGATGACTGTGTAGTTTTGGTAGGGTCCTGCTGAACGGTCCACTTCAATGGCTGTCAACCTGTACCTGGCAGGGGAGAGAAGCAAGTTAGGCCAGGAGGCCAGAGACAGGAGAAGTGTGGGGGCAGAAATAGACCTATAGTCTCACCTGACCCGTGTCTTTGTGAACCAGGGCTCATCAGCAATGGGTGGAACTGCAGAGTCCATCAGGGGATGGGATTTGATGAAAGACAGGGTCTCATCTGGGAAGTCGATGGAGGTTTTGTAAGCTTCTGCAAGGCCATGTTTGGCACAACAGCCAGGCCTGAAATGAAAACAGCGGTCTTCCATCATTCTCTCTCACGTAGCCGTATTTAGGAAGTAAGCACACATTCCATAGGAAAGAGGTCAAGAGAGGAAGGACAGCAAAGCCACAGGACTAATATCATTTCCAAGAATTCTATGGGCCCTTCACACCCACATGCACAGGGTGTGACAGGATACCATTTACTGGCTTTGTGGGGCTGCCTCAAAGGGATGCCCTGCTGGGGAGGAAGGATGGATAGAGAGACTGTTCTGATATTCACAGTGGTTTTGTGACTCTTTTCTTTACCTTGGTTTTGGTACTTTGTCTTCGGGAACTGCCGTCCAAACAGAATCTGGGGTTTTCTGTTCTTTGAATCGCCCTTTGAATACTTTCTCAATGTCGTCCATGCTAAAGGCACAGACTGCAGATCCAGGAATACTGAAAAATGAGAAAATCATGAAGAAAGGCTGACAATGGGGGCCATGCCAGGTTCCAACATGGAGCACAAAGCGCCTCTGGGAGGGCCAGGGTTCTGCTTGTTCCCACCTGTTGAGCTGTGTGGTGAAGACCCCGATCACGGTGGGGATACCATTGATTTGGATTATGTCTGTGATGGACTGCAGAACGTCGAAGTAAAAAAAGGAATCTCCAGGGACAGAGCAGTTAAGCCGAGCCTTCAGGAAGGAAGTCCAGTGTTTCTCCAGGACCCGCTGTGAACCACCCATGTCGTTCTTACAAATGCGAGCCACGCGGGAATACACAGCCTGCCGGGAGTCAGAAGCCAAGAGATGAATGAGTTTATGAGCATGGAAGAGGAACACAGCGAGATGCTGCTACTTAAGGAAGGGTCAAAAAACAAACAAACAAAATAGATGTCTGGCTCAAAACAAGCTGCCCCTCACTGTGCTTCCCAACAGTAAGAATAGAATGCAGCTTTTCCCACACTGCCAAACTTGCTCCCCGAGACATGAGCTATCTATCTTCCTGGCTCAATGAAAACCATGTCTGGACTTCTGTCTCTAACTTTTTCTACTGCTTCTCATATTATTAATAAAATGTGCAGTCCTTGAATGTGGTCACAGAAGAGGTTGCAACACTTAAGGAGAGAGAGCATGGGCTTTTACAGAAAACACTCTAAATTGAAAAGGAGGGGTTCCCGTCCTCCATTCTGCCTTTGACATAGGAAATGATATGACCATCGACGGCTTTCTATAGAGAAAAAGAGAAGCCTCCAATTTCTATGGTGATAGAAATGAAAGTATAAAAGCTTTTGAAAGCCTGAGGAGGCAGCTGTTCCCATTCTGGGCATTGAAAGGTGTTTCCCAGCCGTGAACTGTACCATCAGCATCCCGATTCCCTTTCTTGGTCTTCTATGCACTGACAAGAGTGCTTTGAAACGAGACAGGAAATCAGCCATCACTCTACCAAAGTGGGTGGCATTCCATGCAGCTTAAGTCTACAGGGCACATCAAGCGTATATACTTGCCTTGCCTAAGTTATTATGCTCCACCGCGATTTCTCTGAAGAAGAAATAGACATAGTTTCCATATTCTATGGCATGAAGAAAGTGTGGTTCTGAAAAGAAAATTGAAAGCAAACCATTCTGAAAGGATGATTTGATTAGTGTAAGACCCCAACTGCCAGGTATGTTGCATAACCACCCTTGGAGTAATGACTTCAAGGAGTCCCAGTATGGGTGTGTTCAAGCTTCAGGGAGCCTATGTCTTTAAAGTCAGCTAATGGACTGTAAAAAAAAAAGGCCCACAGGGAACTTAACTATAGCAAAGGTCTTTGTTTTAACAAATTTATTCATTAACCTATTTAACTAGGGAAGTTAACCTCATATTGAGTTTTTTTTTAATTCTTTATTTTCAGAATCTAAAGAACAAAATGATTCTATAAATATGAACTCATCAGTTCTCACTATTAACCTTCCAAGATGGGTGGACAGGCATTGATGGGTAGTACTATGTGCATTTGGAGTTAGGCAAATTGATACATGAAGACAAGGTTTCTCTTTATTTGTTCGGTCTTGCGTTGGCTACTTGCTTAACTGCCTGAATAAACTTACTCCCTGACAGGTCTACTAGTCTGAGCATTCCCTGTCAATGCCCCATTCATAAGCGAAACACCACATTCTTATTCTAGATGATCAATTCAAAGTCATGCCCTCAACTTCCGGTGGCCTTGGCCTCTTCCCACTTATGCCTTCTATCTGTCCCCAGTCACCCAATGGCATTGTTCCTCGTAGGTACCTTTGATCCACTTGGAATCATATTTTATTGTTCGAAGGGCAGATCCATCTCCCATGCTTCTATATATGACAGCATCACTGGCCAGGAAGTCGGCCACCGTGGCAGAATACAATTTCCCATCTGAAACCAAAGTTATAATTTGGTAAAACAACCATAATTACCTGTGGTGTGTTAGCATGGCTACATTCTACAGTGTTTCACCTGTCACCATTATCTATGCAAGGAACGACACCTGTGCTCACCCTCAACCTCTAACTGGCTGTCCTATGATATTACCTAATTTTACAGATGAGGAATCTAAGTACCAAAAATTAAGCAACGTATTCAGAGTCAGTGGCTTAGTTAATGACAGATTTTTTTTTCTTATTCTTCCTAATAATACGTTCATTGGTATCAGCCTTTGAAATGCTGTGTCAAAGGATCTATCCAAAATATGAGCTTTTTTCTTCCTTTAAATTTTTTTGTATGTTTAATGCCATGAATCATTATATTCAATACGCCACAGCTTCTTACCAGCAAAGAGGGCAACGTTGGTTTGTCTGGCATCAAATGGGCATCGTGCCAGGCCGCTAATTTCTTCCCCATCATACTCTAAGGTATTCAGCTGGAAGAGAAAAAAATAGCTGGTGTCACATCTGTTCAATGTATTGTTTGAAGGCAATATTGCTTTATTTATATTGAAATTTTATTTGAAGGATTCTGTTTTGTATTCTCTTATAACATTAGAGATAAACCACTGGGTAATAGCAGAGAAGATTCAACTCTAATAACAAACTAGTGAAGGAAAATGTAGTTGACGGGGAAAAATATTCATCATATAAAACCACACTTACCCTATAGTATCTACACATTGGGTTGAAAGCATTGGTACCACAGACAAAAACCATCTCATCATTTCTTGGAACAAATACTTTGATGAAGTTGTGGCACTCATCCTAAAGGGAAAATAACAGGAGACGTTCAGACATCGCCTGTGCTGGCCTTATGATGGCAAGCCCACAAGGCAGGAACAGAGAGGCACCATGGGCTGCACTCACTTTATGCTTGCCTTTCATAGCACAGTTTTCTCGGTCCTGCTGCCTGGACCTCCATGTCAGCTTCTAGATAATCAAGTAAAATCGAAGTTCAGTTTCAGGAGGATACACTTTTGGAGGGGGCACTACTGAAGCTCAGAGGGAGTGTGAATACATTTGCCCTCTGTGGCTAGTGGCTCACCTTGCTTGGTATGACCTCCGTTTGGGGGATTTCATTTAAGTTCACTGTATAGACTTGATCTCTGTTGGAAACAAGGCAGGAAGTCGTATCACGTGAATGCATAAATGCTAAGCGGTGTCTTATTTCATCTTTACAGATGTGCCTTTCCTGTTCTTTGAAGATCATCAGGCTTTTCTGAGATTTGAACGAAGTTAACAAAGAGTACTTTTTCATTAGTGAGATGCTTTCCTGAATCACTGCAGTCAGGGAGCAAAGGAGGCGCTTCCTTCCAGTCTTGGGGAAAACTGACTGGGCATTAGCACGGGCATATTTCTGATATTTGCTTGAATAATTCTAAGTTAGAAAAGAATAAAGAGTGCTTTTCCCCCTGCTGCTTTAGCACAAAAGAATGGTGTGTGATTTCTGGATGTGTCATAGAAGGCTGTAGCTCTGTATTTTGTATCTGGTACCCAGCATGCTCTTCATGGAGAGTATTTTTGGCTACTTGCAAGTCTTGATCATAATCACATATTAGCTTTTCATGAACTAGACACATTAATGCAAGCACCACAAGAGAAAAGATTTTTTAATCTAATAAAACAATGAAAAGAAAATTACCTGCCAGCAATATACAGTGTGTCTCGAATTTTCAACATCAGCTGAAAGTCCAGCCTATGCTGTGACTCGTTGCCTGAAGGGCGTCCTCTAAAAACCGGATATTGCCTGGAATCTGCAAGTAAAAATGGGCTAGACCATCAGTCAGGATTACAGAGCTGAAGAATCGATAGCCAGCATTGATTAGCTGTATATAGCACTTGTAGGAAGGGTTTTAACTAAATTCCTCTCTTAAGGTTTTGAATATAAATTAGTAAGAGATGAAGAGTGTCAGCAAATGGGGTTTTTTCCTTCTTTTTTAACTGAAAAATACATATTTTCTATGTATGGGCTGCTGCAAGACAGTGCCCAAGAGAATCGGCTCACTTTCTGCAAAGCTGGGAAAAGAAGGCAAATGACTGAGTGTGCAAAACACTGTAAAGACATATTAAAATCTGTCTCTGACACTGAAAATGAATATACATAGTACAAGGCAAATATAAGGCTTCCTTTGTAAATGATGATAAGGCTTTGGGTAACTTACAGTGATAATCAACAGTGTTAAGGGGCTCGTCGTCTTCAGGGAAGCTGACTGCCTGTAACCTGCTGACCAGAAGGAACAGCATGCAGAACCAAAGCAGAAAGAACCTCATGGTTGGCCAAGAAGAAATCTGAGCGACCCCTCCTCAGAAATCTCACCTAGCTACCTGGAAGACAAAAGCATATGGAAAGGCTTTTAGGCTGTGGTGAAATTACCTTCTCACTTGTAATCAATTCTGTCTTTTGCCCGCCTTTTTCCATAGTTCCCTATCTACCAAGACATCTAATCTAGCAGTGGTAGGTAGGTTTCTCCAAGAACAGACAGAAGGCAACACCAAGTCAGGCCACAGTACAACCCCCAGAACCATAAACAGAAGTGCTGGTTGCTGACTTGGCAAGGATGCAGGCAAAGTAGGGATCAGAATTTTAATTACACTCCAATCTGTATCCCTTCCCCCAGTCCTGAAACACACAGATACAACGTGTCTCTTCCTCCCAGAAAGGCCCAAACTGCCTTTAAAAGTCAGAGCTGATGACCTTGCCCTCAGCCACTGTCTCTTTGCGTGTAAGTGTCTAGCGTGGCCACAGCCCTGCACTCTCAAACAGGTGTTTTGAAGACCGACTTGCAAAAAGGGATCAGTGACCGTGCATTAGGGTGAAAGGAACTGAAGTAAGGCAATTTTGACTTTGTGGAAACCAATCTGTAAAGCAGGAAGGAGATGACAGAGTAGGCCAGCTGGTCCCCAGCCTCTAGGGACACAGACATCCTAACATAAAAGCATTCAGATACAAACCAATGTCCTAAGTGCACTGTCCTCTTTGCTTTATTGGGATTTGAGCTGCAGGGGGTCTTAGGGACCATCAGTCCCAACAGCCTCCTTTGTTAGATGGGGAAACTAAGGCTGGCGAAACAAACAAACAAAACCAACAACCCCCCCTCCGCCCCAAAAAAGAATTCGCTCTGACTTTCATGGTGCCTGCAGGGCAAGGCTGGAGTCCCTGACCAGACCTTTTGCTCCAAACTAGACTGAGGAAATGAATTGGTGTTCTTCCTTCAAACAGATGGCTTTACAAAGAGACTCTTGAGAGGAACGGTTATAGTCATTATTTTTATTAAAGTTATGTTTCACAGATATTAAATCACACATTAGATATGTACAGTTACTGTAGATCAATACTCCAATAAAACTATGAAAACAGAACAGAGTTAAAAGATCTGTAAATGTTAGCAATTAATTGGTAAAATGAATTGGGTTTTCTGGGCCAATGGGAAAGGCACCTCTGTGAGATTCCAAGGATGTTCCTTTTCAGCAGTGACATCTTCTCACAAGCAAAGATGTTATTTTCAATGACCAAAACATGGCCTCCCTCTGTATACTTAAGAACCATAGGGAAAATTATAAGTAGCTATCTCAAATTCTGGAAAATACAATCATTCAATAAATTACAAATGTGAATAAGCACAGTATTGAATCTGAACAAGAGTATAAGCCAAATATATATGAATAAATCTGTAATTTAAAAAAAAAAAACAGGACTAGTTTTATAAGGAGAGAATCGTGTCTTGATAAAATCTGTTAACAGATAAGAAATCCAGCAGTAAGTTAATAAATAAAAATGTTTCACACAATATATGAGCATCATTCTGTACTCAAGCTTGAGATTTGATGGAACTCTACCCCTGCTGGCTAACTGACCCTGGAGAATGAGCCCTCAATCTCTAGAACTGATCTCCTCATCTGTAAAATATGGAAATAGCTTCTCTTCTCTTCAGGGTGGAAATGAATAAAGGCCTGTGGGACAGTAGCGTCTGAACATAGTCAGCACTGTGTACAGCCCGGTTGACCTCAAGAGTCTGAACATCGTCTGGGGAAAAGCCGTGCTACAAACCGACGGCCATTAGTTCAGCTTCTCTTACAAATAAAAGGCTATTTTAAAAAATACTAAAGGACTATGTTTAGAGTAAGTTTTACAGTTGATATCTACTTATAAAATTTTCTCTTGAGAATTTTATCAACCCCAATCCATGACTATATTAACTGGTCCTAGTATTTCTGCCTCACATCTTTTCAGTTGTAACAACATAGCCTTATTGCCTTCTCCACATCTTCTGAAGCAGCCTCTCACCATATCGGTCCTAATACTTTCTCTCTGTCAGGACCCCAGATAACCCTAGCAGCCTAAAAAGACTAATGATGCCCTAAGCACCAAGTTTGGCTGTGGCTCCAGTTGCAGACTTCCTACTGCGGATGGGAAGTCACTCGGCCCTTTCTGCTCGGAGTCATGAAAAAGAATCTCAAACACTCATTGCTCCTAAAGAAATGTGGAAATACGTGCACAGAAACAGACAACCTCTGTGAGGCTTTCTTCCATGGCTCAAATCAGCCAGGCAGCGTCTGTGTTTCCCAACACCAGAAGCCGCCCTCATCCACAAGAATTTAAGCCAGGTCATGCTGACTCATAGCTAGCCCCCAGCTAAGGCTGAACTGTCACGTCCTTTAGCACCTATCTGACACATGGAGCACTTCTCTCCATACCTGTCTGCAGTCAACCTAATCCTTCCAAAATTCAAGCCCACAAAGAAAGCTTTATTTTAAAAAATACAATTTTACTGTTGATGTTATACACTGAAGTATTTGTTGTTATACATGTAGCAAGAAGGGTGGCGGTTGGAGGGTATTGGGGGATGTGTGTGTGCGCAGAATGAGTCTGGAAGTCCATTCGAGAAATATACCAAATAGAGGAATGGCCTGCATAGAAAAATTTTAAATTATTGAGGTTTTTGAGACTGCCACTATGTATCCTAGGCTAGCTTTGAGCTCACTAGGTTGTCCACACTGGCTTCATAGCTCATCCTCCTAAATGCTAGAATTAGAGATGTGTTCACCACAACTGGGATTCCAAGGTTCAAAGAAATCAGGACACTAGTTAGGTGATGCTGTCAAGTTGAGGGCCAAACAAAACGCTGGAAAGGATGCAGACCGGAGCCTGAGAAAAGCTAAAATTTGCCTGTGACATTTACTCCCTGGGTCTGGACTTGACTCAGTTTATCAAATGTAACAACTGTATTTACCATCTCATTGGTTCTTCTGGGGATTAGATAAAATAATCCATAGAAGACATCTAACACTACCTGAATTGACAGCAAAATTTCAGCAACTTTTTAGTAAATATTGGGCAACAAAGACATGAAGGCAATTCCCCTTCTCCCACTAGGCAGAACTGCACATGCTGCCATCACCACAATGATGGGGCTTTCTTGCAGAACAAGGTCGAGTTCCATAAATGCAGATGCCTCCATTAAGGGGGTGGGCCCCTCCCCAGTAAGCTTATGTAGAGTGTCCCCGGTAGGCCTACTCGGTCTAGTTGGAGAGCAGATATACCAGGATAAGTATGTTTTGTCATTATACCGCCGAGTCACAAATCAAAAGCAAAACACACAAGAACAACAGCAACAAAACGCTCTTAAAGGGAGCTGCAAGCTGCCCGGACACTAGAGCCTGAGGAGCAGTATCCACAACAGAAGCCAGGTTCAAGGACTGAGTTCCAGTCACGTCTAATTTTACCTTATGGGATAGCTAATTTTAAAGTTATATACATATGAGAATACAACTAGGGGAAAAAAACCATTATTTTTGGCAGTCTGAAGGGCAATACACACACACACACACACACACACACACACACACACACACACACACACACACACACATATACACAGACTACAGATTGCAACCAGTAAATATCAAAAACCTTGTATATCCCCCAAAGCATCATCCTAAGAAAGGAGAAACAGAAGACCAATGCTTCAATTCATCCAACCCAACCATCGGCAATCTAACCTCCAGACTGACTGTAGAGTTCTATCCTACCTGTTTCAGGAAAAGAGATGGTGATCCTGTGCTAGCTTAACCACTCCACTCTGCAAAGAGGAAGTCCTTAAGCAGGGGGGTAAATGCGGACAGACTGCTTCCAGGAGTCCCCTCGAGGCCAGAGGAAGCAGAGAGCAAAGGAGAAAAGCAGTGTGGAAGGCTCTAAATGCTGTCTGGAAGAGACTTAGATCAGCTGTCTGCAGGTTCCAAGCTTTTGAGGTTGTCCCCCATGCTGGGGTGGGCTTTGTTGATGTGGCTGTCTGAGCCATTTCTGTGCCTGTAAGTAACCAACTCCACACTCATATTCCCGTAAGTAACTACAATAAGATTCACTGGTTCATCAATTTGGATTTTGGTAGTAACCATACTTTAGTGGGTTCCCTATCTGAGGTGAGAAGAGAAGTATATTTCATCTCCCCAGAAAAATTTTGTTGCACAACAGACAATATCACATTTGAGAAAAAGTAACATCACCCAGTCACCCAGAGGTAACTTTTTACACAATGTTCAGTATCAAACACCCATTACTTGACATTCCAACACTACGTGGAGACAAAATAACAAAAGTAGCTCTACAGATAATTTATACATTAGAGTTATCAAGCATATGTTCAAAACATTTCGGTGTATGGGGCTGGAGAGATGGCTCAGTGGTTAAGAGCACTGGCTGCTCTTCTAGAGGTCCTGAGTTCAATTCCCAGCACCCACACAGAAGCTCACAACCACTTGTGATGGGATCTGGTGCCTTCTTCTGACTTGCAGGGGCACATGCAGGCAGAACACTATACATCATAAACAAATAAATCGTCAAATGAACAAACAAACCGCCAACAATAGTGTCTGTGGGTGTGACGGTACAAGTCCTAATTCCCCCTTCTCAAGAGAGACAGGTGGGTCTCTGTAATCTGAGGCTAGTCTGATCCACTTAGAGAGTTATAAGTTAGCCAGACCCACATGTAAAAACAAACAAACCAAAACTTCAAAGATTTTATTTAAAAGATAAAGATGACTAAAAGAATTTCACCAAAGAACCAGAATCCACAGAGCAGAATTAAGTAGAAATATAACAACAAAGTCTACATGTAACTAAGAATTCTTAATAATTGTGTTTAGTAAAGGACTGGTTGTCAGTGGAGAGAATATTAGTAACCTGGAAAATAAGTTACCAGACAGAAACAGTGGAGAACTGAACACCAAAAAACGCAAACCAGAAAAGTAAAAGCAAAAACAACCCAACTACATAATGTGCATTTAGAGAGAAGAATAACAGAAGGAATATTTAACAAAGTAATGTCAGTACTTTTGCAAAACTGACTATAAACTACCCACTAATAAAAATTTTAAGAACTTCTAAATAGAAATAAAATCATACTTAGACATATTATATTGTAGAACAATTGAAAACAAAGACAACTTTAAAAATCATTAAAAGCTAAGAAAGATGTATTACCTTTGAAAGAGGAAGAACATGGTCCTGACAGCTGACTTATTGACAGAAATGATGGAGGGCAGTAGACCAAAGAATGAGATTTTTTAAAGTGTTGAAAAAAAAAAAATTTCCAGCATAGAATTGTGTGAGCAGTGAGAATAATTCTTTTCTTAAAAAAAAAAAACAAAAAAAACCCCAAAGTTTTATACAAACAACTTAAGAAATTTTCTGTCAACGGACCCAAACTAAACAAGAGGTTTTAGGTACCAGAGTTTACCCAGGAGTCAAAGCAATCAATCCTTTTTCTATTTATAATACAGTAGTCAGATTCGAAATTTGTGACTCCCAGATAAAGAAGCTAGCACCTAGTCTTGGGCCTTCTGAAAGTCCCTTGACATCCAAGAAAGAAAGCAAAGATCCAGGCCTGCCCCATTGGTCTCCAGTCTCTTCCTGACTGGATCCCACAGCCTCCTCGGCTCAGAGAGGAGCACTTCAGCATTGGGAGTCTTCCCACCCAGGATCGGAGAAGCCAATCCGGCTTCCTAATGATTCTTCTAGCCCTCTATCGTTGGCTTGGCTTGCCAAGGTTCCCTTCTTCTTCCCTTCCATTTTGTCTGATAACATCTTAGTTTCCAGAGCTTTCCAAAGATTGAGTCCACCCTGTGGTTCCTCCTCAGAAACTTTTAAGTCAAAAGTCAAGCTTGGATTAGTCAGATCCTAATCCTCTGCCTTCCCAGCCTGCACTGCTCATTGTTCTCATAGAAACCTTGCGTACACTAACCGCTCTTTTGTCTCCAGACTCAACATTCCTCTCAGACACTACAATTAAAGGTCATGCATTTATTGAATATATCTATATATGCTCCAGTCCCCCTCCCCCCTTGCAGGAACCTTCTTGCAAGGGCCTGATCCTGGACATAGTCATTAATCTCCCTATCTACCCTACAACGTGAAACATTTGCTTTGATTTGGCCACAACGAACTCTTGACCACCAACTGCAGATGGCAGTTTCAGACTCCAAGGAGATCCTGTGTCGTTTCCTAAACTTGACTATTCTCTAACAAATTTAAACTTTTTCTCAAGGATGCAGCATGCTTTCTAGTTACAATTTACGGTCCACATAACCCTCCTTTCTGCCTTCAGCAAACCAAGCCTGGCAGTGGAACGTCCCTTGCCTCACACCAAAATACACTTACGCTTCCTTGTGTTCTTTAACCACCTTCTGAAGGTTTTTTTTCATGTGGTGGTGGTGGTGGTGTGTGTGTGTGTGTGTGTGTGTGTGTGTGTGTGTGTGTATGTGTGTGTGTGTATGTGTGTGTGTATGTGTGTGTGTGTGTGTGTGTGTGTGAGTGCACATGGTATTTGGTCATCTGGGCCTGTAAGTATCTGAGTCGAGTGTGTAAATATGCATGAATCCAGAGGCTAGTATTATGTGTTTTCCTTACTAAACCCAGTGCTTATTTGTTGGTGATGATAAGCCTGCATCCCATCCCCTCTTCTCCACCCCAGCCAGCACTGGAGCTAGAGATGTATATTGTCATGTCCAGCTTTTACATATGTGCTGAAGATCCGGATTCAGGTGTGGACAAGTACTTTATTCACTGAACTTCCTCCTCAGGCCCATCACATTTAGTCTCTTGAACAGAAAGACCAGAGTCTCCCACACCCCGCTTCTCCCTGTCTCTCATACAACATGACTTTTAAATTATAGCTAACTGAATACTGTTGGGTATTTGTATTTGTCTCAACCCTCATCTCTTTAAAAGAACAAAACCTCCCATATACCAAGTCCTGCAGCTGCTCACAGTTTCTCCCCTTCCATTCACAGAGGGCTGAGCTGTATATTTTCACAGTCATCTTTTCCTCACTTCCTCCTCAGAAGTCTACATCCTGAGTTCTTACTCTTTCTAAATGAGGCCTCTCTGTGAAGACACTGAATACAACAGGCATTTACAGTCCCGGGTCACACTCTGCCCAATGTCCTTTAGTAACATCCGTCTGTTCATAGAAGTCCCAACTGAGACAGGTCTTAAACTATAGCTCCAGTTTTCCTGGAAGTTCATGGCCAGACTGGCCTTGAACTCTCAAATTCTTTTTTTGTGCAGCCTCCTCATGCTGTGGTTCCAGACTTGAAACACCACACTGGGCTCCTCACAGCATTTAAAACACTACCTTTAGTCTTTCTTCTGATACATCTATTTGTTCACCTCGTCTGTCTCCTTTAAAATTTTTTCCTTTTCAGACAGAGTCTCATCATGTTGGCTTCAAACTTAGGGACCTTCTGCCTCATCCTCTGAAGCTCTAGGATTACAGGCATGTGCCACCATGCCTGGCTCTTCCATTTATTTTCTAGATGCAACAAGAATTATAAGCCTTGGCATATGACTGCATGGCCCTTCACAAACTTCCTGTTCAAACCCCAGTACTTTGAATGTGGCCTTCTGGATTGTTCTCATCCTCTCTGCAGCTTTATGCTGAGCCTATATCCCTTCTGACTGGGGTTTCTACTCCTTGGCATGGTGTTGGGCACTGGACTATAAGGCACCGGTGCTGACAAGAATTCTCCCACTTATCTTCTGCTTGGGACCTTCTTTTCCTCTTTGTTCCATTCACCTTTGTCTCCTCGCTGTTTTTCTTTCTAGAGAGAGTCTTGCTATGTGTCCCTGGTGGGCCTCAAACCCACTCTGTAGCCTAGGCTACAGACTTCCATCATTCTTCCTGCCTGTGCCTGCTGAGTGCTGTGATTACACACACACACCACCCTGGCCTACTTGGATACAGGTTCCTGACTTCTGTTCTTGGCCTCCTTAATCACAAGATTTTAGAGGCCCCAGAAGCTTCTCCTGTCCTGGAAGGATGTCTGGTTGGGTTATCAATGCTGGAGGCAACTTCCAAGGAACTGTGAATAAAAGGGGTACACAAAAAAGGCCCAATCAAGAGTTCCGAATCGCCACAATTTAATTTAGATTTCTATCAAGTTATTGAACAGCAACAGAAGTGGGCAGACTCCAGGAAGAAAGGCACCTGGGGTCCAGCTTTCAAGCAGCATTGATGTCACCGAGAATGCCATGGATTAAAGAGGGAGGGGGAAGATTTGGAACCAAAGAATGCTGTCCACTCTGGAGTTGATAAGAATGATGGTCCTCAGAACTACAGAAATTACAGGTCTACTATCTGACAGCCTTGCCAGAAAAGAGAAGCAAGATTGCTGTTCCTTGGAGCCTATCACGTTGTGGGACAGAAAGTGCAGGTCAGTATAGAAGAGGTATTTCAGATTGAGTCTGCATTCACTTGTCTGGGTCCTAGAGAGTAGTGTGTGCCATGTACGACTTCGGGCTTTAATCATTAATTTACAATAGTACGTAATCAGAATGGTGGATGGCATGACTTTTGGTTCATAAGCAAGGAGTAAGCGTACTACTGTGTTCGATGACATGGTAGGACCATAAGCCACCAGTGTGTAGACTCAGAAAGACCCTTATGCAGTGTAGGGAGGTCATCTGTGTCCTACAGTATAGGTGTCTCCTCACATCCAGGCTCCCAAGGATCTTGCCTGATGGGGTGTCTTGGAGAACAGCTCTTCCTTCGTTAAAGAAATCTCTCTGGAGAGCCGATTCTGCACACAGGCTTTTGAACAGGTTATGTAGAAATGAACACATCCCTCTGATCTTATGAAATAAGAAGGCAGCTGAAAGACCTTGGCTCCGATACACTTTATCCCTCTGATCATGTAGATGGTTAGATGAAGAGGTGTCCAGCACGATCTTGTTAATGATAGTCTATAATTAACCCCCTAAAACTTTGTTCTGTGATATACTATGGGAATGACAATACAGCTGTCTGATTCAACTTCTGTACAGTGGAACCCTGCAGGCACAGGAGAGTCTGGGAGGATGTACCTGCTCATTATCATGAGGAACATGTCACGAAGTCTCCTCCCACCATCGGGGATATCAAGTGAAGAGAGAGCCAGGGTCACTGGAGACCTGGGTCCACAAACTGCTGGGTCATACACAAATTGTTCCACTCGGCTGGCCTGAGTGTCTTCATGTGTTATCAAAGTAATAGCACACGAACCTTTATTTCTTTTTTTAAAAATTTAATTAACATTTAAAAAATTGTTTTACCTACCAACCTCAGTTTCCCCTCCTTTCCCTCCTCCCACTGAACCTTTATTTCTTGAGGGGTCTGTAATCTGACCCTCAGAGGTAAGGCTCTGATTTCCCTTTCCGCTACCTTTTTGGATCAATATTAACCTGGTGTGACCTCAAACCCCTCTGGGCTCCTGTCGCACATTATAGAAACATCCCAAACAGGATGCTTTTTGTACCATCTTCCTCTCCCTGCTCCCTTTCCCATCCAGGCTTCTTTGATGAGCAACCTCAAACTATATTTGTCACTACTTTAAAACATTTTAACCTATTTCGGTCTAATTTGGCTCCTGCCCATCAATAATCAAATCGAGGGCAATCCTCATTTTAAAGCCTGCTTTACCAAGGCATGTAATCATGCTACACATGGTTTGCTGGTCATTCCCGTGGTTCTTGATACTCCAACTCCTTTGATGGGCTGATCCAGAACTCTCTAGCTGCCACTGATCAGCATCATCCCCCAGCTCATCTCAATATGCCAGTTTCTCTGATAGGGTTTCTCAGGTCTCAGCCATAGTCTCTAGAAAGTCACCTCATATCTACTTCTTTACTGTTGATGGCTCCTTGAACTTAGCACAGACCATGTTCCTAGCCCAGATCCAGCTGCCCAGTTCTCTGCTAGATGCAATTCAGTTTTCTATAGTCCGAAAACTAAACCCAAATTCTTCACTTAAACTTCATCCTATGAACAATCCCTACAGGCATAGGTTCACTGCTCACAATGCCTGGATTCAAATCCACTTAGCATTACTTCCTAGTCATGTGACTTAGACATGTTCCTTAACCATGACAGCATTTAAACCCTTCTACAGAACTCGTCACTGGGCATGTCTCTATTAAATTTGGAAGATTACATTTCATTAATAGGTATTTACAGTCAACTTCTCCAAGAGAGATGGGATGGTCCAATGTCACATCATCCTCTCACCCTGGCATCAGGCACAGAGTCTGGCCCCAAAGGAGGTTGCCTGTAAATACTTACTAGTTAAGGAAGAAATGAGTCCATGAGAAGCGTAGCACATGACTGGGTTACGTGTTAGCTTGCATGCTGATACAGTGGACATGTGCTCTCATATATTACAGCTTGTGTATACAATCTACATGTGCCCTCAGGCCACGAGTCTGAGGCTGTGAAACCAAAAGGTTGACTACAGATGACAACAGATGGCAACAGATGCTGATTTTTACATCTGCCTGTCACTAGAAAACTAGTATTTGGTATAAGAAGAACCCAGGACAAAGAGCCAACTGATTCCATTTCCCAATCATCCCCTGGATCCCATTTCTATGCATGCTGTAACTTTCCTCAAAAAGAGGAGAGCAGAGCAGTTCTTGAGAAAGAGACTCTCTGGATGAACCAGTCTGTCAAAGAATCCTACTTGGTTTGAATCTATTACCCAGCAAATGTCCTAGGAAATCAGCCTGTCTCCCAGCTGGCTTAGGCTGGGGAGTGCTTTGCTCTGCTAGGTGGTCATTTCCCTGTTCTAAAGTAAGCTGGGCTAAATCAGCATGAACACTCAATTTCTTTTTTTAGGGCTAGATTCCGACACAAGAGAAAAAGGAGGCAGTGGGTACTACACCAGGAAGAGAAGGTCGGAGCCAAGGCACAGAATCTGTTTGGTCCATTATTCACGGCTTGCTTTAAAAAAAAATCTATGTTTCCTAAAACTTGAGCCAATTCTGATTATTTTCAGTTTATTTTAGGTACATGAGAAAATCTGGCAAGTTAAGGAAGTTTTATGAAAAGCAACAGGTTTCCATTATGTGTCCGGATGTTCCTAAATTGATGGACACAACTATCAGAATTGGTAATGCTTCGGTAATTCTATTAATAATTTGAAGAGCACTTGAAGCAGAAACAAATTGAGCAGGAAGGGACGGAAAACAGGATCTAACCTGTCTTTGCCAGATTCTAAATAACCTGAATAGGGATTGTACAATGTGTCCTGTAATCAGAACCATTGCTCTGGGGCAGATAATTCCAGTCAAAACCTGCCTACAAGTTTCTGCTCGTCAACCTCAACTCCGAGAGGATACATTTTTTTTTTTTTTTTTAAAGTTAAATTGTTCTAACAACAACCCTCATTGAAGGTGAAAATAACCCAAGCAACTGATGAGAAGATGAGACCGGGATCTTAGGTCAAAGAATGTGCTATCTGGGACAATGACAAACTAGCTTAAGAGATCAAGATGAGGACCAGCTCTTTGAGAATATAAACAGGAACCTTTTGCAATCAAAACAGAAAAAAAAAAAAATACATAGCAGACTGCTGTGGCAGGAATGAACAAGAGAGCTTTCCTTTTTTATTGTTATTTTTACCCAGAGGACAGAATGGTTTCTAAGGCTAAGTAGGAGACATTAACAGCAAGGTTATTGTCATTTTCTGTTCTCTGCACCAGGTCCCAGGCAGGCTGCTCCCTTTCTTTGGCCCCTAGAAAAAGTAACTGCTCTAGACAGAGGAGGGATTTAGGCCCCTGGGAAGACTCACTGCCAATGGCCTCAGCTTGTTTTTGGAACATCAGCTTACTCCACCAGACGACCTGCTGTGGCTGCCATATGGCCTGTGTGTGACATTCTGCTAGGGATAACGGGGCCTGGGTGTGTGCCTGGTTCTGCCCAAAGGGTCAGAATAACAGAATTAAAGAATGCGTGTTCCTATTCTAGCAACATGTCAGGTCAGATGTGACCACTCTGTAGCTTCAGCTTTTAATGTTATTCAAGGTGCCTTTTCAGAGAACCTGAATAACACTCAGGCAAGGGGAGGCATAGGAGGGATATTGCTATTATTTCTGTCTGGCAAAGGATGAGAATAAGCTGGGAAATTAAGGGATTTAGGGTATTAGATTGCAGAAATATCTTTGCACCAGAGTCCAGGGATCTCTGCTCATCACCTCGAGAGCAATGGTACCTCACTATTTCGAGGGGCTCCTATCTTCATGCACAGGGCTCAGCAGACCACTTACAGAGCTCTTCAGGTGCTGTCCTGTTTTAAAGTTGACAGGTTTACAGAAGGATTAAAATTCTAACCATCCAGAGGAAGAAAAGAGCGTTTAAAGCCAAGAACAGTAGTAGGTCTATCATCCAGTGCTCAGCCACCTGGTATCTGCCTTCTCTATGTACACACAGAGACATGTATGTATGTGTAACAGCAAGTTACTACGTCAGAGAAGAACTTTTACCATGACACATCTAAAGGGTCATTAGACTGTATCATTACCCATCCACAAGGCTCTGATCTGTTTGAAAAGTAGAGGGACATGGGCAGGACTCTATACTACTGTTACAACTTCCAGGGAGTTACAAGTTCACTTGCCTTTCTACCCCCCTCCCTCAAAACAATTACTTTTTTTGACAGATAAATTTTTGTTGTGTGGATGGAAATTCCTAGAGTTAGGCTCAGCCGGCTAGTCAAGTACCAAAAAAGAAGCTACAATCAAGAAAGAGGATCAGGTGAACTTCATGGCCAAGTAGAGTTCCCAAGAGGGCCCACATGTATGAACCACAGTTCAATTGCAACATTCTGATAATGCACTTTGGAAACCTTTGGAGCCACAGAGGCATAACTGGAGTGTAGGTAAAAATCACACACAAATTCTCAGGATCTCAGCTGCTGATTTTTACCAAATAAACACAGAACAAAGGTATTTGCAGAATTTGATTCTTCTGCTCTCACCCACTTACTCCACCCCACTAACTGAACAGTGAATATAGGCATAGGCTAGTGAATAAGGTTCCAGGGTTGGGCTGCCCTCTAGCTTTGCTGTTTACCTAGCTATCTGACCTTGAACAAGCTCATTAACCTTTGTATTTAGTTACCCTGTAAGTGGAGGAAGATAGTAGCGGCCTCACAGGTTTATGAGGATGGGATCAGCCCTCTAAAGACTTTATTCAGTCCCAGGCACAGGCCAGCACCTTAATTGTTATTATTCAGGGTGAGTTTCAGGAAGCCTGTTCAAGGCTGAAGTCACAACCTTGAAGACTGGTCTGAAGCTCCAAGGCTGGAGATAATCCTGCTTCAAACCTTTCATTTCCCTTATCTACACGTATTCTTCTTCCCTTTCATGAGTCACCCCAGGAGGTGTTAATCTTACCTACATTGTCAAACACACCTGGAGGTAGGGGGAAGCTAGGAAAAAAAAAAAAAAGAAATCTGGATTTTCCTCTGAACTCCTTCAAGGCCTCTAAGGAGCCTAGAGGCCACAGGAAAGCGAAGCCCCTCTTCCAGCTTCCGTTTCTTCGTCAATACAATCAGAGCTGGAGCTACAATACAGATGATTCCCAGGACTGCCTCTAAATCGTCAGATTTTGTTTGTGAATTTGGTGCCTGGGTTGAAAGGGCTCTTTAAACCAAATGATTTCCAATTCATACTTCTAAATTTCTGCTATAGCATCAGCGTTGCCTAGGATACAAAGTGCATGCTCTTGCTCTCAACCCAGAGACAGCAGGGTTCTGCTCTGCAATCTCTGCCCATGATCTTCTAAGCCAAACCACAAATGGAATTTTCAGGGCAAATGGAGTCTCCACTGGGACACAAGAATGTAGGCCTGACACTCTGATGGGGTCCCAGATGGACAGCAAAGGGCACATTTGTTCCCCTATAACCAGGTGGTCATAGGACACATGGACTTTAGACACACCCTGGCCCCAGGGGTGAGGAGCTGCAGGCCTCTCACAGGGCACCATTTCCTTTTATAATTAAGAACAATGCATGGTGGGAAGCTCAGCTCACATACACTCAGGAGCTCCACCTAGGCTTCTCAACCCCTCCCTGTACCCAGCTTCAATGATAGAGTTGATAAACTATTCCTGGCCCAACTCTCCAGTGGTTTCCAGAAAATAAGCAACGTGCTCTGTTCACGTCCATAGTATCTTACACTTTTCAAAGGAAGTATTTCTTACCTACTTACCTATTACATCTCCTAAAGGCTCAGCCACACACAGTATCTCTGGGGAACTTCATGTCAGTGGCATAAGGAGAGAAGTCATATTTGTGCTCTTCTCTGTTTTATCTTTAGAACTCACAAAGTGTCTGGTAGCTGGCATCCTGTTTCCGTGACTGCTTGCTGAATTAGGCCTGTTTCTGCTCGGTACAGACCAGGAGTTAAAAGGACCACTTGAGGGTGTATGGCTTCCAAACCATCCATCATCTGACCCTCAGGCTCATTTCTCTCTCTCTCTCTCTCTCTCTCTCTCTCTCTCTCTCTCTCTCTCTCTCTCTCTCTCTCTCTCTCACCTCAAAGGCTAATCTCAGAGAGACTCAGAGTGGATTTGTGAAGACAAAAATAAACTGTTTCCACAATGTCATCAACAAAGCCCTCACAAGTAAGGTGCCCAAGAAGCAGCAGAGAGGAACATTGGATGACGCCTCTCTCAAAACCTTGTCTTTGACAGCAAACACTGCCTCTGTGTCCTTGTGAACTACTTTCCCAGGTCTTCTCTTCCTCCTCATGGGAAATCACCCTACACCATGCTTCTTTTCTCATCCTGGCGCCCACCTCTGCGAGTGGAGTGCAGCAGTCAATGTTTCTGTCTCTAAACAACTTCCTGAAAAAATGCTTGGCACAAAGGACTTAATAGTTGTCTAAATGAACTACGGATAACCTCGCCCCTTATCAGGAAAAAGTTGAAAATCTTTTAACCAGCACTTCTTCCTTTACAATGGTGAGATAGTTGTTAATCGTGCTTGTCAATGTCACTGGACCTGGAAACAACTGACAGATAGCTGTTCAGCAAAGTATTGCTTGATCAGGTGATGTGAAGTGGGCAGGCCCACGGTAAGCCAGCACTGCCTTCCAGGGGCAGCTCAGATAAAAGGAGGTTCAGGAGAAAGGCTTTCCTCACTGTCACTGACTTCACATGTCACCGGTGGATTCACCTGGCAGATGTTTCTGCTGTAACATTCCTTCAGCATGATTAGAATCCAGCTTTGTGGGCCTTTTAACAATGAACCAAGACCAGTGGCTTTCCACGAATGCTTAGGCATTCAGCAAATGCTGTGGTAGCCACTTCATAAATGGAAAAGCTGCTGGGTTCCCAGTCTCTCCAGCATGAAGACAGCCATTATTAGACTATCCAGATCATAGCATGCATGCCAATCTAGTAAGTCTCCTCTCAATAGGTATTCATTCTACCGATTCTTTTCTTCTAGAGAACATTTAAGTGGTAACATCACCAATAGTTGCCAGTTGTGAACAGAAACAAAAGGACACATTAAACCATGTCCCATCACGTGACAGCCATCCTTCTTTACGGTATGGGTCTGACCACAGTAAGGCTAGGGCTGTCCCTGATTCTATAGTTCCTGGAATATACATAGAAATGTTCCAGTGGCAGGCTCTGGCTTATTCCCTATAAAGCCTATAGCCTAAACCCTATCCCAGTCATTGAAAATGTCCCAGGGGTGGGTGGGTGGTGGGGTGCACTCCAGTGCAATGTGGCTGTAGACATGTGAAGAGCCTGAACAATAGTAAAATCATTGAGAGGAAATTAGCCTAATTACCTTAGTAGGGAAAAGTGGATTGCTTTTCCTTTACACCTCCCACCCTTACAGATTTGCAGCTCTTTGATAGAAAGAGAGGATTACAAAGCCAGGGAGGGAAGAGAGTGGGACCCTTTATCTAAGAGTTCACAGGGACAAAATGGGGTTGTAGGCTAAGTAGACAAAGAGTTCCAGCAGGACCTAGGATGGGGTGGGGAGACTAGAGGGCCTTGGGCTGGGGTGTGAGTGGTTTCCTGTGGCCTTGCCAAATGGCTGGGAGGCAGGGCTGCTTTGTCTTATTGGTCATGCTGAAGGCCCCAGCCAGTCATCTGGTGAGTGGGTACTAAAATCATAGAGGCCATGTGTAACACGGGTGGGGGTTCCCTTTCAGGTACTGGAACTATGGCTCCCAGGATCTCAAGGCTACCTCACTGCATCTATGGCACCTTCTCAATGTCTGGTGTCTTTCTCTCTACAGCACTCAGGCTGCTCCAGAAAGAAACAGGGTATCTGTGAACAAAGACAACCCCATGCCATGGGGACTTCCGGAGGCACCCAGCTTCCAGTCTTTCCTCCTCTGAGGTGGCAAAAGGGTGTACCCCATGACTACCTCCCTATGACTTCAGAGGAACAAGTGAGAAAATATGAGTAAAAATACTTTCTAAGTTGTGAAGGTGCCATCCAAACAGGAAAAGGGACTGTGCTATTATAGGTACTTCATTTAGCATGGTTTGCACAGCCCAGGAGGTCTGCATAGCTTCTGCCTATGCTCAGGGAAAGGAAAAACCCCTTTCCAAGGGCCCAGTTACTTTGCAAGTTCCTAGCGGAGCTGGAGTTCTCAGTGTTCACCATTCTTGGAAACAGGAACGTTAAGAGCCACCCATAGCTTGGCAGCATCTCCTTTTGATTTTCCTGGCACTCCACACACTCCCACAGTGGATTTGCTATGGTTGGTACCATTCTCTCTAGCTACTTGCCTGACTTTCTAGTTGAACTGAGTTTCCAGGATCTACCACATAGAAGAGGACCAAGACCTGGGATATTCCCTCTAGCTGCCCCACTGAAAATAGTTTCCCAAGATGCTCTTGTTTGTTTCGTGCGTGACACTTCCTGGAATTTTGAATATGCAGATGCTGGTAACTGGATAATGATGATTGATCACTTTAAGCTAGGGCTGACTTTGAACAAAGCTCTGGGCCCTGTGTTAGGTAAGCACTTAGTTTTCAAGTTTACCAACTAGGAAACAAAGAGGTAACTTGTCTTCAGTCACAACACAAAATAGCACGCCTGAAGTCTTTCGGACACCATTGTCTGAGGACTTGGTTAAGATACCAGAGAAAGTCAGCTTCGATTAAGGGAAAATGACAAGGGAAAAGGCATGTTAAGTTTTAAAGGAAATATTTTTTTCCTATTTTTAGTACAGTTTTATTATTTTAAGACAGGAACACTGCCCACATTTCTTCCTCTAGTCAGATGACTTGACAGGTAGCTACCAGAAAAGTAAATAAATCAAAGCTATGAAATAATAAGGGACCGCTCGTGCCCGAATCTGACCCCGATGTCACAGCTGTCAAAAGCCTTGAGAGCTACAGTTGTGCCTGTTGCTCCTGCCTTTGCTAAGGAAGGCAGGGCTCAGCCCTGGATGGAGGACTGTCCCTGGCCACCACTGACCAACACCTACAGCTTCAAGTCGTTTCCAGGGTTGAAAAGGCTGGAGTCACCCATCAACATAATGGAGTCACTGTTTGGAACACTCTCTGCTCAGATGTTCCAGCTTCCTTGGAGACAAATCAGGTATCAAAAGATTAGCGTCCCCCCCCCACCCCCAACTCCCAGGCCCTTCAAATTAAGAGGTTTCCTTAGCAACTTCTTTTAAATGCTTGGTTGATTTGGCAGAGGGGAAGCACACAGCATGTCTTCACTGTTCTGCAAAGCTTGTCTACTTCTTGGGACTTTCTATTTTCCACAATAAAGCACAGTAAGATAGGAGTTTCCATCCCTATTCCTAGTAGGCAGTTTTAAAAAGTGTCAACATGGAAGAATCTCCTGGATGACAGCCCAGCTTCTGCCACATCCAAGAAACAGTATCCCCATAAAACCCAGAGACGAAACAGGCTTCGCTTTTAAAATAATTTAAGGCTAGCAATGTAACGCGGTAGCAGAGTGAGCACCAGGCTGTGGGTTCTGCTCCCAGCACCTCAAAAAAACTAAAAACCACCAACCAACCAATAAATAACAATAAAAACATTTTAGTTTTACCTCCTATTATCTATGACACTGAAAAAAAAAACCTTACATCTGGTAACAGTGAAGCCAGCTGGACCTACAATAAACAGATGCTTTAAAAGGGCACAGATGTTACATATGAAAAAACCTTTAAAATAATGTGAATAAATGAAAGGAATAGCAATGTTTGCAGCTACTTCCTTCAGCAGTAAGGCATCTAGTCTTTGATTTATTTCTTGCCTTTGCTACTCACGTGCTTCAGAAGAACTTCTGGTGATGTCACCAACTGTCTTCTATGTTCCAGGTTCTCTCCTTGGAACATACTCTGGAAGATGGGCTCAGGAGACTATAGATCAAATAATTTCCTAATGGCAGTGTTTCTATTGCTGTGATTAAACACCAGGACTACAAGCAACTTGGGGAGAAAAGGGTTTATTTGGCTTATACTTCCACATCCCTGCTCATCATAGAAGGAGTCAGGACAGGAAGTCAGGCAAGGCAGGAGCCTGGAGGCAGAGATCATGGAGAAACACTGCTTACTGGCTTGCTTCTCAAGGTCATGGAGGAGTGGTGTTTACTAGCTTGCTCATCTTGCTTTTTTATAGAACTGAGGGCCATTAGCCTGGGGTGACCCTACCCACAATGGACTGGGCCGGGCTATAGCCAACACTGATGAAGAAAATGCCCCACAGGCCTGTCTATAGCCCCATATTGTGGAGGCGTTTTCTCAACCAGGCTTCCCTTCTCTCAGATAACTCTGGTATGCCAAGTTGACATAAAAATTGGCCAGTATAACTAGGAATAGAGACCCGAAATCAACCATTCTGCACGCAGCACCTAGCACTTTGAAAACGTAAAAATATTATTGGGATAACAGCAACATATACACCGGATGCCTTTATTCTTTTGAGGTTCACCACACGTTGGGCCCCACCCCTTCAATTTGTCTTAACAGAAAGGGGCAGTGGCTTAGGTTACTTGAAGTGGCACAGCCTGGTTTCTCATGGTGGGATGAAGATTGGCTGTGAGAACTTCTCCACTCTTCACAGGACAGCAATCAGCCCAAGAGAGCCCGGGCTGGATTCCTTTCTAGTAGTTTAGATGCACAGAAAGCTTTCTTCTTGAGTTTCTAAGAAGCAGTGGGTACAGAGGCTAATACACAATCCTTCCTAGCTGCGGGTGTTCCACTGCCCAGATTTTAAGTTTCCCAAAGGGCTAGAAACACTTTATGATTTCTTAGGCACGTTATCAGCAAATGTTTTCAGATTCTTCACCTTTGAAAGTGGGTGAGCCCTCCTTATGAATCTGCTGACTGAGTAATAGAATATGGCTGAAGGGATGTTAGTACCAGTTCTGGTCCAAGACTTAATAATGGGGTAGTGTCCACTTTTTATGTTTGTCATGGGAACCTAACCACTGCAGTGTGAGAAAGCCCAAATTGCTGTGGAGAAGCTTGTGTGGCCAGATCCACTGTAGAAAAAGACAGGCCTCGGAGCTCAGCTGTAAGGAAGCAGCTTGTGGATGGGCGGCACCCAGTCATCATCATCTCAAAACTGGATTCTCCAGCCTCAGTTGTGCTAGCTCAGAAATTAGTTGGAGCAGAGCTGAGTCTCTCCTGAGCTCTGTCTAATCAGTGAGTTGTCAAGCATGGGAGTTTCAAACACTAGGGTTTGGAATGGCCTCCCATGCAGTCAGGGATACCCTTCCACTGTTTGGTGTGTGTGTGTAAATTCTGTCCTAGACTGTTTCAGTATTATCTCATCCTGAAATACCATTTCCTTCATTCTCTCTTTGCACTTCAGCAGAGTAGTGACATTAGCTGTCAGAGTGGGACACACTGCGGACACAGTGACTTTCTCAGTCACAGATGATCTGACAATTGTCCCAGTTGTCCAACATCAGCCTTCAGACTATTCTACGTCCCATGGTCGATGGAGTTTGTCCTTAAAATGTCTTGTTCCTGTCTCTTAAAAACAACCAGGCTCCTTGTTAGCAATCATACGAGTAAATAATAGTTTAAGGAAGAATGATTTCACACCAGTCAAGTAGCTTTGTTTGGAAGGACAGCGGGTATGTATGAACCTATGTGTGCATGGGTGTTTGCAGTAGTGTGCACTTATGTGGATGCCAGCTTACATCTCAATGGGGTCTCTTATGGAAACTGGAATTCACTGACTTGTTGAATGGGATAGCTAGTGAGCTTTCTGGATTCTCCCATTTCTGCTTCTCACTGCTACGATTATAAGTGTGCATTGGCCATGTCTGCTTTTCTCTGGATGCTGGGAATTCAAACTCAGATCCTCAAGCTGCACTTGACTCACTGAGATGTGTATCCAAGATATATACTAGTATACCAGTTATTATTTTTAAAGGATAATATGGACGAAATGAATACATTGCATATGGTAGGGTGCAAACACTTAAAAAATAATTTGCTGAGGTGTAACACACTGGAAAAAAAAAGCTTCTTCTTCAAACTGGATGGCTGCATGTAGAAAGATGCAAACGGATCCATACTTATCACCCTGTACAAAACTCAACTCCAAATGGATCAAAGACCTCAACACAAACCAGACACACTGAACCTGAGAGAAGAGAAAATGAGAAATAATCTTGAACTGATTGCTACAGAAGACAGCTTTCTGTACAGAACTCCATTAGCACAGGCACTACAAGTAACTATTAATAGTTAATAGTTAATAAAAATCTCAGGAAACTGAGGAACTTCTGCAAGGCCAAGAACACCGTCATCCAGACAAAGCACAGCCTACCAAACGGGAAGGTATTTTACCGACTACACATTGATAGACAGCTAATATTCAATGTGTATATAAAATTCAAGAAACCAGCTATTAAGAAAACAAACCAGTAAAAAATGGGCACCGAGATAAACAAAGAATTCTTAATAAAAGAAATGCAAATAAATGGCTGAGAAACACGTAGAGAAATGTTCAATATCCACAGTTACCAGAAAATGTGAAACAAAACCACTTTGAGATTTCATGTACACCGATCAGAACGGCTAAGGTCAATAGAATAAGTGACAGCTCATGCTGGTGAAGATATGGAGTGAGGGGGCATTCATCCATTGCTGGGAGTGTAAATGTGTACAGTTTCTATAGAAATGAGTGTAGTGATTCCTCAGGAAGATGGGAATCAATCCACCCCAAGATCCAGCTAGACCTCTCTTGGACATATACCTGAAAGTCATGTCATCCCTAGCACAAAAACATGTGCTCAGTCATGTGCACTGCTCCTCTATTCAGAACAGCCACAAGTGATAAACAACTTATATGCACCTAAACAGAAAATAGATAAAGAAAATGTGGTGCCATTTACACAACGGAGTATTACTCAGCCGTCAAGAAAGGAAATCATAACATTCACAGACAAATAGACGGAGAAGAAAAAAAATCACTGAGTGAGGTATCCCAGACCCAAAAAGACAATATAGTATGTATTCACTTATATGTGGATATCAGCTGTTAAAGTCAATATCCAAGCTACAATCCACAGAACCACAAAGATTAGGTATAGAACAAAAGATTAGGGGGTGCAAAGATCTTTTTAGGAAAGGCAAATTGTATAGTTATGAATGGATAGATGGACAGATGCATGAATGGAGGTTGGAACATAAACTTCTAGTAGCAAAGGCATGAGGGAGAGAATATGGGTAGAGACAGCTAAAATTAAGGGTCATGTAAGGGTTAGTATGGAGAGCAATCACAGTAGAAACTTCCATATATATACATATATATATATATATATAACATATATTTGTGTGTATGTATGTATGTATTATATCCCATATATATATATATGAAGGCAATCTAAATGAAATTGCCAAATAATGGGTGAGACAGAATCCTAACCGGCTATCTCTTGTCACCAGATGAAGCTTTCAGTACCAGGATTGGGTTACATCTAATTGAGTTACCGGCCATGAGGTCCCACAGGAACTCCCAAACAACTCAGGCTGTCGTCAAGACTATAGGTTGCTCTGCACAAACTGACATTAAAGTCCCATTGCTTCAGATAACACCTGTACAGCTCACTGAATGTAGATAGGTCGAGCTGGTGCTTACACAGAGCACCCCATTCGCTAGCGTCCTTGGTACAGGAAGGCGCTCTGCATCCACCCTGAGAGAAGTGTAAACACAATTCCTGTGACCAACAATGGTGTCCTGCCGCTAAGATGTGCTAGAGTGATGGTCCAAGGAAAAGAAACAGAAGGATGAGGAGGAGTGAGTATCCAACAGAACAAAAAATACAGTAATTTGTGAAGGTGGAATGTGCTCTTACTATCCTCCACATGCACACATCAAGATTGCCAGTCTTTAATTCTGTTTTACTTCTGACAATTTATCTCAAGAAAAATAACCTGAAGTAGAAAGGGAAAAAATATATAAGATACTTATTGACAACAAAGATAAAGAGATAACAGCATATCAAATAAAATTTAGATAAAAGTCTGTTTCATCAGACTCATGGAATAAAAAATAACAATGACAAAATTTTCAATTTATTATGTAATGCTAAGTGAGAAAAATCAAAATATAAAATGATGTTTATATTTTCTGATCACAGCTATATAGAAACCGATACATAGAAGAAGAAAATAGAAAACCATGAAGATTAGTTTTTAGTTATTTCCCCTTAAAATAATTCTTTGTAATTTTTTTTAATATTAGGAAGCAGAGAGAAGTCAGGTGTGGCGGTTCATGCTTGTAATCTTAGCATTCAAAGGCTGAGGCAGGAGGATGGCTGCAGAGGCAGGCTTAATCTGGGCTACTTAGTAAGTTTCACAAAAACCTGAGCTACAAAATGAGACCCTGTCACCACAGAACCAAAATATATAAATTTTGAAATTATGAAATATATATTTCATAAATATATATATATTTATGAAAAATAAAAATGTGTGGAGAAGTACATTAAGAAAATAAATTTGCTGTCCATTCACAAAAGCTGAGTATTTCTTCATGAAGACAGTTGTCATCTGCCTGTTGAATAAAAAGAATTAGTACTCGGATCCTATAGGATATTTTTTCCTAGGATGTATAACTTATCTGGAACTGTGCTAGAGAACAGGCTTCTGCTGTCTTCTGTGTCATATTTACACTGGATGTGGAGGTAACAAAATGGAGGTCCTTCAAGTCAAGTTCATCTAAGTTGGCATACTGTAATGTCATCTCCGTGTCCCCTCCACACCTGCTTCTCCTTCTTACCATTGCTATTTTATGTTTCAAGGCTCTACGTATGAACATTTAAAGTAAAGATAGAAATAACACCCCATGTCACTTCTTTTTTGACAATGTTTTATGGCCCCTACACCTTTGACTTAGGATAACCTAGAATCTGTCTATCTATCTATCTATCTATCTATCTATCTATCTATCATCTATTAATTTGTTTTTATGTGTATGAATGTTTTGCCTGCATGTGTGTATATATATATATATATATATATATATATATATATATATATATATATATGTACAAGTGTATGTCTGGTGCCCTTGGAAGTCAGAAGAAGGTATCAGATTCCCTGGATCTGGAATTATAGGCTATTGTGAGACCGCATGGGTGCTAGAAATCAAACCTGGGTCTTCTGCTATGTGCTCTTAACTGCTGAGGCATCCTTCCAGGTCCCATTTTTAATATTAGCCATAATTAGACTGTCATAAGCATCCGTGGCAATTCTTGAACCAAAAGCACTGGTAGACTAGTTTCTCAAGTATTAAGATCTCCTTTCTGCCCTCTGAAATCACACATGGGAAAGTACCCAAGAATAATCAGGCCCTTCCAAATCCCAAGTCTCCCGGTAAAGTCCTGACCATGATGCCTGGACACAGGATATTCTACCAACTCCTTGCTCTTCAATACAACCAGCACCCTACATCACCCTACGTTTGATTAGAATGTATAAATATTAATTAACTGCCTGTTTTCAGAAACAAATTTAAACAGTTGGATTGTTTCAGTTTGCTTTAAAGACGATGGCAGTTGGAACTCTGAGTCCACTGCAGAACTTGGTCATTATGAGCCACTTTTTTAAAGTCATAAGATAAATATTAGAGCAGAGAAGGCTGAGCTATGCTCTTGCCTTCATTTGTTAGTGCAGTGAATCAGACTGCAGCCACCAGGCCACTGTTCAATCACCCCACTAATGCAAAGACACTGTATCCCTTAGACCACAACTCCTCAAAGTCTGGGTCCTGATCCCATTTGGGGTCATGGAACTGGATGTGGTGGTGCCAATAAAAGGCTTCTGAATGCGCAATAATTAACTGAAAATCTAGCATGCCAGGAGTCTGAGGTATTTCTGGTACCATTTGCTATGCTGTGTCATGGGACCTCACCACAGCCTTTCTTCTTAATGCATCAAACTAAACTGGCTCTTGTTGCTGGGCATAACATCAGGCCACATAGCACTGTCTAAAGTTGTCTGAAATACATTGGTTCCGATTCAGACTATGTTACACAATGTTGTTACTGCACTTACATGATTTTCTACTCTTATGGAACCCTAACAGTTTACAGAAAGCAGAGGCTTTTAGCATTTCCCTGCATTTAAATATCAAAGTAGCATAACTTTAGACTGTACTGCATAAGATTTTTAAAAATCTAACTTTAAAAACTGCTGTTTGAGTTGTTAACTTGAGCTTCATTTAAAAATATTAAATTCTTACATGAATTTTTGATTGAGACTACTAGAGAATTTGCAACAGTTTCTGAAATGGCCTTGAACATAACCCTCCCATTTTGGACTATATATTTACGCAAAGCAGTGTTCTTAGCATTAACTATTATAAAAGCAAAGTATTCAACAAGTGAACAATGGTGAAGATACTTTACGTCAAATATTCAGCTAGAAACTAATTCTGTTGTAAAAATAAACAAGCACCTCTACCTCAGTATGCAGGTTTTCTTTCTTCTTTAATAAATCGTAAAACTATATATAAATCAAAAATATTTAAAATAAATGTCTTTATTATTGACAAATGTTTGATCTGGGTACCCATTTTATAAGGCCATATACCCAGGGTATACCTTTATACACCCAGGGGCCTGTAAAGCTTCTCAGGAAAAAGGTATTGTGTATGGAACCAAGTTTTGTAAAACCCTATCTCAGAAAACTATCAACAGAGGACAGAGGATCAGCCCAATTTCTGGGCTAGCCTTGTCTACAGTGTGAGTGTCAGGGCATCAGTGAAGGCTACACAGGAACAGCGTGTTTCAAAATATCAAAACAAAACAAACTGGCTCTGGGAAAAGGCTCCTGGTTAAAACACTTGCCAGGCCAAGCATGAGGATTAGACTGGGACCAGATATCATCAGATCCTTAGCACCCATGCAAGTGTCAGAGGGGCATGGAAGCCTGCTTGTGATTCTAGAACTTGGAAGACAGCAGATAGGGACCCCGACCTCCACCCCCAGCAAGAGCAAGATAGCCAGTTAGCCGACCAGATCAGTAAGCTTCGGATTCGATTGAAACATCACGCCTTAATGAACAAGTAGAAAGTGACTGAAGAAGACTTCCTGTTCAGCACCTGCGTTTGCACACGTGTAGGTGAACTCACACATATTCAAACACGCATACAATACATGCGTATACCGTACATGCAAACACAAGCGAAACAAAAAAATAAAATAACAGTAAATTAAAACCCCCAATCCCGAAGTAAAAACCCAATCCACGAAGGACTGATGAACTAGCCAGGGAAAGGAAAATGTAAACTTTCATTCCATTCTAAACTTTACCAGCTAAGCATAGCCTTCCTGCACACCAAAATAGGCGGATGTCAAGACATTCTCTACTAATGCAAACTTAAATTAAGTATGGTTAAATGAAGAGATAAATGAGCTGTGTACCTGAGACTAAGGCAGGAAGATTGAGATCGCAGTCAGCTTCTGCTATACAATGAAGACTGTCTAAATAAATAACGTTTACAAGGTCCAGTGATATGGTACACAGTGGCCTGCTTCTCTGTCTCAATCTACATTTTTTTTTTGTTGCTTAAAATAATCTATACTAAAACTTATGAATTGGTGTTAAAGTAAAAACCACTTAATAAAAAATCTTATAATACTGCCATGACTTAAGCTGTCCAGGCTTCTCCCATGCACGGCATTTCTCAGCAAGAGCAAGGCAGCCGTCTGCTTGCCGAGCAGAGGTAAGCTTTAGATGCCAGTGTTTAGTTGGGTGACCAGAGACTTTCAGAATATTGTATTCTTTTTTCCTGTTCTAAAATCCACTCAAGGGGCTAGAAACCCTGCAGTGAAGAGCACTGAAGGTCCCAGGTTCCATTCCCAACACCCATATCTGGCAGCTCAACTTCGACTCTAGGGGATCTGATGTTATCCTCTGGTGTCTGTGGGTTCCTGCACATTCATGGCATACATTCACATACATCAACCCATACAAATAAATACAAATCTTAAAACAAAATAAAGTTTGCTCACATTAAGAGCGGTTGCAGGTAGTGCTGATGGTCTGTCTAAAAGTGCTTTTGGAAGCTCAGCTAAGTTAGAAGGTTTTCTCGGAGCGTTAGTCCTGAAGTTTCCTAGAGATCTCAACCAAGTCTGTGTCTGTTTTAAAATATCTGTTGGTTTCCAACATGTAGAGGTGCCCACAGAACTCTGCCAGGATGAAGTAGCCAGTCAGACCTAACATTTCAGGGTTAGCACTTTCTTCTTGCACACTAGACACAGATTCCAAAGAACGTACTTGGCCCATGTACTGCACTCAGACCTTTCCTAAATGTTGACATGAAGTTGTAAGGCTACAGGGAACATACCCAGTGCTGCTGTTCCCGTGGTCCCTAGTGAGGAGCATAGTGCTGTTTCGATTTGTTAGCACTCAGGCCAGAGTCCTGGCATGAAGCTAGACAATTTTGAAGGATGCCGATACTTGAATATGTAAGTTTTAAAGTCTTGGATATAGATTATATTTAACGTATGACCAAAGTGCAGGAGTGAGTTAAGTCTCCCTGGGGAAATTAGCATAAAATCTATAGAGAGGGAAGGACAAATCCAAATGAGAGAAGCAGATTGATAGCCGTGCCCATCAATCTGATGGCATGCTGTAAAGCCACCTGCAGCGTGGAGGCCTCTGCTAGAAATCAAAGGTGTCAGCTTACAGCTCAACTTTCTCAAGAGAAGTCCTAACTTAAATTATTCTTTTGGTCCCATAATCCCTATGTCCCGATTTCTAGTTCAGAAAGTATGGTCGCTACGGACAAAACCCAAATTCTGGTCTCACAGGGACTACTTTTACCTTGCTCTTCTAAGGTGTGAAGATTATGCCTTCATTTCCAACAAAAATCCCAAGGCCTGGGAAAATTAGGGGACTTTCTGGGTGGCTAACATATTGCGACTTCAGACCCAGGTTATTGTCCTTCTAGTTTATACCAATCCTGAGCCTCATGGCTGGTCATGTTATTAGCAGAACCCAGGCACAGTGGAAAAGGTGGTCTGTTAGGAATGTCAAGATGGTAACAACAGATTATTCTTGGTAACGAAGGACCAAGTGCCATGCACAGGTCGAATGCCCATAGAGCTGACCCTGTTAGCATATTCTAGCATATGCTACACTTTTTTTTTTTTTTTGAGGCAAAAGAAATATAGGCATTGAAGACAGAAAATGATCTGTTTTAAAGGAAACCATTGCATAGATAGATAGATAGATAGATAGATAGATAGATAGATAGATAGATAGATAGATAAGCAAGCAAACAAGAGTGTTAAGGGTCTTAGTAGCATCTAGATAATCACTAAGACCCAAGGATAGGTTGAGCTGATACCATAACTCACTGTAAGTACTTGGCCCATTATTTTTGCCATAATCATAAAGTATCGTGCACATAGTAAATGTTTTGCAAGTGTGGGTAAGAGGTGAATGGCAATGCACGTGTGGTAGATTGGCCTTGACAAGCTTCAGTAATGCCACCTTCTAATCAGACCTGTTCCTGTGCTCTCTCCTTATGAATGAACTTCTAAGTTGCCATCCAAGTAAGATTTGCTTGTAGCCAACCTCTATATGAAGATCGAGAAACCTTTCCTATGTGAATATTCCATACTGCCCCACATCTTTGTTTTGAAAACTCTAATATTACTACTAAAGCTACTACAACTTGTTGGATCCCGTGTCAAGTGTTCTCTATCAGTTACACTGGGAACAGCTCGTGCATTCCTGATAGATAGAAATACTATTCTACTTTATCAAGGGTGAAAATGAGCTTATGAGGGTTTGGTAGCTGAGTCCAACTCTGAGCTTAGGAGTATTTGGGGTCATGTATTGAAAGAGCTGAGAAAGACATTGTGAGGGTTGTATGGACGAAGGAGTGGAGTCGGAGCCATTGTCTTCCTTTATGAAGCTAACACTTACTTGATAAAGTCTGAGTGATGTTTCACCTTGATGGGGGGAAATGCTACTATAAAACACCAAAAGTAGAAATCTCAGATATTGAAAATCTATGTAGTTAATTTTTATGGCTCCATGCAAAGGCAGATCAGCTGTAGAAAGACAGGAAGAGGAGAGACTGCCTCACCCAGGTTTTATGGTGTCTTAGACCTGATTTACTGTATAAACTGTACCATGAAAAAAGAGACTAAAAATGGACAAAGGGTAAGAAAGCTCCTTCAGGTGGGCATTCAGGATGGAGTCCACTGTGAAATGGAGAAGCTTAAGGAGCAGTGCCTTTCCTTGGCAGATAACAGGACTTAGCCCATGTACTAGAAACACACTGAACTTGAACTTTGGGGGTCGAAGAATTAATGACTTTTTTTTAAGTGGGAAGAGGAGAAAATTGCAAATTTATGATCATGAAATGTCTCAGCATTTCAGAAAACCCAGTTAGTGCTCCCAACTCTCAACAGCAGAAAGCGCCTTTATAATTATGACTATATTTACTGTGATGTTTCCAAGTTAATCTGGCAGGGGGTCCTTGTTTCTCATCTTAAACAAGCTTCAGGGAAATGAAGGAAGCAAGGAGAAAGCGAGCATATGCTTTATACTGAGACGACATTTGGTAGCATTTTCCTCCAATGTCAAACACCTTCTATATTTTTAATTGGCTAATGAAAGTGTAATTTCTGTTTCAAGTATGTAAAACTTTTAAATAACAGAGAAAAATATTCCTTGTAAACCATGAGACTTTTTATAGTTTGGATGCATGCACAAGTCTACTGTTATAATGTACACAGTAGAAACATAACATATATATGTGACAAGGTATAGCTGTAAGTATTTGGTAAATTGAATGCTGCTTTTCCATCTGCTGCCTGGAATATGCCAATCTCTGTACCCCGGGAAACTCACAACACCCCTGTTCCACATCTAATGCTGCTTTAGACTCCAGATTTGAGGAGCTGCGCAATTCTGACCAATGAATGAGACCCAGGAGAAGTCTGTCCCTTCTCAAGGCTTTCTGGCAAGACTGGCTTACTTATGTGCTGCAATCTCACCTGACACACAGTGGTAGCAGAAACCAGAAAACAGCTGCCCCAGGAAAGGCCACGGTAAACACTCAAACCGTTGTAACTTTGCTTAGCTAAAGAATAAATCAAGTTCAAAGCCAGGGCATCCTAGGACTCCTTATATTATGACACAAGGTTCTGATTATTTAAACACTTTTGAAATTGAATTTCTTTTTTCACCCCCAAAACAATCTCATCACAGAAAGCCCAATAGTCTGGAGTATGAAGTTCCAACAAGGCAAGAGGCCGGCCCCCTCATACAGCATGCTCATTGGTTCTGCGACTATGTAAGAACACTTCCGTTTTTGAAGAATGGGAAGCCAAGACTCATACTAGCAATATACTCAATTTCTAATACCCACCGAATATGAGCCAGGACTTCAATCTCTGTCCATCTTGACTTCGGAAGCTCCTGTTCAAAAGCTCTGTGTGGAGTACAGACTGTGGATGTATGGTAGTGCTGGATCCTTTTATGAATCTAGTCTGACGTACACCAGTGTAAAGAGCATCTCTATAATAGCCTAGTTACCTTTCATAATGTAGAGTTTGATGAAATCATGAAGATCACTCACTGAGGAAAAAATACAACCGAACTTCAAGTTCCAACGGTAGGAACTGAGCAGTGGGCAATGGTAAGCTCGCACCCGGGTGGACTTCCTCATCTTCTTTTCTGTGAGTTGGACACTTCATGGAGCTGAGACTGCAGACCAGACGACCCCTGGATTCCATGCTAACATGCTTTTTAAAGAGACACATTTTTTTAAAGGAAATATAGTAATCCTCTCTCATTCAGAATGCTACTATTTTATGGTTTCAAGCAGCAATGGTCAAGTGTAGTCTGAAAATGTTAACCAGAAAATTCCAGAAACAAATGACCCATTAGTTTTATGCCAAGTACCTCTGAGTCATGAAGAAATCTCAGCTATCTCTCTCAGTCTTGCCTGGTCTGTGATAACAATTGAGACCTGCCTCAGAAAGGAGTGTGAGAAGGGACTGTCTGCATTAGGTTGGCCTTTGGGCACTTTGGGAGATCATCTTGATTTTGTTAATTGAAACGGGAAATCCTGCCCATTGTTGGTGGCATCTTTTCCTGGAAAAGGGATCCTGGATTGTATAAGACCGAAGAAAGCTGAGCACTGCCATGCATGAATTCATTCACTGCTTTCTGCTCTCAACTCTGGATATAACGTGACTGGCTGCACTGACTTCCTGCTGCCTCGGCCTCCCTATAACCAGGAATTCAGAACCAAATACCCCCTTTTATTCCTTAACTTGCTTTTTTCAGGGTATTTTTATCACAGCAACAGGAAATGAAACAAGGGCACCATCTCAGCTAGAACAGAAATCATCCCTCTGACTGGGGAAACCACACTGTCTAAAGTCACCTGCTTATTGGCCACTTAGCAGCTGTCTCAATGATCAGCTGAATGGCTGCTGGTATTAACAGTGCTGGGCCCAAGAAACCCTTTCTCTGCCTCAGTAATGACAGAGAGCTAGACAGCTGAGATGCACTGGAGAGAAGCCATGAAGCTGCTTCTTTTAAGGAAAAAAGCAAAAATACAGTAAGATGTTTAGAAAGAGACCACATTAACACAGCATTTATTAGCGTGTACTATTGCAATGCCCCCGTTTGTTATTAGCTGTTGCTGCTAATCTCTTACTGTGCCTAATTTACACATTATAGTTTATTACAGGTATTTATTTCTATATAGAGGAGGCATGGTACATATAGCGTTCAAGGCACTGAGGTTTCAGGCATCCACGGGAGGAGGTTCTGACATGAATTCCCCATGACTGATGGCGACTACTGCACTCAATCAAAGATGACAAAGTTGTTTCAGAGGGGCTAGCACCCTCCTTTTTCATAAAAGATTTTTGCTAGTCAATAAAGACATTCTCTCCCTGACTTTAGATGTCAGCCTACACTTTTCAGCAATACAATCTAAAATAGCCACAGACCGTAAGTCAGGTCCAGCTCTGTACTTTCAAACTCATCTGCCCTCTCTCTGCTACATGTTTAAGGGAAGGGATGGCTCTTCAGGGACAAAACTGAAAATTAGGCACAGAGAAACTGTTCAGCAGAATCGTATCAACTCCCCAGAGCTGAATGAGGTGCAGTTACTGCTAACTGAAAATATTATCTATGTATTTCTGAAAATTGAGTCTAAAAACGATATTAACAGCAATGAAGTATAAGTGATCCCCAAAGAAAAAGGCAGAGTGCTGTAAAATGCAAATGACAATAATAAATTTGAAAAGTCACGCTGTCTGTTGTCTGTCTCTGTATGCAACAACTGTATTGTACTCACATTGTGGACTCAGTGTTTAAATTACCACTCTATTCGCTCTTGCAACTGAGGAAGATAAATATGGAGATAAATGCAGCAATATTTGGAGGGAATAGGTACTATTTTGCCCTCAAATTCACTTTGTTCTAAAAGAAAATGATGGCCATTAGGCTGGGATCTATCCCAGGCCTCAGGCTGGTGGCCAAGCAAGGCTAGCTACCAGACTCCTAGCTCTATGCTTTTAATCCATTTTCAAATATAGTTCTGAATTTCAAAATTATAATTGAATTTACACACAAGAGAGAAGAGAGGCCCTGAAAACTTTTGACTGTTCTTCAAGTTCTGTCAGGACACAGGCTCCTGATTGAATGACTGGCCTTTGGGAACATTAAACTTCACAAGCGAGAGACAATTGTGATCATCAGGGATGGAGCACAACAGTCTTGCTTGAGAAACTCCATCCAGTTGGCCAAGAGGCCGTGCCAAAACCAGCAAGTAGCAAGACACTTGCTCCTGTCACTTTCTCCTTCTGCCGTTGCTGAGTAGACAGGTCTTTTGAAATTACTTTCCCACAGATTACAAGCTTCAAAATGGTCCAGGTCCCCAAATTTCCCTGCCTTCATTTGGCCAGTTTTGTCAGAGACAAGTGGCTCATGAGCCATCTTCTAAAAGCATAAACGTGTTGCAAACAGTACAGGGAATGAAGATCAGTAGAGGTAATGTCTGGGTTCATGCTACTACCAACGACCACGACTGGATTGAAAAGCTCAAAATTGATTATTCTAAGAGCAACATAGCATTTCTCACCCCTCGTGCCCCATGGTTCTATTGTTTTCTCCACCAGTTAAACTGAAGAGGTTTTTGGTGAGTGGCTGAGATCATAGGCTTCCAAGTCAGAACTGGGCAGAGATTCCAATTCTACTACTACTAGGCAGAATAATGTCCCCACCCTTGAGAAGTGGCAACACTTGAGTTCCCACAATCTGTAAATATGCTAACTTTCTCGGAGAATAAGTCAAGGGCCTTAAAACTTGGAACCAATCCTGAATCATCTGTAGGGACCAAAGTAATGGTGCTGGTCCCTAAAAATGTGAAAGTGGAAGATGGGTGAATCAGAGATGCAGTTCTGGAAGTAGAAAACAGATAGGTACTGCAAAACTGGAGGAAAGAGCCACAAACAAGGACTACACATGACCTTGGAGGCCATAAAAGGTAAGGGCAGAGTTTTGCTCCAGGCACCTACTGGCCTTGCTTTGAGCCCACTGACTTGCATCTGAGACTTCTGACTCCACCTGACTATTACAGTTTTAAATCCCAATTGTCTTACGTTATTGGTTTGTAGCCCTCTATGATAGGTGACATTCCTGAGGATTTAGTGTTGTTTTCTACAAAATGGGAATAAAACAAGCAGGTGTCCCAAAGGACTAACACAGTTCCCAGAGACACTGTAATTAAGACTTTCAGTGTTTCCCAAAGATATTTTCCCAGCATAAATGGACAGACTGGTGTCTATAATGAACAGTAACGTCATTATGCCACGAGGGCACCTTATATGTAAACATGGCTTTTATTTTCATGCACTGTTTTATCTGACACTCGCTATAATTTCCCGGGTAGCAGAGCACCATCAGATGAGGAAACTGGATTTGCTGAGCATGGATGGAGTGCATGGCAGCTGCCCCTAAGTGTAGCATGCTTCTGACCTCAACCTGTGCCTTCTATCAATCAATAGATGCATCAGGTACGTAGAATGAGGAAGCCAAATGGTGATGGGGCTGCATGCTCCAGACACACCATTTCCCATGTGGGATCAGCCAGAGGAGTTTCCAGCCAGGCCTCCAGCCCCCACTCTTCCAAGCGTGGCAAAAAACTCTGTCTAATGTGTCTAGTCAATTGTGCAAAGCACTAGGGGGAAGAATTCTATCCTGACCACAGCAGGCAATCACCTGATGCCCTGAAGCATGAAGTTTGATTACCCTTATCTCAGTTTATCACTGAATCAAGAACTGTTGATAGGAATACTGGGCCCAGGGCCCTGCTTATGAAATGATACAGGCCAGTCAGCAGAAATAAGCCAGGCCCCTTTTCTTTCATGATTTCTGCTCACTGTAGAAATCTTTTACAAACTAGAGTTTTTAAAAAAATAAGCCTTTTAAGCTTGGAGTTTATTTTACTGCTTTTTCTTCTCTCAAATTCTAACTGAGATGCCCTGGGCTGGCTGGAAGAGGTCACATCTACCTAGTGGCCTATCTACATCAGCCTTGCTGTCCAGTAATGTGTTGACATGGGAACCTGCATTTTCCGTAGATGCTAGGCCATGGTCAGGCACACGATTGTCGGGGATACTCTGGTTACACTGGAGGCTCTTTTCTCAAAGGATGGCCAGTAGATGGTAAGCATTAGTTAGTTAGCTAGTGTGCTTAGAGGAGGGTTACGGTTCTGAGAATCTGCATTTTAACCTGTGTGATGCTGAAGAATCTTAAAGCCTTAGGGTTGCTGTATGGGTCAAAGGCCTGGACTGGCTCAGGGACATGCCTGACTGTTTATGCCAAGTTTCACCAATCCAGGAGCCATCAGCACAGAAAATACACCAATCAATTGCATTGGCCCTTCCACAGCACCAGGCGTGACGTCATGACTGTCAAAGAATGGACACTTGGGTAGGAGATCTTCAACAGAGGCATGGTGGGGCTGAGGTCAGTCTCCACACTTCCTGCAGCAATCCACTTCCTGCCTAGCCTGATTGGATGTATGACCAGTGTATGGAGGGTGCTGTGGAGCTGAGGTCACAGCCCATACAAAGAGTAGTGACAGAGTCACACAGGTCATGAGACACAGGATGAAGGCTAGGAGCATAAACTCTGGTGCCAGACTACGTTTATTTTTACCGTACAGACAGTGGTATATTTAAAACGCTACTGCATGCCAAGCACTATTAGAAGTGCTCTTCAAATATTAATTCATCTATCTCACATCACTCTTCAGACACAGGCACTACCAGCGTAGTCTTCCTTTTAGAAGCCTCAGAGAGATCAAGTAACTTGTTCAAGATCACTCAGCTTATCTATCACACTACACTGCCTCTCAAAGATCCTAATTCCGTCCTTTTGCCATTGTGTTTAAGTCTAGGACATAGTGAACCTCCCATGCCTCAGCTTCTCCCTCTGTATAATAAATTTATTATGAATGGTAGGTAGCCATCTTTAAAAAATACTGATTTAGTGATTTTAGCATATTTACTTGGGTGTCAAGCACATGGTACGGACTCTCACATGCCAGCCCCTTGCTCCCAGCCTTACACTCCTGGGGGCCATGAGAGAATTAAATAAGACAACATACTTCAAGTGCTAGGCACAATGCCATGGCACACGGCAAGCGCACAGCAAGTACTGTTATTATTAGCCCAGCTGAGCCAGGCCAGCTTATTTTAGACCAGGGCTAGAGGCAACTGTGCTGGGCACAGGGGAGTAGCGCGTGTTTCACTTCAAGCTACTGTGTAGACTACTAAACTCAACAGGTTCTCCGTTTTAAGTCCCCAGAATATTCCTAAAAAGTTCCCCGTACTGGATTTGCTTGTGATTAGCCCTTGCCCAAATGACCTATTGTGTGATTTCGGATTGATGGCTAATTGGCAACACTTCTTTGCTGAGACTGTCATGTAAAGCACTTACTTGTGAGAGATTTAAATGTGCCCTGGAAAACTGAACGGGGGTGGGGGTGGGGGGAGGGGGGCATGCAAAGCTTGGCAAGGAGGCTGACATGACCATTCCTAATGCATCTGGATTCATCTTATTCTTTTTTTCGTTATGCATTCTAATAAGCATACTTACATTACAGAACTTCTGGTCTCTCCTCCTCCCAAGTTTATTACATCCACCATTAAACTTAACTGTGTGTTGATTCTAATTTATGTTAACCTATGGGTTAACAATGGCTGAGAAACATCCATGCTCCTACTTAGCTTGGGGGAAGGTTTGGGATGGGGGAGAGTGACAGTGCTGGGGAGGAAACAACCCAGGAAGCCACTGGTGACAAGAGTGCGTCCTGGGAGCTCAGAACCTCAAAAGAATGTGCACTTTCAAAGGATCTAGTCATAATTCTCCAAGTAACCTCCCTCTATTAAGAATAAGCTAACCCAGCCTTCAGCCTCTCCTTGCAATCTGCCTGCCATGGAAGGCTATCTGCTATGTGATAAAACTCACTAATACAGTTACTACAACATTAGCTGAACGTGTGTCTCTTCCTCTGCTGACTCTAACCAGCCACAGCTTCAGGGAGCTGCCCCACACTTCAGTCCATTTATCAGGGCTGAGGTAATAAATGTTTTTATTTTCATCTCTACTACTCCTCTTCCTCCAAAACGCTAACAGACGCATGCAAATTATTAAATCAACAGTCTATGTTTCAAGTCTCTTTGTGTTAAAGAAATGGCAGACAAGTCAACAACATAGTATGCTTCTGCTCAATATCCCAGTTGAGCACTTGCTGGGCCCTCATAACTGAGTTTGTGTATACATGATCCACCTGCAGCTGACATGGGGTTTTTACTCCTCATCATGGAGCAATAAATTGTCACAGACTGATACCATACATTCTGACGCCTTACTCTGTGGGGCCAGCAGCCCAGAGATACTCAGTACAGATTTGGGACGTGCACAGCCAACTGCCACTATGTACCTGAAATACAGCTCCGCAGTAGGTGAGGACTGGAAAGTAGACAACTGACCTTGACCCCAGTCCCACCCCACCCCACCCCAGGGCCTTTGCCTGAACTGTACTCTATGCCTGGAATGCCTTCTGTTTGAACATCTCCCCCACCGCCTCTCACTGTCCACCTGTCCAAATCCTACCTAGTTAAGGGACCAGCTCAAATATCAGTGGCTCCACATGGCTCTGTCCCCGACCACCCTCGCCAGAAATAGCCTCCCCTTTCTCAGCTTTCACAGAGCTGGGCGGATCTTTTCTGGCACTTAAAACACACCCCATTCTACTGCGGCTGTTTACCTACAGTTCTGAAACAGTGCCACGCTCCTCTTTGAATGCAAGCAGAGCAGACACTCCAAAGTTGAAGGAATATGCTTATGACAGGAGCAGAAACTGGAGAGTGCATCACTACCTCTGTGGCCTCTCTTTCTTTTAGCTACTGCTTTCAAAACCCCTTGATTGCCCTGGTGACCCAAGAGAGGTCTGGGTTATCCCAAACACTGCCGCAGTAACAAGTGAGGTGCTAGACAAGGTAGCGGCCTAGATTTCTCGCGTGCTCATGGCCCATTGAGGAACTGAAGTGTTTTCTTGGTGAGTTTCCTCTGCTCCAGATCTTTTGTGTCAGAACGAACTCTTGTCTCCACTGCTAAATACAGACTCCAATAACAGGCTAAGTGGTTGCAGATCCTCCTGGGGCCTTATTATACATGTACTGACACACTGAACTCTTACTCTTAAAACCTATATTTCTTTCCCTTAAATATATGCTGAAAACCTTAAATTTCAGTATCATGGGTAATGGCAATGCATATCTGGTTTTAAACTTTTCTTCTCATAGGACTTCTGAAGAAGAAAAGCACAACACAGAAGTCACTGCATGGGAGACAAATTCTCAGCAGTGTGTCTGATCACTCAGGTCCAAGAAGTCCACTGAAGCACAATGAAGAACAATGTATGGCATGCTGGAATCTATAGTCAGGCTTCAGAAAAACACCTTCAACCCCAAAGCTGTGTCTCATAAACACCTCTGGGAAATGGGACAGTGGTACATAATAAATCGTCTCCTGACAAGGAATCCTGGACAAGAAAACCCAACATGGAGAGTAGTGTTGGCTGAGGTGCTGTCCTAAGACCACTGGCGACATCACAGTTGTCTGACCAACAGGAACATGTGTAGAAGAGTAGAACCCTATGGCTTGAGTTAGCAAGAAAGACAGGACACAAGAACATACCCCCACGGGTAAGTCATTCAATAAAAATATCTTCCCAAAATATAACTTCTTTATTAAGAAGAGTCAGAAGTATCAAAGCCATCTAGTACTGTAATAAGGAAATGTGAGCTGGGATGTTTAGAGGCTTGGATTCCCTACTGCGTGACTCAGTTGCCTCAATGAGTAGTTACAATGGAATCTACCCTTCTGCAGGTGTTTGAATCTTGCACACAATCAAGATAAAGATCTTATTGGAGTGTCTAGAATTTACTCACCACACTACATCATTGCTGAGCACCATGATTTCTATTCCGTCTTCTCCCTTCCATCAATATCACCCTCCTTCTCCCTACTATTCTGTGGTTGGGTTTACTCACACCAACGCACGAAATGATCCCACCCCTTCTGCACATCAAATTCCCAAAGAAGTATTCTCAATTAGAAAATTTCAAACCAGCAAATGAAAAGCTTGGCAATATCTCCTAAGAAACTTACCTGCCTACTCTTTTCCTAACAAGCAATGTCTACCCTTACAGATATAAAGAGCAGGAAACAACAAAACGTAATCAAAACAGGTGTACAATCTCCCATAGACCTATGCTTAGGTGCATCACACAGTCTGTGAAAAGGAATAAAGTCTGGATGTGCATAGGTCACTGAAGCTGGACAGGCATTTTCCTGTCTCCAGTGGTGCTGGGTCATAGGCCAAATGCTGTTCTTGTTTCTTTCTTTGATTTTCAGTTAGAGTAAGTTCTGAATGGGTGGGATGAGGAGGGACCGAAGGCGGCACCTTTTGTGTTCTATAATTCTGTGGCTAAATTCTATCAGGTTTAAAGTGTCACTGCCATGGCCACAGGCCACTTAAGGCTGGAACGGGCTCCCTTGTAAGTAAAAGATGAGCCAGCAGGCCTTGAGGCAGGTGTAGTTCCAAAACTAGATGAGGGGCCTGGCACAGGTTATAAAACAATGGAAACTTCCTGTTCTGGGTGTTAACTTTAGTTACCACAGCCAGACAATGCTGCCAGTGGTGTGGAAGAAAAAAGGGCTGTAGCCAGCTGTGCTGTTCACAGTTGGATGGATTCTATGTACCTCCACATGGTGATGGAGCCAGCAGCCTGTTGTAGCCAAGGACAGGATGATGGATGGTCTACATACTGTGTCCAAGTGGAGAGACCGGCAGAAGTTCACTTCAGGGTTGTTAAAATGCTAATCTGGGTGAGTTAACAAAGCCTGATAGAAAAGTTTGAGAAATACAAGCATTCTGCACCCCACTGATCTAAGGGCCTTAGTTGTACTCCGCTATGCAAAACTCTGATGTTTTTTCTTTTAAGTAAGACGTTTTAGTAGTTTTCCAGTTAGGGAGAAATGAAAACCACCCCAGTGGTCAGCAATGCTGCCCCTGTCATCAAGGTCGGATAGGAACAGCCTGATGACAACCACCTCAGCTGAAAAGTGTGCTGGCACACTTCACGGAGTCACGGGGTCTTGTATTTCCATGTGGTACAGGAATAAATCAAAACACTTTCCCTCCCAACTAGAGTTGTCAACAGCATCCTAGACACTGGATTGGGTAGACTTTTGATGATAAATCTCTATTCATATAAGACTCAGAAAATGCCATCTCCCACTGCTGTGATAGACCCAGTAGCAAACCACACGGAGAGCCCATTCATTAATGCTGAGGGCAGGAAGGCCTGCACTTGGACCATGAGGTGCATACTATCTTGTCTTAAAGTTTTGTTAAAAAGCAACATGTACAAAAGACAGACACAGATTTGTATTTCTTGTCCACAGATATGGTTTTCTAGTCAACAGTGTTGCTTAAGGTGAATATACAAAAGTATATCTGGCCATAGGATGTTGGCTTATGATTATAGATCCTTGCAAATGACAGGTCCTCAATGAACGTATATGGGTTGGCATACCTCAACTGCACTTCCTTACTCTAGAAATAAATCAACACTATGCAGGCTTAAAGACTCTTAATAGAAATAAACGACAATATTTTGTCCTGCAATGTATTAGGAGAGGAGTTTGTCTCCTATGGTTGTACCAGTACTGGTCAGGCATTCAGCCAAGCTCTTAGCCCTGAATAAAATGCATCAGAAGAGTGAAAAATGACCCTATTTCAGATGCATTTTTCACTCTTTGTATCTTAGGGAAACTCACATGCAAGAACAATGACAAAGCTAATTACCATGGTTCATTATGATAGAGCATCGGGAAGAGCTCTCTCAGACTCAGTAAGTCATCAACAATCATGGCTATCTTTCTGAATCCAACTTGCCTGTGGCCTTTCAAGGAACAGAAACCACCACACAGGATGCAGAGGCCCACTTACCCAAATCAGTTACTGGACAGCTTCCTGTGCAGCAAGCCAGTGAACTGAAGTCCTCTGGATTTTTAAGTTACCCTCACTCTAAGGACTAAGGCTGACGTCACGGCCATCTTTCAAATCCATCAAACCAAGGGAGGCATGACCAGATGGTTCTGGTGCTATTAGAGGGCATCAAAAAGGGGGAATGGGTGGCGAAATGCCCACAGATCTAAATCAAACTCAAGTTAACCAGATGTCTGGTGATGGAGACATCATCACACATTCCTGGCACATTCTTGTGTATCATAGAAAGGCTCCTTAGAAAGGATACCTATGTAGCATCCTTAGGAGAAATGAGATGGGTACCAATATTCTATAGGATCCAATAAGAAATGCTAGTGGGTTGCTGATCTTCCCAAGCTGCTAGCCGAGAAATCTTATGATCTTGTATTTAACTGTCTTCTGGGAGTACATCTCAGAGACCTAAACAAAAGCACTGGCAGACTGAAAAGCAAGTCTCAGTTATGGGTGAACTGTAGTTTATCTGCAGATGTTTAGGCTCATGCTGATACAGACCCAATCTCAGAGTTTATCTGCAATTTTTATGTATCTAAGCCAGGATAAACGTTTGTGTATAATATGTGCTAGCTTGAGAGAATGAGTCTGTCACTCACAACATTAAATGCCACTGTAGACAAGTTAATTTCCTAGGGTAGATACTTAACATCATGAATAAACACAGCACCAGAATCTATTGTTTTACACCACCAAAAAGACAGCAAAACACTTCCTCTAGCTGTCTAAGATTTCACAATACAAGGAAGAAAAGCCTTGAAGATTTTCTCCAAACGAGAGTATTTCTCTATTCAAGGAGCTCAGACTAAAATCAACTGAATAAAAACTGGAACCTCGGCATTGAAATAAACAAAAGAATCTACTTTACTGCATCAAGTATCAAGCAGAGGGAAGGGGAAAAGCACTCATCTTTTCGTATTGCAGACTTGCAATTTGTATAGTAGCTAGAAGTTTTGAGAAGAAGCCCTCAACATTTCCCATAAGTAAGCAGAAGCTGTGTGGATTTAAGGGAAAGAAGTCTGACTGTCCGACAAGGGGTCCAGTTACTGTACACGAAGTCTCAGGGGATATCTACAATGATAATGTGCTGTCCCACTCTGAGGATACTGGAATTGGCTACTGACCGGTCCAAATCCTTTGGCGCTCTCATACCCTACTGCAATGCCACCCTCCTACCCTGGCATTTAAAACAAACAAACAGTAGATTTAAAGTCCTCTGACAGCAATGGTCTGCTAGCCATGTATGAGAAAAATTCTAAATTCAGTTTGCATTCACACCTCCAAGTCCTTTCCAGCTCTTAATTTAGAACCTAAGAGACTTGCCACTGGGAGCTGAAAGCGCTCCCAATCTCCCAGGACCGCTACTGCCTCGGTTTCTACAGATGGTCATTGCAGCGGGATCTGGAAGTTTCCCTACCTGGATGTTGGGGCTCAGCTTTCCTGCCGCTGCTCCCGGCTACTGGACGCCTCTGACCGCGGAAGACGCGGCTCATACAAAATTGACTCTTCCTTATTTGTTTCCATCCATAATTGATGGGAAGCTGAGAACATAACACGTCTCCGGGCCGAGCCCTTGCCGACTGGCTAAGACCCTGTCCACGGCGGCGTTTCGGTGAATCATTTCCAGCCAGCGAACAAAGCATGCAAAGTTGCGGGGGAGAGTCCCTGGGAGCCTGGCGGGTGGGTGCTCACAGTCCCCGCGTGGACAGCCAGCGGCTCCGAGCTCCCGGGCTGTCCCTGCGTCCTCTGGGCCGAGCGGCCTGAGTTGCCCTGCCGGTGGGCTGGAGGTTCCGAGCCCCGCAGCGAGGAAGGCGGGATAACCCTGATGGTGTGGGGCAGCGCCGAGTCGGCCCTGCCTAGAAGAAAGTTTTCCTCGCAACCCGGGTGTCTTTTCTTCCCTTGGGGGTGCGCCCTAGAGGAGGGGTGCGACTAGGAGGAGGGCCGAGCCGCCCGCTCCGCCCCCCAGGCCGCCCACCGGCCAGCTGGGACCGGTCAACTAGACCCTCCCCAGGCGCCTCGTGCACCGCTGGAGACCGAGCGGCTTGGGAAAGCAATCAACTCCGTGGGAGATACGACACTACCCCCACGCAAACACACGCGCCCGCACACAGCTGTGCTGCAGGCTCGGGGTCCCACCCCCATCACGCACCCAGAGCGTCAGCGGAGCTTCGGAGACCCGTCTTACCTCTCATGGGGAAGCCTGCTTTAAAAGCCAGACAAATAAAGCTTGTCACGATCAAACGGAAAAGCCGATCAAGACCGTGTGCAGAAAGAGCAATCCCTCGGTCTCGGGTCTCCTCGCCTTGCGATCTATCCCGAAACTCGCCAGCTCCAGCCTTGACGGCGGCGGCTGCGGCGGCGGCGGGACCCAGCGCGAGCAAAACAAACCGCTGCCCTGCAAATGGTGTAATTCGATCCATCTCCGAGTCGCTCCCCGAGAGCCCGGCTCCCTCGCCGCTCTGCAGCTCCCACCGCGGCCAACGCCGCCCAGAGCCCCACTCGCGCCGCGGCCTGGACCCTGGTGGCCGCCGCGTCCCTGCTCGCGCACGGCCGCGCGCCCAGGCTCTCCCACCTTAGCGGAGCCGCTCCTCCCGCGCCTCCTGGAGCCGGGTCGCCCAGCTGGCGCCGCCTCTGTAGCCTGCAAAGCCGCCTCTCCCTTCCCTCCCTCTCCCTTCCTCCAGGCGCCCTCACTACTCTCCCAGCTGCCCCCAGACGTCCCGAGGACAAATCGCTGCAGCCCAGTGGTGCCATGGGCGCAGTTGTACCCAGAACTTAAGTCTTAGTTTTCTAGTCTAAGATTTATTTTTGAGCTCATTCTTGCAAGCCCCCTCCCCCGTTTATCTTTATAACCACTAAGCAAAACAGCTGGGAAGAAGCAATCAAACATAGCTGTATCTTTAGAAAATACAGAAATTGTCTACTAAAAATCTTATTTCCACTTTGAATGAAAGCCATTCAGTACAGTATAATTTTGCAGGCTAATGAGCCGGTTTTACAGGCAAGCGTTTCGTGTAATACGTTGTGGGAGAAATGAAAATGTCCTTGAAGCGACATCATTTAAGATGGACCGTCATAAATGAAATAAAAGAATCATATATTCCCAAACAAGAGGATCGTAATTTAAAGTTCATTTCCAAAAACGGGCTATGTTTACTAGTTTGCAGTCTAATCATGTGTCACTTAAGGGTTCTAACTGGCTGGAATCAACCGTGGTGCCCCCGCTAAAAGAGAGGGAGAGAGCATTTCCGCCAAACTTTTGGGTTTTCGTTTGAGTGTGGTTAATTACCGTGGAAAGAGAGTCGGGCCATGCAAGAGGCATATTCTTGTCCACGTTTCTTCCTGCTTTCCTCCCGCACACAGATATATGTTTACATTTAGGAAGACTATGCCCTGAAGCTGAAATCAAACTCAAAAAAAAAAAAAAAAAAAAAAGGCACACCAGTTAACACTTGGTAGCCAAAAGCAAGACCCAAAGAGAAAGGGCAGCTTTTTAAAATGCAAGCTTTCCCCGCTGTCCCTCCTATTACAAGAAAGGGATAGGGGGCGGAAAGAGCAGTTTCTGAGACTCTCAGTGGTAAATCTTTTGTTGCCTGGTTGGCTGGTGTTTTCTGGTTGCGCTGGGCTCTGACATCATTGCAAGTTACTTGGCAGTCTGGGCCCACCCCTAGCCAACTTCTGACCCAGAAAGCTGTAGCTGTTTCCTGGCCAGCGGTCATTTCTTGTTTTTTGCCCTGCAAACATGGGGTCCTGGGCACTGCATGAAGATGGGGAGTAGGGTGGGTAACTTGGTTGGTGAGCAAACAAGTCACCAGCCACCGCGGGCGGAGACAGGTTTGTAGCAGCTAAGGTTCATCTCTCCAGATTCCTGATTAACTCTGCCCCTCCCCCATCTCACTTTGTAGCTCAGGCTGGCCTGAGACTAACTCCTTCAAACTTGAGACAAACCTTCTACTTCAGCCTCAGGAGTGTTGAGATTACTAAGGGTGAGTCATAACACCTGGCTTAGATGGGATTCCTGTACCTGTGGGCAGGGTTAGAAGGCCAAATAACCAGAGATGATAGTTTTACCCCAGACTGAGTCCTCAAATCCAGGAATCACAAAGAATAATTGTCTGCTGGGTACTGGAGAATATACTCATAGGCTCGTGGGAACCATGAATTATACGTTTTCACTCTAAATATCAGTCTGAACCTTGGAGTCATTCTTGTATTTGCTCTGCTGGAGGCCAAGAAGCCAGAGCAGGGCATAAGAAGAAAGGTCAAAGCCTTCTCTGGAGGATTTGTCATGTCCCTGTTAGGGAATGATTGGAGGAAAATGGTCTTTACTGGAAAGAGATCCAAGCAAACCATTTGGGCAACTGAGCTGCTGTGGGTTTTCCATCCTTACTGTTGACTTTATACCATTCCCCCACTCACCCTACACTCTAGGTGCTAACGCTGGCTGGATACTCAAGTGCCCCACAGAGCACACTCTCATGGTGTTTCTGCTTTCTGTGGTACCCCATAACGCTGCTTATCTTCATTTCTGGTTACTTGATTGAACAATTGTTTAGGTGTTAAAGTTTCCTCATCCTGGAAATCTTTTATATGGATCTGAGTGACTGTCTTCTGTCCTCTAAAATGTTACTCATCTTAGGACATCTCCCAGTTGAACACGTCTTAATGGAGCAGGGATCTTGCCTTCCTTGCCTGTATAGGCCTGATGCCTAGCACAGGGATCCACACTCAGTGAGTACTTGTCGAACAGGTATGACACTGGAGCCTGCGACATACTCTCTTCTGTGCTAGATAAGAAAGGATCCTCATTGGTATATTACACACACACCCCACTCCAGTAACAGTTTTCTTAATTTGCGTTCCAAGATCTCACAGCACCACTGATAATACTTGTTAAATGTTTGTAAATGAGAGAGTAGAGGCACTTGGCTCCTTCCATGTCTCCCCACACCCCAGCTTTGAAGGCTAGATTCTATCTGGTTAGCAAATACACTTTAGTATTCTATGCATGGCTTTCCCATCAATGGTAAGTAATAAACCCATTTCCAATTGAACTGTAAATATATAATAGCTACCAAGAATCTTAAAAAAAAAAAACATTGTATATGATTCTCAATAAAATGTCTCAATCAGCAGATAGTACAGTTCCTTAACCATTACAGCTATTAAACAAATACCATGCTTAACATGTGCCAAGCTAAGTACCTAAAAAATGCTAAGTACTTAAAAAAATATTAGCGTGCAGCAATTCTATGAGGCTAGTACTATTATTAACACCATCTTAAAGGCTAGGAAACTGAAAAAGAGAAATTTGGTTAATGTCACACCTATAACTAGGATTTGATGTTCACTTTATGAGGTCTGAATAGCAGCCACAAAGATTGAAGTTTTTGGACTTTATACACTTTGCATTCAAAGCCAACCACTTCCTAGTAGATTTATGATTTGGATAATTTATTTAAGTACAGCAGGCTTCAAGCTCCTTATTTACAAATCAAGGATGATAATCAAACTTTAAATGGCCCTGTGGCAGACTGGACATTGTAACACATGTGTCCTGTTTAGCATACAGCAGGCACTGAGTAAACATTAGGGATGCTTTTCTAGGTGCCATGAAGGCAGTGCCATCTTAGGATGCTACAGAACTGGATGAGAAACTTAATCCAAACTAACAGTAGATGAGAGAACCAGGACTCAATGGATGTGTTATAAGCTTTTGTTCACTTCTGCTTTTTGATGCATGTGATATGTCTTTTAATTCAGCTGTGTATATAATTATCCAATCGATAAACACAACATTTTGCATGAGTTTTCAAGAATAATACAGCGTAGAATATAGAATCCTATGTTTCAAACTATAAAGACGAAGGTATTGGAAATTCAAAGAAGAGACATTTTCTCTGATGGCTTCAGTTTGGAATGCACAGACATTATTCCTGCATTCACACATTATAGAAAAATGCTTTTGTGGCAAGGAATTGCTTTCAAAACTAATCTAAGCTCTCCCTGACATGACAAATCATTAATAATATAGACCCACATCTCTGCATCTGCGTAGACACAGCTGGCCTCCTTGTGTCAAGAGTTTGCATATGAAAGTGACTCTGCTAAGATATTTCATTTTAATGAAAAATATTTATCATGGTAAACCTTAAGCTTGAAGATTTTACTGACATAATTCATTTCTATTGCTATGTTCTATGCTAGTGCAGCACATAGCCATAGCCATATTTGGAATAATAAAAATGTGCTTTTTAAACTTTTTTTGATTCCTACTCTACCTTAGCATGAATATTTTCTGCCATTTGCTCTGTGTAAAAAAAACAAAACAAACAAACAAACAAAAAAAAACCAAAAAAAAAAAAAAACCCCACACTATACATTGTTGGAAATAATCATTAATTACTTATCAGCTTTTACTAATGCCTTCAGGGGGTCACTGTATGGACATACTATTAGGTCCTTTGAAGACAGATAAAAGATGAGCACATGCATCATGATATCTTAACATTATATGCATCCTCTCATCCAGGCAACTGTTCTAAGCCAATTGTGAGCTATAAGGAAAAAGACTTATTTAAACCCATGGAAATCTATAATAAAATAAACCTCACCATTTAAGCTACATGTGACTGCATTAACTGTTAGGGTCACAAGATTGTGTTTCTCCAGAGCTCTTCAACATAACCAAACCCTCTCTATATAGAAAAGAAGTGGCTGGCCATTAGAGGTGCAAAAAGTGATTCTTCGCCAAGAAGCCACTAGAGCCACCTACTGGCTAAAAACACAAAACAAATAAACAAACCAGAATAGGATTCTGGGTAATTTATATCTTTCTAAATAAAGACTCTCAAATGCATGCTTTGCTTTCTTTGTTTTGCTTTTTAGTCAGGGTGTATAATAGACAGTTTACTAACATCAAATATATGGCGCTATTACAAATTACACTGCTAAAATGTGAGGGAGGGAAGACATTTCATATTGGGGACAGGAAGAAATTGATACTCTGCTATAAAAATCAATAGTAAGCCTTATTAGTGTTCAGCTGTAATAATAGGCTTGTTCAAAATTCCCAAAGCCCAGTTAAATCCTGATGCAGCAGCAAGCTCCATGAACTCCCTCAATACCAGGCATTTAAACCTGAGCTTGAGATACTGTGTCCCTGAGTCTGAAGGGAAGGGATGCAAATGAAGGGCAGGCAGGCACTCTTAAAGGACCTACGGTCATGGCTGTAAAGAGTCACAGAAGAAACACAGTGTGCCTAAGTTTTGGCACCATAAAGTAATCTGTCCACCGGTTCCTTGATCTGCAGATACCTATGGCCTTTAAACCTACAGCTGGGTACTAATCCGCCAGCAAGACCACGGCAGACTTGGACATTTTTATGAGAAACTTTCTCACCAGGTTGATCTCAGCAACCAAGCTCCATTTAAACATTCATGATTCATTTCACTGCTGTGTTGGCAAGCTCCGTGGCAGCTGTCTGAACTCACATCTTTAAGAAAGCCTAAAAGGGAGACTTAAAGAAAGTCCCATGTTACAAAAGAAAACAAACAAGCTAGCTGAAAGGCTTCTGGAAAGTTCTTAACAGAATTGAACAAGCCCTGACTTTGACTACTGACCTGCTATAGTTACACCAGCAGTTCACCTTTCAAGCCTTTTCTCAGAAGACTGTGTCTCCAACAAGTGTGTGCGCATTAGAGCATTTTCCTCTAGGTTCCTGTTTGAAAGCTTTATGACTTCCTTTACCATATTAAAATCTTTGGAATTATGCTTATAAACTACTCCAATATGCTCTGAATTTCTGGGTCATAATTACAAAATAAACAGATTCATTTCTCATCAGAAGTTTTAATTAAGAATTCTAGTTACATGATTATTTACTAATGACTAATACCTACTCAGTACCCAGGCACACTATTAAATATGTTGACTCAAAACCATATTTTCTAAAGACAGTTCCCATGGATCTGTTTCTCATTTGTAAGCCATCAACCTTGGTAGCTGTCATATTAAAACAAAAGAACAAGCTTTATTTTCTAAATCAGTATAGGTGGGAGAATTGGAACATTTGCTGGAAATAAATTAATTTGACGGGAAGTAGTAATAAGCTATGATTTTAGCTTGTTGTGACTATTTGGTGAATTCTGTGTTTGAGTTTTGGTCAGACCAAACTAAACTGGACCTTTACTTATCCAAGGTGTCCACAGAGTAGTTTGTTTGAAAACATGGCCACAGTCTGGGTTCCTGATACTTAAAAGTATCTGCTTTCCAACCCAGTGAGGAGACAGTTTGGTTTTGATTTATTTGTCAGCTTTTATGCTGAAAGTAAAATATATAAATAACAAAGTAATCTATTTTTGATAACAGGTAATTGTGCAGCCTGTGGAGGAAAGATGTGGTATCTTTAGAAACTACAGATAGACTTAACCCTTTTATATGAAGCCACCAGGAACACAAAAATGCCCAGAGTCAGCGAGTTCTAGCTATTGAGTAGCAAATGTTTCCTGGGGAGATACAACACTTGTCTACTCACTCCAGATAGGGAGCCCAGGATAGACTAAAGTGCAGATACAGTCAAAGTCCAACTTGGTGAACGAGTGAGTTTTATTAGGTACAAGAATACGAGTGAGTCATCACAGGAGCAGAAATGATTCAAACACAGCTGTGTCACCAAAGCCCACCACTGCAGAGTAACGGTTCACAGAGCTGGGGACCTGGGGGACATTCCATTATTCACAGCTCAACAAGCTGGAGAGTGTCCTTCCCATGTGCCTCAGTTGGTCCTGTTTGTGTCTGCTTCTTCTAGGAAGTGGACTGGTGTGAGAGTCTTTTGGGGGGGGCAGTGTGTATTGCTTATTCTGGAAGGGAGGGGCCTAGTGAATCTGGTCGGTTTCAGGGACCTCCTGAAGCTATTTTGAGTTGTTCCCCTTCCTGTTTAAACTGTTACACAACACTAGGGAAACAGGGCCCTCCCAGACAAAACCACAGCCTCTGCAAATTCTAAGGATCCAGAATGACTAGACAGAAAGAGGATCACTGATTCATTCTTGCATGTATTCATCTCACTGTTTGTTATTAAGAATAGCAGTCTGCTTTGTGTAAAGCACGGTGCCGAGATACATGAGAAATAGCTTACATTCAGACAGCGACTGAACATTTGAAAAGAAGTTTTATCACTCAGAATCCTGGCAGGGAACAGATGGCATACTTGACTTGGGTAATTTGAGGAGCTGTTTGTGAAGGTGAGAGTGGGGTGCTGGGAGAACATGGGCCAGTTACCTTGGGGCTGTTCTATCCTCAGGGTCTAAGGAGTCAGAAGAGGAGGCAGTGGGCAGAACCTGCAGTCACAGAGGCAGATGTGACCCCCTGCTAGGAACACCGACCTTCAGTAAAAGGACTCTGCCAGCCTGAGGTAACCTGTGTTGTGAAGAAGGAAATAAGTATCATGGGTCACTCTCTCTGGTCCCTCACTGTGTTTTTCATTGGTTCAGCCTCACTGGAAGCCTGAAGGCAAGGAAGTAACTGATGCCTTCCTTAAACTCAACCTCCACCTTCCCCCTCCTCCCACTTCCTCACCCCCCTTCCCATCCTCCCCTCCCCCCTCCCCTGAGAAGCAAAGTCAAGGGAAAGAGTTTGACAGTGGGTATGGTGGAGCAAATAGAAAGTCATTTTATTTTTGTCTTTGAAGGAAACTTTGTAAAGCTAGGAGACGGCTTGCTGTGAGCAGGTTATATAGCAGAGTCATATCTGGAAGTGGGGACTGTTGAATGCAATTCTGAGCTTATCAGGGTTCCTCTACTCTCTGCCCTTTGAACTTCCTTGTTACACTTTTATCATTGCACAACCTTACTAACATATTTTATCACCTGCCTTCCTGGGAGAAGGAACAAGCCTTTTTTGTTGTCACTGTATAGAATACTGACTGGGCCAGGGACCCTGGAACTTCTGATAGATGAAACACTGAATGAGCGCCCTAGCTGGGCAGGAAATGGATCTCATGGCATGAGGCTATGAGTTATCAGTCCAATGGTATAGGATAAATGCAGTGGTCGTATATAATGGTGAAGGTTATAAAAGACTTCATCAGGACAGGGAGGGTTTCCATGAACGAATGAGTGAAGTCAGACAGACATCAGGTTTGCAGTTCATAGCACAGGAATTACATAGGGACAATAGGGGTCGGGAAAGTGAAAGGGCATGGCAGACTCGGGGCTTGTACACCATCCCAGAAGCAAGTAGCAAGAGCTATGACTGGGAAAATTAGAGTACACATGGAGTGTCTGTGCCTGAAGTGTATGTGCTGGCTTTTTAATGTTTTCTTGGGTATTTAGAAGACAGACATATTTTTGAGGGATAAATGGTAGGGATGATCTTGGGACACTAGAGCTTTGAAGGAAGTATTACTCAAATGCTTCTCACATATAACTCAAGCCGAAGTGGAGAGCTTTGGGAGGTGAGAGTGCAGGAGGAAGAGCACTGGCTGTCCCTTCAGGAATGGGCAACACCTTCAGTGGAAGTGCAGCCTGAGACACCTAGGAATGCCTAGTAGAAGCCACACCTAGCCAGCCAGGAATGCTTGCTTGAATTCCAGGGAGGGGCAAGGGAGTTTTCTCCAAGCTTCCTAGTTCTGTTTGATCTAAGAAAAGTTGAGTTATTATGAGTGAGGTGGACATAGACACATAAAGTGGAAGACATCTGTGGAGGAAGGAAGGCGAGTTTTGTTTGAAGTAGATCTTAAAGTGCTAGCGTGGCTGCCATGACTAGATAGCCAGAAAGACATTGGAAATAAAGATGATGATGATACTGATAATAATACCAACTAGCATTATCATTATTATAGCCAAGTAGGTCAGGGAAACTTCTATCTTCCAGGGTAATAATAAAATCTCAATAGGCCAAATACAGATGGAAAATAAAAACATTGAATTTTCAACCAAGCATGGCGGTGAGTCAATCCAAGTTCTGCGTCTCGATGCTTAGAATGCTCGAAGGGCTTGGACAAATGACTTGTCTCCTTCCACACACCTGGACCCACATGCAAGGCCTGTGAGGAGAGCTATGGCCTCATTCCCACTCACAGCTTATATACAGGAAAAGCAGGGCCTGCTGGCACATTGCATTTTTCTCTACTATCTTCTTGAGCTGACAGTTCAGTGGCATGCTTTCAGCTTGACACAGAGAATTCCGGCATTCTGTTGGACACTTCTAAAACTTTTTGTGAAACTGTCCAAATCCATTATTCTAGAAAGGCTTTGGGGACTCCAGTCCCCTAATATGGTATAATTGAGGAAAATGTGGCTACAATTAATTTGCTTAACCATTATCACTCATGTAGAATTAAGAAACCTTAGGCCATGATCATTAGCACTCGCTTCAAAGACCTCAGGGAATTTGGAAAACGATACAGCTCAGTGGTTTCTTTAACTTTTCTTGGGCATCATGCAGATCTCTATTTTAATTGATTGAGAGGATGGGATGGAACAGTAGAGAACGGCTCATTTCAGGATGATAAGAAGGGGGGCAGATACCAGGAGCACTTGGTTATTACTTATTGGCCAGGCTGAGCTTGGAAGCAATAGTCACGTAAGGCAACTTATGATAGAGTAGTTAAGAGAATCATAAGAATATCTATCTAATTTATTTTTGGTCTTTGAGACAGGGCCATGTTATATTGCCTAGGCTTGTTCTCGGGTATTTTCCTGTCTCAGCATTATGAGTGTCTGAAACTCTAGATATGTCACTAGACCTGACTCTCTTCTTCTGCATCCTGTGGGCATTTCCAAACCTCTTGCATAGTGTTCTTCTAACGTGGGGTGTGGGGCAGAGATGCGGAGTGCAGTGGAAAAGACAGAAAATGAGAAATCTAATCCAATTTAATGGTACATTTCCAAGGGGGGAAAGAAAGATACATCTTTAGTAACACCTGTACCTTCAATTTCTGGCTTGTGGATGCTGACATTGCCAGGAAATTCTGCCGCCCTACCCCTTTCTGCTTTACATCTGTCATTAATGAGCGGATAGATATAAGTACTTGTTAATTTCATAGAAACCGCTTCAAAGTACACAGAATGTCATAGAATAGATGCTTAATTATATAAGCGACCTCTGCATTTGAAACCTCGCTTTATTACCCTCCCATAAACATTTTATGAAACCGTTTAGTTTATGGTTGAATTAAGGGGAACTGAGAGGCACGGATAAACTACAGAGACCCTTTCCTTGTACTGGAAACTCCTTCTACTAGAACAATAATTTACTGCCATGTGTAACCAAGTAATTCAAAGCAGAGACGGGACAAATCTATACTTTCATTATTTAGTCAAATGTTGGGAAAGCAGCATTTGGCTTTTAATGAATGTTTAATACGTCGGGGAGCTCTCCCTGAGATCTGGGTGGTTGCAGCAGGGACTGAATTGGCATATGACCTCCTGAGCTCTTTCTCCACTTTTCTTCCTTTGATATTCCTTACGCTGAAAAGAGAAGGCAGAACCCCACAGCAGCCTTCAGTCAGAAAATCCCCCCATCTTCTCCCCACCCCCATTGCTCAGGAATTGAAGATTAGGAAGAGGGTGCACAGACTGCACCGAGTCCCCACTGTGGAGGAGCTGTTGCCTCCGTCTTCATCCTCAGACTGTACTCTGCAATGGCTCCCCTGAGACCCAGTGGCCCCCACAAGTTGCTGGGAGACCTGAGTGAAGAGTCATTTTTTTTTAAAAAAAAAATAACAGCAGCAGGGACTTTGGTCCTGACTCAAGTACTTCCTCACACCTTTTGTGGTTGGCTTAGGGCCTGTGGAAAGGAGTACCAGGACCTCCAGGTGGGCTGGTCCAAGGTGAGACTGCACTGTATAGGGAGCACAGACAGGAAGCTGCTGTGATTAGTAGGACTGTCTGGTGTGTGGGAAATGGGAAGCACTAAATAATATACTCAGGAACATACAATTTTTACTCCCTGTCAAATAAACCATGATGTCTTAAAAAATATCATTTGTATGTTATTCAACTCTGTTTTGTTTTAAATATTAAGTATCAAGAATATAGGCTTTGGAGATTCACTTGTTATGTTTTTGGTGTGTAGCAATGACGTGTTTCATCTTGTCAGGACCATTCCACTTAGTCATCGTAATTAGGAATAAAGTAAATAATGTTTTTGAAAACCTCTAAGTTTTGAGAGAGGAAACTCTAAAACTTTATATAAAGCTGTCATATTAGAAAAGATCAATGTTTAATCTGTGGCCATAACAGAGGTCTTAGGGTATTTTGCAAAACTGTATACACTGTGCTAGCCACCCTCCGTCCCATATGCTAAGCACCTACAGCCCAACCTGTCATATTTCCTGACCAGTATTGCTGTGTGATCCATTCTTATACTGTCTGTCATAGGTTCTTCACAGCCTTCAGTAGGGAGTGTTAGTCAACACAAGCCTGGTTCTTTTTGCTGGGCTTCAGAACTTTGCCCATGTCCTTTCCTACTGAACGGGTGGCTTGAGGGATAATTCAGATTACAAGAATGTGAATGTACCTCTAATGATACAGAATCTGTAAATGCATCTTGGTTCTTTCTATGAAACTAGAGTAGGATAATTGGCCACATATAACATTTCAACAAAACTGTAGCTATTAGAAATCAGTTGCCACTATTATTTAATATGATTTTGAGGTGTTGGATAATGTAATTAACAGGAAGGCAAAATATAAGTATGGAAATTTGCGAACATGGTAATGTTTTGAAAGATGAAGTAGGTTTGGCATTGTTAGCAGTATATAAAATAATATGAAAGTTGTCTTTCTTTCAAATATTTTGTTTTTCATTACCCCCCCCCCCCCCCCGCCCTGTGTGTACATGTGAGTGAGTACAGGTGCTCAAGGAGCCTAGAAGAAGAGATCAGATTCCCTGGAGCCTAAGTTATAGGAAGAAAGCTGCCTGATACGGATACTGGGGCTTGAACTCTGCAAGAGTAGCCCATGTTCTTAACCACTGAGCCATCTCTCCAGCCCTGCCTGAAATTGCTCTTTTCTACATATCTAATAAACAAACAAGCATTGTAGTAACATTTAATTGATAAAATAACCCCCTTTAAAAAGTAAGTCAAGTATAAAGTATGTGAGGATAAACTTGGAAAGAATTGTGAGGATCTAAATAAAGACTGTGATAGTGTCCTTCAGAAGAATGAAGAGCTGCCTCCACAGAGTCCCTGTCTTTCCCTGAGTTAAAGCATCAGTGCAATGAAACCGTCCATCACCTCCAGGTCTCTAAGTTCAATGTCACTGTAACTACACTATGACCTTTGGTGACTATATAAAAGGCTGCTTTGAAAAATTTCAGACTGTACTACAGTAAGAGTTTAAAAAATTCTCAAGGAGAAAGTAATTCTTGGCTCTTCATGTAATTACATACACTTTAAAGCTACCACAATTAAAACAGCCGTTCAGTGATGGAAGAGAGAGGAGCATTGGAGGCAGGCAACAGAGCACAATGCACAGATAGATACATGTGTATTATTAAATAACATATGGTAGGAATTAAAACTATGATTATGTTAGTATTTCAAGCAACAAGGAAAGCTAATTATTGAATAACCAGTTTGATAAATGCTTTATCTGCTTGGAGGTGTGGGCAAATTCTATTTCACACTTTTATCATTAAAAAAAATCTGATGACTCACTCAACCAGCTAAGATTTAAAAAGGTACTATGAGAAAAGGAAAGTGGATGTTTTCACAGGCCTGGAGTATCAAAGGCTCTTCTAAATGTGACATAAAAACCAAATAGCTTGGTGAAAATGGTACTTTTTTACTATAAAAATATAAAAATATAGTCCTCTATGCTGGCACACACCTTTAGTCTCTAGCCTTTAGCATTTGGGAAGCAGTTCAGGCTGGTTTCTGAGTTTCAGGCCAGCCTGACCTACAGAGAGAGTTCCAGGACAGCTAGAGCTACACAAAGAAAGCCAGTGTCCCCCCCCCCCCCCCGCCCCCCCACCCCAATAAAATGTATGTACAGTCCAAAAGAAATGTTGCCATAGCAACCAGAGACCATTTACAGTAAGAACTAAGGAGCAATGCACTGTTAGGACAGTAGCTGTACTGAGCAACAATGCACTTATCAAGAAGTTTGTGCTTCACTGTTTTCCAGTGCTGGGGATGAACTCAGGGCTTTACTCACACGGTCAGTGTCCTATAAAGGAATGCTACCTCCAGCCTTAAATTCACACTTGTAAACTGTACAAGCCAATGCTGTTTTTTATATTAGAACTGGGAGGTCCTGTCACCACAACCTAACTTCAGCGTGTGTGGATCTTTTATGTAGTTATTGACTTTTTCGATCTCTGAAAACATGACTATTTTATGACTAAGGCATTTTTATTCTGTTGTTTCTCACTTTTGCAAGATTTGCAAGGGTCTTTTTCTGTTAGTTGGGTTTCTCTTCACCCCTTCCCCCATTTATCCCTCTCTGTTTCTTTACTCCATCTTTCCTTTCCCCTCTTCGTCTTTTTTTCCTTCTCTTTTGAAGTTTCTTGATTTTGTTTTCTTCAGAAACCAAATATACAGAACATTTCACAACTCATGTTCATCGTTTTACATAATTAAGGGAGACAAGAATAAAATATGTATTTCTATTTATTTGTAAAGGTATTGAAAATTGGGTGGATACAAAGAACCATTGAAATGACTAACATTGAGCAAAGTATGGCAGGAGATGGGAGTCATACTCTTTAGTGCGCCTTTCCTTTACAGTGTCTTGAGTTTTTGAACCATGTATCTATAATCTCAAAGAATATAATTTCAAAAATATTCATAAATTAAAAGTTCTGTGTGCAATATGATTTTAAAATTTAAATTTATATAAATGAGAGATCATTTCTTTATAAGTATAACCAAACTGTTTATTTACTACATTTGTTCTGTCTGGTTCTCCACAGCCTTAACAAGCCTTTGCATCATTACTAGGAAAGGGTACAGACCTGCCCTGCAACACAATGGCCCGGATGCAGGCAAGCCAGAATCTGAAGTCCATCCTCTATTTGATCTCAATCCAGATCTTTGTACAATAGAAACAATTCTCTGTATTTTCTTGATGATGCCTTTGAAGCTTCAAACTCTTCATTTGATGTTTTTTATTTGGCTTGTAGGTTATTATCTACATTGTTTTTGTTACCCTACTTTTTAGACGGGATTCATATATCTTAGGCTGGCCTCAGACTTGCTATAATACTAAGGCTAGTCTTAAATTCCCGATCCTCCTGCCTTCACCTCCCAAATGCTGAGATTCCAGGGGTGCAGCCCCATACTTGGTAGTCAATGGCAGTATTTCTGATGTCATATCTAAGAAGCCATCACCTGACAGAATGTCATGAAGCTTGGAAACTCCTGTATTTCCAGTATGAGCACATGGCTCTTATATGTTGGTCTGCAATCCATTTTGAATTAGTGTTATGTGAGGTAGTAGCCTGATTTATGGTCTTGCATGTGAAAGGATTGATATTGTTGATATATTCAGAGCACTTTAATAAGAAAAGTATAGTATGCCAATAATAAAATGGATAAATGGTGTTGAACAGGCAATTTCAACTAACTGCCCTGTGAAGAGATATTAACTATAGTAATAATCAAAATGCAAATTAAAATATTAAATTATCATTTACATTCAATAAAATTAGTGAAAAAATTCATCACCTACAGTGATTACATGTATGTTAATGTGTTAGTTTTGTGTGTATGTTAAAAAGTACACTCTATATTGAAACAAAAATAAGCTATAGAGAAATATTATCCTATATATAGCCATTTTTCAAAATCAATGTCAACCGAGGATGCATGTGTTTATATGTTGTGTTCATGTGTATATATGTATGTGTGTGTACAATGTATGTGTATGTGTGAATATGTATGCATATGTGTGTATTATGTATGTGTCTGTATGCATATATATGTGTGTATGTTTATGCATATATATGCATATGTGTATAATGTTGGTGTGCATATGTGCATGTGTATACATGTGTGTATGTTGTTTGTGCATGTGTATTTATGTGTATGTGTATGATGAGTGTGCATGTATATGCATGTGTGTATAATGTGTGTGTACATGTATGTGCATTGGTATATGTTATAAGGGTATATGCATGTATATAGGTGCATTATATTCATGTGTGTATGTATGATGTGTATAAGGAGAAAAGTCTTTATTCTGTGCTCCCTCATGAACTGTGCATTTTTTTCTTTCATTAAGCAGTAATTAATTCTATTTTCAGAAAAACTTATTAAACCTTCTAAAGTGTTCTAAAATAATTTTCATATTTGATTAAAGTACATATATATTGACACACACACATACACACACACACACACACACACACATATATACATAAAAATTCCCTATTTCTTCTTGCCTTGAAAGATAAAGAAAAAGACCATAATTTAGAATATTATTTTAATCTCTCCTCTTCCTTGGCTGTTTTAGGGAGCTGAGTGTGGTGTGCATGCTTGTATATGTCAGCATTCATCTGTGGAGTTTTGGTAAGAATTATCTAGGTAATTCTATTGATTTTCTGCTTCCCTCTATGTCAGACAAATTCAAAGGGAAGAAACCATCTCTCACATGCATTATTTTTTCTGCATGACTTTCTGGAAACTGTCACAAAATGGATTGCAGCATAATGGTATCTTTTCTCATTTCCTACCAGAATACTAACATACACAGAAGTTCATATATCTGACCAAAATGTGTTTTGTTACCGATATATGATATACATAACAGTTATATTCTGTCATAAAGTCAAATAAATAAATGTAATCTGTTGTATTCAAATAGCAAAATTACATTTAATGTCCTATAAATATTTTTATTGATTATACAGAGTATCTCCAACGTATTATAAAAAATATATAGCCTATAAGAATTCAACTCTACCATGTCATAAATTACAATTATCTGGAGTTAATAAGATGATTACAGTAAACTTAAACCCTGGATTAATAATTTTAGAATGTAGAAATGCTTGAGCTCTGGAGAAGACTCAGTAAGAGCATTGTACATGGGCATGACAACATGAGTTCAAATATTCAGCATTCATGTAAAGAGCAGGGTGAGGTCACTTGCACACCTGTACCCATGCTATGGGGAGACAGGAAAACAGAAAAATCAAAGGAGTATGTTGGCCACTAAGATAAATCCAGGGTCAGTAAGAGATCTTGATTCAAAGGAATAAGGTGGGTAGTGATAGAACAGTAGTCAGCCTGTGTCCTCCTCTGGCCTCTGTGCACTCAGGGTGTACACTTACATATACACTACAGCACACACACGCACACACACACACACACACACACACACACACACACACACACACCATGTACACACATTGGCATCCTCACACACATACACTCTACACTACACTAACATACACCACACACACACTACAGCACAGTCACATACTACGTCATATTCACATTACAGCACATTCACACATACTCACATTACACTACCCACACATACAGTACATGCACAAATATAGCATATTCATAATAATACAAACATATACATTGTACTCAAATATACCACATATACACTCCCACATACTACAGTACACTCATACATTCACTTTATAGCACACACACAAATACATTCAAACACTATTATACACTTACATACACTCACAATTATATACGCTCACACACAAATGAACATATAACTTCAAAATTCTTTTAGAGCATTTAAATAGGATGTGTGCTTTTGAAATGCACAAAACCTTGAAAGAAGTATATTTTTGCTCTTAATATTATTAATAACGATGACTGTTAATACATTAAAATTGTTTAAATTTAAAAATACTCTTTTCTTTGTAACAAATTAACTCACACTGAAACTGTTCAAACTCTGTTTATCCTGTTCTTTAAACAGGCACATGATTCACTTAGTGCTGGGACTGCTGGTTCTCTACATTCTATAGATTTGGACAAATTTGTTGTGACACGTATCTACCATTAGAGTATTTTACAGAACAATTTTGAAGCTCTAGACACATTATTCTATGTAGTAATGTTACTCATTCTCCAATTTAGGTACCAAAAACAACTGTTTCCCCCCCCACACACCTTGTTTTCAAAGCTTTTCCCTTTACAAAACGTTTATAGGTGGAATCATAAAGTGTGTGGCCTTTCAGACTGGCCATTTCACTAATTTCATATACTTAAGCTTCTTTCCGTGTTTTTCTCCATTCACTTCCTAGAGAACACTTTAGTTGGTTCCAAGTATTGATAATTGGGAACAAAGCTGTAAAAATCTCCACGTCCAGTTTTTGTATATATGTGAGTTTTCACCTTTGGATGAATACCAAGCAGTTTAAGCGTAGGCTGATATGTTAAGAACACGGTTCATTTTTTAAAAAGCAGCACTAACGATTGGTTTTTCCTCTTAATTTGGCAGCCTAGAGTCACCTGGGAAGAGGCCTATTGTAAAGAGCACCAGACTCAGCACCAACAGGTGTGTCCATATGCTTTGTGTCTCCGTTTCGTTTCGTGCTCCATCGACTAGCAAAGACTGCAGCAGAGAAGACAGTAACGGACAATGTCCAGACAGAAATGGAGTCAACGAGTTAAATATTCAAACCCCAATCCTGTCACAGCTGATTGAGGAACTTAATTTGATGAGTTTTTATTTCTCTGTGTATGCAACAGAGCCTGTAAGGTTGTTAAAGCCTTAGATGAGGTGGTATAAGCCAAACACTTGGCACAGTATTTGGCACATAGTAGGACTGCAATAACTATGAGTCTTTTACCCAAATTCTATTATTTAAAGAGGGTTAGTGTCTGAGATGGTATGTTGGTGCTCACTGAATGATTCTGACTAAAAGAAAAGGTTGAAGAAAAATACTTGGAAAAACCACTGAAGACATTTCCCTCTCATAGTCACTAGGCCAGGCACACAGTGCTCAGTGCTTTGGGGAGATAATTAGGACAACAAATGCAAGTTGGTGATTTCTGGGCTTCATGGTTTATCTCTTCCATGCTTGTCACTTATCCTAGAACAGCTTTCCTCTGCACACATTTTAATGTAAGCTTACTGACTGATCCAACAGAGAATGTTACACTGCTATTGGGAGAGTGGTAGTTAGTTTTGATATTTTCTAAAATAACTATACATCTACGGATATCTAGGTGTACCTCTAGTTCATGGGAGTCAAGGAAACATTGTGCAAAGTCTGAAACTAGCTATGTGAGATGTTGCATTGACAGACAGCTGTGGCCACAGGAAGGCTTATGTGGAAAGAGCAGTAGGGTTGAGTCAGCCATGGGTACAGCGAGGGTAGGGCACACTATGCCTTTCTGTGTGGATTAGCCACACCAGAGAAACATATATGGAATAAAGGAAAAAGCAGGAGGTGAAATCCAGACTGGAATGAGGTTGCAGGCTAAAACAGGTTTATCATTTAGTGGACTCAATTTTTTTTTTAGGGCTCATTTATATATGAAAACTTTTTGTTTCTCTCCTAAGAAGTATCCCTGGTTGGGAGGTTTTAGTAACCATGCCTTGAAGAAATCTTAAGGGAATTTTGTTTTTATTGCTAGAGGTTTTGAAGCAGTAGTAAAGACCATTAATAAGATTTTGTTCCTGTGTTGGGAAATATGCTCACTTTGTCCCTTACTAATGGCTAAACTCACACTAACGGTCTCTCATTTTCTGACTCCAGAGCAGAAGAATTTCTAAACTGCTTACCTTCCGTTGTTTTTTGAACATCCCTCCTTCATGAGGACCATAGCTTAAATACTAAGTTTTACAGACTATAAAAATATAATCCTAATGGGATCTCAATATATCAAAATTTTAATAATGAGCAATAGTAACTCTGAGGAAAAATGAAGACATGGATGGTTTCCAGGAAGCATGTATAAATATCCATTGATTTTTGAGAGAATAGACAATACTGAAGGATTCTAGGTTCATCTATGGACAGATCTTTTGTTTTATTGATGTAATCACTGAAATCCAGAGAGTTAATGATCCTCTGGGATTAGTGAATTAGGTAAGTACTTTATGAGAATGGGATCTATGACTTTTGGCATAAGAATATTCCCCCAGAGAAAGCTGGTCCTAGCTTCACAAGAGTGGGAGAGCCAGCCCTGCCCCTCACCAGTTGCACTCAAGACAGTGGCCCTGCATCTCACCCGAGTAGCACAAAAGAGCTAACCTTATTGACAGGAACACAGATGATCTGGCCCCAGCTCTCATCTGCCATATGGGGCGGGGGTAAAGGAGAGATGCTCCCACATTCACTGTAACTTTTCTGACTGTGGTGCACCCAGTGTGGTGGCAGGGGGTCCAGAGAAGCCAACCCTGAGAGAGTAAAATCAGGAGAACTAACCCCCCTTTTGTCTGTCCTGTGGAGGTATGGGTGAGATAAAGATGCACCCCTCCCCACACACACTCCTTGGTACCTGCAGCAGGCAGGAGAGCAGGTCCTCTATTTGCCTGCACAAAACAGTAGAACTATCCCTGAGTGTAGATGAACCAGCCCGGAGGGTGTGAGAGCAGGAGAAATGGCTCCACTCCTTACTGTCTGCAGTTAACTGAGGTAGAAAGACCTACTCATTGAGGATGTCAAAACAAAGACAAAGAGACCTTGTAAAAAGGAGGAAGCCAGCTGAACAGTAGAATTCATTCCACTCCTCACTGTGAATGCCATGTGACCATGTGTTCCAAGTTCCCTGTCATGTGACTTCTCTTTCAGGATGGGTAGTATCCTTGAACTGTGAGCCAAATTAAATCTTTTTCTCTCTTAACTCACTTTTGTTAGAATATTTTCTTACAGCAACAGAACAGTAACTAAGACATGTGTTGAGCATGCGGTAGGGCTCACCTAACTTAAAAAGGTAAGGTTTCAATGAAACATTCAGAATGTCTGTTCAGTGAAGAATTTAGATTAATTAGAATTTACTTGAAATAACCAGAGTGTCTTTGTTATATCAAGAGACAGTTTGAAAGAGATGGAAGAACAGCTGAAAAATCAAATAGTTGGGATTAAGAGGGTTCAGGACATAAATTCTGACAAATATAATTCCTTAGATTATTGCATGAAAATAATTAAAGATAAACTAAAAATAAGGCATAACATTCAATGCATAATAAATCAATAGAGAAAATATTGTCACAGTTTTTAATAGTGGGGGAGTTAAACAGGTAATGAGCAAGTGTGAGTCATCGGCTCATGGGCAGAGGTTTCCTGGTGTCCCCAGAAGTTTCTGTGGGAGTCCAGAGAGCGATCAAGGCAGGGCTTGGGGTTTCAGAAGAGTTGGGTGATGGCTGAGCACAGTGCAAGGCAGGACCACTCTAGAAACAAAAGTGGCTTTCTTGTGGCTCTCTGCTTTGGTAAGGAGAAACTCAGGTTCCTGTGATCTGGTCCCTGGTACTTACAAGTTTAAAGACCTGATTTGCTTTTGAACTTTCTGAACAAGAGAAAGTCAGTTGACACATTCTATAATGGTCTTTAAAACGTGGCACCTGCCCAGGGGAGCGGTAGGAAGGGCGGGAGCTTCATCATGTCCCCATTCAGTCATTCTGTGACAGCTTACTAAAAGATGGCAAGAATTCCTTCCATCTGTGGGTAGCACATGCACGTGATGGTGATAGTTATGATGAGGGTGAAAACAATGCCTCTGAACATAGCCCTTTTTGTGCATAATGTTCCCATTGGCACTTAGGAATAAACCTCTGAGGCAGATACTGTCGCAGTCTCTGCATCTGTGATATACATCCGTTCACAGAACAGAGGCTCAAACACTAGCTCTGTCACTGTCTACATGACATAATGAGAGAAACCTGAACTCCAGCAAAGCAATCTCAGTTTATTGTCTACAAAATGGGCATAATCCATAGGGCAATACTTTGAAGAAGGGTCCTCACAGAGGTTGGCTTCCAAGAAGGTCACAGCAGATATTAGGTCCTTACCACAACCTCAATTCTTTCTCTGTCTGTGTCCAGAAGAGCCACTGCCTGCAGCTTTTCCAAGTAGACAAGTGACAGAGACACTATGACAGAGATCGCCCCTCCTAAATTGTTCTAATATTTATTTGTGAACAGGTTTGTGAGACTAGCTGTCATAGAAAGCAAATCCCATAACATGATGCTCAGGCATATTATACCTCAGGAAACCCCTGAGGCTTCACATCCAGAAGAGACTGAATAAGACATCCCGCTCAGGAGTCTTGCAGAGTTTTACTGTGGACAACTTTGGGATGGATAGAGGTTTCAGAACTCCAAATCATTGCTTGTATGAATTAATGCAACTTTGCGTATTTAAAGCCTCAAATACCTAAAGAAAGGTAAGATTTAAAAGAAGGTTTGAAATCCCTAAAATAGGTAAATAAAAAAAAAATAGGAATCCAGAAAAGAGGAGTTTGAAAATGTCAAGTCAAGAACTATTGAGGTGAATGAGAAACCATCTTTTGTGCATGCTCAGCAGTGTGAGCAAACGTGCATGCTTGTCGATGTGTGTGTGATCGCTTTGCATCAGCTGCTTGCAAGCATCACCAGAACCTGTTCATACTGGATACACTGGTGGCATATTAGTTACAAATGTCAGCTTAACAGATCAATAACTCATTACATGTGCAGAATATAAAAATATCCAATAGGAATCAGTTTGCTGTCACATAGAAGTATTCAAATCTCACACCAATATGTACTTTCAGTCATGTGACTCCTCATTTTTCTTTCTTAGATTATCATTGGAGATTGAGATATATTTTGTATTTTTTTTTTAGAAACAGTTTTTTTGTTTTTACATCATTTGGAAGTTTTGATAAAGGATAAAAATATCAAATGATGATAGTCTTGAGATTTTCATAAACATATTTCTCTGTGGACAATGCCCACCTACCTGTTTAGTCGGTAAAAGTCATCAGAGGGTCTAGTAAGTTGGCATAGCATAGCTCAATCAGGATTAACAAACCTCTCCCAGCTGCGCTTAGTGAAGGGCATTTCTGGCACACTATGAGGGATTTGGAGATGCCCAGACTCTTGATACATTGTTTAGCCCATCATCTTTTAGAGCCTGAGATGCAGCTTGGCTGAAAAGACTGTATATTTCTATTCTAACAAGAATCTTAGAGGCAAATAAAAATGTACTTCCATTTCTTTCTTTTTTTTTTTCTGTGTATTTGAAAATGCAAGCTTCAGCCTTGGCATTGATATTCTAAACCAGCTTAAGTCCACGGAACTTTGATCTACACTGGACACAGCTAAGGGACTTCATTGAGGGTGCCCACCAAGCAAACACTGACCTCCTTGTGCCTCGTCAATCTGCCTGTCTGTGTTCCTGAGGTCTTAAGCCCAGAAGGCACATGGCAGATACGAGGCTGTCAGTTAATGAATAAATCATCTTTATCAATATTCCCTTTAGTTTTGCCTAGAGCAATGCGTCCTCAAAAGTCAGCTACACTTGAGAATCAGGATTCTGATCCTGGCATCGGCATACATTGCTTCTATCTCAGTAAAGACAAGAGGTACTCTAATTGACACAGAAGTATTTTAATTACAAATCTTCTTTGTCACAGTATCTCTCCTTTGTCACTTCCATATAAAGATTCTTCTGATTTTAGAAAAGCTGTTATGTTCTTCATGTACCCTACTGCACGGAAAAAACAAAAAAACAAAAAACAAAAACTTGCACTTACACACACATGTTGATCTTTTCAGAGCTGAGCTCTTGGTATTCATGTGAGTTTAGGAAAAATATTGCCATTTGTATTAGGTGAGTGAGCCACAGGCCTGTGACCTGATAGCTAAGGGCAGGAGGTATATGAGCCCCACCCAGGATCTCCTGTAACTACTAAGAAGGCAGAAAGGAAGCATAGGGAGGTTCTTTATACAGTTAAGGAGAGGTGAGAATTTCTTTCGTTTAGTTAAAATTAAGTTTTGGAATTTTGAGTTGGAATAGCAAAGGTTTCTTTGGGGTTTGCTTTGGGCTTTCTAGGCATCATCTCACTTTGAAGCCCTGGAGTCTGGAATTCACTGTATATGTCAGGTTGGCCCTGAACTTGTGGTTATTTTCCAGCCTTAGCTTCCCCAGTGATAGGATGACAGAAATGAGCCATCACACCTGGCTTTTAAATTCTTTTTAAAATTATTTTTTTATGTGGTGCATAAACCCCATGTTTATGGAGGTACTATTTGAAATATATATATATATTTATCATATATATTTGAAATATATATATATATAGTATCATGTCCAAAACAGCATAAACATATCTATATCTTTCAATACCTTTAATTTCTTTATGGTGAACATATTTAATGTTCTTTCTTCTAGCATTTGAAACACACATTGTCATTATCTGTGGCTCTCCAGAATTCATATTCCTGTCTGAATGTCCCTAGAAGCCTTTGGTCCACTTCTGCCCTCCCTCCCTCCACTTTGCTCTCTCAACATCTGGAAACCACCATTCTATTCCATGAGACTGACTTCTCAATATTCTAGACAGGAGTGAGATCATATGATACTTGTCTTTCTGTGCCTGACCTAGTTCACAAAGCAGAGTGATCTGCAGGTCTAGCCACAATGCCACGAATGACAGGATTTCATCCCTTTTTTTATGGGGGGCCATTATTCAGTAGTGTATATGCTCCATGTATCCTTTATCTGTTCAGTCAATGAATGCATGGGTGCTTCCAGACCGTGGCCACTGTGAATAGAGCTACAGTAATATGGAAGTGCAGATATGTGTTCCGCATACTGATTTCATTTCCTTTGGACACACACTCCAAAGGGGGAAAAAAAAAGATTTCCAGATTGTATGGGAGTATTATTTTTAACTTTCGTGAGATTTCCATGCTTTTTCCCACATGGTTTTATGTTCCCACCAGCTGTGTGTGTGGCCCCCTTTTCTTCAATATCTCTGCTAGCACCTGCTGTCTTTTGTCTTTGAAATAGCCGTTCAGACTTGGGTTTTCAGGCTCACTCTCCTAGTGATATAGAGCATTCTTTTTTATTACTGTTGCCATTTGGACATCTCTTGAGAAATGTCTACCTGAGTATATCACTGATTTTATATTTATGGGGATATTTTGGTCTTTTTATTTTTGCTTCAGATTTATTTATGATTTATTTATTTTGCTGTTGAGTTCTAAAGGTCCATATAATCATGGACCAGACTGAGGTAGACTCTGAACTTCCTAATGTGACACACACAGTTTTGTTGAGGCATGCTTTCTGGTGTAAAGGGATCATAGCTTTCTTGTTTCTATTGGGGCTATCATACATAGAACATCAGTGCATTCCATGATCTTTTCTCAAATGTGGCACATATCACATACCTGTTTGAACATTAGTTCGTGGCTAAGATTGTCTGATTAGACATTTTTTTTTTCATGGAACCCAAGAATCTGTCTTTCTAACAAAGTTCTGGGAGACTTTACTTCAGGTAATCTTAGGGCCCTGAACTGAGGGTCATGGTAGTAGACAGTTGTAAGAGTTTCTAAACCCTTCTACACATCAGAATTCTTCAGAAAGCTTTGGAAAATACCACATCCATGTCCATGTCTTTAATTGCTTTTATTTTATTTTTAATTACAGATGACTCTAAGGATGTATAAGCAGAATGGAGGACCACAGATAGGTTACAGGATTCTATGGTGGGTGTAAAGTAGGAAGGGGTTGAATTGGGGCAGGAGACTCCTTTTTAATTGTTTAGATGACAAACATTTCTGTCTATCTAAAGTCATACATGCTGTATTTATTTGTTAGGGCTGACAAAGCAAAGAGCAGGTGTCTTATACAACATCTATATCTCACAATGACAGAGGCCAGCAGTCCAGGACTTCCCCTTTGCTTGTGGATACTGTTCCCCGCCCCCTCTCTGTCACATACTTCTGCTGCTTCATCAGTAACTTAGAAAAACATACGAGGTTGAGCAATAGCCCAGACTAAAGGGGAAAATGATCCTTTTGAATAGTTCTGACTGTCATGTACAAATGGTTTTCTATGTGTTTCAGCCACTCTTGCTTTGTTCTGCCCCCACTAGCTCCTCCTTCTCCCCTTTCTGCTCTTTTTAAAGACAGGTCCTCACTATATTGCCCAGGCTGGCATGGAACTCATGAACTCAAGTGATTCTTTCACCTCATCCTCCAGAGTAGCTAAGATTGAAGGCTGTGCAGCCTAGTAGAGTCATCTTGCATTTTTATAGCAACCCAGACTCTCTCAGGTAGTAGAGTTTCTGCCTTTACTGTTACCACTGCTAGAAACACTGGTCTAGAGTAGTTTTGATAACCTGGAGTTCATAAGCAATGTTGCCTCCTGATGATTTTCTTCTACTAGTCCATTTTTCTTTTACAAAAGCAGTTCACATGTTTTGGGGTGTGTGTGTGTGTGTGTGTGTGTGTGTGTGTGTGTGTGTTTCTCGGCTTTCCTTTTTTTCCCCTCTAGAACAGACTTTCTATGAAAGAAGTAACTATATAATCAACACTTTGTATGTAGCAAGCACTCAATTTAGACTTTTTAAAATGAATGACTTATGCATACTAAAGAAGGGAGCACACACAGTTGATCAGTGTTACACTGAATAGACACATCTATTTCACCTCCCACATCCCATTAAGCACCCACTATGATGAGTTTAGTTCCACCTGAAAACCTTATATTTACAATCTAAGACTGAAATCCATCTTTCAAGATAGATGTTATTAATAGTGTTTACTGATGAGAAAGTTAATGACTTGTTCAAGCCTGAAGACCTGAAAGTCCTACTGTTAGATTAATCATTTTTCCTCAAGTCACTGTGTTTACCTGTGCTGATGACAGTGGCAACACTGCCCACTACCTACTATGAATATAGATCCAGAGGAGGAAGCATATGCTATGACCTCTCCTCCTTACAAGCAACCGGAAGTGCACAGTGACTGCTATAGTGGGTCCCACTGACCTGGTACTTGGAGGTGGAGTTTTTTCCTGTCCTGATCACCTGCTTCCAAATAAACTCACTGAGGCTCATATCAATTACAAATGCTTGGTCGATACCTCAGGCTTGTTACTATCTAACTTGTACGCTTAAATTAACCCATATTTCTATCTAGTCTTTGCATTATGGCTCATGTCTTACCTCATTGTTTTTCAAGTCCTGCTTCCTCACATGGCTCCCTGACTCCGCCTTTCTTCCTCCCAGAGTCCTCTGTGTCTGGCTGTCCCACCTGCTAGCTACCTGCCTAGCTACCAGCCTGTGAGCTTTTTATTAAACAATGAGAGTAATACATATTCACAGTGTACAGAAGGATTATTACGCGTGAGCCTTCACAAATTTTGGTTCCAAAGGAAAGAACAGGAACTTTCAATAAACAGAGTGGAATATAGCACTTAAGTGACCAAAGTTAACACAGCTAAGAACACATACTAATGCCCAGTGCCTCATGATCTGGTGCTCTGAGATGGCTCAACACTGTGTGGTTGGTACTTTGAACAAAAATACAGAATGTCATTTAATTATAAGGCAGAAGTACCAAACTTAAGCATAATAAAATAAAGAGACAATAATTTTTATAAGCATGATGATCAGGAGGAAGAGTCTAAGGTTAGAGGAGATGATTGACACATGACAATCAAATGCAAGATAAACCCTCAGTTAAGTCCGGAAACAGTAAGACATGGGAGGAAATGAATAAATTCAAATGAGGGGTGCAGATAAGTCAGAATCACTGCTAATTGTAAGGTTTCGATAATTATCCTGTGCTCATCTGAAATTCTAACATGAGGTGGAGCTGAATGAAAGTTCTGTGTGCTCTTTATGTCTTGGTTTTAAAATTATTACAAAATATAACAGTAAAGGCTAGCATGGTTTCTACAAAAATCATCAATTTTCTAAAAACTAAAATGCAAACAAAATCCTAGCAAGTTGAATTCAGAACAAAGCTGATTTGTAAGGTGAGGATGTAAATTAGGTCTTCCACCGGGAGTCACTGGGGTTTGGCTTCTCAATATACCTGTGGTAATGCTTTGCTATGAGTTAGTTGGCTCCTTAGAAGGAACCAAGGAAAAGCACTTGTGAATTAAACAGACCATCTCTGCACACTGAAACAAGATGTCTGGGGCACCCTCACACTCCCTTCTACATTTAGTCTCAGAGAATGAAGAATTCTTTGTGGAGGAAGGTGAACAGACTCTCAAATCAAGGCAGGGAGGGGTGCAACAGACCCCCTTTTCCATTTCACTTTCTGCTATTTATTTCTTAAGTGTTTTTTTTTTTAATTTTCATTTTACATACCAACAGAATTCTCCCTCCCCTCCTCCTGATTCCCCCCACCCCAACTCCCCACCACAACCTACCAGCCAATCTTGGAAAGGGTAAGGCCTCCCATGGGGAGTTAACAAAGTCTGGCATATCAACTTGAGGCAGGACCAAGCCCTTCCTCACCACCACTGCATCAAGGCTAAGCAAGATATCCCTCCATAGGGAATGGGCTCCAAAAATTTAGTTCATGCATTGGGGATAAATCCTGATCCCACTGCCAGGGGCCCCACAAAGTGTCCAAGCTACACACTGTCACCCACACTCAGAGGGCCTAGTTCGGTCCTGTGCAGGTTCCCCAGCTGTCAATAGAGTCAGTGAGCTCCCACTAGCTTGAGTCAGCCGTTTCTGTGGGTTTCTTCATCCTGATCTTGACCCCTTCTTGCTTATATGATCCCTCCTCTCTCTCTTTGACTGGACTCCACTAGCTGGGCCCAGTGCTTAACTGTGGATCTCTGTATCATGACATCAAGGAATGTGCAGGCAAATGAATGGAACTAGAAAAAAAAAAAAAACATCCTGAGTGATGGAGGTAACCCAGACCCAGAAACAAACATGGTTTATTCTCACTCATAATTAGTGTCATATATTAGATATAAAGCAAAGGATGGCCAGGCTACAACCTACAACCTCAGAGAAGCTAGGTAACAAGAACCCTAAGAGAGACATGCATGAATCACCCTAGGAAGGGGAAAGAGGTAAGATCTTCTGGATAACCTGGAAGCTTGGGTGAGGGATGGGGATTAGAGCAGGAGGGCAAGATGGGCAAATTGGGGGAGGAGAGCAGCGAAGTATCTTGATATAGGGAGCCATTACGGGGTTAGGGAGAAACCTGGTGCTGGAGAAATCCCCCGCAATTCACAAGGATGACCTCAGCTAAGACTGTAAGCAATCCTGGAGAAGGTACCTGAACTAGCCTTCCTCTGTAATCTGATTGATGACTACCCTAATGGTCATCATAGAGCCGTCATCCAGTGACTGATGGAAACAGATGCAGAGAGCCACAACTTTCTGCTGTTTTAGTTACTATGTCAACAAGAATAGCGCCGAGTATAGTGCAGTCACATCCAGAGAGAGAGAAGGAGGTCACAGTCATCTGGTTTATACTATGAATTAATTTTGTTATTAATTATTGTCAATTTTTTATTGTACATAATTTAAAAATTAAATTTTATCACTATGTGTGTGTGTGTGTGTGTGTGTGTGTGTGTGTGTGTGTGTCGGAGATAAAATAGCACATGTGTGAGGCTCAGAATTGCCCACAGCTTCAAGTATCCACTGGTGAGAATGCACTCACTGGAGCCCTGTGGAGAAATGACTATACACCACAGTCGCTGCTTCACTATTTATCTCTAAAGAGTCAGGGCTGCTTTTCTCTTTGTTATGAAAGACTACAGAAAAGTTTTGAATAACTTTCTTATGATCCAGCCTTTATATCAGTGGTTTTCAACATTTCTGATCCTATAACCCTTTAATACAGTTCCTCATGATGTGGTGGCTCCCAATCATAAAATTCTCTCATTGCTACTTCATAACTATAAACTTGCTACTGTAGCAAATGAAAACATAAATATCTGATACTTGGCCCTCAGAAGGGTCACAGCTCAGAGGCTGAGAACCATGGCTTCAGATGCAAGACAGAAAAGGAAATGGTAGTCCCAGACACTTGGGAGACAGAAGCAGGAGAATTTCTTCAGTTCCTGACCTAAAGACCAAAAATGTAGTAATGAAACTCTGTCCAAGGTGGGCAAAAGCTGTAAGAAAGAAGCCCCCATGTTTAGAGGCTTCTGAGTTTTTCTGCAGATACAGCAGATACACTGTAAAATCTGGCCTAGAAATTCATAAGTGGGTAGGATGCCATGTTAGCAGATGGACAGCATAGAGTGGGATGAACAGAGGGGGAAGAGTTTTAAGCTGTGTTAATAAGGGAAGTAACCATGTAGGTGATTTGAAAAGAAGAGTCAGCCTGCACACTGTGTAGGTTAGGGAGGCATTCTACTCTAAATCCCTGCTCCCCGCCCTCATAGCACATTTCTAGCTACCCATGAAGATTTCCAAGAGCAGAGACCAGAAAGATACAGATTCATGCATACAGTAAAACTGCTGCCCCAGCAAAGCCAGTGCCCAGGAAAAGCCTGAAAAACAAAGGAACATTGGTGGCTTAAGGGCACTGCTCAGAAACAGGGAGTTTACCTCATTTGTTAGTGAGCTGGTGGAGGATGTGAGTGTGGGAACAGGGCTAGAAGAAATTAATTTTTTATTTTTAAGTTATGGTATGGGATAGGAATCAAACGAATTTAGAGCTGTGTGCATGCTAAGCATACACTGCACTATATTGAGTTAAGCTCTTATTTTCAAAAGTAGGGTTTTTAGACCCTAGATTCTTGCTTATACACTAAGAATCTTCAGGTTGAGTTGGGTTCTTTCTTAAATCCTGATGGAGGAGACTTTTCCCCTACTTACCTAGTGACCCAGGAAATCTCTAGCTTTGTGTAGCCTTAGGAGAAGTGGGTAGACAGGATGACCCAGGGATCTGTTCCCTTCCTGATGCTGACTATTGTGGTGGAATTTAGGTGTTAGCTGATAAGGCTTGTCTCTAAAGTCTTGAGAGCCTGAACTTGGTGTGGCCAGCCCCATTGAAAAGGGGCTGCTGTGATCTTGAGAGGTCTGTTTTTGTTCCTGCCTTCTTGGAGATTGGATCAGCATCCATTTCCTGGATCATCCTATCGCCAAGGAATCGCCCAAAGGTTTAATTTATATCTGTAAGTGTTAAAATACCCTCTAATAAATATTAATCCTATATTTGATATATTACAAGTAAGATTTATTGCAATAGCTGGCATCGATTTATTGCAATAGACTATATTAAGGCTCTGACCTTAAAAGACAGATAACTGAGCCATGTGGTACAACTTCTCAGGACTCACCACCTGGTTGTCATAATTTTGTCAATACTCAACCACAAAGGAACCAACTGATGACAGAATTCAGTCATGTTACAGTCAAGAATGCTGTTCTGCATCCAGGATTTAAGCCTTCCCTAAACAGGTCACTAAAAAGGAAGGTGATTCAAAAACGTCCCTATGAAAATGAAATTCAGAGGAATGGACCGCAACTAAAAGCCATCTTCAAATTCCCAAAGCAAATGTATGCAAGAGCAAGAGATGTGAGCAGATGTCACACACAGACAAGTTGAGCAGGGTCAAACAAACTTAATTTTTGTTTTGAGGCCAGAGAAGAGCATGGTGCCCATGTCCCTTCCTTATTCCGTGTGAGCATTTAAGGAATGGAAAGTCCATTATGCTCACAGTGATTCAACATGACTTATCCATGACTCAGAGTTGGATTGCCCCATCTTTACCAACATGCACAGTCAGACAGGACTCATTTCTTTGCCTTCCTTTGAAGCTCTCATTTCTTTCTTGAAAAATCCTTTCAGCCCACTAAATATGCACATGATGCATTCCCTGAGATGAGGTATATGGGTAATTTGTGGTCAGAAACCCTAATCAAGAATTCTTACTAAAGTTTATGGGCTATTAGCTTTAGGGACCGTAGTAAATACTGCGCCATTTTAATGAGGAAACTCGGTATAGTTGGGTGGGTTGCCAGCTACACCTTGGAATGATACACTAAGAACGCAGAAGTGACATCTGCCAGGAAGTCCGTGAAAGTAATCTTGCCTCCTTGATGTTTCTCATGCATGTCTCCCTGAATCACAGGTCTAAGGTTGGAAAGTACCTTAAGAATTTGCTCCCTTTTCTGTCTGTCTAAACTTGCCACCATCTCTAATAAATCCTCTCAGGTCTCCCTCAAACCCAATGAAGCACCTGTGAGATGAGGTATGAGCTGCTTCCATGGCCTTGGAAACACATGTTGAATATGTAAAGTACATTGTAGTCCAAATCCAGCTTTGTGTTATCGCTTTTCTAATATTTGAACACAACATTTGTTTCAACAGCTCTTAGATGCACCTTGGTCTTGGGCTCTTCATTGCCTGGACCCTTTGGTGATGCTGTATTTGCAGTGTTGTCTAATACACTGCACGATGCTATGCCTGGTCCTTTCAGCTCTAGGGAGGATGGATGACTCAAGACAAAGCTATTTTAGGACTAGATATTTTACATGGACATCACTGACACTTTATTTTTTTAGTGGCAACATGAAAGTCCTTGACTTTGTTAATTCACTATATTTTCAAACCTTATTATTGTCCAGCCCCATTTATACTCATTGCTTTGACTACTCCAACACACACACCATCTCTTTCTCTTAGATACCTATGTCATCCAGCAAGTTTAGATCTAACTCAAGTGCCCTCAAGATTTGTATGTTCAATCTGATTTTGGTCACCTACACTTGAACAAACTAAAGGAATAATAAGTTGTGCATGTCTTAAATTTTCAGCACTGCTTGCTTTTCTGAATCTTTTGTTCCTAAATAATCTGATCTTGAATATTATGATCATATGGCAGGAGATTCAAATGAGACACACTGTATCCGTCTGTGAGTTACCCCTGTCCCCACGTAACTCACAACATTTAGTTGTTTCTACCTCAGAATGTCTGACTTCCCCTTTGAGCTCTTTCACTGGGTGTCAGTCTATGTTGCCTGGGTTTCTCCCATTTTTCCATAAGTATTGAGGCTCCTCTTGTGGGTCTCTTATCTGAACGGATCACCTCCTTGCTTAAAGCCACTCAGTAAATGTTTTTACAACAAAATATAGTCACTTAACATGGCTGGATAGACCTCCCATATGTGGTTTACAGTATATTTTTTTAGTTCCTTCAGTAAGTCATGCTGTATACTGCTCTACCTGGAACATTCTACAGTATCCCTCTTGGCTTCTTCTAAGTCATTCTCTCTTTTCAGAGTACAATGTAAATATCACTGCTTGGAGGTGTGTAGCCCATCTTCTGCCAATTCAGTACCAAGCAATGTTTCTCCTATCACAACACTGGGCTTTACAGTTCAGTTTTGCTACTTTATTGGTCCCCATGTACTGCTACATAGACAAGCATCTCCATAGACACAGAACCTAATATGATGGCAAGGAGAACAGGTGTTTAGACATTTCCCATGTTTGGAACAAAGGTTTGCTATAAAAATTCATGTTTCTAGCTTTTCCTCTATGTTTAATTCTTTCCTTTTGGATATTTTCAATGTCATTATTAGCACTATTTCAATTTGAAATCACTTGCATGTATATCACATGTCTGGCTCACCAATAATTTTGATAACTATATTTTGGGTGTTCATTACAGGAATGGACACACACATTGAGGTGATGCTAAGGCCAGGACCTGAAAGATATTTGAATGGGATTGGAGAACTGGAGGCATTGGGAAAGTGGCAGATGGGAAGAGAGAGGTAACCCTGGGAACAGCCTCTGAACCTCTGCAGATGCCTTAACAATGAGTTTGCATGATGTCTTTGCTCACTGATGATGGTAGTCACTTAGGTAAATGCACTAGCATTGAATATGTCTTAAAGTGTGTGTGTGTGTGTGGTGTGCATGTACAATGGCTTTTCCTGCAGAATTTCATATTGTGTAATATGGCCTTTTCCTTTTACTGAAGTATTTGAAATTAGTCTAAGCATGATGAGATGCTTGGCACTGCCCATCTAGGAACGAAACAACCACCAAAGCAGTTGCAAACCTTTCAGAAGTTTGGAGCATAATTAAGTGACCCGTCTAAAATATCTAAATACTTAATGCGTTTTCTCGTTTTGGAATTCAATCACCAACATAATTTTACTTGTGAAGTACTGCAAATAATTTTGTACAGTGACTCCTAGTGAGAGAAGGGTTGAATATAAATAATTGAATGGATGACCTAATGTCCTCTTAATCACATATCTTAGCACCCTACAGGAATGCACAATCCTTTTTCCCCGTGTATCACAGTGAAGAGTTGATGTCCATTATATTTTTATTTCTCATCTGTTCTACAAATCCAGACCCATTGCCCTCCAGTGGAACCTCTTCAGCAGCTCAGATCACCCCCAGGGCACTTTCACATGTGCTTCTCCTAATCAAGTCAAGTTTCCCTCTGGTCTTGAGATCTCCCAGAGGTACTGAGTGGAGTCTATTTGAAGTGCTAAACTATTTTGGGAACATGAAAATATCTTACTAGGGTTAGTTTCCCTGCCAAATTTATTAGATACCGTGTGTGTGTAACCCCAGAGCCTTTGAGTGACACCTGTTTCTAAATCCTTCAAGGCTCTTAAATTAATTCCACTGCTCCAGACAGAAATTCCTTCCTCTCCTTTCTGCTGACATGGTTTGCTTTGCAGCTCCCCCCCCCCCCCCAAAAAAAAATGTAGAAGAAGCATTTTCAGGTGGAGCAAACTTTGATACGTATTGAGGAAGCCATCAGATAAATCCCTTCCCATCTCCCATTCACTCATCCAGTGGGATTCTCAGCAATGTGGCTATCTCTACAGGGCCTTTGAAAAGGTTTCCTACTCAACTAAGCAACCAATTCTGATGGCAAAGTATATCCTGCCTCAGTGATACCTCTCACATTCAACCCCTTTCCTGACTGGCCCTTTTTCCTTTGCTCTCCCTCATGCCTCTATGGGTTTACACCACTCACTGTTATCATGAGAGCATTTGCCTCAGATTCTCATTCCTACAAACTCACAGACAATTTCCATGAAGGGTACATAAAGCATCACTTCTCAAGAGTGCTGACCACTTACAATGGCCTCTTAGAGATGTATAAGCTGAACCCACGAAGTGAAAAGCCAGTCTTCTCCATACTTAGGGAGCCCTCAGTGGAAGTCTGAAAGCTGGATCGTGTGTTCCTCAGCACCACATTTACTCTTGAAAGGCAGTGCATGCTTTCTTCCTCTTCCTTCCCTTTTGAGGAAGGGGGGGGTGTATCTACAGGTTATCAGTACCATTCTTCAGTTTTTGTCGTCCGACTCACATCTCTGATATATGGCATTGAGCCTAGATGGTAGAAGTCATATGGTGGCTTAAATCATTTCATGAATGAATAAATGAATGGAGTACTTCTCACTTTTTCTATGAAAATTAATAGATTTTTGAATAATTAAAAGTGAGAATGGTTGTAATAAACCTGCCAAGTCACGCAAAATTTTAAAGGGAATGTCTATTCTAAAATGTCTTACAATTTGCTAAATATTTAACTTTCGATTATTATTGTATAACTGCCAAAATAGAGAGCTTAGACAAGCAATGTTCATTTATGCATTTAAGAAATTATTATTAAGCTCCTAAAATCTTAGAGCCCTAATAGGAAACATTGCAGTGAACTGAGCAGACAAACCTTGCTGCTTTCAGAGAATTGCATTCTATGTCACATCTCTGTATTTCAATGATGTCACCCAGTTTTAGAACAAATGATTCTATTTATTATGATGGTTAATTTCTACTGCCCACCAGATGAGATCTAGAAATACATGGGAAAAGAGCCTCTGGCCATGCCTGGGAGGATTGCCTTAATGAGGCAAAGTGAGGTGGGAAGACCACTGTGGTAGGTGACATTCCCTATGGATTCTGGAGCTCTGTGGATGCAATGTGGCTAGCTGCATCATGACTTCATTTCTATGGTGCATCAGAGCTTCTTAACTATGAGCTAGAATAAATCTCCCCCCCCCCAGTAAATATATTTTTGTCAGAGTGTTTTACCAGAGACAGGACAAGTAACTTAGATACATAGGATATCGGATATCAAATAAACACATACATGTAAAACATCGACAGTTTTGAACATAGTACAGAGTATGTATTCTACATCCAACAAATATTGGCAATTCTTACTGTCACTGTGGTTTTTAAATTATTGTTATACTACCTAGAAAAACATGGTTGACTGAGAATAATGCAAGCATGACCATATGAGCACCCTTATAGTGAAGGCAGTATTTGCTGTGGTCTTAGGAGACATCGGCATCTTTTTAGGAAGAGAAGAATGGGCTCTGTTGCTTCCATCACTCCCAAACTGCATAGGCAGAAGTACCTTGGACTCTACAGTCCTGAAGCTGACTCTATGTAAAGATAAAAACCAAACTTCACTCTCCTATGGAGCTTTGCCTCTTTGTTGTCTGTCTGGTAGCTCTTGGGGTTTGCTATTACTAGGTATTGAACTTTGGAAGGTCAATAAGTACATGTTACTAGAAAGAAAAAAACATTACTTACAGATTACAAGATCAGAACTGGGGAAAGACACAGTACATTTCCTTTGTACAGTCAATAGTTCACTCATCCATAGCCTTACTACCTGAACTTCCACAGAAGAAGGATCGTTAATGAGCCTGTACAGCTACATAATTAAATAACTATTTTGTACATGTTTATAAAATTGACCAATATCAGTATATATTAAATAAATGTGCAAAGCTGATTCTTTTCTTAAAGAATATCTACAGGATAGAAAACTATTTTTTGATTTGTATTCATGTAAAATTGTTGATTCAAAATGCAAATAGTGTCATGTTTTCCGTGTGCAGGCTTTATTATTTTTTTTAAGAATTTTTTATTCGTTTTATATACCAACTACAGATTCCCCCTTCTCATTCCTCCTCCCACTTCCCCCAGGCTCCTCCCCACTCCCCATCACCTCCCATGGGTGTCAGCGAAGCCTAGTACATTGAGTTGAGGCAGGTCCTAGCCCCTCCCCTCTGTATCAAGGCTGTGTAAAACATCCCTCCATAGGTAATGAGCTCCCCAAAAGCCAACTCATGCACCAGAGATATATCCTGATCCCACTACCAGGGGCCCTTCAAACAGACCAAGCTACACAACTGTCTCCCTTATGCAGAGGGCCTAGTCTGGTCCTGTGCAGGCTCCACAGCTACAGGTTTAAAGTTCATGAGTTCCCAGGAATTTGGTTCAGTTGTCTCTGTAGACGGTGATCTTGACCCCTCATGCTCATATAATCTCTCTTTCCTCTCTTAGACTGGACTCTTGGAGCTCAGCCTGATGTTGGCTTTGAATCTCTGCATGTGCAGACTTTCTAATAGATACAAACCTAGAGATTATGATATTTCATGAACTATTACTTTTCTGTCTCCATAGCCTGAAAATCACCACATCTAGACACCAATTTTTTGGATAAAAATATGGACACAGGCCAATCATCTCACTTTTGGCCTGTTCTTTGCTTCTCAAAGGCTGCCATGGGAATTAGGTCAGAGCATGCTCACTGCATTCAAGAGTTTTGAGATCAGGCTGTACCCAGCCCTAAATTACTTTCATATTAGGCAAAGCTTTTGTTTTTAGGCTGTACTTTGTCCTTGGAGTCTTATTTTCCGAATGACATTTGACTCACTCTGAAGACAGAGAATGACTTCCTCTTCTGAGCATGATACACAAATAGTACCTTCTGTCCAGAAAGCTTATAGGAGGAACAGGTTGATAAGAAACTTTTGGAACATGTGAGTACATGGATGTATTATAATCATTCCAGAAAAACCATGCCAGAGGTTTTCAACCAAGGATTTGGTGTAATGCCTTCACCTGGACCCCATAACAAAGAACGTTTAATAAATGTCATGGCAAAGGCGCCAGGGACATGCCGTCTGAACACCCAGCTTTTGACTTCCGTTTCCCAAGAAGGCCTCTTTGGAACTCTTGGAACCTCTGAGTGTTAGTGTTGGTATTTAGGTTTGGCGTGAGAGAACCTGTGTTTGCCTTGGGTGGCTCCCATGGAAAATTGGAACTACATGGCAAACTGCTGCCCCCAAATATCACACAGCTTACGTATTTACTATTATTCAGTAAATTCTGACATTATGGAAAGACATATGTGACTGTTATGTTTCTGGCAGTGTGCTCCTAACAAAGATCAGCAACATTCATTGAATTGCTCTTTTACCAAAGAAAACCTTTATTTCTCCTCACAAATAGTGCCTCTGCACTGTGAAGGATTAGTCTTTTTATCAGAGGTCTCGTGTGGGCAGAGTTCTATGTATTTCTCAGGTCCAATGAAGTCACATCAAAAATTAGTAAGTGTTCAGTTCAGCTAAGACGTTCAGCAGGGCCACATTGTTCCTGTAGCCTGATAGATATATAGCCTGATTCCTGCCCTACTATGTGCTATGGGAAAGCCATCCTGATAAAAAAAACCATCCTGGGCTTGTGATAGTCAGGATGAGTAACTACAGCGTGGAAACCTGGTCACTGAGATGTTTGATTTTGTCCTTTCAAATTGTGAATTAGACTGCTGAGTGTATGGCAAACACAAGAGACACAAAAATGCTCCCATTGAATCAGGATGCCTTTGTTGGAATATTAAGAGGTTGAAAATGGACAAAACTGCCAAAGTTATGCTTTAGGGCTTTATGCGTGTCCCATCCAACTTTTCTTCTTCACTGACACTCAGTAGGATAGATGCTATTCTTCTGAAACTTGGCTTTTAGGAAAGCAGAGTAGTATTTGAAATGGCCAGGCCCTAAAGCTTTTCTTTGAGAGTATTTTTTATATTCAATTACTTTTATTTCTGATAACTTTTAAGAAAACTTATCAACTACACCATTATAATGCCATTCCTTTGGATGGAGAAACATTAGTACAATGTATGGTAATAAACTCTTTTCATCTAGTGATGTTCACAGTTATCTTTTAGCCCCTTTTCCTCAAACCCCATCGCCCGACGCCCTACAGGAGGGATTGGTATTTGAAGGGGGTGAGGTTAATGTCATATCGTGCTGAGGGACAGACACCCACTTCTCCATTTCTTATTTCATTTTTTAGCTACTTGTTCAGGAAATCTACCCTCTTCACACATTTAAAAAGGATTTTATTTATTTTTATTCCATGCATATGAGGGTTTTGCCTGCATATGGGTCTGTCTACCGCTTGTATGTCTGGTGCCCGTGGGTCCTAGAAGATGGCACTGGATCTCTGGAAATGGAATTGCAGATGGTTGTGAGCTGCCATGTAGGTACTGGAAATCAAACCTGGTCCTCTGCATGAGCAGTAACTTAACTGATGAGCCATATCTTCAATATCTCAACACCTTTAAAATATTTTTATTCCATGTTGATAGATGTGTATAATATATTTTGATCAAATTCACTTCATTCACTCCAGTTTCTTTCCTTATCACCCAATACTTTTTCTCAATTTCAACTCTCCCTCCCTCCCCTTTTCCTTCTTAAGTTTAGTACTCACTGAGTTCATTTAGAGCTGCCTCTATATGTACATAGACGTACAAACATCTACTAGAGCATGGATAGCCCTGCAAGGCCTTCATCTGTGAAGGAAACTGACTCTTCTTCCCTTAGCAGCCATCGATTTCCTACAGCTTCTCAGTCAGGAGTGGGGCTTCATGAGCCCCCAGCTCATGTTGGGGTTTTAGCTTGATCTTGCTGAAGGCTTGTGCGTGTGTGTGGCTCTGAAGTCATGTGATGTCACTGCAGATATATGCTCTCCCCCGGTCCTTTCTGCCTGTTCTTCTGTGATGATTCCTGACTTTGCATCCCTGAGATTGCAAATTAAAATTTTCTTTTTAATGCTTTCTTTTTTAAAGCATTTGCTTTTTCCAGAGCTCTTCCTTCTTGCATGGCTGAAACTCTATAGCCACTGATAGCAACTCCTCAATCATCCCATCCCCAGCAACTGACATTCTACTTTCTGCTGCTATGAGTTTGATTTATTTGTTTGTTTATTTTTCAAAACCAGAACCTTGCACACAGTGTGCAAGCATGCTCCTACCATGATACATTCCCAGATCAGTCTGGCTACTTTAGATAGCTTGTGAAGTGGAATCATATCATTCATTCTTCTTTCATTTACCTTAATGGTCATGCTTAGAGTTCCTCTCCATCCTAGTATATGATAGAATGGCTTTTCTTAAGGCTGAGTAGTTCCAACATATGTACATACACACTCATTTATATACCTTACAGTATTTTAAGGTACTTCTCTCTCTTGGCTGTTGTGAGTCAATAATATGATAAAAATTGGGATCAAGTATGTTTCTGGCTTACTGACTACAATTCCTTAGAATGGAGATCCGTCCAATAGCAGTATTCTGCATGCTGATTCTGATTTTTGAGACACTTTACAGCAGTGGTACCATTTGGCATTCCCAATAGTGAAGGAGGGTTTCAGTTTATCCAAGACATAAAAACACTCTCCACTTGCTACTGTGATGATGGCAGTCCTCACAGGGGTGAGGTGAAGCCTCTGTGTATTCCTCTGAGGATTAGAGATGTCAATCATCTTTTATTTGCATGCACTCTTTGAAAACATGTCTATTCAAGTTCTTTGGCCTCGTTAGATAACTTCTACTTTTTTGCTTTTGAGTTGATATGAGTCCTTTTTAGTGCTAACCCCTTTTGTATTTCCAGTTTCTGTTATACCATGTGCTGTTTACATGGAGTCTTTTAGAGCAAGGCTTTGCCTTGTCAATAAATATCAGATTCTCTGATACATTCAAGTCTCCACATTTAAGGCTGGCATGAGCCTATTTTGCTGAGGGCAATGCTATTTTAAGTATAGTTCTTTTTATCAGGAAAAGCCAAACATTAGCCACAAAGTACTCATGTTTTTGTTGATTCAATTGTTATCACATTCTTTGGTTCAGAGCAAAAATTGAGTATGATGTGACACCAGACATGGGATCTAGGGATCAAAGTATTTCCAGGGAGGACCATGAGGCATAGCTTCTGAGAAGGATTCATGTGGGCGCTCCAGGGGTCCCCTAGAGTCATGCTAAGTAACAGGAAGAATATGAAGAAATGAGAGGCAAAGCGTCCATGTCAGCTGATGGAAAGGGCACCAGAGCTATGATCCTGTTAATTTCTTTAGGAAAAGAAGTTGGTCCCTCTAATTACACCTGGGAAGCACAGATGCCTCTTTACGAGGTAGTGTGTGAAGATTAGATGCACATCTAGCTACTTCATGATGTAGCAACATCATTAGTATCCACAAGCAAGTGGTTGGACTGTTTTGTGAAAGTATGTGGTGCCTCCCAAACCTCTGATCCTTGACAGAAAATACAAGGTAAGTTTCTGTGCTATTTTATGTCATTTTGCCACTGAATGTCTTAGAGAAAGAAAGGGCAGTCTAAATAACCTGGAAGGCAAAACCTTTAAGCCACTTGAACCCTGCTTTTTCCTTTATGAAAACCAAAATAACCACATGGACCAAAAGGCAGAGACTGAGACAAGCATCCCCTGACTGAGGAATATTATGGCCACACTAGATGTTGTTATCCTAATTATTTTTCTTCTGCTATCTCAACATTGTGAAATTTCTCATGAGAAAACTTATTTAAAGTTTCACCATTTTGAAAGATACATGTTATAAAGTACTTTGGACACAGACAAGGGAGTTGCGAAACTCAAACAGAGCGGCAGATGTTGCTTCTCTGCTGGGGCCAAGAATCAACAGGAGAAGAGGCCAACGCTGCCAAGCAGCCCAAGGGCATCCTGGGAAACCAGGCCTTTTCTTCTTTTCTCCTAGGGACAATTGAGAGACTCCCATGAAGAAGAAAAGAAGCCAAGCCAAAGAAGATTTTTCCTAGCCAGAAAATCTGGATAGAAGATATTATTATATTTTTTTTGTTTCAGAATTTTGTTTATCATTATTTAATAGAATCTCTGTTTATATATGTAATGTATATATGTACACACACACACACACACACACACACACACACACACACACACACACACACACACACACACACACAGCATTGCCCAAAGAGGATAATTTGCCCCTCACAGTTATTCAGCCCCTAAGTGGCAGAGCTCAGGATCAGCTCTGAGTCTTCTACTTATTAAACCAATGCCTTCATTTCCTGTCTGTCAAATTAAGTGAACCCCCATAAATGCAGCAGAGAAAGTGGTGCAAACACTGTTTGCAACACCAGCAAAGTCTGTTGAATTCAAGTGTGACGACATAGTCTATGACTCACACCAAATTCTCAATTTCAAGAGTCAGGAAATGTTAAATATATAGGGTGGCCAGAGTTCATAAGTATTATAAAATCAAATGACAATTTGAAATTTTGAGTCGGATATCTTGAGTGTTTTTTTGTTTGTTTGTTTCTTAACACCGACTGACTTCAAGATTCCAGAACCCTAACTTTACCTCTCTCTATCTCAGCATAGTCATTTGAAATAAACCCCCAAAATAAGAAGCCCTGTTATTCCCATGAATGAGTTAAGGTATCCATATAGCATATAAATATTCAACAACATATATACAAGGGCTAGAGAGATGGCTCAGGGGCAAAATAATTTACTGTATAAGCCTTAGTGTCTGAGTTCAAGCCCAAACGCTTAATATCTAAAATGTAGGACATAGCTTGGTGCACCTGTAATCCCAGTGCTGTGGGAGGTTGGGACCAGAGCTAGAGGGCTTGCTGGCTGTCCGCATAGCTACGGGCTCAACGAGAGACCCCATCTCAGGGAAATAAGACAGATATAGGTGGAGTAGGATACTGGATATTATCCCCTGGCTGTCTGTCTGCATACACGTGTGTCTACCACACACACAAATACCACACTCACACAAAAATGTGTGTATGTGACAAAATAACGGAAATAAAGGGCCCAAACACTGCAGAGAAAATGCAGCCAATTTTAGTCCTTAGAAGACCAGTACTCATTACAGGTGAAAGTGAGACTGTAGAGAAAAAGGTGGCAATCAGAAGCCACTTTGCCACTGACATTTGTGACAGGTCCTTGTTGACCGGTCATGTCACAGCTGTCACATCTTTAACTTCAAACCTTCCTGTTCCTCAGGGGTGGAAAGTGAACAAATGGATTCAGGAGCGTAGGGCCGACATGAGCATCAAACGGAGCAATGTGGAGAGCTATTCTGAGACACGTATTAAGAAAATATGGAGGGAAACGGAGGAAAGGGGAGAAGCAGGGAGAAAAGAGAGGTGGAGAGAGGGAAGGAGGTAGGCAGAGATGGGAGCAGATAGAAGCTAGTGCTGTTTCAAAAGCACTTCTTGAGTGTCAGGGCCTGGGAACCTCTGCTAGGCTGTGCTGAAAGTTCCTTCGCCAAGCTGTCCCGCTCTCTCTCGCTGGCTCATTGATACCAAGAAATCACGTGATCTGGAGACAGCTCTTACTGTGAGTGTATACAGTCTCTACTCTTTGTCCCTTGCCACTGCTCCAGGTGAGGTGACCTTGAGGCCCCTTTCAGCTCTAACTTTCTATGATAGAACTATATTCTCCATGCTGGTGGTGCCTCTGGCATAAAAAGAAAATGGCGAAACGTTAGGCTATAGAAAGCATCACATGCCCTGAGATTTGCAGTAGAAAATTAATGCTCACGGGGTACGCTTGTTGGGAAAGGAGACTCCCCATTTTCATACTTCTTTCTCTGTAGAGGCTTTTAATTTAGTAGGATTATATTGCTTTTTTTGCTGCTCAACAGCTGTCAAACATGGGTGGACTTTTTGAAAATTCTTTAATCATCTATGTTCTTACATTCTCTGTCTAAAAGCAACCTCTTAAAAATTGCTAGGAATTTAAGCTTTTCCTTTCATTTGATTTGGTTTTCAGGGCCAATAGCTAGAAAGATATAGATGTCATTGTTCACAGTAGCCAAACGTTGAGTACTTTCAGCAGGTGCGGGCTGTAAAAACAATCTTGTTTAATTCTCTCCTGTAACATTGGAGGTGCTTGGTCTGGGAGAGGAAAAGCACCGAGGCAGGGTTACACAGCAATGAACTATGACCCTTAGCAATGAACTATGACCCTTTCAAGCATGTGCCATCACACCAATGGGAGATGGTGCTAACTCTTCCTCTCTCAAATCTGTTTGACCAAGAGAGTCACATTGGAAAAGAGCAAGTCTAAGCTATGAGGGACTGGACGTTTCTTCTTGGGTCTCTTGAGGTGTTATCTTAGAGTCTGCCCCAGTGCTCTATGCTGTGAGAAGTCCAAACCACATGGGAGGCTGCTGAAGAAGTGGAGTCCCATGTCTCAAGCAAGCTTCTGTCCCATAGCCAGCACCTAGTCCTGGCCCAAACAGGGAGTTTCTGGCTTGGTGCTCCTTCAGAGGATCCCAGCATCAATTATTTATGACTACACAAGTTCCTCAGCAGAGAGCTCATATGGAGCTCAGCCACCCACAGAGTGGTGAGAGGTGATAAATAAGTGTTTGAAGATACCTGTGTTACCCTGGTTTACAGGGCAGCAGTAAGGAGCTTGGATATCATTCCCCACTTCTTGGGGTTTGAAGGGCTAACTTAATTAGCATAGGCATTTCAGTACTTGGGAAGATTTGAAAGTGACAGCTATTAATTTGAGTTCAACGGTCAGAATTTCTCAAAATTTCACAAATTCCTAATTTGAATCTTCCACTGGTTCAGAAAACATAAGCCTTTTGTCCATAGCTTCATTCTTTAAATGTGGACCAATGAGTTATGAATAGGCATAAACAGAGATGTGTATGATCGTCCAAAAGATTTTATGAAGTTTCAGAATGAGCCAAGATATAAAACATTTGTACCCTACTTCATCTTCTAGGGTCGATATGGATGTGATGGGAAGAGCTGCACCAGTAGCTTGGAAAATAAGGAGATATTGAGGGTAGAAGTTGCATCAGAGGGGATCTAATCAGGAAAAAAGAAAACATGTTTTGTGCTTAACAGTGATTGAACTTAAAGTAGGGAACTGGTTACACAGACGCTGGGATTCCAGACTCGGTGACAGGGAAACTTAGAGATCAGAACAGCTGGTAGCCGTGGCCAGTGCCAAGGGAAAGAAGCAATGATGTCAATCCTTTCCCGAATCCAGCTGGCTGTGTGGTTCTCAGGCTTTTCATCTTGTACGGTTGCCAGCCTGTGAGAGCTGCTGAGACCTTCCACTAGCCAGGATTGCAGTAATCCACATGGATGATGGTGCCTGGCCTCTCTGTCACTCCCACCCCACAGAAGGGAGGCTTCTTACTGTTGTGGAGCTGAAGTAGCTGGGTGGGTTGGCCCCAGGTCTTTGGGTCTTAATACAGTTTCAGATTTTCTCCTACTGATTTCTCAACAAATACCCTCACAATGCAGTTCTACACTTGGTGCCTGGTTCTTCCTTCTTTGTGGAGGAACGGGAAAGTGCTGGACACTTCTATTCTTCCAACTTAAAACCTCTGTTAACAATGTTTTAAACCTGAACTAAGTTTCTTAATACCATGCTTTATCCACATTGGGTTATGAGGGTTAGTGTGACCCAAGAGACCTGTGATGAGGAGAATGATGTAAAAAAAAAATCAGGAAACTGATTTTCCACCCACAGTATCGCACACATTCTACTTGGTATTATTAATAAAGGCCTGGAGACAAATATTGAAGAAAAGCTGAAATATCAGAGAGTCAGGGGGACAAGTCACATCCAGTCCTCACCCAGCCAACATCTCACAAATTCTCAGATTGAATGACTCTAAGTCCTTAGCCAAAAGGGCGAAATCCCGTCTTCTTGAATCCTCAGACTCTAGCCCTCTGCATCCTGTCTTGGAAGGGAGCATAGGTGAAGGGCTGCGAACCCTGCTGCCTCCTGTCCCCGCCCAGTTATCTCATTCCCTTCTACTGTTCTAGTACCAGAATTAAAGGTGTGTGCTCTGCTTGGTCTTGAACTCACAGAGATCTAGAGGATCTCTGCCTCCCCAATGCTGGGATTAAAGGGCTGAATCACCATTTTCTGACTTTCCTGGCTTGGCTTAGTCCTCTGATTTTCAGACAAACTTTACTAAATATATAATATATCACCACATATTGTATCCTCTTTTGTGTTAAAAATTTAAAAAAGATTATAACTAACATAAGAAAAATTATTTACAATAAGTACATTAGTTACTTACAATATATACAAGCAATAATCGCATTCATAATGTCCAGTCTGTTAACAATTGACAAATTCAGAGAAAATATTTCATTATTTAACCTATCCTGGTGAGTTCAAAGGATTGTACCTAGTTCATTTTCTATCTAGCTTGTATTACCAACCAAAAACTATCTTTTGATCTCTCTCAAACCTATACATTTTAAACCTCTTAGTGAGTTTCTTTTTGTATCTGTAATTAGGAAAACTATACTTATAACTAGTCAGTCTTCAATTCCCTCAGAGACTTGAGAAGGAAATTCTACTAAGTAAAGAAGAAGTGTAAGCAAATCACTTCCAAAACCTGTGAGAATGACAGAAACAGCTGGCTGCCTGGACAGTCACCCAAGGTTCCTCTGCAGTGTTGGGGAATCCATCTTTGGCCTACAGGCCTAGCATATCTGACAGACTTATCTGGGAAGCAGGACTTTCCTACTTTGTCTTGGCAATGTTTGGCAATTTTTTCCTTTTTCTTGTCCATTTTGGACATTACACTATTAGCAATTGAGGCAAGAACATTTTCTTGCCCCATGGCTAACTTTTGCCACAAAGAAAATAAACTTCATATGGAGTCTCTTCAATGCAATGATCTTCTCTGAAGCAGATTGGTGCTGCCAGGAGCAGACATGCCTCATTGTCACAAAAAATAAAAACAAACAATGTTATTAAAATATCTGAAATACCATATTTTGTAGATCTCTGAAGTATTTGAAGATGACTTGTCTATATAAAATATATCAATGTTTTACCTTGAAAACATATCTAATGTGACTATAAGTTTGATTGTAATGACTGACTACTAGCTTGCATTTCTTTATATCATAATTAGTTGGTCATAATAAATTTCAAGGACTAGAAATTTGCATTACATTATTAGATCAGATGTATAGGTACAAACCTTGAACAAGAGTATGTATGTACAGTAACAAAATTAATTTCAACTTTGTATCAATATACACAATTTGTATATAATATATAAAAATTCCATCCATTGTAAAATATTTAAAACCTAGTAGTTGTTTTGATTCAATAATCTACCCTTATGTCCTATTACATTTGTATCCCCTTTTTTCTTTTTCTTTTTTTTTTTCAAACAAGAATATCACAGTCTACCTGATTCCTTCTGCCCTGTCTTGCTACCCATGGTTTAGTCAGGGACAAAGCCTGGATTTACAATGGGGGAGAGATTTGAAAATCATTCTCAGGGTGATTTTTTTTTCTCCAAAATAAAATCTTAGAAATGAACTTGTCACCAACAGCATAGTTTTCTCATTTCACGTTATACAAGCTCAGTCTGATGAGGATCTGGGGCACCTGGCCCAGAATGGAGTTTCAGGGCCTATTGCTGAGCTTGTGTTGTGGGATGTTTCCTGGCTTGATCAGAATGAATAGGAATCAAGAGTTTGTCCACAGCCACGGACCCAACAGAGCAGCAGTGAACCAGAGGCCTCTTTTGGAAAAGGAAGTACAACTCCACTCTCTTCAGGGAGACCCTTCTATGCATGCCTGCGTGGTTTCCGGTAAACGGAGGGCACTTCTGCAAGAACCCTGCCAATTTGGAAACACAGTTCTGATGTTTTTACATTCTCCTTCTTCTAAATGACCTGCAGCTGATGCCTTCTCAACTCCTACCCCATACAACAGCTTTTTGCCTCTTCTTTCTCCCTCTTGATGCGAGTTCCAGAGCATCAACGGTTTTGCCTCATAGTCTGGTCTGATTTTCAACTGATTTTGAGGTCAGTGTTCCCGGTACATCAGAACAAGCAAATGCTTCCTGCATCTTCTCACCTCTTTAGAATGGGACACCCTCAACAGAAAGCTTGCCAGGCTACCCCAGGCATGGGGGCAGCATCCACAGCATGAAAGCTGGGAGACAGCCATTTGAGGGCAGGGATTAAACTGGAGAAGGAAAGGGGAGGAGAAGGGTGTTCTCAGCTCCTGTTGATTTCTGTCAGACTTCAGCTGAGGTTTGTGAAGGAATAATTGTGTTATATTTTCTCATCCTTCACAGCCTGGTGGTTCCTGTATAATTATACACGCCCAAGTTTAATATTGTTTCAAAAAGAGGGAAAGATACAGCAGATTTTTAGCCTCAGGGTTCTTATGACTGGGGACAGATTTTACTCTCACAAATAATTTCATTCTTTTTTCATCCCCTTTGCAAAGAGTGATTGTAGGGATGTGGCTCATGTGGGGAGCCAACCATTGGGGATATTTTCAGAGCAGTGGAAGAGTTGACAGGCTAAGGGAGCATATTTCATTGAAGACCCAATGACACACAAAAGTGGCCCTCCTGTGTTTTAGACGGCAGCATGGGAAATGATGGATCTCTCTGCCTCCTGCCTCTGGCACCAGAAGTTAGCGGGGTTTAGCTTGTGATAAAAATCATATTTGAAAAAGTTCTCTGTCTTAATGATAAGCAAATTTTTAAAATTTAAGGCTATTTCTGGATGTCATTTATTTTTTGCCATTTACATTATTAATGTGTTTAACTATTATTCAGTTATATTTATTATGTTGTACTGAATTAGTATGTTCTTTATTGACATGTTGCATAGAGTGGAAAATAAAAAGCTGAACCTCAAACTAGGGGAAATTTTCATGTTGATATTACATCATTATCCTTATTGAACAAAAAAAAAAAAAAAAAAAGAAAGCTGAAGCAATTAGGAAAATAAAACACAGTTGAAATGTTTTTATTAACATCCTTAATACATGTACTCAGGATTGCCAATAAAAAAAATTCAATGCAACCTGGTGATAGAATAAATTACATGCATAATATAATTATTTCAAGTTAATTAAAAAATTATTATGATATGCATTTCATAAGGCAGCACCCCATGCTCCTTGCTGATTTCACCTTCAGGCTTCAGACTCCCTGTGAATGACTTCAGTAAATAGCATGGATACTGCCTCCCTTTAGAAGTTTCTGTGGTCAGCCATCATTAGAGCCTTAGACATCTCCACCATCACATCATCAAGAGTCAAAATCTGGTAGACAGTGAGATGCCCAGGAAGTCCATTGCCCTATGGTACTTGGCCTCACCTATGGCAAGATGGCCAGGCATGCACATTGTTCACTAGGACGGATGCTGGCTATGAGCTCACACTCTGAAGCTTGGCTCCCTGGTTTCAAACTATAGCTTTCTAGTAACCATCAGCAAGTTGTTTGACATCACTATGCACCGATCCCCCCCCCCCGCCCCCCGTGTGTGTGTGTGTGTGTGTGTGTGTGTGTGTGTGTGTGTGTGTGTGTGTGCGCGCGCGCGCACGCGTGCCTTGTATCCTGCACTGCTGCTGTAAGCCCTACATGTGATATCACAGAAGGTATTAGGTGTCATTTTTTGTATCCCCATTGGTACTGTTCCGAGCAGTGTTTGGCACAGAGTCCTCATGATGCAGTTGCCCTCTAGCATTACTGTAATCATGCTGCTTGGCACAAAGCAAACTCTCAAGGAATAGCAGCCGTTATTTTTACACTCCCTTGGGTGTCCACAAAGCAGAATGTTTTACTTTCTAGTCTACTGAGGAGCAGGTACCTATTCCTCTGCCATTCATGTTTCTTCTGACTCCTAGCCTTCTGCTCATCCTGTTGGAAGACTAATATTGCCTTCCTCACACCTCTTGTCAGTTTGGAAACTGAAAAACATTGTGGCCTCAAAACCACTATTCCTCTGTCTGGTGGTGGTGCACACGTTTAACCCCAGCACCCTGGAGGCAGAGGCAGAAAGAGCTCTGTGAGTTCAAGGCCAACCTGTTCTACAAAGCAAGTATCAGGTCAGCCAGGGCTACAGGGTGAAACCCTGTTTTGAAAAACCCAAACCAAATAAATAAACAAACAAACCCCAAAACAAGAGCATCAGACCAGATCTTTCCCTATACCCTCTCTTCTTACTAATTGGATCTGTTGGTGTCAAAGGTCTGCTTATATTCTCGTGGACTCTACTTTTCCTGGTTCCTCGCCTTGTCAACCCAAGCTTTCTACATACAAACCCCCAAAATTCTGTTCCCTAAAAGCTGTGGCCATCCTCACTTTCATTTGTGGGTCTCCCCCCAGTTATTCAAATACTGTATGCCTCTTGGACATTTCTAGTTATTCTTTTGAGCTCAGGCACAGCTATATTTGTCACTGGAAACAGATACTATAATGCTTTATTTTAAAATTTAATTTGGGTCTCTGTTTACATACCTTGGGGACAAAGGCCACTTTTGACAGTTACGTTGAGTGTGTCATGCTCTCTCTCCTTTGCCATGTTACATAGAGACAAGCGAAATAGATAGCACTTCAAATATTCTTAGTGTAACTCTCCTATCTGGCTGGAAGGACTGTTTCATTTTTCAACTCAATTCGGCACCATTTTCTGGTTCTTATGCACTGTGTATAATGAGATTTGCTTTGAGTTATCAACACTGCAGGGGAATGTTTAAATTAGAAAGAGAAACCCCACCATCAATTCCTTTAAAAATGAAATAAAAACACAAAGATATTTTCCTTATATTCTATTATCAAAATATAATCTAAATTCAAAGCAATTTTACCAACAATGCCATTGTTTTCTCAAGATTGTGAATTTGGTTTGGAAAATGTATTTATCAAAAATAATTAAATGGAAATAAAAATCTTTATAGATTTCTGCATAATATTTTTTTCGACCATAAATAACATTGGCTAATGCTGAGCAGCTAATGGAATAGATGGCAAATGCAGATATCTTTCACAGAATCTCTGGACTTGGGAATTGAACAGTAGCCCTTTAAAGCTGAAGAGTGAGGTTAGACAGGGGAAGCAGGCTTTACAAACACTAATAAGAGTGTACAAGAAGGAGGCTTGAGATCCCCTTGATTCTTCTATTCCTCAGCCAGGAGCGGGAGGTCAACACATCGTCAAAGTCATTCAAAACTTGCTAAGCCTTATTTCAAGGAATCTCGTGCTTCTTATAGGAAGAAAACAAGGGATCCATGTGCACCTTCACGTTGTCTGCTGTGCACTGACCAGAAGTCCCAAGGTCTTCACCTCAGTTCTGCCCTTAGACGCACCACTCAATGGATAAGGATAAACAGTCTACAGCCATAATTAGAACTCAAGATGTGTGTGTGTGTGTGTGTGTGTGTGTGTGTGTGTGTGTGTACCAAGGTGTATGCAGAGGTCAGAAGATGAATACCAGAGTAAGCTCTGTCTTTCTATCATACTCTGGGAATAAAACTCAGGTCATCAGGCTTGGCAATAAATATACTCATGCATCAAGCCATCTCAATGGCCCTCGAGACATTTTTTTTTAAAAAGGTAATTATTTCTCAGAGCTTGTATCATGTTCTCAGTCATAGATCTACTATATGTGTGAGTAAGAGTGAATGAAGAAAACATGACGTCACAATGTCACAGATCCCGTACAAGGGTTCATGTTATAGCAGAATGCATATTTTAAAGTATTACTTGTGGACATTTAAGGAGGAATAAACAAGGGCTGAGTTAATTCTTTTTTTCTGGAGGTGGCCGAAAGGGAAGGGTTTCCAGGGATGTTTCCTAGGCAGTGACCATGTGAGCAAGGTCTTGAAGGATACACAACTTTTGGCAGTTGTGGAGTGTCCAGGAAGTGACATGCCCAAAGGTGGAGAATGACTGATATAAAATGCTCTGCGGATTGGACAAGAAGGGTGCTTACGTGAAATAACTGGCTACCTTATACCAGAAACTCTTCCACAAAACTGACAAAAAAGCTGAGTTTCCTAATACGATATATCCCCGGTGTTTTGCAAGGCATGGAGACTGGTAACAGCTGGAGGCAGTCTTCATCCTGGTCAGACTCTGAGGAAATTTGTTATAACAGATCCATATATTGCTCAGCTGAGAACATGGCTGTTTCCTTCTTGAGAAGAACTGAGAAGACAGGGCAGATGCAGATGTGGAAGAGAAGGGATTTGATTGAGGGATTTCCCTATGGGTGTGAAGAGACAGGTGAGATCATCCTGTGAAAGGAAATGGGGTGGGGGCAAGGGAGCAGGGTACTTAGAGTCCTGAATAGAAGCCAAGGTAGGTGACAATGAAGGTCTACTTATTGTCAAGGCAAACCTAGTGGCTGGCAGGAGAGGCCTGGGGGATATGGGACGAGAAAGCAAGGACAGCCCTCCCACAGTAGCCAATCATGTGTCGTGCTGATGAATGGCTCACCTATGTGTCCTAAGGGGTTCTGTGCTAGGCACTGAGTCAAGCACTCCTGACCCAGGGAAAAACAGACAGGGTCTCACTCCAGGAACTTGTGACTGAATAAAATGCAAACTTGTGAACAGCTCCGTGTGAGTAAGTGCTGCAGACAGGGAGACAAAGGAGCATGCCTGAGGGCTGTTAGGGACTCTGAAGGAGAGGTGGGACTTTGCTGGGGGGGGGGGCATGCTAAGAAGGTTCCCCAAAAGCAGCAAAACAGTAGCACTTAGGGGATCTCTGGAGGCACCCCAACTTTGAGCAGATTTTCTATGCGTGGTTCTTTCTTTTTAAATAAGAGTTATGGAGAATAAAAGAAGATGTGTAAATTAGGACCACAGCACCATTTGTTGCTGCTGGCAGCACAGTTCTGAGCATGTTGTGTGGTTGGAAGAAGGGGAAGGGGCTGCAGTCCATGGTGGTACAAAGGGAATTGAACTCAAAACTCCAAGAACAGCAACCGGAGTAGGGATAGCCTGTGCTGCAGTGGGGCTTCAGAGAGTCAATGCTGAAGTGGACTGGAAGAGGATCCTTCAAGGAACTATGACATTTAAGTGTGGGAAGAGACACTTCCCATCTACCAGAGCATCTGCAGAAGTCTATAGTGACCCTTCAGCCTTTTGGGCTGTGATTAGAGCACAGAAAAGGCGGGAGGGAAGGTGGCTTTTCTCTCATTGATTTTGTAATTTCTGAGGTGTATGAAGCCAGAGCAGGCAGCAAGGAGCAAAATAGAGCCCATACATTACCTAGCTCTTTATATTCTAGGTGTCGCAATCCCATGCACATTATAAATAGCTGAGTGGAAATTAGCTAGCAAGTTCAGGTTGAAATAGGTCAGACATTTGTACATTTCTGTTTTATCTACTAGCTGTCCATAGTACAACAAACTACAAACTGACCAAAGTTATTTGAAAGCTGTTAGTGCTGTGCAGTATTTTAGATTGTTGTTTTAACAATCGGCTCTGGCCACAAGCTACATGAAAGGGAAGATAAAGTCAATGGGGTTCAGTACTGAGATAAAGAGATGCCCAGTGGCTGTACCACTATAGTAGTCATGCTTCAAAGCAATTTTAAAGACAATTTTACTGGTTTGAGAAAAACTGTAAAGAATGGACACTTTTTTTTTTTAAATGGAAGAATCTCTGCAAAGAATAAGTGTCTGGGAAGAGAAGCAGCCTCCCTAGATGTTGCCTGGATGTAGCTCTGGGACTCTGAGAATTCCCTCTGTGTACAATTTATAAAGCACTCAGACTTTTACAGGAAGCGTCCCAAACACTACAGACTACATATTTCATTTCCCCCAATGTTGACTTGTTGAAGCCTAATACCCACAAGCCGGTATTTGGAGGTGGGGCTGTAAGAAGACAGTGAGTCATGGCAGTGTTATCCCCTTGAGAAGCCCCTCAGACCTTATGAGACACATCAGAACATGGCCATCTATGAATCAGGAAGTAGTCCTTCATTAGTCACCAACAACCCAGCGCTTGAATCCTGAATTTATCTGTGAGTATAACTTAATCTTGTTGGTAAGCCATCTGGTGTGGTGATATGTCATATATTTAATAGAACCAGTCTGGAATATTAGAGAACAGATCCACCCACAGTCAACCCAGGAGGGTCAGAGAGTGGTAACTCACACCTTTAATCCCAGGGAAAGACCAGGAGTGGTGACCTACGCCTTTAATCCCGTAACTCCAGAGACAGAGATCTTTCTTGTGCTTCTGTGACTTCAAGGCCTAACTACCAAATAGCAGTAGCCCACGCCTTTATTCTTAACCTGGATATGAAACAACTGGGTGAAGAAGGTATTAAGGCAGGCATAGAGAGACAAATTCATTCTGTAGAAGCTACAAGGAGCAAGGCCGAGGAAGCTGGAAGACAGCTGGGTGATATTTGACTGTGGTCTGTTTCCTTTCTTTGATATTTCAGCCTTTCCCCAATATCTGGCTCTGAGTTTCCTTTAATACAACCAGAATTTGTGCAACAGTCTGGTTTCTGGAGTTTTGTTATTACAATCCAAGTAGGCTGAGGTCTCTTTGTGCAGCATTGTAGGAGTGTAAGGCTTGGCATGCTGGATACAGATTCACAGAGAACTTCACCATCCTGTACCTGGACACTATTTACAATTTTTTCCATGTGATTGTTTATTGTTTCAGAAACCCAAGTCACAGGACTGTGACAATTTCAATTATCCTTTCTTTACAAGTGACCAGCCTATAATTTGGTGGCATTTTGTTATGCTCATCGATTCTGTGGATCTGGAATTTAAATAGGCTGTGACAGGGATCACATAATTCCAGGTGCTTCAACTGGAAAGACATGAAGGCTGGAGGTGACGGGAATAATCTGACTGTCCCTTTATGTCGACTCCAAGGCTGAACTCAGATAAGGCTGCTAACTGGATCTCCCGGAAACAATTCATTCATGTGGTTTAGGCTAGTTCCCAGGGTAGCAGTGTAGACTGTCTTGGGGTAACTGAGCTTTTCTCTGCTGGAGACTGTTTAGAAATGTATAAAATCATAGAGGCAATATGAGGATAGCACTAAATTTAGAGTCTAGTATTCTCTTAAACACTTAAACTATATTAATATGTAGGTGGTTTACTTATGTGAAGGGCACCAGTCCTGGATGTACAGAATATGGAGGAAAATGAGGTGTAGGAAATTCTCACACTGGTCTTGGAAGGGAAAAGTAGAATTTTAAGAGTAATTAAGCTTAACTCAGCACTATAGTCTGCGCACTCAGCTGTGTATCCATGTATTGGCATTGCCTATTCATGCACTCCCTACACGGTCACAGTTGGGGGGGGGGGATGCCAGGAGGCCAAGAGGGCTTGCCTCATTCTGAAGCATCCTGTGCTTTGCCTCTCTCTCAGTTCTCCTAAATGAAAATGCAGGAAGAGGTAACTGAGCAGGGTTTACCCTTTCAATACCATGATGATTCCGTTACTTGGGCTACTCCTAAATATGAATACCTAGTGGATTCTTTCTCAGAGGCTTTCGTGGGATGCTGGCCTCACTATGGCTTGTCTGGGCCTGACTTCCTGAGGCAGGAAAGTGGTTCTATTTTTTTTGTTTCCTCTCACAGCAGTGAGGAAGCAAACATTGTTGGAGCAGGAAGTCTGAGCAGGAATTTGTTGACAAAAGCATTTTTGAAGGTTTAAGGAAAAGATGTCTTACACATTTCCTCTAACATCTGGCTCTCCATGTCACTAGAAATATACAGGATGTTTGACTTCAAACGCTATGGGAACATTCACGATGGACAAGCACCCAATTTTAGGATAGCAATATTTGCAATCTAAGAATTTATTTGGGGGTGGGGCGTGAGAAGAGTAAGAAATCTGGAACTCTGGGTTTATGGCGGATACACTGGGCTGCACTGGTGAGCCACTGATCAGCTCTTCTATGTTCATGTGTTCGAGATTTTTTAAAGAACGAAAATGACTCTGGAGAGATGGCTCAGTGGTTAAGAGCACTTGCTGTTCTTGCAGAGGACCTAAATTTGGTTTACCTACATGGTGGCTTACAACTACCCATAAAACTCCAGCTCCGGGAATCCAATGCCATCTTCTGACTTCCATGAACACTGGGCATGTAGGTGGTATGCATGCATACATATGCAAAAATACTTTTGTACATTAAATACAACTATGTCTTTAAGGAAAAAGGGACTAAATGAATTTCTCAGCCCAAGGCTGCTCAATGGACTCTCTAGTCATGTTCCTCTAGGTGACTGCAGTTTTGGATTCCTAAAGAGTTCAAAGGAAATACAGAAAAGCAAACACACGTGACTAAGGAGAGGAAAGGGAAGATATCAAAGGACGGAGCACAAGCACTTTGAGCCCCAAGAGCCGAGGACATGCTCTAATGCTGCAAGAACAGACGACACCCTCCTTTCTGTGTTTTTTCTCTCCTAGTCAAAGCAGCTACCTTGACTTTCGGGGGGGGGGGTGTTACATAATACGGCTCACGAAGTCAACAGGAGCGTGCATTGCATGACATCAGTATATATGACAATGGAGGACATTGCTAGGAACTCCAAAGTGTTTTGGAAAGATGAGAGAGAAGGTCTTCCAAAGAGCACCAGCTTTAGAATTGTTGCCTGCTTTCCCCACCTAGGTCAAAGCCAAGAAATCAATCCCCCGATGGCAATGGTAGCAAGAGCTGTATAGGGTTCGTGCTTGCTGAGGTCACCCATGAAGCCCAGCCTTTCCATCTGTCTCTCCCACTAATGGAAATATGGCGACCGGCACATAGAATTGATAGATGGGTTCAACTTGAAAAATACTGCACAGAAAGAGCCTGGAGCCCTGCAGGAGGTTGCCTGGATCAGTCTTGGGAATCACCTCAGACTGGCTTGGCTTAAGAGAAGGAGGAGGAGGAGGAGGAGGAGGAGGAGGAGGAGGAGGAGGAGGAGGAGGAGGAGGAGAAGAAGATGATGATGGTGGTAGGGAGGCAGGAAACAGGACCAAGAGGCATGGAAACCATAGAAAATGGTTTAGTTCATCCGTAGTACAGTTTTTTCATTTTTTAAAATTAGGTCCTACTGGGCTGGAGAGGTAGCTCAGCAGTTAAGAGTGCTTACTGCTCTTGCGGAAGACCCAAGTTCAGTTCCTAGGACCCATGTCAGGCAGCTGACAGCCACCCTGTAACTCTAACTTCAGGATGATATGATGCCTCCAGTGTCTGTGGGCACCTGCTCTCAAATGTATCTCAAAAGATACATGTACATGTGCACATTTAAATATAACCTTAAAAGCCTTTAGAAAAAAGAATCATCCCAGGAGAAAGAATTACTATCTTAACTGTTTTCTGACAAATAATTGTAGTCTGCAAAATATTCTACCAACATATGCACTACCTCTCCAGAACCTGGTAGTTATTTAGTTAAGAAATCTCAATGTATTGTATTCTCAAAATATTATACTGAGAAATAACTCAGTACAACATAGTTTTCCTCAAGGTGTCATTATGTTTCCAGGGGAGCAAAAAGTGACATTATAACCCTGAACAGGCTACATAGGCACCCTACTACCCAGCTACACACTTAATGCAAAGGAAAGATATAGCTAGGTTAGTCTTGAACTTGAGACCTTCTGAATCAGCCTTCTCAGCACTTTCCTATTGGAGAGTAGCAATGTGGCTGGCTTGTCCCTGTAGGTTTGAATACACCATTGGCACCTTAAGACTTTAAAGCGAGTCACATTATTTTGTGTGCATGTATTTAAATATGGAAAGTGAATAGAAGTCACTGTAAATCTATGATGATATGTGCAATGACAAAATACCAAGGGTAAGAACTGCTCAACTGGGAAGCTCTGTTAACATAACATACATCTTCACATTTTCTCTGACACTCGTTTCTGAATTTTTATTCATTAAAAATATAAGTGGTTAAGGTAAAGAAACATAATTCAGTAAAACAAGAACAGATACATAGGTCAAATGGCTTGGGTTCCAGGGCCCACGGGTTTCCTAACAGCCTGGATGTCTATGGGCTATTGCTTTTCACTTCATAACAAGTTATCTGGGTCAAATCAGTTTGAGGACCTGCTTTTCTGAATAAGACAGGCACTTTTGAACTCTGTCTTCTCCCCTGCAGTCCCCTATAATCTGTTAGCAATTTCCATGGTTGTTTTTCAAATGAATCCAACAATGTGCTGAAGTCTTTGGGTTGATTTTTGTTTCCAGAAGTTTGGTGAAGAATGTATAAGCAAGCACTGTACTACCCTATTGTCTGGGTCTTAAAGATCCAGGAGACTAAATTTCAGGGTTTTGTTTCTGGACACCAGTAAGTCTGCTGCATGTTAATAAATAAATATTTTTAAGGTTCCTAAGCATATTACTGCTGCAGAAATAAAACATAGCAGATTCCTAAGGCTGTCACTTCAGCGATCCATCTGAGACCTACTCAGCATTGGTAAGTCAGTTCCAGTGACTGAATTGAGGCAGAGTAAAGAGTTTCTGGCCAGATGAAGTCAACCAGCCCGTGCATCTCACTGTGCTCTCTTCTCTTTGGGGCATGACTACTCTTTTCACAGTGAGCCTTCCTCATAGAACTGGCTCTGTGTAATTCTCAGGGGTTTCTACTGATCATTCAACCAGGGGAACTGATGGTTTTTAGGTACCTACACTGTAGCAGACACTGTTGAATGTCTTATATGTGGTACCTCTTGGTTCACTAAAATTCCTTTAGAGTAAGCTGAGTTATTTGGATCTCCAGTGTCAGATTTTGGAGAATAGTAGCAATGTGCACTTGAATTCTGACCATCACATAGCACAGGGTTGCCTTATCTCAACCATTCACATCCTTGATTCCCCATTAGTAACTTTGATTATTCCAAAAGGTTCTTTTATTCTATGAGCAAAAAGTCTAATAATGACCTCCCCTTGGTCTATTGCTTCAGTCTGGGTGGAATGCAGCCAGCCAGCTTCATGGTGTCTTAAAGTTGGTATGCCATGGTACTTAAAGCATACACATTACATTTAACTCATGCTATTTGTTTAAATTATAGATTTTAAAAGAAATTAGTCTTTAAGAAACGTGGTAAATATGTATACTATGGATAATTGTCCAATGTGAATGTTACTGTAGCAATGTATTTGGACATATTTGGGACTCATTATAAAAAGAGAAGCAAGAAGTTCTTAGAAAGGTGTCCAAAGATTAAACTAAAATAAAATATCCTAGCCTTTCTAGTGGTACAACACTGCTTACAGTGAATGAAACAGAGGAGTACCATTCTGTGAAGATCTGGCTAATTTAAGGTTTCAGTGACGCATTTAAAATGGTAAATTTCAGAAACTGATGTGTCATTTGGTTACCTTCTGTATTAGTAATTATTAAGGATGTTGATACCAATAGGAGACCATTCTAAGTGTTGGATGGCCGTGCCCCATCTCTCCTATGTATACAACAGGCTTATTGGAAAACTGCAATCTGTTGCTCTTCACATGTATGAGAAGCACAGTAATCAAACATGGACATACTCTAACATACATCTATGCTAGCTCCATGTGAGGCATATGCTTCCAGTGAGGCACATCAGATATGTACCTGGGATTTACATGCTATGTCTGAAGTTTGTTAGTAATTGGCTCGGAAGGGATCTTAATTTATTGCTGCTTTTAGGAATACCTGAAACCACTGAGCAATTTGACTGTGCTCTGTGTAAGATGTTCAGGTTGATTCTCTAACTGGGACAAGAGTAACATAAAATGCTGTGTGAGTACCTGTGAGAAGTCATTGCTACTTCTTAAGGGACATGGCTTCTAATTTGACTCTTGCCCGCCCTTTGAACATTTAGAGCAAAATCTCTCTGTGAGCAAGCAGTGTAATTTGGCTCTGTATAAAGGATTTCAGCATCACCTTTTCAGGACACAAACTGACCATTATTCTCCATGGACCTACAAGCATTATTACCTCCAGAGTGTCCATTTTCCCACAGCCAAAGCCCCTGTGTATGCTTCCTGGAACGGGCTTTTCACTATGACTGCCTTTTCTTTCTGAGTTCCCCCCTTGAGGAGAGAATGTGAGAAGCCGGCACTTCACGCAGTTTCCATAGCTTCCCTTCTCACCCAGAAAATCTCCAGGACCGTAGATTGAGCAGGGCAATGCCAAAGTGTCAAAGCCAAATAGATTCAAAAAGCTTAACCCAGCCTGCTAAGTACAGATTACATCATCAGGATTTTCATCATCATAAATTTTAATTTCCTTTTTCATCAAGTGGAAAAAAAGAGAGGAATATAAATATGTGAGGAGACGTTCACTCAAAAATAGAGTCAAGTCCAGAGTTTGTATACTGTGTATGAAGCAGTTTCCCCCAAGGAAGGGCATACTAACGATTTCTGAATGGAGAGGAAAGGAGAGCTGCCAGGTCCTTAAAGGGATGTCCCAGGGTGAAAGCCTCATGTAAAGGTGATTGGGCAAGACCTGCATTCCCCTTAGTTTCTTCCAGGCAAATTAAGTGTGGAAAGGGGCCTGTCCCTGGGCCTCAGTGCTCAGACCTCAACAGTTCATTTGCTCAGCGATAGTTCTTGGCAAGTGTGCCTCTTTAGACTCCAAGATTAGCCTAAATAACGAAAGCAGTTAACTTCACTTTTCAGATGATCTAAGTTTGCACTGAAGATAGGATCTCTTAAGCTATCCAAATAAATATAGAGAAATAGAGGGATACCCAGTCTTCAGGATCCTTGGAGAGTTCTGACTCTGGATACGGACAACATCGCTGGCTATGCCAAGACCAGCTTCTAAGTAAACTGAATGTTTTAACTGGTAAAGGACAGTTACACGGCAAGATTTTATATATTATTAAAGACTGTCCACCAAAAAACTTTCCAAGACTTTCATGGATGTTATGCAAACAGATCCTGTCATTGTCCATCCGGAGAGGAGCAGAGGATCCTTCAGGCAAGAGCCTGTGTTTCTGCCCACTCCAATCTTCTCTTTTCCAACTTCAACTTCTCTGATTCTCTCAGTCTGTAGCATTGTTTCAATGCCAGTAATTTATTTGGGGGACTTTTCTCTGCTTGTGTGCATTTAAAGTTTTCCAAGGCATTTACTATAGCTTTCCAAGAAATATGTTCTTTTTAAGAATAGCCATAGGCACATTATTTAACCTGTTTCTTTCCTCTTACTTGTTAATTGGAGACAGAAATCCTGCTTATCTGTGCCAAATGTTTTCTTTTAAAAAATAAAGTTTTTCTTTATCTTTGATAATTTCATGTAAACATATTTTGATTTTATTTTTCCTCTCCTCAAAGTCTTTCCAGATTTCCTTTTAACTTCCTGCCCACTCCAAAAACATAGTCTCTCTCTCTTTTTTTAAACAACCAGAACAAAAACATGAAGAACATGGAGTTCTCTTTATGTTGGCTGACTATTCTTTGGCATGGGGCCTGCCCCATGGTTGATATACTCAGTGTCACTCCGCTGAAGAAAACAGACTCCCCACATCCAGCCAGTTTTCAGACGCCAATAGCTCTTTCGTTGAGGGTAGAACTCCCTGCCACCTCCTCAACTTCAGTTGGGACTTTGCCTGGCTTGACCTTCTGCAGTTCTTGTACTGGCAGAGTGTGCTGGCTGGTTTTACATCAACTTGACACAGGCTAGTTTTATTTGAGAGGAGTAAGCCTCAACTGAGCAAATGTCTTCATAAGATCAGGCGGTAGGCAGGCCCCTAGGACATTTCCTTAACTAGTGTTTGATGGGGGAGAGCCCAATCTACTGTGGATACTGTCACTCCTGGGCTGGTGATCTTTGTTTCTATAAGAAAGTAGGCTGAGTAAGCCACGGGGAACCGGTGAGGATGCAGGATCCCTCCACAGCATCTGCACCAGCTCCTATCTCCACGTTCCTGCTCTGTTGGAGTTCCTACCCTGGCTTCTCTCAATGAACTATGACACATAAGCCAAATAAACCCTTTTCTCCCCAAGTTGCTTTGGTCACGGTGTTTTAGCACAGAATAGAAACCCTAAGTAAGACACATCTTTGTGAGTTTACATGCACATCTGTCCTGCTGTGTCTGGAAAATACTGTTTCTTTGAAGTTATCTACAACCTCTGGCTCTTACACTCTGCTCCATCTTCTACATAGATCTCTGAGCCTTGAGGGGAGAGTTATTATGTAGACATCCCACTGATGGATGAGCATCCTGAAGTATCTTCTGCTCTGCTGGTTGACCAGTTGTAGATTTCTTGCCATTTAGGGCAAGAAGGAGCTTCTATGATGAGAGGTCAGTAAGGCACAAATCTATGGATGTAGCTATGTGCCATTAGGAGTCATTCATATTGCTGTGTTCATTTAATAGAATAATTGTAGTGGTTATCCCCTAGGCCCCATGATTTATCAAAACTCAGGTTCTTGGCCTCTTTGAAGTCAGGTATATGTTCTATTTAATGGAGTGGGCCTTAAGTCCCGTCAAAGGTTGCTGGTTGCTCCCCTAGCGTTCATGTCTCTACTGCAGTGGACAGATATTTTACCAGGCAGAATGCTCTTGCCTATAGAGGATTGATATCTGGGTAAGACTGATGATTTTTCTCCTCTGTTTCTGAATTTAGCATTTTCTAACACATTTTATAACTAGCAAGGATGAAGTTTCCAGTTGGATACCACATTTCTCCGTGTTGTATGGCATAAGTATGTGGAGTCTTACCATCAAGTTGTAGAGGGAAACCAATAGCAATGGCAATGTGTTAGGAGCTTCATTGGACAAAACTGCAAAAAGACATATCCCATTCCTGGTACCAGGGTTTTATTTGCTAACATACAATATGTAGTTGGGGTATTATCCCTCTATTATAGGGTAACTCTATTTAAATTTCTTATGTCTATGGCAAACACTTTAAATTGACTGGCTAGCAATTATGCATTCTTTTTAAGTTTTAGAGATTTATCTTTGACTTTGTTCAAATGGATTGAATCCCTACTCTAGTCTTTAAATTTTTTTTTTTTAAAGTTGGTTTTTTGGTTTCTCAGCAGGACACTATTACTAAAGATATCACATGCTCTGCTTGTTGGGCAGAGAAAAGACAAGCTGGGTGGGTCTGCACTGGAAGCTTCTTTCTAGATATGCCTGTTGGTGCAATGGTAATATGGATGTTATGTGGGTAACCAACCACTTTCCCTGGGAGAGAATTAATGCTTAACACCGTAAACCTGGTCAAAAGCCTGTGGCTGAGGTAAGCATTTGCTCTAGCACAGGAGATACTGTTATTGTTTTGATAAACAGACATGTGTGCTTGTCAAATCCCTTCTGAGTGTTTGTTTTATTCTGGTGCCTGAATCCTGTCCTCTTTGGTCAGAGAAGCTTCTTTTTTGCAGTGGGAGACAGCTAATACAGACTCCTATGTGGTAAAAGTGCTCCGAATAACGGACTGAGTGCACAACCCTAAATACGACATGCACAGCAACTGATTCTCAAAGGTTCAGGAAGCATGGGAACTTGGGATTTTTGTAATCAGTAAAAGAAATCAGTAGATTCTTCTTGTAAGACCTCATCTGCCCCTATTGTAAACAATAAAAAATAAAGCTGACACCATAAATACTTGGATTGTATGGAGTCTCAAACTTCCAGGTTCTTAGAATATTTGATTCCTGGAGCTGTCCGTAACATATAAAGCTTTTAATGGTCTGTAGATGACTGATCCACCTTCCTGATATAACTTAATTCAACAATTCCTGCTTCTTCATTGGTTTCTAGCAGAACAGTTTTCAAATTCTAAGTAGATTTGGCTATTTTAGAATTTTTATCATATTTTATTAATCCATTTGTATACAATGTACTAATACAAAACTGTTTATTGTAGAAATATATTTTTATGGTGATTAAGTCATTTGTGACCATTTTCCAGTACTTATCTACTATTTCTTTGTGTTTATCTTTCATTGTGCTCTTAGTTTTTTTTTCTCTAGTTTAAAATATTCCATAGGCATTTTAAAGGCAAAATGGTAAAATTGTAAAATGAAAGTAAAATCTTGTTGGTAGGGGCTGGGATAGGAAGATTCCTCAGGAGCTAAAAACATTTTCTGTGCAATCCTAATGACCTAAATACCTAAATTTAAATTAAATTTGATTGCCAGAATCCACATTAACACACACACATAGCCGCCACCACCCCCAACTCAAGAAAAGTATTGTTGGGAGTTGTTCACAATCAATGTACTTATAACCTCTTAATATTTGCTTTTGCTCGAGAATCAAACAATACCCCTTTTATGAAATCTTTTAAGAGAACTTTAGAGTTTTATCTTTTAAAATTATGTGAATTAGGACCAGTGAGCTGGCTCCCTGGGTAAAGATGTGTTTTGTTCAAGTACTAAGACCTGAGTTTAATTCCTGGAACCTATGGGAAGATCGAAGGAGGGAGTTACTCCTCAGAATGGTCCTATGACATCCACATGCCTGCTGTGGCTTGTGTGGCCACACATCATGCAGCACACACACAAATAATGATAATCATCATAAAAATAGACAGTACATTTAGTGGATCTATTACTGAACTTATTATTACTGTATTTTCTAAACTTTTGTATGTGTTTGTAACTAGAGATGCTGGATGTTTTCCTTCTTAAAAAGAATTCGCTAAACATAACTGGTTGATACTACTTTATAGACTGAGTCTAACCAATGTTGTAAACCATAGTGAGAGATATCCTGAGAGATGCTCAAAAAGGCTAGAGCACACCTTCAGAGCTTTGTGTTAGGGGTGGGGGTAGACAGTTGCTGTAATCCAATATGGAGGTGATCAAAATGACTTTGTTCAGAGTCATTCATGAAAACAATTGCTAAAATTAAGAAAAAAAAATGCTTGAAGCTGGCTGCTGCTGGTGGTAGTACATGCTTTTAATCCCAGCACTCAGAAGATAGAGGCAAGAGGATCTCTGTGAGTTCAAGGCCAGCCTGGCCTACAAAATGAGTTCTAGGAGAGCCAGAGCTGTTAACACAAAGAAATCCTGTCTTAATGTCCCCCAAAACTTAAAATTTAAGTTCTAGGGTCTTTCATCTATTTCTTTATTTCTAAGATATATACATTTTTTAATGTTTTCAAGTTGAAAAGCATCATATAATTCATATATATGAAAGACATATATGTATATATATATCCCTTGTAAAAAGTTTTCTTTCTCACTGAAATGTTATTACCATAAAAATTTACTGCATCTAAGAACAAAAAATATTATAACCATGTAGATTCTCATGTTCTATCCCAGAAAAGCAAGCATACTTTAATATATTTATTAATAGTACTTAAGATTCATTGCTAAAAATAAAATGCAGACGATGGGGTGATTAAAATACGAATGACATTTAACATCTTTGAATTTTCCAAAGTGTTTAATATATTAGATAAAGAATAGCATGGCATTTAAGTCATGGAGGTTTCTAAACTCAGCTCCCAATGCCATTCTTACAATATGGTTACAGATGGTATATTAAAATTCTAATGAAGAAATGAAGCCCTCTGCCACTACATATTTTCTATTAAAATTTTAGTCTGAATATGCTGGGTAGTTTTATATGTGCTTGACACACACCAGAGTCATTTGGAGAGAGAATACGCAGCCAACTGATTGACTGTTGATGTGGGGATACGGAGATCATTACCGTGGCTAGTGTCACTGCTGCTGTCCTGAACAAGTGGTCCTGTGAGCTATAAGGAAGGAGTCTGAGCAAGCCCTGGCAAGCCAGCCAGCAAGCAGCATTCCTCCAGGGCCTCTGTATCAGCTCCTGCCTCCAGGTTCCTGTCCTGATTTCCTTTGATGATGAATAGTGATGTGGAATTGGAAGCCAGATAAACCCCTTTCTCCTCAAGTTATTTTTAGTTGCGGTCTTTCATCATAGCAACAGAAAGCCTATCTAAGAAACTAAGTTAACTCGGGTTGAATCAAGACGTAAGTGCTCAAAGGAAGCAGAACAGTCATTCGTTCTTTATCCATGTGAGTTAAATTCTAAATGAACATAATAGAAAAATGAGGAGATGCAGAAATTAACTCACTTACATACTTGTAATCCCTAGTTCAAAATTAAAACGAGAAGAATTCTGTTCATGACAACACTAATAATATTTAACACCCTTGGAAAAAATGGAAAGGATAGAAATGAACTTAAGAAAATCATAAAAGTCTGCTAAAGTACATACAATTACAGACACGTGGGGAATCTTATTGCTTCTTTCTACAGAAATCCTAATTACTAAGGCACTTAGAACACAGAGAGATTTAATGTCTTCCCTTTAAAAATCTTTATATTAGGGTTTAAAAATTTGCTGCTCAGTTGGCTTGCTGCTATTGTTTGTCTGTGCTCCTTTTCTCTGAGAGCTTTAGCATCACCTTTTAATTCACCTTTGGCCTTTTACACCGGGAAGGAAAATGTAAGTAAGTGCTTTCTCCCTCTTTTGAGCCATTGCAGAGATTTCATGCATCTAACTGTGCATAGGAACATATTTAGAATAGCACTGCCACTTGAACAGGGCAACTATGGCCTTTAGAGTGAAAAATGTCTCCCATGGGCTCAGGAATTGGAACCTAGTCTGTGGTGCTGTTTTTGGGGTAGGGTCAGGGGGGACAGCCTTGCTGGAGAAACAATGTAACCAGAGGTAGATTTTGAGATTCTGGTTTGCTCTTTCTCCTTAGCTGATGTGAAGTCTCTCTCACCTTCTTGCTCTGCAGTCAGCCTGCTGCCTACTGCCTACTGCCTACTGCCATATTTCTCTACCATGATGAGCACTCTTATTCCTCTGGAACCATGATCCAAAATAAACTCTGTCTTCTAGAAGTTGCGTTGGCCACAGTACTTGATCACCACAACAGAACAGCAACCTATTACTGTCTGGGTGTCACACGCAACGTTTAACAATCACATTGTTGTTGGTGCTGGACTGCCCCTTTGCTGCTAAAAAGATGCTAGCTATTTTTCAGATATATAGAAATTCACAGGCTTTATGGAAACCTGGTCATCCCAGAGGGCCCAATTCTGAATGGCAGAGGTTCAATCAAGGATCTGTGCACACAGATAAAGAAATAGTCAAAACTTTAACACAAATAGAATGATGCTTCCATTGGTGTCTGAGCTTATTACCAAAACAATGTGGAGTGGTTTAAATGAGAATGGCCCCTACAGCTTATGTATTTACATGTTTGGTCTGCAGTTGGTGAACTACTTGGAAAAATTAGGAGATGTGGTCATGTTGGAGTTGGTATGTCCTGGTTAGGGGAGTTGTGCCACTGTGAGTTGGGTTTTGAGTAATTAAATGCCCAAGGTAGAACCAATCTCTCTCTCTCCCTCCTTGGCTCCCTCCTCCTCCTTCCTCCCTTCATGCCCCCCCCCCCCCCCCCCCCCCCCGTGTGTGGATCAGAATGTAGCTCTCAGCTACTGCTCCAGCACCATGCTAACTCCTCACCATGATGGCAATGGACTAACCTCTGAAACTGTAAGCCAGCCCCCAATTAAATGCTTTCTTTGATAAGAGTTGCCTTGGTCGTGGTGTCTCTTCACAACAGCAGAATAGTGATTAAGACACAATGTTAAGATGAAAATCCTAATGATACACAGGGAGGGTGTCTTTTAGTAAGAATTGAGTGCCAGACAAGTAGGTTACTTTATGTAGCTGACTCTCACTGCTCATGGTAGTTTTGATTTATGAAATACACAAAACCTCAGCTGGCAAACACTGAGCTGTTGCTTGTAGCAGAAACACAAGGCTGAGTTCTTGTGAGTCATTGGCTACATTTTGGTCAACATATTAATGTTTAATCTTGTTTTATGGATGTTCTTTAAATATGTTTTTCTTAATATGTATTTTTAATTATTTAACATTGAACTTACAAGGACCAACATGTAAGTGAATGAAACTTATGCAATCATCTATTTTCTTCATAAGACATACCATATGTTTTGAGCCATTCAAATTCAAACAGTAAAACCACCAATGAATAAAAGGTGTGTTCACCATCCAAGAGGAGAACATCGGTTTGCTGGTGATGAGAGCATAAGGCAACTCCAACACTCTACCATTCTACAGATCCACAAATGACTGCTTGCATGTCAGTGGTATTGACTTGAATGTCACAAGCTCTGCAGGTAAGTCATTTACAATTAAAGCGCATGAATAATGAGGATCCACTGGTTTGAATTTTCAATTTAACATTCCATGTTGCACAGGAAAAGCTAAGGCAAAGTGGGGTTTCAGATTGTAAGCTTCAAGAACACCTGAATCATTTTCAGTTTAATTCTAACCTTTGCCCTTCCCACAAGTGTCCTAAATATTAATAATGAATGTATAAGTTGTCTTCTTTAAAGGAACTGAAAATAGATGCAATATTAAAAGAACAAGGCATGCTCACATTAAAACAGAGTATTGATCCACAGAATTGATTTTCTTGAACTTTTTAAAGTCTTATTTAAGACATTTGTTAAGTATTTATGGCAACAACATGCATTCTCATTTATTTTCGCTCAGGTTCATGACTTTATGTTCAAAAATAATAATGTAACTGCAGAGAGAGAATTCGTAACTCTGCCTCTCACATCAGAATAACTTGGACAGTCAAAGCAGAAAACAGAATGTCCAAACTCTCACTTAGGCTAAGAAATCAGGTCAAGGCCAAGGCTTCTGTAATATACTTTATCTAATCTCAAGTTATTTGATTGTGCAGCAAGACTGAAACCCATTGAGCTGCATACAGAGGAAGCCATCCCGGACACAACACTCAGTTTTCTTTAAGGAATCAAGACATCTATGTTGAACATGGTAAAGATGATCATGCATGTGTACACCTGGTTGGTGGGTCATGTAAATAATTGGCTAGTGTCCTATAATTTAACTGATAAAGGAAAAAAGAGTCTCACATTTTGCGGTACAAACTCATCATCACATTCTCTTTCTTCCTTCATCTATAACCTGTAGATGTTAGAAGATCTGTAACCACATAAGCACACTAAAAGGCTTCACTGTGTTATGCTGCAGATTCTATAACAAGATTCTCCCTTTCTTCTCTTTTTCTCCTTTTTTTTATTTTAAGTTTTATTTTGTTTTAATTGGGGGTGTGATAGCAGAGGGCAGATTTGAGGGGTCAGAAGATGTGTGAGATAGAGATGCGTAATATGAAACATACAAGGAATAAATTAAAAAGATTATAAATAAATATTATAATCTCAATTATTTCTTGAGATTATAACATTACATAATTTCCCCTTCTCTTTCCTCCCCCAAATCTGCCATTAACCCTCCTTGCTCTAAAACCAATGGGCAGTTTTTCATTAGTTACTGCTACAGGCACGTATGTACTCACAGAAAAATATAGCCCTCATCTTCATCAAGGAACCTTCTCTTTGCAACAGCTGGAAACCGATACAGGAAACCACAACCAATCGAAGTGTGGAGTTGTAGACCCCCATCCCAACGGCTACTTCTACAAAACAACTTCTGTACCTACAGCTTGGTGGTCATTGCAGAAGAAGCTGTGTAAAGTTGGTAAAAGCTGGAGGACCAGGGAGCTTCCTGTGAGACTGAACTTCCTATTTTGCTTTTGAATGAACTGACAGAGCCCAGTTCAGGGCCTGCAAGGGGCATCTCATTAAACTGGTGTTGGATGTATTCAGGAGACATTGTAGTCATCCCGGAGTAGAGGGAGTAGAGGTCGGCAGGGGCCTTTTATCCCTGGTTAATCCCATATTGTTTGCAGATGTGATAGCATGATTTCTGCATATGTATGTCTTCTAGACAGGTGGTTACTATGTCGCATATGAGTGGATCAGAAGATAGGAGGTGTCACAAATTCATAGTGTTGCTGCATATACAGGCACAAGAAATATTAGCAGTTTGTACTAAATAATTACTGTGAAAATGCCTCACTAAATCACAAAGATAATAAAGGCTGTGCTTAGCTAAGTGTTTAGGCAAAGCTTTCAAAGGCACTAAATCCATAAGTGGCTTCTGGAGGACCATTATGTTGTGTCTAGGGAGAAAGGAGCATGTCAGTTAAAGAAATGTTCAAGGGATAAAGGAAATGCTACTGGCATAGGCCCTTCTCTACAGGCCTAACTATGAAAGGACGGGCATTTTCTGTTGGTTTGGGAAGAATGCATGGCTACTAGGGAACGGACACCAGCAGTCGGTTTTCTCTGCTGTTTTGTGATTTTTTTTTTTTTTAAATATTTTCACCGAGTATTTTAAGAGTCTCTATTATGTCCTGTGGAGTCAAGTTTCTTTTAATGTGCAGATTTCATCACCCATTAAGCATGCTTACATGGGAATAGCTTCAGGTTACAGTTCTATTTGAAGGATTTTTTTTTTTTAATGTAAAGAGTGATTCTGCCTTGATTTAAGAAAATTTCTCATTATCAGGCATTTTCCTTATAAACTGATCCTCTTCAATTATACCTCGCCAGGTGTGCAGGCATGTTTATCTGCTAAGAAGACAAGTATTTTTATCATGCCTTTTCCTAACTAAGGAGAACTGGGGTAATAAGTATGCATAGAAAATATGTCTATCAATGTTCTGAAGTTCACAGTATCAGGAATTCCATGAGGGAATGTTTGGCTTTTGTATTCCTTAATATTTAAATGATCATGAACTATGTCATTAAACAATGATATAATTTAAACCAAGCTTAATAGCAGTTAGACCAGGAATCTTTCAAAAATACTTCTACTCACGGGGAGCAGCTTGACCAACATGTATCTGGCTATGATACAAAGTAGATATGAAAAAGATAACTTGCTTCAGTAACTGATGCCCAAGAAAACAACTGTAGAACCAAGTCAGCCTGTGGGTCTTCCTTTGGCCTCTGCTTTGCTTTCTGACTTCCTGGTCACAGGCGGTCTCTTGAGCTGATGAAATAGCAAGAATCACTTGTGCATGATCTACACTTGAAGTAGACCGCAGAATGCTCAGTAAGGACCCTGGTCAAACACTACTGAAAAGTGCCCAGCCTTATCTAGCTACGTAATTCCACAGCTACATTTTTAATTCTGGGAAGTAAGGAAGGGTGCTAAAAAGGAGGAGGAGGGTTCTGGGGAATTCCCAGACTAGCATAGACTTCAAAGACCTTCTCTGGTAATCTTATAATGTCCTTGAACTCCTCTACAAGCAGCTGCAGTTGCTAGAGAGATGAAGCTTAACTCTTCGTATGCTAGTTCCCCGCCAGCTCAGAAACTACATAAAAATAAAACATAACAACAAGACAGAACTGTGAATTTTCTCCATTTTCCTTCTTATCTTTTTATGCCTCACTGAGTTTTAAGCTTGTGTTAAACCCCTCCATGGAAAGTACAGTGCACAGACAGTAAGGAATTCTAAGTACTATAAGAAATACTTCCTAACCACAGAATTGTAATTTCTCAGGGAGGCCATCACGCAAAAATGGTTCAGAAAATAACATTATAGATATTAATAACAGGATTAGGTCAGCACCAACTTCAGAAATTAGAGGAATGTGTTTTACCTGGGAAGCCCATTCTTGAAGGGCACAACACATTTTGAACCTTCTAAGGTGCCCCCAGGGAGGGGGGTGGGGTGGACAAAGCATAGGAAGTGGCTGTAGAGCCAGGCTGAAGAGAGTTCCATATGGGATGGAGTGGTTTCCAATGCTGACAGCACCATGATGTGGAGATTCCCAGAAGGGAGCGTCTGAAGGAGTGTTATGGGGTGGCTGTCTTGTTGCTCTGTAGCATTGTGTACAGACAGAAAACTGGGTATGGAGTTCAGCTGGGGAATAACAGTAATAGACCTTACAAGATTTCAGAGATTCACTCTTTTACAAAGAACTTTCATGTTTTTCTCATTTAATACATCAGGCTGGAAACTAGGACTCGAAGAACACCATGCTTTATTGGTTAAACAGGAACCCAACCAACATTCTTACTATTCAACATCAACCTCAGTGATTTGGCCCAGTTCATTACAGTCCGAAATGTTCTGAGGCTCAAGTATGGAAATGGAGATGGCAACCATGGGTAAAGGAAGGCTGCAGTGGCCAGAGAGATACTGTTCAGAAAGGCTTCTGGGTCTTGGTGAGTGATCTGCAGGGCATGGTGATGGAATAGAAGAATCTATACTAAGCATGCCTTGATTCTGTGGAGCTTATGTTGAGCCTTCCCATTCCATGCTGGGACAGGCTCAAAGAGCGCCATCTGCCAGTATGTTTCTTACCAACACGTGTGCTATGTAATTATGGAGTGATAGTTTTATTTTAAGTTTGTGGCTGCTTGAAATGAAGCACCACTTTGCTTAATCCCATTATTTTGATAACTAGAAATGTATAAATAGGGTAACTAGTTAATGCTTTGTCATGTGCCTGGTATATAACTTCTGTGGACACTTGTTCAGTGTTTTATGCACATCATGAGCAGGAGGAGAATACGGACTCACAGTACTGGTTAACAGGTGAGTTAGTAAACCGCTAGTCTACACTAGTCAGGTTCTAAATTGGCTGATGGTCATTCTTTAATAGAGGAAATGAGGGTGGTAATTATCATTTTCTGTTGTGGAAGGCTTGTGTTGCAATCTTCATTGGGTTGTAGTTATTTGTTTATTCTACAATCTTTGATGAGTGATTTCTGAGAGACAGATACTGTCCCGTGTGCTGGCACAGAGGCCTTGGAATAGTAATGAGTCAGCACTCTGGAACTCTAAAGCTTCATGGGACAAAGAGCTGGGTTTCTAGGGAGCAGAATGAAACATGCTGGAAATGATACTCTCCACAGGGCACCAGTAAAATAGACCAGATTCTATGGAAATCGGTGTGGAAGGTTCAAGAAAACTGTAAGAGTAACTTACCATTCCTAAGTCAGTGTTTCACATACCTGCACAGCCATGTTTTTAAAACTATACCATTCCCAATAGCCATAGCACACATCTAGCCTAGACACTCATCAATAGAAGAATAGATTGGGAAAATGTAGTACATATACGCAATGGAGATTTAGTTAGTGATGAAGAAGAAAAAGATTATGCCATTCACAAGGAAATGAGTGGAGTAAGAAACTGCTGTGTTGAACAAATAACTTGGCCTTAGAAAGGCAAACGTCATATATGTGCTCATGTGGAATCCAGATAAGGAAAGACAAGGCATGGGGAAGGAAAGGATTTATTTTAGAAAGAAAGAATCAGGAGCAGGGAAAGAGATAGGGGAGGGTAAGGACAAGGTAGGAAGGACCAAGTATGTGCTGTTTATGTATAGAAATGTCACAAATATGTCCGAGGACTACTTGCTAATAATGGTTATTTATTTAAGAAGATGTGTAAGACACAGAGGCCATGCAGTTTCGAGCATGAACAGCAGAACACAAACTAAATCCAGTCAGGAGACAGAGTCAGGTGGGACATGAGAAGAACCCGCTGATGAGGGGATGGGACACTAGAAGATGCTGGAGGTTTCCTTGTTCAGGAGTCATCTTGGTGTCTAGCTAGATTGGTAAGGTAGGCAGGGATCCCTTTTGTGGGGGGCACCTAGTCTTCTACCAGATTAGACAAGAGTAGATTTGAATCAGACACACCACCCCGCGGTACCAGAAGGATTTATGCTTGTTTTATTTTTGTGTCTCTACCTTTTGGAGCAGAGTAACCTTTGATAGTTTACTTTTTAGAGTGAAGGGAAAGGGAATTGGACCTTTGCATCCTTATGTCACCCAGGTGAGCTGCCTGCAAATATGGCCAAGACTGGACACATGGACAGAGCATGAAGGCAGTCTCCAACACACTGATGGTCAGGAGACAGCAGATGTCAACATGGAACATCGAGGGGACAGATGACATATATGCAATTGGTATTTATTCCAGATAATTATAACACTCCTTCTTATGTCAGAAAATTCAAGTAATTTTCCTGTTGCCAGGAACAAACTGCAGATGTTGCAAAGCTAGAAATCCAAGGCAGGACTTTTGCCTCAGGTCCATGTGGTACCATTATATTTCTGGAGATTGGAATAATCCTTTTGTGCCTTACTTTCCTAATTTGTGGAGATACTAAAACATGCCTGTACAAGTGAGTCAGCCAAACACTAGACCTTTCTTCTGAGGGTTGTTGAGAAAGGGAAATGCTCAGCATATTGCATATTGCTGGCATATCCAGGGGCTCTGTGATATGCTGGATATGGAGAAAAACAAACAAATAAACAAACACCATCCCCCAAACCCACAAAGGACCAATAATTCTGCTCCCAAGCTTTTCTGTCTCTGCCTACTAGGAAGATACCTCCTCAAGGAATACCTTCTGGGTGACCTCTGTTTTTTCTGCATGATATTTCTTCTAAAAAGATTGAGCTGGTCAGAGAATTTTTAAAGCATGATATCAACTGTTGCTCTTTCCTCATGGAAACTGCCTTTCAGGAGCTGTTATGTAGCCATATCTTTGGAGGGTTGGAGCCATTTGGCGGTACGACAGTGAACTGCCATCTGTGGGTTCTGCACAAGGAAGCCTTGGAGTTCTTTCTTTTGATAAGTTGGGGGGGGGCTGTTAATTTTTCTCTCCTCTATTTTGTGAGCTACGAAAGCCCCTTTCTGTGCAGGCTGCACTGGATGGGGCTGTTTTGTCAGCAGATGATGTTCTAATAGCTTGTGCGTTTCAGTATTGAATGACTCATTGGCTGTGTCACGCATTTATTTTTAGTACATTTGCCCCACACATATGTCTCTGGTATGTGTTTCTCTTTTTTCTCTGAACCAATGTTTCTGATAGTGACACACAGAACATTGTTCCTGAACCTTGTGTAACTTTTGTCTTCTTCATATTACCAGAATGGCCACAGAAGGCTACAGGGAAGATGATTTCTCTCATTATTAGATGGATTCTTATAGTTCTGGCCTCAGTGTTATATGTTAAAATAGGCCTATTGGAAGTACACACATATACATTGTTATACGGAAACATGTATGTGGATGTATTACATATATGTTTTGTGTTATCTATGTTATATTAGTATGTTCAAGTACATATCTAATAGACATAGATTTGTTTATAAATAAACGTACAAGTGAGCACATTAGAGGTAAAATTTATAGATTTTATAAAAATAATACAAGTTTCTATTTTCTTTCTTTTACTTTGCAGTTTTACTTATCCTAGGTGTCCAGAACATGTGTGGGCGAGAATACCCTAGCCACCTTCTTTCTACCCTTGGTGGACACATCTTCTTGGCTTGGGGAGAGCTTGTTCTGGGCTTCTCTGTGTCCAGCAGTTGGCTTCTTACAATCTGTACAATAATTTGGCCTGTTTGGATCAGTCTCCCTGAAGGCTGGCAGTGAGCTCTGAGAAGACTCACTATGAGCTCTGAATGGCTTCATTCAATAGAAATTTTACAATCCAAAAAACATGGGAATTTGGCTTCAGACTGATTTAAGAGATAGCATGTTTCCATGTCTGCTGCCTCTCTCTTTCTCTCTTTTTAACATGCACCCTTTGCCACTAAACTATCAGTTTGTCTTGTAAAGTGTAAGAATATATTTGACTCAACACATTTGCACATGAATACAAATACTCACCCTCTTCCAAGTGTACTCCAAGTGTTTACCAGGCCTTCCATTTGCCTGCCTGAAGAATAGATATATCTGCCATCATGCAATGGTGTTAGTTCACAATGAGCTTCAGTAATATCTGGTTAGCCAAAGGAAGATTAGCCCACCACACTGAAACAAACCACAGGGTTCTGTTTTTACACGCACACTGGTGCCTGTTGGTACACTATTAAAATGTTTGACTAGGACCTTGCAAGGGCATCTGTATCCCAACAGTTAAAGCCCAGTATATGGTGAAGTATATTTGATAGCCAAATAGTGTTCTCATGGGAGACTTGTAACTACAAGAGTTATGCTGCTGTGTCTTATCATTGGAAATCCCATATCAAGGTAAAGTTGAACCTGCCTTTGAGTCAGTGGTGATGACAGAGAAGAAAATCATCTGGGGATTTATCTGGCTGTGGAGGGTAGAGGCTGCATAACAGCCGTGGCTTAGCTGATTATTTCTAGTCAAAGCTAAAGACTATGAAACCCAAGTGCCAACTGCTCTTAATCCCTGCAAACCCCATTTTTATTTTGTAAAATGTGCTTAATGTAGTTTTGTCAAAAATATGTAGGATGGATACACACATTTAGCTAGAGACAAACCTGACTGAAGGGGACAGAATGCCCTAGTGAATGTGAACACACAGTCCTGACCCACTAAGCATCTCTGCACTTCTCTTTTCGGAGGTTTGAACAGGCAGCTTCTGTTATCGGTCCTTAGAACATAGACACATGATCACGTGAATATGGCTTTGTATAGACTCAGGCCTGAGGATATGAAAGAAACTATGAATCATCCAATAGTTGTATCCTTCATTTGCAAATACAGTACTGACAAAGAATGTAGAACTTTCTAAATGGGCTCAGTTGATACTCATGTCTAATAGGTCCCATGACTTCAAACGACTCAGATGGGCTGGCAGAGCATGGATGTGCAACCAACACATATGCTCTGCATCTGTTTCCTGCCTTAAGATTCCTAACATGCTTGGCTCTCTGTACTGAGACTGTGTTTTTGCAAGAGAATGAGATTGAGTGAGGATATGGTATAAGGAGATACAGGATAAGTTTGGCTATCAGAAAGATCAAGGCGGAATTAGAATTTTAGACTAATCCCTACTTCTGTCAGTCTGAAGGTAAAGCTGAGCACCCAGGACCAGTGATGTAACTGATCCTGCCTATATAATAAACCCTCTATAATACACTGGGTTTTGAGAGTGGCCTGCTGGTTGAAAAGAGGGAGCTTCCTGCAGGGTGATATACTCAGAGACGTGCATCCTTTATTCTTTGCCATGTACCTTGCCTGTGTGTCACTTGCACCTGGCTCTTAACTGCTATCACTTATAAAATGCCTTATAATAAATCAGCAAACATATATGTGGTTTACTGAGCTATTTGAGTTGCCTTGGCAATTTTATTGATCCCCAAATGTGTCCTTACATTTATAGGCAACCGATCAGAGGCATTGAACCACCTAGAGATTGAGATTAGCATCTGCAATGAGCACGTGCAGTCTGGTGGGACTGAGTGGTTTAATTGTGGGAGTTGACACTGTCGCAAGGTAGATTATAGAATGGGATTCAGCCACTGGGTTGATGTCCACTCTGGAACTGATTAAATCAACTCCCATGCATACACTGCCAGAAGTACTGTGTCAATTATTATGAATTAAAATCAGGGAAAGAACTTCAAGTCTCAAGTCGTGCCTAAAAGAGCATTAAAGTAATCTACGTAAGCAAAAAGGGGCTTAGAAGCAGAGGCTGGGGAGTGTTAGACCAGGAGTGCCCTAGAAGTGGCTACTGCTTCTTGGGTACTTTGCAAAGCACAGACTTTGATTTGTATGTTCAGAGAGAAGAGGTGATCCTTTCAGTTGGGGAAGTTATGATAGCAATTGGCAGCTGATACCGTTATGACAGCATTGGATGTGTGATAAACGGGAGAAAGAACCAATGTTTCCCTTCTGGAACTACACTGCCACTCTTTTCTCAGACGTTTCCAGTCCAGGTGCTGGAGCATCACAGGAGTTGCTCCTGTTCCTTGTCTCTCTAATTTGGATTCTCAAACATACTCTCAGAGAATCACAGTTTGGGAACCAACCAGTTCAGAATGAGCTGAGTCACCCTCGTGCAAGCTACCTTGTGAACAGGCTCAAGACAACATCTCCAGAGCCGGATGTTCCTTTGTTGTCTTGGAAACAGTTGTGTTTGTCCTTTTAGAGACAGCAGATCAACTGTGTCCCTGAAATCAAAACAAACACAAACTCCGTTTCTCTCATTTCAGTCCCTGTACGAGAGGCACTGAGCTTCATTTGGTCTTGTGAGACCCAGTTCTCCAAAGAAAATAGCTATAGTTAGAGTGGGAGCAGTCTTAAATCTGCTGCAGTTTGGGAGGCTGAGACATTTGAGAACACGATGCCACTGGCATTGGCATGTGATGAGGGCCTTCTCCTTGTGTCCTCACAGGGAAGAAAGCAGAAAGACAAGGGAACAAACACCCATTTCTATCAAGATTCTTGATAATGGCACCATGTCTCACTAACACAGGAGAGGTCCTCTGCCGCCCTCATTCCTCAAAACCTTGACTTTTGATACTGTCCCATTGACTGCACTTGGATTGTAGAGGAAACATTCAAACCATTGCGGTATCTTTATGGCAAATGAGAAGAAAACTAGAATGAATTCTGTCAAAATGTTCAGGTAAGGCAACCTGATTCCATCATATTTAAACAAATTTTCCTAATGAATATGATGTTATATCTAACTCATGGCTTTGATGCTGGCTGTATACACTTAACATTCACGTGCCCTTTTCCCTCCCTTATCAACCATACATTTGGATGCCTGTGAATTATTTTGGAAATCTAGGAGATTTGAAGTAGTAAATATTTAGTATGTGAATAAGAATTCTGACCTTTGAATCTTTTGTTGTCTTATGGTTTCACAGTATGTAAAACAAAAACACTGGGGTGAAACTTGACATACTCCCCAGGTGTACAAGGATGCACTCCCTAGTCTAGACAAAGAAGGATTAATTGGTTGCCCTCAAAGTCAATCTTTATGATCCTGCTTAAGGCTGTGTCAACATCCCTTCAAAGTCTGGGATGATGCAGAACCTTGGGCTTCATGATAAACCCACTCAACCAGAATGTGCATTTTAATAAGATTACTGGCTCTTACTAAAGGGCGTTCACAGGAAGACCGACTCTGCCATGCTGTTCTCCACAGCTCAGTTCTGTGTTTGAAGCCCAAAGTTAAGCCGCATCTATCCTCTTTCAAATAAGAGTTGGAAGCTTTGCCAGAGAAACTGGGAGAAAGCTCAGTGAACACATACATTTCCCTCAAATCTTCCATGGTATTAGAAATATGGACCCTTCATTTGTTACAGGACTGAAAGAACCAACTTTATTCATAATGATTGCCTCAAAAAATGTTCTCCATTAGAGAACAGCAGTGAGATCTGCAAAGCAATGGATATGAGACTTTTCCTTTACTGTATGTGGTTGGGCTGCTTGTCAGTGCAAGTGTGGTAACCACAGAGAGCAATCTTTCTCCAGTCAGCCTTACACAATCCTAGTCTCCTTTCCTTAGGTCCACGGAGAATTCTTCCTGGCATCTCAGTTATGGAATAAACCTTGTCCTTGCTCTTATTTCTGCCTCTCATGCTCCATGAATCCCTTTCCATTGTCTTTCTCCCAACTGTTGCCCTGGTATTAAATATACATTATAATGTATATATCACCATATACTGCCACACCATGGGTTGTTCCCTCATCCCTTTTCCACTCAGCCTCTCACTCTGTCTCGCTTGACAAATCTAGATACCTCTTCATTTTCCAAAACTGAAGTGTTTTACAACAACAGGACAGGGTAACACCACACGCAGTCCCCACACCTCCTGCCTTTCAGCCCTGCTTTTTTTCCATCTGGAATGCAGTTTCTTTTAGGCTATCTTTTTATGTTCTCCCCAACATCCCCCCAGTTGTTGAATGGGGCTCTTGTACATTGTAAATATATGTCCTTCTATTGGTTTAATAAAATGCTGACTGGCCCAAAATAGACAGGAAGTATGGGTGGGGCTACCAGACTAAAAGAACTCTGGGAAGAGGGAGAACAGAGCAGAGATGCCAGAAGATGCAGAGGAAAGAAGATGAGATGCTGCTCTGAGTGGCTAGACAAGATAAGAACCGTGGCTTAGTTTAAAAGTAAGAGTTAGCAAGTTATATGCCTGAGCCATAGGCCAAACAGTTTGCAATTAATATAAGACCTTGTGTGATTATTTGGGACTGAAAGACTGTTGGGCCAGCTGGGCAGGACACAGAAACTTCTGACAATATCCCCACCCCAAGTAAGTGTCTTTTGCTCCATGGCAACATTTCCTTTGAGGTTATTTCATAAACCCTTGATTGGATCCCTCGCACCTAAATCCACTTGGATTATTCTTGACTTCAATGGGAGGAGGTTTTATTGACTAGACAGAGAAGCCTTTGAGAGCACGGCCTGCACCTAGCTACACTCACTGCACATACTCAGCAGTGATTTGAGTGCATGCATGCTTGTCTCTATTCTTTTTACATGGTAATGGAGTGAAGAAGGAGTAATGGACTCTGAATGACCATCAACACCATGCTTAAACTCTATGCCTCAGCTTCGTCATCTGTAAAGAAAGGGTTAGAGGTAGTGATCCCTGGTTCTTTCTAGCCCAGATGCTCTATTTCTGTTGGTGTTCAGTAGCTTGTACTTTTGGCAGCACTGAAAGCTTTGGAATCTACTTTAATGAGGACATAGCATATCCTATACACAAACCATGATGGTCATCAGATTGTCTCTAAATTATAGAAACAGCTGACTGACACCATCAGCTAGGTGGATTAGATCCACTAAGAAGATTGGGTAAACAGATCGTGACTCAATACATACACATTTGTTAAGTAACCACCTTGCTCCTGCCATGGTGCTGAGCCTTGGTGATTTATCACTGAAGACTAGCCTGAGAAACAGAGACAACGACTACTTTAGCACAGAATGCTTGGTTGTGTCACACACACAGTATACCCACAATACTATGTAGTGCAGGGACACTGTAATCTAGGTCAGTGATTATTGGGTGGGGCAGGGAAGGGTGATGCTTCAGGTGAGTCGTCCACAGCAGAGAAATGGCAGAGAAAAGGAGTGATAGAAACAGAGAGAATAAGACCCCATGTAGCAGCAACCAGTCATCATGCCAGGCCTCACAGATAGGTCATCTGCCAACTAACTGCCCTCCTCTCTCTCAGCCTTGCATCTTAAAGATTTTCTGCAAACTCTCAATGTCTGCCTATGCCATGGTATTCTGGAAGTGGTCCCCCCCCCCCCCCATCCCTGATGCTTTTCACAACCATTCATTATTTCTCCCAATTTCCTGCCAGCTGGTCCTGTGGAAAAGGCAAAAGAGAGAGGAGTGGCTGCTGAGTTAACCTCTAGGGTCTCTTTTTTCACCCTGCTCCATGTAACTTGGCTTTGAAAGGTCAACCACTGAGAACTGTTTATATATATATATATATGTATATAAAAAAATCACCAGTGGCTTTCTTTACCAAGAAATATGAGCGCTGTAGATATGAAGAATAATTGGTAAGTGGCTTTGAGGTTTCTTGATTACAAAGGAATGTGGAGGTATATAATAATGTCATTACTGTCTGTTCCAGAAGTAATATCTGTAAAAACAAAAGGTAAGTAATTCCCAGCCATCTTCCCAGACTGGCTTGTGGCCATATATACCATGAATGTCACATTCCTTTGGGTGCACAGAATTATGATGTTTTGTGACTTGTTAACTCTCACTTCAGTTTAATATAGAACCATACTTTGTCCCATAATAAGCAACAATAAGTCAGACAGCTGACCGATGACCCTCAGTTCATAAGACAGAGAGAAAAACCTCCAAAACACCAACTAAACTGCATAGAAGTACAACTCTCATTTTGTTAATAAGCCCCTTCATGTCAGGCAACCTCCAAAATGCACCAGAAGCACCAGTCAGGAATGCTAGGCTCTTGTAAGAGATTCATCAATTTCACTAGCATGCAGGACAAGTTTTTGAGCTCCAGATATACAGGCTTACCTCAAAGGAAGACAGACATGGCCTCAAGAGTATCCATAACTCTATCAAGATGTTGAAGGTAATAGGACACTCTCCTTACACATCTCTATCTATTGCCTTTTGGAGCTATCTGTGCCCAGCCTAAGTGCAGAGCTTTCCTTGACAGTGATGTGAGGAATCATCCATGCAGTTACCTCAGCTCTAACTAGCTGACAGTGAATTATCTCTGATGCCAAGTATTTTTTAAAAGAAAAATAAAATGGGTATCAACAAAGCATGGTATATTAAGTTGCAGTTGAACCAAGCCTCTTTCTGAGCAGAAACAGAATTGGGGGAGGGGATAGAGAGAGGGATTAGGAGGACAGGAGGGAGAGAAAACTTCAGTCAGGATGAAACATAAGTGAATACATTTAAAAAAATGCATCTTTCAAACAAACACAGAAGTAAAAAAAGTTTCATGTTCTTTTAAGATTACAGACTTTTCTGGGGGAGCAATGTTCTATATGCAGGGAGTCTTAGAAGACCATTGTAGACACTTCCTACATACCCTGCACCTTCCCTTCCTGGTAGTAATAATTTACACCAGCACTGTTGCATTCCCTACTGGCAATGAGTGATTCTGAAATGTGAATACTAGCACACATCTGTAGTCTAAATGTCCACACCTTTGTCTAATCTCTTTCTGCTCTTAGATCTCATCCTGATCACAATGTCACATTCAGCTATAAAGGAGTTCTAGCCTTTGTCATTCTCTCGTTTTCCTTATTTTGATGACCTGGACAGTTTTTGTTCCAGAATCTTTTTTGTTTAAATGTACCTCTTGGGCTGGTGAGATGATTCAGTGGGTAACAGTGTTTATCACCAAGACTCATAACCAGAGTTTGATCTTTAGGACTCACTCATGGGGCAGAAAGAAAGAACCGATTCCTGTAAGATACTTCTGGCCGCCACTTAAGAACCACAAGTACATGCATGAACACATGTATACTCTGTACAAATCCAGCCATACTTTTAAAAGGAAAAGTTTCTCCTTTAAAATTTGTATACTTTTTTTTTTTTCATGATAAGACTAGGAGTGAAATTTAAAAAGTCAAGTTCATCAACATTTTATTTGTTCTAAACCTCTCTGTTCCATTTTAAAAGCCTTCTCTAATAATGTCAAGGAAAAAAAAAAAGATGAGGATCATGAGCTTTTGGGAGAAAGACCAATCGAACATTCAGGTACATTTGTATCATGTCACATCAGGTACACAACACCAGTGTGATGTCAGCTGTGAGTGTTGCCTTGACTGCCTGGCAGAGGAAGTACTCAGCTAGTCTGTTGACTGCTGTATTACTTTTGCCCCATTTCCTCACTGTGCCCTCTGAAAGGAAGCTACTGTGCTTGGCCATGGGAAGAAGTGGGAGCTTCTGCTCGCTCCCCAAAAGTTGTGAACATGCACAAATCACTTCAGATATTCTGCATGGTTGTTTGGCTCTTATTTTCCATTCATTAGTGTGTCATCAATCACTTGTCTCTAACATTACGGATTCATGGACTACTTACTATTCTATTTTCTTTCTTTCTCAAGTTTATCCAGCTTTGCCCATTGGAGTCTTTTCCAGTCATGCCTGGTGTTTATTGGGCACATGACACCTCTGTGTTCCTTTAGACTGTTCCCTTGCTTTTTGCTTTCGTCAAACACACCAAACTAATGTTTTGGATGGGCTTTCCATGTGTGGAAAATGGCACCAGTAGTTGTTGTCTTATTTGAAAGGACCCGCACTCACTCTTCCATGAGCCTCATTGTGTCGTCTATACAGGATAAAACCGAACACAAGATCATGTGCATTGTGATAAGAGCCTATATCCTCTGTGCTGGAACAGTGGCCTTGGTCCCAGGTGGCATGGTACATGAGTATGAAAGAGATGTCGAAGACAGACAGATGGCTGGACAGAAGAACAGCCAGAAGGGGTTGCAACCGCGGAGCCAGACGTCTTCTGAGACCAAATGCTGCCGCTTCAGTCTCGAGCACTGATCATTCACACTGACAGCAGCACCCAGCTAGCCAGGTCCATCTGCTGACAGGACATATGAGACAGCTGATTGTAGACACATTTGGGGGCTTTTGGGTTAGAACAGAGTGAGAAGTCAGGAGTGAGCAAAGAGAAATCATCTCTGTGGTGTCATGTGCCAACTCAAATTAACAGCTAATGACAACAGATTGTATTTAGCAGATTTTTAATATAAATTAGGTTAATGGTGACACATTTGAAATAGTACACTGAAAAAAATCAGTTTGTAATAACAAGCTAACAGATGTTGGCATTTTTATTATTAATTATGCATTTCATTATCATCTGATTATTGTCAAACATCATTTGACAGAAAATAAATGTATAAATGATTCATACATGTTTTTTTGTGATGTTAAAAGGGACCTGTTTTATTAATGGAGTGACTCTGAGTCTTCTGATACTATTCTGAAAACCTCAGGTTTAATCAATGTACAAAATGCTGTGCAACAATTCCTAGCTACACTGGTTATCAGGAGGACCTGGTTTCATGTTGTAATGCATCTTACCCACTGTAGTGTACAGCCTGCAGACGCTGCACAGAAGATGGTACTATACAAATCAAGGCCCAGCACACAACATTAAGAGTTCCAGAGATGCTATGAATGGATTGCTCCTGAGTTTTGGAAATCAATATATTTTTTTTTGTCTTATTCCAACAAAAAGAAACTAGGAATGGGCAGCATGGACAGCCATAAAATGGAATTTAAGGTAAGATTTCCACCCCTATTCACATTCTGTCAAATCTGCTTATCCAGTGCATACTCAGTGGATAATCTGCTTGTGCTAGCAACATAGCCAGCCTTTCTGCTCAGATAGCATCCCAGTCAGGATTTACTGAATACTGCACACTTCTTAGTTATTGTAAGGAAGCCCTATGATTTGTTTACTCTCTGGAACTTTTGTTTGGCACTGATTGGATTGCGGGATTGAAGTGCATGTCACTGATGAAGGCTACCAAGAGTGATACCTGAGCCTAAGGGAACACGGAGGAAAAGGCAACAGAAGGATCATGGGTAAGAGGCCCGGGAAGGCTGCTGTGGGTTCTGCCTTACAGCAGGGAAGCCATACCCATGAAATCTCAACAACATGACTGCCTAAGCAAGACCTGAACAACTTTAATAATAGTTGACATTCCAACATAGATGGGAAAATCTCCTAGGATCCCACCCCTAAATGAAGCGATACAGGAAATTAACAACTGCAGAGGGGGAGAATTAATTAGCATTAGCCAGGGCTGAACTCCCTGATCAGCCATCCAGTACTGAGTTCTTAGCCCTAGAAACACACACAACACTGAGCAGACTCCCTTTATATGGAGAAACAGGGGATAAACAAGAAAATGAGGTCAGACAGGAAAAGTAGGAGAGAAGGAAAAAATGGTATAGTTATATTTGAATGAAATAAAATAAATCCTTCCTCAAAAAGTGGTACAGAGGCACCAGATGATCTTGAGAGAGTGCCAGTGTAGTCAGAGACAGAAAAGACAGTTTGCATTAGGTCACTTGCTTTGAAAGAGCCTAAGAGAAAAACTCTCTGGGAGTGTCTACTCTCAAAGGCTTATTACAGCATCAACCTGGCTCACTGCCTGCCTGGTCGACAATTTCCAGGGTGAGAATCATTCCCACTGGAGAGCTCTAAGATGCTGGTGACTGATGAGATCAGGGTGAAATACTCCTTTTTTCCTGAACTTCAAGGAGGGTTCATGCCATGCAATGCTCTAGGGGAAATGCTGAGTCCTCTATCAGCTAAGTGACTCATGGAAACATTAACCTGGCTTGGAGCCCATTGTCAGGTCAGTGGTTGGCCCAGCCAAACATCTGTCCATGACTCTCAGCCAGAGGGAGCAGAAGCAGCTATCTGGGAGAGTCAGAGTTATATGTCTGGCAGACTGTTCTTAGGGCACTGTTTGGAAGGGAAGGAATATTACACCATTCAACAAGAGTATGTGAGAAGCCTTTGGGCATACTCTAGCAAGGTGACTGCAAGCCACTTGCCTTGGAAAGGGTGTGTCAGACCAAGTCTTTATGTTACAAGCTAAGTTGTTTGGAACTTGGAAGCCTGTATGTCCTTTACTGACCACCGTCGCCCTCATATTTTTAGGCAGCCCAGCCTATATTTGGATGAAAAAAAAATTGGTAACTGACTTTATTAACAAGGAAAGACCAGATAGAAATGTTCATAAGAGATTTATGCCTGTAATGCATGGTGTGAAAGCGGTTGTGTACCTTTCTGTGTAGAGACACCATCAGCTGGTAGGGCCACAATAAAACAGAACCAAATATACCAGGTTCTCCTCTGCAGCCCTGGTACAGAATTGCAGGCTGAAACCACAAAGCACAGGGGGATAAAGGATGTGTCTTTTGACCATTGAGGTCAAAGAGTCTCAGCTTTGACCCTGTGATGTTCTTTGTTTTTTATTTGTTTTCTTGCTTGCTTGCTTTTTTTTCCTTCCTTCCCTCCCTCCCTCCCTCCCTCCCTCCCTCTCTCCCTCCCTCCCTTTCTTTTGTTTGTTTTGAATCAAAGTTTCTCTGTGTAGCCTTTGCTGTCCTGCAACTTACTCTGTAGACTAGGTTGGCCTCGAACTCAGAGATCTACCTGCCTCTGCCTCCTAAGTGATGGGATTAGAGGCATGCATGTCCACACCCAGCCTTCAGGAGATGCTCTTGATATCTACACACGTAAAATCAGAGCAGGAAATGGCAGCGAGGACTTCCATATTGCTATGTTCAGGGTGTTGGGTAACTGCAGGGGTGTTGAATTTTTACCAGGGACAGAGAGACACATTCCAGAATCCTTATGGTTTTATTTGGATCTGGATGTGATGATCAAAGTAATATTTTCAGGGTACAATTAAGTTTTAAATCCCCTAATCCACAGTGGAGCAGAGAACGTGTAGTGTTTTGGCACTCAACTCCATTGTGACTCTTACCTTATACTTCTCCAATTTTATTTTTACTCATACAATGTAGTGATGATTTAGTAAGTTTTAAAACTGTGCAACCATTATCATAGCCCAATTTAAGAACACCCCTCTATCTCCTTGGAATTTGGTGGCTGTTTAGTCAAACCTGTTTCTTATTTGCTTTTGTTTGGGAAGCAAAGCAATAGATGTAGGAACCTGGGACCCGGTATGCAAAAGTTCTCACACTGAGCTTTATTAAACTCCTTTACGTCACACTTTGAAATGGGGTCGCACTAAGTTGCCTGTATGGCCTCAAATTTGTGATTTTCTTTTTTCTTCCTTTTTTAATTTCATCTCTCAGAGTAGCTGGGATGACAGACAAGCCTGCAACACCATCCTCAATGAAAAGTTTAACTTTAGTCGGATGCAACTCTATTCACATTGGCCATCTAGACTGCATTTCCAACTCTCACTCAGCCTCTGGTTCAGTGAAAAGACGTCTAAGCCCGCCACTTTAGTTACTGATTTCTATGCTTAGGCACTGGACTTTGACCATTCCTCTTGATGTCCTGCTGTTGAGGGTTATCTAGTTCCCCCAAGTTACAGGTTCAGTTCTCGTGCTGCCAACGTCAGATATCAGTGACAAGCTCCGGGCGTGGGGTGGTTCTAACCAGCATTAGGTATGTTTATATGCCATGTGTGTTTTATGGCACTGAGTACCTACTACGCTCTTGCTGACTTGGGAGAGGTTATTCTTCCTACGTCCAGTCAAGTCTTAGAGATTTTATGAGGCCTGAGACAGGAGCATATCTTCGAGACGCAAATCATGAAATCTCAAGACACATCCCCTAAACATGGGTCCTTATGTTTAGGAGACATGGCATTCTTCTGAATGGCCATTTCAGGGCCAGGGACCAGGCAACTGGGAACCAACACTGAGGCCCATACCAAACTGTTGGTGTACCTTCCCTTTTCTTGAGGACCTGAAAGAAGCTTTGTCCACACTACTGCCCCATTTGCATACCCTTCCCTGCTCCATCCTCCTGGTGTTTTGCCAGAGTGACCCTGATTACAAAGGGACTACAGAGAAGGCAGATAGCCCTAGGACACTAGACCTCAGGGCCCACTAGGTCCCTGTTTTCCTTGTTGTCTACCACACTCTTCACAGTGAGCTGCAGGAACCTCCAGCTGAGAACCATGAGGTTTTCTAGAGATAACAAGGGATTAGCCACCAGGAAGATACAATGATAAGTGGGGCACCAGCCAACAAACAACCTGCAAACTCAGAACTGGTGGAGCTACACAGACAAAGAAATGCATGGTTATTGACAGGGCACGGAGTATCAGCCACGCTCTGTAAAATCTGATGGACAGAGCCGACCTGCAGAATCTAAGAGACAGAGCGACATACTACAGAATCTTAGGTTGCATTTTTGAAGTTGTCCTGGGACCCCACCTCAACATAGAGCATATTTTTATCACAACCTGGGTTTCTACAAAGATGGAGGATGGTTGTAGGGGGATTATTTTGTTCCATTGTAAATAATTGTCTCACCCACCGGTTTAATAAAAAGTGATGATTGGCCAAAGGCAGACAGGAAGTGTGGGCGGGGTTACCAGACTAAGAAAACTCTAGGAACAGGAAGAACAGAGCACAATGCCACAGAGAAACCAGAAGATGCAGAGGACAACTATGCTGCTCTGAGAAAAGGTACCGAGCCGCATGCCTGAACAGGATAAGAGTCATGGGTTGGATTAAGGGTAAAGAGTTAGCAAGTTATATGTCTGGGCCTTAGGCTGATCAGCCTAAAATTATTGTAAGCATCTGTATGTCTCTGTGGGTCTGTGGGTCTGCGGGCCTAAACCTTGAGGCTAGGCCTGAAAGTCCGGGCCAGAAACTTCTTATTACAGATGGTGTGTTTGACTACAGTGGGATGAAACCAGAGGCCAATAAAGGAAAGATGAGAGAAAAACCTCCAAATAATCCAGGCTCAACTTGTATGGAAAAAAAATTGAAGACACAGACCTGAATAAAATTATATCATATCAAACTGTGTAAGATATGGTGGGAGCCAGCAATAAAAGGGGACGTTACAGAAACAAACATTCACAATATAAAGGAAGAAATGCCTGAAACCAATTCTCTCTTTAACTGTCTCAAGAAACTAGGAAAACAAAAGCAAAATAAATCTCAAACAAGTGTAAAACATCCCAAAGAGAAAAAAAAAATCAATGAAATTGAAAGTAGGAGAGTGATGTATACCATCAAATAATTAACAAACCACTTTCTACAAACATCCATGAGTTTAGTGAAATGCTAGCAAGATGATGAAAATACCAGAGAGTGAGACAGCAGGCATCAGTGTCTCAAATCCATCACTAAAATCCAAATGCCCTTGAACTTAATCCATGCCAAACATACCCTAATGCGAGTGTATTCCTTTCCAGTGGCTACTGCTACCAACTTACCATGAATTTTGAACACATATAAAGCAGGACACAATTGCTCTCTTATGGTTCTGGAGATCCAAACCTTAGGTGGGTTCTCCACATTTCTCACTGGAGGGAAGGACACAGTCCCTTTCGTGTTCAGGTTTCTCTGTCTTCATTCTCTCCATGCCTTGGCTCATGGCTCTTTCTTGCATCTTGAAAACTGAACATCTTACTTAGGTTATCACATTGTATTCTACTTGCCAAATTGTCTACATATTCCCTGCCTTAAGGACACCAGTGATTGCCTGGACCAACCTCCAGGATAATCTTTCTATTTCAAACACTTTAAATTCACCACATCTGTAAAGACAGTTCATTGCATATAAGGTATTACCATTTACTGGATCTTAAAATTAGGACATGAGTTACTCTGGGGGATCATTACCTAGTCTACCATAGAAGAATCAAAAACTTTATATCCATAAATACTACAGTTTAGAATGAGTAGAGTTCAAAACTACAAGCTGCTAAACTTCATCAAAGTGAAACACACAAACAAAATAGTCTTGTAAGCATTTAATATAAGGGAATGTTTAATCAAATAACTTCTGATGGAGAATTGACCCAGAAGTCACCTAGAAGTACTTATGCCGACAGTTAGGGAAGAATTAACATCAGTTGTACAAAATCTCTTCCAGATAGATGCACAGGGGACACATCACTACCAATTCATGAGACCGGCATTGTTATATTGTCACAAACAAAAATAGTACACAGTAAAACAAAACTACAGATCAATATGTCCTTTAAACTGAGGATACAAAAGTCCACAGAAGTTTATAAATCAAAGCCAGGAATATATAAGAAAATTATGCACCATGACCATGTGGAATTTATTCTAAGTATGCAAATCTGGTTATATATTCAAAAATAAATCAGTATAATGTACTATAGCATAAGGCTAAAGAAAAAACTCACGCAATTCTATCAGTAAATATAGAAAAAGCATTTGACAAAGTCTAGCACCAATTTATGGTCTCAAAAATCCTCAGTATAGTAGAACGGAGGGGAACTTCCTTAGTTTGGTATTTTCTGTCTGCAAAACTCCAACAGTTAATATAATAATATAAAAGATTATCCCGGTAGTGGGATAATCAATACACTGCCATTAGCAGTCTTATTCATGCAGAATGGGAGTCCTAGTCACTTCCTCAAGACAAAAAAAAAAAATTAAACGCATGCCAAGTGGTCAGGAAGAAATGACACTACCTCTGTTTGCAGAGATGATTGTCTATGTAAATAATGTCCAACAATCTACAACATTTCTAGAATTAGTAAGGTTATGTGGTCATAATCAATACACAAAAGGCAACCTAATTTCTACATAATTAAAGTCAAATATGTGAATATTATAAATAAAAAAACTTATTTATTAACTGAGAACTGACATGGGTGGTTTTTAACAAAATCTACATAAAATCTATTTGCCCAAAATAAAAATAGAACATGAAAGTAATGGACAAAAACCTGAACTAAAGAGATAACATTATGTCCGGGAACTGAAAGGTGGGGAAACAGGGCTTTCAACTCCTGTCTGACCCATTATTTATATCATTCCTTCCTGCTTTACACCATTCCTTATAACTGTGTGGGAAGCCCAAACAATCACAGAATAGAAAGTCTAAATACTTCAATGGAGATCAGAGGAGAACATTTATTGGGCACCTTCTACATATTCAGCATCTGGTTAGATGTCATAGCATGTATTGTCACATCCTCTTGATGAGACTTATAGTTACACATTGATTCATGATAGAAATATTTTAAGAAATGTATCTGTATTAATTACTTCTCTACTGCTGTGATAAAACATTATGACAAGGGAACATATTGGTGGAAGATTTTATTTGGGCTTATGTTCCAGAGGGGTAGGAGTCCATCATGACACAAACTGCAGACACAGCAACAGGAAGCTAAAAGGTCATGTCTTGAACCAGAAGCACAAAGCAGAGAGAGTGAAATAGATTTTAGCTCTGAAATCTCACCCTCAGTGATGCACTTCCTCCCGCAAGGCCACATATCCTAAGTATCCCAAACAGTGCCGCTAACTGAAGACAAAGTATTCAGACATGAGCAGCACCTATGGGGAACATTCAGAATCAAACCTACTTCTCCCAAGGCTTTGATGAACCAGACATTGTGTGATTAAGACAAGAGAAGGGAACATGATGCAAACAAGCAATGTTGTAAGCAGCTGTGTGGCTGCTGTGGGTAGAGTATGGCATACTGTTTTACAATAAAAGTAGAAGATATATACATAGAAGTAGAATGATATAAAATAACTATAAATACTATCGTAAGTGCACAGACTAGTAATATAGTTATTATATCGAATGTTATGGACTGTACACTATACTTCCATACAAGGAGCAGGAAGTGGGTTTTTTATACTGAAAATACTAAATGTATTGCATTAAGATATTCTCTTATCTCAGACATGGCTCAACAATAAAAATTTTTGGCTCCGTTCTATTCCACAGGCTACTTATATAGAATGGTATCAACCAAAATGTTATAATCACATTGTTGTCAGTGTGGTTATTTAGCAAATTATGAGAAAAAATTTGCTAAAATGAAGGATAAATTGACTTCAGAGACTTATTGGATGGAAGCAGAGTTGGACTTTTATCACTGATCAGACTTTAAAAAATGCTGGAACATTGTAGTGGGATTATGTTACATTGTAAATAATTGTCCCACATACTAGTTTAATAAAAATGTTGATTGGCCAAAGGCAGACAGGAAGTATGGGCGGGGCTACCAGACTAAGAAAACTCTAAGAACAGAAAGAGCAGAGCAGAGATGCCAGCGAGACACCATAGAGACAGCATGATGAGGTGCTAGCAGATGCAGAGGAAAGTAGCGGAAATGCTGCTCTGAGAAAAGGTACCGAGCCGCATGGCTGAACAGGATAAGAATCATGGGTTAGTTTAAGAGCAAGAACTAGCTAACAATATGCCAGAGCCATAGGCTGATCATCATAAAATTAATACAAGTGTCTGTGTGTTTCTGTGGCACAACGTGTCAGAACCTCAGGGCTAGGCTGCAAAGGCCCAGGCAGAAACTTACTAATACAGAACATAGGTCAACTGGCTGTCAAATTAATTCATATGGTCTCAATTTACTGAGTAAACTTTAATACCCTAAGTGGTGTGCCTTTAAATCTAAAAAGTGAATCTGAGAAAGATCATGTCAAAGAGATGAACTGATTTTCATGTTACCATTCTTTCTCCCTCTTCTGTAAACCCAATAACCATCACCATAGTGACAGATGCAGACACTGATAGGTGTGACAGTACCACTTGTCCCCAACAAGGGAACCTCTGAAGGGAATGCTATCAGCTTCTCAAAGACTTGGAGAAAAAAATTGAGACTATTTACTGAAAAAGAATATATATACACATATATACTCCCCCCATAAGCTTTCAGGCAAGTATTCTACCAGTCACCTTTAGTTTAAGAACATATCTGAGTTGGAGTATCAGTGACATGTTCATTGAAGAGCAACCGTACACTAGAGAAATTGCATTTATTTATGTCACATGTCATACATCAGTGGTCCTAGGATGCTCTCTCTGTGTCTTCGCTTCTGTTCCTGGATCTTGTTAGGGAATTTGCTTCACACAGAATCTTTACTTCATACGGAACTGTCTGGATGACAAGATATCCCATAACACTCTTGATATGAGCCTCAATCTTATTGGTCAGAGTGCAGAGTTCACTGAGCTTCTCAACTCCATCTGCCTGGAAAGATGGTAACTTGGAAAGATAGTAAAAGATAGTAACCTTAAAACTTCCTAATGCCCAGATCTTTCTCTCTCTCTCTCTCTCTCTCTCTCTCTCTCTCTCTCTCTCTCTCTCTCTCTCTCTCTCTCTCACTCTCAACATTTTATGCTCTCTTCTTCAAGTTCCAAGGAATCCTCAACTAGGAGATGTCTTAATTGGTGGTCTTCAAAGTAAGGGATGGTCACCTTGACATAATGATAGAGGGTATAGGGGGGAAATTCTGAAATCATATTTGTCAATACTTTGTGCATGTTTTCAAATTCCTTTTTGCAAGTGTTGGATAATATTTAACTGTTTATAACATACTTGCAGGTTGAAGTAAAAAAAAGTTTCTATTTTGTGTATATTATTAATAAATATTTTACTGACAAGTGTTTAACCAACCAAACCATAGAACTGACTCTTTTGGCTCTGCCCAGCAGATGATCAACCATTTTCTTCTTAGGGAGAGAGATTTTACAACCTTACCAATAACTCATCGAAACACTTCATTGCTGTCTGCATTTACATATCCACTCACCTCAGTCACTGAACTGTTATAATGCTTGACAATTAAACCATAAACTTGGTCCTAGGCTTAGGCCAGAGATTGTTTTTTGTCTCTATGAGTAAGACTCGGCACAAAACACAATCATAGGGAGAAAAGCGATTTGTTATTGAGAAATTTAAGTTCTCCTTGGCTTTTTCTTAGCATAAAAGACCAATTCTACATTCTTGTTTTTTTTAAAAAAAACTCTTATGGGGTTAATCATATTTAACCTGTAAGTTATAAAATTAGAATGAGACAGTGGTCATTAACACAGCAGTTGTTAACTGGAGTATGGATTCACCGCAATGTGGCTGCCTCGTTTGGGCCCCACAGCCCTTTCCTATAGCCTGTGCTAGATCACCTCATTTACCTCAGTGTTTTCCTCCAAACTATTTCATTAGCTCATGACAGGGTGATGGAAAGTAGATGCTCAGGCCACAGTGAAGGTAAAGTTTCTTCCCAGATGATACATCAGACCTCATTTAATGCATCTGGAAACATGAATTTGCATGTGATTTCTTTATGTAATGGTGCTTCATTGCTGACTCACATTCGTCTCCTGGTTAGCTATGTGTCTTAAGCATTTCCACACTGTATTTCTTTTTGCTCAGTATCCTGTTTTGCTTACCAGATTAGTGATTTTTGGAGGATGACCTGGATTTTGCCATAATACATTTCAGCATTTTTTTTTTTTGGATGAAATCATTCCCTAATTGTTGAGAAGTGCATTCTATTTTCCTTCCACAGCTAAGATTCTGGTAACCCCAAATGATTAAATATTACATACAAATTAGATAGCGATATGCTTGTTTTTCTTCATTGTTGATTTAAAAAAAATGCCACAGTCCCTGCTGTAAAGGGTTTGATACAGCTCCCCAGGTCAGTGTCATTAATAGCTCTTTCTGTCTAGTTCCTGTAGGCTAAAACTATGTAAGAAAACGAAATTAACTCAACAGCATGGGTAAATGTAGTCAGTTTTTCAGAGCCACAGATTCTGTACCTATGTGTTTAACCAGCCACACATTGAAATATACTCTTAAAAAGGTGTCTGTTTCAAATATCCACAAACTTTTTTTGCTGTCTTCCTAAGAAATACAGTCCAGCAACTATTTGCATAGCATTTATGTAATTTTGTATGCTGTAAGTAATTTAGAGCTGATTTAAAGTATATGGAAGAAGGAATATAGACCGCATGCAAAAATATTTGATTGAGAAGTCTTGAAAGTCTGCAGATTTCAATATCTGTGGGGAGTCCTGGAATCAAGCCCTATGGAGACCACAGAGTGACTGTACCTGGAGTTAGAGGAGCATGCATGTGTGACTCTTGTCACATTATGAAGGATCACTATATCCTCCAATAATAGAGGGTATGTGGAGTGAGGCGGGAGGATGATGATGAGCTCATGATCAGGTGATGTGAAGGTGAGGCAGAGCACATGAACATTCCAGGTGACAGGTACAAATGGGCTGAAGGTATAAGGGTAGCAGGCCTGCATGACAGGAGGGGATCAGGATCCTGGAGAGAATGCAGGGGTGATTCCTCAGAGTCTTGGCATTCTCATCCACTTTGATGCCTCATTCACTTTAATTTTTGAGAAAATTTAAAAAATTTTGATGTAGGGTTCCAATATTCTCATGCTGTTCTATAGAAAACTTGAATAACTCTCTCCCTTCCATGTAAAGAATGGATCACAGAGGGAGCAAGTTTTGAAGCAGATGTATATCTGTATCATCTATATCTACCATCTGTTTTTTTCATTTCCTAGTATGAGCCTTCAAAAGCATTTTATTGATATCTAGAGAAAGACTCATCACAACTGTGTCTACCTCTTTGCTGACTGTGGCCACTGTGGGGTGAAATCAGACTGATCTGGCTTCCTCCCTCCTTACACACTACTGCTGGAACCATCACACAGCTTCTCTTTCCTACACTAATTACTTGCTTGATGATAGTTAATACTATATGCCAAGGAATGATTAGTCCACTGGCTGGCATAGCAGGGAATATTCGGTTAGCAGAGGAAAGAGAAACATCATGTTGTGTCTGTTGTCCTTTCTGTAAAATGAGAATGATAATTTAAACTGAATGATGAGCTTGTTCTACGTATTCAATGAGCTAAAACAGAAAAAGTACTTAAGCCAGTGCAGATGGGCACTTAGTAAATGTTGGTTATTGTGTTGTGATAATATGGACAGTTAGCAAGAGGAGGCATGACTCAGTGAGCACATGGGTCTGAGATTGAGCTGCAAGGTCATTGCTGAGCTCGTAAACAAGATATTGATCTTGGTGCATATGATACAAAATGGGTGTTAAACTCCAGGTAAAGCTAGGCAGAGGGTGCACCTAGGCAGAGGAAACATGATTCAACTCCCTATTTAACTCTAAAATGTAGCTGTTTGGATGAAGAAAGAGGCAAGAAGGGATGGTTTGAAGCATGAATGCTGGCCCTGAAATGGTACTGGGTGTTTTGGAGCTTTGTTCAAATGCCACCTGACCTTGCATAATGATCTCAGGTGCTTTTCCTCAATGTCTGCCTTCTTTTACTTCTAAGAACCTTCTTTGGAGGCCTCTCTGAGAATGTTATGAGCAGAATTCCCAGAGTCTTCCCAGATTATAAAACTTCAAGGGGGCTCACCGCTGAGTGATCATTCATACAAAAGGCCCAGCCCCTGCATCTACAGGAGAACAGACAGGGATGGATGGCCCAGGCTTCAGAGTTCTCATGCGGGGGGGGGGGGGGGGGGGGGGAGGGGGGGGAGGGGGGTAATCAAACTGGGCCAGGCCTTTGTCTGAGGATCAGCCACAGGTTGCCTTTCCCTCTCTTCCCCTGATGAACACCTCTTTGCTGTCTCCTAAATAAACTTAGTAAGAAGTCATGGGCACCCAAATTCCAAAATCTCCTGCTAAAGTACTCCCAAGACAGGTGCCTGAGGCAGGAGATGGAGACTGGGGAAATGACATCGGTGGGCCGATGGTGCTAATGGTAAATTCAGCTCCAACCATTTGAGGTCGACTCTTCCGTGACTTCCATGCTGACTGACTTGGATGGACTGAATTTCCTACGCTACTCCTGGTTCACGATCAGGACAGAGGCAGTATTCCAGGGAGCTTCAAGGAAATCAAACAGAGTTTCCCTGGGAGACAGAGAAGTCACCCTCTGGTGGCTCTCATTCCTTTTAGAGTCTGTATGAATGTCAACAATGTCACCCAGATTTTCAGTAAGTGGACTTGACCTGTCCCAGTTCTGGAGGCTCCTGGTTTAATGCTGCTACAAAATGCTTTGGTGAGGATATTTTTTAGATCACTTACCAGCAATCTGCCCACCCACACTGTTGCTGAGTACTTGGTCCTGCTGAATCAGCTTTTTTAGTGATGCCATTAAAAGCATCTTCACTGTCGGAACCTTCTGGGTTACTTCTCCTGTATCAGAGGAGAGCATCCCCTAGCTTTTTCTCTCTGGAAACTAAGGGTGGAGTTTGAAAATGACTAATGTCTTTGTTGTCCTGGGACTTTCCATGGATGTACATATAGAGTTTGGTGACTGTCGCTGCAGGGCCTTTAAACTGGAAAGACTCTGTAGACTGAACTGCAGCTACTCAACAGGTAAAGACTACACCAGAGAAGATACAGAGCTGAGGTTTCAGTGAGGATCTGCTGACGATGTTCTTCTCAATTTCAATTCTCTAGGGCACAGAGACGTCCAGAAGCTTCCAAAACAGTGGAAGTGAGATGAGCCGTGGCTGCAAAATGTCACACTCCATGACTCCCAGAAATTGCCTATAGTCCCAAAGTGTCTCCAAGAGGCACAGCTGCTCTCTGCACAGGTTCAGAGTTCCTTGCCAAGGCAGACTGAAAGTGAGTCATCTCTGCTGATTCACTGGGCTTAAGGATTTAGCTACTTCAGCTAAAATGTGAAAAAACATTTCCTGGGGGAAAAGTTTGGACAAGTAGAGCTTGTAACGCCCACGTTTCCAGTTCTGATCCTAACCATGGTTTACATTTGATAATCCTTTTGTTCTGTTTGGCAAAAGTGGAAACCATTATCTCAGATGCAGATGAGCACTGTGTATTTAACTGGGGGGAGGGATTGTGTTTCTCACCTGCTTTTCTAGTTGGTAAACAAGCATCCATGTATGTTTGCTCCTCCAGTGGAAGACTGAATAACTGATATATAGAACTGAGACAGGCTAGATTAGTTCTATGATTTTTTTTTTCTTTTTTTAACATTGGCTGCAAACTACCTAGGATACAAAGACCCTATCACCAGGAATTTTATCTGCCTGTTGTGTGAACCACAGTGATGTTACATCATATCATATTTCTTCCTAGTCAGGAAGATGGTGGCATGGCCCAGAACTTCTCATGTTTGGATGTGGTTTGAGTGTCTTCTCTAAGAGTTCATTAGTTAGAAGCTTAGTCCTTAGTGAGCTAAGCTGAGAAGTGGTAGAAATATTAAGAGGTTGGCTTAGATGGAGGTAATCTGTTCCCTAGGTGGCAGGCAAGACCCTTAGAATAGATTAATGCAATTCTCCTAGCACCCTGGTTAGTTCCCTTGATAATGGGTATTATAATGAGTGGCCTGACCACTGAGGTTCAGTGGCTTCCTGTCCTACCATGGTATTTTCTTTAAACACCACCAAGTCCAAGTCTGTTTCACAGGTGTGTTGTGATACCACATAAGGACTTGTCAAGTGGCCAAATAGGTAGGCTACCTAATTTTGGACCATCACCCTCCAAAACTCAAACAAACTTGCTCTCTTTATAAGACACTGAGAATTATATATTTTGTAATAGAAACAGAAAATGAACAAAGACATCAAACTTTCAAACTTGGTGATTAATTATTGAGCCTGAAGTCATACAAGAAACTGACCTGCCTCAGTTTTTCCTTGCCATGCTATGGGTAGCCAAGCCACATTCTTCAAAATTGCCTAAATCCCAAGGTTAAACCATCAGACAAACATGTTTACTATGGAATTAATTTTCCAAGAGATAAAAGATAACTAAAGGGGAAGTACACATCCACTCAGCCACCTCTGATTTATTACCTGTAGTGCCCATCGGGCCATGGTGCACTGGGAAGATGATAAAATGTCAGCACGGCTGGCTGCTCTGCTTTTGAAAAATCACCCAGGACCAGATCAATAAGTTACTAGAGGCTGTGTGTTCATCTTAATTTTTAAATCTTAAATATTAGTTATTCTTTTCCCTCTACCCCAAATCTACAAGAAGTCTTCATTTCCTTGATACTGAGCATAAAGCAAGATGAGTGGGGATGAGGATGAGCTGAAGGAAACGTGCCCATCCCTCTGCCCCCAGAGCTGTGCAGGTCCTGGCACAGCCCCCTTACCCCGGGATGTTTCTTACCAAGTATACTCAGGGGCTAGAAGCAAAAAGAGGCATCCACTAAAGCAGTTCTAACAGATGTACCACACTTGGGCCAGGTAGGTAAGCCCATGGCCTTGACCTTAGGAGGTTCTTCTTCAGGGAGTTAGTAATGTAATGATGGAATTAGTAGAAACTTAGTACCTGGGTCTGAGTGTTTTTACTGTTACTTGCTTCAACTGTGTCTCGGGTGCTGAGGCTGGTTGAATGTTATCTGGTGATCAAGTTATCACTGCCAACCCTGTCTCAAGATGCACATACACTCACAACCTGTGCAGCTTGGGTGGTCTAACAGAAACAGAAATGGGAGATACAACGTATGCAAATAATAAAATTGAAGTTTGGGAATGTCTGCAAAAGAAAAAAATGTGTGCTTTGGATTCCCTAGGCCAATAATAAAGGACATGTTCCTAAACTTTAGTTTTAAATAAATTTTTAGTTTTAAATAAGAATGTTATAAATACTGTAAACCTATTTAAGTTAATCTTTTTTTCCTTTTCATTTCAAAAGTCCACGTTTAGACTAAAGATCTGGTAAGTCTGTGTGTCTCAGACTTAGCAAGCAGTTAAGTTACCAGGACAGGAGTTCTAGTAACAATGGATTCCTTTTCTTTACTCCTAGATACTGATTCATGAGGCCGGAGGCCCCGAATCTTCCCTCTAACACAATGGTTCTTCACCTTCCTAATGCTGTGACCCTTTAATACAGTTCCTCATGTTGTGGTGACCCCCAACTATAAAGTTATTTTTGTTGCTACTCATAATTGTAATTTTGCCACTGTAATGAATTATAATGTAAATATCTGATGGGCAAGATATTTGATATGAAACACCTGTGGAGGGGCCTAGACCCACGGGCTAAGAACTACCACTCTAAAAATTCCCCTGGTGCTTCTAGAACTAGTCAGCAGACTACATTTCAAGGTATACCACTGAGAAGAAAAGCAGGTTAGTTAACACTCACTGTCTTGCCTGAGTTACACTCAATTTATCTTGAACCAGGCAACTCTTCCTCATACCTAGTCCCTGGTCTCCAAACCAGTGGTCATCTGGTATACCACCTTTTTTTTTTCACTGATTCCAAAGCACATGTCATCCAAGGACTGGACAATGTAACCCTGCTGCAGAGTATTAAGCAAAGTTTTGAGGATGGATATGGCACTCTGCTACCATTTCACTAATGGGGAAATTTAACAGCCTAGTTGCCAAAAGAAGAGAAAAGAAGAACTAACTATCAGGAAAGGACTGGCCATGATAGAGTTGTCTGGCCTAACTGGTAACTAATATTTATTCCCTTGGTGTCTTGGCTCTCCTACCAGGGCATCATTATCTTGGAAACCACCTGACTAGAGAAACTGCTGCATCTCCCAAGCCTCAAGTGTCCACCATTGCCACAAAGATACACTCATGGATCCAACTTCAGAAATTCAGCCTTTCCTCTCCACCCCAAAACCCATGCCAGAAGGGGATTCAGACAAATAGCAGTTGGTTACTTACTTTTTATCAGACTATATTATGTCTTTTTGGTCTTCAAAACAACCCCCAAATGAAATACTGATTAGTTGTTCTTTGTAGATGAAGAAATTGATATTCATGTGCTACCAGCTTGCTCATTGCTTCCCTGGGAGCAAGCCTAAACAGAAGCAATATATCAGACACTTGGAGGTTATTCTCACTCTGCTAGGTTCTTCTTCCTGCCCTTTCTAACAGAGAGGTGGCGGAGGTCAAACGTGAAGCTAAATACAGACTGGAGATTAACTCGACTATTTCTATAATAGGAAAAACACACAAAATCCCTGCAGCCACATCACAGAAGAGTGACCCAATTAATTCGGTGAGGAGATCAGCCACATTGATCGGCTGAAGTGTGGAGAGGACAATGCAGCTCATTGATCGAATGGTTTACTTTTCTGAGGCTTGTATAGACATAGCCACAGGCAAGTCTCTTCTGAAAGGGTTGCCATGACACCAGCCAATGGGTCTCCTCCCCCTGGCTCCTCCTGCTTGCTAGGGCAGGCTTGGCAGAGCCTTCTTGGTCAGAGGTCTGCTTGCCTAGGTCACTATTTGAGTTCTGTTCTTGGATTTGATGGCTTTTCAAACAAATGACTTGTCTTTCAGAGCAGCCTGATTTCAATTACTAAGTACGTCTTGACTCTTTACATTTACAAATTACTATCTATACCTATTTTGTTAACAATCCAAGCACAAAAAGAGGACTCATGGTAATATCCCCATTGTAGAGAGGAGAGATACAATCCAGGGAGTTTTAGGTCACCCAACAGGCTATTCTGGGACCAGAATTGTCTCCATGAGGATACATCAATGAAAATGCATTAATCTTAAGCCTCAACTCAGTTAAAGAAGGACAGACAGGAATTAGAACAAACTGCTTTACAGGCACCAGATGAATGTGCAGTGAAATCTTGTGTGGGATAAAGGAACTCAAGGAGATTGGAGAGGTTAAGAACACCTAGCCACTCCTCAACCTCCCTCATGCAGGGCAGTGCTCCAGCTGATTGCTAGATGAACTAGGTCAGTCTTGAGCTCAGGCGTTAGAGGGAAATATTATTCCATTTCACAGATGAAACATCAAGTCTTCCTGAATTATAATAGATGGGTGAACAGACCTGGAATTGTAAACCAAGTAAATTTTCTCTGCAGGGTGTATTTAGGCACTGTGTTAAATGATCCTCAGCAGAGGAAATACTTCACTTCTTTATACTTACGAGTAGAAACACACACACACACCAGAGCAGAGCAAAACTCTCCATTTCATTTCACTCTGTTCCTCAAACTGTCTCTGTTCCAGTGTTGCAGTTAAAACACATAATAATTTGTCAATAGCAGTTTTGGAAAACATGGAAGTTTCTACTGGTTTCTAAAGAAATAGCAAGTGTTTGAATTTTGTGCAATACAGAGCAAAATTTGGGCCCATTTAGCATTGCATCTCAGGAGCCCTTTACATTCTACCATGTCTCACTGGCCCAATACTAACAATTGCATCCAAGCAACAGAATGAAGCCTGGAAGATACCAAACTCTCTCTCCCCTATCTTTTGCCTTAAACTACAGCAATCTGGGAGAAGACCTGGATAAACAGTGTGAGCTGCAATTCAGGCTAAAGTCAGCCATCCTAACCAAGAGATCAGGGTGGGTTATAGATGACATTGGCAGGTGATCATGGCAGGCAGCTGGCTACTCCCGCTGGCCCAGGATCTGAGTTCCCTGCTGCTAGCTTTCTTTGCCTAGACTAACCTGGAACTAAAATTTCAGGTGGATAAGCATGCACATCTAGGTTGCTTTTCAGTAGTTCAATTGATGCATCTGAGGGGACAGGAAATATTTCTTAGCACACATACCGCACACACTCAAAACTGTTGAGAGGGGAGTAGTGTAGACTTTGACAGTTGTTATGGTGAGGGGGTCAGTAGGCTGATGTTGAGTTGCAAACTTTGATGGCTACTTTCCTACTGTAGAAACTTCCAGAAGGTAGAAAGCACACACAAACCCTTTCCTTGTAAAGTCTTGTTTACATATCATCTAGCTACATAAATTTATCCTCATAATTAAGTCACTAACCATGCTTTCTTCCTTTTTGGAGGACAATGACATATGGTCAATACTTCTCAACCTTTTTTAATGTTGTTGCAAAGCATCTACTATTGAAATGTAACCAAACAGAGCAATAGAAATAGATTTTTTTCAGTCAAAAACTAAATACTTGAGCAAATCACCACTGGAAGGAAGTGAGATTAAGTAAATAACTCATAATGAATTAATTTTCTAATAGGTTGTGATCGGAATATCTTCTGATACAGAGAAGGAATATCTGTCAAAGGTATTGAACAAAACCAGTAAAATAATAGCTAAATATTGGCAAACCATGACAGGATCATAAGTGAAATGTGATATCACTCGATCATGAGATCAAGGCTTTGAGACAGATGGATGTTGCTAAGATTGAGAGAAAGTCAAGCTCTTGTGCACAGATGTGCAAATGACAGATTGTCCACAGGGCCTGGGTTCCTGAGCCTTATATTTCAGTGGACAGGCTTTTAGACTGAGAGAGGCAAAGGATCTATAGGGAGTGCAGGGCACCGGTGCTATACCTGGGGGATGTGTGAGTAACAATATCTAATAAGACCAGAAGAGCTGAGGACTGGTGTTTCAAAGAGAGTGGGGATGGAGGCGGCACTGCCTAGATAGATGATTTCTTAGGTGTTGTGGGTTAAGCTAGAATCCGGGTCCCGTAAGACAGGAAGCTCTATTCTCTTGGAGGAGAAAGGACACAACCATGAAGAAGGAAATTCAGGTCCTGGACTTAGGGAAGGAACTTAACCTTTGGGACAATCAGCAGTGGCAGTGCTGACTGACTAATCTGAAGACAGAGTAGCTGTCCATCACGACTCAGCTGCTGCAAATATGTGTCCTAATTATTGATAGCCCAGGGAAGTAGTATAGGTCACACCTTGCTCCTAGGCCATGAGGTTGGTGTGTGTGTGTCTTTCCCTGAAACCAATCTGCACCGACTTTTGATATTGTTTTATCTTGTTAATGTTTCTCTGAAGCCATCATTCACATCTCTACAGTGATGAACTAGCCATCATCTAAAAAAATTAAAACTAGATATGAAAGGCTTAACTAGCACTTAAAGATAGTGCAAATTAATACTAATTGCACTGTTTAAATAGTCCTGACTAATACCCTTCATCTTAAAGACAGTGTTGCCTGGGCATGGTGGCATAGTTTTTTAATCTCAATGCTCAGGAGGCAGAACCATGCAGGTCTCTGATGGCTGGAAGCCAGCTTGTCTACATAGTGAGTTCAAGGCTACATACTAAGACCCTATTTCAAACCAAACCAAACCAAACCAAAACCAAACTGAACCGAACCAAACTGAACCAAACCAAATCAAACCAAACGAAACGAAACGAAACGAAACGAAACGAAACGAAACCAAACCAAACCAAACCAAACCAAACCAAACCAAACCAAACCAAACCAAACCAAACCAAACCAATGAAAGCAAGAGGCTGCGGGACTCCTAACCTAAACGTTGACTCCTAACCTAAACGTCCTTTCTTATTCACAGCTTGACGTGTAAGCTTCGTGATGAGAAGACCAATTATTGCTCATCTTTTTCCCAGCTCCCAACAGAGCACTACTGAAGTTTCTGTACAGTGAGGGTGGCTTTAGCTGACTTCCTTGAGGAGAATTGTAAGCTCTCCAAACAAGAAGCCCTTGACCATCTTGTTCCTAGTTGTCCAGCACCCAGGAAGAGGATCTGATGCATGTAACAGTGCAAGTCATTTCTGATGAGAAATGAATCAAACAGTAAGTAAAATGGTGCTAGAAACGCAGCCAGAACTTCCTGTATTTCCTGAAGAACCAAGACAAGCCAAGCCTGCCCCTCCCCCATGAACTGAAGGACTAGGTGAATTCTGCTTAAACTAAGAGTGTATGAGGGAAGGGTGACCTCAGGGCTGCATCTGTAACTGGTGATTAACTGTACTTTGTGCAATCACGTCTGTGCTTGTGTGTGTGTGTAGTTGTGTGCACATATGTCGTATGTATACCTTCTTTGACTACTCTCCATATTATCTTTTGAAACAAGGTCTTTATCTGATCCTGGAGTGTCTTGATATTCATGGCTGGCTGGCTAGTGATTGCTAGATATATCTCCACCCTGTCTTTCCTAGTGCAAGAGTGATAGATTAATGTCAATGAACCCAACTGGATCCTGGGGATCAGAACGTACAAGAAAGTTCCTTGGACTGTTGGTCTCTCACACAGACTAACAAACACTTCCAAAGGCAGGACATAATGCAAGTAGCAGGCAGAATGACTTGGAGCCAGCTGGACACTGCAGCAGAGATCTAGTGACTTAGAGCAAAGAAGTATCTGTCTGTGTCTATCTATCTATCTATCTATCTATCTATCTATCTATCTATCTATCAATCTATCCATCCATACACACACACACACACACACACACACACACACACACACACACACACACACACACACACACACACACACATGAAAAGAAACAAGGCTTCCATAAGCTTGATTCTCCCAGAACCATTTTGGATAAGGGCTGTCTACCTCACACCAGTTTTTAAGGGAACTATTCCTCAAGTACAATAACTGAAATAATCTGTCTTAATCACATGAATCCTGAGGTTTGGCCCCTTTAACTTCAGCCTCATTTCTTCAGAAAAACCAATCAGATGCATATTGAAACATTCAAAGAGATGATCGTGTGACCCCAACAAATACACCGAGTAGCACTTCACTTAAGTTTGTGACATAGCACACTATTCTCTCAAAAGACCTCAGTTTGAAGTCTGAGACTCAGCCTCAAGGCTCAGCAGAAGAGCCAAGGAGCCCAGTTCTGCAGGCATGCACATGGGAACTGAGGAAGGGCTCAGGCCCAAAGCTCTCCCATGCTTCTCTCACTTCTTGGTCCTAAAGGCCAGGCCACTAGGTCAAGGTGACAGTGCCTGCCTCCACTACCTCTTAACACTCTCATCTGCTTTAATCTTACATTTAATGTTCTCCAAGTTGCAGGGACTCCTTTCAAATGTCACCACTGTACCCTAGCTTACTCAAACCTACAGATTTTTCTAAGACATAACTTCAAGGTTCTCCCTTGTTAGCATTTTCCCTAGAGATTCTTGGGATAAGTTCCTCTTCCCTAGAAGGGAAACCTCGGTGCTGTGCTAGAGCTCCACCATAGCCCTGCAAACAATTAACTTGTGTCTTAATTACCTTAGTCATTATGAGTTCCTTTCCTATATGACATCCCATTTTTCTTCATCAAATTAATATGTTGTTAGAAGAAATATGAAAGTTGTAGGAAAATATTTTAAAACCCCTGTAATTACAACATTTTACATATGTAAACACACATTTTTCTTATGTATAGTTTTTGAATCTGGCTTTACCTTGCCAGTTTAAGCTTGAATATTTTCTGTATCACTAAAAATTATGGAAGGACTGTTAACACATGATTATCTTTCATAAAAATATTCTTTCATCATCAAATGACTCCTTGAGCATTAGAGATTTGTGATGTAAAAGTTACCATTCAGCTAAAGAATGATAATGACTTAATATCTAATTAGTGCTGGAGCAAAGTTCTAGATCTTGTGTGTGTGTGTGTGTGTGTGTGTGTGTGTGTGTGTGTGTGTGTGGGTGTATAGTGTATATGAATATGTATGATATATGAATATAATTATGTAAGTATGGGTATGAGTATGAGTGTATATGATGTATGATTTATGCGGTTGCGTGCGTGAGTGTCTATGAAGGTGTGTGTGTATAATATGCATGAATGTGTGTGAAGGTGATGGGAAGGGAGAACAAGCTGAAAATGATTGGTCCCTTTGCTGTTGCTCCCATTATGAAGGGATTACACACACTTTCAGTAATGATTACTGCACACTCTCAGAAAGCTGACAGGTCCTCCATCATCAGTGTGTTATTTTCCATATAAAAACATGTACTATGAACAAATATAATTGTCTTGAATTTTTTGAATTGTCATTTGGTGTATAACCATCCATTAACTACCTTCATGACCAAATTGAAACAAATTAAGGAAGCAAATATTTACCTTGGTTTGTAATTTTAGGGCTTAGTTTTTGTCACATGACCCTATGAGTGTGTATGTGTGTGTGTGTGTGTGTGTGTGTGTGTGTGTGTGTGTGTGTGTGTATGTATGTATGTAGGTGTGTGTATGTGTGTGCATGTATATGTGTATGTATGTATGTGCATGTATATGTGTGTGTGTGTGTGTGTGTGTGTGTATGTGACACTGTTGGAGAACTATGCATATGGGTGTATGTAGCCCTTCTTGGCTTTATGGGAGAGGTTTTCTATTGCCAGGACATGCCATGTTTATATCAATGACAAAGGGACTCTGCAGCTACTTGAGTACATTTTGCCCAAAAGTGAGACAGTGAGACACAACTATACTCATGCCAAGGTACTTATTATATAATAAACATTTTAGAAGACAATGGTAACAGAAATAAATTACTGTGCTAGAAATAAGATAAGGAATCTAGGAATAAAGTAGGATTTCTTCAAAAGAGTAGAAAATTCTTTATGGTCATTTGTGGTCAGGGTTTTACACAAAGTCTCAATTTGTAACTCATTACCACCAAGGTTCAGCACAGTCACAATAAATGTAATGTTTAGCACAATCACAATAGGGATATAAAAAAGCCATTTGTTCCTATGAAACCTAATTTATTCTTTTTTTTAGGAATGGGGTGGGGTTAAAAGTAAATCTACTGTGGGAATTCAAATGAAGTTGGGCATATTGTGTGGAAATTTCATGGTGAGAGGCAACTAAATACTAAACACTGTTCCAGGAAGAATCTGTCCTAATGGTAAGATCCTCCAGTGAGGTCATCTAGCCCATGGGCTGTTTAGGTGTTATGAGGCACAGAGGGTCAGCTTCCTGTAGGGTGGCTAAAACTAGGTATGATGAAGACTAGGGAATTAATTAGACTGTGATGTGATGACTAAGACTTTAGCCAGGTTTATGCCTTAAGTGCCCTAGAAACATAGCTAGGTCATAGGGGAAGAAAACATTGAAAGAATAAATGTAAAAATAATCCTTCATATCACGTTAGCTCATTGGAAGTCAAGAAACTGAGTTCTAGGCTGACCTAGAATGTTGTTATATAGTTGAGGAGGATGACCTCCACCCCTGATTCTTTTGCCTCTATCTCCTAAATGCTGGAATTACAAGCATATCCACTACCCAGTTAGGTTTATGTTTTTACTGTTTGTTAGTTTGCTTTGTTTGTGGTGATATCCCATTATGAAAATTTAGCTGGTTTGGAGCTTACTATATAGACCAGGCTAGCCTCAAACTCAGAGACATCCTGCTTATGCCTCCTGAATGCTGGAGTAAAGGCATGTGCCAACATGCCCAGCCTCCACAACTCCTTTTATTTGGTATTGGGGATGGAGCCCAAGGCATGATGCATGCTAGACAAGCATTCTACCAACTGAACCTCGTTCCCAAGCAAAAAGTATATCTTTAGGATTTATCTTCAAATCTCAATTATCTTTATTCTACTGCAGACTACCAAAATTTCAATTTATTCAAAGTATCCATTATGAGATAACATAAGTGTGATATAAAATACGGACCCTATCAGGACTTATCAGAACAGCTTCTGCAGTATCCGGTAGATGTGGTAAGGAGCAGTGGGGTTGGTCCAGCAGTAGGGCAGTGAGGTAGACTGATACTCCTGAGAGTCCTGGAGAAAGTCATGCTAGAGTTGTGAAAGTTGATCTGAGAATATGAAATCACCTGGGAGTTTCCAGGAGGAGTTGGAAGGAGAGCAGCTCTGGGGTCCCTGCTTGAGCAGTGAGTAAGCTGTTTGTCTTGTCTGCTGCCTTGCTTAAAGCAAATCTCAGAGACTGAGTAGTTTATAAAAAGCACAAACTTAATTTCTCAAGATCAAGGTACCAGCATCTGGCCCTTTAGCTACAAAAGCAGAAAGGCAAGCTTTCACCCACTCCCACAGCCCTGCCTCAGAGACCTCTTCAAAGCACAAGGGGATAGCCTGTGTCCTGGTCACCACTCACTTTCCCACTTCCTAAGACGATGGTATAGCAATCACTCTTCCCTCTGGACTACTAGTCACGTTTCCAGGATAAGGAAGAAGCAGGGGTGACTCTGGGTTAATTGGGTTACAGGCATTTAGATTTAGAGAGTCCTGGAATTTGCATATCACATATGTTGGCTGCTTAAGTGCAGAAAGACTTAAATTTTAAATAAATTTTAGAAGCAAGCAGTAAAGTTCAAAGAACTCCTTTGGTGTCAATTAAGACCTGCAAAAGTTCTTTCAAATGTCTAAGGGGGGATGTTCCATGGAGAGGTAGCTTAAAGCCAACAAAGTTGGAAGAAGCTAGGGAAATGCCTCTAAAGGGGTTCTGTTTTCTCTTCTTTAACTGGTGAATTTTTGAATAAAATTTTTACTCCATGCCCAGCTTTGAATGCTCAAGAACACAATGACAATCGTCACTGGTGAACTCTCTCTTTTGCTTATTTGTCTTGTTGTATGTGTGTGTGTGTGTGTGTGTGTGTGTGTGTGTGTGTGTGTGTGTGTAGTGTGCATACAGGGGAGTACTCATACCCATTTGTATGCATGGAGATGCTGGAGGAGTGTGTGGGTGGCTTCCTCTATTGCCTTTGTCTTGTTCCCCGAGGCAGAGTTTTTCACTGCTTCTGAAGCCCACTGTTCCTGTTAGAATGACTGACCAAAGAGAGAGCTCTTGCTGCTTCTTCTCTGCCCCATTACTGGGGTTAGAAGTGCACTTGGCCAAGCGTGGCTGTTGTGTGGGAGTTGGAGATTGGAGCTCAGCTCAGATCCTCTTGCTTTCACAGCAAGAGCTTTTCCTCACTGAGTCATCTCTCCAGGCCCAGTGTGTTTGTCTTTGTAGTGTTGAGGTATGGTGTATATTCATTGTGTAGGTTCATGGTGTAAATTCATAGTATAGGCCCATGGTGTAGGCTTATGGTGTAGGCCTGCTTCTCTGCTTATCAACCTTCTTTATTTATTTATTTTTTTAAACATCTCACTTCTTTTTGAAACTATAGGGTTGAACTATGAAGGTAGACATATAAGTGTGGTCACAAACATTGTTGATACTCCAATCTACATGTTATATGACTCTATCTAATATAATTTAAGTAACTATTTGAATGTCCTATGCCTGACAGTCAATGAAACTTCACAGTATTGTTTTTTAAATACTGCATTGAGGGTTAATGTGAGCTTGAAGAATATATGAAGAACAGATCAAGTCCTGAACTATCTGCCCATTTTAAAAAATAAAAGCATAAATCCTAATAAAATACAAGTATGTAGACAAGCCAAAACATAGTCTCCCTTAGTAACCAGAAGAGTAGACATCCTCTATGACGGTTTTCATATGGCACATAGCTTTCTCTTAAAGAAGATTCCTGGAGAACACAATGGAACTGAAGGGGGACACTTCAGACTCTGGGTACACAGTTCATTTAGTTGTACAGAAGCACATGGGTGCTGGGACACCAGAAGGTGGAACATGAGCACTAAGACTTCTTGAATGTAGACAAGGTGAGACTTTGTATTAAGGGACGTCTACAATTTGTAAATAATGTGCACCCACTGGAAATAATAACATGTACATTCACACCCAAACATAGGAGATGTGTTTGATGCTTGTGAGTTCTTGAAAAACCTGTTATTTTGAAATAAATTATGAAAGAAATAAAAAGGAAAAATGAAACAGATGCCACACCACACTCTTTCCTGACAATAGTCAGTGGCATTGCAATGTGCATAGAAAGCTCCTGGATCTGGTATTTGAGAATGCTCCCTGTTAGTCAGAAGAGGAGCAGAGAAAATTAATTTTCTCATGTTTGTCTAAAGATGAGCATTCCTGTCTGCAGGGAAAACAAATCCCAGCACAGGGATGAGTCCAGTTCTTGCCTAAAGGGTCATCTATTATCCAGGAAAGACCATGGCCAGTGACCAAGCATGAGGGAGCGAGTTCATGGATCAGTAGTGTGTGGATTACAGACTAAGTCATATGAGTAAGATTGCTGTAATAGTCTTTAAAGGAAATGGCAGGAAATCCAGGTCTCTCCCACTTGGCACACTTAGGAGCCTTTCCAGGCTTTGTTTGCATGTAAACTGGAGAAGTTTAAAATAGTCTTGACGGCCGAGAATGTATTACATTCTCTGAGGCCAAATTATAACAGTGAAAGAAACCTTAAAATGAATAAAATGGAGACCCCCCCCAAAAAAAACAGAAGGCAGAGAAAAGTTTGGCAGAATTCCTGCATGTGCTTGGCATCTCCCTAGATTGCTGCCTGTCTGTGGAATGATCACATATTCACCAGTTTCTCTCTTCAAAGACTAGTGCCCTCCTTCCAGATCTTCATCAGCCCTTGGTAGGTCAGAGTGTGATGTCAATGCATCCCTCTCTTTAAGCCCTGCATCTGCAAGAATGCTGTTCACAAGTACAGCATGGTTCTTCTGCAAGACTCACTGAATGGAAATGGCATTCTACTAAGCATGTCTCCCTCAGTGAAAATATTTTCCTGAGAACCTTAGCACTTTTCCTCTGAATTAGCAGTACTCCACTCCAAACAAACTATGTTTGTTTGCTTTAAATAAAAGATTAGTAGCTGTTTACTTATAACAATAAAGGAATATACTGTCAACTGCATAGTGGTATGAGATGGTAGAAATGGACAATGATTCTAGTGTTGTACAATTCTGGTTGTTGCTGCTGTTAGCTTTATTTACAAACCTGGAACAGTCACTTACCTCCATAAGTCTTAGTTTAAAGTATAAGGGAGTAGGAAATGTCTAAGACTGCTCATTTGTTGCATGACCTGTGGCGTACCCATATGGTCAGTTCTAAAGCACTAGGCAGCAAAAAGCATTATGGGTATCTGTTAGAGTATGTGACGACTGAGTGGGAGGATCAGGTACCATTTAACATCCAGTGGGATCCACTTGTCCTTAGAGGAAACATTCCAGGATCCCAGAGGCATGTGACATTAAAAATAGTACCAAACACTTCCTACTATGTTTTGTTGTCATACATATAAACCTTTGACAAAGTTTAGCTGATAAATTAAGCACCATAAGAAATCAATAACAATATTTTAGACCTTAGGTACTTCATCATACAATTGTTTTGGTTTCCTTATAAGATTCAGAATATTCCCCCCTTCATTTCCTTAAAAGAAGCACTTTCCAGATTCTTTTGCTGTCCACGAGTTACCATCAGCCCCTGCTCTTGTGCTTTGGGAATATTATTATATTATTAAGTCACTAAGGATTGTTTGAAGGTAAGCAGTGCAGTAAACTGAGAGTTGATATAAAAGCCCAGAGGGCAGCTGCCTGATTAACATGAGGGTAATATATATAATGTGGATACACTGGACTGGATATATGTTGGATAAAGAAGCAATTCATGTCCTGGTTGAATCTGGGCAAGACAGCAGAATGGGTCATCATGCTACTTAGAATACGGCAGTTTAATGCTGTGACTGACACATTCTTGGAATTTTCTATTCAGTAATTATATAGACCTTGATTGACTATTGTTATATGGAATTCTGGAAAACAGGATACGGCAGGGATATATATGCCTTTTCTCTTCATAAATGAACCTTTCTCAGTCTCTTGACCACAGTAGTAGCACAAGATATCTAATGAGATCTTCCATATCTCCCTTCCTACCCCTCCTCCCTTATCCCACCCCTTTCTCATATGTTTGTGCACATTTGCTCATGCAGAAAAAACCCAAAAACCAAAAACCAAAAAAACGAACCAAACGAAGCAGTCAACCAACCAAATAAAAACCAGAAGATGACACTGGGAGACGTCGGGGTATCTTTTCTCACCCCTTTTCGTAGCCTTCTTTTTGAATAAGGACCTCCTACTGAAACTAAAACTTACTGCTTAACTAGATCAGCAGGCCAATGAGCCCTCATCATCTGCTCATCTCTGTCCCTCAGCAAGACAATGGCTTGACAAGGAGGCTGAATATATGAACTCAGGTCCTCATGTTTCCATAGCATTTTACTATGATTGAATCATCTCCCCTTTTAAAGTATCAAGAAAAAGACCTTTTAAAACTATCACACAACTTTGTACTTTGTTAGTATCATGTGTATGTCAGTGCCAGAAGGCACAGTACACATCATCTCTTGGTTTTGGATTCTAGGCCCTAGCATGAAGCAGCATGCCAGAGGTCAGGCCTGTGGCTTGTGCCTAGTGATTTTCTCATCATCAGGGATGCCTTGAGAAGTTTTAGTAGGGCACAGTTCAGCCTGAGAATTCCAGTGAAGGACCTTCGCAAGCTTTTCCTTCCACATCTCACACATTCATGGGTTACTTCAGTACAGTAATGTAACTGGGTAGCATGTTATCAGCTAACCAGAAATTGTCAGTTTTTAAAATTGTTTTTAACGCTTACTCAGGAGGATGTGAGATTTCCTTGCAACATTTGAAAACACAGGAAAAAAATTCCCAGTAGAGGTATAGCCAGCTTTCAAGGCTTCTATCCCTCCGATATCATGCCAGACTTAGCTTTTGTGACCAATGCAATACAGCAGAAATGATAGTGCATATACCATAAAAGGTACAAAGGCATCATGCAGTAAGAAGGGGGACATCTGTATTTTGTTCTAGGATCTGACAAAGACTCTTGGAAGCTTCTGGAATCTGACTCTTGACAAACATGTCTCCTAACACATGGATAGTCTCATTTTCAATTCTCCCCTCTTTCACTGGACCATCATCTCAGCCCAAGGAGGGCATCCTGTCCTTTTTTCCCAGATACCCTCTGTTGTTAGTTTATTGCGTCCCTAAACCGACTGAGTTCTGAGTGTTTACTACATAAATGAGTTATCCTCCATAATAATGAGATAATTTTTAGCTGGTCCCAACAAACACACCTTTGTCAAGAGCTTGGGATTTTTAACTCCATTTTCAGCCTTCAGGGAGAGCGAGCCAGCTGGAGATTAAATTATTAAGTGTTGATCAGTGATCTATTAAATCATACTGATGTAATAGCCTATCTATTAAACAAAACCTGGGCAATAGGGATCACGGAATTGCAAGTAGATGCACATGGGAGGCCCTGTGGGTTGCTTCTTCGTTAGTCTTTAGTTAATTTCCCATTCCTAATAGAGAATAAAGCACTTTCCCATTTTCTGGAATTTTAACAAGTTGTTGAAGAGACAAGCTGGGCTGATGGGAGGGGTATGAGATTCTCAGAAGTCCAGTGCCTCACGTGTGGGCGGCTTCTGAAGTAGGAATCGTCATAAAGGTGTGACTGCTTATCCTGGGGTTTACGTTGACTTGATGTGTTGGTGTCAGAGAATTGAATGATGGAACAGAAAACCTCCCTGGTTCCTTGTTTTCTCTACCACGCAGATCGCCAACTGTGGGGAAGGTGGAAGCCATATTCTGAAGACACTCGAGTAGCATATGTGCTGGTCCATTTATGAGGAATTAAGCTGTTTTCAACAGTCTTCGTAGTGAGTGACTGTGGAGAGTCTTCTATCCAGTGCCATCAAAGAACACTTGATTTGCCTCCTGAGGCTGCAGACCACTATAGCTCTACTGTCGACCTTCAGAAATGATGTATTTATCTCCTGTATATTTACCTACTCAGCGTCTGGGTAACTGTTCTACAGTAGTAAAATACCCATTCACTGCTGAGGATCAATCGCCAGAGAGCTTTGCCGAAGCTAGGCCAATATTCAAACATTCTTACAGCTGATGTTGTCTTACAGCTTGTTGAAGGCCCTGTCATAAAATTCATCTAGTTCTTTCTAAAATAAGAATTTTTGGGAAAAGAAGTGAAGGCCATTCCCTCTGAACTGGAGTTAAAGCAAGCACATTTAAAGTGTATACTTCATATTAATAGAATTCCAAATATTCAATAGTGTGCCCAGTCTCATTCTGTGCCAAGGGCAGTGTCCTCTGGGCAACTGTCTTCCTTTCTTTTTACTGGAGATATTTCTATGCCTCTGCTTAGCTCTCTAAGAAGTAGCTGTAGACTTTCCAGGATCTATTTTTGCATAAGGCTATCTGACCAGATAGATTCCAGGCTCATTTTAGGAATGACATTCTGCAATGGCAACTTCAGTGAAACTCTACCTGTGAAGTGAATAAACACAGATGTGTAGAAAATGCCCCCCCCCCTCCAGGGTCAGGGTCATAGTCTTAGATATGGCCAAATCATCAGGACACAATTATGCCTTTGAGAAAGCTGAGCTAGAGATGTAGATCATTGGTAGAATACACATCTAGTCGGGAAAGAGCTGGAGAGGTGGTTTCATGGTTCACAGTTCTTGAGGGGCTGGGAGATGGATAACTTGCGCCTTCATCGGGTGACTCCATCTCCACATGATAAAACCCCCTCTTCTGGTGTCCTTGGGCTCTCTCTCTCTCTCTCTCTCTCTCTCTCTCTCTCTCTCTCTCTCTCTCTCTCTCTCACACACACACACACATACACACACACACATATAGATAATAAAATAAGTCTTCTAAGAAAAGTTAGAAGAGACTGAAAAGATGAAAGCTACTTGGCTATTTGGCTGTGATGGTTAAACTTCAATTGTCAACTTGGTAAAACTGAGACACAGCGAGGGGAGCATTTAAACCACAATTCAGTGCAAGAGCTGCAGAGGTTTCCTGGGAGAACAGGTTAAAAGGACATCATCCCATAGCTGGTTCCCTCCTTCCCTCCCGCCCTCCCTCTTTCCTGGGTACCTTAATGTGATCTTAAACCCTGAGTCTGCCATGACCATTTCTTCTCTGAGGTTGTCTCGCTTGGGTATTTGCTACAGCCACAGAGGGTCTAACAGGCTCAGTGGAGTAGCCTTCAGGAATCTCAAGCACTCCACAGAAGCCCTCAGAGAAGCAGGAATTATAATGCAGAGAATGAAAGGCACTTTATGAAACACCATGGAAACTGCAAGGAGAGTCCCCAGAAGGGGAGACCTGAGCAAGGGTGCTCAACAGCAGACAGGCTCACCTTTGAGAAACTAGAAGTTGACCATTAAATACGAAACTTAAAAGTCTGCAGTTTTTCAATCTCTTTCCACTCACCTACTTTTTCAACATTATCTATTTTCATGAGCAACAGTATTTAAAACATGAAAATTCTTAAAATCTACACTCACAGCCTAATCTCAAATCCTGGATTTAGTCAGAGAGCCAGCGCTGCTTCTGGCTCCCTAGAGCTGGTTATCCTATTTAATTGGATTGATGATGACGACTGTAATTACTTTCAATGAGATTGTGTGTCATGTGATTGTGCTTCCTGCATCAGTTTAAACTGGACTTATGGGATACATACAGAAGCAGCCTCCAGTTACTGAGGGGGTATGCATCTTAAGTCATGTTTTCCACTACAAAAAACTTTAAACTATCCATAGGAAGCCAAGGAATTAGTCCTTGGAAACAGATTATGTGACCACCTAACAGCCCTGTTTGGATTTCTGGGACAGGGAAAAGGCTTCATTTTAGGCCTCCATTATTAGTTAAATAACCACCCCTCCCCAAGGATTCAGTGAAGATTAGCAATAGGAAACTTACCATTTTCTTTCTGTTTTATTACTATTTATTGCTATAAACTATGACCACTTCTAAAAGACTTTTCTGTATCTTTGATTAGGCCTTGCTGCAGAGCCCTCTTTAACTCCTGTGTACAGTGATAAACAGGTCTAGTTTCCAGGTTCTGGAATCTATGCACAGACATAGATGGAAAAGGCCAGAGATGATATAAGATTTTAAAGAGACAATATTTTCTAGACAGAACAGGGCTGGCACACATGTGAACTCAGAGACTGTCAGCATGCACATGACCAATACAAGCTCAAGTCGGATAAACACCCAGGATGGAGGAGGGAATGTGGGAACAAAGTCCAATCCCTACCTGAGAAGCTATTCACAAGCAATAGCTTTTAGGGAAAAAATTATCAGTTTTCTCCAGCAGAGTGACACTGGGTATCCATTCCACTACAGGGCAGGCCTGGTGTTCAAGAGTAGCTAGCTAGCTCAAATTTGGCTTTTCAAATAATTTTCTTGTTGTTGTTTTGGGATATGTGTGCACACACGTGTGTGTGTGTGTGTGTGTGTGTGTGTGTGTGTGTGTGTGCACGTGTATGTGTGTGTGCGTATGTGTGCATGTATATGTGTGTGCATGTGTTTGTATATGTGTGTATGTGTGTATGTGTGTGTGTTCTTTCATTCTCTCTTTTTTTCCAAAAAAATTGTTTTTAAAGGGAGAGAAAGAACATGAACTTGAGTAGGTGGGAGGGCTTGAGGGTAGTTGGAGGATGGGAAAGGATATGAAAAATATACTGTATTAAAATTTCAAAGGATACAAAAGTGATTAAAATAAAATTAAAAAAAGAACCCAGGCAGGAATACGAGCATGTGCTACTACACCTAACATGAAAGACATCTTTAAAAAGCACCGATATCTACTAGAGTCTAAGTTCCTCTTTTTTCCCTGTGATCTGAAAACTTAACAATTTCTAAAATTAACTTGGTGAATAAGAGATGTTAAAAATACTAGGTCTCTATGTGTAGACGGAGCCATAATTAATACCTAGGAAGCCAGATGCTCTATGGCAAAGATGTCTCTATTTTCCAATTAACACATGGAGAGCTTTAAAATTTTCAATTGGAAGCTCAGCCTCCACATAAGACAAGGCGGCTAAAAGTACTGCGAACCTCGTGGCTTCAGAAAACGTCAAGCACTGGAAACACACCCCATCTTGTTAGCTTCAGCATCGGTCCCATTATAAACACAGTTGCTTCTGCTTCTTCCTTCTGATGAGCATTAAACAGAACTTGGATGTGTGCCCTTTGGAAAAACCGATTCCTGCCATTGCAAGCCAGATGGTGTACATCCTCTACACCCAATCCTCTAGCGAAATCAAAAGGGATTCTATTGTGTTCTATAATATGATTAGCACACCCACAATAGCATGTTCTTATAGAGACTTCTGGAAGTTAAACAACTTGGCTAATGTGGTCTTGCAGAGCTAGACAGGAGGCCCCATGCATTTGAGGAGTCAGGGCTATGGAGAGGGGTTTCTACTTTTTAATTCTTCCAAAATAGGCTTCAGTGGAGGTGTGGGGCCCTGACTCACTGCCTCACAAAGAGGCTGTCTTGTGTCTCAGAATATCAGAGACAAAAAGTCTGCTATCTCATAAAAGAACTAATCAGGCAAGAAGGCCTCCATGACCCTTCCTCTCCCCCTCCGTTCCGCTGCCCCCCCCTTCCTGGTCTGTTCCAGCCATATTATACCTGTAGGGTATTCTAATCACCACCAGCAGCAATAGAACCAGTACCCACTTCTGGCTACTATTTGAGTATCACACTTAGCACAAACAGGAAAACACATCCAAAGGCAGCTACATCATTCTGAATAGAGCCAACAGATTTGGGAATAGTTTATTATCTCATACCTTGGAGATTATTCTGTCTTGTCAAAACCTAAAAAGAGAAAAGACAAATGCGTTAATGTTCCATTTACTTCTGACCTTTGCAACCACAGAAATGAATTAAACAATTACAGTTTTCTAATAATTTAGCAAAACAGCCAATTCTTTTTTTCTACTTAATCCAACTATTGGTTAGGATTACATTTGGAGTCGGGGGAACCATTTTGGGTGAGAGGGAACCATTCACCAAGAGACTGAGTAAACCTCATGACAATCTAGGGTCTGGAGTTGTGAAATAACATTTTGAAGCAAAGCAGAAGCCTTTGACAGCTTGAAGATTGCCTGTCAACTATGTCTTATGTATCCTATCACTTTTCACAGGTTAGAGAAAAACATTTCTTTGTGTTAAGACCTTGTTCACGGAAGTAGTACCACATCCCACTCACTATTAGGCTGTCCAGGTTAGCAGTTAGGGTAGGCTAGGTTGGTCACGTGACAAGAGATTGGCCTCAGACAGGGTCACATCCTGTGACCTGCACCTTTCTGTAGGCCTAAGCCTGAAAAAAAGTAAGTTTTTGAGTAGTTCAGGGTCAGTGAACACTTCTGCTGAATTCAATGATCAGTTCAACCAAACATCATCCCTTCCCCAGTCTGCTTTTCGGGTGGTGTGTGTGTGTGTGTGTGTGTGTGTGTGTGTGTGTGTGTGTGTGTGTGTGTGTGTGTGTGTGTGTGTGTGTGTGTGTGTGTTTCAACTTGGGTTAGAAAGATTTAATTAAAAATATTTCCATCACCACCAAAGGAGGCTGTTCTTGATCAATAGTTCCAGATACGAGAACCATTTTCCCAGAATACTGCCTGGTTCTCAGGGACCTGGACACTTTCCCTTTCCTGAAACGTAAGACTGTTTCTCTCTTCTGGTATTGTGCCAATTAGAAGGGAAAAAGTGTGTTGAACAAACAGCTAAGAAATCCATCAAAAGGTGAGGGTTCTTTTTATTTGAGTGTTTTTTCCTAATGGGTGGAAACTGATTGATTAGCTCACCTAGAACAGGGTCAGCCTCAGGCGAAAACAGCTTTGTAGATTTTAGCAGACTGGATTTTAAAAACAAAAAAGTAAAAAATCAACATTAAGGATTCAATGGACTTCAAAAGCAGAGGAAAATGAAAAAAAAAAAACAGTCTGAAAGTGTATTAAAATCCTTTCATTTATTTCCAATCAAATGGCCTCTTAGTAAATTATAGTGTTATCCTGTCTACTGACTGTGTTAGACAGAAATGTACTCAGGCTATGATCTCTAAATTCAGTTTACAGTGAACCTTTCTAAACTTCATATACTACTTAATTAAAAGTCTTATTTAATTAAAAAGTCTTTATGGCAAATGTATCCCCCGGTAGACAGCTCCCCTTCCTATGCCCTGCTCCTCTGCCAATATTACACATATTGCCTTTGAAGCTACCTTCAGAAAGAAATTTGTCTAAGTAGAAAGCTTACCTTTCAGAAAAGGCAAGAGGTAAGAGAAAGCATGAGTTAGTCCCCTGCCTCTGGCTGGAATCAAGGGAAAAAACTCTTGAAGGCTAACAGTGCAGGACTACTAATGTGAAATCAGTCTGATTACATTGCAACTTGTGGGCCATCTTGGGCTACATAATGAGATCCTGTTTCAATAAGTGCACATTGCTATCCCAGAGAAGAGAATGTACTCAGTAAATATACTTGAAGAAAGAGGTATTCGATAAATATAGTGTCTTTACTATTTATAGATCCCTGGCCACCACCTTTATGATTTCCAAACAGATATCTGACCTACACAAAGCACCATCTTGCATAATGTACAAATATACACATCACCAAGAAAGGGAGAAAGTCTAGGTGATGCAGCCTAATTACCATGGTGCCCATTTATAGTTTAATTCTGTGTAAGTTATAGTATCTTTGAAATTTATGGCTGGAAGGACTTAGGAAAAAAGTAGTCAATGCTTGTTGGAGATTTTTTTGAAGAAAGAGATGAAAATGTGTGTGTGTGTGGGGGGGTGTAGGGAATCTAAGGGATTAATAAAAAATTTTAGGCACAAACTTGGATAATTCCCAGGTGTCTGCTTTCACCGTCTCCCTTCTGGTTTAGATGGAGATATCCACAAAGAACTATTAAGTAAATACAATTAATCATAATCAATCATGCACTGTCTGAATTTGCCTAGAACCGAAATTCTGAAGTGGACACATGGCACCCTTCTGCTGGCTCTAATTCTCCTCCAGTTCCCAAAAATTTTGTGTTGCTTGGTCAGCATAATCCTTACAACCTCCAATTATAAGTGATATTGTAAAAAAAAAAATCATGGAAATGTCCAAATACAATGTCACCAATCCTTCCATATGACATATTCTATTTCAACACACAAATAGTTTGCACAGATAATAATGAACACATCATTACTTCCTATGTACAGCCTCAGGGGCTCCCTTTCTTCATTTGTAAATGCTACCTTTGCACTTAGCCTCTAAGTACTTACTAGAAAATCACGAATAAGCTAAAATTTGAAGGCTGTACACTGATGCCAATTTTTAATGGAGCTCATACATAAAAATACACAAGAAATTACCATGTTCTCACCACCATTATTTTACTGAAATGGAAATTTTAAATAAAACAAGGAAGAAAACTAATTCAAATGAGGCACTGGTCCTCATTTTTGTATTGTGGTCATTGTTACTCAGTCACTGTGTTACTATTTCTCTGTTGCTGTCACATAGTGTAGTAAGCAACCCAAGGGAGCAGAGGTGGTTTGTTTTTTTTTTTTTGTTTTTTTTTTTTTGCTATTTCAGAGGTCTCACTACACTGGAGGAGTTAAGTCCTTCAGACAGTGAGGGCAAGAGCCTTGGTGGATCATAAGCCACTCATGTAGAACACATCACCTTTCCCCTGGACAGATGAATAGCTCTCTGATTGGACTGGAGCATGGGTAGACTGTGTGGCCTGCTCACTAGCTTCACCCGAGAAGAGCTCAAAAAGGACCAACCCTACTAAAGATGACTTCAGTCCCATCTGTCTTCCACCCTGAGATGAATGAGAGACCATGGGGTGGCTAACAAAAGCAGACCAGGGCAAGTTAAAGCACCGCCACCCCAACAAGGATGTGTGTACTTCAAGAACTGACTCACTTCTTCCATCCAGATCCTATCTTAGAGCTCTAGCACCTCTCTGTAGTCTATTCAAATTCTAAATTCATCGCTGGGTCCATTCAGGATGAGGTCAGAGGCCTCTAGATCTTACTGTTTTTAGAAATGTCTTTACAGCTAGCTCACTGAGAGATCTGCTTTCCTATCTAGCCCTTTCCCAGCCCAATCAAACTGACACATTACCTATCTCAGGCCTGAGCAGCACTCTTGTCTCCATTAACCTTTGCTGTAGCTTTCTTCCAAATTCTCTTTTCTCTGGAGACATTTTCCAGGGTGGGCTTGGTCTTCAGCAGGAAGACCTTACCACCCAGCTGCTCCAGAGCAAACCATGCCATCTATTTCCTCTCTTCCTCATCTTTTAGCACCTGGCAACTGCTGTCTTGGGTGTTTCTTAGTTACTTTCTACCAGACATGTCACAGTGAACAGTTCCCAGAACCAGGAGTTTCCAGGCTATTGCCCAGGCTTTTACCTTGCTTGTGATAATTGTGTCCCTTACAAGTCCACACTGGACGTTGGGAATATATATCTATATCTCTATATATTCCTTCAGTCTCCTCATCAGCTGATAAATATCTGTTCATTCTTTAAAACCTCATGCCACACCATTTCTGTGTATCTTTTCTTACTTTCCACAGACACATTTGTGCTTCAACGTTAGTTCTTGCTACTCATTCCAGAACACTCGTCAAACTGTATCAGCATGACCTGTGTTTGAACCTGCCTCCCCACTTAAACAATGGGTTCTTGGAAGCAAGCCTCCTTACTTGTATAATGAATATCAAATATCTACCTGTGCTGTGGAATTTTATACCCTAAAATGCTGAATGGCAAGTAACGTGAATATTTTATGGGTACCCAATAAATTCCATTTCAGGGCAACAGTGTCCCAGTTGTCACTAACCAACTACTCATTGTTCAGCTGCGGAAAATGTCAGGTATTTAGTTGCTAGCATGTTGGGTCTGCTAACTTCAGAAAGGGGAATTATTTCCAGAATGAGTACTCATGCTCTCAAAGCAAGGATCTTATTTATATCTAGTAAAACTAGGCAAAGCAAGTCCTACAGTAGTGTGTGGATTCAAATAGAAATGAACAACATTCTCCAGAGTTTGGAAGCCTCAGTGACTCCCTTGCTGCTACATGGGCAGTGGGAATTACGTTGTCTCCACTGATGAATGAAGTTCCCTCAGGCTTAGTCAACTGCGGTTTCACCCTGAGCTTTTGGCCTTACTTTTTTCTTTTTTTTTCTGGTAAAAGGGAGATCTCAATGTGTACAGCTTTTCTCCTGGTTATTATTTTTTTTAAATAAGGTCTTTCTAGATAACTGTCCAAATCCAAGAACTTAAGCTAAAAAAAATAAAGCCTCATTTTAGAAAATTTCATACAATTCTCTATTTGGATTGAGGGGATAGCTCTGCTCTTGACTAATGGTTGAACAAACAATAATGAATGCTTTCAACAGTTCAGACAGAATTAAAAGTCAGGACACTTCTTAGAGGCAAGTAGAAGTTCTGGGGCTCAGGGAGAAGCAGAGAGACAAGGCCACCATTATAATTTCATACCTCACTAGTACCTGCTCTGCCCATTCCATCAGAAAACACATTCTGAAGCTTTGTGTTCATTATGGTACTTCCCACTAATCAGAATAAAAACAATGTGATTACCAATGTTGTTTTTTATAATGAGCCATATATATATATGTATATATATATGCAGTTATGATAAAAATATTTTAGAAAGAAATCATTATGGACACAGTTTCAATTGGTTTGGCAACTGTAGAGCTACTACACATTGCAAATAAAAAATATGCAATCTTTTTATAATTTTTGTGAAGGGCCCTTCTAGAAGCAAATTTTTTATTTATGTAATTTTCACAGGCTATAATTTGATATAGACTCTGTCTCCAAACCAAGGGGTTGTTGTAAACATTATTTAGTTTGTAATTACCATATAGTTAAATGTCTAATCACAGAGAATCACTCCATGATCACTGACAAAAATGTCCACACTTAATGCAGATAAAATTAACACTAAGGAAAACGGGGCTGCCTCCACCCGTGCCAGTCTGTCAACCAGAGCAAAGTGACCAGGCCAGAGCTATCATGAGGAGTGAAAGAATCTTCGGGATCAAATCAGAGAAAGCATGAGCCCTAGACCTCTTTTCTTACTCCGTGTTGATCTGGATGCGCTGAGTAGGTGCACGGGAGGACCAACTGAGGAAATAGAGGTGAGAGCTTTTGGAAGGACCAGGCAAACCTATCTTGCACAATTTCTTTTCTGTCAATCTCCTTTCTGTGAAATATCAATTTTGCAGGTATTATTTTTAATGTATACTTAGAAAACACCGGTTATTCCTTCCGTCCTACACAGATTCTATTACCTGAGCTTCAGAAATGATACCTAGTCTGGTGAAAACTGGAGACTAGAGCATGAATGAAGAATGCCAGCCAGAAAGAGCCATGGCTTTCCCTGAATCTCACTCTCATCCCCTTCCCTGCGGTCACCATTTAGCACCTGCAGACGCTGAGTCTTAAATGTTCATTGCTATAGTCAGCTCTTTTTCCCAGTCTCCACGTGACTGTGTCCATGCATGGCTACCCTCCTGAAGCCTCACATTTCTTACCAGTGCCACTAGATCATCTGTAGACACAGAGACACAAGACACTAATACACTGGAATCTCTGATACCACCAGACTTCTGTATCCATCTGTGCACGTCATACTCTAGCCACACATTAGTGGCATCTCTTCCCATCTTCATTTTCTTCCCTCTCAACTGACATTTTTCTCTGCCTAAACTTTTGTCTCATCCTGGTAGCTCTTAATTGCTGTTTCTGTAACTTTAGGATGATACACTAAACGAAATCTGATTCTACTTGGTTTATAAGTACCTTAAACCAGTCCAACATATTTACCTACCTGCTTGGCCGGGCACAGATGTTCTTGCCATCCTAGAGCAGGTACCTGCATTTTAAAGACTGTCTCCTGTACCCACAGTCCTATGGAGTTTCTTGTAATTATATACTGTTAATCTGGACATTTGGGTCCTCTAACTGTCTCACGGAAACCCAATTCCCAGTGTACCAATGTAGTAGTGTTGAGATGAGGCTATAGGAGGTGACCATGCCGTGAGATCCTCAAACATGTGGATGGGGTTTGTGCCTTCATACGAGGATTTATCAAATCCTTTGACCCTTCTTTCCCTTAGACTGCATGGGGTTGTGGCAAGAAGGTGCCACCCCTGAAGCAAAAGCAAAGGTTTAAGCCAGTGGTTCTCAACCTTCCTGATGCTGCAACCCTTTAATGATGTGGAATGTCTCTCTGTATGTTGTGAATATCAATCTTTAAATAAAGGAGCTGTTTTGGCCCATGGCAGGCACCATAGAAAAAGTAGGAGGGGAAATCACAGCATAGGTAGGAGAAGCAGGGCAGAGTCAGACAGACTGAGCCAGCCATCAAAGAAGAAACATGTGAGGAACACAGATGAGCCAGAGGCCATGTGGCAGACAGTTTAATGGAAATGGGTTGAGTTAAGATGTAAGAACAAGCTAGCAATGTGCCTGAGCCATAGGCCAAACAGCATGAACTTAATATAAGCATCTGAATCATTTTTTGGGAGCCTGAGCAGCGGCAGGTGATAAGGGGTCTGGGGCTGCAGGTCTGTGTGTCTGGACCTCAGGCCGCCTGGGACAAAGAAACCTAACTATAACACTTTAACAGTTCCTCATGTTGTGCTGACCCCCAACCATAACATTATTTAATTGCTACTTTGTAACTGCTATTTTGCTACTGTTATGAATAATAATATAAATATATTATATGCAGGGTACCTGATATGTGATCTCTGTGAAAGGGTCATTCAGCCCCAGTGGGGTTTGTGACCCACAGGTTGAGAATTTCTGCTTTAACCATGCATGTTCATCTTAGGATCTGCTGCTTCTAGTGCTTCAGGAATTATATCTCCATCATTTATTTAAAGTTGTTTTGCTACAGCACAGGGATCAGACTAAGAGAGTCCCTAGCCTCCAGCCCAGATTTGACCACAGCTGCCTGAGAGATCCTGTGTGTAGTACTTAAGGTTGCTGTACAAAATGCTACAAACGGGTTGGCTTATAAAATCAGATTTTATTTAAGAATTTTTTAATTCACTTATATAACAACCACAGTTGCCCCTTTTGTCCCTCTTCCTGCTTCCCCTTAGCCTCCCCCTGACCCATGGGGAGTCAGCAAAGCCTGGTACACTCAGTTGAGGCAGGAAAAAGCCTCTCCTTCCTGCATCAAGGCTGAACAAGGTGTCCCACCGTAGGTAATGGGCTCCAAAAAACCAGTTCATGCACCAAGGGCAGATCCTAACTCTATTATCTCGGGTCCCTTAAACAGACTACACTACACAACTGTCTTCTGCACTCAGAGGGCCTAGTTTGGTCCCAAGCAGGCTCCACAGCTGTAGATCATTTGGTTCTCTCCATCATGATCTTGATCCCCCTTGCTCATGTAATCTCTCTTCTCTCTCTCTGACTGGGCTCCTGGAAGCTGGCCTAGTGCTTGGCTGTGGATTCCTGCATCTGCTTCCATCACTTACTGGATGAAGGCACTATGATGACAGTTAGGGTGTTCACCGATCTGATACAGGGGAAGTCCAGTTCAGGAACCCTCTCCAGTATTAAAAAAGAAATTTATTTGCTCATAATCACAAGGGAAAAACTTGCAGTGTCTTCAAGGCCATGATCCCTCTGGGACTGTGGGTAGAGCCTTCATGGTTTTTGTTTGCTTGTTTGTTTTCTTTTTTTTCCAGACAGTGTTGGTATTTTTAGGATTTTTAGCATCCCATTTCCATACCTATGTTTTCCCTGTGTGTCACTTTCCTCACACAATCATACTGGATTAGCATCTACCCTGTACCAGTATGACTTCATCTTACCTAACTGCTGTAGGATTATGCTTTTGAACATTGTCAATATTTGTCATTGTAAATACTGGTTTAATAAACACTGATTGATTAAAAAGTTAGACAGGAAGCAGAGGTAGGGCAACCAGACTAGGAGAATTTTGGGAAGCTGAGGGGCAGAGTGAGCAGACGCAGAAGAAAGAATGCTACTCTGAGAAAGGTATCAAGCCACATGGCTAAAGAAGATAAGAATCATGGGTTAATTTAAAATTAAGAGTTAGCAATTAATAAGCCTGAGCCAAAGCTTGAAATTAATATAAACCTTTGTGTGATTCTTTGGGACTGAACGGCTGTGGGACTGGTTGGGTGAAACAGAGAAAGTTCTGACTGTGCCTAACGATATCTGCAGAGATTCTACATCTGAATACAGCTGAGGTATCTGGGATTGGGACTTGGCAATTTCAGTGCTGAAGGCTGAACACAGTGCCATGTATGAAGTGAGTCCTGTAGCATAATTCAGGCCCCAACAGATCCCGATCTAGAACCACCCAGGTGAGCTAAATCAAGCCATAAATCTTTGTGACCTAATAATTAGAAGTGTTTAAGTCACCATCTGGGAGGTGGTCCCCTCATAACCAAAATGCTTTTCTTTGCTTGGATCCTTACAACTACTGCACTATGGCTTCTGCCGACATAATCTTGCAAGATTACTTGAGCCTTCCTGGTACTTTCCCTTGAAGGTACTGTTATGTAGCCTTATCAGAAACACAGTAGACAGACCAGGAGAGCCTCAGACTTGTGTCCATCCTCCTCCCCTGTCTTGCTAAGGTTAGGATTTAGGGCGATGTCGTTATGTTCATGGTATTTAGTTCAATAGACATGGTCTCTGTTTGAGAAGGTGCCTTAGGCTGCATGTCCATTTCTGTCCCCTCCGGTGTACATTGAAATGACCAAAGAAGAAATCCATCAAATGTATGCAATATAAAGAAAAGGGCAAGAGGCATGAGCAGACCAGAAACTGAAGAATTTATTCAAGGTGCAAAGGAGGTAGAATTTATTGTATTATATAAGAAGATAAAGACAAGGCTCAACCAAGGAAGCCAACTGCTAAACAGTGCTTGGATCTGCCTTCTGGACAGAGCCCAGGTAGGGGCCATATCAAGGTGGCAGGGCTGGGGAGTCCCAAGGATGCTGTCAGTGTTAGCATCAGCTCTTTTCCTCCCCAGGGCCCCTGGAACAGCACCTTACAGAGGTACACTCTCACCTGCCTTTGTGAAGAAAATGCTACAGCCCCAGAGACAGAAGCCACAGGACGCTTACACACTTGCATGTTCCTGGCGTCACAATCCAGGGCCACTTTGTGGACAGCGGCCTCCACTGCTGCTCATCAACACACTCCATTTGAGGGAGCCAGTCCACTAAGCATTCTAGTTCAACTGCTTGGCCGGTCGACTCATGACTTCACTACTCATAGTGAGAGAGTCTGATAAAACGGTGCTGAACCAGGGCACCATTAATTAGTGTCTCAGCCTCAGCACCATTGACAGTTAAAGCCAAAAGCTTCTTCCTTGAGGGGACATGACCTGTGTGTGAATTAGATGGTACTTAACAATAACCTTAACCTCTACCTGTGAAATGCTTCCTCAGTTGTGACACCCAAAAGTGGCTCTGGACATTGTTAAATGTCCTGTAAGGAAGAAGCTGATCCTAAGTGAGATGTGTGGGAGTGAGGGTGTATACATATGTGTAGGAATATCGCACATACATGGTGGCCAGAGGACAACCTCGGGTGTTAGTCCTCTTCAGGAGTCATCCGTCTTATCATTTCAGACAGGCTCTTTCACTGATTAGGCTAGCATAGCTGGTCAACAAGTCCCAGGGATCTGTCTGTCTTCACCTCCTAGCCTCTGTACCTGGCTTTTTATGCGGGCACTGGGGGTGGAACTCAGAATTTCACACTTGTTCCATAATCATTTAGAACCGAGGCATCTCCCAGCTCCTGATGCTTTGTGTTCTTGACTGGCCACTCCTTTCTTTGGCCATTATTCCTTGTAGACCATACAGTTTCATTTTCTCTAGGAAATAGTACTCATGTTTAAGACTTACTACTATCAAAACTCTGATCTCCAAACTCCAAATTCTTTCAGAACTTTGCTTCTATGGAGTTACACAGATGTCTCCAACAATGTCCACATGGCTGGTCTTTAAGCTGTTTATGCAAATGCCTTCAAGGGAAGCTGTCAGCAGCTCAGACTTGTGAATAATGGTTTGGGATATCTATGGGTTTTGTGGTACCCAAACCATGCCCCTGTAACAACAATACAAAACCCACAAAGGTATGTAGCATCCACAAGGGAGAGGCTAGAGTGGGTCAGTACCATGGATGCAGATGCGATGCCAGGCTACTGCATTTCTCTGAAGAAATAGGAGTCACTGTTAAAGGTCTGCCTTCTAATCCCTGTCCTTGTTAGAGTTACTACTGTTGTGATAAAACACTGTGACCCAAAGCAACTTGGAGAGGAAGAATTTTTTTTTTTTTTAACTTATTCTTCCACATCACTGTTCATCTTCAAAGGAAGTCAGGGTAGAAACTCAAACAGGGCAGGAACCTGAAGGCAGGAGCTGATACAGAGGACTTGGAGGGGTGCTGCTCACTGGTTTGCTCAGCCTGTTTTCTTATAGAATCCAGGGCCACCATCTACAGTGGGCTGGGCTTCAATTACTAATTAAGAAGATAGTCTAAAGGCTTACCTACTGTAGGGAGATTATGTTGTTCCATTGTGAATAATTGTCCCCACCTATGAGTTTAATAAAAAGCAGTGATTGGCCAAAAGCAGACAGGAAGTGTGGGTGGGGCTACCAGACTAAGAAGACTCTAGGGACAGGCAGAACAGAGCAGAATGCCAGAAAGCAACCAGAAGAAGCAGAGGACAACTATGCTGCTCTGAGAAAAGGTACCGAGCCGCATGGCTGAACAGGATAAGAGTCATGGGTTAGATTAAGGGTAAAAAGTTAGCAAGTTATATGCAAGTTAGGCCAATCAGTTTGAAACTATTGTAAGTATCTGTGTATCTGTGTGGGTCTGTGGGTCTGCAGTCCTAAACCTTGAGACAAGACATGCAAGTCCAGGCCAGAAACCTCCTACTACAGCCTACAGTCTTATCTTATCCTCTCAGTTGGGGTGCTCTATTTCCAAATGACTCTAGCTTATGTAAGTTGACATAAAATTAGTTAGCATAATCCCCTACCTCTGAGACAGACAGAGATCCTTGGGAATAAAAAGAGTTTGGACTTCAGGCCGGTAAAAGTAGAAAAGAGTACTTCACAGATAGTAGGAGGACAGGCATCATGGAGTAGGTTGGGAAGTGAGATATCAAGGCTGGAGTCCATATAGGGACCCAGAGTGAATGACATGGGGGAAACTGGTCTTCACCAGGGTCAGTATTTCTTACAGTTGGGGATGGAAACAAACAACCTCCACCTGTTCTTTTCAGAGGATTTCAGAGCAAACAAATATCATCAACCCAAATGGAATCCAGCCACATGGGCAAGCTCACCTGTCAAGTGACAGGGGACCCCATTGTTTTGTAATTTACAAAGATAGAATCTTGTTTTGTTGTTGTTTCTGAGACAAGGTCTCACTCTAGCCTTGGCTAGCTTGGAACTACTTATGTAGACCAGGCTGGCCTAGAATTCAAAGAGCTCTATCTGCCTCTGCCTTCTGAGTGCTGGGATTCAAATCAGGCATCACTAATTATGGTAGTAACTCATTTTCTTTTCAAAAGCAATATTTATTGTTCCAGAAGTAGTCTGTAAAATTTTCCCGCACTTGATTTTGATTTATGTAAATAAAGTGTTATTGGAACACAGCCATATTTACACTGTCAAGGATACTTTACGAGGACCAGAGTAGAATAGTACTGACAGACTAGATGACCACAACAGCTGAAATCTTTATTAAGTTGACCTTCATAAAGGGCTCTCAGCCCCTACATCTCAGAGCTGAGAATACAGCTTTCTTCTAACACAGCTGTTTTCCTCTTTGAGCTATAGCTTTGTATGCCTAGATGAAATGCAAACTTTTCAGTCAAAGGCTGACAGCTTCTATGCAGTGTATATTGAGTTTGGTTTTCTTTGAGTTTTTAAAGAATGATACTGTTTAGAGAGGTTGCAGTTTTGTCAGCAGAGACTCATTTGGTGCTTCGAACAAGAACAGTAGAGGTGGGACATTTGGTGAGAAAAGTGGAGATGCAGTTACTCCAGGTTGCATACTCACATCTGGAGATGTGGAGGCAGGGCCTCCAAGGAGAGAGAACTTGCAAAATTTGCCTTTCTGCGTCTAGGCTACCTTATTCAGTCTGGTGTAAAATGGAAGCATTGTCATGACAGGGCATTTGGGGTGCATCAGGGACGGGAAGAACATCTGATCAGGGAGATGGGGAATGGGATGGGGCTCTTTAGAGAAGGTGACAGAGATAAATGCAGAAGAAGGAGGGAGAAGTATAAAATAACAATAAGGATGTCTGACAAAGTCACGGGGAATCATTAACTATTTACCAAAAGAGAAAAAATTATAACACATGTAATTCTGTGGATAAATATACATATATAGTTTTATTAAACTTTTATCATCTGTACTAATAAGGCTCCCATCTAAGAATCAAAGACCACCTTAAAAACAACAGCTATTACCAGACATGAGAAGCTTTCTTTGAGTTGTTGGCTAGGGCCCTTCAAGAGACTCTTGAAATATGCAGCCTATTCCTTGTTGCCCTTGGTTGCCTCTAGAAGTAAAAGGCAAGCCCCTGTTGCTGAAGACACCATGTACTTCAGAAGCAGAGCTGAGAGTCCCTGAGCTAGAACTGACCCAAATGCAAATGCCCTTCCTTCACTGAAGACTAGCTATCATGGTACCAAAAAGCACCATTCTAGTCTCCAAAGGAGGAAGGCAATCAAAGTCCTACCCAGCTATGATGCCTATAATGCACAATGATGACCAACGCGGTGAGATGACTCTTAGGAGTACAGTCATGGCACAGATACTTTGGTGACAACCAACAATGCTCTAATTGGACTCAAGCCTGCTCAACAAGAGGGAAACCATGCTTGGTATTAGAAACCTAATCCACTACTCAGTACTAGTGAAGAATTGGATCTTGGAGGAGAATGTACAGCCACCAATAGTAAACCAGCACAATTCCCAACGAGGCTCTAAGTATTTGTCCTCATATTCACAGGTAAGTATAGTCCTCACGCCTCACCAAGGAAACTTCTCTTTGCAACAGATGGAGACCATTACAGAAAACTATAACCGATTGAAACGCAGAATTGTGGAGTACAGTGCCAATGGGTACAACTATAAAACACGTCTATACGTAAGGCTCAGGAAACATCCCAAGAGGAGATGGAAAGGTTGAAGAGCCGGGGGAATGGGGAATTTACTGTGAGATTGTGTCTCCTAGAAATGTCAGAAGCTAAGTTCGTAAAGTCTTACTGACATGACTGCCCAAATGTAAGCAGAACAAAGACCACGTCAATAGCAGTGTCAAAGTGGACAGGAGAAAGCCCAGGAGGCCTCAACCCTACACAAAGAACTACATGCAACTACAGAATACTGAGATGGAGAAATACCTTTCCCCAGGGAAGAGCACAGCAATTGGTAATCCAATACCAAATTGTCAGCCCTGAAAACATACATACATCCCCGTAAGTAACATTATAAAGACTGAACAACTGAACACGTTATACTTAGGAATATATATGTATATGTATGCATATTTGAAAGGAGGACACATGGGAAGATCTGGAGCCAGGAAAGACAAGGGAACACAGCGTTGTAATTATATTATATTATCAAATCAAATAAAATACATTAAAAAAAATTGACATGAGGTGATGGAGCTTCATTGAAAGCCCAGTGGGATAGGATAGAGCATAGAGAATCTGCCTGCTGGCCTTCCCCACTCACCCACTGCTCTCTTATTTTATTTTAGTACCTCTCTGTTCCCTGAGTCTCGCAGAGCCTTAGAAAGCCCCTTTCTCTTAGGGGTGCACACATGACCCAGAAATGCCCAAGCCTTCCTCTCCTTTCAACCCACACCAAGACCCATGTTACTATACTTTCTAAACTGTCATGCTGGCAGCTTTCCTGGATACTGGAAACTCCCTGGGGAAAAGAGAATGAATACAAACAAACAGATATTGGGGCAGGGGGAGAAGAAGAAAGAAATAAAAACTGTCAAATTTCATTTTGAAAGTCTCATCCAGCATAGAAATACATTTCTAGCTTAAAACACATAGCAAAACAGGGTTTTCCCTCGGGTTTCACAGCCACTGGCTTGGGGGCTTTCAAAAGCATCTGTTCTACAGAAATAGTGTTTTGTTTTTAAAGAAAGTTCATTTAATTATCTGGAGTGCTGTTATTTTGTGCCAGCTGCTGGCGTTCTGAAGCTAGGTTCCCAGAACTCAGTTTTTGAAATAGCGTTGGCTTAAAAGTGGGTCCATCATTCTAAATAAAGTCTTGTGGACACATTTTGGTAATATGGCCATCTTTTATATATTTACATCTAAATGTGCTTATACATCAGACAAAGTACTTTGCCAGGGATAACCATATTTTATTTTCCCAGTCAATCTGGGAGATAGATCAAAGGTCACTTCTTCCTGGAAAAAAATCAGTAAATTAAGGCTCAAGCAGGTAAGGCTCCTTGTCTGACTACAGCCACCCCAGGGTATGGATAGGCTAGGAACCTAGGCTCTGTTCTCTAAATCTTTGGGATTCTGATATCCTTGCTGTGTCTGGTAAATTCATATGCAGATTCTTGTCCCATAACAGTTCCCTGCCATTTCTTGTGAGATATCCTGAGTTCCTATGCCTGTTAAGTCCTACTCTATGGTAAATAAGTGATGTATCTTAAATGATTTGAATATGATAAATAGCATAGAACCTTTAAAAAAGGCACTTATGCCATTTTTGCAATTAAGAAATATTAAAAGTCATCACCTACCGTTAATATTTTTATTTTAGGAAGGGCTACTTATGTTAAACCATGGAAAACAGAATACTGATAAGGTTGGAGAAGGCAGGATTGCAGGACTTGGGAAGCCATTAGTGGTTTTGGTTTGAGGTAGATAGACTCCTGACCTGAATCATCCTGCCTCTCCTTTGAAAGCCCAGTCAATTGGAAAGGCTCCATTCAGAGTTCCCAAGTGCCTGGTACTTAGAGCAATAGTCATAGAGCCCCAGAGAATGTCCAGTTATTTTCCAAGGTGAAATTCTGCTTTTATAAACTCAAGTTTGTTTCATGCAGTTGCTTCTGGGATTAAATATGTTGATACACACATTCTTTAAAAAATAACTTGTTTAATTATTATGTATATAGTACATATTACAAACACACACACAGTGTGTGTGTGTGTGTGTGTATATATATATATATATATATATATATATATATATATATATATATATATATATATATATATATATATATGGGTCTCTTATTTGAATGCATGTCTGTGTACCTACAGAGGCCAGAAAATGGTGTTGGATTCCCTGGAATTGAAGTTACAGGCAGTTGTGAGCAGTTGTGTGTGTGCTAGGAATAAACATTCTTGATGAACAATGAATCCTCTTAGCAACTGAGCCACCTCTCCAGCCTGGGTAATAGAATAACAGCAAAAATTTTTTAGCACAGGGCATAGCACATAGTTATTATTGGTGGATGATTTTTGTCACAGTTATCAATAGTATCATTGGCATATTACACTTTTGTCCTCTCCCTGACTTCAAACTGTGTTCTCTCTGGTGTTGGATATGTGAAGAGCCTTGTAGAGGTGAGGTGACTTTCTATTTATTTCTTGCGGTGCCTTATTTTTACTCCTATTAAGCTCGCCCAAGCCTCAGGTAATGTTATCTTCTCCAGAAGAAGACAGGCTCCCACATAGGGGCTGTCAGAAAGAATTTGGGGTGTGTGAACAATTCAAATGAATCGGCCCTGACAAATCCGATTTACAGATTAAAGTACTGTTGTGATATTTACCAAAAGTATATACAACAAGTTAAGACACTTCCAACAGGTAGACAGTGATTGCTTTTGTTAATCAACTGGGCAATTTAGCTACAACGAGAAGCAAAAGGCTTAGGAAAAGCTAAACCTGGTCATAAACAATTCCAATTTTGATGCATTTTAAAACCAAGGGAGACTATTGTTCAGGTTTGCTGCAAGGTGACACCACCGCGGTTACAGGAGGTCACATTGGTTTTCATCTGAGTGCTGGGAGAAGATCTAACTTGACATAAACAGATGACGAAGTATTAAGGCAATTGCATCACGTGCCAGAGGGAGAAAGGGAGACCAATGTCTGCATATTATATCTACTCAACCTGATGCTTTTAGGGCTGTGCCAATAGTCCTTCATCAATATCCCCCAAAATCTCTGAGCAGAATCAAGAATCTGTATCCTTAAAAGAGACCTGGAGAAGGGCACTATCTAGAAACCCTGGAGCAAGGTGACTGCTTAAGAAAAACATGTTCTGCCTTTTAAAACTTATTTGTTGGATGAATAAATGAATGAAAATTCTCTTTCCCTCACATTCCCAGAAGGCTGCTTTGCCCTCAGGGTATGAGAGGGGCTTTGGAGTCTGGAAAGGCCCTGGGGGTTTAAAGCTTTATCCAGTCACTCATTCATTATTTATATGCTGCCTACTTCTAAAAAAGATTTCAGACAGCTTACAAAAAAACGATACCAACACGAAAGGGACTTCTCCTCAGCCACTCCTTGCAGGGTTTCATTATCTGTTCTATGACCATCAAACACGAGTATTAAATGGCTATTTGCATGGGGTGCCATGCCAGGGACTGAATAAATCAGACAGAGCCAGGCTCTGACCTCCATAAATTTCCATCTGTTCAGTTTGCATTCATTCATTCTTTTGACAAATATTTATTTGCACATTCCATGCAAGGCTCTCAGGAAATATGTGGAGGTAGCAAAAATCAAAAATGAGTTGTACACAAACCTTGCCTTATCCTCAAGAAGTTTACAGATTAGCGCGGGGTGGGGGGTGGGGGGGATGGGGTGGGGACAGGAGTAGGTGGGGGGATGGGGAGTGGAGGTCAAGGACAGCACAAAAAATAGTGCTGTGAAGTGGGTTAGGAATGAATATTAATCCTCTGATGCCAGGTGGAAAGGATTCATGCAGTGAGCCTGTTTCATAGAATAAGCAACAGGGGATAAGAACAATTGCATTTGTTCATTGTGCATCCTTAAGAGAAGCTAACTAAAGCAGATGTTGTATGACAAAACTTCTCCTGGGGAGATGCAACACATATGTTTACTCACTCCAGATGGGGAACCCACTTCAGACCAAAGTAGGATGCCACTGTTGGCCAATTTGGTGAATGGATGACTTTTATTGGATCTACTTATAGAAATACGGGTCAGGGGTTACTTAGAAGGGCAGAAATGACTCAAAGACAGCTGTACCACTAAGGCCCAGCCCAGCATGGATAGAAAATCTAGAAACCCAGAGCACACTGCACAGCTTGCAGGTAGTTTAACAGTTTGGAGAGTATCCTTTCCAGGTGCCTCCGTTAGTCTAAACCTCTTCAAAGCAGCTCCGCTGGTTCTGCTTCTTCTAGGCAGCTGGTTTGAGAGTTCTTTGCAAATTGGCTCAGTTCTTCTGAGATAAATGCTTTTATTGCTTACTTTGGCATCAAGGGACCTAGTGAGTCTAGGTCAGTTTCAGGAACTTCCTGAAACTCTTTGAATTGTCCACCTTCCTGCTTAAAGAGTTTCCCTGCAGGACTGAATGGTCCAACTTACATCCCAGCAGACCAGGTTGCATGTGAGGCTGTGAGAAGCCTGCCTCCTTGCATGGAATGTCTTCTGCATCTCTGCTTTTCCTCATCCATGCTTCCATTTTCAGTTGGGGATCCTGGGGACTAATGCTGGTAGAGTTTCTTAGCTTCGGATTTCCCTGAAGACCAGGATGTCATCTAAGTCATGTGCTCTGGGATGCACACACTTTCTCCTATTGGTAACTCTTCTTGACTGTAACCATGGGTGTCCCTTTTCCATTTAGGTAGAAATGAGGGGTCAACCTTGCCAAATCATGACTAGGACTAATATTTTTCTTTTTGAGGACTCTGCCTTTGTACACTATGGCAAAATTTGTTACTCCAGTCCCAGAACTAAATAGCCCCCAGCCCTGTCTACCGACAAGGTAGATTTCCGAAGAATGCCCTTCAAGACATTGTCCTCAGCAACAGGACAAGAGCAGCTTCTAGCTCTTGCGTGGGCTGTAGATCCTATTCCTGGAACAGAAACGCTTTGTTTTGTGGAAACAAAGTTTCTCCCTGTAGTTTAGGCTAAGGGACTCTTACTTCCTATCCTGCCTCAGCTTCCTGAATACAGTTGTATGCTAGCATATGTATCTAGAACTAAACTTTAGCTTTTTATAAAAGTCACTTGGAACTCTGGAATAATGACAGATTCTGGGATCTTGTCTTTAGAAGTCTGGAGTCTATTTTCTCAATGGGTATTTAGCTTAGTGACACTCTCAGGTATGCCCAGGAACATATATCTTGGAGGGTGTGCAGAAGAGTGAACCATGTCTGTCTTGATCATAGATGACTTCTAGTGTTTTGCACAGCACACAGCACCAATCATTTGTCCAATAAACACGTGCTGATTTAATGGGATGAACAGGGTCTTGCCAGTTTCTCAAACCTACATAAGCCTCTAGGGACAGGCAATATTTTCTGACAAATGACAGAGAATTTTCAAAGGCATGAAGGTACACTAGTGTCCACATAGGCATGGGGAGAGATGATCAAGAACGAGCGAGAGCAAGTAGTTGAGGAAGTTTGCTCTTGTGTTGAAGGGGTGGGAGGGAGGGCTGGGGGATAGAGTGGGGGGATAGAGAGGGGACTGGAAAGAAACACTTTCACCTTGCACTCAACTCTATCATTGCTCAGCACTGCTCCAGGGCTCTCCTCTTCTTCCGAGACTTCAGAGAAACTACTGAGAAGGAGGAGGTTAGCTGAAGGTGTCAGGATTCAGCATTAAGGAACAGGCAGGAAAAAGAGCCAGAGATGCAGGGCAAGACACACAGCAGCTCCAGACCCACGCATCACTGAACACTCTTCACATCACCCAAGAGGCAGCTGCCTCTTCTGCTTAGTGGAGAACAGGATTCCAAATAGGCTGAATTTCGCAAGGCATTTACCCAGTGGCATTTCGCCCATTGTCAGCTTAAATTTATTCTTTCGTCTTCTGACTGGCTTTGATAAAAAAACAAGTGTCAATCTACCTCAAAAGAGAAATCCCACTACGGTTTTCAGTGGTTCTTTGCTAGGCCTTGTAATCCACTGTCAAAAAATCTCTCATGCCTTGTGTCTCATGTCAGTTAGCATGGAAACACAGAGCGATGCCGACATTCATTGACTCAATCATTAGACTTCTGCAGAGCCCACTCAGGGGCCGGCAGTTGCTCTAAGCATCACTGGCTGCTTATAAACTTGCCAGCTTCTATGATGGCTTACTCGGCTCTTGGTTTGCCCACCTTTCCTTTTGCTCATGGAAGGAAACAGCACACTAGACACAGGCAAGTTAAACCGGCCTTGGGGCATCGCCATCATGTTCGAGGACGCAGTGAATGGATCAAAGATTTGTTTGGTGATGATTAAGGGAACAATATTCCCAACGGGATAACCCTCCCAACCCACCCCTACTCCCCATTCAGATGAAAGCTCCAGGGACTGCTACCATCTATACATCCTCCCATATATAGAGACCAGCTGGATTTCCCCATAACAAATATGAACTCTTCAAGCCACAGATGTGGCCAGTACTGAAAAAAAATTCCTCTGAGAGCTTCTTTTTACACTTTACACAAAATTCCACCAGTTACGTTCAATGTCTATATCTATCTACATGTACTTCTGTTATTGTGTCTAGCAACTGTGCCCACCTCTCTGTTGTCTGTTCATACAGATTCTTCTCGCTTGGACTCTTCCTCCCCTTTAGAATGCTCTGTCACAGATTTCTACATGTCCCCAGAGTCAGTTCCGTGCATATGGACTTTCAAATATCTATTTCACACAGGCATTCTCAACTACATCCCATGCTTTTACTTATCATTACCCCAAAGACACACACACACACACACATACACACACACACACACACCACACATGTATGTATACATATAAAATTTTGTATGTATTTTTACTAGAATGTGACATATGCATTTCCTCTTTTCTCCACTTCAGACCTATGTATTCCTAGACATCATTGCATTGCATAAAATTTTGCAGTGTAAATGGTGGAATAAGACTACAGGAGATTTGATACCCACCTAGATCCCTCCCTTTGCTTGTCTTGGGAAATACAAGCTACAGATGTGGGAAGGGCCTGGGAATCTCGGAACTCCACAGAGGCCAGCATTTGAAGGAGCCACCCCATCAGATGGGAGCAGGTTGGTCTCTGAGGGCATCTAGCTCCTCCTGTACCTTTGCTCCACATAATTATGTCTCAGACCTAAAGTGTAATTACTCTACGAAGTTAGATAACAGAATTAGAAACGGCTTTGGAAGGTCATTCCGGACAGGTGGATTATGCCACATTTCTCAAAGGTTTGAAAATTGTTTAAATTTCGGGGAAATTTCCTAGCACTGCTAAGTAAAAGGTCAAACCAGAAAGCCCCCAACAAGTTAAGGATCACTTTTCCCTTAAAATTCCTCAGGTTTAAATTTTCATCCTAAGAAAGTGTCTGAGATTGCGAGTGTTGTGGTTGAGCTGCTTCGCTCATCAAGTGAAACAGAAAATATTTCGTTACAATTCTTTACATACTCAGTAACTGCTTGTCTTATAGAGAGTTGAAGAGGCAAAGTAATTACATGGTGAGTACCATATATTTACGACTATTTATGTTTTCTAGATTGGAGTACAGGGTAATTATTTTTGGTCTTATTAAGTACAAATTACCAAGTCATCTTCAGGGACATGCAATTACTATGTGGTGTAGTCACATGTCACTTCCCAAGCAAAATGAAAATTTTACCAAACACAGAAATACGATGCTATAGTTTTATGAGTACAGCAAAGGGCCTATTTTCTACAGTTCGGATATACAACAGAGATCATTTTTTTTTTCTCATCACAGGACATTTTCTCATTTGACTATATCAACTATTCTCAAAGGCTGGTGCTACTCAAGAATGCATATTTAGGGATCCCTTAACCTCATCCAAACTTATACAAGTAAAGTCTTATTCTATGAGTCTGAATGGATGTTCCTCATTTCACACCTTGGTACCATAAAATGTTCTTTCCAGACAGACTTTCTCAAAGCATAAGAAACACATTCTTTTTGGAAAAAAAAAAAAGAACATGAATTTCTAGACAGTAAAACATGCTTTTGTTTGTGACTAGGTAGTTTGATACTCTTTCCAGACTGCATTTTGAGAAGTAGCCTTACCCCCATCACCCTCACTTGTGAAAACAGAAGTAAAATAAAGTCATTGAAGTGTAATAATCAGTTGACTATTCCCATCAGCACTTTTCTATGTGCTTCAAATTTTAGTAAATATATGCATACACACAAAGACACACAGGCACATACCCAAAGGGATGGCAAAAGGAAGTAAATGAGAGGTTAAATAGTTACCTAACTCATGGTGAGAACATCTTCAGTAGTTATTTCTCAAGCATGTACACAGGCAGCACAATTTGACTTTCTAAATCCACTATTAGGAAAGTCTAGTAGATGCCAGACTCATTCCCTTAATTGGGATAGCTTGCTAACATGGCCAGTACCTCAGGATCTGGAGCCAGGGGACCTCACTATTCATTAGTCTAGAAGTCAGGGTAATGTTCTTCTGTGGCCCACTTCCTTCATCCATAAGTCAGGAATACCAGTAAAGCCTCTCTCCAAGGGCTATTTGGAGGACGAAGTAATATCACACATGCAAATTGCTGATAGCACCACTACTGCCGAGAAAAGTCACCACAGTGCAGCTATTATTGAAGTATTAAACACCAGATACCACATTTATATTTCTGGCTCTTTCATTTTCTTCTCTACACTCACGCTGAAAAAGACAATCGATGAGACAATTTTTGTAGATTTCTTCCCTTTTACATTAAAAAATAAAAATCTTCCAATTAGGCACGAATAGAGCATGCTTGTCCTTGCCGAGGCAGAGAAAAGGTTAACTTCTGACTTCAAGCAAAGCCAGCTGGAGAGGCAGGCTGTCTGCTCATGGCAAGGGAGGAGAAGACAGCTAATTTTAGCCGTCACCCCTCAGTCACTGTCCAGTTCCTATACACTCCTCTATCGCATCCCCTTCCTTCCTCCCTGGCTTGTGAGGCTAAGACTCTTTCCCTGGGGAACCTTCAATCCCAGAATGGAGTGAATAATTCTGAAGTAACACTTGAATTAAAGATACTTACGTCTTAGCTTCAACATATCCTATCCCAGCCCCCACCACAAAAAAGAAAAAAAAATATTACCAGCCTCCCATCCCTTGCAAGATGGTTTCTTCCTTTCCTCTTGAAAACACTCAAGAAACCCTGGGACTATCCTGCCATGTTTTTTTGAAAGGGACTTTTTTAGAACTGTGAAATATGGCTGTGGAAAATGGTGAGAAAGTCCAGACAAGATGCTGGCTTGGTCTTCTAGTAGATGGGAAGAAGGAAAGCCAAGATTAGTGTTGACTGCCAGGATGAGCCCAGGGGCTTGCATAACTCTTCACCCTTACTGATGAAGCCAAACTATGGGGGAAAAAGGAATAAAAACCAGGCGAGCAAACATTGTAGTTTATGGGGCTGGGTTTTCTACAACAAAGATTGCGAAACAGACGATGCATTTTTAAGATGCTAATATTTTTTGCTTACTAATATTTATAATTAAGGCATAGATTCTTACTCAATCAAAAACCTTGGCTTGGGGAATAGGAGCGTAAATAGATTAATACTTTTGCCCACAGCAGGTATCTTCTATAGGTGAGAGTAAGCCTCCAGGGATGCACAAATATCAAGACGTATTTGTGTACGGAGAGCAACATGCATGCATAGAAAACATACAGGCAGTGAGAACGCAAGAACAAAAGGGAACAGCCAACTGCTCAGGCCTGAGAACCACATGAGATTTATTTTGTTTTGGATTGATGTGCACTGGAGCAAAGGCTTAGGTCGCAATGTATGGATGCGGAGGTGTTAATGAGGATTAGCCAAACCAGAAAAACTCTGACTGAAAGTCTGCTTGCCAGAGAGCCTGTGACTTTGAGCCAATGAGGTGCTCCTCCTGGGACGGACAGTGCTTGTCTGGGCATGGGCTGGATGTCCCTGGTGGTGCTATTCATCTGCCTTCCTTTGCTCCCTGGTTATAGACATTATTGCCAAGCTTCTGAAGTGACACCTGGGGCTACACAGGCACCTGGACATAGACATGATCACCAAGGCTCTGAAGTGACACTCGGAGCCAGGCAGACACATGGTCCTGCATCGCCTCAGTACAGGAATGTGTCTCACCAATACCCTGGCATGTGCTAGGCAAAGGCCCTGAGGCCGGGGGTCTGTCTTTTCTTATTTCGACTTAAGGTTGATATCTGTATTTGTAAGAGGGAAATTCTAGATTGTATGCATTGTCAAAGTGGACTTTGGTAAGACAATACGTACACACAAGGAAACATTACTGAAAGGAAAGTTTTGTAGATCCCTTAGGGTTACACGATAAAGCTATCAGAAGCTTGTGATTTACAGACTACCACCACGAAGCATTTTATCACAGGGGAAAATGCCATGTAAATATTTCACACAAATACATATAGAGTCTTCTCTCTTGCGCCTTATCAAGCCTGGCTGAGAAGAACTGGGAGTGCCTAGCAGGCTCTACTTTGTCAACTCTGATAGCTGCCGGTGCCTTGTCTAGCTTCTATATCAGTGCAGGTGAGACAGTACAATGCTTCACTGATTTCTTTACAAGAACTCCTGTATGCTACCCCAAAGTCCATCCTGACAGAGAATTGTTTCTCCTAGACTGCCTCCACTCAGGCTGCCTCTTGCCATCTTCTGTCTCTCCTCCCAGCAACCCCCCACTAAGTGCTTCATTGTTAAAGTCACTAGGACAGCATTGGGTATCCTGTTGACCTGGCTTCCACCTTTGCCCTGCCCAGCGGCTTTGTATTGTTCTTTATTTTAGACAGACTACATGGTGAAAGCACACTCTGGTCCTCTTTCAGCATCCTCAAAAGCATCAAGAGCGGACAGATTACTACATAATTGATGTGATTAATTTGTTTCAATGAGTTAAATGACAATTGTGTTTCCAGCAGTTCAGTGGTCTGAATGCCAGGCCTGGTTTCACTTTCTAGGTAGGCACAGCCTTGTAAACACCAGCTCAAAGGCCTCTCATTCATGTTAGATTTAAAAAAAAAAAAAAAAAAAAAAAGCCAACCCTGAGCATTCTTATGATTTTACAACTTCATCTAGGTCCGGAAAGACAAAATAAATACTACCCTTTAGCAGTATCCACTAGTGGTCATGTAGAGAAACTGGGACTGACCTGAAGGGGATTCCTCTCTGTCCAAAAGAACTGGGATCTATTCAATAACCATTGCATTAAATTCATTTGTCATGATTTTGAGATGGGAAAAACCATGGATTCCATCTGGGTGGGAGAAAAGTTATGACAGACAATTTTGGTTGATATGTAGATGGGATGTTGTTCCAGTGTTTCAAATTATCTCCAGTCACGTGACAGAATGATCGATGGCCTGAGGTATCTATGGGAAGGATGCACTAGAGCTGTCAGCTGAGGCTCCCTTTTCAGTTCTGAAAGAGCCAGGTCCTAAGTGAATGGGAAGTCTCAACCTGCAGCCTCAATCTTTCTACAAGATTTACTGAGTTTGCTGATTCCCAACCATCCAGGCAGAAAAGTACTATTACTTTCCCCGTATTTATATATAATAACTTTTGGGGATAATAAGACAAATAGTTGAAACAAAACCCCAAACCAGTTTGCAAGCACCCAGAACTCAAGTCCTAGATGTCTAGAACTTTGAGAGCCATGAAATGACAACAGTATATACTGAGGAAAATTAAAACTGAGTGAAAAGGAAAACCCAGTGCAGACAAGCTTTATCAGGGACCTTTGGTAGGTAAACAAGGCATTTTAAGAGGGCAGTCATCATGGTAACGGAAGCAAAGAAATCAGAAGCATGAGGAGTGAATATGGATAGAGTGACCTGGAAGCCACTCACATGCAAAACTTAAAGGTTGAGAGTTATAGCTGAAGGAGTGTAAAATAGGCAAACAAGCAAACAAAAACAACACAATCTGAACATTTTGCCAGGGAAAGACTATTCCTGAAGAGATTTAAAGTCTGACTATATCCATAGTTCATTGGTTAGCAAGATGTCAGCTGATGACCAGCAAAGAAGTTTCCACCATGGTAGTTTGAGAAGTATCAGTGCTGTGAGGGGTGGAAAGAGCAGCAATGACACACCACAGGTACCTCAGCGACCCTGAGATGGATGGCAGTGGAGACAGTGGACAAGCTACAGTGAGTGCAGTAGATCCTGAATGGAGAATGGTGGGAGGGTCATTCCTAACAATAGCTAGTTTTTGGTCCAACAAAGATGGTCAGGTTAAGTAATTCCCATGTTCCGGCTCTCTGGAGTAATGCTGCATTTTTTGACTAACTTTTTCTTATCTGATAAAGATTCCCTTTTGCTGTTTTAGCTTGTTTTCAAATTGTATAATGAGTATGTGGTGAGATGTCTTAAAAATGATTTATTTTCATTTTAATGGCTATTATTTATTTCCTATTAATTCCCCGGCTGACATTTGTGTTACATTAAAACTGTTTCAGTGGTTACTTTCCAGGCCTTGCTATTTTTCCCTGGTTGCTTCTTTCCGGGTTTGGTACCCTATGACTTGATCTTAGAACTCTTTTGATCCACTCACAACCGATGCCTTCCAAGCGGCTAAGCAAGTAGAATACTGCTCACTTGATGCTGTCAGGGATTTTAAGCATAGGGTTTTATAATTTTTGGAGTCAAACAAGGCTGGTTTGTTTTTAGAAAGTGATTCCATAAGGGCATTTGCCATAGGAGATGTGGCTTCTCTCATAAAACTGAGCAGTGCCTGGTAAAGGTTCAGAAGACATAACTAAACCATGATTGATTTACTTGTGTCAATACTGTGTTTTACAATTAGTGGTACTACTGTTTTTGCATGTTGGGATTCCTAGAAAAGCCAAAGCACATGTTTTTGTTGTGGTTTTTTTTTTGTATCTTGGAAAGCCCCGTGTACTCTCTCTCTCTCTCTCTCTCTCTCTCTCTCTCTCTCTCTCTCTCTCTCTCTGTGTGTGTGTGTGTGTGTATGTGTTTTGGGAAACTGAGTTCTTAGGGCTACATTAGACAAAGTTTTGTTCTTAAGAGCTGATTTCATCTGACCAACAAAATGAGGGAAAAAGCTTTTCTATATGTGCATCATGCCTCACATTTAAAAATAACATAGCAATGCACAAATTATTTTTCAAAGTAACTTATAAAATTAAAAACTATCAATTAGCCTTATTAAAGGAAGGAACTTTTGGGCATAAGGACTCAGCCACTCTTAAAAATCATTGTGCAGTCACTTTCTGGAGACGGGAACTGGTGCTGCCATGGCTGAACTAACCCAGTGTGCCTTATATTCAGAAACAGACAGCACCTCATGACAATTTCATCCTCTTGTGGAGCCAACAGTAATGCTGGTCTGACCAGCAATGGTGTGTGAGTTGGATTTTTATTAATTCTGCTTCTGTATATTCAGCTGAGTGTCAGAAAGGCTATCTATTCCAACAAGGAAAAAGATAGGGTTTATTTATCAATTACTCTTTGCATAAGATATCATTTTGTTTTTTTAGCTCCAAGTAAAGATCAGGTAATGGATATGTTGAACATCACACACACACACACACACACACACACACACACACACACACACACACACTCACACAGGTACACAAATTTGTTTTACATTGAACACCCAGTTCTGAGACTTTCATAACTTAGCCAACATTACAATTTCCTATTCCTTAGAAACAATGCTGTTACAAAACTTCAGCGTTTGTGGTTGTTATGATCATTACCAGCGAGGCTCGTGGGAGTCTCAGTATGCCTAAACCAGAGTGGCTAAGGCAAACTGTGCTCCAGTGGTTTTTCAAGAATCCTCAGCCACAAAACAGTTTTGAGCGTCTGATACTCAGTTCTCTCAGGTCCACACTAGACTGGTAAGGGCTCGAGGGTGTTTTGAAGTCACTCTGTAATTGTAAATGGTTAATCACATTCACTGTGGAATTCTGAGTTTTGCCCTTTGGCTTAATGTACTGCTCCGAACTCAAGCATTCTCTAATCAGTGAGCAGAGAATCTGCAACTGGCTCTCTTGAGGCCAATGGCCGTGGTGGCCACTTGAATACATTCCAAGAACATTTACCCCTGAAAATATCCTTTGTCTTATTTTCAAATGCTTTCTTCAAAAGTGGCCTCCAGGACTTTCCCACCCAGTTAGAGAGTGAACACAGCTATGCTGAGCTTAGTCCTCAAATGTACTTCCAGTCAGTGGGGTGAAACAAGATTATTTCTCACCAGAAATGTTCTCATGTCCCTTGTCATTTTGAAACAGTCAGAGTGAGTGTTCAAGATAAGATAGAGCCGAAGCTTTGAGGCAAGTGGGCCTGAGTGCAAGGGAGGGGCAGACAAGCTGGCAGGAGGGCAATGGAGGGCCCTCCGATCAAGTGTGCTGTTGTATGTCATTCCAGACCGCACAAACACTAACATTTATGTCAGCCTTGAATCTGCTTTGAACAGTCGATCACTTTCTAGCTCAACATGAACATTTGGCAAAGCACAAAATTGTCTGCACCTTAATGACTCTCTTTAGACTGGGTGGGTAGACTATTTCTCACAGTATTGGACCACACCATCACAACTTCCTTGCCTCTTCCAATAGGCTGAATCATTAGGTTGGGCCATGTTGTGTGTTTTGGTCACAACTTAATCACTTGGGATGGCACATTCTGGGGACAGTCCTAAAGCACCTAGTCTTACTTTAACCAAAGATCACTGTCTTGGGCACTGACCAAAGCAGTTGATAGTGGAGAGAAGATCATAAGGACCAGATGAAGAAAGGCCTGCAGGCTGAGCAGCAGAGCTAAGAGCAGAAGCAAAATCAGAGACAGGAGCTCTAGCTTCTTCTGGTGCAGACTGGATGATGCAAAAGTCAATCAGCATCTCCTCTTGTCCATCAAAGATACTATGGTCAAAACAGTGAAAAGCCAAAATGGAGCTTCATTAAGTATGGCATTCTTAAGTATTTACATTTAAACAAAACAAAATAAAACACATATAACAAACCCCACATCTATATAATTGTTCTGTTCACAACATAATTACAGGATTTGCTGCAAGCAGTGTACTGTGTGGTTTCCTCTAAGCAGAATGAGCTGGTAATAGGTTACAATTTAAGTTGAAGCCTGAGCTACTTTTTTCAAATGTCACCGATGTACCCCCTCTAATTGTGTGCATCACCTCACTTGAAGATGACATCAAAGGCTTGACCCAGGTAAGTCATAGCTCAGGGGACCACCTGCTTAGGGTCAAGGCACAAAGAGCCAGCATGAGAGCCAGTGAACATATAAATGCTTCTGTTTCTCCTTTCTCTATGCAAATAACACAATAGGGATCAGTGTGGGCAGAAGATTAGAATGAGGCCACTCAGGACACTGAAGGTTTGATATTTAACAAAATGGAACCAAAAAGAGCTTAAGAACCAAGGAGATTTTTTTGGTCAGCATTTTAAATGTATTTGTTGAGAGATCTGCAGAAAGATAATTTACTAAATGCATGTGGGGGTGTGTGGCCAGTTTCTGTACTCCTTTAAGTCAGATGGGGTCACTTCAGAGGAATACCTCTTTGGCACTATAACGGGAATGTGTTTAGGGCTTCTTGAGAATCAGGTACCTGTGTTTGGCATCTAACAGGTGCCCTGGACTGGTCTTGTCTTTTATAAGGAACTTTTGCATAGTCCCTTGTGATAGCTAGATAGTATCCTGTGTCAAGGGCTCCCAACCCCTGGAACCACTGCAGAGCTCACATCTACTGCAATGAAAGTATGTCATCAATGAGAGGAGCTCCATAGGCTGGAAGGCTCTTCAGCAGTGTTCTGTTCTCCATAACTTCCCTAGAAAGTCACATGATATGAGCAGAATTCTACAGGTCACAAAAGACAAGCCTGCGATGGCAGCTGCTGGATTTCTCATCAGCAAGGTAGGACACTGAAGCAAAGTCAGCGTTCAACTTTACTGGGTTTTAAAAATAATCTCATGGATTTCTTACATCTTTATGTGATAACTAAAAGGGCAGTTATGGACAGACAGACATCTTTCCATCAAAATAAACCTTATTGGGAAGACCAAAGTAAAACTGATACAGACTGTAGCCTTTCGTACAGAAAAGGCCACTGAGCTTGGAAATCCTTCCTACTTTTTGGTTTTCACAAAGAGTACCCAAGAGTCTTCACACAGACCTTAGAGCTCATGAAGTTCCCTGAATTCCACAGAGCAACATTTTCAGACTGCTGGTCTACTCATTAGCAAAGAATTGATTACAGCCATAAAAATAGCATTAATAATGAGGCTACTGTATCACCTTCTTGTTATTCAAATTCTACTTGGTCTTATAATAAAAACCCGGAGCCAGATATTGGGGCAAATACTAAATGATCAGAGAGACAGAGGAATAAGCCACAGGTACATCACATCTATTCAGCTCCTCAGGTCGAAAGGGGAAGATCCTGTCTCCACAAACCCTTAAATTGAAGCTTCTGAGTTCTCAGCCAAAAGGGAAGGGACAAATTCTGTCTCCGCCTGCCTGCCTTATATACCTTTCTCTGCCCAGCCATGACACTTCCTGTTTCAACTTTCCTATTGCTGGTGGGATTAAAGGCCTGTGTTTTCCAAGTACCAGGAGAGAGGCATAGGATCCCAAGTGCTGGGATTAAAGATGTGTGTCACTTCTCCCTGACCTCTATGACTAGCCCCATGGCTGGCTCTGCCTCTTTAGATACTGCACAATACATCACCACATCTTATAACATAAGAAAAGTTTTCATGTGTGCTCTCTCATTTGGAATCTGTAGTAACTGAGTTAGATTTTCCATTTCCTCACATGAAGCCTCTTACCTGAGCACAGTTCTGGAAGCCAAAAGCATGGTGCCCATGACTTATTTTACTTTACTATAGTTTAATTTGAAGAAACAAAATATCAAATAGTATGGAGGATGCACAAGCACATATGTTCTCAGCAGAGCACATATATGTTTGAAATGTCATTATGAAGGAAATGCAAATTCTTGGATAAATATTTCTCCTATGGTTTCCTCCCGGGCCTGTCATAGTTTTTTCTTCCAGGCGTGTTCTGTCTTTTGACAACGTGACACAAACTGCCCACTCATATTTTAAAATAAATAAATAAAATCACACATACAAAAAAAAACCTTATAGGATTTTAAATAAGTTTATGATTTTGTGTGGGGCTCATCACACCTTTTCTTGGCTACATGCAACCAGGTAGGCATGTGTTAGATGCACATACTGGAGTAACCTATATAATTAATGTAATGTGGGATGGATGTTTGTTTATAGATGCCACAAACAACTGTTTTCTAAGTTTTATTTTTAAGTGATATATTTTATGGCAAACTTGCACTGTTACTGAGGGTTAAGTCAGTTATACGACATAAGAGTACTGCACCAGCTAAAACCAATCTCGCTCCTTTTCTACCAGTGGGCATTTGGGTGCGTCTGAGCACCCACATTTTAAGCACTGTAACAGAGGTGAGCATGGACGTAGGTGAAATGCCTCTGAGTCCACAACAAGGTCAATCTCGCTAACTGGTGACATTCCAGTCACTGACTTTCACTTTACTGACAGTATATGAATATTTTGATATGTATACATATATCCAAAAATTCCAGTCAAACAGCTTTTGATTTTAAAATTTATTGTGGATTAAGTTATATCACCTTAATCCTACAGATTTCTCCATTCTCTTGAAATTGAGCTTTTTTCTTGTTTATCTGTCATATGAGTTTCCTCATCTATGGAGCAAGTAAGTTTATTGCTTTCAGGTTTCTTGAGTGAGATTGTGTGTGTGTGTGTGTGTGTGTGTGTGTGTGTGTGTGTGTGTGTGTGTGTGTCTGTGTGTTACATATTTCCATGTGTAGGCACATATGCATGTGTGTGTCTGTTCATGTGGAGACCTGAAGTTGACATTCAGTGTCTTCCTTGGTCATTCTTTTGTTTACTGAGGGGGACTCTCTGAATCCAGACTTGTTAATTCTCATTAGTCTAGGTAGCCAACTAGCCTGAGAGTCCATGACTCTGACTTCCAATTACAGAGATCTTTGGTGGTTGTCTCCCCTGACACCCTTGCCTCCCTTTACACCCCTGTCTCCCCTGTTACCCCTGCCTCCAATGCGTCCCCTTTCTCTCTTGCCTCTCCTTTCTCCTCTTCCTCCCCTGTCACCCCTGACATCCCTGCCTCCCCTTCCTCCCCTGCCTGCCCACACATCTCTGTCTTCCCTTCTTCCTCTTCCTTCCCTTCCTGCCTCCCCTGACACCCCTGCCTCCCCTTCCTCCCCTGCCTGCCCTGACACCCCTGCCTCTCCTGCTCAGCCTTAACATGCATTCTAGGGAACAGCACTTCAGTTATGACTGTACAGCAGGTCTCGTATCCATGGAGCCTTCTCCCCAACCCAGGTTCATTGCTTCATTTATCTCTTCATAACTTCTTACTGAGGCTATACACTCTGCAAGGCATAATTCAAGGAGCCTGGTGAGATCCAGACACCATGGACTTGCATTCTAACAAGTAAGAATTACTAACTTACCAACCCATGTAAGCCTATGGAATAATGCCAAATAGCCAGGGCAGCCAGGAAGAAAGACAAGTAAAACAAAAATTCAGAATAATGAGGAAGTGTGTACCTAGCATCCGGGAGTGGTACTCAGAGATGTGCTCTCAAACAGAACATATCATAGCAAAAACCTATGCAAATATAGGCAGATGTTTTTATTTTAGAAGAAGAAAATTTTAGTATCATGAGCTTAGAAGAGCAATCAGAAAGGGCTGAAGTCCAAAGATCTTTAACTAATACAACTATTCTTTTAAATTGTTTATAGTACCCTTTCACATTTTTAAAGTTTATTTTTCTTTTGTTAGTTTCAATTTATGGAGCTAAATGCACTTGCTAGTGAATTTTTATTATGTTGTGTTAATCACTTGTCTTCCTGCTGTGAAAGCATATGTTAATGAAAAGAAACTTAAGTGAGGGTTTATTTGGGCTCACAAGGCATGGTCCACCACAAGGGCATCATGGCATCCAGAGCTTGAGGTGGCTGTTCCATTGCATCCATAGTCATGGAGCAGAAATTGCTCGGTGTCCAGCTGGCTTCTCCCTTTGTTATACAACCAGATCCCAAGCTCATGGAATGACATCCACATTCAACTAGTCTTCCCACCTCAGCTAATCAAACAGAGCCTGCCCATCACAAGCATCCACAGAGGCTAAACTGATTTCTAGATCACCCCTGTGAGGGGTGTCCAGAGGCTTTTCTTCTCTGTGATTTCAAATCTTATCAAGCTGTCAGTGAAGATAAACCACTACAATTGCCCTTCTGATAACACCTAGAAGTGGGTGTTTCTCATGCAAGTCCTTACATTCTTTTATTGTTTAATTATTCTACCTTACTCAAAAAACAATGTGAAGTTCAGAAAATAAAAACACGTAGAAAATTATAACTAAAGTAGAAGCTTATGCAAAGAATACACTGCAGTGGGGATTCTTTGAACAACTATTGTACCCTTTCTATCAGCCGTCTCTTCTGCTGAGTCACTCCAGGTTCCGGTGGGAGGGTCACTCCATACATTTCTCCCAGCTTCCAACCATGGCCTCACCATTGCTAGCACAAGAGCTGCTTCTCTTCACTTGTCTAAAGAGCAAATGGAGAGAAGGCCGTGAACCCGCTTCTTTTGGCTACACCTTGCTTTCTTCCTTCCTTTAGAACTCTTTAGCTTTGTCTTGACTAAACAGCTGATATTATCTACAGGGGAAACACACATTCCACACAGTTCTATCCCAGCAAAGTAGCTTATAACTCTCACGGCAAATCTTAGGGAACTCCTGGGCTTGGCCACCATTTTACCTGCATGGGAACCCAGGGTAGCAGAGCTCTGGGACACAGTCACTCACAGTTCCTGTTTGTAACAGGCTTCTCATCTTAAAAGGACCACCCCTTCATAAAGCAAATTTGCAACAAAAACATTGGCCAGGAAGTTCTCTGTATTGTCTTTGACGTTGCGAAGCCCAGGATCACACTTTTTGTCCTGACACCTGTGGGAGCGTGGCTTGGACTCTTAACCTTTAATACATGTATATTTTGTAGTTCAATGACATATAGTTGGTTTATGTTTCAGTACATGTGAACACATTCTGGACTTCCTGCCTCTCACCCCATCTGCGCTAGACCCTCTCAATTCTCAGGGAGGTGAACTTCCCTGTATTCAACTAAAGAACAGCCCAAACACTTGGGATCCAGACTTTGAGAAGACCTTTGAAGACTCAGAAATGTACAGATTATAAAGCTGGAAGTGACCTGAAGAGATGACCTCACCCAGCCATCTGCCTTTGTCAGCTGTCAGACATTAGCTCAATTTTGAAGATGAGGTAACTGGGACTGGATGAGGTCATGTGACCAACCCAAGGTCATATGCCAAGGAAATGACCACAGTGGCCTACAGTCAGGCAAAATAAACTGCTTGTTTCATTACCCAATTAGTCTTCCTTTATGATATTTAAAAAATGTTAACAATTTTCAAATTTGGTTGTAAACAAAAGAGAAAGTGATGCGGCAATCAGATTGAGAAGCTAAGAGAGGCTCCCAAGAGAAAATGAAGGACAAAGATGGCAAATTTTGCAGGCTTTGCATAGAATAAACTGTAAAAAAAAACCAAAAAAACAAAAACAAAACAAAACAAAACAAACAAACAAACAAAAAAACCCTCTATTGTACATTTTAGTGCTATTTTCCTGGAGTTTTAGGATGACGAATAAGAGGAAAAAGAAGAGAATAGTACATTATACACACTATACATGTGCCAGTCCACTTAATTTCCTTTCTAGGAAACCTAACAAGTAGGAGCAGTTTCATGATTGCTTCCCCCAGAAACCAAATTTTGTGTGGTTTAGATTTAAGGAAACCAATAAAGTCTGTATCATGTATTGGAAAATACCCCATAGCATCCTGTAGTCAAATGTATCTGTGGGGTTTTTTAAATAAAAAATGCATTTTTCTCATTAAAAGAATTAAATGAAGACTATAAAAAGTGTACATCAGTGCAAGCAAGGATATTACAGACAACTAAGTTCAGAGCAGGTCAGGTTTGACATCAAATGAGTTATTTAAAAAGATTCTGTTTTTGAGAAATTTCTGGAATTTGAAATTGTTGATAAAGGATTGGGAATCCAAATTAATATCCTGAATTCTTATCATATCAAGAATGAAGAAACATTCTTAGAGTCTTACTAATTATCTAAGTTCCCACAGTCTAGGACCAGTAAGGAAGCCCACAGAAAAATGTTTCAGCCTCACCCACTGCCCTTGAAGGGGACAGATTTTTCCTCTCAAAGAGATCAGAGTCCACTGTGGGCAGGGTGACCGTTTCTCTTTGACATATATACATGCAAATAGAATAAGACTGCAAGAATGGATGCTTTGTTAGTGAGCACGAAGGGGATTGTTTGTGCATACCATGGAGGCAGTGTAAGGTTGAACTGACTGGTAATAAAATAGTGGTCAGAAACCTCTCAAACGAGGTGCGTCAAAAAAGATGTTGACCACAGATTTATACTTGCCAAAAGGAAATGTTTCTGCCTGTTAGCACCAGCCATCGTGAGAGGGTGAAGGACAGTGTAAGGTGTTTCATTACTTTCTGCCACAGGGCATCAGTCAGAATCCTTTTAGAGGCTGTATGGACTTTTGCGATAAGAAATAAGCTATGTAATCTTGTGTTGGTTAGCACCTACACTGCAGCTATGGTACTAGAAAACACCGTGAACATAAAAATAAGTGAGGCTGATTACCTGTTCTAGTGATGCCCTCAGGAGGAGCAGACGGAGGGTAGGGAAAAGACACAAAGACACACAGAGAGTAGACAAAGGCAGAAGAAACTTTAAATGTAGAGAAAAGGTATATAAGCATCTAGCCAGAAAGTCTGGAATGGCTTTGGAGATGATTTGTGAAGACAGAGTCTGGATGGCAGTGAGGGAAGGCAGGCATTCTTTATAGCAGAGATATAACAAATGAGGTCTAATTGGCATTTGGCATTTAAAACACGTCTTGATTACAGGGCTGCAGAGATGGCTCAGCTATAGGAGGACAGGCTGTTCTTCTAAAGGACCAGGTTTGATTTCCAGCACATATACAGTGGCTCACAAGTGCCTGTAAATCCAATTCCCAGGGATCTGACAAACAGGTAAACAACCCCTCCCACACACACTCACATTAAATAATAAACAAACAAATAAAGAAAAATGATATACCATGCCACGGATTATGTCCTAAATATCAGTCATTTTCTTTTTAAGACATTTTTCATGGCTTTCAAGACCTCTTCTGATCTACAATTCAATGACTTTAGTACACTTATAAAGTTGGGCAGCTTATGTCAGCTAATGAGATTTTGATCTGATATTTGAGTTTCTAAATGTTGGCTACTGGGAATAAAGCTATAATATTCTCAGTGAAGTCATTGCTTGGGCATATGTTTTAATTTTTTTGTAGATGAGAAAGTTTGCATAGTTTTCTGAAAACTTTAAGTTGTAGAGAGATTAAATTATTTTTTGCAAAACAGTTGTATACACCCAATGATTTCCAGGATCCAACACATGGCATTATTGGCTATTTTTATCTGAACCACTGTGGTGTGTGTGTCTTAGTGACTTCACTTTGTATTTTCCTGATTACTAATGATATGAAGCACATTCCCATTTACTTACAGGCCATATGTATGTCTCCTTTTCATCGCACTGTTTATTTAATACATAACAGATGTATTAATTATGGTGCCTATTGCTGTGATTAAAACACTGTGATTAAACAGAGAATGGTGGTGCACACCTTTAGTCACTGCACTTGGGAAGCAGAGACAGGCAGATCTTTCTGAGTGAGGGCCAGCCTGGTCTACAAAGTGGGTTCCAGGACAGCCAGGACTGTTAGACAGAGAAACCTTGTCTTGAAAAACCAACCAGCCAACCAGCCAACCAATAAAAGAAAGAAAAAGAAAGGAAATGAAAGAAGGAGGGAGGGAGGGAGAGAGGGAGGGAGGGAAGGAAGGAAGGGAGGAAAGAAGACACACGCAGAAACCAACCATCAGGACTAAAAGCAACTTGGGCAGGGGGATGGCTTATTTCATCTTTACTTCCAGGTCATAGCACAATACTGAGGAAAATTAGGGCAGGAACTCAAGCAGTGCAGAGACCTAAGGAAGCATCCACAGTGGATGGGGCTCTTTCACATCAAACATCAGTCAAGAAATCACACCACAGACTTATCAATAGGGCAATATGGTAGGTAGTGTCATTTCTCCGCTGAAGTTCACTCTTCCTAAGTAACATGACTTGCATCAAGAGATATAAGACTTTTAATATTTTTTCTGTAGCTCCTAGCTGAGATTTTCATTTTAAACATATTTTAAAACTATAATTACTTAAATGAATCTGGTCATGTGTGTGCGTGCGTGCGTGTGTGTGTGTGTGTGTGTGTGTGTGTGTGTGTGTGTGTGTGTGTGTGTGTGTGTGTGGTGTTGCAGTACGTAGTGTATGCATGTGAGTGTGCTGCTGCTGTGTGTGCCCATGTGCATACATGGAGAGACCTGAGCACTGTGTTAGACAACTTTTCTCTTTTGCCATCTGCTTTTTTTTTTTTTTTTTTTTTTTTTTTTTTTTTTTTTTTGCCTTGAGAGAAGCTGTCCCACAGAGTTGGAAATTTGCTGTTTTATCTAACTTGGATGGCTAGGGATCTTTTGGTATCTACTCCATCACTGTCCCCTAGTACTGGGGATACAGGCAATTGGTCATATGACAGATAAAAACAAAAATAAAAACAAACAAACAAACAAAACACCAAAAACCTAAACTAAAATCAAAAACATGGGTGTGAGGACTGAACTCAGGTCTTTGGCCTTGAAGAAGTGCTTTACCCAACGAACCACCTTCCCAACCATCAATGCACATCACTTTTTGATAAATCTCATTTGTCACTTTTTAAAAATGACTTTGTTTTCATTGTGGATTAGAGAACTCACTGACTGGCCACAGCTCATGAAGATTTTCTTCTAGGGGTTTTATTGCTTTTATATTTTGGATCTCCTGTGTCTTTCAGTTGATTCTTATTTTTCACTAAAGCATGTCCATTTGTTCCAGGCTATTGAAAAGACTGCTGAGCTTCCTTCCCAGTCTTGCCGCAAGCCAGTTGTCACATATGTGTCAGTTTGTGATCTCTGCGCTCTTGCTCACTGCTTGTCTGTTTCTTTGCCAATTCGAACTTAGTTACTGCAGTTTTTGAGATCTTCAACTGGGAAGAGTTAGGCCTCTGATTCTGTTCTTTGTTTTGCTAAATATTCTGTTATATTTTGGGATAAGTTTTTCAATACTACTTTTCAAATTAACCTAATGACATCTGAGCAGTTGCATTGAATGTATAGATCAATTTGGTGATAAACGGCATCATAAAGTATTGATTCTTCAGATCTAGAAAATAAAGAATTCTTTTGGGAATCTCTGCATTTATCATCATCCACTGTATAGACCTCTGGTGAGGTCTGAGAGCTGCAGTTATCTATTGATAGAGAGAAATGAATTTAGAGGGCAGTCTGATACTATATACTCCAGCAGAATAATACTAGTGTGTTTAACCTTGGTACCTGTGAGCTCCCAAATTATTGGTTCCTAGAAAGGTTTATCGCTTTTGTCATAATTTGCTACGGTGAAGTAGGCCTTGGATCCAACCAGGAAGAAGTTGGTTACCCCATAGCTTCCTCATTACTGCAGCACCATGGATAAATCTTGCCATTCCAGTTCCTACTGTATTTCACACACCTGAGTGAAGACTATTAATGACATCTGTTCACCAGCAACGTGTATAGTATCTCATAGTACTAAGCTAAGATAACCAGCCAGCAGGCGAGGAAGACTCCAAGTCAGTCTTGCTTGATTTCTTTAAGTCTTCTGACAGAACTATATGGTCTCTTCAGAAATAGGGTTAATCGTCAAGTTGTGGTGCAAACCAGGAGCAATGGCTATTATCTGCATTGTTTTGAAAGTCTCTGGCCCACCCCAGCCAAAAACCGGAGGGAAGGTGTCCTGCTCCTGGGAATGGACTTCTCATTTGACTTCCTATTCAATCTATAGCTCTGGGAGAAACATTGTCCCCTGTATAGGATAACTCCACTTAAGCTCTTTTATAAACACACACACACACACACACACACACACACACACACACACACACACACACACACACACACACACACATACTTAAATATGTTTTGGGTCTGTATTACCTCACTTCGAATAATATTTTCTAGTTCCAGCCGTTTACTTGCAAATTTTAGTTTTCTTTATAGCTGAATAAAATTCCGTTGTCCAGAAGCACCACATATTATTTATCCATTCCCCATCAGACAGGCATCTAGGCTGAAGTCATGTACTAGCTATTGAGAATGTAGCAATTCTGAGCATGAATGAACATGTGCTCACCCTGTAGTAGGAAACAGACTCCTTTGAGTCTATATGAGTGAGTCATATGATAGATTTATTTTCAGTTTTTGAGGAACGGTCACACTAATTTTCATAGTGGCTCTATCAATTTGCACCCTCACCAGCCGTGTATGAGGGTTTCTCTTCCTCACATCCTACCATCATTTGTTGTCTTTTGTTTTCATAATCATAAGTCTGAGTGAGGTAAGACAGAATCTCAAAGTGGTTTTAATTTGTATATTCCCAATGGTTAATCATACTGAACACCTTTAAAAGTATTTCTTATCAGTTTGTATTTCTTCTGAGAACTCTAGGTTCAAAGTATGGAGAATAAGTGTCGGTGGAGTGTCAGGCACAAATGGGACACTATGTCACCCCTGATCCTAAAGCCAAGGGACCACTGAGGGCGAGGGAGAATAAGGATTTTAAAAATCAAAAGTCATGGAGGGTTAGAGCAAAAGAATGTCCTCTGGGCATGAGAGGATCTCTGCACTCAGACTTACAGCATCTGCGGTTGCCTTCAGAAGACCTGCCCATGATCAAATCATTCTACATCCCAAACAGAAGCAGGAGGAGTACTTGGGCTGCCATTGCTAAGTGAGAGGCTATTAACAATTGACAGTTTCTGGAAGAGGGAGAATCAGTTTCCTCTAAGGGTGTGTGTGTCCCCGGATAGGTCAACCATGTTCTGGTGGATGGCTCCATACCCACGAGTATACGGGGCAGCAAAAGTTGGATTTTGGTGCATTATTATGGGGGGGGCAAGCAGAGGGAGGGAGAGAGGGAGGGAGGGAGGGAGGGAGGGAGGGAGGGAGAGAGGGAGGGAGGGAGGGAGGGAGGGAACGAGCAAAACTGAAGTTATTTAGCAGGGAGTGGAAGTCAGATGGATGATGTGGATTTGGGTAAAAGAGAGTGGGAGGTGAACATGATCAAAATACATTGCATGAAATTCTCAAAAATGTAATAAAATATAATTTTAATGAAAATTATTTTTTGGTCATATCTTTCAAATGTTTCCTAACAAATTATATTTAATAAATTGTCAACATTTTATTAGTTATTTTTTCTTAGTTTGATTTTTAAAGCAGATTTAATTATGCAACCCATACTTGACTCAAAATTGTCATCACCCCACCTTAATCTTCGAGTGCTGGTATTACAGCATCACCAAGGGTTTGACCCTCAGCACTGTATCAATGGCTGTGTGATGGGGAGCAGGAGGATCGGAAGTTCAAGGTCATCTTGGGTTACATAGGAGTCTGAGACCGTCGCTGGCTAAATAACAGCCTATGCTAAAACTGTTATTACTTAATGTGTCTTTCTCTCTGCCCTGTATTAGTTTACTGTAACAGCATGGCGTACAGTGAGTAGCTTATCAACAGAAACATGGGGCCTCACAGTGCTAAAGGCTAGAATAGTGAAACTGAGTTCCTGACAGGATTAACTCCTTCATGCCTTTCCCTCTCCTTCACTTAGACATTCCCTGTCCTCTGTAGATCGTATCACCCTGACTCTTCAGATGCCTTTCCCTGTGTCAAAAGTTCCCCCAAGAAGAGCATCAGCCACATGGGACATGGGCTAACAGTCCCATCATATATCTTAATCTGCGTTTGTCTTCACGAGATCATTATGCTCCCTTCCATCTCAAATCTGCTCCTTATCTTTTTAAAATAATTTAACCTCAGATGTTGTGTTTTAAACTCTAGAATTCCTCATTCTTATATGGCAATTTCTAGTTTTAAAAATTATTTGTTGAATAATGTTGCCAAAATGTCTTTATTTAAACAACTTTATTTACTTCATCAAATTTATTTATTTTTCTTTTTACTTTGATTTACTTTTGTGTATATACCCATTTTGTGTTTTGTTTGCATGTACATATGTGCACCATGAGAACACAGTGCCTGTGGAGTCCACAAGAGGATACTTGATCCCCTGGCCCTGGAGTTACAGACAGTTGTAAACCTCCATGTGAGATCTGGAACTTGAACCCAGGTCCTCTGGAAGAGCAGACAGGGTCCTTAGTCATTGGGTTATGCCCATAGTGCCATCAAATTTACCTTTAAAAAGTAGTGTTGACTTTTTTTTCCCTATTGGATCCCAAAATTCTGGTGACAATCAGAAAGCCTCTTTATGAATGATATTTTCTCCCGTGGCTATAGATGGTCCCCTGCAGTTAGGTTTTGAGATGTTTGGACAAATGCACTTTAGATAAGGCACTGGAGAAACGTTGGACTTGGGTTCATGACTGAAGATCAATACTATGTTCTCGTTTTGCTTGCCTAGAAATAAAAATAAATTATATATCTAAAGCATCTGTTCTCTGTAGGCTAAAGCTACCAGTGTCCCTACTCAGTGTTACTAACATTTTGTGCTTTCCTGGCAACTCCCTAGGAATCATTTCTGTATTTGTGTAAGTTAGAATTCAGGAAAAGGTTATTTCTGAACCCCTTAAGCCTATAAGGTTTCCATTCTGCTAGTGGACCTGGTACAGACTTGGAAACATGTTCAGATTTTAGTCTATTTTCAGGTTGTTTGTAGCTTTTGATTCTTTCAGAGTTGTTCAGAGTTGTCTTCTGTTTCTTAGAGAATGTGGGAGCAGCCACGTCATTGGACTCCACCGCCTCTCTCTCATGACATATTCTTTCTGACCAAATGGTTCTTAATATTTTTTTCTGCCGCTGACTGATCTCAAACACTGAATGATAGCTTTTGCGAATTTTTCAGTTTTATAGTCGTTTGGTGGGGAGAGAATATTCATATCTCTATTCTATTATGCTAGAAGAGAATACTCTCCTTCCAATTCTTTCTAAATCTTATCTTTGATTTCCTTAGCACTGTGTATTAGTCGTATGGTATCTATAACACAATCATTTTTCTTCCAGAAACTCTTGGTTCCAGCAGCTTGGCAGACAGGCTGGATTAATTCTGGAGATGGCTTAGCCAAACAAAATGGACAGAAACTTTCAACATCAAACACTTAACTTGCAGAAAACAGCAAATTATCTGAAAATTCCTGGATGTCATAACTTCCCCTCTGCAAGCCATTTGCTGCTACAGCCTCTCAGAGTCATTGCTCCTTACAGTCTTGCTAATCACCCCACTCTAGATTCCCTCCCTCTTTTTCTTCTCAGTTCCTAAATTCTGCCATTACTTTAGGGGTTATATTGACTACATTATGTTTGTCTCCTGACTATGCCTTTGTATATTATTTTGTCTCATGCTCAAAGGGGGATGATACTTATTGAAGGCAGGAAAAAGGGTGCTAATTGCTGTGTCCCACGGATTTTATTGAAATATATATGTATGTTTCATACACACATGTACACACACATATATGCACCTCTCTCTCTCTCTCCTATCTCTCATAGGATATATTTCTAAAAACATATACTATGCTTTTAGGAAAGTTGGTAACATAAAAAAAATACTTTTTTTTACTTTTTATCCCATGAACTTTTGTCTAGTTTACCTTACTTTTCAAGTCTGTGTTGACAGCTTTCCTCATTTCCTCCTTGAGCATCAGCAAATGATATCCACCTATGTTTTTTGCATTTTCTGTTCTGTACTACAAGTTTTTTTGTACATTATTTTTCTTATTTGATATAAGTATCATCTTTGGGCAGGGATTAATCTATGAACTCTCATTCTCATGGGCTGGGTATAATGACATAATAGACTTGGTACACAAGAATGAATTAGTAAATACCTGAACTTACTCTTGGCTTCATCTATTTGACTCAGTTTATAAAATGAAGAAGTTGATATACAGACAATGCCATATATATTCAGGAGTCAGTGCTAGAAGGAAATTCAAACTGTTCCCTGAAGTCTTTGGGTAAGGAGCAGAAGTTTCTGGATGTCAGGCCAGGGTGATATCATGGTTTTGCCAGCCTTCCTTCAAGGATGCAAAGTGAACCTGGCATCAAACATAGTCTCAGCAACCATGTGTTTCATTCTAAGTTTCATTTAGCACATTTCCTTATATTACTGAGAACTTTGCATTGGTCTTTCCTGGCCAACAGAAGAGCTGACCTTGTATTCACTGGTGAGTAACAAATTAACCGGGTTGCTCTAATGTAGAGTTACCAGGTCTAGCAACCCAAGCTCTTTCTTTGATGAAAAGATGTTACCAGACGCCAATGTATTGACTGGCCTTAACAAGGGAGTAAATTTAAAACCAACAAGAAAATGCAGACCTGATGTGATTTCCCTAACACAAGGAGGGAACAAATGAACCCCATTCTCTGTGAATTGTGTAGCTACTAAACTTTAATGATAGGATCAGTTCTGCTTGACGAGGGCAGTAGTGAGTCCTTGGTTCATCTATTATAGAGATGGCAATTGAAGCTGACTTCATTGCACTTGGCAGGTGGCCAAGCATTAGCCACTTAATGCAGGCCATATTCAAGCTGTACTTAATGAAGGCAGTGTCTAAGACACCAACTTCAAGCAAAGGCTTATCTACATTTTTGCTTTGGACTTAATGGCAGGACTCTTTATTTGCAAGGTTGCTGATGTTCCAGAGCATGTTAGCCCCCAATATTTTTTTTTTTTTTTTAAGAAAGAGTAAAATCAGAATTATAGGTTCTCCAAATTAAGTCGCAAACTACCAAATCTGCATTTTCATCCTAAGAGGTGGAGAGTGGGTACTTTGCAAAACAAAGTTTACAAAGTATACGCTGCCAGGTGGACATTGACAGAAACAGACACTACTCATCTTTATATTGCACAGAAAACACTATAGAATTTTTCCTGGGCATCTTGTCCTTCACCCATGCTCTACTCTGATCTGTACTGACTCTTCTGGTATTAAGAGCACTGCAACTTTCACATGCTGAGTAGTTGCCTCTTCCAAATGTACCTCATGTCTCCTGTAAATGTAATAGTTCTTTATAAGTAAGCATAGGTATATGCATTTTAGTGATGAGGTCCTAAAGAATGTATGACTAAATGACACATCAGTCACATAGCTGGTAATAGCGAAAGGCGGGGTTTTGGCACTTGATGGGCCTTGCACTTAACACTCTGGGCTAACACTTTCAATCTTGATTTTGACTTTGAAGACAACCTTTCCACTACCATTGTCTGCCTTCTCTGTTTGGATGATAAGGAAAGTAACCATGTATCCCCAGCCCTGTAATAGACCCTCTGCTGGAAAGGGAAGCTACACAGCAGGGGTTAGCAGTTAGGGAAGACTGTCTTAATGGAGGTTACTATTCCTCTGATGAAACATCATGACCAGCAACAATGTCAAGAGGAAAGGGTTTATTTACCTTACACATCCTACATCATAGCCCACTGAGGGAAGCCAAAGTACGAACTCAAACTGGACAAGAACCTGGGGGCAGGAGCTGATTCAGAGGCCATAGAGGAATGATGCTCACTGGCTTACTCTTCATAAGGTGCTTAGCCTGCTTTCTTCTATCTTTGACTGTGAGCCTAGCCTTTAATGGCTGAGCCCTCTCTCCAGTCTCTCAGCCTACTTTCTTATAGAACTGAGGACCACCAGCTCAGGGCAGACCCTCCTGCAATTATTGCTAATTATGTAAAAGCCCCACAAGCCTGCCTATAGCCACACCTTCTGAGGAGTTTTTCTCAGTTGAGGTCTCCTTCTCTCAGATGACACTATAGCTGTGTCAAGTTTGGCATAAAGAACTAATAGAGCAGGGACCTCGCCTATCTCTTTTCATTTAGTTCTGGATGATCATAATATCTTTAGGAAGTCATCCATGCTGAACACATACGTCTATAACGTGGCCTGCAGACAATGACCAAAACAGTGGAAAAGCCAAGAAATATCTTGCTTCCATATTACATGAGTAGCACACACTGAGTATCTCACATGCGAAGAAGCAACACAAACAAATGTGCATTGTGATATGAACTTCGCACAAAATTCATTTCCTAGTCTGTTTCATATGATTATCTTCGCTATTCATTATACATTGTTATAATGTTAGATATAAAAAGCAGAGAATACAATTTTATCCATGCTATGATTACAAGCAGGAAGAATTATGTCTGCATATGTATAATATTCAGAAGAGAGTGCAAATGTGAAAATAAAAATTTGTTGGTGTGGTGGTACTGTGGGGTAATTTTCATTTCTCCTTTGGATTCTTACTAAAGCTATTATTGTGTTGTTAGTGCAATAAATACATTTTAAAAGCATAACAGTGAACACCAATTTAAAATAAAACATGTATGGTGTGTTCCAACCCCAACGGGAAACATAAATGGAGAACTTCTATTTCTGCAAGAAGCCTGGCTCCTAATGAGGTCTTCAGTCTCCCTGATATAATACACATCCGATCTGTATTGTAGGAAGAATGTGCTGAGAGTCATCCTGACAGATGAATGATAAGGACCAGAAGCTACCAGCAGCTACTGAACTGGATTGTTTCCTGTTATTTTGGGTCTGGGGATCTGACTGAATTAAATAACTTGTAATGACTACAACGAAAGAATCTGTATAGCTCCCAAAGAAGAACTTCACCTAAGTTATAGCCATAACCCATGGTGACCAATAGCACTCCAAGATCTAAGCTGGTGGCTTTCTATGAGGGAAATTTCAAGTGAAAAACCTTGGAATTTTTTTTTCTTTTTAAAGAATAAACATACTCTTGCCCCTCATATTTATTTTCTGAATCAGAAACTTAGTAACCTGAGTTTTAATAATTTTTCCATATGATTCTAACACTTAGTACATTTTGAAAGCCACCCCCAATGGTCACTTTTTAGTGTTAGAACTAAGTGTTAGAACTAAGAAACACTGTATTAATAGGATAACAGTTGGGTGTGCCTGTGGGGGTGCTTCCAGAGAGGTTTAACTGAGCAGGGAAGACCATCCCTGAGTGAGTATAGCATCCTGTGGGCAGCCATCCCAGCCTGAATGAAGACAGGGAAAGAGCAATCGAGTTTGCACCAGAATGTACCTCTCTTTGCCTCCTAGCTGCAGATCCCACCTGACTAGCTGCCACCATGACTTCCTGCCACTAAGTGTCCTCAAATCATGAGCTGAAATATAGCCTTCTTTCCCGTAGTTGCTTTAATATGGTATTTTGATATGGAAGTAAGAAAATGACTCATGCCATCTCTACCATACATTTTTCTATTTTCAAAAAGTGGTCATATAGTTCATATTATTCATTTTACTATTTCGGGTTGAAACAATGAAAGATATTAAAATATAATGTTACCCGGAAGGAGTAGTCTAAGGAGACTTGTCATTAGCATATCAGAGGAAGAAAATGCACTAATTTGTCCTGGACAATTGGTGTCCTTGAGGTTTGGGAGAGAGAATTCAGCAGTGACTGAGAACAGATTTGGAAGGATAAAGCAGTGTTCTGGGAGGGTCCAGCAAACCTGACAGTTCATAGACTACATAAATCAGGATCTCACTCATGAACAACATCTCAGCATCTGCTTGGGAAATGGCTCATGGCCACTTCCACTGGTTTTATGTAAACATAAATGCATCCCTTCTATGCACATACATTATGGACTGGTATTTAAAAAGGGTCAGCCAGGGCACCAGATTGCATATGATTAAGAAAAAAATGCTGCTTACTTATGGTGTGTGAAGCCATTTTCAATCAGAGCAAAAGTAATGTTTTATTTTAGTCTTCACTAATAGTTACAAATCATTTATCCTGGACTGTGCGCCACTGGGCATGGTTTCACCCTAAACTAACCATAATTTCCCTGCATGAGGCACCTATGCTCCCCCTCACTGATAGCTTATATGAGAAAACACACAGGAAGATCAACCCAAATAGAACCTTACCTGTGAACTGTCATCGATGTCACCTGCAGCAGTACACAGTGGAGGTCTGTGCTTCTTCTGTGTCATGTCACTGTGCATTACCTGAGTGTCACTTTAGGTTTGGCTATACAGCCACAAGTCGGGCCACAGGTGAGTGATAATGTGACAAGGTGATGACAGATAAGCCTTCGTGGGAAAGGAAAACTGAGTGGTACAGTCATTGGTTTGTAATTTTGGTCTATGTAGGTAGGGTCAACCCTGGACAAAACTATGCTGTCTGAATTTGGTTCTATCTGCCTCCCTAGAACCTGCAACCCCTCCTACAGAGAGTTCCAACCACATCTCCCGCCTACAGTAGTTATCTGCTCCCCCCCCCCCCATAAAACCTTCACCGCCATCTTCTTACTCTTTTCTCCCACCCAAGGAAGCAGTCCCTGCCTCTTGCCCTGTTACTATTGCAGAAAAGTTAGGAAGATGGACAAGTCAGAGGAGTGTTGGGAGGCAAATGCTGCCTCCAGCACACCCTTGCTGGCTAGCAGCACACACATGTGATGGCCAAGAGACAGGAGACAGCACACAGCGCTGCTGTCTTACAGATGAACCTAGGTGGGAACTGACTCCCTCTCCTGTACTTTTCGGTACTTAGTCTCATTTCATCTTTCTCTCCCACCCACTCTCTGGGTTACCTCTGTTTCCCTAAAGTAGGTTGCTAAAAGCACAATGCTCTTGCAATGCCCTATTCCGAGGTGCTTCCTCTGTTGGGACGTGTATGTTTCCACTAACTACATGCTTAGAGGTAACCCACTTTTTATAACAGGGTTTGGAAAAGACCTCCGAGGACCATCTGTTTGTTCACAAATATTTTATCATTTTCTTGTTCAAAGAAGATGGAATTCATGAATTTTTTTTTAACCTTTCATCAAACAAGATGGAAATAAAACAGAAAAAGAAATGCTTTGACCTTGCACTACATGAAGCCCGATCTTTACCCCAAACACAATTTTAACTTCATTTCTAATCATGATGTTAAAGCCCCTTTACCTGCCTCTGTTTTCTCTCTTTCAAGTTCAACATTCAATGGCCTAATACCTCACTGGTTTTAAAAGTGCTCTTCCAGGCAGGAAATGTGAGCTATTTCAGGGCTATCACAAGCCAGCAGAAGGGAAAAGGTGATACACTGATGGGCTCGGGTGTGGATGGAAGGTGTTTTATGCAGCCCACTGGGAAATCAACAGTTTAGAAAACAATTTTACAGCCATATAGTTAAATTAACTGGGTAGTTAGAGGCAATTATGTGATAAAGTAAAAATATTTATGCTCTTTAGAGCTCTAAAACTGTCATTTGAGGTGTGACAGATTTTTAAGTAATTTCACCTGCAACTTTTGAAAGAGGCTGTGACTCAGGGCATAAAATTGAAACAGGTTGCAAGTGTGAAATAAAATCAAGTCTGACTCCATGCAGGGACTCTGCTTAAATAGAACATTTCCTGGTCATACTTCCTAAGCTCAGAAGGTTTGTTTTCCAAGCAACCCTAATTTTGAATTAAGATGAAGCATGTTATCACCTCTAATAAATGCTGAACGTGTATATGAGCATGGCCAGGGATACATATCACACTGCTTGGTTCTGTGCTATGTGGTATACGTGTGTGTGCACATTTGCACGTGTGTGCATGCATATATGTGTGCAATATTATTGATAAACCTAAATTCGCTCTCTCCTATTTTTTCACTGTTGAAAGATACAAAAAGAACCACGAGCCATGAAAAATGACCTCCTCCTCTCCTATCTTCTCTGAAGCTCATTTGTCATTGTCCCTCAAGTTTGTTACTTGCAAAGTCCATTTCCGTTGTCACACCACTGTATGTGCAGGCTGTGTTTTTCTAAGTACTCTTCTTGGTGTCTGCTTGGTGCTGCCATGTCGATTCCTTGACCATCATTTATCTTTAATGCCCTGTTTATTCTTTGAGATTATAATTGCAGCATCTATTTCTCACATTACTTCCCTCCCTTCAAACTCTCCCATGTATCCCACCTTCTCTTTTTCAAATTTATGGCCTCTTTTCCTCTAATGTGTGTGTGTGTGTGTCTGTGTGTCTGTGTGTGTATGTGTGTGTGCGTATGTACATGTGTGTATGCATGTGTGTGCATGTATGTGTGTATGTATCATGTATGTGTATGTGTGTATGCATGTTACTTATATGTATATGTATAATGTTACTTGTATGTATATGTTTTCAGAGCTAATCATTTGATATTTGCTGGCCAATTACTGTGCTTTTAACTTTCTGGGGAAGATGTTTTCGCCTGCTCTCAGCATTCCTTAGTTGCTTGTAACTCTTTTTCTAGGGCTGCAGCCTCTTTTCTCCTCCAACTTAACATGTCTGTTGGTGTCATCCATGCCTGGCACTGCTGGACTGGAGACTTAGCCATCTATCCAGGACTAGTGAAGTCATGAATTTGGAGAATTTAATACTTCCACCTTACTAAAGCAACACAACCACTAATTACACCCTCAGCATCTGTCTTCTCATGCACAGAGGAGTGTAGGTCTCACCCCTCAACAAGACACCAGGGAGACTTCTCTTTATAATGACAGAGATTATCATAGAAGACCACAACTGATCAGAACGCAGCTATGGAGTTCAGTCTCAATGACTAATCTTCACCACAGCTGTGTCTGTACCTCAGGAATGGTTGTGGAAGAGATGTCAGAAAGACTGTAAGAGTCAGAGGAGTGGGAATTTTCTGTGAGATGTGTCTCCTTAAAATGTCATAAGCTACACCCATGAATCTCTCCAACATGACTGCCTGCACTTGACCATCACTTATTAGGTTGCAAGTTATCCTTTTGAATGACTACACCGTAAGTCACCGTTCTTCTATTCTGGGCACTTCAGTGGTATCCAGTACCCACAATGGTACCTAATGTTGTGACAAATACTTCCATGCTTTTGGTTTCTTTCTTTATTCTATTTTTGGTCAGTTTGGATTTCACACATGATTATCACAGGGGTGAATACACTTTTTTATTTAGATTTGGATACATAGGGTCAAATTGTCTGTCAAATTTTCTTGACTTCTCATCATAAGTAAGCTACTTATATCTATGTATCTTTCAATTTTATAGTAATAGGATTTTGTGGTTTTGTTAACACATCTTCAACACAGCTCCTGTGTCTGTACTTCATAATTTTGATGAATTTTCTGTGCTCCTTAATCTTTAGCTCTGCTTGGAGAATTATTTTTTTTTCCTGCTTCAGTAGATGACGATACCACAGCCTCCATAGACAAATGGCTGTAGAGGACAGCACAGTCACGGTCTCAGATGTGAGAGCTGGTAAAGAGTGGCAGTCTTACTCAAACATTTGCCCCTTTGCATTAGAAGCATGAGGTGTGAAGGCAAAATCTAATGCAAGGAACCCAGAGTTCATATGGAGTTTAGCATCTTCTTCCTCGTTCCGTTCACTACAAGCTCACTGTGTCCATTAAAGACTCCAGGTCTCAAACTGGTGGCATTTTCTTTTATCCAGGGTAGGACACCATCCTTGTATATTAATGTTTTGCATTTCTAATCTTTGTCATTGCCTGACTGCCTCAGAAAGTCAGAAGGAATATGTCTGTCTGTGTATCTATCTATCTATCTATCTATCTATCTATCTATCTATCTATCTATCCATCCACATGTGACTACTGTTGGGTTTTTCTTTTTTTTTTCCTCTTTTGGGAGGCTCAGCACCAAGCTCCCAAATAAATCATACCCACAGAGGCGTATTATTACTTATAAATGCCTAGCATTCATTTGGCTTATTGCTAACCAGCTTTTCTTAACTGTAAATTATCCCTTTAAATTATCTACCTTTTGCCTCTGGGCTTTTTTCTTTTCTTACTTCCGTCTGTCTCACTTTCATTCTTACTGTGTGGGTGGCTGGATGGCTGTGTGGCTGTGTGGCTGGGTAGCTGGGTGGCTGGGTGGCTGTGTGGCGGTGTGGCTAGGTGGTTGGATGGCTGGGTGTCTGGGTGGCTGGGTAGCTGTGTGGCTGTGTGGCTGTGTGGCTGTGTGGCTGTGTGTCTGGCTGGGTGGCTGGGTGGCTGGATGGCTGTGTGTCTGGCTGTGTGTCTGTCTGGCTGGCTGTGTGTCTGAGTGTCTGGGTGTCTGGATGGCTGGGTACCTAGCCCCCTCTATCCTCCTCTTCTTTTCTCTTGCTCTTTCTCCTCTTATTTATCCCCTTTGCCTGCCAGCCCCACCCATCCTTTCTCCTGTCTTGCTATTGGCCATTCAGCTCTTCATTAGACCATCAGGTGTCTTAGACAGGTAAAGTAACATAGCTTCACAGAGTTAAACAAATGAAGAATGCACATTGAAGAATGCAACATATCTTTGCATCATTAAACAAATGTCCCAGAGAATGAGCAAATGTAACACATCTTAAAATAACATTGTACAATGTGTGTGTGTGTGTGTGTGTGTGTGTGTGTGTGTGTCTGTGTGTACATTCAGTCCAATCCCGTAACCAGCTAATACAACACAACCATCCATGGGTCAAGACACTGGCATGAAGATAAGCAGGAGAGATGAATGCTATCCCATTGGCCAGACAATAAGCTCCCGCCAATACAGTTCAAGAGCTGTGGCTATATAATCATGAGAAAATGGCTCAGAACCATAAACTCATTTCACACAGGTCATTCAGGAGCTCAAGACAGAAATAAGTTTGAATCAATGCAATCAAAAGGTGAAAACCTACCTATCATTGGAGGTGCCAGATTTGAAGCTTTGCAAGATCCCACTTTTGCAAGACACCGCTGAACTTTAGCCTATTATGTATGATGCCTCTACTCTAATTTTCCTTCTGATCTTATAGAAAATTTATGATTATTTTATAGAGAGTGTAGACTTTTTAAAAGTGATAGTGCCATATTTCTCTATTTTCTCCCATGGAGAATTTGTTGTCTACACCGGTTAATTTTCTGCTTGTGAGAGGTGTCAACTCCTTTGGAGTTAAAACAGTGGTTTACGAAAGAGATTGAGAAAGAAACACAGGCATAATGCATCTATGAAAGTTTCTTGAGCTGGGAGGCTTCCATGGAGGGATAAGGGTCCATTGCTCTAGAATGGAGCCCAGGAGAGTGAACAAATAGAATTTCACAGCTGATGATCCATGAGAATGGACATGGTCCTGCATGTTCTGTTGAGCACAGGCTCAGATTCATTATCTGACGTTGGGGAACACTTTCACACCCTAGAGAAAAGGTGTGCTTCCTGTCAAGATTGTGCTCCTTCACTCCCCACCCCCCAAAAAACTAACCAAAGGCAGAACAGACATAGTACCATGTTTTTAGCTGTTTGCTAGACAGTTCCCAGAGGGGGGAGGCAGCTCTCAAGACAGCCCCATCTCCCTTTCTCCATCTGCCCCCTCACCTCTCCTGTGTTAGAAAAAGGTGATGTCTGCTTGATTCCACATCATTTATATTTAAAAAGGATCTAGAGAGCATACACTTACTCTCCCTTGATATCAATTATATCAATATCAGAATATAAAGGAGCCAGGCACAGGAGTGCACACATATCATCTCTGGAACATGGAAAGAGGTAGAAGACTGATATGTTCCAAGCTGGTCTGGGCTACAGGAGTGAGACCTCCAAAACCCAAACCAACCACAACCAACAACAAAAAAGAGAACACAGCTCTGAATTTTATTTCGCCCTGTTACTTCTACTTGTTCTCCTTCGATTTTAGCTTCTCACACATACTAAACATAAAATGTTATGAAGCACCATAAAGCCTTCTATATGCTACCAAATGAGTCTGGAGTCAGTGCTGGGCGATGAGACCTCTCCTCCCTGTCATAATGAGAACTTAAAACATCTATAGATCACCTTTAGGATGAAAACGGGACGCTCTATGACCTTGTCTTCATACTCTGTACAACTGTTCTTGGTTCTCAGTGAAGAGAACTTACTGTTCCCATTTCTATCTCTGTATCTATTTTCAAAAGCATTAAAAAATTTCAACAAGAGAAGAAAGGGTCAGTAAAGGCAATACCCAAGGCTCTGAGTCTAAAAGTAAGTTTGCTACTTGAAAGTGGTTAGGTGGTCCTGTTGGGTTGTGTTCTTTGGTAGGACACAAATGAATTCCTTTAGCTATGCATGAATGAAGCCCACAATGAGAACAACAAGAAATCTGCTGGCATTCCAGCTTTCCTCCCTCACAGGTCACACGGAAAACACTTATTTCATCTAAGATGGAGTTAAGTGGACCTTTTCCTAAAACCTCCATGCTGTGAAATGTATTATAGAGGGTATGCAGCTCTTTCATGCCCTGATACAGTTTTCAAGCAGGGGAGCAAGTGGTTCTGGGGAAAAATAAAGATCCTTGAGAAAGCAAGAGTCACCACGGCCCTCTGCGCAAAAACTCTGAAAACAGGTGCTTCCAGGACCCACGGGAGTCATGCCTTCATTTCTGGCTTCTCTTAGAAGATAGGGAAGCCACTTGTGCATACTGCTGACAAATGTCTTGAGTTTCTTTAAGCCAGAGCCTCTGACGACATGCAAGCCAATTGTAGGGTTTCCTGTTATGTGTCTTTACCATGTGCTGTGAGGGAAAGTAGATGGCTGGCTCTACAGGGGCTGGGTGATCCCTTGGAAAGCATATGGCTAAGTGTGTTTTCAGTTCACAGAACTGGATGAGTGGATTCAGATAGAAGTGGAAAAGCGTTCAGCAGTATGTTCTTATGACTCTATAGTCACTCTTGGTAATACTGATGGTAATGCGAATATTATAGTTAATAATAGTTATAGATAGTACAGCCTTCTAGGGAAGCCCATTATAATATTACAATATACAGTATACATATTTTTAGATTCAAAGTTGTGCACATTGCATATGTGTCTGAATATAGAGTTAATATGTATACATGCATACATGTGTGAGCATGCACTTGTGAGTGTGTGTGTGTGTGTGTGTGTGTGTGTGTGTGTGTGTGTACAGAGTCCATGTCCCATAAACCAAATTGCTAGGTTTCTTGGGGAATACTGAGGATGCTTCAGCCTGTCAAGTACATTTTGAGAGGACTATACGCTGTCCTCAGAGCCTTCATGCTGCTCTGAAGAATGTCCAAATGGCAACCAGGATGACTCAGGGGAGCCCTGTGAAAGCTGCACTGAAAGGGGCAGGGCTCGCTCCATATTTTCAAACATGTGTGAATTTCCTTGCCTACACTTTGTGTACTTTCCCATTTCTGTTTGCTTCCAGAGCGGAGAGGGCCAAGAAAGAACTGAACTTGGTCCAAAGGGAGGTATTTCTGGCAGGTGTGTGGGTTTTAAGATAATAAAAGCATGTAGCAACCAGCAGTCCCCTCAGCTGAGTACCAGCTGCCTGTCAAGGCTGCCTGCTAAAGCCTGTTTTGGAAGCATTCTTGGCTGCAGAACTATGGGGACCCACGTGTGTATTTCCAGCCATTTGATCTTGTTACCACTTCCATTGCTGGGGATTCCCAGCTACTAAATTGGGAAAGCTAGAAAGCTCTCCATTTCATACTGGTTCCCTTCAAGGGTGGCAGACAGCACACACTCTCTTATCCAAAGCACATCGTTTTCCTCAAATAGCCAAGGTGCATAATCGGCACACAGATAAAGTGGCATCTGGGGCTAAACGTATCCACTGTTACATATCTGGGGAGGATACAACCTTTCACTTCTGAGGTGGGGAATTCTGGATTCTTTCATTTCCTAACTAAGCTCAGAACAAATGTAGGTAAGGAAAAGGAGCCATTTCATTTTCTTTATCTGGTTAATAGTGGGAGCTGCACTGAGCTGAAACGTGGCTTCATTTTCATTGCTTCCTTGTAGGCAGGCTGTGGACATTAATAAATGTTTCCGATGTACATTTTACAAGGGTTTTTGAGGCCTTAGGCCACTGTAGCTGGCTTTCTAAGATTTCCTTTATGCTATGCGTACATTTTTCGAGTTTCAGCATTAGATTCTATGAGTCTGGTATGGTCAAGTGTAGGTAACTACATGATTGAAACAGATCCCCATTAAAGAAGAACTAAGATGGATGAGTGCATTTCCTTCCACTTCATTGGAACTTACAAAGGACTTATTTTTTTTTTAAAGTAGGCAGAAGCCAATATAACACAATAACAAGAGCAAACCTAAAATAACCGTTTCAAACCAAAATATAAGCAAAGTCATACTCAAGATATTTCAAGAAAATTACTAGCAGAATTGGAAAGCCAGAGATTTTCTGAGTGTACTGATTTCTCTCCAGCTTTGAGCATCATCTCAGTGGGCAGTAGACCCACGGCAGTTACTCTGTGGTTAGTGCTGTTTATGTTGTCAAATGTCCTTGAAGGATCTTGGGGACTAGCAGATTCCGATTTGGGCCATGTACTTTATCACTTTTCTCCTGAATTTTTGATTTGGATTAATGCTCCAAGCATATTAGCAAGGCTGCCTTAAAATAATAACATTGCTTGTAAGTATGTCCATTTGTACAACTTAATTTAATATAGTCTTTTCAAAAGTAAGTTCCTGTAACTTAAGAGGTACTAGTGTAGGTACAATTTTTACAGCCATGATCCTACCATTCATTCTTCTGGGACAGACTGAGATAGAGAGAGAATATTTCCATCAGCTTGCATCTCTCTCTTGATACACAAATACTAGACAGAACTAGGTTGAAGTTGTGTGATAGAGCCCAAGTTATTGCCTAGATACCAATTAGCTTTGCACTTGAGACTCGTGAGTCACTGAGGGCACAGAATGCCCCTTCTTCTGACTAGAAGCTACATATGCTGTTATCCAGGTAAATATGGCTCTGTGTACATATATACAGCCAGTTATTTTACAGATATATTTACCAACAGGAGGGCATCCTTCTCCACAATGGATTTTTTCTTCATAGCCAAAAGTGTGATACATTTATATGTTCTAAAAGTAAATGGTTGGAAGAACTAATGCAGGAAGGGGTATCTTTTGATCTTATGATTGTATTTTTTAGATTATTCTCACTGGAAACTCTCTCTCTCTCTCTCTCTCTCTCTCTCTCTCTCTCTCTCTCATATCTGTATCTATTTATTATTTGTGTGTGGTATGGATGAGGGAATGTGCTCGCCACAATGTGTGTGTGCCAGTCACAGGACAACTTTGAATGCCAGTTCTTGCCTTACGCTTTGTTTGGGACAGATTCTCTTGGCTATTTAGCTGTTTTTATTCCAGGATATGAGGCCCTGAGCTTCTGGGGATTATCCTGTTCTTACCTCACATCTTGTTATAGAAGCACTGAGATTACAGACACTTTTTATTTCCCCAGATTTTTACGGCTTCAATATGGTCTTCATGTTTAAATAGTAAGTGCTTTAGCCACTGAACAATCTCACGGCCTACGCTGGAATTTAAAAATAGAGCTTAGATTATAATCTGCAAACTTATTCTGCACCAAGGGAAAACTTTCTTCCAAAAAATTACTTTGAGGTATCATCAACTACTCACCTGTATCTGTCTAATAAGGGTAACTAGATAGACTTTAGTCTAGTAGACAGAACAGTTCACTGATAAAGAAAACTAAACTTGGAGTCATGCATCCTTATACTAGATGTTCAGTGCTTTGCTGGTTTCTACTTTGTGTTCCCTTGCAGAAGGCAAATGATTTATTGATCCCCTTTTTAAAAAATAAAAAAGTGAGATGTGCTTAATAGTAGTGTTTTTCATGTGATTTTAGCAGGAATATCAATCTCTTTTTTTCTCGCCCTTGTTAGGCTCTTTTCACTCTTATCGTTTGTAGTATTATGTTTCATCAAATGAAAATGGCTCAGGACCTCTAATGACTCCATAGAATTCCTTTGACTTGGCACAACCTCCCATCCTGACTTCCATCTATCTGTGGACATGGACGTCACTGCAGCAGCCAGAGGTGAGGGCTTCCATGTGTCTCACTCAAGACTTACACTTTTTGACCTTGAGCTTTGTGTAGTTCTTTGTTTTCTATCCAGAGTGAGGCTTTCATGACCTGGAAGGGTTTCCTCACTGGGGCCAGGGAAGCTAGGAAAGGAGGAAGAGGCATGAGCCACTGACAAGACAGAATCGGAACTGGGAAGAGGCTGGCTGTCTTCAGAAATTCACTCCAGGGCTCCTTTCATTCATTTTGTCCTTTGAATAGCAAGGGTCATTTTTTTTTCATCTCTTAACTCTTTCATAAAACACATGACAGATGCCATGAATCCAAATTAAAAACTGATCGTGTTTACTGAAGCCACAGAAACGAGATAGGCATTAATCCATTCATGGGAATGCAAAGTCAAATAACAAAAAACTAGACAATTCTGTTCAGAAATGGGCACATTGGAAGTGCACTTGACGTTCTCAGTTAAAAGCTATTAATATAAAAAGTATGATATTATAACTATTGTTCTGCAGTAAGGATAATACAGCATATGACAAACCTATCATGATTAAGTATGATAGCTTAAAGGGTACGCCTTTCAGGACAAACCACTAGCAGCCTTAGTTTCAATTGATCAACTGATCCAGAATAGGTATTGATAGTTTGTAAGTCAATATGTGTCTGCTATTTCTCAGTGACGGATAACTTAGGAGCCTATTTTAATTTACCCTAATTTGCAATTCAATTGGTCATACAGTTCTCCCCAAAGTGTTAATCAATTTTCAATCAAAGAAGGTTGAGTGCTACCCCGAGTCCCTTCAGAATCTTAAAGCATTATTTATTCTCAAAATAAAACTGAACTCACAATATGTCTGCATTTTCTTGGCAAGTTCCACTCTATGGATTTGTTAGTTACTGACTCCCTTGAACGATTGAAAGTGTACTTCCTCCTCATCTTGGAAAGACAAGACAACCGACCACCTGTGCCATCTTGCAAAGACACTGATTAGTGCACAATTACTTGTTATGGAAACTACAAACAAATCCTGTATATTATGCCAACTTGACCTTCTCTGTATACTTTATATAAGAAACACTAGCACATTTACTGATAGTACAGCCATCCAGGACTTTTCATAAACTTCAGATCTAAGTTCTTCAAAAGACTTGCTTTAGACTATCTCTGTATCAAAGGCTATTGAGGAGAAGATGAGTTGTCTTTCCCATATGCACCCCTTATCTCTGATCTCTTTGATTTCCCTAGAAATGGTTGTCATTTCCGGTGACATAGATGAGGACAAGTGACTCTGCTCTGTATTTCTGAAGCCCTCCATGCTATCAGCCTCTCTAGTTCTATCACAGTGTATCTACCTTTGATTCCACTTCCCTGGAACCCTTGCAGGAACAGCATTAATTTGAAGTTTTTGATCTAGCAATTCAATGAGCTCCAGTGACCCGGGGTTAATTAAGTTAAACATAACATGAGCTCTACAAGAAAATGAATCATGGTATTTTTCAAAACTAGCTTTTCTCAGCATAGTGCATGACAAACAGTAAATATTTAATTTTGAATCAGTCATACCTACTCAGCAGTTAGGTTTACATGATAACAATGAGTGTGTGTGTTCACCCAAAGGTTTTCATGATGATAATATTAAACTTCATAGCATTTAATGAAGGCCTGGGACCCTTCATAAGCCTGATTAATTTTTTGTATTACTGGTTGTTTGGTCCGCCAGAGGTAAGGCTAACAAATTATTTTCATAGAAATAAAATTTTAAATAATGCTTGGTATATCCATTCATCCATCTAGGAAGATCTTAGAATACTTAAACTTGAGCCTGCTTTCTTTGATTTGTTCTGGTGATCAACAGAATGTCCTTGCCTCCCATCTTAGAGCTGAGAAGGGCTGTTTCTTCTGGTCAGAGACTTTGAAACCTTTTAAAGTGAAGTACTCCATAGACTAGGAATTGATCTGAGAATACCATGTCTTCTGTCTTTCACTTTTTGATGTCTCACGTCCATATTTTTAGTTTTATTCTCACTTGTTTGGGAGGTAGTGTGTGCTCCCCTCTGGCACTGTGGGGGAACTCACAGACCACACTAGATTTTAACCAAAAGGACAAGAAGCGATACATGAAAGTACTAGGACCAATTTCCATTGGTTGCCATCTTTTGGTTGCGTAATCACAGGACTGAAATAACCACCAGCCATCAATAGAGGGAGAGCTAGAAGGAAACGCCACATGCAGACTACTTACCTAGTCTATACTCTTTAGGAGGAAAGAATACATGTATATTCAAACAATGACCTTTGCTTTTCTGTGCTCAGTGATTACCTCACAGACACTTGGAGACACTGTTGAAATAAGATTTAACTTGCGGAGCATGCCTCCACCATGTCCTACCAGTGCTTCTGTGACATCACAGTAACATACACTACTCGGGATTGTTAATAGATAGCTTAAAGGAAGACTATAAATGAAAATCAAATCATCTCAGAAAAAAAGAACACTTATTTAAGCAAATAATTTTCATTATGCTGAACAACTGATGGGAAAAATAAAATATCAAAGCTTCTATCTTAGGAAGATGAAAAACCAAAATAAATGCAGCTTGTGCAATGGTGTCTCTACCTGAGACTTGCACACAAGCTTAGTCAGCCGCCACAATATGCAGACATAACAAACCTTTACTGTAGGACTAGGTGCAATTTTATGCCCTGCCCAAGTGGACTGGCACTGAGCTCAAAGGGGATCCTAAGGGTGGGAACATATTGCCACATTTAAAAACACATGCAAGATCTCCAAGGCTTATGCTTCAGAACCACAAGCTCGCCTTTTGTTCTAACCAGTTCTTCATACAAGATATTCTTTCAGGCTGCTGGGTTATTTTGCATTGGAGAGAAACATTTCTTGAATATTATACTGGAAGTCAAGGGGAAAGACTATAACATTATAGGAATTTATTATTGGTTGATCATTATATCAAACCCATAAATCTAGGAGCACCTGCAGTTCAGGTCTATGATTATTCTTCCCCAGAATTTCACTGACTGTCAATGTCTTCATTTTTCATGTAACGGCAGCCTCACTCTGTATCTATGCATATACAACAGTTCTTTGAGTGAATGAGAAAATGTTTCGAAGGGTCTTTTCACAAATCAAATAAGCAGCTGCAAATGGAGAAATAACCATTCTGACTCTGTTTGGGAAACAGCTCTGATCACTCAGTGTATTGAGAAACTGCACAGGGAACGTATTTAGAACGGCTCTGAGTATACCATGAGCACCAGCCCTGAGCTAATTCAGCTCATTGTACCCTTGGTAGCTCTTTTTGGATCGCTAACACTTTGCAGCTGTAAAAATAAAACAGAAACACCCTTGAAGTAAGTTAGGTCCATATATGTAAAGCACAGCTGCAGTCTTCCCTTAAGTCAGCTGTAGATGCACGGTGCTTTTCAATGGTATTTTGTCAAGGGAAAAGACTTCGTCTATCTGTGAAGATAAGGCAGAATTGCAAAGAGGATTCATTTACACACATGCGCACACATACACACATACACACATATACCCAGATACACACACACATAAATACACCTGCCTCCATAATTTGGCACCATTTCACAAAATTCCATAGAAACTGCTGTTTGAAGCCCTAATTTTATTCAGTTCCACATAAAACTACATAGAGAGCAGTTTTTTGAGGATCAAAATATCAGGGGATCTTGGATGATTGTGAGTATAAAAAGATTAAAAAAAATTACTGCCAAGTATTTTTTTGGCTATTATTTTCTATACTCACATGGGTATTGTAAGAACTCTCAGGTGGTACAGGACTCAAATTGCATGCCTGACTTCATTTTGTGTACTAAACTAAAAAATGTCCTAAAAATCTTTCAGCCCATCTCCAGCTCACCCAAAATATTCTCAGAACCAAACACAGGGTTGTTTATATTCATGATTTTTTTTACTATGTAACATGCAAATGCTTGTCATGTCTTAAAACTTAGAAACTTCTGTAAGGTTGGTGTCTACTTCTTACACAATTCTTTCGGCGTTTACTACAAATCTGATGACGGCATTAAAATTCTTCCATGGTTCCCCTTTACCATCACTTTGAGTGATGTCACTTAAAACTGCTCTGTACTTCCTGTCTCACCTCTCTTCCTGCTTTTATTCCAGCTTCCTTCTACACTGACAGGAAATGTTTTGTTCTTAGGGGATTCAGACTGTGTTCACACTTCTCCATTGTGATTCTGGAGGATGCTCTACACACTGCCTCCAGGATGCCTGGGATGCTCTGTCTGTTTTTGTTCGTTTGTTTGTTTTTGTTTGTTTTTCCTGCCTGCTGATTGTGATATTCCTTTGAAAGCATTATTCTCTTTTTTTCAAGGCAGGCTTAGCAGCACATTTTCCAGATCTTCCCAAAGATGGTATGAACCAGTCTAGGGTAAGATCAATCATACGGTCTTCCAAGTAGGAGTTTTCCCAGGGACTGGAATCCTTTCTTTGCTTCCTTCTTCAGAAGTGATAAAAAGGCAATGACTAGTTATGTTAAGGGCTCCACACACGTCTAGTTCCACTGTCTGGCTTATACTGGCTGAATGGAGTCTACTTCACTCTCTTTCCATAGTCTCACTCACCCTTTGCCAAACACACAAGAGAGCCAGCAGACAAAAGAAGGAAATGCATAGCTAGCTTCTCGGTCTGAGTTCACAGAGTAGCAAGGTTTTCTTCTCTTGATGGCAAGGGATGCCTTGCTAACGTCAGTAGATTATCTCACATTGAGAGGTTACTCACCATAAAAACTTGGAAATAAAGCCTTGACATTTTGTTCAGACCCTCTTAAACCTGATCTTTCTAAGCTACAGGGGAGGCTCATTTCGATGTGGGTGGATTCTCTGAATTATGATTTATTCACAAAACCACGTTTTAAAGTTCTTATTAAGAATTAGCACCTACTCGAAATTAATTAAGTGTTCACAGTGTGGCTTTCATTACAAGGTTTGAAGTGTTTTGAATTCCCAGAACACCAGACACATCCATATTCAAACGTGAAAGTGCAAAAATAAAAGACACACATTACAGAGCTAAATATAAAGGCCTTTCAGATCATGGCCTTAGACTTCCTGAATGAGTAGAGACCCTTGGAGCATCTGTCAGCTTCACATGCATTTTGTGAGAATGGGGAAGCTGGCTGACGCAGATCCATTTCACAGAGGAGAAGAAATACACTCGGAGGTCAGAGATTCCTCTATGATTGTGCAAAGACAAAGGGCCAAATCCACATCTTCTGAAATAGATGAAGACCCAGAACCTATGTGCTTTGTCCTTTTGCTCCTTGCTTCAACCATATCTGTTTCCAAGGGCACCAACACACCACTAAGAGATGTATTTTCTTCCTCCCTCCCCCTCACAAATCTATTTGCACCTATAAGAGCTAGTGGCAATATGGCTATGTGGCAACTCTATATCTTACATCAGAGGGATTTAAAATGGCATGATTTTAAGATTATACATCTTTGATGTGAACCCATTTCTCTTGAGAATAAATTTACAATGTTTTAATTGTCACTAGAGTATGTGGTAGCTGGTGACAAAGTTGTAAGCAGATGCGAGAGGGATTTCATTGACAGCTCCAGGTGATGACAAGTGCGTCACAATATACCTTAGGAGAAAATGTTTATGCTTAAATTGCCTGGATCCATCATAAAATCCAGCGAAGCCCAATACTTCTTGTAACATGTTTCTAACACGTTGTCTAGGAAATGTGTGGTGATCAATTTCCCTGAAGCATAAAGCATAGCTTGATGACTGGTAGTAAGACAGCATTTTAGGGTTCTTAGCTTAATGTCCCTTGTGTTGGTCTTATCCTATAAGCTCTAGGTGGACATTCTGGATAACAAGGGGGAATTATTTCTTTCCGTTTCTTCATTGGGCTTATATCTTCTGCACAGTTTACTGAAAGTCTGCACTTTCTTTCTTATATAAACTTCATTTTTCTTCTATTCTGCCTGATCAATGTGCTAATGCAGAAAATAGTAATTTTATGAAGTTCGTGAGACAGTTTGGAAACCACTGTTAAGTACAATAGAGAAGAGCGTGTGGATTGGTTGGTAATGTTGACCTGGAATCGCTGATTCCAGTAACACTCTTCTCCTGGGTATTTCACGAGCGAGCACAGAGAGCCACTGTGTTTTCCCTTATACCACTCCATAGACCAGTGTGTTTTGGCATTTGTAATCCTTGTGACTTCATGAATCCTCTTTGTTGTCATGCTTTGGCTGCTAATGCTCCCCAGAGGCCATGCCCTAAAGGATCTCCCAGGGTGATGCTGGTGTCAGATGGCTGCAGAATCTATGGACTAGGTAGAGGAAGGAGGGTCTGGGTGGGCTTGAAGAGCACAAGGAGAAGCCTCTGCTCTCCTTTGCTTTCATAACCATTGCTGCAATGCACTGCCTCCCTACAGGCCTACTGACCATGGAGGCAGATAACCATGGATTAGAACCAGAATCTAGTGCAAACCCTTCTTTACTTGGGTCGCTATTTTTTAGGTGTTTCATCATTGACAGGAAATGGACAGGCCATGGTGCCATGCTCTTAACCTTCCTTTCTGAAGTTGACATTCTACAAATTTTCTAGCGGGCTTGATTTGAATTTTAAGCCAGATATCTTTAAATTACATGGGGCTCTTCTGCACCTCAGTTTGCTGTATATGGTGTTGAGCCTCTGAGAAGTGGATGAGGACCAGACAAGGCCTATAACTTCTCCAAGTCCTTCAAGCTGGGTTTTGAGGCTTATTTATTTATCAGTCAAACTTAGGGAAGTGCACAGACATAAGCTGTCACAGAGTGAATCCTTTTTTGATTGCCCATTTTAGACGTAGATACATTTGTCAAGTTTATTTCATGTTATTTGTATGATGGAAGGGATAATTTTTTTTCTCTCTTATTCTGAATATAAAAGCATTTCATGGTGGTTTTCTAAATTCTGCATGGCCTCCAAGACAGTGTAGGAGTCTTATTTCCAGGTTCTACTTGTTCTTTTGAGAATCACTTGCTTTTCTGAGTATTTGAGTATTTGGCCTCATTATGGTCCTGTCTGATCCACATTTTGGTCATATATGCATTCTACTGATACTTGCTAAATTAAATGCAAATTGTAGTAGTAAGTTTCTGCCCCAGCCTTTCCAGCCGAGCCCTGAGGTTTTAACCTACTGTCCCACAGAAACACACAGATACTTACATTAATTTTATGCTGATTGGTCTAGGGTCCAGGCATATAACTTGCTAACTTTTTACTCTTAAACTAACCCATGATTCTTATCTTGTTCATCCATGTGACTTGGGACCTTTTCTCAGAGAAGCATAGTTGTCCTCTGCATCTGTTGGTTTCTCCACTGGTCTCTCTGGCATCTCTGTTCTGCTCTTCCTGTTCCCAGAGTTTTCCCAGTCTGGTAGCCCCCTCCCCCTACATTTCCTGTCAATCTTCAGCCGATCAGTGTTTTCATTAAATCAGTAGGCAGGGCAATTATTTGCACTGTAACAACATAATCCCACTACAGCAAATGCCTTGTATTTATATCTAAATGTATCATGAATTCTCACTGAAGCAAGTAGCAGGTAGTAATCTATGTGAAGAAGTCCCTCACTCTGTAAGACACCCTGGTGGCTCATCTGGACTTGAAAGATTTTGTTTTCTCCATTTCTTCAGGTTTTTCTATAACTTCTCTTTCTTAGACCAATATCATCATTGAAAATCTTTGAATTCTACTATTAATTAACTTAAATATGTTATGACTGGTCATATCTTAGTGGGCATGAATAGTTGACTTCATATTTTGTTCTTAGATACAACTGTTTTCTTCATATTCATAATCAACACGTATCCTGGAAAGGGTACCTTAGAACCAGCAGTGAAGCTCCCTGTGTAGAAACGTGGACAGACTTGTTTATTTGTAGGCACTGCTAATGAAATTCATTGGGTTTAAGTCTGGAAATTAGTTTATAATCGGAGAACTAAAGCTGAACTTGCTTTGACTAAGAAAGAGTATCAACAAACATCATAGTCAGAATAGACATTCCTTTCCCTAGTCTTTCAGACAACTTTCCTACCACCACCCAACACTTACAGTGCCCCATGGACCCTATAGTAGTCAAGGGTAATCATTTATGCATTCCCCTAACTACCACAAAATTCTGTTCCTGGGGAGTTCTACATTATTGTATTGAATCAGAATGAACATCTATATCGACTTTTGAAAACAGAATTTAAAGAAACCACGCTATTTTGAATCATGGCTCAGTCTGTTGAAAGTATAGTTCAGAATATTTTCATAATTACCAACCAAATCAAATCCAGACATTCCGATATGGCCTTCAAAGTGCCTGATGACTTCAAATCTAACCTGTTTTTCCTGCCTCATGGCCAGTTGTTCCCTGGAAAGCCAATATAAACTGACAAATTATTTGTTGTTTAAGCTCCAAATGAGCTGGACCTCACAGCATGCTGTTTTCCTTCTCTGCATATTCATTTCACATTTTTATGTGTCAATGTGGCTCACCTTTCAGTTCTTCCTCATAAGGCCTTCCCTTGTACTCTCTTTTGCTACCAACTTCTCTGTTCACAGGAGATGAACTGGCCTCTTCTCCCCATTTATATCAGTCTGTGCACTATGCTGGTGTTGGCAGTTGTCTGGGATCCTTTTAGGGCAGGGACCTATCTGTCTTACTTAACACTTCTCAGCAATCAAGACATCGTGCATAGTAGGTTCATCAGAACTATGTAATATAGGAGAATCGTTTCCAGAATCAATATCTAGAGAGACTGTGTCATCTTAGGAATAAGGCCTATCCTCATAGCAAAAACTTTGAATGAAACAGATGTCACCCACACTTCATCTTTGCCTCTTATGCACTGGCCTTGTGAGTTACTTCACAGCTAGCTGCCTCCACATTCTTAACCATGGAATGCAATAATTCTTATATCTACCTGAAAAAGTTTAGTGTTTAATGAGCAGCACATACAAAGAAGAGCAAGTAGCATATAGAAAACATAATAAAACACTCAGAATAGTTTCTTCATAAGCTATTGGCATTTTCTGGAAGGTCTTTTCCTGCTACCTTACTGGTCTGTGTCACATTCTGTCTCCTCATCCTTGATTTTGAATTATCTAATATTGAGTGGCTTTCTTCCAAAGCTGCTCTACTTCCTGCAAAGTCTTTTTTTTTCTTTCCTGAGTTTAAAATTATAAATAACTGCATTTGCATTTCCCATGGGCTGTGTGGGTGAAGTTTTCATACATAAAACAAAGTTGCAGAAATGTAGTAAGCAAATGATGAATGGATTTTCTGTCAGTGGGGTAGAGAGATGGGAAAGATGTATTAATATGTTAGAAATAGGATCATAAAGGGAATTTACATGTTCAAGGAAACTAGAGCCAGAAAATGTAACATTTTATGTTGGGTAAAAACTGGATCATTTCATACGGGAAACTTCTTCCATAATCACAAACATCCTGAAAACATAAAATAGTCCTTGAACAGCAGAATAGTGGGAGCTTTATGTGCTTCCCCAGTAGGATGCTTGCTTAGCACTTGTAAGATTCTAGGTTCACTTCCTACCATGGCAAAATGAGGCTGTTCCTAGCTAAAATAACCTACTCACAGAAGGATTTGTTGGTGAAAGTCAACACGTTAGCCCAGTGCTTAATATTATATCAGCACTAGTAATTCTTCTACTTATTTTCAACGGAAATTGTATTGCTAAGCACTTTAACATCTACTTTCAGGGAATAGTCATTTTTGTATGAAACATACTTTTTTGTCTATGAATATATATAGTTCTAAATTTTCCTAGTTGGTTTCTCCCTCCCAAGTAATTTGCAGTTCAACAACATGGCAAGTGGGAACTGATTTTCTTTAGGGAAATATTAAATTCAGGTCTGTTTATGTTATTTAAAGTTAACATAAAGGTGATTTTTTTTTGCTAAAATTTTTAAAAGAGCTTACTTTAGTTGAAAATGGGACAAAGTTCTTGAGTTTTGAAACCTTCATTCAATTGGACCAGTGATGCACACCTAGTCTGAATCGCAGAATCTTGTCTCAGCTTTGTAAAGAAACCTGTGCATCCCACACCCATCTGAGGAGTCAAAAGTTTCTCTCTGCTTATTCCTTCCCCAGTTACTCTTTACCTTCCTATAAAAGAGAAGATAATGGTCAGTGTTAGCTAAAGTCAAGAGGCAAAGCTGTGCCAGATGTAATTCCTTCAACCCCCAAGCAGCCATTCATCCCTTAGACTTCATTCCAACTGAGTGACTGTGAGACTTCGCTTCCTTTACTCTCCATCTTGAGACAAAGTCAATCTACAGAACCTTTTAAAAACTTTTAAAAGCAGTCTCATGTAGCACAGGCTATCCTCACAGTCTCACATTCCCTATTTAGCTAAGGATGACCTTGAATTCTTAATATTCTTGCCTGTGTTTCTTAAGTGATGGAATTTCAGGTATGTACTACCATCCCAGGCTTACGTCTAGATTCAAGTGCTGCTTTTGAATATTTTTAGGCAACTCATCACTTTAATTTCTTATTATCTACAGACTCACAAGTGGGTAGGGAAGGAAACATATTATTTCAAGAATAAAAATTTTATAGACCAAGAATATCTCGTTTTATTATAGCCATTATATGGGTTATCTTCAGTAGTGCTTAAAATATTAATGGCATATGAGTACAGATTTTTTTCCTACTTTACTTGCAAATGTGACCTCTAAGCCCAGTTGATCTGTAGGTGAACCATTCCATCAATGTTCTCATTGCTCACATCATTATCATCAAAGATTGTTAGTACATGATGAAATCTGGATGCAATTGTGTAAGCAATGTACCATTCTCACTGCATCTGTGCTGACCCAGTTGACAATGAGAACATCTAAGTGTACATATAGTGACTCTAATGGTACCTGTCAGTATACAAAGACTAACAAAATACAGCCTAATAAAAGATTTCAGTGACACTGATAGTCAATTTGTCAACCTTTTTTCTCGTTTCATCTGTCACAGATAATAGCCTTGAAGCACATATGTACACAGGATCACTATCAAGTACTGCGGATTGAGTCAGGAGGAGAGATAAGAGTCCAAGAAAGAATCAATCCATATATTCATCAGCCAATTAAACAGACTCTTTTAAAGATCTGAACTGAGATATCACTTAAGACAAGGCAAGGCTTGACTCTGACATTTGATGAAGGTTTAAAGCCAATATAAGGACCATAATATCAGGAAAGAAGATGATGACTTTAGTAAAAACTCAAGGTATAGCAAGAATAGATCATATTATAGCAGATGAATGCTGGTAAAAACCCAAAAGAAAAGGGAGAAGAGACAGAGAATTTCTAGGAACACCAGTGATACTTCAGAAAATTGGATTTCTTAGATTTTAATTAACATTAACTGAGAGTGGTTTTTTTTTTTCTTTCCTTGTTTTTATAGTGATTATGGTTGGGGAGAATTCTTCAAAAACTAAACTATCATTTACAAAGACAATAGTCAATTACAACAAACTGATCTCTGGAGAATAAAGATGTGCCTGTATAGACAAGCATACTTCCTGGGCTGTGATCTGATTTCACACCGATGGTTAAAAATGTTCCTTAGATGATTTGAGTTCTTGCCAAGGCTGAAGGTGTTGAATGTTATAAAATCTGGTGTGTGTGTGTGTGTATGTGTGTGTGTGTGTGTGTGGGAGAGAGAGAGAGAGAGAGAGAGAGAGAGAGAGAGAGAGAGAGAGAGAGAGAGAGAGAGAGAGAGAAGAACATGGTATCTCAATACCACAAAGAATGTAAAAACCACTGGTTACTCTAGGACACAATCCATTCCACACATAGGTCAATAAGCAGCAGCTTGATTTCCAATTGGTGGTTTTTAAGGAAGTAAATAAAAAAATATGACTGTGGGAAAGTTCTGAAGGAAGGGAGTGAAGGCTAAAACTAGGACATTTTCTTCCTTCCTTTCTCTCTCTCTCTCTTTCTTTCTTTTATTCATCGATTCACCATATCCTGACATTGACCTGATATCTAGGATGATTCTGGGTAGAGAATAGAGTATACCCTAATTCTCACTGCTGACCACTTTTGTGGACAGCTACAGAGGATGCAGAGGCTATACACCCAGGTTCATTTGTCAGCAAGGCACTAACTATAAATGTAGTTGCATTTGCCTGAAAATAGTTCTATGTAAAATAGCATCTGCCAAATGTGCAGTTCCTTTCTAATACCTGGCAATTTTGGTTAAAACAATGTTACAGAATCCAGTGTGTGTGGCCGTGTGATGAAAAGCCAAACAGGATTGATCTGTACATTTGGAGGCCAAAGGGCAGAAGTGAGGTTTATGGTGAAGATTTCCTGTTTGGATCTTAGTTTTCTCACAATTTTACTATCAGGCTGATATCCTGCACATGTAATTTTGAAGCATATTTTTTTTTAAAAAAATAATGTTTATTTATAGCTAAGTGACAATATAGTTTCTTTTCCAGAAGTCTAATTTGATAGGAAATTTTCTTACATGTATGATAATACACATCTTTGGTATTCTTTTTTTTTTTTTTTATTTTATCCCAGGCATTGCTATGATTGTATGAAGGCAAGTTAGATAGACTAGCTCAATTCATTTTTCCTTATTTTTATGTTTTGTACTCTTTACAAAATTAAATAGTAATTAGTTCATTAGCAATAAACAATTGTTGAATTCTATTTATTTAGTTTTACAATGAACAACTTTTGAATTCTATTTATTTATTTACTTATTTTTATTTCATGTATATTGGTGTTTTCCCTGAATATCTGTCTATGTAAGGGTGTCACATTCTCTGGAACTGGAGTTATAGACAATTGTAAACTGTCAAGTGTGTACTGGGTATTGACCCTGGGTCCTCTGGAAGAACAGCAAGTGCTTTTAATCACTAAGCCATCTCTCCAGCCCCAAATGTTGAATTCTTAATGCTCATCAGATATTATGGGTCATCACAGATAATGCATTTTCCAGCATTACTTGTAACTTAACATGGCCTAGTTCTAGCCAATAAGAAATGAGAAGTGATATGTCAAATATCTGGGCAACAACCAAAAACCATGGCTCTTTCCTTTCTTCATCCTAGTGCATGGTACTGTGTCTTTGAGACTATGTGTATAAGAAAATACCAAATAATTTTTCTTTTAATCTCACATTTACAGATGAATATTAAAATCTAATCTATTCTGAGTGTTGGTCAATTGATATACAAAGAAATGAAATAAAAAGTTAATAGTTGGATGAGTGGCTGAATACCAACTCATCAATTGTCTTAGGGCTTCTCTTGCTGTGAATAGAAACCAGGGCCATGAAAACTCCTATAAAGGAAAACATTTAACTGGGCTTATAGTTCAAGGTCCAGTCCATTATCCTGATAGAACATGGTGGTGCATGGGCAAAGTCCCGGAGAAGAAACTGAGAATTCTACATCTTTGGTTTCCAGGCAACAGGAAGTGGTCTGAGAGACTGGGTGTGACTTGAGCATATATGAGACCTCAAAGCCTGCCCCAAAGTGACACACTTTCTCTAACAAAGCCATATACTCAAACAAAGTCATACCTCCTAATAGTGCAATTCCCTATGAGCTTATGGGGGCCAATTATATTCAAACTACCACACCAATTTCCCAACTTCTTCACACTGAATCCCTTTCACTAAACTCATCTTCCCAGGATTATTAGACAACGCACCCTGAAAAGACATTGAGAACAATTTAGATATTAGAGGCTGCCTCATGGAAAATTTTTCCTTATGCACAAGCCATTGGCATGTCCAAGAACACAGGTATGGGTGAAAATAAATGCAGCATACACCTTAGTTTAAAATAGACCCTCAGGAGTATACAGTGCAGGTGCCTCATTCCTGAGTTCTATTCTTGATACAGTCTAGTATGAAGACCTGAAGTGTCAATCATAGACCCCATGTCTGGCAGGCAATAAAATAATGCAATCTTCTGCCAGCCAGGAAATAGTTACTTGTATAGTACAGAAACTTTTATCATTGAAGCAATACTGGGAACCTGGCTTTAAAATAATAATAACAAAGAATTCTGCTCCCCTCATCTGACATACAATATCACGCAGTCTGCAGGGGATTTCCCTACCTGCTGGGGGTTATAGACTGTGGAAAAACAGCTGTTAGCAGTTTCAATAGTGGATTATTTTACAAAATTCTCATGAAAAAAAAACACACACATATATTTCCAGTATTTATTTCTTCTTCTTTTTCTTTAGGAGGCATCTAAGGATTATAAATTTAGTTTTCTTTTGCCCCATTCTGCTACTCAAAGTGGCTAGAAGAGAAAAAAACAAAATGGGAAAATAAAGTAAAAGGCTGTGGGTTTTATAGGAATTGTTTTCCATATTCCGTGCTGTGGATCTGATCAAACATGGTTTTTGTTTTTTTTCTTCAAGAAAAAAACACAGCAGACTACATCGCAACAAGACTATCTTTCATCAACTGTTTTCACAGAAAAGTCTCTGAGATGCTAGCATTCTGCTCTCCTCTTGAATTTGATTTGTAGCAATCATCTATAATCTATCAACTCGTGGTAATGCGAGATTTTACTCTTTTGTTTGGGTATCTATACATAAAAGTTGATCAAAGTATCCGTTTTTCAAAACAATACATCCAAAATACCTAGACATTTGAAAAGCACTCATGTGACACAAGGAATTGTTTCCCAAGAAGACACAGGGAACTTCTTAGTGAACATGCAGCTTCAGTCGACTCTAGTCTGAGGGAACATTTTTTGAGCAAACATCTTTTTGGGGGGAGGGGGGACGCTATATCATCTGGATTTTCATCCTTATGAGAAAACAGTCATTATGGTCCAGGCTCACTTCACACCCACTCAGCCAAAAATGTCTGTCAAACATTCCTTCTTGGGATCATTCCTGTCAGGGGGCAGTGGGTGAATAAAGTCTGAGACAATGAAAAAATAAAGAATAACCCAGTTAGGAATTACTGGTTTCATGTACTGCCTACCACCAGAAACCAAAACTAACAAGAGGAGAGAAATCATTCCCCATTCCCGGCAGGTCGGGGCAGCTGGTTGCCCACCACCACAATGACTACACTTATCTGCCAATCTGGTTACAGATCAAAAGTAAGGATCCACCACATCTCAAAGGCATGACTGACCCGTGTGTCCATCCTGACCTCTGGCTAGACAATCAGCTCTACTAAACCATCTCCTTTGGGAGGACTGGCGATAGATAACATTCAGGCCCCAGTCAGGTATCTTCATTCCCTGCTGAAGACACAACTAACTTTTCCAGTAGATAGTTGCTCTTAGGAAGGTGTCTAGGGAGACTGTTCCTGTTAGTTAGAAACATACCAGATAATTTACTAGGACTAAATGTTCATTTGACCTTAGTTTACAGCTGGCTGGCCCTGTTGCTTTGGGACCTGTAGCAGCCCATGATGGCCAGAAGCATGAGAAGGAGTAAATCCACTTACCTCCTGCCTAAAATGTAAAAAGGAGGAAGAAGACGAAAGATCCAGAGTCCCACAGTCCCTTTTGCAGATACTCTCCAGAAACATACAACTTCCTACTAGGCCTTAAGTTTTCAGGTGTTTGCCGCTTCTCAATGACAACACCCAGGGACAGTCTTTAAGGCAGAGAACCTTTAGAGGACATTCCACATCCAAACTGGAGCACTTTGCTGGACTCCTAACCCTCACAAAGGACCCCTGACCCTTTACAGCTCTCTCTCTATAGTATATGAAAACTTTAGGTCCTTTGTAAAAGGCGAGTCAGATTTGTAAAGTTATAAGAAGCATAACCATGACGTTAGGAAGAAGGGAAGAAACACACATGACAAACCAGGAAAGGCCTGCTGTGACACACACTAGGAAGCAACCAGGAAGGGGATAGAAAACAGATGGACACGTACTAGATGTGAGAAAGCAAGGATGTGGCTTAGCAGAACTCAGCTTTCAGTTTAGGAGCGAAAAGTATCTTCTTGTATCCTCCCCAACGGCATCCCACCCTAAAGAGGAGAGGCCTATTATCTAAAATGGCTCCCCCCAGCAGATGCAGACAGCAGCCATCTCCATCACATTTCTTCTTTGCATTTAGTAGAGCTGATAGTAAATGACTCAACATCCCACAGGGCTCCCAGGCTCCTGATACCCTCAGTGGAAACTGACACTACATGATTAGAGGTTCTGGACCTTACAGTGTAGTCAGACTCCCGAGAGAATTTCATAACAGGATCCAGATAATTTGGAAGAACTTCCTTAACCTTCCCTAGCAGGAATAATTTAAGACAGGTTGCCTGTTGAAATGATCTTCATTGTGGATGGGTTCAAAAAATATCCAACTCCCAAAGCAGGACTAGGTAAAAGTCTGAGAAAATAGAATGACAGGAAGAAGAGGCTGGCTACCTGCCCTGGCTGGAAAAGTGTCTGAAGTGTGCAGAGGAAGTTCCAAAGGCTTTCTTTAGCTATCTAAGTGTACAATGTGGCTCCTCTTCACACCTGACCCGGCAGCTCTGAAGTTTGCCAATAGGAAGGACCACAGTGAATTGTGCGGAAGAGCCCACGATCTTAACCCATATGCTATTAGAAATAACTGACTTCTGCTATTCCCAGGCAATCATTTTTCATCTTCCACACATATTTAAATCAACCAGGAAAGAAGAGAGAAAAGAGGATACGAGGGGGTGGGGGAGGGGGAGAAAGATGGCAACTGAGGCCTTCAAGTGGGCCAGAAGCCGAGACACCGAGTGACTAAGCACGGAGGCAGAAGCAGCCTACTCCTACCCAGACAGCCCCTCTTTAGGAACAGAGCAGCCTATGGGGACACTCAGAAAGCCAAGGATCTTCTGAAATTTCATCAATTAACAATATATTTGGGAACAAATCCTCTGCCATCACACTAACATGCCTTCCCTGCTTCGCTGGGTAGCAAGACAGTAAGACATCTGGTGATCTTGGGAAAGGCCCTAATATTTAGTGCCTTGGAGTGATCTTGGGAAACAATTATTAAGTAATGTATTTTCAAAGGCTGGGCCCAATTCATCGGCCAGGGAAGGTAAATTTCCTTATTTTCTGCAAGGCACTATGCATCAGAAGAGCAAAGATTTCTCTGCATTAATGAAAATCTTGCAACGACAGAACTTCCTCCTTCTGACTAATGAGGTTTCAGAATGATCACACCTCGGAATCTTTAGGGGTCTGACTTGGTATTAAGTCGTTTATAATTAGGCGTAAACTACAGCTAGCTTTCTATTTGTCTATGATTTATCCGTGGTATCAGGCATCTTTAGGAAAGTAAGCTCTTCATATTTCTTTTATCAGCAGAAACCTCATTAATTTGTTGCTTTTTTTCCTCCGATAAGGCTCAAATTACTGCCGAGGTAATCTCAGAGTAAGTTGCAATCAGCAGCCACACAAGGGGATGGCAGGCAGGCAAGTGAGAACACAGGCCCAAACACCTGCTTCAAAAGCCCCTGCTTATCCTTCTGCGCAATTCTCAGTCTCTTGGGAGGGAGGAGAATTAGGTGGGGCATGTTAATTCAGGATGGAACAAAATGGCTTAAATCTTGAGGCACTGTTCTCTTTATACAGTGGTCTCATCAGAAGAGACACAACACACAAAACTGCCACTAAATTACGCTCTAAAGCCAGTTTGTATCAATGGCAACAGATTTTTATATAGATCCTACTCTGAAGCAGGAGCCATGATTTATATCTATTCCACATCCCCTGCCGGTCCTTGACAAACATAGGGGAAAGTGTATTTATACCCCGCTGTCCTCTGCCCAGGGAGTTTAACATGCTTATAGGTCAAATGTGGCTGCTTTGTTTGTTGTCTCATGGTTTCCATAAATCCAAAGCTTGGAGTTACCATGTAGTGATACAATGGCTTGCGGACTACGGAGAAGCCCTAGACCTCCAAATGAATTGGCACAATTTCCTACAGAAGAAGCAATCTGAAAATAATAGACAGAGATCCTGGTTCCTTTTACACTTAAGGGAGATGATAGTCATCATGGAGGAGTGTCTGAGGGTATGTTCTGTTCTATGCATGAGGAATGATGCTCACAACACTCGGCTTTGCTAAATGTGTGGGGGACTGGTCATGCTTGCTTGCTTGAGTAAAGTGGGGAGCAGGCTTTTTGGATTTGTGGAGTAGAAACCAGACACATCAGGCATTCTTGTTTAAGTATGATCATCACTTCAACAGTCTTACAAAATGGGGAGGTTGAGATGGAAGGAAGTTACCTTGGGGTTATATATCAAGTTCCAGGTCATCAACTTGTAGGTTAGCCTGGGCTACAAGATGAGACTCTTTCAAACAGAAGAAAAAACAACAAAAATCCAAAGAGAATGATTACTACCAGAAGATGATGATCTCACTGACATTTATTTTACTAGACTAAATTTACTTTTTAAAGTTAAGTGTGTGTGGGTGGGGGGGGGTGTACTATATTTACACCCCCTTTCTCCATTTAGCCTCTCTACGTCTCCTGCTTCTCCTGCTCCCTTTCAACCTCATGGCCTCTTTAATTATACAATTACACACATAAGCATGGTATGCAGTCTTCTTGGGAGGGATAGTGATTTATTCAATTAACTCTTATTAGAAGATACTGGCTATGTGTGAGCTCAGACACAGTCATAGAGAGGCAGAGGTGGGTACAGGTAGAGAGGTCTTTCTGGAGTTTACATTGTAGTTAATGAGACTGTCCTGAACTTCAAATCAGTAGAAGAGGCAGTCCTTGGAAAGGCAGTGTCCCAATAATTCATAATGTCATGTGGGAGAAGGTTTTATGGGAGCTTGAAGCTGCCATAGCAAACAGAGTCCACTGCCACTCCTTCAGCTACTCACGTTATGACATCTCTTCCCTAAAGGATGTCATGGAAGAATATAACTATGAATGAATGTACAGATGAAGGGGCCATGGATCTGTAAGACTGAATCATGAATGGTGTGAAATTGGCCTTGCATCTGAGCACTTGGAACCTAAGTCACTAGATGAAGTAGTTCACACACAATCTTCTCAACCAACTTTTAGCCTTTTTTTTTTTTCCTGTTTGAAGCACAGTAATTATAGGCAAGGTAACACAAAATCCAAATTTTCTCTTGAGTGTTTATATACTTTGCTTCTAAAGCATGGGCCGCATAAGCATCTAGCAGGCACCCTGCACTCCCACCATATCCTCAGATTCCTCGATGCATGAGCCTGGTCCCATCTGCCACTACTGAACTTTAAATCCCTCGACTCTAGCTTCCATTGCACACTGTTCCAGAAAGGTTTCCATCTGTGCACGGAATACAGATGTTCATGAGATAACTCTTGGAAATAACTAGCTTTCCAAATTGTCTAAAGATTCATGTACAGTGCCAGTACCTTTAAACCTGGCTAACCCTGCCCTATACCCACACAGATAGTGTATTCTGATGAAAGATTTACAGTAAAAAATTTAGATTCAGCTTTCTGGTGGCTCAATTACCTCACTATAGGTCATGCCCCAAATGAGAAGTGAAAGATGCTGAAGCATCCGGTGTCTATAGTATGTCTGCTGTGTGAGAAGGTGTTAGGGTGAGAAGAAAATGAGCATAACTTTGTGTCACAGGAGGCACATATTTCCTCCTCCCCCACGAGCTGAGGATCCAGGGGCTCAGCTTCCTTGGATCTCGATTTCATCAAGGTATTCCTTTTTCATTATGACTTATTAAGTGCGAAATAAATCCCTAGGCTATAATTCTTTACAGCAAGCTTTAAACTCTATTTTAAAACCAAAGGGAAATCGACTGTGTATCACCCACACGTGAAAATAGCACGGGAACAGAATTGCACATGAACAGGTCGAAGGTACAGGTTCAGCAAAGGTCTTGCTTAGAAGAGAAACTTTTCCCCTTTCTTCCAAGTTCATGTCCAGAGGAACTTGGAAGGTCAGTAAACATGAGGAATGATGAGCACACATGGAGACAACAGAGAAAAAGAGGGTCTATCCCAGCAGAAAGCCCAGTGAGTGAGCATGCCACTGTGTGACGGTGATGATGGCAGTACCACAAAGCCCAAAGAAATGCCTGGGCTTCACCCTCACCCTTGCTACTCTCTCACTAGGAAGGGATCAGACACTAAGATGTAAATAACATATAATATATGGGGCTAGCAGAATGAGCCATTACCCTCTCCTGGAGCCTTTTAAATTGTGCTTTGCCCTTGTAACCAGACATCAGCTCCAGTGGCACTTAGGGAGGGGTAAGGCTCGGGCCGGAAGCTCATATCCTTGGAGACATTAGTGTTGGGTTTCTTTTTGTTTTATTTTTGTTGTTGTTCCTTGTTTTTTGTTTTTGTTTTGTTATTTTTTTTGTTTTTTTGTTTTTTGTTTTTTTTTTTTTAGACAAAGGCTGCTTTGCAAAATCATTTCTTTCCTATTAAAGCCCATTTGGTCTCATATTTTACAGATAATGTTTGCAGTCTTCATGTTTATTGGAGAAAGCCTGGTTTCCACAAACTACGGCCTGCGGAGCTCCTCTTAACCTCCTGACTGCCCTGTGCATAGACGACGCTTGCATTACTGTCCCAACTTTCTTTCATTGTCTTTGTCTAAAAAGGAACGAACCAAAGAGCTTCTCAAGCTGACACGTAACGGTGTAAATAGTCTGCATGGCACAGCCTTCCCCTTCTTCTCTCTCCTCAGATTCCTTCCCTTCTCTTTTGCCAACATAGCCCTTCTCTTCTCTGTCATCTCCTCACATTCTTCTACTCCTTCCTCCTTCTACTTCAGTACTAAAAACAAAACTCCCGTCCCACTGCTAAATCACAGCCTGCAAACTAAATTCTATGAATCTAGTTCAAAATTAAAAACAAAATGGCCTTATCCCTGTCAGCTGGGATCATTTTCACCTCACTGCCATCACTGGCATGTGAGGGGTTCTGGGGACATTCTGGACATGGGAGCTGGTCATACAAAGGTGAAGCACCATAGTCTTGTGTCGGGAGGGGTATGCTGCTTGACATCAGCTGTTGTGGCCCATCAGAGAAGAAAAGAGCAACAATGCTAAGTGGGTGGGGGTGGCTAAGAGATTCCAGTGGGGACAAATATTTTCCTGCAGAGGATGTAGCCTCAGGCATTTCTGAAATACTGAGGATGTCTTCACATGCCAATGCTGTATAAGTTTTGCTAATGGCCGAGGGGAAGAAGTTTATATATATATAGGGGTCAGAAAGATACAGGTGAAGGTCCAGAAGCATGAGGTGTAGGTTGCTGTTCTTTAAAAATGAAAGTGGTGTGAAGGTCATCCTAAGGTCAAGAGAAAAGATTCCTCCTAAGTGGTAATGTCCTGCCTGGGGAAAGACAAGTGAAATAAATCAACAAGAGAACAAAACACCAAAGTTCTGTCTTATGTGGACTTGGGGGAGGGGTGGATTGAGATATATTTTGCTCCAGTCTGGGTTACTTGAGGTATGACCAAAAAAGAAAAGGAAAATTTGAAATAGAAGTCCTTGGGCCACAATATAAGTGTGTAATGAATGCCTGGAAGTGCACAAATAGGCTTTTCCTATTTTTTTTTTTAAAGAAAAACAAAACCACTTAGCTGTCATAACAGAGTTCCTGGAGTAGGTGGATTTCAGAATTGAAGCTGTCTGACTTCCACATTTTGGCCTTCCAGGCTCAGAATCCATGATCCGATTTCCAATGCACCCACTTCTGGCTGTGGTAGCAATGAGAAAAACCAGGAAGCTGCTGATCCAGGGACAGCCACGGAACTGGCTGCATGGAAAGTCTCTTTTTCTCTGGACAGTAAGGATAACAGGTGGTGGCTTGTTCCTCCTGGCATGCCCAGCTGCACACCTGTAAACTCTACAATGCACAGCATTGCTCTTCCCAGAAGTACAGTCAGAAGCTGGAGAATTAGAATGCACTACTGGCTTCCCAGGGAAGCAGGAATCTGCATGGAGCCCAACACAGCCCTCAACATCCTTCATTCTTCTTAACACAGAGATAAGAAAATGCATTATTCAAACAGCAGCCTCTGATCATGGGTTCCTTGACACAGCAGACATTGCTTTCGACCAAGTGGGAGAATATTTTGGCACTTGGTAATTATTTTGCATGAGCAAGTCTGAGGCCATATAAACCATCAATACCCATCACTTTAATGATGTCCTCTCTGAACTAACTGCTGTTTTCATGTGAAACAGCCTTACTTATTATCTGGTGGCTAAGGGCAGAGTTCTACAGCACATACTGATTCACAATTTCCCCACCAACTATATGAACTTCACTTCTCCTTGCTGTGTAACCGTAAGTACCAGTGGGGGGGCAAGGCTCCAAGCAATTGATATTCCAGGATTCTTCCTATTTCCTCGGCTATTACAAGAAAGTTGAGATGATGGAAAATTAGGCTTCTGTTACGTCTACTCAGTTCAATTGCCACGGTTAAGTTCATAATCTAGATTGGAGAACGGGACCACTCTGGTGTGTCAATGGATTGCTGCAGGCAGTTGGGCACAATTGCAAAGTGCATACTGTTGCCTTGTAGATCAGTCTTGCATAGCTGTATTTATAACATGTAAGGTTCTGGTACTCATGTCATAGAACTGAACTGATGCAGCAGATGGCTCTGTATCCTAATGAGCTAAGTAAAGGTTGAGCAACTAGTCATTCCCTAAGAAAGGACTCTGGAGATCAGGGTCTTGAGAGTTCCTGTTAGCTACGGTCTTGCTCCTATTGATAAATTCATTCATTCACATCGGGCTTAGTGGGGGTGACTGTGTAGGTAGAGCCAAATGGCTTACTGGCCTAAGGCTCACTTCTTTAGTCAACTATGTTTTAGAGTGTGGTTCTCTGGTTTCCAAAAACAGCTTTCTATCTCTACCTTCCCTTTCAGATCCACCCAAATTATAGTTTTGGCTGTGAACAAGGATCCAAAGAACGGCTGCATAGTGGAAAAGGTATTTTTTGGAAAGGTAATTGCCTAGTTGTTTGGTCTGCTCCAAGTTTGGCCCACAAAGTCAAAATATATAAAAATGACACAAGGCAGCCTCATTGTAAAGTTGTGGAATGCATGCTCATGCCTCTCACAAGCTAGAGACACAGCCCCAAATGACCTGTCAGGATCCTCATACAGGGAGTTGCCAGCTTGTTTTAACGCCTTTGGAGAGGGGAAGGTAAGGTTTCTCAGACAGCCAACTCAGCTGAGTGTTGACAGAAGCCATCTAGTTCCTCGGACTCTGTACTTTTGTCTCTCATGATCGAAGCAGAGTAAAGAAACTGGGCCATGAGGCACATGATCCTTTATGGGACATTTACAAAGCACTGGCCCCTTCCATATTTGTATACAGAGCTTTCAGGCATGTTCTGTTCATTAGATTCAGCTGAAGTAGGCAAGGGCTTGCAGTCTTTCTCAGACTACTGTCTTCTGTCTTGTGTTAATAATGATACTGTAATTTCAATTCCAAGTTGCTCATGTTTAGATATTCATCCTACATTTGTGTGGGGAACCCTCCCATCAGGACCGCCCTGATATTTAGCACCTGACCCACAGGCTTTAACCCCTAGTAGACTTGTTCTTCATATATTGTGAATACTGTGAGTGACTCTTGGATAGTACCATTATCTTGTTGCTAGGCAGATCACACACCCTCAGTTGAATATGGTGATATACACTCTAGTGGGGAGGCACAACATATCACAATGTGAATTTCAGACCATTGAGTCATGTGGACTACAATGCTGGTATTCTGACCACACAACTAGAAACCTGCTTGAAGCTAAATAAGTGATTAGCAGCAGACAATACTATCCATGGCTCACTTTACCAGTGTCTGGATATAATCTGAAGCTTAATCGTCTTTACAGGGTAAAACTAAGATCAGATTTGAAGGGAATGTGGGAGGCATTTGCACTTATGCCACATACTGATAATGCTAAAGAACTTTAATAATTTAACAGATACAAATCACGCTATACTATAGTTAAAAAAAATTTATTGTGTATTCTAAAATAGCTACAAAAACTTTGAATCTTTTTTAACACAAGTAAATGATAAATGTTTGAGATGAAAGATATGCTAATTACTGATTTCATTACCACCTATTGTATACATGTATCAAAATATCATATTGTACTCATAAATATGTATGATTATGTCAGATAGAGAAAAATTTTCTTTTCCCAACAGAAACAAACAAAAGACCAGGCAAAATGACTCTTCAGGACAGGCAGATTAACAGTCAATAATAAAGGAAATTGCAGGCATACACATGCATGTGTATACACATACATAAATGTGTATGTATATATATATATATGTATTATGTATATAAATTGATATTATTGAAGGGCTATATTGCAGGCCAAGCCAGATGTGTAGAGGAAGGGAAGCAGAGTGATACCAGACTCAGGGTCCTAATCCATTTGAAGAACGGTGAGGAAAACCTATGTGAAAGCCTGGACATGTGGGATCTAGGAAAGGCAATCATTGCCCACTGGTAGGTCCTGGTCAAGATGCCGCAGCTTGGGGTGTCTGCTCTTTCAGCTGCATTTAAAGGAATTTCTAAGACATTTCTACCTCCACAACTGCAAACTGTACCTGGGAAATGTTTTTGGCATCCAATGCTACAATGGTTATCTTAGGTCGGCCTGAAAATTAGAGACTTCTACACTAGAGGATTTCCCGGCAAGGGTAAAGAAGTATGTCCAAGCACCCCCACTGTCTTCATGGTTTTTCCCAGGGCAGCTCTGAAGGCAGGAGAGAGTTAAAAACAGCAAGCATGATTTAAAAACCAGTTTCATGGGCATCAATTGAAACAAGGAAATTGGAAGCTTTACACATTAACATTCATTTAGAAGGTGGTGCCTGTGGATATCTATTATATACTCAAATTTTCTTCTCATAAATTAAATTATAATGTACTTGGTTAATTCTAACAAGGTATTAATGCCAAATTAATCTGAGTCATAAAAATAAAGTATTTATGGGTTTTATTCAGTCCTCCAAGAGTTGAGTGCCATATGGCTGGTGATACTGGAGGAGGAGTGGGGTCTGTTGGATGGGTCTCTCTGCTCCCATTCAAGGCAGCACATATTCACTCTTCTGGTCCATGGCAGCCTCTGCATTCCAGCCATGCTGCAGATCCTTCTCTACAGGAGCCATCTAGAAACTTGCCTGTAGTCCTGACTCCTCTTGAAGTCCCAGAACAGTAACTATGCCTCTTGTTTTTTTCTCTGCTTTTTCTGATCATTTCCCACTAACATGATTTGACATTCCATTTAGATGGGAAACCCCATCAGACTAGGTGTCACCATGCATTTTTTTGTTTATATATGCAAGGACCTGTACCTGAGGCTGGTGCTTATTTATATCTCAACAAACGTTTGAACAGACCCATGTGCATCCCCTATAGGCCAGATTGAAAGATACACAACATGTATCTTATAGAATCTCTGTCTTCAAAGCCAAAAGGGAAAGAGAAGAGAATGAGGGTCACAATATTATGAATAAGTAAATAAAAAGATATTTTATAACCGAAGAAGAGAATAATATGTTGAAAGTGACAGTCGTAGGCTCTGATCTCAAACAAGTATGCATTAGAATAACAAGGATGACCCTTCTTATAGGGGCCTACTTCTATAATTTCTTATTTAATTTGCAAGTGGACTGGACATTTTCATTTCTTACTAGTTTGCAGGTAATGCTAATGCCACAAGTTTAGGGACAATTTGGGGGAGTCTGTTGGCAGAGAGACAATAAAGTCTAAGATGATTAGCAGTATCTTGATGCTACTTTTACCTTCAATCTTAGGAGAGTAGGGAGACATTGCTGGGCAAAGAGAATGCTCAAGGGAGAAAAGAGATGGAGCACCCACAAGCTTAGGCACGAAGTGACAAAACTGCCAGAATCTAGGCCCATTGTCCAGTTGGCCTTCAGCACTATGCCAGGGAGCCTAGGATACTTATTAGGCAACAGAAAACATGGAGGAATGTTGTACACATTTTCCAAGAAGAGGCTGACAACAGAAAGCCAAGGCACAATGGGCAAGGGCTGGATAATGAAACCACTCATCCAAGCTGCTCTGTCAAGGGAAACTAGAATGTATCTGAGTTGTGGCCTTGCAATGGCTCCTCTATGAGCTCTTGGGGCTCATCTGAGCAGGCAGGACAAAGGCTGCTGTGCTGGATTTGGGAGTCTACTTTTATTATCTCTCTCTCACATGTAGAGACACAGGTACAGAGCAGAATTTAGCACTTGCCTCCACATACACCTACTTGAAAGAATGTGTAGCACTAAAGATTTAGTCCAGTGCTAAGTATCTGAGGGTGGAGGCATTACCACATGTGAACTGGAAACCACCTAGCACACAGAACTGAACAGATCAAGAGTGGAATAACATCCAGCAATGGAGCCTGGTTGGAGGAAGAAAATCATTCTGTCTTGGCTCTGGCTCCCCACATGAAAATCACAGCAGATATACAGTAACAGGCACTACTGTCCACGTAGTAAATGTATTATGACCCTGTAAAGACATGCTCAAACCAGGACACAGAGAAGTAAAGAAACAGCACAAGACCACACAGCTAGTCACCACAGAGTAGGATATGAATTTGGAAAAGCCAAGAATCAGCCTTTATATGTTTGACCACTAGATAAAGTTTGCACTCTCAGGAAAACTTATTAAAGTTACACACACATTTGAAAACCAAGATTTGTGCACACTGCCCCCATTACTTCTTCTTCTCTATTCTTTTAAAAATTATTAAATTTCTCCTATGTCTTATTTCAGGTACTAGGCACATAGATGGGAGTTGCTTTTTAAAAAACCCCAAGGAAAGAGACTGTTCTAAGCAGAGCAATAATTCTAGTCATGGAATTATATACTTAAGCAGTCCATAAGGTCTATTAAAGAGGGATCAAGCCACTTCATGGGCCATGTTTTTGAAGGATGGCTTTGGCAGCACTTGCATCTTGGTAAAGTCTCAGAATCTACCTCCAGATTCATTCAGTTGCCCATCACACACTACCCTCAACTTGTTCCTGATGCGGAAGAAGAGAGAGGCAAGTGGGCTTAACACATTTTCAGGGAAGGTCTGAAAGTAACTTATTGGAAGTCCTCCTTAAATTCCCCATGGAATGCTGACCTTTATTTGCTGTTTGTAACATTCATGTTTAAAAGCTTACCTGGATCCTGAGGTCCAAGCCAGAGGGAATCTGACCTGGTCCTTGGTCAGGTTCCTCTGTAGCTCCCAATCTCTAAGTATAATGTTTCAGGAGTTTAGGAGAGGTGGCCTACATTTCTCACAAACAACCTTCTGTCATTTTATGGACAGGAATGCATGGTTGTAATATTAACCACTGATGCCTAAATCTCTACAGGGTACTTCAGTGCTACCAGTAGTCTAATGGCAGGTATAGATCTCCAAGAGCAGGCAAGATCACTTGCCATCTGCAGCAGGAAGGTTCTAGAGTCAACCCAAATCTATTTAAGATACAAAAGATACTTTAGCATATGCAGATGCCCCGGATGGCTTTATAGATTCAAATCCGTTTAATAAGCTTGAGACAGGCCTGAATTTATTTTAGTGTTTAATTCTGAATGTATGTACGCCTGGTAGTAATGTTCACCATCTGTCTGACACTGCCTGTTGAGGTAATTGTCAAGCTACAGTATGACATATGGTGCACATATTTGGACCTTAAATATAACCGCCTTGGCATGAAACAATTGGAAATGAAGATATAATCTTTGGTATCATTCAGGTTGGAGTTGAACAAACAGACAGCTCTGGGCTATTACTGTTTTCTTATTTTGTGATAAATACGCTTCCACAGACACGCCTGCAGGCCGCACCAGAGTGGCAAGCCTGGCTTCAATGCACTGCATCTTTCCCTCCCTTTTGAACTGTATCCTTTAGGGGCCCAGTCAGGAGAGCAGCACTACAGGGGAGATGAGCAGCCAGTCTTGGGCATGGGTATCATCTGGCCTTAGCCAAAGAGCATAGGAGGATCCCATGTAAGGGTACAGTTGGGCTGTTGTCTTGAAGGACTTCTTAGATGGTCAGTGACAACAACAGGTCCTGTCTCAACTCGTTCTCTTTACCTAGCTTTTTTTTTTTTTTGCACGCTTGTGTTTTCTTACTTCCCTAATGAGTTCATCATCACAACAAGTATGGTGGTATTGGTGTAAAGGAGGAAGAAAGGGTAGAGCTAGGCATTTCCCCATCCCCACAAATGCCCCAGGATATGCACATGGCTCCAAGAGAGAACAACACTCTTTTCAAGTTATTTTGGTTAAACGATTGTGACCTTGGAGTGACAAATATCCCAGGCACTGGTCTCTCTTTGCTTTAAATACTAGCAGCTCTGTAGCACTGGGCACAGCTGTGGAGATGCCTCAAACCCGACTTGAAAGACCTACTTTCTGGGATTAGAGGATGAGTGCCCCTATTGTGGTTGCAGCCGCTCACTGGATGTACAGCAATGTAAATATGGCAACAGGGGTAATGTGACTCCTGCAGAGATGGGGCTGAGAATGTGGTCCTTGACTCTTCTCAATGGGCACAGCCTGTTATTCATTATACACGGCACTTCATGCAGCAACAGCTTCCTGTGTAGAATCTACACAGATACATTCTCAACCCTGCCCTTCCCTTGCCGTCACTGCTTTTTAATACTGCAAGGAGACAGCAGGTGATTCTGGAAGGGAAACAGGATAGTCAGCAATGTGTATGCACTCACGCACGTTAGGAGACCTGGTAAGTCAGTCACCAAGGTAATAATCCAGCCTTGGTTTTTCTTCTAGTCTAAATGATGGCTTGATTCCACATCTTGGAATACTGCCAAGGCTTGTGCTTAAGCCTCAAGCTTTACATGTCCTCTGTTCCTAATTAGCAACAAGGCTAAATTTAGCCAAGGTCTCTCTAGTGCCACTATAGTCACAGAAGGATTCTAAAATCTAACAAGAAGGCATGTGATTTTGTGGACCTAGGCAAAGGCAAAACAAACCCGATTGTCTGAGATCCTAAGCGATTTTGAAGCAGAGTGATAATGCTAGCCATTGTAGATATTTAAATTCTAATGTGGGTCTCCCTTGAGACCTCGGGTACACAGTGCAATGGTCTAGGGTCATGTTCTCAGAGATGGCTGGCCCAGGGGATAAAATAAGGCAAGGAAAATTCTTTCTCCTGCTTCCTGCTCACTTCTGATTCCCACTGCTCTATGGTTCTCACTCCTTTGCTCTGGTATAGCATCCATCGGTCCAAATCCCCGGGGCAGTTCCATCCTGCCTCCCGAATCCTGAGGGAACCAAAGTTGCCCAGTGATGATTTCCCACTCACCAGCTGTGCCTCTCACTAAGTCCTCCTGCCTGTTCACTGTTTTTCTCTCTCTCCACAGGTTTTATTAGACTTTTTTAAACCATAAAAATGCTTCAAGAAAATATAACAAATAACGTGAAAATATATAACCTTGACCTCCAGGCACAAATTATTAGCAACTTGCTATTTTTACTTATTTTCTTCTTTTATGTGTATGCACATATATGCATGACCTCTGTCATGATTTGGGGCTGGTTGTTAAGATTTCTGAGAATGTTAGATACCCTAAATCTCCTTTTTTTTGTGTGTGTATGCTAGGAACACTTAATGTTACTTAGATAACAAATGAGCCATCATCACAGATTTGGGCGTGGATGCTGTAGTACTAGTTACCCCACAGGCCATGTTTACATTGTCCTACAGTGCCTTTTGTTGGTTTTGTATGCAGGACACTGAGGTTTATGGAGGCCTGACCAGCTATTTTATAAATTGTGTTTGTTGCTTTAGAACTTTGGTTGGCTCTATACTGGTTCCTGCCGATTTCTGTTTCACACACCACTGGCTTTGGTGTAGGCTTAAAAACCCATCCTCACTTGACACACAATACAGAAGCTGAGCACCCCACACTGAGGACACACAGCTTATTGCCTACAACACATCCATCCTTGGACCCCTGGATATAATTTTCTTCTCTGTCTCACACCCACAAGTAAAACTTTCTTATTCCTGGCTCACTGCTCATGTTTCTTACTGTAATTGTGTCTTCCATCTGTGCTTTTACCTGGTGACATTGGTGTGTGAGGCGCGAAGATGCATTCTCCTACTAAGGACAAAGCTTTCCCCTCCAGGCCTATCCCAGCTCACAGAGTGAAGGAATTTCCAGTCCTCTCTTCAGAGGAAAACAAAACAACACACACACACACACACACACACACACACACACACACACACACACACACACAAATGACAAAAAATAAAAGCAACAGTAGCAAAGAGGCAGCTCCTATAAACAGCCCTGGTAAAGTAGCTAGTAAAATTGAGGATGGATCTGAGCATGAGTTAGCCTTTCCCCTTCTGTTTCCTACTGGAGAAACCTGCCTGGGGAGAGGTGTACAGACATCATCCCTCATATAGGAACTGTCGGGGGCTTGCTTAGTTTGGAGGCTATGTTTAGGTGACTCTTTGGACTATTTGGTGCACATCAAGGCTACATGACATTAGCTAACTAGCTTCATCAAAATAAAACTCAATTTGAACGCTCATCTACCTGCACTTGCCTGTTGCTTCCATCACAGAAGAATGAGATATTTTACTTATTCGTTTTTGGAATACCATCTCCCCCTTCTAGAATTTTCTAGCAGAGTCTTAACTAAAATAGAAAAAAATCAGGTGTCCTCCCTCACAAGGGATATGCAGGTTCTGACATTCTCCCACTGGAAGGGGTGGGGGCTGAGAGGTGGAGTCAGTTGCCTAGGATGTGGGGGCTACTCAAGTAGAGTCAGGGAAGGATAGAGGCAGCCCGCCAGCTTTGGTTCTGTCCTGCCCAGTCAGCCTGCCTGGAGACTCCCTGAAGAATTCCAAAGGCTGGGAGGCCCATGACTCTTGAATTCAGGAGCAAAGAAGGTGGCTGAAGGCCCCTTTGGAACTCTCTAGAGAAAGGTGAAACCTGGCCCTTTTCCTGCTGTGTCACACACAGGCAGTGCCTCTGATCTCCCAGTGAGCCTTGCTACACTGCCTCAGGGAGGGAGAGAGGGCATCTATCTAGCTGCCAAGGGCTCCTGCATTTGCCATGGAAACTGAGCCCTACAGGACCTATGGAGATGCTCATGTGCCTTTACCAGCAGGCACTGAAGATGTGTTTTAAAAGATGTATAATAAAGTTCCTTCCTCAGATACAGAGAAAATTGGCCTGTGGTTAGGAGGGACTGAGTAGTGAGCTAAAGTTCAAGCAGCAGTGAACAGGAGGACTGGAATCTCCTGGCCTTTGCTCACATCGTAAAGATTTTAAAGGATCTCAAGTGATGTTTGGTTCCTTTCTGAATGAGGAGTAAAATGAAAAGAAGTTTTAACTGACAGAAAAAGTGAGGCCTGGATCTCTCATGTGTGATGTTATGTGATACGCACATAGGCATTCCTGTGTGTGTTTAAGTAATAAGCATGTATGCAGACATGAATAGAGACACTGATGCTTTCTCCCAAGGAGAGTGGGCGGGTAACATCCATGCCATCTTTTAACATCCTTGGACAGTCTGAGAACAGCGGCTATACCTCCACACACAGTCTGAGTAAAATGCCCTTGCTCCATTTCCTTAACACTCATGGAATTTTTTCCAGCCTCGGCGTCTGGGCAGGACTGAATGTATGGCTTGACCTCTTGTTGCATTTGAGAGCTGTAACCATGGAATTTATCACAGTACATGGCACAACTTAAGTGTTTAATAAGGGGTCAGCCATGTATGTCCTTTGCTCTGAGTGTGAAGCATTAGTGGGTGGAGGTTAACAGCCTGAGGGTAAGACACAGTTCTGCCGCTTATTAATTTCATGACTGTTGGGTTACTGGACTTCCCTCAGTCTCTTTCTCCTTGCCTATAGAGCAGCAATAACAAGGAAGGCCATTTTGTGCTGTTGTTGGAGAGTCACACTATATGATCAAAGCAAAGAGAGAGAAGGACTCTGTCAGGGCTGAAATCAGTGCATTGTCAACAGACTGGGTGTTCAAATCATCTGCGTGACTTAGTAACTTAGCGTGGATAGAACAGGCCCTCACAATGGCAGATTTGTATATATACTCATTTATATATAAAGTCCACAGAGGAGACTTCTGAAGCTCTGAAAGCTTGACAGGTTTTTTTTCTTTCTTTCTTTTATTTTACGTTTACACTCTTCAATTTTTTTTTTAGTATAAAACAGTCACTCAGCATTAGGTTCTTACTGGACATATGATCTTTACAATGAAGAAAACGATGACGGTGGTGGTGGTGGTGGAGATGATGGTGATGATAATAGAAATATCAGGAAGTATCCTAGACAAACACTCAGGATGCTTTATTGAAATCGTCCATAGAGGATATGCAAAAGAGAGTTGTTGTAGGACGTCACCCAGGAGACAGAGACAGCCTATGAACTGGCTTCCTCTGGTGCTAGTGGATAAAGGGATCAAGTAGCAGGAGATACTCGGTAGCTTCAGGAAGCAGCTGCTTCAGGGAAAAGTATCTGTTAACACGGAGAAGCATCCCCTGCTTCCCACACCAGGAACCAAGCAGCTCTGAGTCCCAATTCACCAAGCTCAGAACCAATGACAGGCTGGAGAGAAACATCTGCAGCAAGTGTGACAGTGAAATGAGGGTATCCTGAGCATGACTCCAACATGGGGGGGCGGGGGGAAGGGGGACTGGAGGGCTGGAGGGCTCCCACAGAGTCCAGTCACCAAGGGACTCCCAATATGACTGCCAGAACTGCATGTTTCTGGTCCTATCATCAAGCCTACAGAGCATGGTCTCATGGTCAGTGTGGCAGTGCAAGGCCTCACTCACTAAAATTTTTCAACAATCATTTTATATTTTATATAGTGTCTGTGTTAGTTCAGAGTTAGAAAGCTCCTGTGCTGAACATAAAAAAAAAATCTCAGTGCTAGAAAGAACATCATTTGATGCCGGAACATTTGACAGATATCTTTGTAAAGCCTCACATTACCAGTAACACCTAAACATTATCCTCTTATACTTTACATAAAATATTCCATATTATGCAGATGGCCCAAACCCTGGCATTTCTCCATGGTCCTGAGAATAGCAGGACAATGTATTGAGAAGCCAACACATTGAGATTCAGGACACCCAGGCTCTGGTTGTGGTTTCATTAGTAACTAACCCCTGACTGTGGGCAGATCACCCCATCTCTCTCTACATTGTCCTCATACAATGCTGCTTCAATAAATTTGGAAAATGAGGAAAGAGTATAAGAATTCCTAGGGTAGCTCAGGAGAAAGACACAAGTCAGTACTAACATGTGCTAGTCTAGCTCAGGTGGCTGCTACAGTGGCTCCTTCTTCAAGATAGCAGCTCTGCAGAAGATCTATCATTCCAGCCCTATTCTGTGCACACTTTTAAAAGAGGTGTTTCTAACATGAACATTAGGACTTAAAAAGGTATAGCATCATATCTGAGCGTATGTCAGTGGTTTCTAACATCTAGAACATGGTTTTGGTACATACATGATCATACTATCAGGATCTGTATTCTTAGAGTAAGGCTTATAGCTTGCCTTTGGCATATGGTCCCATATGGACAGTAAGCAAATTGTATACTCTAACCATCAACCATAAACTATTTGCTATGTTCCATTAAACATTTATAAGGGGACAAGTTTTGAACAAAGCAAGTTTATCTTTATGAGAATTCTTTATTGGTTATGGTAATTCCCATATTAAAGACCCAGAGACTGAAACATGGTCATTGACAGTGCTGTAGCTAGTGAGCCATGGGGCTGCGGACTACACGGAAGACCCTACTTCCCTGAGCTCATCACAGAGGTGACCTTGGCCTCTCTCCATGAGCAACAGATGTCCAGGGATGATCTGCAGTTCAGCTCACTTTCTTTTTTTCTTCCTGGCAAATTACAACTTAGGTTTGGAATTAAAAGTCAACCTGATAAATAGTGACCAATGAGCAGGTTTACTTCAAGGAAAGTCACATAGAGGAAAACATTTCACTCACAATAGATGCAATAGCAGAGAACATTAGAATTCCATCTTCGTTTGTTATAAAAGACATGTTTTCCTAAGATATCTAAAGTATAATTTAAGTTTTTAAAACTGGCTGATGCAGAATTTTGAGCCATATTAATCTAAGAATAAAGTTATGCCCATTAAAATAGATATAACTCAAAGCAGGGAAATGTATTGACATTTCATGTCTATCAAACACAAATAAATATAATTACTGATGCTTTGCTTTGAGTGTCGAGATAAAAATGTGAAGTGCTCTAGGCTTTAAAGAAAGATGCACCTAGGTGGATGAAGAAGACCACAGGTTTGTAATTTCCCCATTCTTGTAAATTCGCATGAAGAAATCACAGCGAGATTGAGTTCAGTCTGGGGCAAATATTCCTCTCACTCAGTCGTGATAAGTTTTGGATCTAATAGTTTGGGTCAGAGGATGCAGGGATGGTAGCAGGCAGAACAATGTCGGTACATGAAGTCAGCATCAAGATACATTTCATGCCCCAAGGGACATTTGTATGACAAGGGATAGTCTGAGAATTTGCTTTCATTTATTGAAGTAGAGGAGAGTAGCCTTTCAAAGATGTGATCCTGGCCTGCCAGTCACATGGCTTGAATCACAGGTCTTATCAATTACTACATAGATTCTTCTATTCTTTATTTCATGCCATTATTTACATTTCCACTTTAGGCCAGAGGTGAAAGGGAAGCATCTTTCTTTGTGGACTTACTTCTGGAAGCCTCCTTCCTAATGGTCAGACAGAAACAAAGGCTCAGGGAACCTGCATCTGAAATCTAGATTTCCAGAGAAGCCCACTTGCTGTAGAGTACTTTGAAAATGCTAATGCTCTCACTCTCTGTCCTGCCTGTGGCCAATGACATGGGTCAAAGGCATTTAATGAAACCCTGTAGAGAAATAGGTCCCATCACTATACAATGTGATTATCTAATTTGTCTCCTCTTTGGGGGATGGTGCAGAATATGGTTAAGTATGATGATTTTTATTGTCACTGCTGAGACACATGCATGGGAGAGACATGCTAGGCTCATTATTTTACCTGTCTCTGGCTAAATATTGAAATTATTTTTAGTGTGGATGTAAACAATGAAGAAACCCAGGGAGATGTTTTATTTATTTTTACTCTGGGTTCAGCTGGCTAAAGGCAAAATTACCTTCTGGCTTCTGAACCAGAATAACTCATAATCAAGAAGGTAATGCAATAATGAGCAGGTCTACAGACCAGATGTCTAATTGCTGTTGGAGAAATAAGGATGCAAATAAAACCTAAGGCAAAGCAATGGTAAGAGGACTGCACCCAGTAGGTGGTACCAACATATTTGCTATTTGGCAGTTTGAGCTTTATGGACAGCTTCTGGATTGTATTTTTTTGTTTGTTTGTTTTTGTTTTTGTTTTAAACTCAGGTTGGATTCCTTGGCCCTGGGTGAGCAGTATATCAGTTAATATTAATTTTCTAAATAATTCTTCTGCTGACTTGTCCATCTTTCTTACAAGGTGATGAGAGACATCTGATGGCATGTATTAACCAAGTGTTGGTACATATCTGGTTTCTGAACTAGACTCTATGTGTCATAGTTAAACATGGAGATGCCTCTTCCCCAAGATATTGAAGAAGCCTGTCTTTGATTTTATGTGCCAAACTCTAGCAGTAGACCAAATGGAAAGAGGAAGATCCCTCCTCCCAAATAAGTCTCACAGATAAGACATCTCTCAACGGCCACTGTTCAGTCACAAGTCCAAAATTCTAACAGCCAGATTTGTTGAGAATAACAACTGGAAGAATCTCCCCCCCCCCTTTGCTATTTGGACTCTGTTTCCCCAGGTACGACCTTGCTTGAATGCTCCACATTGCCTTGTCTTCTAATCCTCAGACCAGGACTATTCATACCGCTGTGGGGCAATTTCGCATCACGAATGAATCACAGTTATTTATATAAAATGGTTTTATAAGAGAAGAAATGGAGACAAAGTGACAAAGGAGCATTTAGCAATGACTCTCAGCTCTGTAGGATACCCGTAAGAGAATGCCGGCATTCACCTTAACTCACTGACTCTGGAAGGAATTCTCTTTATGATAGGCTTGTGGGTCTACGTCATACTGATCATGTTAAGATCACTAAAACCTGGGTATCAGAACTCCAATAGTTTTTTTTTTTTTTAAATCACAGAATATGAGTATTTGAAAGCAGTGGAAAAGGACTAGAGTGCATTGATTTTAATGAATATGTAAAAAATAATTTTATTATTGATATAAATATGGAATACATTTATACACATTTATTACATTGTGGTATAAATTATTCTAAATTATATAAATACATGTAATAAAGTCTCAATTACTGGATGTAGAAACATGCAATTTAAAATTTTCTGGAAGATGTTGGTATTTTTTTATGTCCCCATTTAGAATTTTGTTGCCCCGTTACATTTGGTGGTATTTGTTGAATAGCTATAGACAGAATGTCACTGCCATGAGTATAATTAGGCTTTGTGTGGTCTCCCTAGTACCAGGTATTTGTTAAGCAAAGAGAACTTTTGAAAAAGCAGAGCAGCTTCTAAACAGCAAAGCCTCCATGTTCATTAGAAGGTCATTCTGCCCATGTATACTCTGAATTCCTTTGAATCTGGCTATGAAAATGATTTTCCAACAACATGGAAGTTCAGCACTGTTGTACAAGGAAGGAATTTCAGAAGGGAAGTAAGATCTGTAATTATCATTGTTTGGTTCCTATTTTCAAATGGCCCTGCTTGTAGGCAGAAGTTTCTTTTCTACCAGCAACTACTAAATACCCGGCAGCCACTTCTTAAATAATTTACTCAGAGGCTTAATATTACTTATAAGTGCTAGGCTGGTAGCTCAGGCTTGTTACTAGCTAACTCTTACATTTACATGAACCCATATTTCTACTTATGCTTTGCCATATGGCTCATGGATTGTACCTCATTTTTACACATCCTGATTGCTCGGCAGCTGGCTGGCTTGCCTTTCCTTTTCCCAGAATTCTTTTAGACTGGTTCCTCCACCTCCATACTTTCTGCCTGGCTATTTGCCAATTAGATTTTTATTAAACCAGTTCGAGTGACAAAGTATACAAGAGCATTATCCCAGGGCACTATTGACTCGAAGAATGTCTATGGGTAGGGCTGTTCATACTGCCTTGGTTCACTGGAGAATGTAACACCGTACAGGGATAATCACTTGTATATTGCCACCTGTGAGCCTGATGCTACAAAAGAAGATAACAAACAAACAAACACCCAAACCAACCCCTCCACCAAAACACAAAACAAACAAACCAAAAACCACTACCACATATGTCTTCTGTACATGGCTCCAACTTTTGTTTTAAATAGATGACGTCCATCCATCAAAGGTGCTCTAAGCAATTTCTAGATCTAAACGAACACCAAGTTCCACAATTGTGTGATCCTAAGAAATGTATTATTTAAAATAATGCAAATGAAAATGTTAAAATGATCTTAACCCATGGCTGGTGAGATAGATCAACAGGTAAAGGTTCTTGTCACTAACCCCGATCAACTCAAGAACCTACAAGGAGAGAACTGACTACTAGTACAGGTTGTCCTCTGTCATAACACACACATGATCACACACACACACACACAACGTACACATGAACACACACAGACACACAGACACACACACACAATAAATGCAAAAATATCTTAATACATTTTTATGAGGCATAGTCATTTAAATATAAAATATTAAATGCTTATAAATCTTTTCAATATTTTTCCTATGAATTATAACTTGGCATAATAATCAGGTAGTTACTTTTTGAAAGAAAACATTTCTTTTTATTTAAATTTAATGCTAGGAGATAATGTTTCCAATTTATGTTTATTTAAATATATATTAACTCTTATTTATAGATCAGAGAAAATAAATGTCAGCTTAAAGAACAGTTTTAGGAAACTAAAGCCACGTGTGAGTTCAAATACTAAAAGTAGCACAGTGACAATTTTTTGCTATACATGATATTGATGCTTCATTTTATAACTGATTTCAGCCTGGCTTTGCAGAGAAGTGAAGACAAGCATGAGTCTGGAGCCAGAGGCTGGGCAGATGGGCCACTTCTTCTATGTGCTAGTTGTTCAATCTTGACAAGATTCACAATCTTTGTGGCATCTGATCTTACTTGAAAGTACCAATCATACATAAAATCTCGTGAAATTATTTTGGTTCCTAAATTTAAAATCATATGAGGAAAGAGATAAGCAAAATGCACAGAATGTATTCAGAAAGTAACAACAATGATAATATAATTCACATAATTATTGATATCCTCTTCACGGAGCGTCATTAACTATCATGAAATAAAGTTTATTGCTAACAAAATGCTACACAACGGTTCAACAGTTGACGATGTAAATGGCAGAGCGGCTATACATTTACCTGGAGTTTCTGGCTCAGTATTGAGGCCACTTTCTTTGTGTTATTACCTTGCCTCTCCTGATTTAGTCATGAACGCCTCATGCATTTCAGGAAACTCTCCAGGAAATTAACATCAACCTTTTGCAGTAACTTATGGAGTCCTTGAAGTAACAAACATTTTGAGTTAATCCTTGAGAAATGTATCTTTCAGAATTTGTGGAAATTGATTTATTTTTCACAACTTGTGATAACAGAGGTAGAGACAGTCTTATTGGCTTCAATTGACAAAATTATTTTCTAAATAATTCCAGGCAACTATGAAAACAGTGGGAGTTGGACTCCTGGAATATTTCTTCCCAGTATGCTCCTGGGAGGTTCTTCCCCTCTCACACCCAGCTTACCCTCCCTGCAGCCTCTGACAATGATTTTGACAAGAGAGGGAAAAGGTGTATGAGATGTAAAAGTCTGCCTGTCCCTACTATAGTTTGACTCTAGACTGGCCTCTTATACTTCAACAGTAGAGCAGGACAGATGCACTTCTTATTTCAGGAGGCATAGGATATGTGTCCTACCTTTTCTCATTGCTAAGTTTTAGGATCTTGGAGAACACTTTAGAAGACCAATAGGCCATTCATTTCGTTTCCTTGGCAACACGCTCTTACTACGGAGTTGCTGGAAGTTAGGGTGTTAAAACATGATGAACCAAAGGACAAAGACAGTATTTGCCATGATTTTTCCATTGGGCTTTACTTTGAATCATTGATGGTCTGAATCATATTGAACCCATACTCCAGACCACAAACTGATTATATATACAGAGTAATAGAAAGTCATGGGGAGATTTATTCTGAGGGGGTTACTATGAGATGCCTTGCAGTTTTGATGTATTGTTTGCATTATAAGGGTAAAGTCAAAATCTTCAGAAAAAGGACCTAATGGAAACTAACTGGAAGATAAGGAGGACCAAACATCGAGTATTGGAATAGCGATAATAGATTAGGAAGATTTCAAGTCTTCACTAATGGTTAACTGAGAATGTGGTGTTTCAATTAACAGAATTAAAGGGCACAGCTGGAGTGGGAGATAGGTTTGCCTTGAGCCTCAATGCTTGCTTTAAAGACTATTATAGACCCTGCCACAATGTACTGGGATGGAACTCCAGAGCTGTGTAAGCAGGCTGTATATAAATACTTAAGAGATATCCACTGGGAAGAAATTTGACACCAAAATAAGACTTTATTAGAGAGTAAGTATAGTCAAAAAGAATTATTAAAAGAAACAGTAACTTTAAAATTGCGTTAATGCCAATGTGAGACATAAATAATCATAAAAAACATGATTGACAGATAACCTAAGGAATCTCTCTCTCTCCCTCTTTCCTTTCTCTTTCCCCCTCCACCCATATGTGTGTAGGAAACATATTTTATTGAAAATGTCAAGGTAAGGTGCATTACAGTCTAGAGAGTGAGAGAAAGCAAGAAATCGAGTCAACTAGCCAAAGAAAAAAACTGAATGTACTGTGGCAACAAATAGGAACACTTCTTCCTCATGGAAGGCAGAGGTGGCTCCAGAAGCCTAGCTGATGAAAGGGCTATAAGCTGCAGTGGCTGGGCCTGTGGGACACTAAGGACCTTGCTGAGATTTGGGCTGTTTTCTATCAGCGGTGAACTGAGGGGCTGCGGGATGCTGGCCCCCATGAGAGAAGAAAGAACAAGACAATTCTTTTATCCAAAAACACTGTTTTGAGCATTGCTATCCCTAAGTCACAGCACCCAAAGCTGTATCAGGGAGCAGGTAGGTGGAATTGGCCGAGGGACAGCAAGAAGTTGTTATCCTGATCAGGATGCCGGATGCTTTTGAGGAGGAGTCCAGAAAGCAGGAGAGTGGGAGGATGAGGGGGGCATAATAAAGCATGAAGGTGAAGTGGGTGTAGAGCAGAGGGGTGCTATTGAAGAGGAATTTGTATTGTTTCGATGGGGATGAGAAGTAAGGAGACTGGAAGTGCCATTTCTAAAGCTAAATACCAAGATGTACACATCGAGCTTGGAGAAGAGTGTGAACACATTCCACGGGATATGGAGTTTGGTTGTGAAGTCTCTGTGGACATGAGAAAGTGTTGGTGGGTCTTCAGTATAATAAAGAAGACTTTAGGGACATAGAAAGGACTGACAAATCAAAATATAATTTCCATCCATCAGATCAGGGGTTGAATCCTTCTGTTTATTTTGAACCAGTATCATACAGACCAAAGATGGTACAAGACTAATCATGTGAATCAGAAAAATCACTGGACTGCTTAATTTTTGCCTGACTAGAGAACACATTGAATCTGCAAGCATAATAAATCACCCCCAGTGTTCCATTAGGCTGCATTAGCATCAGTAATCAGAAATCTGAAAACGAAGCTTAATGGAGAAATGGAGGTGAGTCCCTTGTGTTTTTATTATGCTCCATTTCCTAGTAAGTACTGTTTCTTTCTCCCTTGGAGAATTTCCTTTTGGAGCCCAAGTGAAAAATGGGTCTATAAAAGAAATATTGATTAGTTTAACTATCTCATTAAATTTGATTAACCTTTTAAGAGTATTAGGTGGAGTTCTAAGCTATACAAAACCGAATAATACCTACATGGCCCTTGGAGCTGAGTAATTTATGAGAATTGGGCACTTAGGAAAGTGAAAGTTATAATCCGGAAATTTCAGTTGTTTATCATTTTTTTCCTGTACCTTTTTTCTCATTTGCTCAGAGTTTAAAAATAACTTGATAATTATTTCATTTATAATATTTGTGAGAAGAATTATAAACTAAACTAAGTTTTAAGACAGGCCAATAGAATATAGAATAATTTACATTGCCACACCCCAACCCACACATGCACCCACTGGTCCACACATTCAAGCCCCTTTTCTTGACTTTACAAAATTCTGCAGCACTCACTCAGGATTTACGGACTTATGGACATGCTGTGAGACCTGAGGAGAAGAGTCCTGATGGGTAGGGATGGAGTTACTGGGATACAGAACTAAATTTTATCTCTGAAATGTAAGAGCTGGCCCAGCCCCTCTTTGAGAGGAGTGGGCTGTTCTTCAGCAGCAGGGTAAAGCCACTGATCCCAGAAACCTTGAGCCACCCCTGGCCATCATCAACTTCAAGTCAAGATAGAGCATAGCCAATAAGTAGAAAATTGGTGATTTAAAAATTTCCCTAAAAAAGTATTGTGAGGAAATCTCTATTTTCCTGAATGAATACACTGCAAAAATAGCTACTGTTTGTAAAATTCCTTTAATCATGCTCAGCTATGAGAATGGTTTCAGCATTTTCTTTTCCCACTTGGAACAATTTTAAAAATGAAATGGCGAGACGTCAGAAACAGTCTCATATGTAGTTGACCTTTTTAAAATTCAGTATTTTTATTGATTGTCCACAGCATTTTCTTTCCCCGAGATATTGGAACGGTAATCAAACTTTGGGAATAGTCAAACACAATTACAAAACCTCAACACCAAGTACTTTTTTCCACAAGCAAGTACATTGAACCTCCAACAACTATGTTTTATATTAAATATAAATATAAAGGTTAGCAGTGAGAACAATGGTCTTGATCCTGTACAGAAGGAATCATGAGTGTGTGGATCCATTTGAATATATATAAACACACACACACGTAAAACCTTCAGAAACATTCAAGAATTGATGTATTTTGAAATTACAGTAGTATTGCCCAATCCTTCAGCAGTTGTTTGCCATGTTAAGTAAATTACAGTAGCTAACTCTTCACTAGTTTTAATATATATTTCTAATTCTTTAAATTATATATCGACAAATATTGCTTACAATGCCTTAAATTAACAAAGTCTTTAAAGATGAACTTGCAGCTTCTAAAAGCTTTTGACACATTCCTCATTGAGGTTTCAATGCTGCTTAGAAACAGCATTTCCAGCTCCTTCTGAGAGTCTTCCTCAGCTGGTTTATAGCCAGTAGTGATCTCTGTAATGGATAGCTCACTTTCTGCATGATTGGAGGAGCTCTTGCTCCATATTCAATTTTAAGGTAGAGTGTAAGACTGCATTTGAAGAATAAGACAGTCAGAGCCATCAAAACTGTACCATTGCTGTTTATGTAATTCCTGCTATTTACTGTTTGATGGACATCTGTGAATAATGGGATGGTTCTGAAGAGACAGTGAAGCTGCTATGACAACTGATAGTGTCTGCTTAGGAATAAATGTGGAAAAGCTTGGCCCAGCAAGCATGTGAGTGAGTAACATCTTTGGCTTGACTTTGAAATTTATGCTATGGAAATAGACGAGTGATCACCCCACGTAACTTTCTTAGTCTTCCTGATGCTTTATGTTTCATGAATTAAAGACTTGAATATTTCACTGTAGGCGTTATTCAATTGGAGGTTTACAAAGGACCCTTCATTTCTGATAGTACATTTATCAATGCGACAAATTTCTCCCATGAAAGTACAGTCTGTTACCCGTGGAACTCCTGTGTCTGCCACTGAAGTATATGCTATCCCTGTAATATGCATGTGTGTGTGTGTGTGTGTGTGTGTGTGTGTGTGTGTGTGTGTGTGTGTGTATTGACTCTCTGAGGGAAGTAGGCTTCTGGATTTAGTGAGGACATACCTTTTTTCACTTGGGATTACCTTTAAATTTTTTAAATTTAATTTATTTTTACATTTCACAAATGTATATACTAAATTTCGATCACTTCCTTTTCCATCAATTTTTTTCTCCTAAACTCCCTTCTCTCCTGCTGAAATCACTTTCCCATTCTTCCTACATGGTCCTTCCTACTCAGATACTCCCCCCCCCCCCCCCCCCCCCCCCCGCTCACTGGGTTTAGTTAGGATTGTTTGTACAAACAGGAGTAGGGGGTTATTACTAAAATATGAACAACGTATTAGGGGATATATCACTGAAGAAAATTCCATTCCTTTCCCAGCACCCATGAACTGGCCTCAGTTCCTCAGTGAGGGGTGAGGTTCAGGAGCCCCTGTCCATGCTTCCTGTGACATTGATTCTAACAGCTTCCTTCTTGTTCTGCAGCCAACTTTATTGATCTGAAATTCAAATGTGTTTGGTTCAAGCTCAGAGTTGGCAATATCTAAACCAAGAGTGAAGCTAAAACAAATGTCAAAAATAAATACAAAATGCTGACCCTTCCTCCCGAGTGTTGTTTTGCCGTGTTTGTTGAAATACGAATTTACATGCAGTAAAATTATAACTGTTAGGAATGATCCTTCCAAATACAGTGATGCAGTTACCACCGCAATCAAGATATTGCCCTCAGCCCCTCATGCCCTTCGCCATCAGTGATCAGCTGTCTGTCTAAAGGGCATCTAATCACTACATGATCTATTGGGGTAAATAGTTCTACAAAGCATATAATCCAAAGCGTGAAACTTTATAGAACATTCATAAGTTAATGATACATACTTACATAGTTGTCTTTAGATACAAAATAATTAGTCAGGATACATTACTATCTCTTTTGAGCCTATGAGACAAGATTAAAGATATTTTATGTTTGGGGACTGGAGTGTTGTCTCAGCAGTTAAGAACACTGACTACACTCATGGAGGCCAAAGAAAACACTGAATTCCTGGGACTGAAGTTCCAAATGAGCATGAACCACAATGTGGGTGCTGAGGATTAATATCTAGGTCCTCTGCACGAACAGCCAATGCTCTTAACAACTGAGCCTCTGTTTTGGGGTTTTTTTTGTTTGTTTGTTTGTTTTTAATGAGGAGCCCACCACTCTTCTCCAGCCAAGTACTTACATATTTCCTTCCTGAAGATGCTCTGCTTTCTGCAGCCATAGATACCAAAGGTGAAGTCAACATGCTCTTGGTTTTCTACATCTCACAGTTTCTACAATTCTGCAGGCTCATCCCAGTTTTTATGGTTGAGACTCACCATTTTGTAAAGCTAATAAAGAGCACAGAGAAGTGCAAGAGGCAAGTGCACCAACCTGTGAATTAGCCAGAGCTCTTTCTTCAAGTGCTCTCAGGCTTCGGTAGACAAACCACAGTTACACAAACAGAGCAATTCCAACCTGAGCTGAAGACAAGATGTACACAACATGACATCACTTTTGCAGAGCTTAGCTTAAGTGCTCTATAAATACAAACATATATCCATATAAATAAGACTGAAAACAGACAGAATTTGATTAAACCTAGCTTTCACATTCAGCTATCATTCATTATCTATGAGTGGCCTTCTTTTATTTTATTTCAGTTTAAAAATAACAAACCACGGCGAACCCATTATTTGGTTTTTCCTTATTAGTGAAATTTGTGAAGGGCTCACTCTCAGTCTCCCAGAACTGGTTTTATTTCACATTGCATTTTTAAGAGCCATCTGTGCTGTAACACAAGTGTAGTCAAAGCCATAGTCAATTAGACCCCAGCATAGAATGAGAGAACTTTATCCGGTTCTCTAAAAACAACACCTTGGTTATTTATTAGCCTAGTGTTATTTGGGAGATTAGTAGGTTAATAGAAAGATTAAAATATTTTGTTACTACATTGATAAAAATATTGTCCATGCCTCCTGATGGTATATAAATGTACTTGCTTCTCGCCCTATAGTAGCATGTATATCATTGGTAGGGCAGAGAGACTATGGATGCTCAAGACTATGAGACAGTGTCAAGTCATTTAAGTCAATTCAAAGCATTGTTTCAGAATGCATTTCCATCTGTAATTTCAGAGAGACCCCACTGAGCTGCATTTTCTATAGAACTTGATTTTATTAGATTTCTCAGATGTTTTTTTTCTAGCTGAAAGGTTATAAAATGGCATCACAAGTATAGGTGTATGAAACATCAATTTGTGTGGCATTTGAGAAAATACATTTAATTTTCTCCCACTGTCTATTGAGTAATCAATGTTTATTGTGACATTTACATTTTTTATTTGCTTGGATATTTTATATATTCAAAATTTTAATCCTTTGTTAGATGGATACTCTACAAATCGCACTTCACAAGCTTATTGGATAGCCATTTTATTTTTTTTAAATATATCTTATATAAAATAAAAGTTTTTCTTTAAAGACACATAAACATGTACATACACACCGTGGAATTTTATGAGGTTGTTTAACGGAATGAGTGACAAGATTATATGCATTGAAATGAAAAGCTCTCTAGGAGCGTTAAAGAACAAATCAAGTTGAAAATCACATGTGTACTACCACTCCACTTATTATAATAAAAGACCCAAACCACACATGTTATAGAACCTCATGTATCTATGGAAACACATAAAAGGAAACTAAAATGACATCTCCCAACTGTTGACAGTTGGGATAAAGGCAGGGACGTAATGAGGGGAAGAAAGGATCTTTCATGTTTCCTCTGGATATTTCTGTACTCTTTCAACCATGTGCAAAGAAAATATTGTCTGTTACTTGTGCAGCAGACAAAGTAATGATGGAAATCAAAGGGAAGCAAAGGCACAGACAGACCATCAGAACAGAAGAAAGGCTGTCAACAGTGCAAGTGTATCTGGAGTTCGGTATTGATAGAGATGGCCTTTTCAGAAGCCAGGAAAGGGAGACTCTTCAATAAACGGAAAGCAAATATCACATTCCTGCAGCAAACCACATACCACATCCAGATGAAGATAAAGCTCAATATAAGAAGGAAAATTATGAAAAGTATTAGGAGACTATGAAAGGCAATTTTATAACACAGGATTGAACTGACCTTTAGCAACATGAACTAGATCACTACTTCAGATACCGCTAGAGAAGAGGTCTGTGCAAGGGTGCTCACTAAGAATTCTAAGCTGTCATCCAAATCAAATTAAGATCCCCAAGATCTCCCTGCAGTTGATGGCTAGTGTGGGAGGCGGGATCAGGATCACTTTCCTTTGGGAAAGTGACTTTCAGAAGGTTGTCCAAGCCCCAATGGATGGTGATTCTTAGTATATTAAATTAGACTGTATTTGTGTTTTTATAACCAGAGAAAGGTGATACCTGCATAAATGACACACTTCAATGTTCTTTAGTGCTGTTTTGTTACACTAGATTTGGAAGAAGAGCCATGTTAAAAAGAGAGCATGCTAACAGTCACAAATATGAGAAAATATGATGTTTGTCTTTCTAGGTCTAGGTTACCTCACTCATCATGATGGTTTCTATCTCTACCCATTTACCTGTGGAATTTATAATTTCATTTTTCTTAATGGCTGAACAATTTTCTTTGGTATAAATGTACCACATTTTCTTTATGCATTCATCAGTTGATGGATATCTCAGTTTTGTTTCCATTTCCTTGTTACTTTGACTAGACCTGCGAGGCACATGGATGATTAGGTATCTCTGTAGTAGGATACAGAGTACTTTGGGCTCATGCCCGTAGTGCAGAGTGGTATATCTGGGTCATGAGGTAGATCGTAATCTTCAGCTACACGTGCTTCATTTGGAATGAAGCCAATCACTGAGGGGCTACATGGGAATTTTCAAAGGAGGTGAGAAAGAATGTAGAGATAGAAAAGGGTAAAGAGAGGTGAGAAAGGGTAAAGGAGGTGAGAAAGAACATAGTGCTAGAAAAGGGTAAAGAGGGAAATGATACACGGAGTGTTAAGTGGGATGGTGTGTATGGGAGGGAAGGGCATAGGTGAGGATGCAGGGAGGATCATTAATACTTAACCAAGATAAATTCCCCTAAGAGTCACCACAAGCCAACAGCCATAAGCGCCAGTACAAGGAACAGGTTACCTCTTTGGGGGTTATTGGTTAATGGGTTTCTATGTAGTCTCAAACACTACAGGCTACTGACAACAATCTTTGTAATTCTCCAGAATTTGACAGTAAAATTCTATTGCTGAGGATGACCACATTCTTGAGCTGACTAAAAGAAGCCCCCGTAATTACTGGAGACACTCAGATCTGAGTACAACAATCAAGAGGAAACAGAAGAAAATGACCTTAAAACAGCTTTATGAAGATAATAGAAGCTTTAAAAGGGGATATAATAAAACTTCCTTAAAGAAATAGAAGAAAATACAAACAAAAAATTGGAAGAAATGAACAAATCCCTGGAAGAAAATAAAGGAAATCAAGAAAAAAAAACAAACAAAGAAGTAAAAGAAACATTCCAGGAATTAAAAATTAAAATATAAGCAATAAAGAAGGCACAAATCAAGGCAATGCTGGAAACAGAAAACTTGAAGAAACAAATTGGTACTACAGATGCAAGTATAATTAACAGAATGCAAGAGATGGAAGAGAGAATATCTGGAGTGGAAGATTCAATCGCAGAAATAGATATGTCAGTTAAAGAAAACACTGAAACCAAAAAAGTCATAACACAAAATGTCCAGGAAATCTGGGACACCATGAAAAAACCAAACCTGAGAATAAATGAATCACAGAAGGAGAAGAATATCAGCTAAAATGCACAGAAAATGCAACAAAATCATAGAAGAAAACTTTTCCAACCTAAAGAGGGAAATGCCTATAAAAACACAAGAAGCTTATAGATCACCAAAATAGACAAGAGCCCCCACCAAGTCTGCTTGACACATAATAACCAAGCCACTAAACCCACAGAACAAAGAAAAAAATACAAAGAGCTGCAAAGAAAAATGGCCAAATTGCCTATTATGACAGACCATCAGAATAACACCTGACTATTCAGTGGAAACAATGATAGTGAGAATGTCCTGGTCAGATGTTTTACAGACACTAAAAGTGCATGGTAGCCAACCCAGACTACTATACCCAGCAAAACTATCAATCACCATAGATGGAGTAAACTAGATATTTTACGACAAAACTAGATTCAGTCAAAACCTATCTACAAATCCAGCCTTACAGAAAACTTCAACCTAAGGAAACCAGATACACCCATGAAACCACCAACAATAGATAATCCCACAGAAGAAAAACCCAAAGAAGGGAAATACACACAAACTACCACCAAAATTAACAGAAAATAACAATCATTGGTCATAAACATCCCTTAATATCAGTGGACTCAATTCACCTATAAAAAAGACACACCCTACCATGGTGTATACAAAAACTGAAACCATCCTTCTGCTGCATACAAGAAATGCACCTTGACTTCAAAGACAGACACAGATTCAGAGTAAAGGGTTGGGAAAAGACTTTCCAATCAAATAGTCCTAAGAAACAAGTTAGTGTAGTCATCCTAATATCTAACAAAATAGACTTTAAACTAAAATCAATCAAAAGAGAACAGGATGAACATTATTTATTCATCTCAGAAAAAAATCCACCAGGATGAAGTCTCAATCCTGAATATTTATGCCCCCAACACAAAGGCAACTACATATGTAAAAGAAACACTACTAAAGCTTAAACCTCCCATCAAAACCCACACACTAATAGTGGGAGACTTGAATACAACACTTTTACTCTTGGATAGGTCAATCAGACAAAAACTCAACAGAGAAATAAGGGATCTAAGAGATTTTATAACCCAAATGGACTTAATAGATATATACAGAACCTTCCACCCAAACACAAAGGAGTATATATATTTATTAGCACCCCGTGGAACTTTTCTAAATTTGACCACAGACTCTGTCATAAAGCATATATCAATAAATACAGAAAAATGGGATAACTCCTTGTATCACATCAGACCACCATGGCTTAGAGTTCAACAACAACAAAAACGCAGAAATTGTACAAACTCATGGAAACTGAACATCTCTCAATTGAACCATGTCAGGGTCAAGGAAGAAGTTAAGAAAGCAGTGATAAGAGGAAAACTCATAGTAGTAGATGACTACAGGAAAAACATGGAAAAATCTCATGAGACTTAACTGCACAGCTGAAGGCTGTAGAATAATTAGAAGCAAACTCACTTAGAAGGTGTAGATGGCAGGAAATAATCAAACTTAGAGCTGAAATCAATACAATATAGAAACAAAGAGAATAATACAAAGAACTAATGAATCAAAGAGTTGGTTCTTTGAGAAAGTCAACAAGATAATAAGCTCTTATTCAAACTAACCAAAAAAGCAGAGAGAGAAAGTATCTAAATTAACAGAATCAGAAATGAAAGGGGAGACATAACAACAGACACCTAGGAAATGCAGAGATTTATCAGGTCATACTTTGAAAATAAATACTCCACTAAAATGGAAAACCTAAAAGAAATGGAAAGCTTTCTGAACAGGTACCACTTACCAAAATTAAACCAAGAACAAATTAAAGACGTAAACAGACCTATACCCCAAAGGAAATTGAAGCTCTTATTAGAAGTCTCCCAAGAACAAAAACAAAACAAAACAAAACAAAACCAAAAAACAAACAAACAAACCAACAAAAGAAAAACAACCCCCCCCAAAAAAAAACAAAAAACAAAACAAAAAAAACCTCAAGACCAAATTTTTTCAGTGCAGAATTATACCAGACATTCAAGGAAGAACTAATACCAATACTCCTGACTGTAACATACAGTAGAAACTGAAGGAACACTGCCAAACTCCTTTTATGAGGCCACAATCACCCTGCTTACCAAGCCACTAAAAGATGCAACAAAGAGAATTACAGACTAGTTTCCCTCATGAACATTGATGCAAAAATACTCAATACAATTCTGGAAAACCAAATCCAACAACATATCAAAAAAAAAAAATCATCCACCACGATCAGGTAGGCTTCATCCCAGAGATGCAGGGATGGTTCAACATATGAAAAACTGTGAATGTCATCCATCATATAAACAAACTGATTTAAAAAAATGCATAATCATCTCATTAGATGCTGAAAAAACCTTTGACAAAATCTAACACTCCTTCATGATAAAAAGTCCTGGAGAGATCAAGAATACAGGGACAATACCTGCAATATGCAGCAAGCCAACAGCCAACATCAAACTAAATGGAAAAAAACCTCAAAGCAATCCTGCTAAAATCAGGAACAAGACAAGGCTGTCCTCTCTCTCCTTATCTATTCAATATAGTTCTTGAAGTTTTAGCTAAAGCAATAAAAGAACAAAAAGAGATCAAGGGGATAGAAATTGGAAGGGAAGAAGTCAAACTATCTCTATTTGCAGATGATATAATCATATACATAAGTGACCGCCAAAATTTTACCAGAGAACTCCTACAGCTGATAATCACCTTCAGCAATGTAGCAGGGTACAAGATTAACTTTAAAATATCAATAGCCCTCCTATATACTAAGGATAAAAGGGCTGCGAAAGAAATAAGGGAATTTCCCTTTATAATAGCTGCAAATAGCATTAAATATCTTGGCATGACTCTAACCAAAGAAGTAAGTCACTAAAGAAGGAAATTGAAGAGAATATAAGAAAATGGAAAGATATCCCATGCTCCTGGATAGGTAGGATCAACTTAGTAAAAATAGAAATTTTACCAAAAGTAAACTACTCGTTCAATGCAACTCCCATCAAAATCCCAACACAATTTTTTACAGACCTTTAAAGAACAATACTCAACTTCACAGGGAATAACAGGAAATCCAGGATTGCCAATAATCCTTCTTAATAAGCAAACTTCAGCAGGAATCACCAATCCTGCCTTCAATCTATACGATAGAGCTTCAGTAATAAAATCAGCCTGGTACTGGCATAAAAACAGACTTGTGGATCAATGGAATTGAATTGAAGATCCCAATCTTAACCCACACTCCTATGAACACCTGATTTTTGACAAAGAGGCCAAAAATATTCAATGGAAATGAGATAGTATCTTAAACAAATGGTGTTGGCATAAATGGATGGTAGTATGTAGAAGAATGCAAATAGATCCAAACCTATCACCCTGCACAAAACTCAAATCCAAGTGGATCAAAGACCTCAACATAAACCCAGATACACTGAACTTGACAAGAAAGTGGGAAGTACTCTCCATAACAATGACACAGGTGACCACTTCCTAAATATAACACCATTAGCACAGATACTAAGAACAATCAATAAGTGGGACCTCCTGAAACTGAGAAGCTTCTGTAAGGCAAAGAACATGGGCAGTAAGACAGACAACAGCCTACAGAATGGGAAAAGTTCTTCAACAACCATAGAACAAAGGACTGATCTATAAAATATATAGAGAGCTTAAGAAACTAGGGCTCAAAAACCTAAATAACCCAATTAAAAGTGAGGTTCAGAGCTAAAAAGAGAATTCTCAACAGAAGAATTACAAATGCCTAAAAAGCACTTAAAAAAATTGCTCAACATCTATAGACATCAGGGAAATGCAAATCAAAATAACCTTACACTTGTCAGAATGGCTAAGATCAAAAACACATGCCTGCCTATGTTGGAGAGGATGTAGAGCAAGGGGAACACTCCTCCATTGTTAATGGGGATGCCAACCTGTACAGACACCCTGGAATTCAGTATAGTGGTTCCTAAGCAAACTGGAAATCAATCTCCTAAGGATCCAGCAACCACTTGGGCATATACCCAAAGGATGTACATTCATACCCCAAAGGCATTAGCTCAACTATGTTAATAGCAACATTTTTTTTTTTGTAATAGCAAGAACCTGGAAATAACCTACATGCCCCTCAACTGTAGACTTGATTAACAAACTGTGGTATATCTCTATACAATGAAGTACTACTCAGCAGTAAAAAGGATGACATCATAAATTTGCAGGCAAATGGATGGATTTGGAGAATATTCTCCTGAATGAATTATCACAAATCCAGAAAGATAGTCATGGGATGTACTCACTCACAAGTGGATTTTAAACAAAAAGTGAAGAATACCCAAGCTGTAAACTACAATCCCTGAACAGCTTGGCATCAGAGGCAACTTAAAAAAGACATCCAGGGATTCCCCTAAGAAGGGAAAATAGAGAAGGTTACCTTAGCAAACTGGGATCATGAAAGGTTGCAACCAAGAAGTGGTGGGCACAAATCATGAGAGAAGGAGGTGGTTGAGTGAGAGGAGCAACAAAGAGAGAACAAAGTGATGGATATCTTGATAGAGGAAGCTAAGGTAGAGTTGGAAAGAGACCGAGTGGTAGGGAAATTTCCAAGAACTCACAGGATGTCCCTGGCCTGGTCTCCAGTCAATAGTGGAGGGGATGCCTATACAGACTTCCCTGTAATCAAATGAATAACCACCCTAAGTGTCATCAAAGAACCTACATCCAGCAGTGAATAGAAGTGGAGACGGAGATCTATGGCTGAGCACTGGACCAAGCTCCCGGTCCAGTTGAGAGCATGGGAGGAGAGTCCCATGAGCAAGAGGATAGGGACTATGAAGAAAATTCCCACAGTGATGGCTGGCTGGAGCTTTGGGGAGTTCACTGACTTAAGAACAGCCAGTGGAGATCTGTTGGGAAAGGGAGCTAGGCCAGCCAAGGGTAGGCAATTGTTGATTGGCATGGGCAGTATGTAGAGCCTTGAGGGGTGGGATCAGACTGTGTTCCTGTTTGTGGGCTGGCATCGTTGAGCCCATTTCTTGAAGAGGAGTGCCTAACCCAGTCTTGATATTGGGATGAGGAAATCGAATTTGCCTCTAATGGATGTGCCAGGCTGAGCTAACTCACCTTTCGGACTTATTGCTCTTTTGGGGGAGGGGATGAGAGGATATGGAGGGTTGAGACTGAAGGCTGACTGGAAGGGGTTGGGAGAAGGGAAGGGAGGCAGAGCAGAGAGTTACATGGATAAAAAAGACTTTTTTATATAAATAAAATTAAAAGAAAAAAAAGGAGGATACAAAAGTTGTGTAGGAAAGAAGAAGCAATGTTGTCCCCTGAGGAGTTAGGAGAGAAGCTGATTTTAATCAAAACACATGCTTTGAAATTCTGAGAGAACTAATAACGGAAATTTCAATAATAAAGTCTATGATTGCTGCAAAGTACTTGCTCCATATATGTTTATTTAAAAGTAGTATCGTGTTAAATCCTTTATTGCCTTGGCTGTGGGGCTCTTAGGGAATTGCAGAGCATGTCAGGGAAATCATGAAGAACGTTTAAAAGCAGACCAAAGGCTTGCTGTCAACTGTAGTATAGATGAGCATCTAAACCATGAGCTAACTTGCTAGATCACACTATTCTGCCCTGTAAAAATGTACACTCTCAGTTGTGGAGACTTTGCAAAGGTGAAACGTTCACTCAAGTGTAACTGCCCTCTTTCCCGTCTCTGGCCAGATAAAGAATCTAGTTTGATCAGGCAGCACATGAGGCCGAAATGACAGATGAGATTATCTGAGAGGCCTGTTTTCTTTATTTTCATGCATATTTGTCTGGCAACCATGCACTTGAGCTCATGATGTGGAGAGAGCGTATCAAACTTGTCCTAGAGCCACCAGACAGTACTCAAAGAATGCTGTTAGGGGACGATCAGTCTCATCATCTTACCCAATAGGAAACAAGCTAATAAACCCAGGCCTAAGATGCCCTCCTCCCTGCAGAACCAACATCAAAAGGTCCACCCTCATCAAGTATGTTAAGCCCTCTCACTGTTGTTCCTGGCTGTGGGACACATCTGTTTATTTTCTTGACATTAGTTACACATTACAAATTCACTTGGTACATGAATGGAAAGTATCAGAGGGAACACTGAGTGCAGCTGTGAAACTCTGCCTTGTATACTTTTCATGCTTTAACCAAAAACGAGTTCTTATGCCTGCTCACAAAGTATAAACGATTTCATTTTCTGAGTAGCCTTGACATTGGACAGACTTAGGCTTTATCAACTACTTTGGGTGTTTCTTCTAGCCATCCTCTCTGACCTAGTTCAATTTCCCTCATTAAGTTCACTCCAAAGAAGTTTTCTGATTGCATTATTCTTCCATTATCTGTAAAGCGCAGTCCAGTTAACATAGACTCGCAGTAGGCAATGCTGATGGTCCTGCAGAATCTCTCTCGTTTCCTTTGGGAAGTAATGTCTTCTATTATGTTAGATGTACATGATGAAATGGCTCACAGAGTTGCCGTTCTGTGAGGGGATGTACTACATGCCTTGGATATATGAAATGTGGCATCTTCCAGGGTGACACTATTCATCTCTGTCCATCTCTTCCTCACATGGAAGAGATACAGGTTCGTTTACTTAGGTCTTTCTGATTTTACTGTTCTGAATGTGTCATCAATTCTGAATAAGGCAAATCAATTTATTGACATCATTCTGGAAAGTTGGATATGTGTCATAGTTGAGCCTGAAATGATTCTGTTTGGGTTATGTCTTTTTTTTTTTTCTGGCTCTTTTTGGTATAGATTTCAGCACCATTAAGCCACATTATTACACTTTTTACAAAACATTTGATTACATACCTACTTTTGTGACCTTTATTTTGTGTGTTGGGAGGAACAATAAAATTGTATTTATTCACTATTCCAAAAAATAACTACTTCTACAAAAACAGACCATGTTTAGAATCCTAAAAGTATGGAGGTAGGTACATACATATGCAGGGTTGCAGCGGCACACACCTTCAAACTTAGCACATCTCTGTGAGTTTGAGGCCAGCCTGATCTACAGAGCTGGTTCCAGGATACCCACAGCTGTTACACAGTGAAACACAGTCTAAAAAATTCAAAATAAATAAATAAATAAATAAATAAATAAATAAATAAATAAATAAATAAATAAATAAATAAATAAATAAATAAATAGGGAAGACAAAGATATTGACAAGAATATACTGAACTTGGAAAACATTTTTTTAAAAGTCACATAAATCTCAATAGGAGTGCTTTCTTAAATGAATATTTATATTTGCAAATCACTGTTTTATCCTAAAATACACGATATACCAGGTGAAGCCTTTAATGAAGACATGAAAAAAGCTTAATAAATAAACTTGTAAGTTAGTCAACTCCATATGGAACCCGTTACATGACATTCAGTCTCTTCTCCTTTCCTCACAATTCTGCAATTTTAGTATTTCTTATTCAAAATAGATTTTTCATACAATATTCTAATTATAATTTCCTCCACACCAACTTTCTTAGACACTCCATCCTCTCCCATCTGAAGTCCCACATTTTCTTTCTCTTGTTAGAAAAAAATCAGGTACCTAAGGTACAATAACAAAATAAAAGATAAAACAAAACAAACAAACTTGAATAGGGCAAAGCAAATAAACCAACAAGAAAAGGAGACAAAGAAAAAGCTCAAAACACACACACACACACACACACACACACAGACTCACACACACTCACATACACACCACACCACACACACTCACACACACATACACACACACATGTACACACACATATACTCACATACACACCACACACACATACACACCACACATACACTCACTCACACACATATACACACACTTACATACACACCACACCACACACACTCACAGACACATATACACACATGCACATGCACACATATATATTCACATACAAACCACACCACACATACTCACACACACTCACATACACACCACACCACACACTCTCTCTCACTTACACACACACACACACACACACACAGAGCCCTGACAAAGCTTTACTCACCCTACTTCCATCACAGTGCTGCACTTCTAAATTGCTCTTTGGATTTGCCATTCTCCTGACATTGATACAATTAAGATTGTGGCTTTATTGTTTTGTTTTTGTTTTTTTTTAACTGTTGAAGAGTAAAGAATAAAACCACAAAAGATACAATACATATTTTGCTTCCTTAAAAATTATTATCATTCTGTGCGTGTATATTTGTGCATGACGTATGTGGGGTGTGCATGCCATAGCATGTATGTGAAAGTCAGAAGACAACTGTGTGAAATCGGTTCTCCCACTTCCATTTGGGTTGTCAGCCTCGTGCAACAAGCATTGACGCAGCTGAGCCATGTCACGGGCCCTTGCTTCCTTTCTGGATGGAATCAAGTTTAGAGATTACTGGAGGTTTTAAACAATAATGGATTCTGTCATTTTTATGCCTTGGTCTCTATGGCTGAAGGGAACAAACAAAAGAACTGGATATTAAATTTATCTGCTAACTGGTGGTAGTGTTTTAGATGATTTTAAAGAATTACAACAGTATTGGAAATAAAACACCTAAGATCTAAAGTTGCTTTGTGGTCTTTTCGGTCAAGTATTTCAACAAAGCATCCCTGTCCTCCCGATACAAAATCTCTGACGATGTGGCAAGAGTAGCATCCCTAAGGAAGAGACAATTATCCTCCTTTGTCACTGTTGGTGCAGGAATTTTAATAGTGCTGCACAGGAAGTATCCCTGAATGCCCGTTGGAGCAGGGGTGTTTTATAGCGCTACACAGGAAGTACCACTGTGCCATTACTGTTGAAATAGTGCCAATGTACTGCACAATGGGGAATGTTTTCAGGTTTGTGCCAGGCAGAAGATAACTCTACTGCCAAGAAGAAACTTCCTTCTGTTGCCAAAGTGTGCTTAGGATGCTTTGAAATGCAGACAACCCGCTGATGGTGCCAAAGGAAGGAAGGAGAGAGAAGGACTCCTGTGTGAGAAAAGGGGCAGGGCCAACCCATTTCTGAGGCTAACAAGTAAAGCAGGAAGCCAGAAAATAGGTGAACTACGTAAGACTTGCTGCCTTGGTCCACTGTGAAATGGACTTTAAGCTTTTGCACATGGAAGCCCAGAAATGTGTGAGAATAAAGGCTTTGAAATCAGAAACACAAAGTATGATACAAAAGGGATTTTTAGCAGACCAACCAAGTCTCCCAAACACAATGACAAACAACTGAGCAGGAAAAACTCATTCTTCTGCATGGGTATAAAGATGGGCTTACAAACCCTTACTGAGAAAGGCAGCACAACAGGAAGGTGAACACTCAGTGACATTTGGTGACATTCTGCGGTGAATGAAGCCCACTTGCCATTAATAACAAACATGTACTGTCTGTCATTCTCTGTCCTCTGAAACACATACGCTAAACCATATTGCAATACCTCAAAAAACCTCTTCTATTATCTTCAAAAAGTTCAGAGTCTAAACATCCATTTTTTAAGGATTGGCAGAAATTTGACTACACTGCATACTTAATTATTATAGTTAATAATATGACCCTTGATTTGATTTTCAGTGGACAAACACACGTGGACTGCCTTCTCCATGCTGTGGAGGGGACACAGAACACAACAGTTCAGATGGTCCACCCTACTCAAATCCTGCAAGGTGAGTGGATGTTTCTGCCCTTTCCTGAAGGTGGCAAAACCAGCGAAATGTCAAGCTGACCCATCACTGGGCTCATAGTAAATATTTGCACCCACTCATCACTGGAGGGTGTATCTTTATGAGTCTTCGCAAGTGCATAGAACTCTCCAAGATTTCTGACAATTTGTCCAGCGATGACGATCCATATATAAATGAATGCAAATTCTCTCCAAATCCTGATTCTGCAACAGTTTTCCTTTTTGTTTCAGATTATTTTTCTTTTTCTGAACTGTTCTTCTAATGAACTATATAACAATCATATCTATTGTTAGTTTTCTCTCAAATAGGGAATTTATACTTACATTTACTTTACTGCTTCATGTATTCCAAACACTTAATAAAAAGGCACAATAAAAGTAACGTCTTTATATATACTTACAGAAGGTTTTGAATAGTTATGAATTATAACATTTTATACCCTCTCTGAGTCATGTCTATGTAGATAACTGTATTCCTATTGACCAAATACTAGCCTTTAGTTTCCATTCTTTATTTATTTATTGCATACCCAAAGGATGCACATTCATACCACAAGGACATTTGTAAATAGCAGCATTATTCATAATAGCCAGAACCTGGCAGAAGAAAAAAAATGACACCTTGAAATTTGTAGGCAAATGGATTGAACTAGGAACCCCCACCCAGAACAAGGTAACCCAGACCCAGAAAGACAAACATGTACTGACTCATGAGTAGATATTAGACATAAAGCAAAGGGTAACCAGGCTACAGTCCATAACCCCAGAGAAGCTAGGTAACAAGGAGAACCCTAAGAGAGGGATGCATGTATTCCCCTGGAAAGCGTGGGGGCAGGGGGGGGGAAGGGTGGGAAGGAAAAGATCATGAGAGAAAGGAGGGTTGAGTAGGGGGAGGGAATGAGAGCGAGAACAAAGAAACAGATCATCTTGACAGAGGGAGCCCTTTGGGGGTTAGAGAGAAATCTGGAAATTCCCAGGAATCCACAAAGGTGACCCCAGCTAAGATTCCAAGCAACAGTAAAGAGGGTACCTGAATTGGCCTTCCCCCATAATCAAATCAATGACTACCCTGTTGTCATTCAGCAACTGATGGAAGCAGATGCAGAGATCCACAGTTAAGGCCTGGGCCAAGCTTCCAGTCCAGTTGAAGAGAGGGAGGAGGGATTATATGAGCAGAGTCAAATCATGATGGGGAAACTCACAGAGACAGCTGACCCAAGCTACTGGGAGCTCTCTGACTCTGGATTGACAACAGGGGAACTTGCAGGAGACCAGAATAGGCTCTTACATGTGGATGGCAGTTGTTTGGCTTGGGCAGTTTGTAGGGCCTCTGGCTGTGGGACCAGGATGTATCCTTAGTGTATGAACTAGCATTTTGGAGCCCATTCCCTATTGAGGGTACCTTGCCCAGCCTTGATATGAGGGAGGGACTTGGTCCTGCCTCAACTTGTTATGCCAAACTTTGTTGACTCCCCATGGGAGTTTGTAGTCTCTCTGAGGAGTGAATGGGGGTGGGGTTGGGGTGAGTGGAAAGAGAAGCGGGAGGGGAAACAGTGGTTGGTAATTAAAATGAAAAAAAAACTCAAAATAAAACTTTATAAGCTTGGCTTTCTATGCTTTCAGTCATTTTCTATCACTACTCTTTTCAACCCCTATTAAGCTATTAGTCTACCCAACATATAGGCCTACACAATAGCTTCTGTTATGCTACCTAAGCATGTTACAAGGCAGTCTACACCAGATATAGCACTTAGGCATCATCTAAGTTGTAAGTTCAAGGTGATTAGTGGAGGTTTCCAAATCCTCTAATAAGAAGGGCTCTGATGCCATTCTGCAGTCATTTATTTAATAGAAATGACTGTCATGGAACAGCTAATGAATGATAGCCTGTTATTCCTGGTATCAACCCTAACATTCAGAAGCTCATTCAGTTAGTATGTGGCACTTCTTTAATACCTTTATTATAAAAGCTTTCTACCAATCTCCCTTAAAATTTTTGTCATGCTTCTCTCTGTCCACTCAGTAACTCATGGCTACTTCTTATCATATTACAATTATACAAACTTAATATGAATTGTATACTGGTTACTTACTGGACCTCATAGTCTCAGCAATTTAAACATTAATGCATTCATTACCAGAATCTTAACTCTAGTCTATGAATTTGCTTGTTTTCCCTGCATGCCCTCCTCTGCTCTGTCCAAGACTCCTTACATGTGTTTCTGTCTCTATTGTAAACGTCTTTTCTCCTTTCCCGGGCCAAATGCTTCCCTAATCTTTCTGAAAAATGAAGAAGCTTTTTGCAGTGAAGTGCCTTCCCTAGGCTTCTATGTTCGGTTTTTGTTATGCTTTTACAAGTCTGTGTCACAGACACAGAACTGGATCATACTAATTAGCACTGGTTAACATATAGCATGTATCTAGTGTTCTTTTCTTCCCATCAGCAGAATCTGGGTTTAGTATATATGTAAACACAAGAAAGCAAAACAGTCCACACTGAAGACAGACTGAGAAAGAATGTTTTGAACAATGTCAACATACTCCATAAAGGAGCACAGCTCATCAGTGAGTTGTATGTGACAGGGCTGGCAGTGACCCAAATTCAGAGTGGGTTCCTGCAAGGTGTGATGGTTATAAGGTAAAACAAACTTGTATTTGTTAATGCTCTGTTTCTGGAAACATTCAATGAAGGCCAATTTGGGAAGAATCAAGGGAAAAAAATCCCACTGCAAATAATTGGTGCTCAGGTGTCTTAAAAGCTTAAGCATTGGGACACTTACTATTTTCTCAGCTCCCATCTAAACTCTTTTCAAATCTACCAATGATACTTCTCCTCTCCATGTACTTCAGCTCTGTGCTGCCTTGTAGCTGTGAATGGGGGCAGCTGTGGAGTTCAAGGAGGACAAAGACCAGGCTGACCATAATTTCAAAATCTGAGAACTGGAAGCATTTTGTGACTGTTCCCTTTAAATGGGGCTCTCTCAATCATTTCTGAACTGCCTTCCTCTACTGGAGACACTCTTACCAACCCCATCAAAATAGCTGTTACAGATCTGAGTCCTTCAGGAGTCATTCAAGATGCTCAGATCACCTAAAACAGTACAGCCATGATTCAGGGGCAGCAGACGGGGAGTAGAAAGTTCCCAAGGAGATGCTGAGTTTATAAGTAAACGAAGCCCTATTCTTAGATAATTTCATATCATTGATACAGATACAACAGGATAATTGTGAATGAAGGATGTTGTAAATAGCACACAGGTGGCAAGCTGAAGAGGGACTTTCTGGTATAGTCGATAATGAACTGAAGTCTCTGCATTTAAGTAGGAGTTGACTGGATGAAGGGTTGCAGCAGGATGGAGGCAATGCGTATGTGAAATTATGCTTTTCTTGGAAAAAGATAAGGAAGGAGACCCAAGGGAAAGCTTGTGTGTGTGTGTGTGTGTGTGTGTGTGTGTGTGTGTGTGTGTGTGTGTGTGTGTGTGTGTGAATCTTGGATCAGCTGTCGAGATGAGGGGTACCTAGGAAAAAGTAAATGGGGTGAAAATGATTTTGATATATCCTTAGGTGCTCAGAGAAAGGAGCAAGAGGTAGAAATTAGGCAAACATGTTACTATTGTTATGACAAGCAAATCTTGAAACAAAGGAGGAATCTAGTTATGGAAAAATGTGTAGGATAATCAGAGCTCAGGAGTGAAATCAAGAAAGCTCTAAGCACTGTTGAAATAGAAATGTGGGAAGCTGGAGAGAGAACTTGGGACTGGCCTAGGTGCATACATGTTACAGTTGTGTAGCGTGCTCCTCTTACGGAACTCCTAACAGCGAGAGCAAGGTGGTCTCTGACTCCTTTACTGGCTTTTGTGACCCTACTCCTCATACTGGGTCACCTTGCCCAGCCTTAATACAAGGGGACATGGGGAGATGCTTCGTCTTCTGCAATTTGATAGGACATGTTTTATTGATACTTCTGGGAGACCTGTCCTTTCCTAGATAGAGATAGGAGAGGAAGAGGGGATTTGGAGGTGAGGGGGATGGGAAAGAGGGAATGAAAGGGTAGGATGGGTAGGGGAGGCTATTCCTGAGATGTAAAATAAATTAATTTTTAAAAGCAATTTTTAAAAGACCAGTGTTAGAAAGGTTGAGAACCAATGATCTAGAGTCTAGAGTCTAGACTATAAGCTAAATAACTCTATAACTTTCTACTTTTATATAACACATAGTCTTAGGTATTTTTTTTTACGGTAATTGAAAACTAATACTATTATTTATGGAACACTTGTGAATTAAAATATAGAGCACTTAATCTTGGTATCAGTACAAAGCAGTCTGTCTGCCTGTTATTGATTGGCCTGCAGACTGGGGACCAAGGTTCTAGTTGGGTTGGCAAAATCTGTGAAAGATACTAATATCTTTTGAGCAAGTCTAATCAGGACTAGTTCATGCTTTGAAATATGCAGAATGGGTAGAGAAAAGTGAATACCTATATCATCGTCTTTATCGCTTGTTACTCTAATCTTTGCCACAGTTTTTGAATGCTGATTATGGTCTCACCCCCAATTTTGTCCCCTATGTGACCAAAACGGTGCTCATGGCTCTTAATTTTCACCTCATACATTCCACAGTTGCTCAACAAAAGCCTAACATCAACTTCCATTCTGGAAGTACCACCTTTCTTAATATTTCTGGGACATAAAGATGAACCATATGCCCAAGAACTATAAACTCTGCAAGTACCCTTTTCTTGACACTTCCACGAAGTTAATTGTCTGTTTGCCTTCCTGTAATTACCTTAATTACATGCCATTAGTGGCTACTAATAAATGCAAGTGTGTTTGATTACCATAAGCTGTGTGTTCCCAACCCATCTGCAGGACTCTGTCAAGGCCTTCACATGGTCAGACTGGAAAGGCAGGCAAACAAGGAAATTCACATTTAACCTTTAGGGCTAAAGGAAGAAGAAAAGATAATTCATGAATGGGGTAATTGTTTCTCCTGCCCCATGGTGCTGATGGCTTTTTCTCTTCACAGCTACATGTATATGCTATGCGCTCATTTATATGACAGCAAAAGTTAAAAGGGGTTGAGGAATAAAAGCTGCCTAATTGCTGCTATTATCATAGCTCAAAGAGAGAATTGCTGGGTGATATTATGAGGATCGAAAAACCATTGAAAATTTTATTGATGGAACACTTTGGCTCTAACTTTGAGCCACAGAAAATGAAGGTCATAATTTCAGTTTTTATGGGCACATGACTGGATATTTACCTGGAAAGAGCTGAAGTATGAGAAGATGAAACTATATTCCCCTGTCATAGTTTCTTAGATCATACTGAAATATCTGGTACAGGAAAGTTTATTCAGTGTTGTCTTTTGATAAGCTTTACTACTAATGAAATCACCTGTAAGCTGGAGAAAATGAAATATGTAATAATTGTTTGTCACTATGTCATACAAACAAACCTACAACAGAAAAAAGGAAACTTTAAAAAAAATCAGTGGCAAATGACAGATTGGATCTATTGATCCATTGGGTACCTTGAATGTAATATTCTTATTTACTAAAACAATAAATACAGATTCAGCCCCCGGTAGGCTGCCAATGCTCAGTGGATGGCCTTTTACCCACTATATACAAATGAACTAAGTCATTGGCTAAAAAAATCCTAGAGATATACATCTGGGAGGGGATGTGATGATAGGGGACTGGGAGATGATGTGGGGAATGGAGACCAGATACAATAAAATACAGAACATGTATTGAGTTCTTACAGAGTAAACAAAAATATATTTCAAAATCAACTACATCTAAGTTTATTTATAACTAAGAAATATGCTTTTCTCTAAAACTTAATGATTACTTACTCTCTAATCCCTGGAATCTTCCCCTTGAGATGAACCTGGATTAGTCTTGTTCATTCGAAACTGTTCTTTACTGAATTCACCATGCCACTCAACAGGCAGTTAGCTAGCTTGGGCATGTAGATTTTGTGTCATTATGGAAGAGTGTTTGTTTTAAAATCTCTGAATGGCCCATCCAGGGTCCACAGCTGAGAACCCAGCATCAGCAGTGCTGGTGTGCCTCCGTGCATGCTCTATGCATGTTATCACCATGGAACTGATATCACGATTGACATGCAGCTTCTGGTATGAATTCGCATAGCGCTGGAGAATACAAGCTTCAGAGGGAAAAAAACAACCAAATTCTATTTAATTTTATCCAAGAAAATATTACAGTTTTCTGAAAATTTGAAGTTTGTGAATTTAGCCAGAAATTTTTGGCTAAACAAATAAATGTTTGTGTCATAATATGAAGTGTCACATTCATCATACTGTTAACTTCCTGCCATACCCCGTGGTCCATTTTCAAGACTAGGTCTTAGTCACTCATTCTTTTCTAGTATCAACATATTCTTGGATAAAAAATAAATTTTTCCTTACAGATGGAACCTGCACCAAGCCCTCCCAGAAGAGGAGGGTTAAGAAAGTGATGAGTCAGGAAATGCTAAGCAATAAAACAGGAGCTTAAGTCCAGGGTGTGTGGGAGGAGTTTCTGGGAGGAGGGCAATGTCTGAAAGAGCCCTCATAGCATGCTTTGGGTTTAACAGCTCCAAAATAAACCCGCTTCCTTCACCCCGTTATTAGTGCTTGTTTCTAAAACAATTTCAAGATTTTATTAGTGGAGACAGAAACAGGAGGAAGGTAAACTGAGGCAAAGGGAGGTGAAATAAATTCTAAACTGTGGCTAAGTTCCAATGCTGACTGTGTCTATGTGAACCTGGAGACAACATCCATTACATTCAAACACAGTAAGGACATCTATTTCTTTTCCTTGAGTCCAGACTTTCATTCTAAGACTCGGAAGGCCATTTGGATTTTCCTTTAAATGAGACCTAGAAATTAACAAGACAAAGCCATCCCTGTCCAGATACTAATTTTTGCTATTTATTTATGTGCCAACCTTTCCCATCAAACCTATGCTTCATCTCATCACCTCTACTAAGAAAAGGGCTAACAAACAAAGAAATAGATTCCTGGACTAAGTGCCCGACTGTCTGGCACAGTCACCTGCTGACTACCAGTCTCTCTTCAGAGCACCCCACTCTCTTCTGAGAGGGACCCATGTTTCCTTCAAGGTCTGAGAGAGCTCACTTTGTGTGAGCCACCTGTTTCCCCAGCAAGCCATTCCATTCTCAGTGTATTCCTTTCAAACCCTTAACTACAGCCCTTCCATCCACCTACCTGCCTACAAACAATGTAAGGGAAGTGTTCCTAAGAAGGGTCCTGTCTTGACTCCTGCCAAGGCTATTTCATAAATAATCTATGAAGGAAAGAATAGGGGGGCATAGTACTATGTTGAAGTTATAATGAGTTAGGGGTATCAGTCTCATGTTTAGAAGGGAGAAAATTAAAAGACAAGCAACCTGATATGTAACCCCAAACTCCGACGGTAGAACTGCTTTATCTAATTCATTGATAGAAACTGATTTAATGACATGATCTGACAGTGAGACCGGGGATGTTTTCAACCTCACTGTCTTCCAGCCTCCCTTGGTACTGAATCCTATCTGCTCTGCATCCCTTCTTACCAGGAATCATAGGCTTTCCTACAGTGATGTAGTTCATGAGCACCTGCTGAATTCAGGAATAAGGGCTCAATTGCGGGGTTGGTGGCTGGTGTTGAGGTGGCCTATATAAACATATAACCTGGCAGAAAATGAAATGATTAAGGAGTACAAGGCAGACAAACACAGATCTGGCTAATAGGATTGGGTTCAGAGCACTGGCTTCTGAACAGTCTTCAGGATGTTTTGTGACAGGCTTAGATGTTCAGGGCTTTATCTTACCTTACTCAAAATGGGGGAAGACTACTTCCTAGGACTGTTATATAATGCCCCTGTGGTTATTGGGTTAGTCACTGCCTTAGACTAATGCCTCCCACACAAACCAAATATGTTGGTTCTAATTAGAATTATAAAATCAGCACACTGAAGTTAAGGTGAAAGTGCTCCCTTATTTATCTAACAAACATTAATTGCATGTACACTCCCTGGTTGACATTTGAATTAGCATGCTCTGATAACCAAGTCACAAACTGACCCCCAAACTCCAGTAACTGAGTAACAGAAGATGGCTTCTTGCTTATTCTTTACACCCAACAAGAAGATTCTGCTTCCCACAGATCCACATTGATGGGATATCCATCCTGGACCTATGTCACCCACAACATATGCCTGCTAGACACATGCCAGAAAACCATAATAGGAAGAAAGGGACCCATGTATCACGTTCATTTAGAGATCATTGCCCGTAATTCATCACCGTGCCCTGTGTAATTACAAAGGAGCCCAACAACAGAGAGGACAGATGGACCGTTTGTGAGATCATTTTCTTATTAAGCACTAAGAAACAAAAACGATTGAGATTTATGATATCTCCACATGTAGCAAAAGGCACATGTATTAAATACTTTAATAAAGTCAGAATCTACTACAGAGAACATGTCTAAGTGACATTCATTATGATTTGTTTGGTGTGTGTGTATGTGTTGCACATGCGTGTGCGTGTACAGTGAAGAATGTGTATAAAATTTGAAGTCAGTGCCCATGTGTATGCAAATGGATAGTAGGGCAGGACACCAAATGCCTTTTTCCATTGCTCTTTGCTTTAATGCTTTGAGAGAGGGTGTCACTGAACCAAAACATACCATTTTTTGCTAGGTTGGCTGATCAGCAGGCTCCCAGGATCTGCCTGTCTCTATCTACCCTTAATTACTGGGTTATAGCCTGGGAAGCCATGTCTAGCTTGTTGTATGGATGTTAGGTGTTCAAACTGGAGATCTCCAGGCTTTTATAGCAAGTGAGCATAGTTACTAAATTATTCCACAGATGCAGATTATGAAATAACTTTTAGAGTCATGTAACATTTGCTGTATGTATGTATGTATGTATGTATGTATGTATGTATGTATGTATGTATGAAGAAAGTATGTATGTACTTTAGGACTTAAAGATACCTGGCTCTTGTGTAATAAAGTTTGCATTGTTCAGAAACAGATATGACTTGCAATTTGTTTATGATAAATACATAAGAAAATACAAAAAGATTTCAACGGCACTGAGAAAGCACTCTTTAAGCAATGGGCCATTTGCTGACTTCTCTGAATTGAAAGAGGAGAGGTTCTGACGAAGAGATTCTAAGTGCAGTGGTAACCAGGAAGTTCTCTCCACCTAAGGTCACCCCAAGCTGGTCCCAGGCAGCCACAGCCTCTTCCATGAGTGCATCAGCAAAATGACAAGCGGACAGCAAGTAAAGCCAGAATCCCTGGCCTTCTGTTCCGCTCCATAATCAAAGAGAAAGGAGGCCACTAACTTTCTGGGTCCAGCCAGCAGGGAGTTAGGCTTTTCCTTTGCCTTTATCCTTGTCAGTGCGCGGCTGGCTTCCTGTACTTCTGACTTTCTTGGCCAGCAGGAAAAAACATGCTTCTCAGACCCTGTGGGCTCCTCAGCAAATCAGTTTCCCCCAGAGACACAGCAGGATTGGGAGATTGCAAAGCTGCTCTCATAACCTGGGCACTAAAGATGTTTAAGAAACTAAGAGGGAGGGAGCTTTTGGGTCAGGGAAAAGAAAAACCATGGTAAATTTTTAAGAGTGTAGGCATTTTTTTCCTTCCACAATTGCTGATGATCAGATAAACCTTTCCTTTCAGGGGACTCCACAAAGCCCAGAAGACACGATTCTGAAATTCATTCAGAGGCATATTCCAAAAGTTTTATTTCATAAGAAGCTTTTTTTTTTTTTGAGCCTTAATCCCAATTCTCTAATGCATGAAATATTCAAGCCGATGCTTGATAAAGAGGCATGGTTGGTACAAATCTGTTTTACATATAGATGTCCCAGGGAACTATGGGAAGGCAGTTAGAGGTGTCCTTCCCTTCAGACTGCTTGTGGACACCAGGGATGCAGATCCTTCCCGGGGTTGGTCTTGGTGGTTTATGGTCTAAGGACTTCACTGGCCAAACTACAGACTCAAGTGATCCTGACTTCATTCGGCCTGGAATTACCAGAAGAACACTGGAAGATGCCCAATTTATCCAGCACTGTTTTGGACTGGAACCAAAACCCTGTCTAAGCAGCTACAAAGAGAGGACCAGTAAGAGCAGGCCCTGTGAGCTGTGAGGCAGATGAGGCCATTGTCCTTTCCCACTGACGACTGTCTACCATTCTTCCACTCTGTCCTCATTCCTAAGGATAAACAAAGTGTTTATTTTTCTGTCTGGCTGATCCCAGTCTGTCTGAGTCTGTCACATGCTGTGAGTTCCCATGACTCTGAGGAACAGAGGACTCCTTACCTTCATCCACCTTCACCTTTCAATGTTAGACATTTGCCAGACAAAGCAAAGATGCACTCAGAAGTTCTTTCTCCAGGAAAAAAAAATAGGTTTGTACTTTCTTTATACCTACAGAGCCATGCGCATCCAGGCAAGTTTCCCTTGATGGGATACACAAAGAAGTTGGAAAAGTGACCGTATGGACTCTACCTAAGTCTACAGAGTTCAATTTCCATCACTGTCCTAACTTTTCATACTTCTTAACAGTGCTAACATCCAGTTTCCTACCTAGCTCGTTTCTCTCCAGATCTTCCATGTAATGTTCAACTCCCTTTATCACATTGGTGCTATTGATATTTTTTTTTAGCTGAAAAAAATCTGAAAGCAATAAGAAATCAAGCCACAGACAATGAGATTGTTGTCACACAGATTCTAAAAGATGACTAAATGTTGACCCCACATCTCTGGCTACAAAGCACCAGTTCCTGTCCCTGTGTGAGAGCATTCCTAGTCCTCCTGGGCTGTCCTGGGACACTGATGCTTACCAAGGACAAGAGCATGGTTAAGCATCAAGTGAGGGTCTAATGTATTCATTGCTCCAGGTTCACTTCCTTTATCATAATTGGTTTTCATAAAAGGCTGTCTTTAAGAAAAGAGAAGCTAAGGCTGGTACACATCTGGCCTCCCAGTGCAGATGCCCTACTTTGGAAATAATAAGAGTTGAAAGAACAATGCGCAACTGCCAATGTGCCTTCCTGGGATAAAGTTACATGGTGCTCTTTTGTTATTTGTCATGGTGATCATATTAACTTAGCCGGCAGTCAAGGATGATACACCATGCTCTCCTGTGGCATTGATTTTGTCTCAATATCCAAAATATTAATTGGGAAATATGAGAATAAATGAATTTTGGATTGTTAAAATATATTTTCCATTTTGGAAGAAGTATCAGATTTCCTCCACTCTTTTGATTTGGAAAGAGAATCTAACTGATAATCTGGTGCATGAATTTGTTTATATTCCTAATACCGCCAGCAAATAGCTAGGGGATTGTTGGAAATGTGTGCTATATCATGGTGGCCGCATTTAAACGCTTCCTGATTTCTCCACGCAATGGGAGCTGTTAGAGTTCACTCCTGTTACAGTGGTATTTTGGTCCCTTTAAAGTCGGAGGAGCCACAGCCAATAAAATGTGTTCTCAAAGTTCTTCTGTCTTGAAGAATTTCCCAGAAGTCAAGTTACCTTCTGGTTGATTGAAAACTTTCCCTCCCTGCCTCAGACAGGAGTAGGTGCTAGAGCTGGGGGCTTTCCTTTCTCTCTCTCTTCCTTCCTTCCTTCCTTCCTTCCTTCCTTCCTTCCTTCCTTCCTTCCTTCCTTTCTTCCTTCCTTCCTTTCCTTCTTTCTTTCTTTCCTCCTTCCTTCCTTCCTTTCTCTCTCTCTCTCTCTCTCTCTCTCTCTCTCTCTCTCTCTCTCTCTTTCATTATCAGTCAATAGTTGGAAAGCTGTTTTTTTTTTAATTTTTACTTATTTAAAAAGATTTTTTCCATATATACCACTGATGGTCCTCCCTTCCTTCTCCCAGTACCTCCCAGTCCTTTCTCAGCCTCCCCCACACCACACCCCCATCTATTACTCAAGGAGGGCAAGGAGTCCAAGGTGGGTCAATTCAGTCTGGCACATCCAGATGACGTATGACCGATTCCTTCATCCCAGTATTAAGGCTGGGTTAGTTGTTCCTCTGTAGGGAATGGGCTCCGAGATGCCAGTTCATGCATAGGAGCATAGTCTGATCCTACTCCAACGGGCTCCTCAAACTGCCCATGCTGTTTGACAATCACCTACATTTGGAGGGTTTAGTTCCTTTCCCTGAAGGTTCCTCAGCGATTGTTTCTGATTCAGTGAGCTCCCAATAGCTCCAGTCAGCCATTTCTGTGGGTCTCCTCCTCATGATCCTGATCCCTTTGCTCATATACTCTCTCTCTTCTCTCTCTTCTGCTGGACCTAGAGCCCTACCTGGTGCTTAGCTGGATCTCTGCTTCTGTCTCTATCTATTGCTGGATGAAGGTTCTATAATGACACTTAGGGTGGTCATTCATTTGATTATTGAGAGTGCCTATTTATGCACCCTCTCTACTATTGCTTGAAGTCCTAGCCATCTTGTGGGTTCTTGGAGTTTCCTTAGCACCCAATTTCTTTCCAACTCCATAGTTGCTTCCTCTATCAAGATATCCATTTTTTTTTTTTACTCCCTCTCTGTTGCTCCTCTCACTCAACCATCTACTTTTTTCATGATTTGCTCAAACCTCTCCTTAGTCACTACCCATTATGATCCCAATTTACTCAGGAAATCTTCTCTATTTCCAAAAGGATCCCTGGATATCTCTCTTAAGCTTGTTCTGTTCCCAAGTTGTTCAGGGGTTGTGGTTTGAAGCCTGGATATTCTTTGCTCTTTGTCTAAAATCCACTTGTGAGTAAGTACATACCATATCTATCTTTCTGGGCTTGTGTTACCTCACTCAGGATGATATTCTCCAGATCCATCCATTTGTCTGAAAATTTTTTTATATCTTTTTTTTTTTTTTGAGCAGTACTCCATCGTATAAATGTACCACCCAGGATTACCAAACAATCCTGTCAAATAATAGAACTTCAAGAGGCATCACCAACCCTGACTTAAATCTATATTATAGAACTATAGTAATAAAAACAGCCTGGTACTGGCATAAAAACAGACTTGTGGATCAAAGGAATTGAATCAAATCGAAGACTCCAAACTTAATTCACACACCTACGAACACTTGATTTTTGACAAAGAGGCCAAAAATATACAATGAATAAAAGATAATATCTTCAACAAATGGTATTGGCATAACTGGATGGTAGTATGCAGAATAATGTAAATTAGATCTGAACCTATCACCCTGCACAAAACTCAAATTCAAGTGGATCAAAGACTTCAACATAAACATAGCTGTACTGAACTTGATAGAAAAGAAAGTGGGAAATAGACTTCAGTGCATTCTCACAGGTGACCACTTCCTAAATATAACACCAGCAGCACAGACACTAAGAACAACAATCGATAAGTGGGACCTCCTGAAACTGAGAATCTTAGGCAAAGGACACAGTCAATAAGACAAAATGACAGCCTACAGGATAGGAGAAGATCTTCACCAACCCTACATCTGACAGAAGACTGATCTCTAACATATAGAGAACTCAAGAAACTAGAGCCCAAACCCCAAATAATTAAAAAATGGGTTAAGAGCTTAAAAGGGAATTCTCAACAGAAGAATTTCAAAGGGCTGAAAGGTACTTAAAGAATTGCTCAGCATCCTTAGTCATCAGAGAAATGAAAATCATAACAACTTGAGATATCACCTTACACCTGTCAGAATGGCTAAGATCAAAAACACAGAAGACAGCCTATGATGGAGAGAATGGAGAGCAAGGGGAACACTACTCCATTGTTGGTGGGAGTGTAAGCTTGCATAGCCATTTTGGAAAGCAATCTGGTGGTTCCTCTGAAAGTGGGATCAAACTTCCCAATGAACCAGCAATATTGAGCATAAACCCAAAGGATGCACATTCATACCCCAAAAGCATTAGCTTGACTATGCTCATTGCAGCGTTATTTGTAATAGATAGAACCTGGAAACAACCTACAGGGCCCTCAACTGAAGAATGGATTAACAATTTGCGGAACTGGGGACTTTTCAAGAGAACATGAAAGCCAAAGAGAAATTACCCAGTGAGCTGGAACTTCCAATAAACTATCAGAAGTTGATTTCAAAGGGTAACAAGAAAAATAGACAAAGCAGAGATGAGTTCAGAAACAAAAATTTCCATTTGTTGGAGGTGAAGTAGCATTTAAAAATAACGGCACCTTGAAGATGAGTGTACGAACTAACATGCCGCATAGGCATTCAGCAAAGCTCCCAGAATGGTGGTTACTAGGGTCAGGAGAGACTGCAGCACACTCTTTTGTAACACTGTCTGTGCTGTTCACCCAGCAGTCATGTGACTCACACCTGTTACAGCCTTTCTTTCTTTGGTTTTCTTCTCATGTCATTCCCTCTGAAGATGACACGGGATTGTCCTGTTGTGTGGACTGGCGATGGACACAGCCTTATGCTAGATTTATTCAGTTATTGAAAGAGTGCACACACACACACACACACACACACACACACACACACACACACAGAGTTAAACTTAGCAGCATCTTGTTAAAAACCTAGTACAAAGCACAAAAGAAGCTTACCTACACAAGTGTCTCTGTATGCTTTAAGGAGTGTTCTGAATATTTATTTTTATCTCATTCTACCTGTACTTCTCCAATGTGACAAAGTGTTCAAAGCTTACATTTTTATCTATGCTTAATGAAGAATCTGTTCTGAAACAGTAATTTGGCAGAGATCTTTCTTTGAGGAATTCTCATGCCAGTTTGACACAAAAATCAGGATTAGATTAAGAAATTTCTAAATGGAAGGCATCTATCTGCAAACACTGACAGAGAACTAACACTGCTGTGTGGGGAAGACAAAAATCGTGGAGCCTATGTCTTACCGTGAGGAGCCCAGGCCAATGAGGAACCCACGCCTCAGTGAGGACCCTAGATCTTAGTGAAGAGCCCAGGCCCAAGTGAGGACCCTAGATCTTAGTGAGGAGCCCAGGCCCAATGAGGAACCCAGGCCTCAGTGAGGACCCTAGATCGTAGTGAGGAGCCCAGGCCCCAGTGAGGACCCTAGATCGCAGTGAGGAGGGGCCCCAGTGAGGACCCTAGATCGTAGTGAGGAGCCCAGGCCCCAGTGACGACCCTAGATCTTAGTGAGGAACCCAGGCCTCAGTGAGGACCCTAGATCTTAGTGAGGAACCCAAGTCCAAGTGAGGACCCTAGCTAGATCTTAGTGAGGAGCCCAGGCCCCAGTGAGGACCCTAGATCTTAGTGAGGACCCTAGATCCTAGTGAGGAGCCCAGGACTCAGTGAGGAACCCAGGTCTAGTCAGGACCCCAGACCCAGTGAGAAGCTCAAGCTCCAGGCTTTTAGGCTAATGGCAGGTGATGACCAGGTCCAGGACTATAATTCTGTAGCAAATGGGAAAAATGAAATAAAAGATACTAGATATGTCTATATGCAGTGAAAATATGCTGCCTGCAGATTACTAAAGAAAGAGAGCATATTGGATTAATGTTTATAACTCTAGTTTATCAAAGTAATTTTAGGTCTTCAACCAAAAAAACTTGTCTCTGCAAAGCCAGTTTGTGGGCTGACAACTTCAAGAGAGTCTTGGTGAAGCACGGAGCATGCTTACTCTAATTCACACAGCTGAGGCAGGTAGAATGGAGACATAGAGGAAAGTGTTTCCTTCCAATGGTCATGGTTAGTTTATGAAGCTTCCTACTGTTGTCAGTGTGCCTCGCACTTCAGTTAATCCTGCTGTGTACAAACAGATCACCTGGTAACAATTCCCCTAAAATGTATTCGTACAGGCTCATTTCCACCCCGGCTTATGACCCACCTCACAGAAATTTTCATTTATCTACTTTTCATAGAAAGTAATTTCTCAGGAATAATTTCAAATATAAGAATGAATTTAAAGAGAATTTTAAGTATATATCAAATCTTGGGATAATTGTTCTATCAACATGGAGACACTTCTTGAAATAATGAGTGATTGAATTTGGGACATATAAACACGAGGAACACGGATGGGAGATTGGAAGCCACATGAAGCAGCTTTGGTTAGCTTATCCCTAACATCTAGCACAGTAAACAGAGTGTATGAGCTCAAAAGTATCTTTAGAACAAAGCATGAAAGAGCTGCCTGTGGGGAAGCTAATGGCTTAGATGTATGAGATGCAGACAGGTATAAACAGGATCTATCACTATGACCCTAATTTCCAGCAGGATCTGTCAAGTATATACCTGGAAAAGCTTCTATGTGATGATTTAACAAAATTCTGCACAAAGGAAAACCAAAAACTGAAGAACATTTTCCTGTTTCCCCCAACTCCACTCCCACCACCACCCCACCCTCCTCAAAACCTCAGAACAATTGATCCAGAAGTCTGGGTTCAGACAATGACAATTCAAATGGCCTGATGTTTAACCAAGAAGAGCAAGTCACCTATGGGGACAGTTAAAATAATAATAAGTCTAACTAAATGTTTTAAGTCTGCTTCTTATCCCCACTAAGCACAGAGTTCCCAGGCCTTTCTGTGTTAAGGTCCTCCCCGTTGACAGCAGGTAGCTCACACTGCATGCTATTTGGTACAACACTCCATTTTAGAAGATGGATGATTTCTCTAAGCTGTGTAAGAAATTATGTTCATAAGGAACTGGGTACTTTCTATGCCCAGCAACCACAGAGGTTTATGGTAAACAGAATCTAGGACTTTGTACTTTGAAAGTTCTAAGGGGTTCTTATCAAGGAGCGGTAAGAGGCTGTAATGAACTTTACCCTGAATGTCATTCTAGTGAAATGGTGAAGGCAAGTCACAGCCTTAGGAGGACTGATCACTTGGGCTTGGGTTTACCAACTATGGGCAGTTTTATCTAGATTGTTCGAGACTAGACATTGAATATTGACAATTGATGTCTGTTTTCTTGGGATCTGTGCTGTAGAAGATAAGCAAAGAGAAATTCTGCTCTAATTCCTGCAAGCCATCAATAGCAGATGGTGTAGAGAAAGGCTGTGACTGTAAGTGGTCCAGAGTCAGCTGCTCCTCCACTCTGTCTTCCTCCTTCTGGCTCTGGACTTGCTCTGCCTGCTCACTTCACGTCTAACATGCCCTTTTGCACGATTTGTATCTTGGCTTTCTTGGCCTTGCTGACCTGTCTCCATTCTCAGATTGCAGCATCCATCTATTTAAGCCAAGTCTATAAATCCGACCTTTTTCAGTTCTCTCTTTTTGCTACCTGCTAGTCTGTGATCAAGGCTTAAGTGACTATGTGTCTATAACCATCTTCTCTGTTTCATTTTAATGGTTGACACAAGTGACAGAGGGGTTTTGTTTGTTTTTTTTTGGTGAGGTTGCTAACTCAGGGATAATTCAGCCATTGTAAAAAAAGGTCATGGTGGAAATCACTTTTGGATGTATGCACCCTTTCTATGAGGAATCTTAGATATTTATACTCATACAATTTCTCATATGACTTAAATCAAACATAATTTTGAATCGAGTCCCTTGACTGTTCTGTATTTCCAGTAAGGTAATCAGGCCTAGAGCACCAAGTGAGAAATCTCAGCATAAGCCTCCTGCTATCTCAGGTTGCTGCCTGTTACTGTTGTAAACACTGTGACCAAAACTGACTTGTGGAAGAAAGGGATTATCTGGCTTACACATACCTATCATAGTCTATCATTGAGGCAAGTCAAGGCAGAGCTCAAGGGAGAAACCTGAAGACAAAAAATAAAGCAGTGGCCATGGAAGAATGTTGGTTACTGGCTTGCTCAGCCTGCTTTTTTACATCATCCAGGACCACTTGTTCAGGTCCAGTACCATTCAGAGTGGGTTGGGCTCTCTCACATCAATCATTAATCAAGAAATGCCCCCACAACATACTTCCCTCTGGGCAAGTCTGATGGAGGCAATTCCTTAAATTGAGGTGCCTTATTACCGGCTGACCATAAACTGTGTAAAGTTGACAAAGAATTAACAGCACACCTTTTATTAGCAAACATGTTCCAAGCCTACGCTTCAATAAACATTATGACACAGATAATCTATCTGAAGTCACAGCAAGACTGTCAGTGTTATTGCACTGATGTTATACATGAGGAAAATCACTAAGGCCCAGTGAAGCAAAGGAACGTGCCCAGACCTCACAGCTCCAGGGAAGGGGCCCAGTCTAGCTTTCCTCTGTTTCCTAGTGTAGCAGATACACCTGCTAAATGCTCATACAGCAGCACACAGTTAGAACTCTTAGTATTCCAACTGAGAAAAGAAAGACCTGAAAGGCTAATCTGAAACCGAACGCTGAGGGACAGACGACAGGGCTGTGATGGAGGAGGAGAGGGGCCAGCACTTCTAAGTCCTGCATGGCCATCGGATTTGCTAGTTTACACAACGCCATGGCCGTTGTGGCTCCCCATCCCTGCCTTTGCATTTTTACTCATTCATTGTCCACTCGTTCCCATCCTTTTTCTTCCCTGATATTCAGCCTTTCCGTGTTTGGTGAGAGCACACCTAGGGTGTATTCAGCACTATGTCACTATTCTTGAGGGTGCATTTTCTATACATGTTAGTATAACTACCAACATGTTTCCATTATAGTTACTTTAATTCACTTGGTCCCAGTCAGATCTGGAATGTGTCAATCTATTGTGACTTTAGGCACTGGAGGTGACTACTGGTCCATAGAACATAAATTACTATAAATACTTAGATACTTGGAGTACTGTCTTTGAACAATCTCAGCTTTGCATTGGGGAGGGCACGGGCTTTTATATTCATGTGGACGAGTTACAATTTCCTAGGTCTGCAGGTTCTCATTTCTAAAACAGCCACAAAATCATTCATCACCGTGAAGAAATTGGAGCAGAATTGGTGAGGCTATAAATTAGTGTAGCCATTAGAAAAACACAGTTTAGAAAACCTGAAATCCAAAAAAAAAAAAAGAACCCACCTGAAAATAGAACAACCAGATGCCCTGATAATCCTATTTCTGTTCACATACCCAAATGACTCAAGGTCAGTGTTTTGAAAAGGTCTGTGCACTCACATGCTCATTTGCTGCATCATTATTCAGTATAGCAATGACAAGGCAGCAGTGGGTATGTCCTCTGATTTCTGAACCAAGGCAACAGGATTAAGTTTCTAGTAGAACATGAGTCAACCTTAAAAGAAAGAAGTCTCGGCACTTGTGACAAGATGGGGGAAATCTGAGGACACTGTGCTTAAGGAAATAAACCAGACATAGAAAAACAAATTCTGCTTGATCTCATTTACATGAACAAGCTAAAGAAGCTAAACTCAGAACCTCAGGGAGGAAAGGTGAGGCCAAGGACTGAGACAGGAGAAATGGGAAAACTAGTTACAAGAGGAATGTGTCCTAGATTTCACATGGCAACTATAGTTAACGATGGTATATTACATACACAGAGTTACCTAACAGTACTCTCAGCTCTCAAACTGGACACAAAAATGGTAATCACATGAAGTGATGCATACGCTAACGTGACTGGAGCAATAATTTCAAAACAATTATACTGATCAGAATTACACTTTGCATAATTATTATATAATATAATGCACATCATCTATAATTTTTAATGGATATTTTTCCTAAAATTTTGGAAGTGATAAAATACATTCTTATATTATATTTTATACCATGAAATTAAGCTATAAAAATTTCAACATGTCATTCATTATTTCTCACACTAGTAAACATTACTGCAGAATTAGGAGAAGACTCTTTCTTAAGTTTAGAAGATGAAGTCAAAGCCTTTCCCTTTTAAAGAATTTTCAAAGAGTTTAAAATAACTGGCAATCCTGTAAGGCAAGTGTCCAGGCAGTCAAGATTTATCAAACATGCAGATGGCTATCTGCATGCAGATGAATCACGAAAGTCTATATTTAGAGGCTTATACCTAATGGCCAATTAACAGTAGGAGAGCTTAGCTTTAGAGGCCAAGTTTGAATGATTATAATCTTATGAGCAATATTATCATTTTCTCTTGTAATAAATATTCATACATTCTTCGGAAAAGTTACATTTATTGGCAAACCATGCTGTGCAAATACTATGATTATTGAATAACTACTGTATTGTCTAGGTGACATACAAGGGATATCAACTATGTGTTTGTGAGGGAGAGAGGAAATGGAGGGTTCTTGTTTGTGGTGTAGCTGTGCTCATCACAGGGACGGATGCCTCTCTAATTCAGACATTAAATGATGTGTCCATCCCAGGACTGCCTCTTTCATTTGTGATCAGACCTAATTTTAGGTAGATCCATAAATCCCATACTTGTTACTTCTCAGTTAAAGAGCATGATTTTGTTTGTGCTCATAGAGGGAAGACGCACACTCTGGCACATTTGCACCTATATCTAGGGCTCCTGTGACTCCCCACAGCACAGTGGTGGTGACACATGGCCTATAGTGCAGTGACAGCAGCTCTTTCAGTCAATGGTCTCGGTAGAGAAGGGAGAAGGGAACAGTAGATCTAGCCATGGAATGAGGTGCTGACAGCTCTTGAAGCATCACCAGGAAGGACCCAGGGGCCTGCAGCTGTGCCTTAGATAAAGCTAAGGCAATAAGCAAGGGCATTTGGGTAGGATGTGGGATGTCAGACTTCACATGACAACCAGTCCATTTTTGAGCACATAGCCGAGGCCTCTAGGGGTCAAAGTCAAATCAGGAAAATGCTTGAAAAACCATGTTTGTGACCAACAAAACATTTGAATGACAAATGTATTTTACTTTTCCTTTCCAAATTTTACAAAAGAAATAAAAATTCCATTGTCATCTTAGACATGAACCTCTCCAGTTCCAACTGGTTGAAAACTGCATGCTTTAGATGATGGCCTATCACCCAAGATGTGTCCCTATCATATCCCAATAATGTGTGAGACTGGGCAAAAGTCAGGCCTGAGTTCTGGGAGGGGGTGGGAAAACATAGGGGATGCAGGCAGGGGACTCCAGTTCTGCAACACACGGCTGAGTTCTAAACTTAATCACAAACATCTTCCCTAAGAATTGAAGGAGTTTGGAGATGCACCGTAGGAAATCACAGAAGAGGAGGGAATGTGGTCAGCAAAAAGGAATTATGTTGAATAAGTAAGGGTGATACAAAGACTCTAGAAGCAAGACAAGGCAAGAAACCAGTTCCCCCCAAGGCCTCCAGGAGCCAGAACTCTGCACACACCTTCGATTCAGATTTCTGGTTCCTAAGACCGAGAGACGCTCAGTTTCAAATATCAACGGTGTGATAATTCATTATGACACCAACGGGAAACCATTGTAGCACTCACACTGGTCATAAGAAGAGGTAACCTCTTTCAGACTGAGGCTCATCTATCCTTGAATCCTACCCTATTGAATACCCACAGCATCATTATCCAGAGTTTGGTACTAGCAACAACCATGACCATTCTCAGGCTTGACATCATGCTCACCTACCTCGGCCAGCAGTCACCACATCTTATTTGGGAATGTGTTGAACAGGGCCAAGGACTTTTGGCTCTTAAGACAGTTTCTCTTTTGTACAATAAAACCAATAGCAATATATCAGAAGCTAAATGAGGTTGCTAGGCTGCCAGGATGAAGGAAGCTGGGTCTAGAAGTAGTGTTATGGGTTGAAGTGATTTGAAAAGAGATTATTGAGAAAGGCTTCAAATTATGAAGAAAAATAGACTCAATTTGGAAAGTTGAACGGACTGGGTAGAACATTTTAGGGGTCTCTGAAGATATGGACAATATTTCAAGCTGGAAATTACAAGTCTCATGTAGAGTAAATTGTGTGTCTCACCTGGCAATCCAAATCTTGTGCTAAAATAAATAATGAATTTAGGGTCTGTTTGTTCTGATGTCTCTGCTCTGGATTCCGACTCTTCCCTCTGCCCCTGGCTCCTGTTTAGTTACTGTGGATCCTTTCCCTAAATAAAAGTCCTTCCCTCAGTCACATTCACTGCTACCTGGTTCTGTTGCTATCCTTTGTCACCAGGCATTTCTGACTGTAAGCATGCCTCTTGGATATCAGCTGTTTCACAGAGGGATTTAGTAAATTACAAGCCATGCTCCATTCTTAAAGATTCTTCTAACAGGTTTTAGCTATGCCTCAGCCTTTCCCCTTTCATACAGGGTGAGTTAAATAATCATTACAAAAGAAAAAGTTACTTGCATTCTTGCCTAACTGTGATAATGTAAAAGAGAAAGACTTCTTTTTTTTAATCTATTCACTGTGAACAGAATCGTCTCAATTTGTAATGGCTCCAGGGTGGGGCAAAAATAAATAAGCACACACCAGAATGGCTAATGCAGATTGTATTTTATGTGAGAAGCCTGAATTGGTGGTTCTAATTCTAGTTCATTAGAGTCAATAATTGACTCTCAGGTGGTAGAGAGGCAAGAAATATACTTACAATAAGAGCAGCAATGGCACTACTACAGACCTACACCCACAAGGACAATAAGCAAGAGGCTCATCTTCCCCCAAGCATCTGTGTCATGAGACTGTGCTGGGGACCTGCTCTGTGGAATGTGTCCTCCAGAATGGATCATCCATTCTGCTAGCCTGCCAGGTAAGGCACAATGCTCAGACCCTGGGATAAACAGGCCTCATTGTGGGCCTTAAAATTCTAGCTGGTAAATAAAACAAAGCATCAATTCCATTTTTAATAACACCTCTAAACAATGAAGTTGGGAGGAGTCCCAAGTAAGCATATCAAAACAATGAAAATCGCACGAAGTAGGATGATGTCATTATCAGTCGTTGCCCTATGAGGTCAGAGAAGTGGAGACAGTTCGTCACACCAATGGTGGTGGGTACCTCCACTGCACTGGAAAGATTCAAAGCTGGCCACACTAGATAGGGCTAAAAGGGGAAAATCCTGTCTAGACTTCATAGAAAGCGCCTTTGGGCTCTTCCAGTGAGTCCTGCTAGAGTGCAAGGCCTTGCTCCTATGGCAGAATCGGGTGTCTTCAGAGTTCTTCTTTCTTACTAACAGATGAACATGAAAGCAGGCACAGGAACAAATTCAGGCTCTTCCTTTATCAGTGTAACCTTCAAGCACAGGTTCGAATCTTAGGGATTTGTTCCCTTCGACTGTTGGTGTACTGAAATTGGTTTTAGCCCATCCTCCTTATATTAGGATTCCAAATGGAATGACTCACACAAGGGCAGGAAGCAATTTAGCCTCCCCAAAATTTTGTTCTGGGGATTTTGTTTAATCTTACTCCCTTTCCATAGATGATTAAGGATGCTGAGAACTTCTTAAAATATTTATTGCCCATTTTTGTTTCTTCTTTTGAACCACTTGTAATATTCTGCCAAGTATTTGTTTTTCACAGCTTTGTAAAGATTTGCCTTGGCTGTATGTATTTATTTCCGAACCTTCCATTCTTTTTGTTGGTTTACATGGATTGCTTTTGTACCCATGCCTTACCGTCTATGTCCCTGGGATTTGTCGGACAGTTTGAAGGCAGCTGTTGTGATGTCTCTGACCTCATTCCTTTTTGCTTAGGACTGTTTTGACTATTCGGGGTCATTCATGATTCCATAAGAGTTTTAGGATTGCCTTTTCTAGTATGTGTGGAATATCATTGAAAACTGAAAATGGTTGTGTTGAATTTATAGGTTACTTTTGGAAATACGATAATTTCCACAGCCTCACTATCTTTTTTTTAACCCAGGGATGTGAGAGTTCTTTCCTTATTCAAACGCCTTCTTTAATCTTTTTATTTTCAGTGGCTTATCACTTCCATTATAGAGGTTTATCACCTCCTTATTCCTAGGTTTACTTTTTGAAGATAAAATGAATGGGAGATTTTTCCCAATTACTTTCTCAGCAAGTTCCTTATTGGTGTATCGAAAAGGTACTAATTCTGTATGCTGATTTTGTAGCTTACTATTTTTCTAAAAAAATTGTGGTAGAATCAATAGGCTCTTAAAGTCTAGAATGGTGTCATTTGTTTTTTTTTCTATTCATACCCTGTTTATTTTTTTTCTAATGTGATTTCTGCATAATACTGAATACTATGTTGCATTCCAATTTTAGAGGAACTGTTTTTTTTTTTATCTTTTTCTCATTTGTTATAATGATGGTTATAGGTTGCTTTCATATAGGCTCTTCCTCCTCCCTCCCCTCCTTCTTTCTTATATGTGAAAGACAGTCTTACTATGCAGATCTTGCTGGCTCATAACTTGCTATGTAGCGAGGATAGCCTCAAACTCATGGATATCCACTTACCTCTGTCTTCTGAGTTCTGGGATTAAAATTTTGTGCTGCTATTCTTAGATCATATAGGTGTTATTGTATTGAGATATGTTTCCTTTTATATTGACTCCCCCTAAATGGTTGTATTTTTATGTTAATTTTCATATATGGATAATTTTCATTAAAAGTTTAATGTTTAGAATTCTCATAGTAGGGATATTTGTATATAGATATGAATTACTAGATGAGGTATCCCTTTTTAATTTAAAAATTTTTAAACATACTCAATTTTTCAGTGTTTGCCATGTGCTTCTTAGGGGGACTGGAGTTGTCTTCAATACTCATTTTTGTGTGCTTACTAAACAGTAAAGCACTCAGTTCTTTATTCAATGCCTCCTGTATTACAAAGATTTTCCACTTTTGTCTAAAACAAGAAATTACGAGCACCCTCATGTGAACTCTTGTGACAGTTTCTCTGGTGCCTGGCTCTTCTTGAAGAAGAGGGGGACTTCCTTGTATCTCTGTGTTGATGTGGCTACTTGGAACACCAAATAGCTCTCTCTTCTTCTCCTTTTCTTCCTCTCTTCTTTGTCCTGTCATCTGCTTTGCAGATTCTAGCCATTTCAAGATCCCTGACTTCTCAGATCCATCTCGCAAGTGCCAGGAAATGCTGTGATCATGTAAGAACCTACTGCCTGTCTACTCTTGCGGTAAGAAGCTGAGACAAGTATAGGCTTATCACATATGCTTCTTGTTTCCATTCTTGAAGTGTGGTTTGTCTTGTATGGTCTTTGTCTAAGCAAGTTGTTGAAGTTGTTTTGTGTATGCTTTATGATGTTTGCTGGTTGTACGAGATGAGCAGAGATATAGGATCTCTGGTCCTTCTGTAAAGTCAGCAGCATATTTTAGTTGTACTGTGGTCATTATGGCAGTTTGGGAAACAAGATAGACTCTTATCAGAATATTGTTATTAAATCCATATTAAGAAACATAGGCTATAAAAAGATATGAATCGCATGAAGGAAAACTAACCAAAACATTAAAAAAATTATCACATTACTATAATATGTGATTCTTTTCTCAAATGCTAAAAGTTCTCATGGCAGCATTATAATTATCAAGTTTTAGAGCAGTGCTGAGCATAAATTATATTTCCAGGTATTTGCCAACAACTGTACGTGATATAAAAATATTTGCAGCTTCTCTTGGTGATAAAAATCACAAGAGCTACCAATCTTACAGAGATTAGAATATTGTGTTCACAGTTGAAAGAATATTAAACTTCAATAAGAATTTACTGAAAGTAGAGATGTATTTTTCCTCCTCAGCTAGTGGAGGACCATGAGCAGGCAGGTAGACCTCATGAGAAGAAACATTCAGAGGATCCCTGTCCTCACTTGCAGATTAAGTCAAATTCACAAGATCTGCTGCTTCACCACACCTTATTTCACAGAACCAGCTACGGTCTGTAGATGGCCATTGTTAGTGACTTCCTAAAGACACTAGGAATGAGTGCAGTAACAGAGGAAGCACTTACTACTGTGCAAAGATTCTATCACTTTCCAAAAAGTGACAATGGCATTGGCTCCTAACCATCATCAACATCACCTCAACAGGAGAGGAAAGCCATCTGGGTTACTCACATTCACATAATAGGAAGGTCTTCTCTTTGAGAAATTTCATGAAAACTCTTATCTTGGAACATCCATTAGCGGGCTCTCAACCTGGGTCTTAAAACCCACCCAGACGAGGGAAAATTACTGAGTTTTAAACTAAATTAACTTCCTAATCAGCCTGCTATCCATGGATGTCATCCTCTCTCAGTTATTCATGTCACAGCATCATGGGGGAAAGTATGAGAAATGCAGAGGGATCCTAAAGATGATGGGAACCCCTATTGTACCTGGCCTTGAACTTTTGAGCCCCCAGGTGAGTGATCACCTCCTGCTGGAGGCAGGCATCGGTCTGACCCAGTGTGAAGAGTAATGAATGAGGTGTGAGCACAGAAGAGGCCTTGCCTCTGCCGTTGCCTTTCCCTCCTCACTCAGTTGCTATAATAGTGGCGTGAACACTTCCTGCAAGTGCATTAGAACAACATGTGAATGCAGCTTTATTCCCAGGAATCTTTTAAATGCAAAAGTTAGTTTTAGAAAGCCTCTCTCACAGTTCATAGGTGACTAAGAGGTGAGTGGCACCCTGACCCTCAGGCCAACGGAGACAGTGGTCTCTGAATCCTGGCCCAGGACTAAGCCCCTGGCATCCCAACCACACCCAACTCTGCCCTAAACCAAAGATAGCTGGGAGAACACTCCCAAGCCCAATCCCAAGCAAAACACAGCAGGAGGGACATCCCAAGGGTCAAACCACACTCAAACCGCAATCTGCATCATCACACACTGGCAACTGGAGTCCCAGAAGCTTCCTGGCCCACAGCTGACTGAGAGCTGCTGACTAAGAGCTAACTAAGAACAACCCCTGCAACAACTGGAAACACAGAGCTCCTTGGTCTACAGCCAACTAAGAGTAGCCCCTGCAATTACTGGAGACACAGAGCTCCTGGACCCACAACTGACTAAGAGCCAACCAAGAGCTAAGAACTGAGAAAGCAATGGGCAGATGCCAGCGCAAGAATACATATAACAATATAAAGAACAACAAGACACCATTAGAAGAAACTGGTGGCTCTACAATATCAAGACCCGAGTATAACAATGAAGAGGAAACAGAAGGAAACGACCTTAATATAACACCAGCAGCACAGACACTAAGAACAGCAATCAATAAATGGGACCTCCTGAAACTGAGAAGCTTCTGTAAGGCAAAGAACATGGTCAATAAGACAAAACAACAGCCTACAGGATGGGAAAAGGTCTTCATCAACCCTACATCTGTCAGAGGACTGATCTCTAACATACATAGAGAACTCAAGAAACTAGAGCCCCAAACCTAAATAACCCAATTAAAAAATGGGGTGCAGAGCTAAAAAGGGAATTCTCAACAGAAGAATTACTAATGGCTGAAAGGCACTTAAAAATTGCTCAACAACTTTAGCCATCAGAGAAAAGCAAATCAAAACAACTTTGAGATACCACTTTACACCTGTCAGAATGGCTAAGATCAAAACCACAGATGACAGCCTATGCTAGAGAGGATTTGGAGCAAGGAGAACACTCCTCCATTGTTGGTGGGAGGGTAAACATGTACAGCCACTCTGGAATGCAGTATGGCAGTTCCTCAGAAAACACGGAATCAATCTCCCCAAGGATCCAGCAATACCACTATTGGGAATATACCCAAAGGATGCACATTTGTACCCCAAAGGCATTAGCTCAACTATGTTCATAGCAGCATTATTTAAAATAGCAAGAATCTAGAAACAACCTAGATGCCCCTCAACTAAAAAATGGATTAACAAACTGTGGTACATCTACACAACGGAGTACTATTCAGCAGTAATAAAAAGATGACATCCTAAAATTTGCAGTCAAATGGATGAATTTGGAGAATATACTCCTGAGTAAGATATTACAAGCCCAGAAAGAGAGGCATGGGATATATTCACTCATAAGTGGACTTTAGACAAAAAGCAAAGAATACCCAAGCTGCAAACCACAACCCCTGAACAGCTTAGGATCAGAAGGAACTTAATAGAGATATTCAGAGTTTACTCTAGGAAGAGAAAATAGAGAAGATCACCTTAGCAAATTGGGATCATAATAGGTTGCAACCAAGAAGAGATGGGAACAAATCATGAGAGAAGGAGATGGTTGAGTGAGAGGAGCAACAAAGAGGGAGAAAAAGAGATGATAACTTGATAGAGGAAGCCAATGTGGGGTTGGAAAGAGACTGGGTGCTAGGGAAACCTCCAAGAACTCACAGGATGTCCCTGGCTATGTCTCCAACCAGCAGTGGAGGGGTGCCTGAACAGCACTTCCCCTATAATCAAATGAATAACCACCCTAAGTGTCACCACAAAACCTACATCCAACAATAAATAGAGGTGGAGGCAGAGATTCATGGCTGAGCACTGGGCCAAGCTCCCAGTCCAGTTGAGAGCAGAGGAGGAGAGTCTTTATGAGTAAGGGGATAGGGATTATGACGAAAATTCCCAGAGTGATGGCTGGCTGGAGCTCTGGGGAGCTCACTGAATCAAGAACAGCCACAGGGAAACTTTCAGGAAAAGGAGCTAAGCCCTCCAAGGGTAGGCAACTGTCAATTGGCATTGGTAGTATGTGGAGCCTCAAGGAGTGGGATCAGACTGTGTTCCTGTTTGTGGGCTGACACCTTGGAGACTATTTCCTGCAGAGGAACACCTAACCCAGTCTTGACTTTGGAATGAGGAAACTGGACTTGCCTGGAATGGATGTGCCACACTAAGTTGACCCACCTTGGGACTTCTTGTCCTTTTTGGTGAGGAGATGGAGGTCTGGGGAAGGGGAGGCTGAAGGCTGACTGGGAGATTTTGGGAGGATGGAAGGGAGGGGGAGCAGGGGGATACATGGATAAAAAAGACATTTGTTTATAAAAATGATAAAATGAACATACAAAAGAGTTAATTTTAAAGGACTGTCTCATATATATGAATCTAGTAATAGCCACAAAGTTTTAAATTTTAAACAAATATTTTCTTCAGTTATGTGACAGGGCTTGGTGTGTACAGGGGAAAGGAAAGGTTGTTTAGTTGTCCTTCCCAACTGTTACAACCGTTCCTGACACCCTTCTCTACATCCTGCGTACTTTCCCTGCTTATAGTATCTGATTCTGATTATGTCCCTCCATCAGAAATGTTTAGATAGGTCACTTTTAAATACCTGCACCTGTCAGGCTCAGGCTTCTGTTTGATGAATAGTTTTTTACCAACCCCAAAGTGTTGCCAACCTTTATTTTACAGAATTAGAAAAGGATGTTCACAGAAACTTGGTAGCACATCTAGTATCATAGAGCTAATGACTTCTGTACACAGATTCAAACCTAGACGGACAATCTGACTCCTGAGCTTAAACTCAGCACCATTCAATCCCACACTACTTTATTCCGGTCAAGTAAAAAGCCAGGGTGATTCAAAGACTGTCACATTATTATAAAACTTCCAGGACCTAAAGAAGAGCCTGTCCTGTTACTGTCTGTGTGAAAAGTCTATTCTATAGAATTAATACACCTTGTGACCAATTAACGAAAGAAGAGGTGTATAGGTGTGTTCATGTCTGAGTGTGTGTGTGTGTGTGTGTGTGTGTGTGTGTGTGTGTGTGTGTGTCTATGTTTAGACACTGAGGCATCCTTCAGGATGGCCTAATTATTTCAGCATATCTACCTCAAGTTATCTCATTCCTTTCTTGCTACCAAGATGACACCGTGCCAGGCTCTCTTCATCAGTTCTCAAGGACAGCAATCTATCATCCCAGAAATGTCCTCAGCAAAAAGTCTTTGAATACATATTTATAGAATAACAACAGATTCTTTTATCAGAGGAGTAAAACCAGATAACCTCAAAACAGCAAGCTTGGAAATTAAAGCTCTACTTGAAAGATGAGGGAAACTTCTTTGAAGGGTCAGTAATGACTAGAAATTCAAACCGAAATTAGTTTATGTGCATTTTAATGTCTAAGGACTCTGAACTCTAATTTATATTGATCTTACAAGCATCAAGCCTGGTATATAAATGCAACTGTCCCAGGAGTGCTCAATGAGCACCTAACAAAGCATGATACTTTAAACCAACCTTTTTTTAAACCAACCTTTTACTGACCATGTCACATGTCAAAACATGCTGGCATGCTCTTGCTAGCCCATTCTTTAATACCATGAGGATATGCAGTTGTAATCATTAGGAGATCAAAGCTGATGACCAATGAGCCGGCATTAGAGGCTCAACCTTATAGATCACTATGGCTCCCATTTAAGAAGGGCTTTTGTGTGGAAGGCATTTGCTTGGCATCATTCTACCTTGAAGCTTCAACTGCAATAACTTCAAGCCCATCTCTGTCATCTCAGAGATGTTGGCTGCACGATCAGAGTTGCATGAACTCTTGTCTCCCTTCTCTCTCATCTTTTTCAAAAACACTGTTAGAAGTGATTCACAGAAAGAAAAAAAAAGTAAGAAGAAGTTTTGAAATAGATCAAACCAGTGACATTTGATTCTGCATCTCTGAGAATGGGGCCTTTTTTTGTTTTAGTTCATGGACTCAAACTTGGAAGTTGTAGATGTGTTGTTGCTTAAAACTGAACTCTTCCGTAAACATGAAACACAGATAGATTCTAAGTGCTGTTCCAGCTCTTTCCTCTCAGTAGGAGAGAGAGCTTTGTGGACATAAGACACTCAGACATTTTAATAGCTGATTTGTACCTTTGGAGGCCACCGTTGTCATAACCCCTCCAGATTCACTGTGGATAGCTCTGTGAAGCTTAGCCTTCTTGATTTACTTTCTTCAATACCTGTTCCTTACATGAAAGAAATTGTCACTTTCATTTAAAACACATTCCTTTTCTTTTTTGAAAGGGCACTTAAGTCATTTTTATTTAAAATAAATTAATTAAATTTATCTCTCCCATTTGCCACAACATGACCTTTTGAGAACTTGGAAATTAAATTTTCTCCTAGTATTTTGCTTTTCAGCCTGGCAAACATTGGTGCTATTTTAGATTCTGACCAAAGGTGAAAAAGCACAGACTTATTTTTAAAACCACATCAGCCACAAAACAAGAAAGGATAATATTTCTGGGAAATTTTCAGCTGCCCTGTGAACTTTGCTTTTTATTTTTAAATAAAAAGACTAGTGTGTGTGTGTGTGTGTGTGTGTGTGTGTGTGTGTGTGTGTATGTGTGTGTGTGTGACAGAGAGAGAGAGAGAGAGAGAGATAAAGAGAGAGAGAGAGAGGGAGAGAGAGAGAGAGAGAGAGAGAGAGAGAGAGAGAGAGAGAGAGAGAGAGAGAGAGAGAGAGAGAGAGAGAGTCTGTGAGTCTATGTGTGTAAACAGGCAAGTCTTCTATGTATTAGTAGAAGGCAACCTTTCATGGATTCTGGAGATTGAACTCAGGTCAACAGGACTGGCAGCACACTTCCATCTACCGGGACCTGTCACCAGTTATTCTTTTTAAATGAGTTTCAGAAAGAATGGGGATGACCTTAAAAACTAATGAGACCATTAGATGTCAGCTAAAACAAGCTAACATGAAGTGATCCTGGGGATAATTGCAACTGTAAAAACACTCACTAATTTAATAATGGTTTCTGTTGCTGCTTAATAAATGCCATGCTTGTTGTTGACAATCATAAGTGAAGAGAGACTAAAATAGATGTTCTAAAGTGGATTGGATTAAAACTATTTATTAATAGTAAAAACTCCAGGTAAATATAACCAAAATATAGCGCAGAAAGAAAATCAATAAAATAGCCTTTTAGACAGTACAGTTAAGGCAAACTCAACTCAGGGAGATGTTAAAGTTTGCAGTTATTAGGTGTTGTGAAATACTATTTTAAGGTGTGTTACATTCGTTTATGCTGAGGAACATTTGTTTAATGATGTAAAGGTGTGTTGCATTCTTTTATGTTTCATGTGTTTAACTCTGTGAAGCTGTGTTACTGTGCCTGTCTAAAACACCTGATGGTCTAATAAAGCGCTGGATGGCCAATAGCAAGCAGGAGAAAGGATTGGTGGGGCTGGCAGGCAGAGAGAATAAATAGGAGAAAGAGATCAAGTAGAGGAGGATACTAGGGGCCAACCACCCAGCCACCATGCCACCCAGCCACCCAACCACCCAGTTACCCAGCAACCCAGCCACCAAGCCACCCAGCCACATAGCCACCCAGCCAGGCAGACATACAGCCACACAGCCATCCAGTCACCCAGCCACCAAGTCACCCAGCCACACAGCTTCCCAGCCACCGTCATCCAGTCACCCAGCCAATCAGCCATACAGCCATACAGCCACACAGTTCCCCAGCCGCCCAGCCACTCAGCCACACATCCATGCAGCCAGCCACTGAGTAAGAGTGAAAGTAAGACATGCAAAAGTAAGAAATCCCAGAGGCAAAAGGTAGATGGAATAATTAAAGTTAACAAAAGCTGGCAAGAAACAAGCCATGCTAAGGCCAGGCATTTATAATGAAGAATAAACCTCCGTGTCATAATTTTGGAGCTGAGTGGTAGCCCCCCCCCCCAATAGAGTATAGATAAAAAACAACCAACAACAATTAGAATTCCAGGTGGTAATTCCCAACAAAATGTTAGATAAGGAAGGAAATATAAACCAGGTTTGGGAGGAAGAAAAGCATATACTGCCTCTTGTACATTCCCCCTTTCCCCTAGTCGTTTTCTGGACATCCATTCTCTACTCTTCACTTCCCCGGAGTCCATTCATTTCCTATGCCTGTAGGATGAACAGGCACTCTCATCCTCTGATCATAAGAAGCTATTCTGTTTATGATACCCACTGTCCTGGATATCCATGCCCTTTATCCAAGATTCTACTAAAGTTGTTCATAAACTTTCAGAATTATCAGTGACCTTCTATAAGTAGTGCATATACCAACACATAACTGTGCATTCAGTGAAAAATACTACAGGGAACCTTGGAAGGTGTTCCATGAATCCCTAGATGGTCCCTAGAATTAGGGGTAAAATTTTGGCATAATTTATACATTTTTTTTTCCTGTGCCTGTCTTGAACTTTGCAAAAAAGGCCTGTATAGTCCACACTATGTGACTCAGGAAGCCTCGTAGCTGCTTTGGACCCTACATAAGCAATTTCACGGGAACCTTGTAGCTGCTTTGAGCCCTACATAAGCAATTTCACTACAGAGCACTTCCTGGTCCCATTTTAACATATTGTCCTTTCCTTGAGTGGAGGTTGAGGGTTTTTTCCTACCATTTTGCAGAGGGATATATGTTCTGAGGAAATTATGTAGAGGGATGAGTGGCATTTTTGAATCGATTTTAGAGGGTAAAGAAGAGGCAAATTGGCCAAGGACTTCCTGAATCATATTCTTTCCTATAATCTAAAGAAAGTCAGAACCTCTATAGTTATCTCCAATATGTTTCTCTTAAAAACTAGAAGATTCTAAGATCCTCTGTCTTACAGTACTCAGTTTCTTCTATACTTAAAATTTATCTTGCTGAATACTTGAGGTCAATACCTACGCTATATACCTGGAATATCTCATATGTAAAAACCCACAAACCGAGAAGTGACCCAAAAACAAGCAGCCAGAAGGATCTACTTTTTGAAGAGAGGCATCATACTTCTTTCAAGGACTCCCCTACCATCTGCTTAGTCTTCTCTCCATGGGGCTCAAGAAACAGTTCTGTTCTTTTAATGACCACACCAGCAAATAGTGCCATCAATTTGCTAAGGCTGCAGAAGCATTGTCAAGCTTGGGGACGTCATGATGACATGGAGTGCCATTACGCTGAAATCACTGTATCCAATACCATTCAGCATAAGCCAGTAAGCAAAATAAACATGCCTTGAACCAATATAGGGACAGAAATGATTTTTCTTAAATTATCTGGGCACAGAAAGGAGCATAGGAATTAACAAATTAAATATTTTGAATTATTTTAGCTGGGATTATCTTGTTTATCACTGTGCTTTCAAAGCAAAAGCATCTCTGCCTGTGCAATGAGCAATCAACTCATTCTATTTGCTTCACTTCTAATCTTATTTTTTAAAGGATAATTTAAAAGATGTTAAATTATTCCCAGTATACGAAAGGTCAGCTGCTTCTCAAAATAATTCTCACTGGTTTCATAGTTGTGAAGACTGTGATGTGTTTCAGAGTTTTTCTAATTCTTAGTAACATTTAAAAATAAGTACCATGGGATAGCCAAGCCCATAACTTGTCCTCTAAATATGCATTTAGAAACTTCTAATATGTACTATAAATATGTATTTAGGGATTTTCTTATACCAAATAAAGAGCTTTGTAATAACTCCTTTGCAAAGAGCATCCCCTGTTACATCGCATGTATTCAGTCTACTAAAAAATTCATGCTATTTCCCTGGTAGTCTAGGGTGTCTGATAAGAGATGGTAATAAGACACTGCTGGTTGAGAAGCTTAGATTCCACATAGGATGCAAGCCTTCATTCTTTATACACACAAGGTGTGTGGGAGGTAGCGTGGGATACTTTGTTTATTCTCATAAATAATGCAGTACAGTTGCTCACATGTCAGCCCATAAATGGCAAACATAATCTCCCAAACTGGGTCAGCCAGGTTCAAAGCAATCTGTGAAAAGAAACCTTCCCACAATCCCAAGCAGAACACAGGCCCTGATTTTAGATTCAGGCTGCTCAGTGAAGCCAGTTGAAACACTAGCATCCACAATCCCTTCCTGACCACATCATTGTATCTCAAGAGCATATGTATAACATTTTTTTATGGTAAAGTTTTGCTGTTTTCCATGCTAGCCTGGAACTCATTCCTCTTGCCTCAGTTTCCCAAGTGCTAGGTTTAAAAGTGTGCCCACCATGTCCAACACCATCAAATATTCTTTTGGACTTTACCAGGAGTAAGTCATCTTCATCATTTTATATATATTTTTCTCAACTCTTAAGTGACATATATTAATAATAGTGGTAAAATTTAGCCTATGTTTAATTTTAAATATGATATGGCTACAGGTATTAATATTTTTTCCATACCTCAGTAAATGTGCTTATTTTTGGATCTGAAGAAGCAATTCAAGTTAGAGAAGTTCATGTACCTCCTATGCTCTGCACAGGATACTTTTTATCCCATCAAATTTTTTTTAAAAAAGTGCATAGAGATCATCAAAATCTATAGCCACAGTGGGTGCATGTTGGGAATTCTTTTTGACAATGACACAGTGTCTGTGAATGGGTGACAGAGTAAGTTACTTTGTCATTGTCAGAATAAGATTTTGGATGGAACAATGCACTGTGACCCCTGGGGAAGGATGAAGCAGCTTCTGCACCCTTCAGCACCATGCACTGACTGGAGATGCTCCAGAGTAAAGCAAACAGTCTAGCTGGTTCTTATGAAAATTGTGTTTAGTTTGGGATGCTTCCACAGACCAGATAAAGCCCTTCTCAGCAAGGATGCTCATGTGAATGGCAAATGCTAAAGCAGGTTGCTTCTCTCTGTGTGCTCTCCTCACTCTACAAGACTGTTTTCAGGGTCCTCAGCTCATTCCCCTTCCAACACTCAGGCCCAAGTCCAGGAAGACCTCTTCACACAACCATCCATTTTTTTCCAGTCACCAGGCAAAGAGTCCTCTCTTCCTGCCAGGCAGGAAACATGCCACTGATCAGGCCTTCCTCCTCTGAGTTACCTGCTCAGAGACTTGACCATATAAAATGCTCAGAAGTGATGACTGGTTCCCCAACCACTAGTGAGGCTGTGCTAAACAGATCTCAGGGTCCAACAGAAGATTTGCTGTCTGTGGCCTGGCCCAGATCAGCTGTACCCGATCATACAGGAGTTGAGATTGCCACATTGGCATGAGCCAAGATCGGGCTTGGTAATATAGTGAGTGAAGATCTTGGTCGGGGTATGAAAAAGCAGTACAGAGCAACTAAAGGGAGACAGAGTGAAGGCAACACACCCTGGTAATGGAGCGGGAAGATTTCTTGGCTTCTTTGGGGATACTTGTTTGATAATTCCTCCCTCGCTCTGACAAGGCAACACTGGGTACTCTAATTTGGAAAAGGAAGTATTCTATATAGCCTGAAAAATATGGGTGTGAGGTCAGCTACTTAGCTAAGCCTCCAGGTTATGAACACATCAACTGATCAGGCAGGGCTTTTTCTGAGACCATGAATCACTTCAGCAGCCGATAAAGAATAGGTGTTACCCACAAGTATTTCACAGTCATTTACAGGCGCTGGAAGTTTCAATTCAGGATCATAGAAAAGTATAATTGTAGATGTAAGCCACGTTAATAGTAGAAGGGGATGTGTAAAGAATCAATTATGGTTGTTGGCTCTGGGGAAACTTTCAAAGGCAACACTGGCACACTTTGGCTACAGGCTGCTATCTGCAATGCACACCTGCAGGGTACTGCTTCTAATCTGAGGGTGAGGAAGGGAGGCAATGTGTGCATTAGCTGGGTCTTTCTGAAGGAAGCATGGGTGATTACAAGCAAGGAGGCCAGACTTGTTATAAAGATGACATTGAGGAGAAAGGCAAAGCACTGTGAGCTTACAGATAATCTGCCATATTTGACCTAATGCCAAGTCCCCATGGGCCTAGGGCCTGTGCATGGCATGTTGACTTGTCACTGTTTCCATCACCCACCTTTTAACTTAAAAGTTGGAATGTACACATACTCCCTCAACTTAACAAAGCAATTACAGAACAGAAGACTATATACACCATGAAAAATATTTTTGGGTCGCTTCTGGGACTTGTGAAGAGAAAATGATCCTATTAGAAGCCCCTGTGGGCAGGCTGGCACTTCCAAGGCTAGTGGCCCTTCCCCATAGGGTAAAAGATGAGTCACACTTCCTTTCTGGGATGTGATCAATGCCTCCTCATTCTACATGCTGGGAGAGGAGCTATGGACAAGCTGCTGGTGTGCAGAAGACCACCAGGACTGGCCATCCAAGGGCAGTCGGACAGTGTGACAGAAGGAAAGTACAAGCAAGCTCCCCCCCCCCCAGTTCTTTCTTTCCCCCTACACAGGATCGTGTATTTTCCCCATTAGGGAGAGTGGTGGTCACTATGGTGTGACTGTTTTTGTAAGCCTGGGGCACTTTTAAGTTTAACCCACCTCCCTCAGGCCTATTCTTTGTTGCAGCATGAGGTTGATTTAGCTGTCAGAGGCTAGTCATCTCACCTCATGAATGTGACCTTTGAAAGTGGTGATATTTGTCACATATATACGGAGCTTAAATGGAGCGCATGAACATATGATGGGGGGGAGGAGGGCATGCCTTGACTTCTGAAATGCCATCTGGCTTTTTTTTTTTTTTGTCTTTTGTAAGCTGAAAAATTGAACTAGAACATTAAAAAGTGAAAAAGCGCATCTCACACCAAACTGGAGTAGAGACCTCTGACAAAAGAAGCCTCCTTAAAGGTAACACACAAAATAATTCAGCACAGCAGGTAAAATTAGGTAGGAATAATGAAATTCTATACCAAATGAGTAAGTGTGGTGTATGGACCCATGTGTACCCTGGTCCCCATGTGAGGGCACAGGACCTGACTAGGACCTACAAAGGCCTAGTTGTCATAAGCAGCTATTCTGATACTAAGGTGCAAACATCCAGGTTCAACTTGTTTACTTCACAATGTCCCACCAGGCACTTTTACAGAAGTCACCTTAACTCAATGACAATACCTCAACAACGTAAGCATTTAAATGACATTTTAAAATCTGAGAAAGCAATTAGAATTTAATCTGCTCTTTAATACCTAAAGACCTTTTTTTCTAAATAAATGAATTAGAACTGGTCATTCAGGGGGCACTCCTCTCATCAGCTGGGGAAGATGGGTGCCTATAATATGATGCCCATATCTGAGATATTGAGGAAGCAACCATGTTTTTATCCTTGGGCGCTCATCCTAGACTCAAAGGTATTACCTAGGTCTACTTGAAGAAAACCAGCTGACCCCAAACTCTGAGATTCTTTTCTTATTCAGTGCTTTGTTGAAAACGCATGGTATCAAGTCCATCTAAGATGCCAGCATAGCTCTTGGTGCTCTGGTAGGAGTCACTATCTCTCTGGAGCAGTAGAACCCTGTGCTCATTGCCACCTGGGATGAAAGTTCTGATATGCTTCTCACAAACAAATGGCTCCTCATCAAGACATCCATAGATAGTGAGCAGAAACAGGGAAAAGGCCCATGATGTGAGTGCTGTGGAGACACATAATGGCACAGTCATACTTCAGCTGGGTGCAGCTCACGACATGGGCATTGGCTGGTGCTAATGAGCAGGAGAGCAGACGAGATGCTCATATCCATATTCTAGGAACCATAGCTCATATCCCAAAGACACCCAGCTGTCTCCTAACTCAATCATTTGTCGTCCACCCTTTTTGCTAAAGAGTGGTAAGATGTGGATAAAAGACATCCTAAGAAGACAATTTCCCGTGGCAAGTGGTTATAATTGAGCAATTTCAAAAAAAAAAAAAAAAAAAAAAAAAAAAAAAAAAAAAAAAAAAAAAAAAAAAAAAAAAAAAAAAAGGCACAAAAACCCTCTGAGCCATGAAAACACCACCCCTTATTATCAGAAAGCTGAAGAACTTAAAAAGTTGCCAGTGTCTTGGGTCATGTCATGTTAAAACCTCTTTTTTAAATGAATTTTTGTGAATATTGTTTTGGTACAGGTCAGTTAGCCATGACTATATAGAAACACAGTACTTATATATAATCATTTGATTATCTGTCTGCTATCTGGGAGTCGGAGATCCAAGAGGAGCCCAGCAGGTGGCTCTGGCCACAGCCAGGTGGTGACAGCATATGCTCCAACAGGGCTGGAGTACTTGGGCACTGCACTCTGGGTATGCAGTCTTGGTGCCTCTGTGTTCACTCCACACTTGCTGCTTTGAGATTCTTTGCAGCACGGTGGCTTCAGAGCAGTCAGACTTTCAAATTCACAAAAGGAACTTGCAACAAGCAAGTAGATGTTCTACCGTATTTTAAAACCTAGCCTCAAAAGTCGCTTCAGTATTTTTTTGTTGGCTAGAAGTCACAACAACACACCAAGTTCAAAGGGAGGGAGGGACACCAGGCTGAGAGTGCAGGGGAGAACTGTCAGAACGGGGGATGCTGCTGCTGCTATCTTTGGAAAATACCATCTGTCATAAGGTGGCACATCTATCATCGCATTCCACATGATCAGCAATCACTTTCACTTTCTGAATTAGAACTGGTATCTGCCATCTCTGGTGATGATGGCTAATTTTCTAGTCAGCGCGCTCTCTTGTAATAATCCAAGTCTCCTCTTGGTTGAAGAAGGATATGCATGCCCTTTTCCCTTCTGGAAGGCTATTCGGTACACACACCTACAGCTTACAGCTTAGAGGGATGGGGACAATAAATAATAACTCTAGTCTGTTTGGATTCATGATGATTTAAGGGGTTTAGAGTGCTGCCGCAGGATTTCCTCTATTTCACAGCAAAGCCTTTTCTGTGCAGACAATCAAAACCAAAGTGGCTGCTGAGGGGAAGCTGAAAAAGAGGCTGCCCCAGAATGCTCTCGGGCAAGTCTCTCCCTGGCATTTCTAGCCTGACTGATTAGGATGACGAGATGTGCAGATATTTTTATAGTTAGGAAAGTAGCTAGTATCCCAAACTATGTCTACACAATACTAAGGATTTTAACTTGGGAGAAACACTTCCACAGCTCTCATTTGTAAAGTTAGAGCAATGGAGACAAGAGCATCCTCATTTGACTTGTGGATAATGACTCTCATAAACACACTTCATACATACCTGAACATGAGTAAAAGGAAAGGCATGTGGACTCTACCTGACATGGGTCATATGGCCAGTCGGTGACAGAAAGCAGGGGTCAGGACACAGGATCTCTAGCCACAGGCTACGGCGCCTTCTTTCCAAGCAGAGCAACTAGGGATAAAGTCATCTCTGCCTGCAGACAATGGAGGCAGTCTGTGTCCAAGCCACATATAGCAAGTTATCTTCCCATGTGACATCTCCTAGAAAGGGATCATATTGTGTTGCTGTTTTCTTTGAATTTGAAGCATCCCTTCCCCTAAAGAAGGCAGGGACTTGGAAAATAAAATTTACACAAGTCACTAAGTCTCTGTAACATGCAAGATTTGCAAGGTCCCCCACAAATAGTAATAATTTCCTACCAGCCTAGCTGCTACAATCTGGGCACAGTACTTTGGAAATGGAGTCTTGGTGTGTCATGACCTAGGCTGAGGTCAGATTTTCAGGGACTTAGGTGCCCTGAGTCTCCTGTGTTCTTGTTAGTAATTCCTAAAAATAACCCCAAGTAAGCTCACTGCTCCATTAAGTGAGCCTCAGGTCTGACCTGGGTGTCCACTCTGAGAGGAAGAGAAGTTTGCTCCTATTTCCCCAGGAAAAGCCACACCACAGACTTGTAAAGAAGTCATCCTAGGCTTGAAATCTCTCCAATATTTCCATGTAGGTCACAACACTGGAAACAGGTATTTAGAAAAGGTAATGTGCATTATCTGAACAATGTTGTCAATGTATAAAGACACTGTATCATTCAAGCTTCTGGGATGTCTACTGTAGGTACAAAATACTAAATAAAACTGGAATGGCTTTTCATTGCTTTTGTAATTCAAGAAAGAACATGTGTGAGGGAAGTGCTCATAATTTGTGAGTTAAAAACCTGGAAAATCATCTAAGTTGTCATAATACCAAAAATACACTTAGGAATGCTGAGTCACAAGTGATGTCCCAGTGTGGAGCTGGAAGCCCCACCCATCCTGCACCATCCTAACCTAAAGAACCACACAGGGATCTGCACTGAAAGGCTACAAAGCTTTTTCCACTTTACATTTTGGATTGAAATGTTTCCTATGAGCAGATATTCAAATATATTGTGGTTTGGAATATATTCAAATAAACCTCATTAAAAAAATAAAACCTACTGGCTCTGATTCCATAAAACACTTAGGTATATGGAAAATTCTAAGGCCAGTTTTTTTTGTTTGTTTGTTTGTTTTTTTTTTCTGAGTCAGCTGGGATATGCTGTTGCCAACAATCATGCAACATCTATAGTTGAAAAGTCAACTATGCTCTTTGAAACTTTTGCCCATAAACACTTAAAAGACAAATAGCGAAGGGAGCTATTATATAAATTACATTGTCTACATTCTTCTGTAGCAGTAAAGACATTGTATTGCTTGTTGTGACAGGAACAATTCATTTGGTCCCTTCTCAATACACCTTGTTTTTACCCTCACAGCTTACACCACACAATTCCTGCTTCTCACTTTTGCTTACTTTAGTTTTATCATTTGTCCTCTGTCTCTTGCTTTTCCAGATTATGCTGTTATTGAATGTCAGCCAGAAGATGAAAACTATTATGCGTGTGGGTTAAAAATGACTTCTTAGGACCTAGACCTATCTATCTGGAAGGACATGTGATCTACATGGGTCACATGATTCATATATAAGTAAGAACTGAGGCTCATTAAGAGATTAAAATAATATTATGCAAAGTAGGTGCCTAAAAGGACAGTATTTAAAGACTAATCTCCCAGGGCTTCCATGAAAAGTTATGTGATGAGCAGAGTGTCAGAAGGATGGTGGCATTTCAAAGACAAAGAAAAGGAGCCAGTTACACTCAAGACAGTGACAAGCAGTTCAGTTCAGTTATAGTGCTTGGTCCTAAAGGTCAGGAGAAATTAGAAGCTGAGTACCAGCCATGCAATACTCCTGCAGGCTCCTTGAAAAGTGCTGACAAAAATTCTAATTTTACTCTCGTGTCATCTTTTATGAGCTAAGATGTCTGAATTAATATACTCTAAATTGTCCTGATGTGCCCACCTCTTGTGTTTAGCATTCAGAAGGCCTAACTACACGCCATATTGATCAAACATCATTCAGCACTATCTCCGGGGTTTTGTCTTCAGAACCAATGCTCCTTTCCATCCCTGTGTGATGTCAGCTGAAGTCATTCTTTAAACGTGGCCATTCCTTAGGCATAAGAGGTCATTTTCTTCCAAAGGGTGTATGGTAGTTTTTCTGTTTCTTTCCAGGCAGCTTTTAAAATCCTATTCAGTACGTACTTGAATCTGAATTCCAATACAATCCTCAGGCCAGTGTTTCTCACCAACCGTAGTTTGCTATCCCACTGATTTCTTGCCAATAAATGAAATACAACCCTCACCAAGAACATTGAGAACTCCCAGTCTCCTAGTTGCTACAATCATCCACTTTCCTGTCATTTTGTTTGGCTTTATTGCTGGTGAGGATAATCTGTAGCCTCTTTTAGTCTTGACTCCCAAGAGACAAAACCTAAGTTCTTTTGTTGCTTTACTCTGCCAAGTCACTACAGTATTCTCTTGTAGGTCTTCCATACATTCCTTTCTATGTTGCCAAAGCCGGCCACTGTCTTCCTCCAATCTTTAATGGACATACAGCTCTTCTGATATGTTCTCTGCCTTCTCCCTTTCTATATCCCTTGGTTCTTCCAAGTTCAATCCCCACGTGAATCACTTGCCTTTTTGTACCTCCCCAGGTGCATCATAAAGACTTGCTCCATATATGCTAAATAAAGGCATTTCCTGTCACTTGAGGCGATATCTTGGATGCCTTGTGCTTTCCTCCTGGTTTTATTATTACTGCCTGAAATTCTTTCTCAAATGAAACAACTGTCTTCTTTGTATTCAAATTTCTCTTGGCAATTGAGATTGGCAAGAATTTTAGGAGTATTCAGATGAGAGACTTGTTGGCTTAAGTTAATCTAGACTTAAACCTACCCCTGATTTTTTATTGTCTGCTTACCTTGGCCTCTAACCTGACAGGGAATAAACTAAGTATAAAGAATCAGATCCCTAGAATACTATCATGGTGTGGATGTTTCATTGGAGTTATGTTGCCTACTGGTCTCCATCTTTACCAAAGGAGTGAAAAATCCCACAAAGAAAAGCCAGTAATGAAGACACATCAGGGCCAAGAAGATACTGTGCAGATTACATAGCACCAAGAATTGGTGGTATATTCTCTTTGTAAAGGAGGGTTCACACACTTGCACTACCATGGTGGGCAGCTTAGGCAGGACTGTAGCAGTTCTTTCCAGTATGTATACAAACAGACCCCTAAATATTTGAATCACTTGTCATTAAAACCTTCTAGGGACCTGATCTGTAGTAATACAGAGAACATACACATAATCTTATATAGCTCTAAAATAAAGTGGGCGTGTTCTATGTCACAAATATTAAATATATATAAAATCTCCTCCCTTTTAGATTCATAGTTGTTGTTTGATTGCAAATTAAGACATCGCTGATGCAGTAATTTTCTGAGTATTTGCCTACAAGTCTTTAATTATGTCATGTAGAGAATAAAAGGTTTTCATGGCACTAGAGCTTGAGTCCTCAGATGAAAAGTTTGGTTTTCTCTTCAATTTGGTATTCAAGTAATTTCATATTTCTTTCTATTCTTCAGTGAAATGTCACCCTGGAATGACATTTAGCTTCCTTCAGGTATTTTCTGGTCTACTTTTTCAAAAACTATCTTAAGTTTTTTGAAGTGTGTCCATCGTTTAGTAGATACAGTTCTAAACATTGAGATGTAACAATGTGCCAAATTAGCAAGAATCTTCTCATGCATGGAGTTTACATTCCAGAGTGTTAGGCAAGAAATAGGTGCATTGGATGGATATGCAGAATTAGGGACATCTGGGGGGGGGGGGGACGACTCAATGACAAAAGGTAGTTTTTGAATATACTTGAAGGAAGTGAGGAAAATAGCTGTCTATGTGGCAAGGTAGCCTGATAGGCTGCAAATGCAAAGGACTTGCTTCAGGTGTGGTTTGGGTAGGAAGAAACAGCAGGGAGGTCAGTGTAAAGGCAGCAAGGAAGCGGGTGAGGAGGGAAGGAGGAGGCATTTTTAACACTAATCTCTCAAGGTACAGTAGGCATGCTGGCACAGTATACACTGGGCACTTGTTACCCAGACTTGGACACTTACTGTGTGTGAGATGATGCTCTATTACAGGCGTTTTGGAGGAGTCACATGCTCTGGTTTAGATCTTAGAAGATTACTCTGGTTTCTAGAATATATTATTTGTACATAATACATTTTGATTATGGTTCCCATCCCTTAACTCTTCCCAGATCTTCCCCTCTATTTCTACCCACATCCACATCCCTTTTGACCCTCTCTTGATACAGAAGAGACCAGGTTTTCCAATAGATGAGATTAGAAGGCAAGAAGTCAGGAGAATCCCAAATGTTTATGTCTGAGCATGTGGAAGATCACTTTGTGTAAGCGAAGTCAATGGGTCCATTTTACACAATACAACTTAATTGTGGTTCTATACAGGAGTCCTGGATGAGGAATGCTCTTAGAGGCCCCTGCGCGTCCCATTTATCCAATTACTGAAGTGTGATTAAAGTGAGGTCACCAAGAAGATGCCTTTCTGCCATAGGCCAGAGGATTTGACATTTCAAGAGGGTTGTCAATGGGGTTTTAAATGACAGGAGGGAAGAAGGGAAGGATAGATAGAAGGGACAGGGCTGGGGTGTTTCACAGAAGAAAAACTAAGATCCACATTTGAATTCTACCTCGCTTCTAGGAAAAAAAATGTAGTTATAGGAAATTAGCAGAGTCATCTTGCCCAGACTTTGACTTAGGTAATCAAGTGAAGGACTCTTGAAGTAGAGTCTCCTTAAGTCAGAGGATATGGCAAGGCTGACCTGTCTTGACCTGACCTCCTTACCCACAGTGAGGGCTCACTTCCCTTTTCAGGTTGAATGAGACAGTGTGTGCCTAGTTATTTTGTTCTCTGAAGATCGCTGTGGGTGGAGAAAGGCTCACAATGAGGGAATGGGTTGGTGGCTTTCTAGCAAGTGTTCAGAGGGTCTCAAGTCTCACTGGGTGCAAGCACTCAGCAATGGTGCTGACAGCCTTGCAGATAGATGATGAGTAACTACAGATAGTCATCAACACTGACCATTGTCTTTACCTGCTACATCCTGAGCCAGGACCCCTGCCACGAGGTCACTGAGAATTTCCTGGATCACACAAGCTTCTTTCCACACACTGAAAGAACATGTGACATAGTGTAAGCTGGACTCAAGCTTATCAGTGTCTCCTTGGGTGTTTTTTGAACCTTTCTCAGGATGAGCAATGAAATCTTTTTGTCAGTGCCCGGGGGAAAAACAAAATCAAACTATCCATTGTTATTGTTGGGACCTGGTGATTTTTTTTTTCTCTGCAGCCATCTTCCACCTCAAAATATTGAAAATGATTAACTTCCATTTTAGATAAGCATTTCAAAAATACATTAATCACTTACAGTATATTCAAGTTTTACAAAGTGTGTTTGTATTAGTCATTTAAGGCTAACAATGATACGGTAACCCGCTACAAATTCCACATCAGTCAGGTTTCCATTCCGTTTATCTTTCACATGGTAAAGGGAAGTCTCCAGCACTGAGTCACATAATGTGTCCACAGTGCTGGACACTGAGATAACAGACTGGTACTAGAAATATGACTCCTTCCTCAGCCTCCAAGTGGCTCATGCTATTTTTTTTTTCTTATAGCATATAATGGAAGCCAGAAGACAGAATTAGAAGATGTTACTTTTCTCTTACTGGGATAAAACACCATGACCAAAGCAATTTATAGAAGGGTTTATTTGGGCTTATGGCTTGTGATGGATAAGAATCCATAATGAGAAGGAGGCTTGGCAGCAGGCAGCATGGCAGAAACTGAATGCTGAGAGGTCACATCTTGAGACATATGCAGAAAGCAGAGAGGGAAGGGGAAGGGAGAGAGAGGGGAGGATTGAAAATGGCATGAGTTGTAAATCTTCAAAGCACACATCCATTGACATACATACTAAAACAAGACCCCATATCCGGACCCTACCTGAAAAGCACTACCAACAAGATGCTGAGTGTTCAAATATGGGAGTTTGGGGGAAACATTCTCATTTGAGCCACAGTGAATATGAATGGCATGAATATGAATGAATGGGAATTACAAGCCATTGTGATCCACTGGATTGGATGGTAGGACTGAAACTGTAGCCCTCTGGAAGAGCAGTGAGCCCTCCTACCACTGAGTCACCCTTCCAGCTCTTGCTATGTTTAAAGAAATAAAATTGCAATGAGACAATCTAGAAATAGGGCCTGAGTGACATAAAACATGGCTTTTCATTAAAATGCACACAGAAGTCCATTGAATACTACTTTAAAAACCTCCCAATTATCAGCAAATTTCAGATCAACTTGGCCCATTCAGTAGTGCCTCTGCTCAGAAAGAGATAAATCCTGTGTCTCTCAAATGGCAGATTAGAATAAGCCCAATAGAGTCAGTATTCAGAGATTCCAGCAGCAGATGACTCAACCTTTCCTTAGATACAACTCAGGAGGAAATGAGCCTGGCTCTGATGGTCCGTCAGGCACGACACAAGGTCGGCCTGCCACAGGTAGCTCAGAGCTTCTCCTGGGGCAATCAAGAGTGTTTAGAACAGGATCCAGGGGAAGGGGTTTAGCTGCTGCTCTGCAAAGCCACTATCATCATGGAGATGGTGAGGGTGACCAGACAGCATACTCAGTTGAAAGGCTGAGGAATAATGACAAGGATGGACGGTTTATAGACCGGGTGCCTCCTGCCTCCTATCACAGCACCCTTGTAGAAACTATGGTCTGTTGTTCACAGTATTTTCTCCCTTTTTCAGAAAAATGGTCCTTCAAGAAAGGCCCAGCTTCCTCACCACATTCTAATAACAAGATCTAACAAATACGCAAAATATAAAAAGGGACTAAAACCTGTGTGATGCTTTAATACTTGTTACCTTCCTCTAGGACAGAGAGAGAGAGAGAGAGAGAGAGAGAGAGAGAGAGAGAGAGAGAGAGAGAGAGAGAGAGAGAGAGAGAGAATGTGTGTGTGGTTTCTGATGACCAGCTGTGTTTAGTCCTCAAAGGTCAGAGGAAGTCCCCTTTCTTCCCATCTGGTCTGTTTCTTACAAAGAACACACTGACATAAACACACAGTCCTCTGGTAAATGAGGCCTCATCTGTGTACTGGTTCTAGCTGAGCCAATGAACCCTTACATGTGATTCTGAGGGAGCTATATGCCTTGTACGACTACATTTATGTACTATCAGTTTATGGAGTGGCTTCTCTATCCTAGACATTATTTATAAAGTGTGTAGGGTACAAAGTTGGATCAAACACGAACTTGACTCATGAAGTTGCCTTAGTCCAACAGTCTGTCATCTGCCTGTAGTACATCTTTCTGAAGACAGAGAAGAAAATAAATGTCTTGTTTATGTATATAACACCAACGGGAACAGAACGAGAAACATAGAGGGAAATTACCAGAATGGCATAGAGCAAGAAGAAGCATAAGGATGCAGGAGGAAGAAGAAAAGCAATTTCTTTGAATCACAAGGATTATTCTTTCAGATCTAGGTCTCGCTTCTCTTCGGTCCTGCCTCAACAGGAGCCTGTGGGGTATTCCAAACTATTTGGTCCGGATGGGCCTTTTGTTGGATAGAGAATTCTTCCAAGACTAAAGCTCTGTCCCAGAGTGCTTCAGACTTTCTTCAGTACCTTCTCCCCATATTTTCACCATGCTCGAGAACAGTATGGTCGTGTTCTTTTTCTCCTGGCACTAAACCTAGTCATTCTGTCTACTTTTATTCTCAATTTTTCTCTCTCCCTTCTTTCCTTCCTCCCATCCTTCCCTTCCTCCCTCCCATCCTTTCTTCCTTCTTTTTTTACTTTCTCTTTTTCTTTCTAGTTTTAATTAATACTGTCTCTCATCTTACTTGAGAACTCATTCTTTTATGTCTGTACTGTTGTCATATCTCAATTAGGTCTTTTTGTCGGGCACCTCCATTGCCACACTGATTTCAGCTGACTCTAATGGGATTTGGAATGGACTGAGATGATCTGTAACTTTTCTAATAACCTTAACATTCAACACGATACTCAAAGTACTAAAGGCTACTTTATCTTTATCTCTCCCACATCCTATAATTTAATTGATTCTGAATACATATCCATGCTCTGTATTTACCCACTATGCTTTGAGCAGTTACAATGAAATGTGCAGACATTTCAAGATTTGAAGCCATGCTTTTAAGTCTGCAAGCCAGGCAACTCTCTCACTCCATAGTTACGGTGAGACTAAAGTCCTAATTCATCATTAATTTCAACTATAATTCTGTCAAGAATGTGTCATCTATATAATAATGAACTATAATGTCAGACGGATAAATATTTCTATAAAACAAACCAAATGGTACTATTTATAAACAAAGCCTAAGGGCACCAATTGTGAGAACAACTGCATTATGGGTACCTTTTATTAAAATCTAAACTCTACTATTATTTACAGGAAAATAGTCCACAGCTCATTTTAGCTAGAGATGCTTGCTGGTTAATAAACAGTTGATAAAGGACCAGGGCCATGGCTCAGTGACAGGTGCCACACAAACAGAAGGAAAAATCCCTAGAACCCACACCAAAGCTGGGGACTAATGTGAGTGTCTGCCGTCACAGCATCCTTCTGGGCAGACTGGATTCAGATGCATCTCAAGAGGCTCAGAACCTTGGGGTATGCAGAGGAAGAATGAGAGTCCTAGCCACAAAGTGGATGATGAAGACTGATGCTTGAGGTTGTCCTCTGACTGCATATATCCACTGCAATACACAGAATAGAAAAAAAAACAGAAAATATGGCCAACAGTCTATGACGTAGAAAAACATCAGCAATGATGACACATTACTAACGTGTCCCTCGTGCTGTTATCCCACACAATGACCTATGTTTATTTTTTTGTGTTTTATAAAGGCATGCTTAATAAATGAGTACTTGGATAGTCATTGCATGTGGTAGACAGAGAAAGCCCCTTATCAATATGCCAGTGGTGTGAGCCACAATGGCTGGACAGCAGCTCAGGTTTGCAGTATCTGTCAAGGAAGCTTAGCATAAGAGATCAAGTGTAATTAAGAAGGAAGTGTCAGTATCTGCAAAAAAAAAAAAATGAGTAGCATTTTTCACTTTGTTAATTATAGCTGCCGCTTATTTGTGGCTTAAAATGGCAATATACTACTATTCCTAAGCATTTTGTGCAGCGTTTGGCACAAACTATAAATTTTTATGTAATGAGCCTATTTTTTGTGTATTTTACAATCATTCAAAGAATCATCTTACAAACAATAGGTGACTCATTTTACTCACTCAGGATACAAAAATATGTGGTTATGCTAAATCACTGGTGTTTTACTTTATTTCTTGATCTTAAAAGTACATGACTTACATTTGGCCATTCAGATTTTAGCTCTTCTGAGCTCTATTATTTTAATTTGGGAAATAATGTAGCTTTCCTAAGGATGACCAAATCAAGGCATAATTTGGAGTGGTTATTGTTAGAAGTGCTTGTTCATCTCATTCGGTTACACTACTCTGTGGCGTCCTCACAGACTGTCAGCTGAGGCACTTCACCCACTCTCTTCTCTTTCTTTTTGGAAATTCACTCACTAATTGTGTGAATAGTGTGTAAAAGCACAAAAACATGTGTGGAAGGAGAGGGGAGGCAAGAGAGGGGAGGCAAGAGAGAGTATCTTAACAGGGAAATGAAGACAATGAACCCAAACACTGCTAGCTTTTAATAAGAAAACATATCTTTCTAATATTTTTCCAGGCTAGACATAATTGCTCTTCATTTATTTCTATTGACCTGCATTTATAAGACATACTTATCCAGGGGAAAAAAAAATCCCCCTTTTCCTCATCTGTGTTGCAAAGGACAAGACTTATGAGCATCAACGTCATGTAGCCTGTGAGTCAATGCTGGCTCTCTTTCCAGATGTTTACAACAATGGCATTAATGGGTCTGAAATTGCTCCTGGCTCTTTTGTGTTCATGAATAATTTTGTGAATTTGAAGTTTTCATCTTATAAGACAAAACAGCTTCACACACCTCTGGGTGTGTGGGTCACTGCTGGGTGTGTGGTGGCTGAGCTGACCATTTAGGAGAGTTAAAAATGAACTAGTAAGACTTTACATCCAGTGAGGGAGTCTTGAGATGTGCTTAAAATCTGTGTATACATAAAAGATAAGTAAATCAGCCACTTATTTCTAACTATTAGCCTTGTTTCAACAGAAACACAGAAAGAGTTTTTGCCACTTGCTGCCTGTCTTGAATGTCACTGGTGTCTTCAGCTGACCAGCATCTATACCTAAACTGTGTTTTTTTTTTTTATGCATGAGAATAAACAGAAGATTCAAACCTTATCACAAAGAAGACTTTTTTTGTGGGAGGCCTTGGAATTGGAGCCAGCATGCTTTGCTCCCACACGCATGCTGGATCTCTCAGGAGAAATAACAGCATAGTCTTTCTAGTACCACAGTAATGGTGCTGCCCATTAACACTGTCTCTACCTCACAATTCCACCCTGGCCAACTGGAATATTGTGATTCAGGGTAGCTTGGGATCACGGTGGGAAGAATTTGGTTTGCTGACTGTTGGGAAGACCTGCAGATAAAAAAATTGTGTTCTATCCAAGGGTTAGAACCTTGATTTTAAAGCCACTTAGGGAGTGATGAATGACTGAAGGAAGGACACTGAGGAGCGATGCTCAAGTTTGATACTTAGAAATATCAATTTGAAATGTATCCTTAGAAATATATTGTATCTTATTATGCTAATTATTTTAGAGAGCTTGCGCTCATATATTAAATATTATAAAACTCAAACGTTTGGTCAAAATCTGACTGAACAATCAAAGATCTTAAGGACTGTAGTACATGGCTGATGAGATGTGGCTCAAAGTGGTAGAGATTCCTATCTCCATGTCTGATGATTTGAGTTCAATACCCTGGACACACACACACGAAAACCCCATGGCAAAACGTAGCAAAAGGATTACATTATAATATACTTGGACATAATTATGTCTCAAATTAGGGGCCATACACACAATAGGTATTATTATGTTCTCTATAAAAGATGAAGTAAATATACTTCAGCAAAGGTGATGGAAAAGTCAAATAGTGAGTTCCAAAAAGAGTTTAATCAATCTGAAGTCACTGGTTCTTAAATGCCCTTGCAAGTTTCCACCATAGGTGATTGGCTGTAGTGGACTCAGTAGCTGGGCTCCTCCAGTGGTGCTTTGCTGGCCTGAACCATTGTCTTCCCAAGAAACACTGCTTGCTCCTATAAGATAGCACTGCACCCTCACTGTCTCAGCGTGCTCACTGATGGTGTAATGGGTGGTTGGGATTAAAGGGGAAGAAGTATTTGAATTCATCTTGGTAAGCTCTGTGTGAGATGTCATCCACTACTTTTCTGTGCTTTAATTTCCATATCTATGCACTTTGGCAGGCATCAACCAACTAGAACATGCCTAAGATTTTAGCCCTCTATAGCTGTCTTCATATCTTATCTTTTTTTTATATTCAACTTTGAGATATTTTCAAGGGTCTACAAGGTCTGGATAGTAACAGGGGCAAGAGAACTCATTATCATGTTGAGAAGAAACACATACACTTTCTCTTAGAACATTTCACCTTTCCCAGCTCTTGCAGGCACTGAAGCTCAGTTATCTGGGCTTGTAAAGTGGAAATTTAACTCACTTTAGCGTTTTAGTGCCTCTGTGCTTCTACCTTATACCTACTTAATAAAAAAATACATATTTAATTTTGGAATCACACCATTTCTTTTTCCTAGACAAGGCTTAGCATAATGAGATGTCAAAGAGAACCATATTTATAGATGATTACAGACAACTAACAACACACAAAAAACAAGTATGGGATTTGGCAGTTACCAGGCAAGTAAAGATGGACATTTGGGCAGCCTGTGAGTCCCCTCCCCTTTGATAATGAAAATTTATTTTCTTTATTCTTTTAAGCAGAGAGAATTATATGGCTGTTGCTCTTTGGATAAAATGGGAAGAAGGAAGGGGTAAATATTTAATGTCTATGTGTAAAAGTGGCTAGTACTTCCTTTTCCTCTCTTATCTGGGAAATGTCTGGAACTCAGTAAATTCCAGAGAATATCTAAATTGGATTAGAATACACGCAGGAACCTCTTTCTTTTAGATTCACACTCTACAAGTTCATTTCAGATCCACATGGAAGACACTCTGTCTATGTCATATCATTTAATATGCAGAAAGTTGAGGAATAGCATCGGTAAGCCAATCAGTTACCACTGAGTCCCTACTGTCCTTTGCTAATCAGTAAGAAAGAACAATAATATGGCTAACAAATTCTGAAACTTCTAAATCTTTAAAAACAAAAATAGACAACTTTTTTTTTTTTAATCTTAAAAACAAATCAACGTGAGCTAGTTAGTTACAAATGGATTTGTCAGGATGAGTTCAGAATCTTGGTCACATAGGACACTAGAAGTCAGTTCAGCAGAAAAGTCTAGTTTGTTCTGTGCCAGTGTGGCTTTTTCTCAGACAGCTGTTTCCCGAACAGCCATGTACTTATGGCCATGAACAACTTTATTAGTATTCTATTGCTTTACCAGGAGATATGCAGTAGATTCATAATACCATATGCTCAAGATGTTTCAAACGAAGTCAAATAGAAACACTGTTAACAATTCATAACATACTTTTGAAGTACTGGCTAGATTGCATATTCATTTTATAATATTTTGGAGTTCTATCTAACTTCCATGTGCAATAACAACACTATTTCAATATCTAATGTCTTACTAATTTCCAAAACTTTGACTTTCATAAACATGTTAAGAAAGCTTAGAAAATTTGTCCACAGAGACAGGAAGCAGCAGACTCAGCAACTAGATAGCATGACTTCTACAGATGATACTGGGACTCTGTGAACTTCATTATCACTACCTATGGACTACACAATTCCAGAGGTCATACAGAGTACTGGTTAGTCTCATCTAAACTGGGTACAAGCTGGAGTCATTTCGGAAGAAATAATCTTAATTTAAAAAATGTCTCCATAGGATCGGTCTGTATACAAGTCTGTGAGTATATTCTTGATTGATGATGGGTGTGGGCAGGCCCAGCTCTTGTGGTCCTCAGTTCTAAAAGAAAGCATGTAGTATGAGGTTTCCAGCCCAGACTTTCAGGTCTAGACTCAAGGTTTAGGCCCGCAGACCCACAGTCCCACAAAGACACACAGATGCTTATAATAGTTTTAGGTTGATCGGCCCAAGGCCCAGGCATATAACTTGTTAACTCTTTACCCTTAATCTAACCCATGACTCTTGTCCTGTTCAGCCATGTGGCTCGGTACCTTTTCTCAAAGCAGCATAGTTGTCCTCTGCTTCTTCTAGCTTCTTTCTGGCATTCTTCTTTGTTCTGCCTATTACTAGAGTCTTCTTAGTCTGGTAGCCCCGCCCACACTTTCCATCTGCCTTTGGCCAATCAGCACTTTTTATTAAACTCATAACTGGGGACAATTATTTACAATGGAACAACCTAATCTCCCTACAAAAGCAACTTAAAAGGCCATGAGGAGCAAACCAGTACACAGCAATCCTCTATGGTTTCTCCATCAAATCTTAACTCCATGTTCTTTCCTTGATTTCCTGCTCTGATTTCTCCTAGATAATGAATGCGTGTTTCTTAATCAAAAATGGTCTCCATGGGCTCTTAGGGAGTGGTACTATTAAGAAGTATGATCTTGTTGAAGTAGCTTGGCTTTGTTGGAGGAAGTGTATCACTGAGGTGTTGGGCTTGAGGTCTCATAAGCTCAAAATAGATCCAATGTCTTACTCCCAACTACCTCTCCAGCACCACCATGTCAGCTTGCATGCTACCATACTTCCTGCCATGAGAATGATGGACTAAACCTCTGAACTGCAAGCCAGCCCAATTAAATATATACTGATAAGAGTTATCATGGTTGTGGTGTCTCTTTGCAGCAATGAAAACCCTAAGATAGTGAATTGGAAGCTGTGAGATTAAATAATTTTTTGCTTCCCAGAATTACATTTTGGTTATGCAAACCAAAAGTAAAAAGTGTCCTAGGATCAGACATATTCTATAGGAAGTTTCACTCCCAATAATTTATTTATTCTTAGCAGGGAGATGCCTTGTTATACCGGAAGTATCCTCTTTGTATTCCATTGCGTTGTCTATTCACACATTAAAGTTAAAGATCTGTGCTGGATACCTGAGTACTTACAGTACACAACCTGTATAGATAAAACCAAGTCCAGTAAACTTTAGATGAATACGATGACGAACAGCACACAAAGTTTTACAAAACCCAAGGGAATAAAAACACTGGGACAAGTTGAAAAATGGCTATAAAAAGAGGTGGTGCCTGACAAAAATGCCTAGTTTAGTAGGAATGCAAAATAGGAAGGTTTATAAAACAGAGCAAGAAAAAGTTAGAGAGCCCATCCTGGTTTATGTGACCTCTATGTCCAGGCACCTGCGATCTGGGAAATGTTAAATTATTATCTGATTGTATTTTTCTCTCTCTCTATTTTCTTCTAGTATCTAGCCCCAAATGACTTATCTCTCTCACCTGGTTCTGCAGTTCCCCCCTTCTCTTTCTTTTTTCTCCTTTACTTTTTCCTCTATCAACCTAATTGTAAGCTTTAGTTTTAGTCTGATGATTTTTCCCACTAATATCCACATTAATTAATATGTTAGCATACACAGTGCTATTAGTATGTATTTGTTTCATACAATGATGTGCATTTAAGGAGTGAAGGGTTCCTCTTTGACTTTACCATAGTTTTATAGTACGCCTGTGTGCTTAATAGTGATCATTGTAGGGAAATTATTCTACTCTTAGGGGGTGATAGAGATTGAGATGGGTGTTCTGATCACTAGCAGAATAAAACCGTACCTTAACTGTGCTATTTTGAACAATACAAAGACTTTCACTAAGAAAAATATAAGTGATTTCATAAAAGTTCAACCAGCGCCCTAACCCCAGATGTACAAGTCTCAACATAAAAACAAAGAAAACATGACTGTTCTTGAAATGATTACACAATAAGAGCCTCAACTAAGAATGAGTTGGATAAAATCTGAGATGAAGAATTCAAGGGAATGATTATAAATAGGTTCAAATAAATCAAAGGGAACATAAAATTTGGGACAAATAACAAGAGGCCATAAAATACTAAATGTATAAAGGAAATCAAAAAATTATATAAGAAGTATAATGTGAAGAAAATATACATGTTTAAAAATAAACCAAATACTAGAAATTATTTTAATGAATCAAATAAAATAGTTCATTGAAAGCCTCATAAATAGAGTAGATAAAAAGGAAAACAGAATTTCAAAGTGCGAAGATAAGATAAAGAAATGGCAATATTCAGACAAGGATAAGAAAAAATTTATAAGAATGTATGGACAGAATATTTAAGACCTATGTGATAATGCAAAAAATTAAATCTATCTGTCATGGGCATGGGATAAATAAAACTTTTACACTAAATACATAGAAAACTTGATAGTAAAACCATAGAAAATAATTCAAATGTAGAAAAAGAGATGCCCATTTAAGTATAGGAGGCATTCAAAACACCGACAGACAAAACAAGAAAAGAATTTTATATGTCATAGTATAGTTAAAACACTAAATATGCAGAAGAAATTGTTGTAGAATATTGTTTTAAGGTATGTTATTTTGTTTATGTTGCATTTGTTTATTCTGTGACTCTATGGTACTTAGCCTGTCTAGAATACTTAACAGTCTTATAAAGAGCTGAATAACTAATAGCAAGGCAAGAGAAAGAGTAGGTGGGCTGTCAGGCAGAAAGAGTATAAATAGAAGGAGAAATCTGGAAGGAGAAAAGAAAAAGCAAGAGAAGAAGGACATCAGGCGCCAGCCACCCAGCCACCCAGCCAGCCAGCCAGTCAGCCATGGAGTAAGAGGGAAAACAAGATTACAGAAGTAAGAAAAGGTAAAAGCCCAACGGCAAAGGTAGATGAGATAATTTAAGTTAAGAGAAGCAGACAAGAAATAAGCCAAGCTATGATCTTACATTCATAAGTAATAATCAGCCTCAATGTGTGTTTATTTGGGAGTTGGGCGGAAGCCCCCCAAAAAAGAGAAAAGAGAAAAAAAAATAACAACAGGAAAGTATATTGAATGCTGTAAGAGAAACACCAAGTCACACAGAAAGTCCTGTAAGAATAAAGCAGATTCTAATAGAAACTTTAAATTGTGGAGGGCTTGTGATCATGAATTTCAAATTCTGAAGGACAAATACAACCTATAATATATACCCAGCAAAACTATCTGCCATAATTGAAAGAGAAAAACAAAACTTTTTATGATTAAAAACAAGCTAAAAATTTCATGAGCCCAGAGTCAGATCTACAGAGCATTCTGTTGGGCTGAATAGAAAAATGTATACATCTATGAGGCTATAGAAAATAATAAACCATAGTATAACAGTAGCTAAGCAAATGAGAAATAGGAACAACAATCACTACAATGTCAACAAAATAACAAAGGTAACACTATTATTTCAATAGTGAACTGAATTTTAATGTTGAAAGTTTTCTAATCAGAAGACACATAGTAGCATATTGGATTATCAAACAAGATCTATATATTTGTTGCCTCCAAGAAGTACAAAACCAACACTACAGAGGTATCCTTATGAGTAAGTGATAGCCAAAAGATATACAAGATAATAGAAAGAAGAAGCAGGAAGGCATCTCTATTGTAATATGTGATGAAATGCTTCAAACCAAAATTAATCAGAAGGTCACTTCATACTGATTAGGTGTATAGCTGGTGAAGAAGGCATTGCAATACTTAACATATATGCACTAAATGTGATTGCATCCATATTCATAAAACAAATACAATGGTATACAAATAAACAGATTAACCCCAATGCAATGGTAGCATGAAACTTAGTACTATACTTTCATCAATAATCATACAACCTTAGCCAACCACCTAATCAACAAGCAGAAAAAAAAGACAAATATTAAAGTTACACTATAGACAAAATGGACCCAAGAGATAGCTAAAGAGTTGACCCAAACATCAAGAATAAATATTCTTGTATCTCATGGGATGTTTTTCTCAAATAGATCATATAATAATGCACAAGGAATGCATTGATGAAGAGAGGAAAAGTGAAATGATCACTTTTATTCTTTCTGATCATAATGGAATGAGACTCGGGATCCATAGCAAGAGACATTAAGAAACATACACAAATGTGGGGATTAAATAGCCCACTGTTGGGTGATTAATGACATCTAAGATACTAAGAAAGTAATTTTTTTAATTATACAGTCTAATAACAATGAACACACAAGACACAAGACCATGGGGCTCCATGGAGAGCAGTCCTGAGAGGAAAAGTTCCAGCTGTGATTGCTTCCACCGAATAGCCAGACATCTGCAATAAGATGCACAGTAAGACTTTCTAAAAGCAAGAACAAGCAAACTCATCATATGTAGAAGAAAATAAACAGTTAAAATCAGGACAGAACTGAAGAATTGGGAATAAAAGTGGATCAAACAAAGAATGAATGTAACAGAGTTGGTTCTTTGAAAAGATGAACTTGGCAAATCCTCAGATAATCAATTCCAAAGAGAGACACTCAAGTTAGTAAAATTAGAGACAAAATGAAGACATTATAATATATACCAATGAAATTTTAAAAATTGTTGGAAAATATCTTAAAATTTAAAATATCATTAGTATTTCCCACCAATTTGAAAAACCTCAAAGAAATGAACAAATTTCTAGATACACATGATTTAACCAAAATTAAACCAGGATGAGATAAACAATTTAAATAGATCTCTAATAAGCAATGATGTTAAGGTAGTATTTAATAAAACATTTCACATTTTAAAAAAAAGTCTAGACCCAGATTGGTTCACAGCAAATCTTTTAAATAGAGCTGACACTATTTTATTAACAGAGAAGAAAGGGACACCAGTGTGTTGATTAGGATAGAGTTTTGTTGACTTGACACATCCATCATCATCGGGGAGAACTGAACTTCAACTGAGAAAATGTCTTCATCAGATTGGCCTGTAGGTATATCTGAGTAACATTTTATTGATTAATGATTGATATGGGCAGTGCCGCTCTTTGGCAAGTGGCCGTAGTTTGTATTGGAGGTAGCTGATGTGAGCCTGGGAACAAGCCATTACACAATATTCCTCCAATCCTTGCTTCCATTCTGTCTCTGGGTCCCTGCCCTACTCCTTGAGTTCCTTGGCTTGTCTTTCTTAAGTAATGGACTTGGGCTGGGATGCCAAATAAACCATTTCCTTCCCAGTTGCTTTTGGTTATGGATCTTTACCACAACGACAGAAAGCAAACACAGCTGCAGAGCTTAAAAACAGTATCACCCCGATATCAAAACCAGGTAAAGAAAGCACAAAAATTACAGAAAAATCTCATAGGTGCAAGAATTCTCATTAAACTGGGTATAAATTGAGTCAACAATGCACCAAAAGGACTGTCTACTATCATCAAGTTGACTTCATTCCAAAGATGTAGGAATGATTGTAACAGGAGGTTTCAGGCCCTAACTTCCCACCGTTTGGACCCGCCTGCAGCTGCTTTTCCCCTGAAAACTGATTCAGACACTTGTATTAATTTCATGCTGTTCTGCCTATGTCTGAGGCACACTGCTTGCTCTTTCATCTTAACTCAACCCATTTCCATTATTTTATCCTGCCACGTGGCCCGTTGATTACCCATTTTGTTACATCTTCCATTATGAGCTCATTCAGCTCTACCCTCTTTCTCTCACCTAGGCTCTGATTTCCCCACCTACTTCTTCTACGTTGCCTGCCATGGCCAAAACAGCTCCTTTATTTGAAGAATGATATTCACAGCATACAGAAAGACATTTGCCACATCATGTGGTTCCACAGATCTAAATCAAGATATGTAATACATCACATAAATGTTCATCTCAGCACATATTGAAAAGGCTACCAACAAAATCCAGCATCCCTTCATGAAAAATCCTTTAAGAGATTAGAAGTAGAAACACTATATCTCAACGTAACAAAAAATGCATATGACAGACAAATCTATGACTAACAACATATTATGGGGAAAATTAAAAGCATCCCCAATAAAAGCATAACAGGGTATCCACTTTCTCTGCTTATTCAATACAGTATTTTATAGAGATACTTAAAGAGAATATGAAAGGGAAATAGAAAGAAAATAGATAGGATGGGAAGAAAAAGTTACCTTGTCCTCAGATGATGATTACATACATGAGACCCTAATGATTTAGAAAGGGCTCTAGGCAGTAGGTAGAAATTTCTCCACTGTTTCTGGGCCACAGATCTGGAGTTAGTAATAATGATAATGATATACACTATAAAGAAAAGTACTTTGGGATATGCCACAGGCTAATAAAGCACTGGACTTTCTAGAATTTGTTTTCAGTATCCATCTCTAAATTATGGAAGGTAAGAGTATTCCTACCCCATAGCAAGCTTACATGGTTATCTCCAAGATCATGTATTTAGCAGATGACAGGTAGAACTGAACAGAGGTTCTCATGTCACATCGTTTGTCCTTTTCCAGGGGCATCTTTCATAACATAAAGTCCCTTGTTTTTCATGATCATATTTCCATGGACTATTATAGAATGTGACAGGAAATAATATAATAAGCTTGAGAAGTGTTAGGCCAGGGCAGGTCAAAATACACCATTTCCTATGCTATTGTTCTACAGGAGTACAGAGATTTCCAGATCTCTTAGACTACATGGTACATGCTATACATGTGTATATAGTGTGTTTCTCAAACAGGGATTCATTATATCAACGATTATCATCTGTGATTTTGGTCCTAAAATACAAATATTGAACAATACTGCTCTCTAAATCTGCCTCTTTTCTCCTGACATCAGTGGTTCAGTGAACAATGCTGTCATTGAAAAATGAATCATCTCTCAACGCTATCACAAAGAAAATGCAAATAGGTATTATTACACCCTGCTGGTATTTGAAATTGTGTTTGATACCTGACTTATTAATTCCTTCTTACAATAGTTTAACACGTATAAAGTAAGTGTGTGATTTCTACCATTTATATGCTATCATAAAAATGATGATTATGTCTTTTAACAGAAAATATTCTCTTCAAATTTATGACTTGAAACTGGCATGGAGAAACTATATGACTTTCAGAATTCTTGTCATAAAGGTGAGGAAAGGCAGAATCACTGCAGTTCTTAAGATATTAGAGACAATATTTAGAGCTAGTCCTTGCCAACACTGGGCCCCACTTGGGGGAAATAGTTGACATTATGTTCGTGTGTGAAAGACAGAGTTTGAATTTCTATTCTCCTTGGAAAGTAAACACCAGGGATATGTTTTTATATAACAAAGGAAATTCTAAGTTTACCTTTAAATATTTCCTTCTGTTTTTAAGGTTTTAACTAGCAATTCTTGATTTTAAAAAATTGATTATAAGCAATGGTTTTTACATCTTATACCTCTATAATCAAATTTTTATTTTATATCTTTTTATTTAATATATCTTTTGGTTTAATCCAAATATCTTCATGGAGGTCATTGATTATCAGCCTTGAGCACACTGTGTTTTTCTCTGTGTAAGGAACCTGGTAGATTCTAATCAAATGGATGTTGTTTGGTAGCAATATACCACAAAATGGAGCAAAAAATAATCTTGCATTCAGGGATCACAATCCCTGGTGATATTAAAGAGAAAGTCAAAATCTGAGTGTATACTTTCTGGAAACCTTAAAAAACAAAACAAAAAAACAACAAAAATAAAACATGTAAAGAAGGCTTTCTGGAGATGGGGCAAATGAACAATGCATGAATTTATTAGCATATATGGTGAGTCAAGAGGTTTCTCACAGACTTCCCCCACCCCAATTACTATAAAATACCTGATAATACCTAATAAACACAAAATTCCCCAGCTGGGAAGGATTAGAAATAAGAACAGGTGTTTATTGGGCTAGAAGTAGAAAAGAGAGCAGATTGTGCACTGAAGAAAAAAAATCCTTTCCCAACCTCAAGCTCTCCTCAAATTCTATGAAAGCTCGCAAGGAAAAGTCCCCTCTAGTCAAGTCCAGTGATCATCTGAATTCCAGAAGAAGACAACGAAGAAGCAAGAACCCACACTAGAGCCATGAAAACGTAAGATGCTAACCCACAGTCCAGAAGGAACTCTTTCACAGGAGGTACTGATGAGTCCATTAGCTTATGAGTCAAACTAATGCTAAAGACTGGATTCACCCTTCTTGTTCAGGTAAGTGGATCAGTGTCTTCCTCTGCCAGCAGGCTCTAGAGCTGATTTTCCTCTTAGGGTTCTCTAGCTTTGCTGTACCACTTGGTCTGTGCCAAGAAGTGTTCACACACTATCCATTAAGAAAAGATGAATAAACCAGTAAAAACATAAATCAGTGGAAGAAGGGCTGGACATTTGTTCTCAATGTATTTTTCAAAGAATCACCAATGTATATACTGTAATTTAACCAAGGTCTATGAAAGATCAAAGTCTCATTTAATCAAAATCTGCTGTGTCTTGATACGTAGATTGGTAGAAGCAATCTACTCTGTCCCGCATTTTTCTCATTCAGAATAAGTTTCCTCTTTTATTTAACAAATTTTCCATCAACTGCTCCCCCTCCTTCCCCTCCTTCTAGTCCTCCTCCACTCCCTCCTCTCCTCCCAGTCGTCCTCCACTCACTCCCCTCCTCCCAGTCCTCCTCCAGTGTCCCCCACCACATCCCCCCATTCATTCCCCAGGGAGGGCAAGGACTCCCAAAGTGAGTCAGTTTGGTCTGGCACATTCAGTTGAGGTAGGTCCGAGTCCCTCCTCCCGGTATCAAGGCTGAGTAAGGTGTTCCTCTGTAGGGAATGGGCCCTGAGAAGCCAGTTTAGAGCCAGGAATAAGCTCTGGTCTTACTGCAAGAGGCTCCAACTGCTCAATTCCTTTGATTGTCCTGTCTGTTTGGAGGGTTTAGTTCTATTTCATGAAGATTCCTTTCAGCTGTCACTTCAGAGTCACTCAGCTCTTTTTATTTTCACTTAAAATGTATAAATGATTTGGTATCTTTGTTTATATTTCAAATTCTTGATTTTTAGATATCCAAGGTATAAACCAATTTTTAATTTACAGCAGAAGTAAGAGGCATTGGCAAATTGTTACTGAATGCTATTCTATACTTGAGATGTTTTTATTGGACTTCTTTAGTCAACCATATGGCCGAGCAAATACACTGGGTAAACAAATACTTTACAAATTGTGTATATCCTGTGTCTATCTCAGGTATTTTATCCCTAGCCCTTCACTGCTTTGTGATTCAAAATTCTGCAAAGTTGCAAACTTCCTCCACACATAAAATCTTGTTTTGGGAATATTCGGTGTATTAAAACATTGCTTATTAATTAAGGACAAATAGTATTTGTATGGTCTCAAAGGTTAGTGTTGTCTTTAAGTTATTTTAATTTACTTGGTGCTCATAGCGAGAACACTTGGAAACAGTAACAGCAAACGCGAGTGGGTCTTAGACACAATCCATCCACATTGTGTGCGTACATATTTTTCCTGGAAAAACAAGACTGAAAGAATAAAATTAAAGTTTCCTTACTGGGCCCCTAAGTCTGAAAAAAAATCCATACTTTAATTTGTTACTGCAATGGTGAATATTTCCTGCACATCAAGACAGACTATAAGATATCTAAAACATGAAGTACAATTTTTCACTTGAAGAAAAAAAATTGATTCTTTCATTCTGTGAATTTGCAGTTGCTGTTTTTCTTTAGGATGTCATTGAAAGGTCTAATTGCAGTGTATGTTTCTTTGATGAGGACTTGGGATTTCATTAGACAAGGTCCCAGGTGGGCTGTCAAGTATGTTATTAGCTATGTTTTGACTAAGGAAGCAAGGGGGCAGATAAAGAACCAATGTAAGCATCCACAGAGTTCTAACAAGAAAAGCTATTTACTAGTAACCCCTTTCCTGGGTAAGAATGCCTGCCAGGAGGCATTTATCAATGAAGAAAATCTGAGCTCTAAGTTTTACAGTCATAAAATGGTTATAAAATGTACCTGCACTTGTGAACACCTCCATTTGTGTCTGTGAAAGACGTGGTGCTAAGAAGTTTCTGCCCTTTCAATGTTCTGCTACTGGACTGGATTTGATCTTCCTTAAGTAGAAGAGAAAACCACCAGCATTTTTCAAAGTACAAAGAAGCATTGTACACACCCTTTTCTTGACCTGGGATCAACCCTAAACCCTGGACACATAGTGTTCTGGACTCTGAGTATACCCTAGTGTACTCACACTGATCTTGACTTAGAGTCAACCCTAAACACTGTATATATACTGCTCTTGACTCAGAGTCAGTTGAATATACATTGCTCATAATTCAGAGGCAACCCTAAGCCCCATGTATACATTATCTATGGCTCAGATCAACTCCAAAGTCTGCACCTACATTACCTTTGACTCAGAAACAGCCCTAAATACATCACACATATTGCCCATGGCTCAGAGTCAACTACAGGCACTACAAACATATTTCCCTTGTCCAGGAGTCAACCCCTGACACTAAACACACATTGCCCATAACTCAATCTAAACCACTGAACACACATTGACCGTGACTATGCATCAACTCCAAACACTACATACACATTATTCATGACTCAAGTCAACCTGAAGCACTGTGAAAACATGACCATGACTGAAGGTCAACTCAAAGACTGCATTCTCATCACCCGTGATAGAGTATTAACTCTAATCACTGCACACACACACTACCCATGACTCAGCACCAACTCAGGCCTATAACACATTACTGTGACTTAGAGTCAACAGCAGTCACATGCACTATGTTTGCATCTCTTATTTTTACAGAAGACCACTCCCCACCTTTTGCTTATAAAGCTTTTTAGTCCAGTGGCCTTTCCCTCTCATTCCTACTAATTTCCTTTGAGGATTGGTCTTCTGTCTCATTTGAGTTATTTTGATGATAATGTCTCCTCTAAGATGATTATTTGCTTAAAGTTCAAGCTAATAAAAATAACTTATCCCATTAAAAATATTCCAGAGTGAAAAACAACATTTCAGGATGTTAATTGCTCATGTTACCAGCCATCCATGAAACATATGCCAGAAGTGCCATGAAGGGTTCCAGAATGTCTCTTGCAGCTATAAATCTTTAACAGGTACAATAATGTGAAAACAGAAATATAAAAAGTAGACCCAACAGCTGGAGTCAGATGGTTTATTCAAGCAAAAGAATGACATTAGATTTAAATGAATTTAATTAAAAGGAGGAGGGGCATCAAATTTAATATGGACATTCATCAAATCCTCATTTAAATTTCTTCTAGCTCCAGAAAAACAATACTGCCTGAGCACTGAAGTTGGATGAGGCCTCTAAGGAAGTGTGGAAGGGTGACCACACAGGTACAGCCAAGTGATGTGGGAATGCCTTTCTATATGCTGTGAATATCAATCTTCAAATAAAGGATCTGTTTTGCCCCCCCCCCAACATATAAAAAACATAAATAAGCCACGGGCCACATGACAACTTAAAAATAAGTTAAATTAAGATATAAAAACTAACTAACAATATACCTAAGCCATAGACCAAACAATATCAAGTTAATATAAACATCTAAATCATTTTTAAAGCCAAAACAACTACGGGCAACTAAGAAGTCTAAGATGACAAGTTTAGGGTCTAGGCCTCTGGCCGCCCAGGGCCAAAATCCTTATTACAACAGCCAAGCAGAGTGTGTTCTCTTTTTTCTCTGCTTCTTTAATGACACAGAATACATAGCTGTTTTAAAAGGACAGAGCCAGTCTGGAAACTAAGCTTGGAAACTTATCTGTGTCAATTGTCTCTACCACTTGGCATTTAACTGGACACATTTCATCACTTAAAGATGGAGATTATTAATTCTGATTTTTAACGTAGTGATAGTCAAGACAGAGAGAGAGGGGGGAGGGAGAGAGGGAGGGAGGGAGGGAGAGAGAGAGAGAGGGAGGGAGGGAGGGAGGGAGGGAGGGAGGGAGGGAGGGAGAGAAGGAGAGGGAGAGGGAGAGGGAGAGGGAGAGGGAGAGGGAGAGGGAGAGGGGGAGAGAGAGAGAGAGAGAGAGAGAGAGAGAGAGAGAGAGAGAGAGAGAGAGAGAGAGAGAGAAAGGGAAAGGGAGGGAGAGATGAGGGAAGGAAGAGGGACACAGAAAGCAAGCATCCATTTCAAAGTACTTGCCTTTTGGTTTTCAGCCTCAAAAGAAATAAGCAAAAACAAACAAACAAATAAAAAAAGACCCTGTTAGCCTTACTGTTCATAGGCTATGTCCTTTTTCCCAATTCTTAACGTTCATAAACTGTTTCTGCCTCTGTGCTGTGGAAGGCAGATTAATAAATCCACACAGCAAGAAATAACATGTGTATAATTATATGAAAACAAAAGATTTTCATTTTGTTAAATTTTAGAGGCTTGACATATTCTTGAATGCCCATAAAATTGGGTGCTTACATTGTCCTTTGACAGTCTTATTTACCTGGACATTGGTAAACATTTGACCTATGAAAGCTTCATGCTACCAGCCATACAGATTCCCAGCATCTCATCTTTCACATCAACTCCATAAGTATTTATTTAGATTTGTCATCCATGCCATTGTTACCTTTGGCTCAAATCCTTCACAATTAGGAAAGGCTCTTACCACCTTGCCATCCCAGCCTGAAAGGAACACAGTACACACTGGATGCTGAAGAAAAAATATTTATCAAATACTTAAATAAAAGGATGGTACAAACAGCCCTGGTGGCCAGAAAGGAAGAAACAAAAGATGTAAGCATTATGTAATTAACTGAAGCAGAAAGTCAAGAAGTAGATGGTGAAAAGTAGTAAACTGTATTACCGAATGTTCACCAGTTACAAGGGCTTAGCATCCCCATGTTAGGGCAGCAAAACACAGCAACCATATAAGAAATAGAGAGCCGTACACCACTCCGCATCTTGTATAGCACTCTGTAGATGCCAGGCAACAAAGTCAGAATTAAAATATCAGTACTTAGATGCCACATCCACACTCTTACGTCTGTAGCTCACCATCTCTGGCACAGCAGCAGTGAGGATTCATACTTGGGGCATTCAGAACTGTAAAGGATCGAATCCTATCCTGGCATGGGGTCAGTAGAGAAGAAGAGTATGAACAGCGAGGAAGGCCAGCTTACTTTATTCATCCTGTTTATTCTCATAATGACTCTAGAAGTATCACATTTCGAGATCTTTGCAGTGTCTCTGTATTGTAAAAGAAGGGGGCCGATGGCTATCTTAAGTTTCATACCATTCCAATGGCCACCATTCCCAATGGCCAGTGTCATTAACTGTGATACTGATTCTTTCTATAGCATCAGAGAACTCAGTAGCTGACTTAGGGGCTAAAAAGAGAACATCTTAACTTTTCCATATCCCATGGGCTTGAGACTCTATATTGAGTCAGAACTTTTATTTCGGTCCCATAAACTGACCGGCTGAAAGGCAGTGTTCCTAACACCTATGCAGAATGATGATCTATTCTAAAACAATGGGGTTTTTTGTTTTGTTTTGTTTGTCTCAAGTGGAGGGCAGAAAATGTAAGAATTATTTATGATGAGGCTGCATTTCTCAGGCTAGGTATGCAAGCTCAGTCAAGTCAGAGACAGGAGCATTTGCAGAATCTGCATCCCTTTATGTCGGATCCCCCACCAAAGACGAGCAATGGTTTGGAGGAGTTAGGATAGAGATGCAGAGAATGAGGCAGAGCACTACTTTAGGAGAGAGGTGAGAAAGACAGGCCGTGCAGTTCTTTACTCTCCACAGTAAGGAATGAAATGGGCAGGGAGAAGGCAGGGTGGGGTGGAGGTGGTGATATGTTATCATAAACGAGCTGGTGGGATGTGATTGGGACAAAGGTCAGGAGAGAATGTCAGGAAGTGAGTGCAGCAATAAGTTGGGTGAGCGTGTTTGTTACAGGCCAGATATAACCGTCATGACAGTGCTTGGGCTGCTACAGGAAGTGAAAGTGATCTGTGGTGGAGAAGGAATCACTGGCTTTTGTAATGATGTATACAATAGAAGGCATCTTGTTCAGAGTGATGTAACAGAGGAGAAGACCATTGTCGGCCTCAAGTAGAGAGAGTATTTGTGTATTTGGGAAAAACCACTCCACAGAAGGACAAGTGTCTCCTCAACAAACAAATGCTCAAAATTCCTCATGTTCTTAAAACCTTTGGACTCACTGCTCCTGAGTGAAATACATAATTCCCTTGTCTTCTGTACCCACAGTCTCGCCATTACCATCTGACCTGGGCTGGACATCTATTATTTACTTCTGTAGATGTGTTACAATGCTAGCACAGGCCTTTTCTCTATTTTCCACATCACAACTTCATTCACTATTGGTACTGATATTACCCTCAGATCTGAAAGCCTTTCATAGAACCCTCTGGAGTTCAGACCAGTCAACACCAAATTCATTCAGTCCCATTCCCTATGGAAACTTCTTTTTGACCTCTCTGTACTGGCTGAAACCTGAGTTTTACATATAGGACTGATTTCACTGACGCTCTCACATGAGAAAGCATTAACTCTCCTGCACCCCTCGTAAGAGGGAGTCTAAATGCTTGCGACATTTCCCCTTCATCAGTTACAACTAGGCTCAGACATTTTATCTTCTTCTATAATAAAAACCAGCTTCCCATAAATAAACAAACATGATTCCCATGACATCTCCACCTCCTTTTCGTCCTTTGTCCCTCCCACTTTTCATTTGCATATGTCTGATACGCAGTAAATAAAAAGATATGTTCTATATGTTTTAGATATTCTACCTTGTCCATTGTCCATCTCCTTTACTACAGGACAACCCTTAAGAGACAGGAGTTTCTATCTGCATGATTAATTTCAATATCTCCAGCATATAAAACAATACCTTGCAAAGGCTAATTGGTGACCAATAAGCATTTGTTCGGTGAAGGAGATAACGAAAACTGGGTCTTTCAAAGATTGTAGGACAATAAAACAGATAATTAAAGGTGCCTTTTTTAAGTGGAGTAAGGTATCATTTTACTCTGGGATTATCTTTTGGTAAAATCAGGATTCAAGCGGACTCCAAAGATATGATGGTTTCCCTGGTAACTTCTTGACAATGTGGCAACAAAGCTCACAGAGCAAGACAAGAACACTAAACATGAAAACAAACCTGTTAGCATTGTCTTAGCAGAAATCGCACCTTGGGTCTATCTTACTTGTTTGGTAATCTCTCAAAGTTTCAGTTTTAACATGCTCCTTTTATTTCTTTCTTAAATACATTCTCTCTTGTCCCCTTTCTCTTTCATACACACACAAACAGGAGGAGTCTAAAAGTAAAGTCCATACTATCTTAAAAGAGGTCCTAGCAAGTCTTTGTGGCTGGCATTAGAGTATACTACAATACATTTAAATAATGTTTTTTTTTTCTCAACTTGTCTTGCCCTTTGCATTTGCAGACAAATATCATACCATAAATCTTATAGAAAATGTTTCCCAGTAACATATTTTTATGAAGCAGCTTTAGAGATTTAATGAGAAAATTTTCAGATGGCTAATAAGTAAGAGATATTAAAAAGTCTTTCCCCCATTTCCTCTTAATTCAGTAGCATCCTTCTTCAGTCAGATAGCCATTTATTAGATTAAGTCTCTGAGTCAGAAGAATTCCCCTCTGGCCACCTTGCTCTTAAATCATATTGTCAGATGTAAAACTTGAGGGGTAGGGGGAGGAGAAATTCACTTTTGTCTTTATTACACCGGAAAAAGTATATGTATGATAGCTAGGGCTTTTGAAGACATGGAAGCTTCCTGGTTCTTGCTTAGCCAAACTGATGAGATGCAGTATAGCTCTGGTGACTGGAAGAGGACTCTTACTGTTTTCTAGAGTTTCTTTGACATGTCTATGGAAATGGCCCAGGCTTTAGAGAGCAACTGACATTTCAACCAGCTTCTCTTCATCCACACACCTACTCTTGAGAAGGCTACTAGAGGGTACCAGAGAGCTCCCCACCCCCTCTCCAACTACCTCTCACCTCTACTTGGACTTTGTATAGAAGAAAAGCCAAGATTACAACGGGCAAAAGTTTGTTAAGTTGGAAACACTATAAATAAAAAGTATCAGATCAGCCAAATTCCAAGAAATTGACTCACTAAGTTCTTAGTACTGTGATTTACCATGATGATGATAATCATGGCATTGATTTTTCTGGCTAATTAGGTTAATTACAGTTATACAAAAGTTTGGGTGCAGCACCTCAGGACATAATTTCCTCACACTTCATCCTTAGAATTCTCATTGGTTGTTCCTATAGATTAGCTTCAGAGCTGTGTGACCCAAAGTAGGTTGAAGTTAGGTGCTATGATAGGCAGAATGGGATAGAGCCAGAATTTAAGAGGTTAGGAATTTGGTTTTTTTGAGAAGAAATTCCTATAAATGGGGATGTATTTGAATAGTTAGGAAAGCAAAAGGAAAGCTTTCATGCATTTTATGGGTAACGGCGCCATTCTGGAGAATAGTGATATACATGGGTAAGCATATTTACAATGAGTAGCCCAGGAAAATGTGCTCATTTTATTCCTATAAATGGGAATAGATAACATTACTGGTTGGTATTTCCTATGTCAGCCAATTTCTCTGACCCCTATCCATTATGTTAACGTTCTTTTCTAGGACACTGGATTAAAATCTGGACTACTTGTGTTTAACTTCATCCATTATTCATAAAGCTTGATTGCTTCTGACATTAGTACATGAATGAGGAGGTCTAAAAGATATTCCATGCCTTGTGTAATTATTGAAATTTCCTGTTTATCATTTAGGTACATATTCTAACAATTGAACCTTTATTTCTTAAGGATATATGATCAACAATTCTTTGTAGAGATAAACAGCATAGTATACTCAGGAAAATTGTGTTTTTTGACCTGTACCAACCCCCCAATTTGTATTGATTATCTCCAGCATCAGTAATGAAATAGAGTCTGAGAGTAAACTCAGGGCTTGGTGGGGGTGTTGTTTGTCTTAGAGAGCAAACACTTGAAGCAAGATTTATGGAAGCAGAGGGTTGTGGGTCAATAGCCAAAACCAAAACAAAACAAAACAAAAAAAACCCCAAAAATTCTTAAATGTAAATAGACAGAGTACTTTCTGAGCTCTGGAGGCTATGAGAAAGGAGACTGGAGGGGTAGGGAGGTTGGGGACAGAAAGACAAGACTGGTTTTGTAAAATAGTCCACATCTGAAAGGAATTAGAGATAAGTGAGGATGAGAAACACCCATTCTCCTCAAACTTCAACCCTGGAGACCCCCTTTCCCCCCATTTCCTGACAGGAACTACACAGTAAACATTTTTCTACCAGAGTCTCCCATGTTCTCTCCTTAGCTGTAATTCTAGAATACTGAAATAAGAATCAGTGTGTTAAACACCAGGGACATTTCACAAATAATTCAAGGACAGATATGGTGATTAGCTTTGGTTGCTGTAACGATTCAATGAGGAAAGCCCAGAGCATCTGAGCTCAGAGCAAATGCAAGCCTTTGTTCAATGCGAAACCATACTCCAGTAGGAAGAAGGTGCAACTGTGCCCCAGCGTAGTCTCATCCAATGTCTTTAAAGAGGATCAAAGGTTCTAGACCTAATTCCTGTGTGGTAATTTTAATCTCCCCAAAGTGTTCCTTGTTATTTTTTTCCAGGTAATCCTTCAAAAGAGTAAAATTAATATTGAATAGGATGAAGAGACTGAAATTCTGAACAAGATACCCCAAGACCAAAGGGGATTTATTTGCCCCAGACATGCAAAGGGCAGGGAACAAGAGATAAAGACAGGAGACAGAGGATGGCGGAGAAGGGGAAGGGAGTAAGAGAGAAGGAGAGAGGATATTCGTCCTGGAGGACAAAGGACAGCCTCTGGATAGAGAGGAGATGGATGTGGCCCATAGACAAGTGGCGGTATATAAATGTAAGAGGGGAAACCTGTGTTAGGATGAGGTGTTTGGTTTTGATTGGACATGTTAATTAGTAAGTCCAAGGGGGCTTTTGATTGCTGGACTTCACTTCTTTGGTAGCTGAACTTTGGTAGTCGGGCTCAGTAGGAAGAAGTGGCCAAATAAGGGAATGGACATTGGTGGCTAGCTTTAGGAATGTAATCTAATGGTTTTTATCAAGACAGAGAGAATGGCTGAAAAGGGCATGGCCTTGCAGAACCGTGTTTGCCAGGCCCAGACCAGCTAGACTTCCATCTCATAGTTTTATAGACTAAAATCTAAATCTTAATATTTAAGGAATATTTAAAATCCAGAAGTGAAGAAGTAAAATCTCTTCAGCTAACTCACACCAGGTTTCAGAATTTGGGTGGAAGTCTGCAGGCTTTAAGGCCAGGCTCCTTTTCTCTGCCCTCAGCATCAAGATAGCTTTTCTCAAGCAAGCAGGCCTTGTCAACACTGGCCTCATATCATAGACAGGGAACAGGAAGGTGTTAGGTTTGGTCCTCTAGCAAGACAGAAACTCTGGGAAGCCTTCAGGGAAACTTTCCCGTATCTTGATGCAAATCGTAGCATCATATCTAGAACATCTTTGATATTTCTCTTTCTTCATAACAGAAAAGAAGAGCTCAGAGCTCAGGTGAGTGTGCGCTTTTCAAGTCAGTGATGAATCATTCTGATAGAGGGTTAGGATTTCATTAAGACCAGCAATCCCCTCCTCACATCCTTGCTTTCTTGTTCCTGCCCACCCTCCCTCATTCTCTGCTTGCTCTTTCTTGTCCTTTCAGATTGTAGAAGGCCTGTTCAGCTTAGCTTCTGGTTCTTTCGGTATCTGAGATACTGTTTATTTGTGTCTATAAGTGTTTTGTTAAAACTTTATTTTAAAGAGCATGTGAACAAAAACCATCACGCACTGAAATCAACCAGACCCAAAGTCCATCTACCTCAGGTGAATGTCTATTCAGTTAGAACAGCCCTTCTGAATCAGGGAAATTTCATATTAGACTTGGTGTTTACCATGGAGGTGTTTTCAGTGGCACATTAATATATTAAATATATCTGAAGTTTAATTATACTCCAGTTAAGATTTTGCTTAAGTTCTACATCTAGATAAGGAGATCATGACTCGTGAGAAACAGGAGTTTGGTGGTATCTTCTAAAATGCATGGCTAAGTCACTTAATGAAGCATGAAAAGCAATTGTTTTTTTAACTTCCAAGAGGACCATGACAATTAGATATAAGACACTATGATGGAAGTAGACAAGATAGCCCAGGGGGTAAAGGCACATGTCCCCAAACCTGGTGCCCTTGAGTTCTACTGCTGGAACTAATATGATGAAAGGAGAGAACTAACTCCAATAAGTTGTTCACTACACTGTCTCATAAAGCCTCCCAGAGGAAGAGAGAGAGAGAGAGAGAGAGAGAGAGAGAGAGAGAGAGAGAGAGAGAGAGAGAGAAACAAATGAATAAATAAATGTAAAAAATTGATAATATTTTGTGATATTACATTGCTAGTCCTGGCATTGTGTTGGCTTAAACAATGCATCTTCTAGCTTCCAGCATGTTCCTCATCCTTCCATTGTTCACAATCAGCTTTAAGAATGCAAGCATTAAAGCCAAAGTTAATGTAGTTATCTTAAGTAGTAGGCAACTTAAGAGGAACATATTTAAAAGAAAAATATGGATAATGATTACTAAATTCATCATTTTCAAATTCACAGATACAAAGCTATGTCTGATTTATAAGGATGTCCCAAGAGATGGCAGAACATCACTATCTGGCCAGTGTACAATGGGCATGCTATTAGGCCTCAAGAAAATGGGCTCAGAAGAATACATGAACTATTTTAAGACAGTATTTTTCAGAGAACCAGATGTGCAGAGGAGAGTATCACACTAAGGGGATATGTCTCAGCTTGGAGTGGATAAGAAATAGTTCTAAATTTAACCTATTACCTTTAACAACTCAAATTCCCATGAATTTACTGATGTCTAGGATGATGTGATTGTATTTGAAGTGGGTTGACCACTCCCGGGGTGCAATGCCTACTTTATACAGACACCATGAATACTTCTATGAAAGATGTAAATATTTACTTTCCAATGCTTTCAGCATTTATTTCTTGGCATCAGATTTAAGGGTGCATATGTGTACAAGTGTGCACATACATGTAAACATACACACATAGGGGTGAAAGGCTTCTATTTTTAAAACCAGTTTTCAATAACACAGTTTGTACTCATCTGCTGGTATCTTCAACATTATAACTTTGTTTTGAAGTCATGGCACACAGATGTGCTTCTCTTGGCAGCAAGTGTCCAGTGTGGAGGCCACGCCACCAGCACCAGACATTCTTGTTACATAATCAATTAACTACAGATTTCATTCCCTCACAACCCAGTCTCAAGGCTCATGCAAGGCTGTGACTGCCCCCTACAGAATTTAAAATAGCCACTTGCTCTTTTCTTCCACTGACACAGACTTTGGGTTCTAACAACTAATAATTCATCTCAGTAGAAATAGCTCACCATCATCAGATGTGAAAACCATGTCCTTTTCTTGGTCCAATTGTACAGCATAAGGAAGTATAGGTGTTTCTTAGTTTCTCTATTTTTATCCAGTCCAACAATGGAATATTCAATGTTTAAGGATTAGCTATGGATTTCTCTTATGTTTTCTTTTGTTTTGCTGAGATAATTAGCAGGAAAAGGTATGGATAGAAATATATTTACCTAAATAACTTCAGTTTTCATCTATACAAAAAGCCAGAACTTAGTAACATTTTCTATCTTTTGCTGTTATATCTTTAAATCTTACCACTGAAAGCAAATGTGAAAATCCTTAAATTGCTTGCCTCAGAGTCCCCATGTCAACTGGCATCTGCTCAGGTTGGAGATCCTGCCAAAAGTCAAAGGAAAACAATTATGAGACAGAGCCTGATGGCTGATTATTTAATCCTCTGTGTCCAGCACTGCCAGCAAGCATGGGCTGTGAATGCCTGCTGTTGCTTTAATAATAAGCTCTCTTATATACAGCTGAATGCAGTGTACCAATGGATGCTTCCCCCTAATAAGAGACCGATTATCGATCATCACCTAGATGTTCCCATTGAGACCAGGCAATCATGAATACAAACGGAAAAGAAAAATGGCATACTGCATAATTAGCTTTAATAAATAGGGGCATAATTTTTATGGATAGAATGGTGGTCAATCTAATTTTAATGAGGACAAAAAGGCTTTTGCTTAATAGTGCAAGGTCTCAAATACATTGAACAGCCAAACACAACAACAGCTTCCAAGTTCTGTCTCTTCCCTTGAGATGAAACTTTAGAATCTGGGCTGTACTGCCTTTCTCTGGCCACACTACTGGGATAGAAAAAAAATGGACCCAGAAGGGACACATAGAGAAAGAAAAGGAAAATGAGTCTATGGTCAAACCTGAAAGTGCAAAACTTGAAGATAGGATGGATGGTAAGAAGTAATTGAATTAATAGTCAATCAACTCTTAGAAAATACTTAAAAGACCAGAGACCAGTTTTAAAGAAACAAGGGAAAAGGATGTCTCAACGTCTGGAGAGACAACTCAGTGGGTAAGGTACCTTCCACAGAAGCATGAGGACATGTACTTGATCCCCAGGTCCCATAGAAAGCCTGTATCTCTGTCTGTAACCCTGGTACTGGAGAAGGGACAAAGTCAGACCCAACATCCTAGTCAATCTGTGAGGACTAGGTCCAGCAAGGAGACCTTGTTTCAGAAATAACATGGAGAGCAATAGAGAATGACATCCCATATAGACCTATGAACCTATGAACTACACACACACACACACACACACACACACACACACACACACACACACACACACACCATATATACCCCTTTAGCACCCACACACACATTAGCATGTCCCCATATACATATACCCCCCCATACACACACGTCACTGAGAGACTCTTGGATCTCTCAGTTCCACTCTGAACTTCCAAGTCATTACCTGATTGTAAAGTACACAGGACTGGATTTCCTGTGCATCCAAATTTTCTAGTTGTTTGCACTTAGATGACAGATAACCTTTTCCCTTATTAGACACAGATTAAATATGCACATATATACAAACATACATATACCATTCGAGACGTTTTAAAATTAGATGTCACATGTAGCCCTTCTGATACAGAATGTTCTAGAAGCATATGACTGCATGCTAGCTTTCTGATGTAAAGAGAAGGCAAGCTTTATATCTACCATCTGCAGATTATTTTTTGTGAACAATATACTTTATGTTTTTTTAAGACAAAAATTTGGATCATTATTAAGGGTGATAGTTTTCATTTGTGAGCTTGGTGGAGTTTGTAAAACTGTAGGTTCTTAGACCTTTCCTTCCTAAAGCTTCTTAATCAGGGATCTGGGATGGTTCCAAGATCAGGCCATTGTATATTGCATGTCACCCAAATATCCAGCTAAGGACCAAGTAGAGGCCATGTTATTGACATCCAGTTAGTAAGAGAGCAGAGCCCCTTTCTGGGTTACCCAGTATCTTGTGTTCAAAGACTCTACCAACAAGCAGAACTGTTTGATAGAGGGGCAGCAGATGTGGTATTTAAAAAAATAAGTGGCTTTTAAGAATCAGAAACTACCATCAACAATTCACACTTGTTCCCATTGTGTTTTGAATAAATGATATTATTAAATCCAGGAAGCTATATACAAATACTCTATCACATAAACATACTGTCATTATTTGGTCAAAATAATTGAGTAACAATGCTTTGCATACGGTGCTTGAATCTTCTTAGAGAGTCTGCAAAGGTCGTGTGTTTATTTGTATGACACACTTGCCTCCCATCATATGGCCCACACCAGAAGACTCAACTTCTCATCAGACTTTTAAGTGGACTCTTCTCCATAAAAGGCTAGCAGCCTTTGAATTATGACTTCAGGGAGCTGGCTGCAATCTCCTTTCTACTGCTAACTGATTTTTCAGCCTTAGGCAAATGAATTCACTCTACATATACTCCCCAATATTCCTTCCCTTCTTTGAAATCAGAACATTAGTCTAGGAAATTTTCCATATTCTTTCAGCTCCAGCATCCAAACAAATGCTGAGAAAGTGGGGGTGTGGAACTAGACAGTTTCTGCAATTTGACATAGGCTTTTGGCTATTGTTGTGGGGAAGGAGAGAAATCCAGAAAGCCAAAAGACACTGTAGTTATTATAAGATCAAAGGTTGGACCCAGAATTTCAATTTTTATATCAATGTAAGTGTCATTCCAACCCACAGTAAATTTTCACATAATAAGCTCTATTCCCAGTGCTCACTTGCTGATTGACCAAGGAGTGTTCCTGGCAAGATTTTCCTTGCTTGGCTGAGAGAGGAATACAGTGTGTCCTTTGGGGTTCTCTCCTAGATTTTCTCAGGGAGAGAACATATGCCCAGGTCCCGGGAGGACTGTGCTCCCACACTCACAGCTGTACAACACATGAGGAAAAGCTATATACAAGCTTCAAACATACTATTTATGAAAATGCTCTGGGGTACCTTCTGATGTGTTCCAGGGACATTTCTATTATCAAAATATTGCTAGGTTATCTTCTGGATCCTTCCTTGACTTGGACATTAAGATTTTAAATTCATCACAGATCCTCATTTAGTTGTCTAAAGTTCAAGGCTTGGCTAGTTCATCTTGCAAAAACACCAGACATCCCTTGATTATCTGTGGAGTACCAGCTTATGGGAATCAGGGAGTGTGTGCTGGAGTTAATGAGGTGCATGGACTCCTCAAGGGAGAGACCCAAGCTCCCTGAGTTGTCCTATTAGGGATTTTTAAGCAGGTCCGGAGTATATTTGTTCTCTTGGCATAAATCAGTTTATTCAAATCACTTTTTCTGTGTCTTTTACTATTTTCTTGACATTTCTTTGCTTTTCAAGCACCAATTCCCATTCACCACTGACTTTCAAATTACCCTCATCATTTTTAGTCTCCGAGTACTGACCCAAAGGATACGTAGAACAAGCCTTTTGTTTATCTCACAGTGTTGAAAGTAGAAGAATTTGACATGTCTACTGATGGCTAATAGTACAAATCTATTAGCTTAGCTTTATTTTATAGGTAAGAAAATTTTTAGCCTTAAAGAAGCTGAAGAGTGGTTGATAAAGAAAGAAGCTGTCACCTGAGGGAAGCTAGAGTGGATGGCAATGGTCAGATCTGTTGAGTCTTTTGTTTGCAAGATACTGATTTAAAAATACATGTATACAACAGTATACTATATTATTGCATTCAATTCTCAGAAAATTCTACTCAGTAAATAAACTATTGTTTCCAATTTACAGACACAGTAAGTAATACTTGCGATGGGAAGTCACTAATAAGATTAAATAGTCACCGCTGGTAATTGGCAGAGGTCATGTCCAACCGCAGGGCTTCTGCAGATTCCATACTGAAACAAAGAGTATCTTACCCATCCCCCCTCTCCACTTTGACTCTGGGTAACAGATACAGAAAAAGAGTGGGTTGAATTTTACTGAGAAGGGAACTATCGGCCATCCTATTGATGGACAGCCAATCCATGACAACTTGTTCAAGAACCCATCCACTGTCCTACTTCCAGGACCCATCCTTTCTCCCAAGTATGCAGTGATGGGGTGAAGAGGTGAGGCAGCCATTTCTGTGACAGGAAAGCACTGGAAACCAGACAAATCTTTTAGCATCTGAGCTGGCCATGTGACAGATGGCCTTTGCTAACTATGTCAGATCTTTTAGCTCCAGCAATGATTGTAGCTCGGTGGTTATAAAATGTGAAAGTCTAGTCTGCCTCAGGAGGGACCCCACTGTCTTAGGGAAAAGAAGAAGCCCCAATTTTATGTGCCTTATGTGAGATGAGGTATGTGGCATCTTCTCCCATTAAAAGAGTAGATAGGAATGAGAAAGATGAAACCTGCCCTCTCTAGAGCAAAACAATTCTGTATCCACAAGTGAACTTTTTCCAGATATTCTTATGACAATGACAATCTAACTCTATCTTAGATAACAATCATCACCATACTCTATTTGCTTACCTTTTTACCTTAAAAAGTATCGTCACATGTATTATCATCAAGTGTCATTTTTAAAAAGAAACTAAACAGCACAACATAGTCTTCATTTTAAAATAACAGTTATATTAAATTGTATTTTATTTTTGGTGGTTTTTGGTTTTATTTGTTATGACCAACAGAAGTGAGCTCATGTGCCGAGTAGACAGTGTATAACCTCTTGATACAGACAGGGAGTTGTTCCTCGGTATGCACTGTGGATTGATTCCAGCAGCGCCTACAGATCCTAACTCTGTGAGTCTCAGGCCACTTAGATGTGAACATAACCTATATGTATATAACGTCCTATAGATTGTAAACCATATATAAGTTACTTATAATACATACGACTATGTGATACCTTCTATATGTACTTGGGCGTGAGATCATTTGAGATTTCTTCTCAGCAAATGCCAAGAATATAATACATGATTAACTACTTTGCCCATGTTGTCTATGAGGTGTCCAGCATTTATTCCCCCAGTTAACATGGCTATTTACATCTTCCAGACCCAATAACCACCATTTTTCTCGTTGCAGTTGTTTGAAATATTTAGATTGTTAGTATAAGTACAATTGTGCAGTATTTTATCAATTTTGATTTATTTCATTTGACATATATCAAGGTTCATCCATGTAGTCGCAAGTAGCAATATTTTCTTAGGTTTGTCGCTAAATAATATTTGTATGTTATATGTGAAAATAACACAGATACATGTTTGCATATAGGCTGTTTACTTTCCTCTGTTTCTCTAATTGTTGATGAGGCTCATTTGCCTACAGATGTGAAATGTATGTAACACATCAGTAACATGGACAGTCACTCCACTCAACCCCTTTATAAATTCTACCAATGATGTCATAAAATGGGGAATTAAGGACTGTAAAGAGAAGAGAGAAGGAATGAATGTCAAAGTACTTTCTTTTCAAAGAATAGCTCTCCAGGCTTTTTGCACAGGCTGGGAGTGAGCCACACATCTGAATCAGTGGTTGCAGGGCATGCGTCTCTGCATACATATGCATAATGTCCCTTTCACACTTTAGAGCTAGCAGATGCTGCTTCTGCTTGGGAGGTTTTTGGTAATCCACTTGAAATTGTGAGGACTCATAACTCATTTATGCAAGTGGCAGACTCCTCTAGATGGTATCTCCGCTCTAAAGAATGATTGAGAGAACCATGGAATGGGGCCAAACATGACAATAAAATGTAGCAGGATAGCAGTTTGCAGGAGACCTCCAGTTGGATGAGGAGATTACTCTAGTCAAAAGAAGAGCAAGCTTGGGCAACGTAAAAAGCCAAAACCAAGGTGGCAAGAACAGGCTGGTATCGAGGATTAATTGCATTCCTATAAAGAAGACCCTAGGCACTGACTCACTTTACAGCAGGTATACAGCCCAACTCTGGACTCTCCATGCTAGCGAGTGTTAGTTCAAAATACAGCCTCTAATCTTCATACTTGACCTCTAAAATTACTTCAACTCTAAAGATAGTAGAATAGAGGAGGTATATATGCCACAGGGACAAGGTGACGGAAGATGTGGTCCTTGTTCTCCCACGGTAGTGCTCTGTAACACGTTCTGATTATGTTCCATTGACCATGATCCTCCAATTAAATCCTTTATAACTGACTTTCAAATTTTTGGTTTTGTAACACCAAGCTCATGAGATGCAATGCCTGCTTCTTAGAAAACTGTCGAGCATTTCATAATCATTCTCCCCCTTTTAGTCCTGGTCAGAGGGTTCCTTCACCTCTAGAGTTCTTTCTTTTTGTCCCTTGCTTAGCCTTGTCTTTTTCTAGAACACCCCCACGCAGCAAGTTTTCCACATGCCCTTGCAGAAACAGCAACTGCTTTACCAGAGGGTCCAAGACATTCTCATGACACCACTTAATGCTCTTCCTTGGAATTTTGCTTTGCTTTTCAACTCACACAAAACCCAAATTTCTAGAGAGCAAGAACAGTATCTATAAATCATCTTTTAATCTAGAACATTGACCATTGTGTCTGACTTTATACATACATGGAAATTGGAAGAAATAGTATACAATTCACTCATTTCCTTTCATAACATTTTAGCAAAGTGGCTGAGGGCCTTCATCAGTATCTTTATGATACTGGGGAAGCCTCCCTAGAAAGTAGCAGATCAGAATGCTGATTTGCCATCTTTATCCAAACCCTTCCATCATCTCTGGCAATTTCATTTTTACTATTAATGACACTCCTCCGGATTCCTCTGGGCCACTGTCTTCAGTAAGGCGTTTCTGATTTCTGACCAGACTTCCTGGACTGAAATTTAGAGGGTTACCTGTCCTAACCATAGTTGGAAAAGGCTCAGAATCTAAGCGATATTTAGGTCCCTCTGGAATAAAAGGAATATGCATACATGCCCAACAAACCTGTCACAAACAACAAGCTAATTGTGGCTGTCTAGATCATTAAAGGTTCCCAGGAAGTACAATGCTAAATTTTGTACTTCATCTTTAACAGCCCCCCCCGGCCACACCCACACCCACCCACACACACATTCTCTCTCTCTCTCTCTCTCTCTCTCTCTCTCTCTCTCTCTCTCTCTCTCTTCTAGGCCTTCAGAATAGGAGCCTTTCACAGTGGATAGTGTTTTTCTAACAACATCATCTGGGGAAGATCTTCCACATAGTCCTGAAGAAGTACTTCTTTTGTGAACCTCACTGTTATTGGTGGAAGTATATTCTCTCTCTCTCTCTCTCTCTCTCTCTCTCTCTCTCTCTCTCTCTCTCTCTCTCTCTCTCTCTCTCATATATATATATGAGATATGCCTCATATATATATATGAGGGGGGCACAAAGAAGCTGTTGCTGTGGCATTTTAATGAGATTGGACCCCACAGGCTTATATACTTATATACTTATATACTTGAATGTTGGGTTTCCAGTTTGTTGAACTATTGAGGAAGGATTAGATGGTATGGCCTTGTTGGAGGCAGAGTGATACTCCAGGCCCACATCAGGCCCTGTCTCACTCTTTCTTCCTTCATGGTAAATAGAAGACATGCGCTCTGAGCTTTAGCCCCAGCACCACATGTTTCCTGCCTGCTGTCATGTTTCCCATCATGACAATCATGGACTGAACATCTGAGACTGTAAGCAAGAGCCAAGTTAAGTATTTTCTTTTATAAGCTACCTTGGTCATATCTCTTCATAGGAATGTAACAGTAGCTAGACAGAAGCCGTGAACCACAGCTCGGAAACATGGTAAAAACATTGCTTTTGTTTTTACAGGCACAATTCTAATTAAGGTCTTACATTTCTAAGCATGAAATTCTTACAACATCCGTCCTAGATGGCCTTTCTGACTAGTGGGTTTCTTTTCATCCCTTCTGCCTTCCCTTTAACCGACTGTAGGAGTGGATATGTGTAGAGGCCTTCCTTCCCCCTCCTCAACCCATGTAGATGAATTTGGGTATTTTTTTTTAATGAAGTTGAATTATATTGAACAGACATGAGTTCCCATTCATATTCCATTTCCATGTTATTTCCTCACCACAGACAGATAGTCCAGGGTGTGTGTAGGCTGCATATGTGTATATGTGTAGTGATTATGCCTTTTTGCATTTCTTCTTGGGTCTCCTTTATAAATAGATATTATACGGCAATGGATTTGCACACTTATAAGTCATGTTAGTCAGAAACTATAGAAACGGGACACATTGGCCAGCCAACACGGGGACTGTGGAAACAAGTCTTTTGTTAAAATATCTTTGTTTTTCTATTCATGAAATTTAACCTTCCTTCAATGAGTTTCAAGAAGGTAATGTTTACTTCACTAAACTACCTGTTCTACCAGAATGGACTAGCCCACAGTGCATACCTGTGCTTCTTGCGATATCCTAATAAGTATGGCTTTGCTACTGTGCAAAAAAATACGTGAAAATCCAGGTAAGGGGTAACCCATACTATCTCATGCTATTTGCCACTTGCTAGCTGTGTGGAGAACCTGAAAGGTCCAAGAAGCCATGTCCCTATCCCAAACAATCTCTATTGGTGGTTATCTGAGTAGTACAAGAGAGTTTGAACTTCCTTTCTGAAGGATCATTGTCTGAATGGGAATGCACTATGGTCTCCTGGCTGTATTCAGCATGACCAACCCTCGACATAGACCTTCTTAAGATATGGTATGTAATTGGAAAGGGAATATGGTGAAGTGCATTCTAGAAGAACAACAGAAAGAACAGTAACCACTCAGCCCCGAACAATTAACTACCATCCCCTTGTGGATGCTTAGACCCAAATTATCCCAGGCTAAATCGTGGATACCCTACTCTTGGTAACATAAATTACATTCATAACCTTAATATATGAGCTAGTAGTTACTATGCATTATTGTGGTCATACCTAAGGGATGCTGCTCTAGCAAATGATCAAACTTTGTCTTCATCAATTTGTTTATTACTAATGTATGAGTTGTTTACATTCTGGGGCCCGAGAGACAAGGACAAGAAATAAGAGTTATCTACACCGAAAGGCCTTTCTGTAGTCTACTGGGAAAGACAGATATTTAGAAATAGAAAAAAAGGAAAAAAAAAAAAGGACCACTATGTGGTGATATTTTGTTTGTGCTCTAACAAAGCCTTAAGATCAGAGGGCAGAGCCAGCCACTAGCTAAGTACAGAGACCAGACGGTGGTGGCTCACACCTTTAATCCCAGCAGTAGGGAGATGGAGACAGGAATATAAGGTGGTGGAGACAGGATCTCAGGCCCACTCAGTCTGAGGATTTTTAGAGACAGGATCTCATCCCCTTTGGCCTGAGGATTCAGTAATGGTAGAGAGTCTTTCTAGTGGCTGGCTCATCTCTCTTTCTAATCTTTCAGCCTTTACCCAAATATTGAGGTTTTTAATATTGAGATTAATTAATATTTGTGCTATAACACTAAACTGTAGATATTCAGTAAACACATACAAAGCATCTAACTTTGCCTAAAAAGTAAGAGATAACCAGAAGGAAGAAATCATTTGAGGTGATTCCCATAGGATGAGTAATGGTTCTCTTTTTTCCTTTCTGATATTTATTCATTATAGTTTATGCAAATGGCTGTTTGTGCATATGTATGCATAGGTATTATGAACATACTGTGCCCTCTGAGGCAAGAACACAGTGTTGGATTCCATGGAACCGGAGTTATAGACAGTTGTGAGTCATCATGTGGTGCTGAGACCTGAGCACAGGTATTTTGCAAGAACAACAAACGTTCTTGACCACTGAGCCATCTCTCCATCATCAGAGTAGTAGCAACTTTCTTGATTGTCAAAATGGAGAGGGCACTGGACATGAGGAGACTGGTGTATACGCATCACAGAACACAGAATATCTTGGTGCACCCCGGGAACCACAAGAAACTTAGCATTATAGGAATAAAGTGCAAACTTTTAGAATTTGATTATGATCATTAATTTTTATTGTAAACTTGATGCTATTTAAATTACCATGAAAACAAATGTCAGGGCATGTCTCTGAGGGATCATCTAGATTAGATTAATTGAGATGGAAAAACCCACCCTAAACTCAGGTTGCATCAATCATGTGCTCTGGGGCTCTGGAGAGAAACGGAAGGAGAATACAGTTGAGCCCCAGCATTTATTGCTCAGTTCCTTGGATGCAGTGTGGCCAGCGCCTCTGGTTTTCCTGAGATGCCCTCCTAGGCATTATGGACAGCATCCTACAGAATGGCAAGTTACAATAAGCCCTTCCTGTCTTAATGTTTTTGTCAGTTGTTCAGATGCAGTAATGAGAAAGGTAAGGAATGCCTGCTGTGAAGACAGGTTATGTTGTGGATGACACAGCACACTTACAGGAATTGAATGAGGAGGCGGAGGGAGAAATGCAGCTCAGGAGCCACAACACAGAAATCGGCTTTCCCCTTATGGCTTTATTATCTTTCCCAAATCTTTAAATCACCAATATGTAAATATTAACAACACTGCTAACCCTTTGTGATTTTTGTCAGGATTAAATGAATCCACATACTTAATGTGATACATGGCAGGTGTCAAACACTCAAAAATGAGATTTACAGTCATTTACTTTACAAGGAATGTAGGGTGATAATAGACTTGGACATCAAACTAAAATCACAGTCTATTATAGAGACACAAGACACAAGACAATTAACAATGCCAACCACAGTAACAAGGACCAATAGTACTGACATCTTAGTGCATATTAGACATGATTCCAAGAGCTTTAAGTAAGCCTACTCATTTAATTTGTATACCAACCCTGTGAAGTATGCATCTTCCTTCTACAGATGAGAAAGACATGTTAAATAATCTAACCCACAACACATATGTGATGAAGGCAGGGTTTGAACCCAGTGCCTGGCTCCTGAATCTATGTGTGTCCTTAGCTCCAAATACTCTCTATCAGTTAAGAACTCCTTGACAGAAGCCTACCTTATCTTTTCCAACACAACAAAGCTTTGGGATAATTTTAAGCACAGCTTTCTATCAAGTCATATATATACGTGAGAAATAGTGTGCAGAAGGCTGTCTAAATAGGAATGGTCACAGTGCTGATAAATTGTGTATCAGTAGAAAGCCAGACTCACAAACCATGAATACTGAAGACATCAGTATGGTTCAAGAATATTACCAACAATGGCAAGCCCATGTTAGCCTCTTGCTTTATACTATATCCATCAATGCATCTTCCCTATGGAAACACCCCAATGTCTTTCTTTATAGTTGCATGAAATGTTAGGGAAAGATCAGAAAGGCTGTCACCATGTACTGCACACAGCTGTGCACAAAGCCATCACTAGCATCTAAAGCACTGGTTTATCAACCTATGGGTAATGTCCCCTTTAGAGGTATGACTCTTTCCTAGGAGTCATCTAACACTACTGGAAAACACAGATATTTACAGTATGATTCATAAAAGTAGCAAAGTTACAGTTATGAGGGAGCAATGAAAATAATTTTATAGTTGGGGATCACTGTATTAAGGGGTCACATCGTTAAGAAGGTTGGGAATCACTGGTCTAGAAGAAGGTCTCTCAAGTCCTGGAATCATCCAGAAGACTCAGTGGAACTCTCTCAGATGGCATAAAAACGGGGAGGAAGGTATCGTGGTGCAGCTTCACAGTCAACAAAACTACGTTGGTGTCCTAAACAAACTCCCAGTCCCTCATTTAAGAGCTCTGACTCATGCCCCTCCCATGGGCACCCTCTGAAGCCTCTGTGTTTACATGGCCCTCTCCTCACCCAGCTCACAGTCTCCTCTCCTAGACTCTTCTAAATACCTCTGCTCCTGACTCTGCTTTTACTGTCATTTGTCCTCACATCCTTCCCTTTGATGAGCAAATTAATTCAATTATCCTGAAAATGTGTTTCAGTTCTTCAGAGCCCAACCTCTTCTCCTAGGTACTGTATTTCCAATGTAGGATACCAGCCTGCTTCAGCCCTAGTGGCAGGAGCCTGATTTTTATTTTTGTTTGTTTGATTTTGTTTTAATTAATTAATTAATTTTCCTGCTAACAATGGGATGAAATAATTACAGGAGGGCACATACTCAGCCATCAAGGACAAGTATTTTTTAACCTCACATTTGTACAGGCTCCAAAGCAGATCAGGGGCATGAGCTAGCTAATAAGGAGGTCTAGAAGTCCAGACTAAAAAAGGTAAAGGTTCGGGTGGCTTCTGTACAGTTCCCAAGCCTTGAGTGTTAGCAGGGTCACAGCTGCTTTGGTACCTGATTAAAAGCAGATCATTAGAGTTGAGTAGCCCTGGGACTCTCCTCAACCTAGACAATTCACTAAGGGACTGAGCAGCAGAACAACCTCTGTGACCTTCAGCAAACCACTTAATCTCTTTTATTCCCTGTTGCAACTTTCATCAAGAAAATGGAGACAATCGATGAAAATAGTTGACTACAAGAAAAATTTTCTTTATATGACCAAGTATATTGCATTTTGTATTTTTAAAAGTGTGTCTGAGATTATAAATTATTATTATATGATGAATTTCAGATAGGAAGTGGCTCACGGTGTTCTGGTGGGGACTTTGGATCACAGACAACCTCATAGCATGGGACAGAATGTTACTGTGGGGATATTCACCTGGATCTGGATATTGAGTCTGGATCTGGAGCCAGTGACTGCCCCATCCCACTACAGTGCACCTTTATTTAAACCACAGAAGCCTATCTCAGCCATTTGCAATGGCATCAAGTTCATCACTACCCCTTCATACCAGAATGAAAGGAGGCATCATGGCACCTTCTAGTACCTCTTCCTGCTTCCCCCTCAGAATCTTCATACATGCTTCCCTATATCCTAATGTCTGATTTATTTTTCTAACCCATGCATCTCAATTCTATTATAATTCATTGAATCTTGAGGTTTAGGAAAGAGCCAATGGGATTTGGGGTGTGTGTGTGTGTGTGTGTGTGTGTGTGTGTGTGTGTGTGTGTGTGTGTCTAAGCATGTCAAGAATATCAGAAGAAAAGAACAAATAAGTAACACCCAAAACTCGTTATTTTATTGACTGAGACACAGACAGTAGGTCCCTCGGTCCTATGCTGAAGATTCATAGATGCTGAACAGAAGCCTAGGGATGGGCAGCATCAAGAGTGGCCTTATGACATCAGATGGTCCAAAAGGTCATCTTACTCAACAGCAGCCAGTAAGGCAGGAGCCAGTGCTGGATCAGATAAAAATAAAGAACATCTCTGGACAGAATTAAAAAGGCTATTTCGGGATATGTCAAAAGGAGGAACGCTAGATTGGAAATGACTGCAAAGGTGATTACATGGCGCATAAAGGACACTTCCTAAGTTCTGACTTAAAAGAGAAATTTCTTAATCATTCTTTAATTGTACTTCATAATTAGCCAAGTCACAAATGTCACAGCTGGGATTAAAAGATCTTTCAAAAGGTGGGATCTTTTATGGAGTTCTCCTCGGGGGGAAGAGTCATAGAGAATGGACGTTGTGCTTTTAATTTATAAAATGATGTAAGGGCCAGCTTTCACAATTGCAGGCATTCATAAAACACATTTTGAAAAATATTGTTTCCTTTTTTTTTTTTTTTTTTTGCATTTTTCCCCTTCTCAAAGCAAGGGGACCATTTTTAGGGAAACAAAATCTCAACAAGCAGACACTGGGAATTGCACACTAAGCTGCTAGAGATAATGAATACATAGCCTCATGGTGACAGGGTACACATTTCAATGACAAATGGCAGAGGGTGGGGACAGATGGGAGTTTCTAAAGTCAGTTATTCCACTAAATGCTCTCAATCAGCAGCACAGAAGGCATAGAAAGAAGGCAAATTGTTAATAAAAAATAAACACAAATAAAATCACCTCTAAGGCTGTGGTGTGCCAGTGTCCAAAAATACAGGAAAAGAAGAAAGACAAGCTTTTTTCTGACTGGAAGTTTTGGTAACATGCACAAGAAAAGCACCGATTCAGAATAGCTTACACTCATATGTTTATCCTTTCTTTATTATTACCTTGGCTCTTGTAATGTATCATTCTGTTCATTGATAGGGTTACTGAGCACATAGGAGGAGGGGAACCCTCAATCTAAAGGATAAAGCCATTTTCTATATATTTATTTATTTATATATACATACGTACATGTATATATATATACACATATATAAAATGTTCTTCCATTATATTTTTTAAATATATTATTTCATTTAGTTGGAGCTTTGAGTTAAAAAACTTCATGTAGAAAAATGCCTTATTACCAGCTTTAGTACAATCTATGAACACAAGACCCAGGTACCAACTGGGCCTCAAGAAGTTCCTGGGTTGTCTTCATTGGAGATTTAGGATACTTGTCTAAATGAGAGTATCTTCAAACTGGAGTTGGCTTTTTCTCACACTACACTGCTTTCTTCTGCAATCCTCACCAACTTCTACTTTAATTGGAAGCCATGAGTGCAAAGAGCTGATGTTGCAGAGGCATGGCTAGTAGGGTGAATGGGCTTTAAAAAGTTCTGTATTTGGCTTAATGTTTTGCCCTCCCCGTCTGTAAACTCTTATCTGTGTCTCTAAACTTGTGTCCTATGTGAGTCTAATGGGACAGCAGAGATTATGCATTGACAAAATCTTCACATACAAAAGGAAAACATGAATATTTAGTATCTATCAGTAGCATCTTTTTCTTTTGAACAAGAGACCCTGTCTCAGCCTGTCTTTTGACTTCATGACAGAAAATTGTAGACTGGATGACTTATAAAAGGCAGAAATTGATTTCTTATAATCATGGTGGGTAATAAGTCTGAGAATACTACACCAGCATCTGACAAGGAGCTCCTGCTTCATCATCTATTACAGCCTGTTTCTGCAAGGACCAACCCACACAAGATAACATTATTAAATCCATTCACAAAGGCAGGCACTCCATGATATAATCACCTCTTAAAAGCCCCACTCCTTTGCCAGGGACATGCTTGGCAGATAAAGGTACTTGATGACAAAACTGAGAACCTGAATTTAATCCTTTGGGACCCATGTGGTGGGAGGCAGAGAAATGACTCTTGCAAGTGGTCCTCTGCTTTCACTCATGTACACACTCCTGCATATATGTACACAAACACATACACACAAAGTAATAAAAAATTAAAATGGTCCCAGTTCTGATATGTTTAATTTCAACACCAGTGTTGGCGGAAGCATTTATACTACGACACACTCCATAGTTCCGCTTTGCACTTGGCCCTTATCTTTGTCATTGTGAGGGAGTCACAGTGTCAGAAACTTGAATCAGCCATATTCATTGTCAGCAGCAGATTGAGAATGAAGTCAGGCATACTTATGCTCAACTCACTTTGTATGTAGTCTTGGAGTCAAATCCAAGGAGTGATACCACCAACTTTTAAGCTAAGTCTCTCTACATGAAATAACATAATCAAGACAAACACCTCAGACGTGATTGCAAGCCAATGTGATCTAGACAATTCTTCATTGAGATTCCCTTGCCAACTGACTCTATATTATGTCTAACTGACAGTTAAAGCTAGCACACATCTACTGTCATTGTCCTTTTCAGTTCATGGTAAGGGAGTCATGTTGGTGAGGCTTTACAGATTTTGCTTCTGGCATTCCTAGGAAACATGGTCTCACAGCAAACTCCACGGCTCTTACAATAATTCTTCCCTCTCTTCTGCAAAATGACAGCAACACAGACGTGTTAAAGTGGCTGGGGAAAGACTATGAAGGTCCAATGCTATACAAGACTCTACAGGCAACTAAAGAATGTGAAGAGGGAGAAATAATCTTCCCCCACTGGTTGGTTATCCAAAACCAGAAACAAATATGTACAAATAATATCATGCAAACTAAGCAGGTTATACTTAGAAATACATATGTGCATGTAATAACAATTAACAAAGAAGAGAGATCAGGAATTTGAAAGAGAACAGGGACGGATGGGGGAGGAAAGGAGCGGAAATATAATTATAATACGATCACAAAATAAAAGAATAATAAAAGATGGACTAAGCACCACTGTGGTAAAGCAAAATACTACAGATCATATATGCAAAAACAGAAATGCCCTTCCCATGGCTGTGGAGGTTGAAGGCTGAGAACTGGAGGCAACTACGTTGAGGTTTGATGAGGACTTTACCCAAGATGTACAGAAACCTCTAGTGTCTGGGTTATTACATATATTTTTTATAAAGGTGAAGTAGGCATAGAGGTGGTTGGGTTCACAGATAAGCAGATAACCTAGAATGTTAATCACAAGGTTGTTCCTTCAAGGGAAGGGATGCGATATTTGTTATCTATTCAGAAGGATGTGGTCAGACGTGTTTATTAGTCTGGTGATCTTTGCACTATTTTGTGGTAGAGACTTTGTCAGGACTTGATCCTCTCCCAGGTCCTTATGATAATTTTATTTTGCAGTCAATCTATAGAGCCTATCTTTTTGAATGTCACAAAGGGTTTCAATTTAGTCATGTCTAATCTATATTTAGCTTACCTTTTCCTAGAGGATATTTATGCACACTTTGCTGTAAATACAAAATTGAGTTTATTATCACAAGGATAGTTTTCACCAAATGGTGCTGTGCTTTAATATACCTAAAATGAACCACTTGGAGTCAAACTCCAGAAGTTGGAACAAACACTGGCTACGGGATTATGTTGAGCCAAATTGCCTTTTTACCTTCCAGGAAGTTACAGAGACCCTCTGAATAAAGAAACTAGCCCCCAGATGAGACTTTAGCCTCCATACCTCTATCTCGTTAGCTTCCCAAATTTCTACCTATTATCATCACATTGAGGATTGATTGTGGGTTCCTGTGGTGGCACCAATATCCAATCCATCATAGCTCCACATAGTAGCTAATCTTATACATTGGCATTTTGCAAATAAGGTTCAGGCAGTATGGTTCTTAACCCATGTTTGCACCGTACTCTGCAGTGTGCTAGACTGTACCACGTTTCTTTTCCTAATTGACAAAACTATACATTTAGTCTTTCTGATTAAATTCTCTTAGACAGCTTGCTTAGACTTGGAGGTACCTACTGCATCCATGCATCTACTACAAGATAGCCAGCTCTTAAGGACTGGACAGGCCTTTGCTGGCTTTCCTAGATTCTCTAGAGTGTATGCTTTCAAAATATTCAGTTTTCTTCAGGCTAAACAACAATTAATGGATAATTAATGGAGCATTATTTTCTTTGTCAAAAGATCTATTTTTAGTTATGTATGTGAGGCTGTGTGTACCCATGTGGCTGTGGATGTTCACAGAGGCCAGCCACCAGACATGGATACCGAGAACCAAATTCAGGTCCTCTGCAAGAGCAGCAAGCACTCTGAACCACTGAGCCACATCTCCAGCCCTTCCTCCTTTCTTTGTGGTGCTGCTGGAGATCAAGTCCAGGACTTTCGTCAGGCAAGGCAGAGGAGCTAGGGTACATTGTCTCTATAGAGACAGTTTAAGATGATTCATGACAAAGTTCTGTTCTGAAGGATGTGACTGCTTCATTTAATTTCTAGATCTACAAAGACACCGAAGACAACTTTTCAATGACATTTTCGAGCTCGCTCCCGAGGAGCAGAAATATTTTTGAAATCCCAAGTGTCCTTTTTGAAGAAACTTTCTTCCCCCTTCAGTGCTTAGAGGAACAGTGATGTATATTTTCTAAGGTACAACTAATTGAAGCATTTCATCTTTCTTGTTTCCTGCATTCCAAAGTACCTATTATATATGTAATTTTACAAATCAGATACACTGCAGCACCACACCTCTCTGTACTTGGTCATGTCATTATTTCTCAAGTTTTAAAAAATGCCAAGAAATGTAATACACATTTGATGGTATGACAACTTAGAAAAAAGGTTCTTGGAAAACCACAGTGATCACAAATGAAGTGTGATAGGAAATGCAATGAGAAAGACATGAAGGAGTGTTCTTTTCTTCACCTAGACTTCCTAGGTTGCCACTTCACAGTTATATCTTAATATTCTTTCATTTAATTATGTAAATCACCAAATAAGGCTGCTGTTTATGGTGATTTGCTCTTGTGGAGGTCTGCTTCCCAAGGCATCCTAATTTAAATCAAATTATAATTGAGAGAGATTTACCACTTGTTGATCCAGACAGACAGTCATTTATAACTCCACCAATAGGTTAGTAAAGCCTGCAGGGTTTCACGTGTGAGGTGAAACTGTAGTGATCCCACTGTGGAAAGCATCAGCTGAGATGTTATGGGGAAATTTGGCATTTCTATTGATGTCAGCAGTAACTGAAGCTGCCTCCTGTGTGTGTGGGGGTGATTAGTGACCACCACTGACTCTTACTACCTCCACATTCAGCCTTTTCTTGCAAAGTTCAAGTTTCTCTCCCCAGCTCATTGATGCCCCTTTTGATATACATCCAGCATCATTCAGAATCTCCCTGAATTTTTGCTTCACAGCCATACCAAAGGTTGAATGTAAGTGAGAAATGGCCATTTGTAGACTGCTGAGAGGTTCATGTGTCCCTGGTCCCTTCTTTTCTTTCTTTTCAATTAAAGGGGAAAAAAATTCATTAATGATGGTCTGTTTCAATTTGAGAAAATAAGCATATCCAAATCCGTTCTTTGTTTTATGGGCACATTTGTCACACAATGAATTCCCTCTTTTGCTAATGAACCTGACTCCATAGACTTAAATAGACCACGAGAAGTATATCAGGACTGAGAGTGTCTAGTCCTCCTTGCTGCAGAATGACAACGGCCACCACATAGCTTTGCAGACAAGGAGAATGTGAGCGTAGAAAACTCATTCAGAACCTAAACGTAAAAATCAGACAAAGTGGAGCCAAACACCTGTCTGGTTTCTTCCTTGGTATAAGACATTAGGACATTTGGTCAATCTCTGGGTCCCAGTGTCCTCTGTGAGGACAGCATCCGCAATAACTTCCCCATAAAAGTCCAATTATAACCGAACATGTCAGGGTCTTCATGTAAGCTTTCGTTTTCAGAATTAGCAATTATGAATGACAACAGGGATGGGGTAATTTGATGCTTTGTACAACTTCTAAATTTAGTATGATCTTTTCCTTTGTGTGTGTACTATTGACCTTAACTTATTTTTCTAAACAGGTTAACATGTTACAGGTAGTAACACTGGCTATGTCGCTAATAGATACAGTGTATGGTAAAAAGTCACCAAAGTGTGTGTGTGTCGGCCTGCAGCTGGTATCCCACACTCAGGAGTTCAAGGCAGGATGTCTTGCTAGCCACCTAGACTCTGTCTCAAATAACAACACTTAAGAACCTACCCTGTACATGAACTGGGAAGCACAGGGATGGCCTATAAGGATCTGGTGGGTCTTGGCCTTTTCTGACCATACTGTGAAATTATAAATGGGTCCTTCATGGGCACCCTGGAAATTATCCTCAGGCTGTTTTGGCCATGTGAGGTATTGGCACTTACAGACACAGACCTCTTAAAACTCTGAACTTTTGATCTCTACTTGCCCCTGCCTTGCACTGCTCAAAATTTGGTGAGTTTCCCACAGAAGAGAAACTCTTGGGCCTGAGTGTTTCTAGATGAGCATTAAGATGAATATTTTCTATGGCAATCCTGTGGGTCTGAATATTTAGCTGAACCCAAGAAAACTTTTGGGCACTGGGTGAAGTCCCAAGTGAATGTGTATTATTGACATGATCTATATGACTCAAAACTTTCCCAGGTCAGGCTCAGAGGAACAGGAAAGCCCTGCCGTTGTCTGAGTACGAATGTTGAAGGAAATTTAACCTTTAGCTAAAACCAGGGTCTGCAGAAACTATGGACTGCAGCTCACTCCAGCCCCATGACGTCAGGCTGAAACAGCTCCCTACAGAGATTCCTAATAGATCACCTAGGCTTTGCCCTATCGCACCATGTTTCTGAAAAGTTGTTCCTGCATTTCCATCAAAGCTCACCACCCACTCAATCCTAATCTTTCTGTATGTGTTTCTATCATTTCTTCCTTCATCATTATCCCAGTTAGGTCAATCCTGAACTATATAGATTATGTATCTATCTATCTATATATATGGTTATATATGTATGATGTGGGAATGTCTTTCTGTATGCAGTGAATATCAATCTTTAAATAAAGGAGCTGTTTCTGGCCCATGACAGGCACCATAGAAAAAGTAGGAGGGTAAATCAGAGCATAGGTAGGAGAAGGGCAGAATCAGAGACAGATCGAGCCAGACGTCCAAAAAAGAAACATGTAAGGAACACAGGTGAGCCACGGGCCACGTGGCAGGACAGATTAATGGAAATAGGTTTAATTGAGATGAATGAGCTAGCTAGTACTGTGCCTAAGCCTTAGGCCAAACAGCATGAAGTTAATATAAGAGTCTGAATCATTTTGGGGGGGACTAAGCAGCAGTGGATAGCTAAGGGGTCTGGGGTAGCAGGTCTGTGGGTCAGGGACCTCTGGCAACTGGGGTCAGGAAACCATACTGTAACATATGTATATATGTGTGTGTGTGTATGTATACGTGTGTCACACATACATATATTCATATAATTTTTCAATTTATTTTCCTAGTCATAAACATACAGGCTTAAGGATATGGTATCATTAGAACAATATGTGTTCTGGAACTTATTACATATACATATGATGTCCCAATTTTCCAGTTGCTTTGTATGTGTTTTTGCTTCCTGGAGAGTTTTTTCTGCTGTTGACTCTAGGGACTGCTGAAGCCACTTGTAGGAATCAAGGACTTCTTGATTAGCATCTATTTATAAATGCAGGTTTCTAGTGTGCCATATGCTAGTGGCCAAATAGGACTATACCTATTCTCCTCAGGAGGGAAGTCTCTGCAGAGATACATTTTGTGGCTGTCAGAGTGACTGATAGCCTCTCACTTTCCAGGATGTCCTCTGCTATACAACGTTTGTATTAACTGCCTGCTGTTGCTGTAACCCATCATCATAGAGGGCGTGACTAAAAAGAACATAATTTTGTTTTTGCATAGGCAAATCTATGGAAGCAAGAAGATCATTAGCCCCCCAATTTCACCAGTAAAAGCCAAGTGTGAGTGGAACTGTATTACTTTGGGGGGTCTTTCATGAGGAAGACTCATTTTCTTGCTGTTGGGTTCTAGATGCTCCCATCCTCTTGTGGGTCATGAGCATCTTTCCTTTTTCTCCTTCTTTAGATCATGTAGAAAATACGCTTACATCATTCTCTACTTCTGACTCCTCACATCATTCTTTGCATTGGGGGACCTCTGTATTTAGATTGAACCTGTCAAGGTTCTTTACAGTAGGGATTCTTGAATGCTTTTATTTGAGTATTCTTTTCAAAAAACTCAAGAATTTTTATGAGAATCCCAAAATAATGCATATAAAATATGTAAATCAAGAATTTACTGATAATAAATAATAAGTTTATATTAAATAATTCTTTGATGTACAGATTTACACTCATAAAGATTAAAGTAAATTTACATACCAATGTTATGGAAGTGTTTGGTTGATATTTAATACTTCAGGACATAGAGTAGCTTCAATACTTTTCAAAATCAAAATATATGTTGATTTTATAATTTTTAAAAATGATTTGTTTATATATGTAGTCCAAGTCACAGGAATAGGTTTAGGGTCATTTCAGAAACTATTGGAAATAACAAATAACAACAATAATAATAATAATAATAATAATAATGATAATGATTAATGTCCTAATACCAAACCATTTTTTAGCAAAACTCGAATCAGCAACTCAATTTAAAAAAAAATCAAACATTTTAACACAATACAATATAACAATCCTAATTAGATACATGCTCAATAGCAATAACAGGAAGTCAGTAAAAATATATTTATTTCCTGCCTCTTCTGACCCAGGAATCTCCTCCCAGGTGCCTGGTACACTTAACTTCAAGCACCCATTGAAAGACTTAGCCTGTCCTGCCTTGGCCTGCTCAGTTCAACAAATAACTTTACTTCAGGTACCCATTCATATGTTCAGCCCATGATGCTCCTATCATCTAGATGATGGTAGAGATACTAATTTCTCTGAATCCGCCATGGCCTCTCAGCTCTGCTACTTTGGAACATTTCTCAGACTACCTATTTCTTTACCCTGACTTGGGACTGTGCCTTCAAATCTCTGGTAAGAGATCATGAGATTCATCCAAATTGCCATGCCCACTGTGGATTTTTAGTGGCAGGGTGGATATGGATTATTTCCTTTGGAAGATGCCTTAAATCTACTCAGAGAGCAGCAGTTTACGCTACACCAGTTGTGGCACTATTGCACACGTAGGCACATCTTGCCTAGCAGGTTGGTGTCATAGTTTGTTAGGTTCACAACTGAGTAAGACCAAGGATGCCTTTTATGCCCTAGAAGTTGCTTGGAAGGATTTATATTATAAGATTGACCATTCTATTAAAATCAGTTTACAGAGTCAGTATAATCCCAGGCAAAAACCTGGCCAAAAGCTTATGGCAGGAGAATCCAAAGGACCAAGATGGGATTTCATTCTGCTGTTTAGTTAAATTGATATAGTGCTGAATTACCCTCTAACTACGTACATTTATACTATAGACACATATTGCTTTCAGTCTTGATCATAGAAACTGCTCTTTCTAGTGGGTTGAGGTGAATATAGTGACTTATGGCTGGCTATTCAAGGCCTTTAGAATAAGTTACACTAAGTACTCAGCCCCAAATAAATAATTTATACTATCTCCTCCAAGGTTTGAGGAACATTGCAAAAAGGGTGTAAAAATGCAATAGCTGGAAGATATGGAGAAGTCTGGAAATGCCATTTGTAGGTACCATACAGATACTGTATTCAGATCTCACCAACTATGGGTGGCTGCTCTGGATTTACACAAAATAGGACCATCAACAGCTATGAAAGGATAGTAGAGAGGATGAAAGGGCTCTACCTTTCATGGCTGAACTATTTCCTACTGGTAGGTCCCAGGTAAGGGGGAAGACATTGTCTTCAGTTGTGACCCCATCAGACTCTAATAGATAATTCCAATGAAATAGTCACACAAATGGCCCTGATTAAACTAAATGGGTCACAAAACTCAGCTAACCATCATGAATCTGGGAGAGGGATAGAGAGTGAGTAACCAGAGTTCATCACACACACACATACATAATTGTCACAATGATTAATTTAATAAAGTCTTTGTTTTCTGTAGTTAAAGCATTATGTTTCTATAAAAGAGAAAACTTAGTGTGTATTCTAAAATACACAGCATACTCACAACATACAAAGCTCTCTAATCCACACTGAGAAACGACAGCATTTGCTGGTGTGTGGTCCTCTAGCACAGGCAGCACAAAGCATACATGTAGTGTGGTTATAACAGGCCCAAGACTATAGTGATGTTGTCCTATACAACAGGGGTCAAGGCTCTCTGAAACATCTTAGGTTCATTATTCACCTGATTCTGAATCATGTTTCAATTGTTTCTTAACCAGAAACCTTTGTTTCTCACTGATCTGGAATTGGACATCTGGGAGGGGGTGGGATTTTAGTCTTACAACCTGTTTTGTAGCATACTTATGCAACTAGAGTGGTACTAGTTACATATCATGTCTGGGGCAACCGAGAGAAGTGGCATTCAAATCATTTCTGTGGCCTGAGGAGCATCAGTTGTTGAAAGACAGATGAGCATCTTGCAATTAAAATCTAAATCCTAGAGAAGAGGACAGGGGAGGTGAGGTTGAAAATTATTTGTAAACACAAGGGCTGATGGCCTCAATTTGAGATTAAATGTATAGAGGAAAAGGGGGATACAGAAGGGCTAGTGGTGGAGAGAGAATGATTATAAATAGCTGGTGCTTGCAAATCCCACTCTCCCCCACCACCCGAAGTGTATCAACTACCAAAGTTGTCTTTTTTTTCTTAAAACTAGGCTTTATTCTAATGATGACTGCATACTTCATTGGGTACTTTCACAGAAATATTCAGAAGGGAAAAAGTGTGTAGAAACACAGTAGCTGTATAAATATATAATAGATAGACAGAAAGATAGATAGAAAAAAATCAATAGTTGTTACTGTCCCCAAATTTCATCTTGGGCCTCTTTTCAAAATGTGCACTTCTACTTAGACTTGATAGATCATTCTAGTCAGTGCTAGGTTACCACAATTCAGTATTAATTTCCAGCCAGCTAGAAACTCAAAATTCAAGCAGACAGGGTCACCTCTCACTAGTCTCTGTGACCTTGCCTTTTAAGCAGTAATGGGGGTACTGTCTGATGGAATGATCCTAAGGACTGGGGCATTCTTTGGTAGGAGGTTATAAGATGCCTGGAGGCCATCACTTATCCAGGCTCAGTGAAGTTCTGCTGTTTTCAGGCATCTGATATAACACATAGGATGCTCTCTGCCTTGACTTCTGCAGCAGCAGATGGGAAGCCTGGCTTTGGTCTTTATTCTTCTGCTGTCTGGTGCATCTGTGACCAAAGACGAGTACAGAACAGAGGAGAGCAGACTGGCTGAGCGGGCAACTGAAAGCTCATTGGGTGAAGCTTTACTGAGTAAAACTGTGGAGAACAGACTCGGACATAAAAGGAGATATGCTCCAGAGAGAAAGCACAGCAAAGAGGGTTAACCGGTGAGGGTGTGGTTCACTGAGGATGAGAGGGTTCAGATACAAGGAGAAAGGCTCTTCTGGCTGACGAGAATCCTTTTGAGAAGACAAAGAATAGGATTGCTGTAGAAGCTGACCTGGAGGTGGATGTCTGAAGTCCTATATTCCGTGTCTGAATTGTACCATTCCACTTCTTGATTATCAATTGTGAAGGGAAGAGGGTAATTCACACAATGCAGAAAATGGAGGAAAAATCTTCAGCTTAGCTGGGGAGAAGGATTCCCAAGGTAGCAAATTCACAGGGAAGGAAGATACAAATTGATGGGAATGCTACTCCATAAGTAGGCTAGAAGAATCACTGACTCCTTTCTAAGATTGTTTTCACAAAAGACCTTCCTGGAGGAATTGTTATTTAAGTGAAAATGAGGAACTACAGCCTTGCAAAGGCTGGGACCTTAAAAGAATTACATGTGCTAATGTCTTATTCCAAGAGGAACCGAAAACCAAAAGAGAGATGTTTTTGATTGAAAGTCAGATGTGCATATGAGGTGGGTCCCCTTGAGACAAACACTCTCATTTCCCTCTTCCATCCATTTTCACGGAATGGATACATTCATTCACTGTTGTTATATGTGACTTGCTTTGGGTAGCTGGTTGCTGTGTGGTTTTCTGACACATAACTTTGGGCTTAGCACTGTCACCGAAATCAAGGAGACTTTAGCAGCCAGTGTGCAGGAAGAGGTTTAAGAGAGAACACATTTGGATTTCCCATATTGCTTTTCTGACTCTGGATGCCTCATTGTCACGAGGAGGATGGGGTGTGTATCTGACATGGATACACATGAACTCACCATACAGCTTGGACCTAAGCTCAGCTAAGACCCACCTAGATCCGGCAGGTTCTTAAGATAAAACAGTGCTGTGTTGAGCCACAGATTATGGGGTGATTTATTTTCTGCCTTATCATGGGATGCTCCGGTTATCACCTCAGACACCTTCTGAAAAGTCAGTGAAGAGTGTTGTAAGCAGCAAGTGATGCATGAATTAGGTTTGCAGCTGCATACTGTCAGGTGCTGGAGGCCAGCAAAGCCAGAAGAGCACCACTGGAGGGGCTGGCAGGATCAAATGAAGGAAAGATGAATATATTTGACATACATACTGGGGGCAGAAGTCATACTTGTTATAGAATTACACACAGAGAGGGAGAGGAAAGCAGGGAACCAGAGGGCAACTCTCAGGTTTCCAGCAAGAACATCTCCGTGAGAACTAAAATACTGTTTTATCCCCCATGCCATTACTGTTTCCCACAATAATAAAAATGCAAATGTAGAGTTATTTACTTAATCTTTGCTTTATGTTATGTGTTGGCTTGTTTTCTGCTTTGTTCTTTTTGTCAAAAATTCAACAGTTAACCTCTAGGTACATTTAAGTTTTGAATAATTTAAATTTGGGAGGATCTGGAGTCTCTAGACCAGCAATGACTGGGTCAAAACTCTCCGTGATATTTCCCCTTTTTGTACTGAGTTGCCATTCCTCCAAAGGCAGGAAGTAAACGGTGAAAGGAACATATTCGCAAAGAGCAGTGCATGGCACCCTAGTGAAAAGCCACAGCCTCTGCAAAGCTCCTAAGGACCTTATAGTGGCCAAACCACAGACCGTGTTTGTCAGACGTTGCTCCAGCACCTTATTTGTGTACTCAGGGCACATCTTCACGGCAGTTCATCAGAGCAGACACTGATTGAAGTTACTCTCATATTACAGTTTAGGAATTTGGGAGGGGATGGCTAAATTACTTGCATTCAAATACACAAGAAACCATTGCGTAGGCTTCTCTAGCTTGAGAAGATGGTGTTGAAGTTAGTTGGCTTCTACTGCAACATTGGGATCTAGAGAATAATGATTCCTTTCCTTCACAGCCAATAATTTTATGCTTATTGGGAAGAAGTAAATCCGTTACTTCCCTCTCCCAAGCAATAAAAGAGAAAGCTTCTCCTAACCAAATGGCAGATTTGTGTTAGACGGATATTGTGTATGATCAGTTCTTACCACTAGGAAATCTGGAGCAAATGTTTAACTCTGCAGCAAGTGCTAACTGTTTCTACTGTCCATTTTTCCTCACTCTCAAATCCCCAGTATTCTCTTTCATATCTTCTTTTCTCCTGGGTGTTTAATTTTAATTTATACAGTGAAGGATTTTATGTATCCTTTAAAGCTTTTCTAAATCTTTTCTAAAACAGTGAGAGGTATAAATAAGTCAGTAAACAGTCTCAGGCAAGCTTTAAAAGAAAGAGCATGGATGTAAAAACAACTGAACGCATATCTGAATCTTCTATATACTAAATCCCATTGATGTATATTCATCATTATCTTTGAATTTTTGGTTTCAATTTTACTTGTGTGTGTGTGTGTGTGTGTGTGTGTGTGTGTGTGTGCATGTGCTTGTGCATGTGTGTGTGGTAGACATATGGATATTCATGTGTACGTGTGTCCAGGTGCACACATGTGTAGAGGTCCGATGACCATGTCAGATGTTATTGTTTTCTGTCTCGTTGTTTTTGAGACAGGATCTCTCACAGAATCTGGATTCCCTAGACTGGTTGGCTAGAAACTTCAGGAATCCCACCTGTCTCTGCCCTTCCCCTCCATGGCTGGGTAATAGTTAAAGTAACAAATGCATTGCACTATACCTGACGTTCCCATGGGTGATGGGGATTTGGACTTTTGTTCTCATGTATGTGCAGCAGGTACGTACTGAGACGTCTCCTCAGCATTTACTGTTACTCTTCTGAACTTGAGCCTAATTGGGTCTCAAAGGGTACATCTTAATAATCCAAGGATACAAAACTAATTTGGGGCAAAATGAGAACTGACTATAAGCTGTGCCAAATCAGTGCTCTGTTTTGCTTTGATTTTTTTTTTTTTTTCAGTAGTAGACTATAAACCCAACTTTAAGAGAATTACTATTATAGGGCTGGTAAGATGGCTCAGAGGAAAGGTACCTGCTAACATGACTTGGATCCAGACTCGGATGAGGAAAGGAGAAAGCCAACTCCTGAAAGTTGATATTTGACTTCCACTTCTATACCATGACACGCGCGCGCACACACACACACACACACACACACACACACACACACACACACACACACACGAAAAAGATAATAGCAGTTCAAATATCCTCAAAACTCATCCCTGCTGCAATGAAACAGGGTTTATATTAAATGTCTATGACTAAGTGGTGACTAAGTGCTGGACCTAACCACACAGGACATCTAGAAATCAGGGGTTGGAGAGATGCCTCAGTGGTTAAAAGCACCAAGACACCACATGACAATTAGCAACCTTCTGCAATACCAGATCACGGAAACCCAATTCCTCTTCTGACCTCCATGGGATCTTTCACACATGTGATGCATAGACATACATACAGGTACACACACAGTCACACATAAATAAATGAATAAAAATAACAAATAAATCAATAGATTCAGAAATGATACTTTGGTATTAAGTCCCATTCTACTTCCTGGGTTTCCTGGCTTACCATTACCAAAAGCTGTCTGGTGTGTGGTCTAGTTTGCTTTCTACTGCTGTGCTTTGAGAGTAAATACCATGACCAAAAATCCTGGTGGAGAAATGGTCTACTTGACTTACATGCCCATCACTGAGGGATGTCAGATTAGGAACCCAAGACAGGAACCTGGAAGCAGGAACTGGAGCAGAGACCATGAGGAATGCTGCTTACTGGCTTGCTCTCCAGCCTCATGTTCAGCTACCTTTCTTCTAGCTCCTACCACCACACGCCCAGTGGTAGCATCAGCCATTGCGGTGGACTGGGCTGTTCCACAACAATCATCAGCCAAGAAAATTGATGGATAGGATGGATAGCAGGGCCATGGGCAACATGGGAACAGACTGCCTGGAAGTGGATGCCATTAAAGATGGCAGGTTTCCAGGCACCTGCATCTTTAAAGGCTAGACCTGGAAATGGGTGCCATGGCCCCTGCCCCTCAAGTGACCAGCCTGGGAGTAGTCCTCAGAGTGACTTGCCCCAGGGTGATTCTATCTAGTGGCACCACTGTCACCTTGCTGCCTTATTTGAAATTCTGAGCACACAAACGTTCTTCCTCCTAAACCCAAGTCCCCTTGGCCAACTGGATAAACCATTTCTTTCTGACTAAAATATTACATGATTTGAGCATCTGTGTATCTTGTATATGGTGACAATTAAGGTGTCACCTGTCTGATCTGGAAGTGTTACTGATCAAAGGCTCTCAGCTGTTGCTTTCCAAGCTCTGTTCTTCCCATCTGTCTTATTTCCTAAGTCAAGGGCTACTCAATGACTGTCCAGGCAGGGATAGTGGGAGATGCACGCCTGAGAGATGCGGACTTCCCTGAAGGCAGCATCAAAGCAAGGAATTTTTTCCATAGTTTCTAATCCCCCATTAGGCTACAGTGTGGTCTAGGATGGATCGTCTCTCCTGTTCTCCTACGCTAAGGATAGTCTTGTTTGAATTGTGATATTTCTGTCATTCTTTCCTCTTTCTGCACATTCCTCTTTCTCCTAGATTTTATTGACCGCACTTCCTCTAATAAGGCTTCCTCATTGAATCTCATACTGGTGTTTGAGCCTTGAAGGACCTGGATTAAGAGTCTTGTGATGTTTCTCTCTGCTGAGTTCAGTTCCTCTTAATGCTACCCCCTCAGTCGTTTCCCATGGAGTAGTGATTTGGACCCTCAAGCCCTGTTCTTTGTCAGAATATATAAACTATTGAATCTTAAATTATGGATATTCGTGTGGATGTTTGAACTCTCTACCGGATGCTGAGCCCCTTGAAGTCAACGGCCTCAAAACTAACTGATACAATCTATCACCATATGTTAGGCATTGTGCTACAGGCTTTACATATACTGAGCATGTATTTAACCCTCATAAACAGTCACTGAGGTATACTGTGGGAATATTTTCAAATATAATAAAAACAGTCTGAGATATCAGAGGACAGATCTACCTCCTCCAGTCTTTGTTTTTGTTTTTTTCCATAGTTTTCTGTGTAACAGTCCTGGTTGTCCTGGAAATTGCTTTGAACTCACAGAGATTCTCTTGCCTCTGCCTCCCAAGTGCTGGGACTAACAGTGTGAGTCATGGCTTCTTCTGCCTACTCTGTCTTTCTGTGCCTGCCTTAAATACTTTCTTTGCTCAGTTAAAGCATGGCATCACCACTGCCTGCCTGGGAGCCTGGAACTCCTTCTGTAAACTAAGATGACCTCAAACTTAGATTGGATTAAGGGCATAGGTCACCACTCCCGGATATTCCCTGTGCTGGGATTAAAGGTATGAGCTACCACTATCTGATTCTCCTAGACTGACTGTGGGTAGATCCCTCTGATATCTGACTGTTTTTATTATATTTGAAAATATCACCTCAGTATACACCATCACATCCATTTTCCAGAGACAAAAATCTGAAGCTCAGAAAAATTAAATGACAACAGTGGCGCCACATGACTCACTTGTAGTACACCTTAATTTGAACACAAACTTGTAGATTGAATTGTGCTCAAATATTTCTTCCCTGACCAAAGACTTTGCTCATGCTATGAGTTCTATAGAGTTTACCTGATTTCTATCTCAGTTCCTATGGGAAGGGGGGCGGGGAGCTTCATCCTGTGCCCAGTAGAAGTGAACTGTCATTGCTTGGGTTTCAGTCATTCCCCATCCCACCCTCATTGTCTTTATTTTCCCCTGTTTGTGTCTTCAGGTTCTAACATATGTGAGTCTTTTTCCCCTGTGTGAGTGTAGGCAGGCATAAACAGCAATGACCTCTGGGCTTGCAAGCGTGGTGTCAGATGCAGATAAATGCAAGATACATTTCTCTGTCAAAGTCAATGAACTGTAAGAAATTATCTCAGAAAAGTAGAGGCCAGGAAGTGCTTTCTTTTTCCTCTTGAAACAAAAAGAAATGAATTTTTATAAATTCACGTAGCAATTTGGTTATGAAAGTTAGGATGGAGTTCTCTATTCGGGTTCCCAGAGGAAAGACCACCATCGCCTTCAAAGCAGAATGGCTCTGAATAAAACCTACTAGGAGCTGTCAACATGTGTATCTCTGTGTCTTGAGGTGTTATAATCAGAAGCTAGGTCCATGAAGTCCTGGCTGACTTAATGGCACTTACTGACTCTTGAATTCTTTATCACAATGCTCTGTTTGTAGTACAAATTGCTTTATTAAGTATTGATGAAAATCCCTAAAAATACCCCTCTATCTATCCCAAAGCTGGATGTAGCATTTGCATGAGTTATGAAAACCATTGTATATAATGAGTCGGAACACTGCCTCGTGAATTCTGCAGTAAAAAATTACAGGCCAGCTCCATGAATGTAATTATTCAGGCACCCAGTCTGATTTATCATCTTGATGAGAAACTAAGCCATGAAATATTCCCTGTTAGGAATCAGCCTTTGCTCATTTTGCAAATACACCCAAGAGAAGCAGGAGGGGTGGGGGGAAGAAACACAACAAAAGGAACAAACCATCTGTCAGGAAGAGAGGAAACATAGTTCTTTTTCTTTACTTACAAAAGCCTGGTAATTTATAGTTAATTTTGAGATAGACAAATGAGAAAATTACATACTCCTGTGTGTGTGTTGGGTTAACAAAAGCCTGACTCAGGGCTGGAGAGGTCTGCTTTCACACTGCTTACTCAAAAGCAAAACCTCAGGTGGGAAACAGAGGGAGGAAGTTCTGGGCTTGAGGCTTGAGGCTTGGAGCTGTCCACACAAACATCCTCCCATGCCACAGCTGGTAGCTGATTAGTCCTTTGCAGGCAGCAGGGTCGGCCTTGGCCCCTGCTTACTGCTCATTGCCCAAATTAGTGAAAATGAGTCACAGCGTGTGCAAGCAAGTGGGGTTGATGGAACCCACTGAGGTCAGCTTGCCGAGAAAGCCCTTCAAAGGAACATGGGAACTTCTGACAGATGGAAAGAGCTGGAAGCTGATAGATATGTTTCAGAGGGAAAAGGGGGAGGGCGATAGAGCAAAGAACCAAGCCTTTAAGCTGGAAACAAGCAGCCGGCCACTCCGTGACTGTGAGCCAGAGAGACAGCACAGATTGTGAATCTTTCTCCTTCCTAATCCAAGGAAGAGTATGAAAATGCTTTGCTAATTGTGTATATGGTATTTTGGGGTTTCTGTTTCTTTAATATGTCTTCTGTCACCCAGCAGCACCTCCCGTGAAAGCCAGCTATTGTCTATTTGAATACATGAGAAAAAAAAATTTTTGCTAGTCTTTGTAAATGGTAAAGAGTCTCTGTCATTCTTGGCATTTTGAAAGACCTAGCTAAAAATGAAATTTGGCACCAGTAATATTAAACCTATTGTAAATGGGAAAGTAGAAATAGACTTTATGGGACCAGTTGTGATGCATGCAAGTGGATGTGCTCTGAGGAAGCAGAAGCTTGGAGCTGTATCTTGAGGAACCTGGAGATGCTCCTGAGTACAGAGGTAATGTGTTAAGGGAAATTGAAAGCTAAATGTATGTAGTGTGTTGAGGACCATTCAGTACACCCTGGTGGTTCAGATATCTGCCCTTGGAGTCATGAGTTTAGGTAGCAGCCATGTCTCTAGATATGCAAATCTGGCCCATCAGGTAGCCTTTCTGGACTTCAATTTTCATTATTTTACCACATGGGGATGATTATACTACTTAAATCATTGTGGTTTTGGTACATAATTCTAGAAGAGGACTTATCTCATTGGCCCATAACAAGCACTAAGTAAACAGGCACAGGTATTATTATTATTATTATTTAGTATTGTGCTGTGAGGAACAACCCTCTGCCAACACCGCTTGTGAACAACTGAAGTGTATGCTCCTCAAGGACCATCACTGCCAACAGTGGTGGGCATCTGCTGGTCACCAGAGGACAAGAGGATCTAGAGAGTGCTCAGAGTGTCTGTTTCCACTTTCCCCAGCTGGTATTATTCTCTCACTTGCTGCCATAGTTTCCAAACGTTCCATCTGACCTAATTAATCATGAAGATGGATCTGAGGCTTGCAGGAAGACTTTGCCTATCAACTTTTTTAAAGTGAGCACAGCAGACTGGAAGATCCTTGCCCCTGATCCTAAGGATTCATGATGCATATCTTCCCTTAACTTCAGATCTTAGTAGGATCACTCAGTTACACTGGAATCACAAACATCAGAGTACAGCACAATGAGAAACCTAATTTTGGGGGGGGGCAGAGGAGAAATTACCCCCTATAAATATTAGGACCAGTCTCCATTGCTTGTCTTCACAGACTAGTACTTGGAGCAAGAATGACTCCAGTCAGTTTCGCTCACCCCTCTTCTGTGAACTTCAGGGGGGCAGAAGTCATGTCTTAACCCTGGCACAAATCCTATCCAAGTCTTCACACAACACACATTGCTCTCAGACAGTTCTGAAAATGCTCGTTGACCTGTAACACTTCTACAGAAATATACATCAGCGCAGGATGCCTTGGGAGTCCTTGGTCCTTGAACAACTACTTTTACCAAGTGTTTATTTGCAAAAGAGCTCATTTTACTCAGTTCCAGTTCCTCTGCTATGTTGATGTAATGCCGTTCTGCTGAAAGCAAGCGGCAGGCATCCCTCAAATCTTTGTCCTGTGTTTTCTTTGCCAACTAGAAGAGCCATGTGAAATACCTTCAGGTCATTCACAAGGTTCCAAGGCTCAAGAATCCAAAGCAGACCATGGCCCAGAGTCAACAATGAATATACCTCTGTGGAGTGAACAGAGAGAGGCAGAAGGGGAGAGGCCATGTGTGGTCCCGCTGAAGAGTTAGAGCTCAGCATCCTGCTGTCTGTCAGTCACTTCTCAGAAGGCTTGGTCAAACTCACTACAAGTCCCCTACGAAATGCTAAAGTTACAACAATTTCCCCTAAGCTTTACATCAACATGATATTCCTTCACATTTACATATAATTATTTGCTTTTGTTTTTCAAGTGTGGGCGCAATGTCATGCTATCTTTGTTTTACTAACATTTTTCACCTAAACACCAATAAAATCCTTTGATAGATCATTTTAAAATCTTTTAGAAAGCCTTGAAGGTCACTTCCTATAGAAAGCTTGCCTTTCCAGTCACTTTGGCTGGGGTATACCAGAGATACTCCAGTAGCTAGTTCTCCAGACTAAGTGATGAATTAGACTGATTAATGGGCTAAACTCATAGCCATCACTGTAGAGATTTAAGAACGTTAGAAGGTCCCTATAGAGTAAGGTCTCTGCGACTTTCTTTTGCCCACAAATAGAAATAATAGCTAGTGGCCATTTCTAGCTACAGTCCCAAATATGACACCACTAACTGATATGTTCAAGTTTTCAATGGACCCATGGATAACCTGAAATGTGTCTTCTAAAACCTAAGCATCTACTTCAATCTACACTACCACCTTGACCCTGTAGACATAGTCAATTTTCTCTACTGCATCATTGCTGAACCAGTGATCCAGCTGTACTACCTACCAAAACAAACAGAAACAATAACAAACAAGCAAATAATGGCCTTTGTTCCAAAGTATACCAGGGCAGTTGTTTCAGCCTTGCTTAATTTGAAATTTTAAACTTCTGTTATGTGTATTGGCCACAGTGATGTTTCCTTTAATGAAAGCTTGTTTAATTCTCTGTTCTCAGCATTTGAATTGTTATTGTTAGGGATTGAATGTGAGTGGCTTATGATGACCTCCAGCTCTCCTGACTGGAAATGGCTCTCAATTGACTCCTCTGTCGACAACACCCTTGATCTCCTTCTCAATATTACAATAGCTATTGTGGAGGGATGTTGAATGTTTACTGATCCTTACTGTCTTAACACATCACTCATCTCTAAACTACACAAAGCCAGACTTTCTACAGAATGAGCTCTCTGATTGTGCTGATTTTTATCTATAAACCACAGACTTCTGCTTTCAAAACACAAGGTGTCTACTTTCTAACCTTTGTATGTTTTTTCTTTTAAATTCATTTAGGTGGTTCTTTTCATTATGGGATGTATGAAATTTAATTCCAAACAAGCAAATAATATGAATAGGAAACATGAAGAAGTTTTTGTTATTATGCACGGTCAATCTTGACTTTAACTTGATAGAATTGAAATCACCTTAGAAACAAACCTCTGGGATTATCTAGATTAACTTAATTGAGATGGGAAGCTCCACCCCAAGTGTGTTTAGTCACCTGTCCCATGGGTGTTAGTCCAAGATAGAATAAATAAGAGAAAATCTGGCTGAGCACAGGCATCAGCACTCTCTGCTATCAGACTGATGCACTGTGACAAGCCATCTCAAGATCCTGTCACCTTGGCTTCTTCACCAATATAGTCTGCACCCTTGAACTGTGATCCTCAATAAACCCTTGCCTCTATAAATTGCTCTTGTTGGACATTTTACCACAGCAGTGGAAAAGTAATTAATATATTAGTTGGTGTAAAGACCATCTGCTGAAGGTCAAATTTGATATGGGTAACATAGGTACAAAGAGTCCAGGGGAAAGACGATCAGTGTAGGACACAATTCACTGTTTTGTAAGCATCTCAGATTTCTTGCTTTACTTCTAAGGAGGTGAACGTGGGTGTTATTTTTTTTTCTTTTTATTTTTTAAATTAAAAAATGTTATTTTTATCTATGTATCTCCCTGCTCTCCCTCCCTTCCCTCCTCCCAATCTCTCCCAGTCAGCCTTCAGCCCCTCCATCTCCCCATCCCCTCCCTCAAATAGGCACGAAGTTGAAGTCCCAATGTGGGTCACCTCATGGTGACACGTCTACTCCAGGCAAGTCCGATTTCCTCAGTCCAAGGTGCCAGCCCATGCACAGGAACACTGTCTGATCCCACCCTTCAAGGCTCCACATACTGCCCATGCTGATCGAAAGTTTCCTACCCTTGGAGGACCTGGCTCCTTTTCCCAATGGATCATCAGTGTCTGTTCTTGACTCTGTGAACTCCCCAGAGCTCCAGCCAGCCATCACTGTGGAAATTTCCCTCATAACCCATATCCCCTTTCTCACACAGACTCCTCCCCTGCTCTCAGCTGGCCCAGAAGCTCTGCAACTTGGGTGTTAAGAATACAACAATCATTGGCAAGAAGAGAGGCTCTAACAGAGAAACAGCCCTCTGCGACTGCATTCAAAAATTGTAATTGATGCAAACAAGTGTTCAAATAAAATGCTTTCCATGTTTCACATGTTTTTATTCCCTTATTTACTACTCGCTTTTGGTTGACCAACAAATTAAACCTGTATTTGATGGATCTCTTTCTTCATTTACTCACTTTGTGACTCTGTAGAAATCCTTCCATTTCACGTCTCTGGTTGTGAGACCTGCTAATATTTAAATTTTCTCTGCACTAGGATTTTTTTTTTCCAAAATCATGTTGAAAATCTGGGTTGTCTAGGATGGCTTCCTTGATTAATTTCACATGTATTTTAAATGACTTTGCCTTAAAACTTCATTAACACAAGGGTTTGGTCTCCCCTCTCAAGTGGGGTTCTTCTTATGGTGCCAAGCACGCACTTTTTAAATGTAGCTGTTCTCCATAATTATAATATGATTTTCTTTTCTAGGCAAAGCTGCTACTTCTGTTTTTCAATTTCCTCCAGTGCTTTTGACAGTACTTTATACACTGAGATTAGCCCAAGCATATTAACTATCCACTATTTAGACAGTAAACTGAATGGATTAAATAAACACATTTTTATTCACACACACACACACACATACTCAAGTTACAGTTTGGATGAAGACAGAAGCTGTTTTCCTACATACAGTAAAAGCTAGTGTTGTCAGAGGAATGTAAAAGATTAAACCTTAATTAATAGTATGGTAGAAAATATATTAATCCCTCTTCATGGTTAGGTGGGTCATTTAAGGCTTTAAATTCAAAGGTATAAAATTAAACTAGACATTATATTCTTTGCTATGATTATCAAAAACTACTCTTCCAAGTCACTTGCAGTCTTCCTATGTTTTAAAAAACGAAGTTTCTTGGGCTAGTGAGATGGCTTAGTAAATAAAGGTTCCTTCTGCCAAGCCTGGTGGCCTGCATTTGACTAATCAATCTCCAGAATTCACATGTGATGGGAGAAACCTTAAATCCCCAACTTGCATTCTGATTTCCACACACTCACCATGTCATGACGTACACCAAACAAAAGTAAAGACCAAATAGTTATATAAAAAAAGAGTGTTTTTCTAATAGCATCCATACTATATAACTACATGCTTACCTTGATAGTCACTATTATGCCTCCTTTAGGGACCAACACATCAGAAAGTAGGACAGACCTTCTGGATGGCTCCTGAGTAGCTCATTAAATTTCGTGATGCCAGAAGAGGTTCTGTTAGAGCCTGCTCACATAACTGCATAATATAGAATAAACAACTTCACCTCGTCTAGATGGGCTGAACAGACATTATCATTCCAAATTATACTTCATTGATGAGTAAAATATGGCAGCTTTTGGAAGATCTAATAGTTAATCATTTATGCATTTATACATTTATGCCTGGTCCTGATTGAAATGACCAAGACAGTCAGCAGTCTGTCCTGGGAGTGAGTTCTAATTCTGAGGTGCTAGAACTCTTCCTAACCTACTTAGATTATCATACAAATCCTCAGATTAAGAAAAAAAAAAAAAAAAAAAAAAAAACAACTGAGTTCACAGTTTTGAATGCTGTTGCAGAGCACAGTTCTCAGGGCCAGACAAACAGACAGATGTGTTCAGAAAGTTCCTCTTGTCTCTGACACTGAGAACAAGGGTCTGATGCTTGAAAAGAAGGTGCAGAGAGAAGCAGCATTTCTTTAGAGCAGTTCCTTCTTACTGGAGACACCAACTCTATAAAGGGAGGGTAGTATTTTTGCCTTCCCTTCACTGACCAAGCAAGACTTCTCCACATTTGTGGGGGGGGGGGCTTACCTCTCCCACATGCCCTCACTGTTCCTCCCCATCCAGGACTTCTGAGCGCTGATCCTAAACTCCCCCTGAAACACTTCACCTCCAACACAGTCCTCTGCTTCTATCCTTATACCAGGGACACTCAGCAATATGATGGTCATCACTTATTATTTCTATCCTATTGCATTACTGGGAATTTCTGAATTTTTCCCAGGAGACCACTTGGGCCCATTTCCTGATGGCTCCAATATGACAGCCAACCACTGAAATCATTTCATGTTATTAAGAAATAAATTTATTATCGCTGAATAAGTTATATATTTGATTCAAAGTTCATGCTAAATGGAAAATTAGATTATTCCTATCTCCCTGCAAATATTTTATTATTAATTTGTTCATTTGAGATTTAATAATTCTAGGCAAGTCAAATAAATTATTTACAATTTTATTTTGCCCCAAGATACAAATCCCACCTATCTTCAGGCTTTCAATTTCTCTTAATATATTGATACTTTAGAAGTTGAAATGCCAAAAGAAGAAAGAAATGTAGTGGAAAATAAGGTCACTGATCATCAGAAATCAGGAACCAATTACTATTTTAAGTCTGAGTGTTTGCTTAAATTATCATTACAATAGAGAAACAATAGATGACTGTATATCCAAACCACGCCCCTGATTGCATCATGGGAAAAATCAGAGGCTGATTAATTTCTGAATAACATCCACAGAGAGTCAAGGGATGGGTCTGTGGATACTGTTATTTAACATGTTTTACCTCCCAGGAAGACAGGCATCTTAGAAGTACACATTTCTGCCCGTCTCCACAGCAACGCATAACCTAATAAAGAGCCCCTGTCCCCAGCTTCCATTGTCTGGTATGTGGTTTATCTTTCTGTAGCAAGCTCTGTGGAAAGAGGAGTAGTTTCCAAAACTTAGACGAACAATCTGGGCTTACAAAGTAGCATTTTGGTTTTTTCACAGTAGCAATTTTAGGCGACACCAGTGCTTGGCCAGAAAGCCAAACACAAGTTATAAACAACCATTCACATAACCACTGGGTGGACATTGCGATAGCCCCAGCTTTTGTGTTCACCATCTCCATTGTGAAACCAGTTTGGCATTTTTTGGTTTGTAAAAGGAGAAGACAGTTTGTGTGTGTGTGTGTGTGTGTGTGTGTGTGTGTGTGTGTGTGTGTGTGTGTGTGTGTTTTGAGGGGGAGGCATGTGGAGGAGTGGGGATGTTGATGTGAACTTCTGGTGGTGATCCATCAGTGAGTGACCAGGGCATCAGCAAATAGACACCATGTAGCAGCCTGAATTAGTGATATTTAAATGCAGATCAGGATAATAAAAAAGAAGTTATGAGGAGTGTCCTTTGATAGGCAGCTGTCCAAGGAAGGGCAGAAAAGATCTGAATCTGGAACTGAACAGACTATCCAGGAATGCAGCACCCATGCATTCCATTGTCTGTAACACAATGCCCCTGTAAAGAAACTGTTCAGGTTCATCAATGGTTTGCGTCTGAAAATAGTGGCACATTTTATAAGTTCACATTAGTATTGTGTTCTGCTTGGTTCTGTTTGAAAATGTGGCATTAGCCCATTTTAAACAAGATGCCTTCCTTACGTGGGCTACGTCCTGTGGTTACTTATATAAACTGTGGAGAACTGCATGGCTGGAAAACTGGCAGTGTGAATGATTCAGCCTCCCTGTGGAATGCACTTGGGCTTGCTCTTCTCACAGTCCCCCCCACCACAAGCAGCATGTACCATCTCCATTTTATACCTATTAATACAATAGGACATAAATATGTAATGACTATTGTCTTTTAAATTATTTTCAATGCATTATAAATTCTCATCCACACAACTTATTAGTAGAATAAAATTATATTTGCCATGCATCCATGGTCATTTAATTTTCAACAGACTTATGCAAGTAAATCCACATCCTTCTCTTTGTCTTCTAAGAATTAGGTTTGTAACTAGGTCAATGGACCAGTTCTTTTCTGAAGTGTAGAGAGACTGAATTTGACTCTTTTTAAAAATCTTCCATGGCCTGTGTATGAGGTCATCTTCTTGGCTCACCCACAAGAGAAAGTGTGCAAGATAAACACCAACATTGTAATTTAACAGGCACACTAAAGAGAAAAAATAAAACAGTAACTATCCTTGGAGAAAATGAGAACGGCAGAATACATTCAGGAGGGGAAAACAGACTTTTGGAAGAAAATAGAAAGACAGAGATGAAGGAAAAGGAAGAAGGTGAAGGAGAGAAGCAGATGTGAGGAGTGAGTGTGAGGTTCCACAGCCCAACGACGGGCACTTGAGAGCTTCCAGCTAAGAGCAGTTTTGCATTGACACGTCTACCTACCCAAGTTCTGGGACTTCCAGTCACACTCATGCTACTCGAGACTCTTCCTTGAAGCATTTATAGGACCCCAGTCCATTTGGGCTTTCAGAGCATTGGAACCACTTGGAGACTTAAGTCTTTTAAATGTTAAATTTTTACTGCAGTCCATCTGCTTTTCATCTCACAGGGGCAATAGCAATAAAGTATAGCTTAAAAATAAAGAGGACACCGAATATAAGCAGTGAGTTGCAGAGGTGAAAAGTTATGAGCTTCTCTATGGCAAAGAAGAAAGCAGAAGCTAGTCTGGGCTGTGATCAGTGCTGCTTCTTCTTCTTTTCCTTCTCTCATGCAACTTCAAGTACGAGCTTTGGAAAACATGCTCACATACAGGCACCCGGGGAGCGCTGATGGAAAGATGAATACAGTGTTTAATACAAAAATGGAGAACTCGCTGTTCCTTCTATTTTTTGAGGTAACAATCTGGGATCTGAGATGGAAGCTGCGTGATCTGATTAACCATGTCCAGATTCTAATATGTAAGACAGTGTGAGTCATTTGTGGTGAAGGCAGGCAAAGCAGGCGTTAACACCTAATGGTGGCTCGTCTTTGTAAGAAACTCTGAGACTGAGAAAAAAAAATGGAAAGTAAAAATGGAAGAGGAGTGTGAGTCTCTAGGTTTAAGGATTTAGTATACAGCATAGCTAGTCTTCCTAAAAGCATCCTCCAAAAGAAGGGAGAAGATTCAGCTTTCACCCTAATTCTTGGTTTTCTTTTGTCTTCAAATCTTAAGGTCACCAAAAGGTAAAGGACGCTCTTTATGTCTATATCACCTTTACAGAATTTTTTCCCCCTCTCCCATCTCCTGATTACGTTCCTCATTTCTCAGCTAATGTTCTAACTCCCTAGGTTAATTCCATCTAGTATATTTTCATACCAGGGAACTAGCTACATGTTCTTACTATCAACAATGAATACATTTGTAGTCACTCTAAAGGCTTCTATGTTTGTTTATTTTCTTAGTATTTAATAGTCCTTGTGGCAGCTTAGCCAAAATAGGAGGGGCTTCCTGAGGCTATTTGAGTCAGCCCTAAGTATTCATCAGAGAATATACACACAGGTGAGTCATGTCTTAACCCCGCCCTGTTCATGGTTATGCTTAAAAAAATCAGTCTGTTGGTTTTTTTTTTTAAAGGGGTAGGTTATTTTTTATTGGTTTGTTGTTGTTTGTTTTGATCTATACAACTGTAAGATAAGTTCTTCCATGTAAACTATTTTTTCAAAAGCTAGTAGAACATTTATAAGAGATGAAACAAGTGTGGGGATCAAAAACCACATTGTATGAAACAGAGTCTGAAACTGAGTAAGAAACCCTGTGAATAAGAATTACCAATATTTACTTACGAGGCTGAGACATATAGATCGTATTCTTCATGTTCAATAAAATCAATTTAATTTGTAGGTGGAAGAGCTTTTCAGTTAAAGACAACAGTGTTTTCTCCATCTATCTTCTTTCATCCCATCCTCTGAAAGTCCATCTTCTCCCCTGGTCAGCATTATCTAACACTACTGCCTTCTTCCCTCGGAGGGAACTCAAAGCCAGGCCTAGTGGTACATGTTAGCAATTCCACTATTAGGGAAGCTGATGCCATTTCATAGCCAGCTGGCTGAATTGGTGGCCACTCTGGGATATTACTGTGTTGTGTAGTAGAATTATGTTGTTCCATTGTAGATAATTGTCCTGCCCACTGGTTTAATAAAAATGCTGATTGGCCAAAGACAGACAGGAATTATGGGTGGAATTCCAGACTAAGAGGAATCTGGGAACAAGAAGAACAGAGCAGAAATGCCACAGAGACACCAGAGATGTTATAGATTCAGAGGACAATGATGCTGCTCCGAGAAAAGGTACCGAACCACATGGCTGAACAGGATAAGAATCATGGGTTAGTTTAAGAGCAGGAGCTAGTCAGAAACCTAATACAACAGTGTTGTGTCAAATAAGGGATATGTCACAATTTTCAGCTATCTGTAATTTTCAATCATCTTTTAAAAAGACCACATCAAGAGTTGAAAACAGATTTCAAGAGGAGCCTTCCTGGTCCATTGGTATCCCACTATCCATACGATAATTGTTGCAGATCTAAGTGGGACTCATCTCAACGTCATTTGAGATGGTGTCTTAGGGCCACTCTGTGGGCACTGTGAAGTCATCCCTGCTTGTGTCTCTCACGCTGTTAGGTACAAACAAGAGCTTAACAGGTTAGGGGTGTCAAGCAACCCTTTGAGAGCTAGGCTGGGAAATAAAAGCTAAGATAGATTTTAGGCCTGTATGTTCCTTGTAGAATTACTGTGATCTAAGTTTGGCATTTGGTGACCTTGTCATCAAGGAACTGGAAGTTAGAAATTAAAGTTATGTTTCTCGTGACACACAATCTGGATTCTATTTCTCTCCCGAAGCCCAAAAATGACCCTGGCTAGTCCTATGATTATCGACTGGAATTAGCAATGGAGGACAGACTAGTGGAAGTGGAGCCTGGGTGGCGGAAGGATAACATTTATAAATATCCTAGAGGGAGTTGCTGGAGTTTTAGGTGCAAAGTTTAATGTGGCTGTTTCTTTGCCTTTTGGAACCAGAGGCCCCAAAACAAACAATATTGTGGTTTTATTAAAATGCTAAATACATGGTGATTTTCCAATGACATTTACCTACTCATAGAAAAGAGTGTACCAAAGGGGTTCTAAGGGTCCCTGTGGATTTGTGCTGTGTAAGCTATAACTTCGGCAAACAGTTTCTACAGCAGTAGAGAGGTGAGTGAAATAGGGAGCTCTCAGGCCATGTGTATTTTGAGGCTAAATAAATATGGAGCTAACTTCTGCTTTGCATTTATTTCTTTAGGTCCAGTCCTACTTCGGTAAATTTCTAAGCATCCACACTAGAGGATCAGGGGAGTCTTGGGAGTTGTCCCACGCTTCATTTTGAGCAGGCAATATGGTTACCAGAGACAACCATGAACACAGTTGATACCAGAGGCTGAGTGCCAGCTGAGTAATGGTTTTAAGGTCAAAAACCACTGAAGTTTAAGTCAGGTCTGAGAAATGGGCAACGTGTTTAGAAACGAAAGAAACAGACAAGGACAGGGCTGACACAAGTGAGTCATTATACCAGAGAGGTCGTCAGAGCCAATGTGGGAACTGGGGCATTGTGGACTTCGGTGTTTTGTTTTAACACTTAATAAGCTGTGTCCTTGAGCAGCTGAACCATCAGCAAACTTTTAATTTCCTATCTATAAATAAAGGAAAGCATAGCTACTAATTAATTCACAGTCTTGCTGTGACCATTGAGGAGAGTTTGGGAGGCACCCACACAACACCTGATAGACAGATCTCCCATAAAGAGATATAGAGAAACTCTATAAAACTCATTACCAAGGATAAGAAACCATAAAAGTGAGCTTGATACAAGGTCCCCAAAAGGCTACTCTACATGTATTCCAGATGTCTGGGGATTTTAATATGTTAATGGAGATGTGCTCATTCCAACATAAATGGCCCATGTGAGCCTGCATGTTATCCTTGGCCACAGGAGCATGGAAAGTGGCATGACAACATGGTGGTCATGTACCTCAGGTTCATGCACAGGCCTCATCATCTTTCTGTCCTCCTGGAGATGCTTGTAGTTCTGTCACTTTGGAAGAGTGTTTAAGGTATGTGAGTCATTAATTAGGAATAGTATTCTAGTAGTAGGGAGAAAGTGGTTAACACATTTTGGAGTTACCGTGAGTGATGGCTAGCAGGTACATTGGCTTGACTGATGTGCTTAATTGGTTTACCATGTACCATGACACAGGTGGGACCTGAGTGTTTTTCACTTCCTAGCAGAAAGCTGGACCATAAGGGCACAGTTGTAACTGAAAGAGCATTATTTGGACTGAAAAGGGTCTCTAGAATTTCATCCCAGACTCCGAACTCTATGTAATGAAACAGTTGGATGTAGGCTTTTCATGAACTATATGACCTTAAAGAAGTAAATAAAAGCTGACATTGATTCAGAGAACTCTGAGCCCCATGATAAGCAAGTTGGTTTTGTGGGCACTGGGATTATGGAACAAATTCTTCAGAGTATCTAGCCTTGTCTTGATGCAATCAAGCTATGACAAAGCCTCAGCTTCCACATCCTTTGCAAAGCAACCCTGAGTCACATCAGACTTAGAACTCCTGCACATATTCAACCCGATTGTTTCCCTTCCATCAAATGGATACAGTGCCACCTTTCTATATTCATGATTACACTTTATTGAGCTCCTGCACCCACACACTCCATTTTCTTATCTCACTTGCCTCATTGTCCTCATTGTCCTCTTCCCATTGATGTTCTTCATAAGAACACCTTTGGCACTGGAGCATAAAAGATGAAACCTTGAAAATGAATGGATCATCAGGTTGTGGTGGTACACGCCTTTAATCCCAGCACTCAGGAGGCAGAGACAGGCAGATCTCTGTGAGTTTGAGGCCAACCTGATCTACAGAGACAGTTCCAGAACATCAGGACAGCTAGGGGGTATTTCCAGAAACTGTCTTTGAGAGAAGGAGGAGAGAGAGAGAGAGAGAGAGAGAGAGAGAGAGAGAGAGAGAGAGAGAGAGAGAGAGAGAGAGAGAGAGAGAGAGAGAGAATGAACGGATGCCCTCTGCTAGAATCAGGTCCAAGCAGCAGGATCCTGGCTGCATAATACAATTTCATAATTTTTGTCTTAAAACAATTTAGAAAATTGTCTTGCACATCTCCTCTCTATTGTTGATCTTTCTTCTTTGCTTAGTGTGAACACTGAATCTCAGTCTGGTACCCAGGATTACAACTCTCCCAATGAAATAAAATAACAACTCTTCTTTTGCTCCCAATTTCAAGATACCAATTATAAAAAATATGGTCTCTGTTTTGACTTTACTGATCACTGCAGCCATCACTAGTGCATTTTACTATATGCATAACAACCAGCATATTTGAGTTCTGATTAATTACTGACACCCCCTTCCCTACTAATGTACATAGCATTGCCATGAGACTAAAGGGAATTTCTATCCATGGAGAAAATCTTCTAATAGTGAGGTCCACTGATTCTCACTTACCTACATGAAAGCATTAAACAGTCATCTCTTTTCTTGATGTGTTCACTACAAAGTAAGTATGAAGTCACGCTATACAAACTGAGCAGTTTCCACCAGACACAATGTTAAGTAGGTGACTCAGTCTTGTGAGAGAGATGCTCTCTTCCTGGTTTATAGAGGTGGACATTCAAGCACACACTTAACGAAAGAAAGAAACTCCTGTTATCTTTTTCTCCCTGAAAATGTCAGCGCATTGTATCAGGCAATTGTATCAAAGAAGTTGCAACTTTAAGTGTTTTCTCTAATCGTATGATGTATCTAATTGTCTAATGATACAGAGAAATACATAGATCAAATCACATCAGTGGGACACTCTTATGTCATCTGGTCCAGAGCAAGAGGGGCACCCCAGGATCACCTTGGATGTCCTTTCATTTCCTATTCTTTACAAAGAATCAAGGAATAGCTTGCTTTTTGACATCAGAAGTTTCTTTGTCCATTATTGAATTTAATCACCTGCTTCTTTCATTCCATAGTGTTTATGACAGTTGTCATCCAAGTCACTCACAGATTAATGCCACAGTTCATTTCTCAGCTATGTGCTGGCAGGTTAAATGGAATGTTTAAGGGGAGCCTCGGGGTCAATGGAGTGTCTGTAAGGGTTGCTCTTTGGATTTCTCACTGGGGAAATATTAAGAAATGCTAAATGAAGAGATGAGAAAGAGGGTGGATAACTTTTAGCTAACTAGATGAACCTGGTCTCCAGTTCTTACTTTTACTGGCTTTTCCATCCTCTGTCAAGCTGTGGATGTTATCCAAAGAATGTCTAGGAATGACAAATGTTTATGTAAGGGTACAATAAAGGGGATGCACGTGAGTCTACCAGTGTCATTTGCTCTGAGACTGAGGCTTATAGCATGATCTTGTGTCTTAGAGAGCTACCAGGTGACAGGTTGTTTCTTTTTGAGGCTGTGTACTAGAATCATTGCACATGAGCTGCTGAGGGCAGCTATTTGGGGCTTGAAGCTGGGAGCCTGGCACAGTGCTGCTGTCAACTCTTCCTAGAGGTGATTCTTGCTGTGATTTGGGGGTCAGAAACACTAGTATCTAAGCAGAAAGATTAAAATAATGAGTGAATCTTTAGAAACAGATCAGTAAGGCTGTTAAAATATTATCCTTTTACTATTTATAATGAATAGTAAAACATTATGTTCAAGTCACATACCAAATGTACTTGGGAGCATAAAAAGGAAGGGATGCTCTACAGGGGCCTTAGACTCTTGAAGTGCCCTCGTTTTGTTACACTTTTGACTATGAGCCAGGTCTTGCCATCAGAAAGGCAAAGGCCTGTTCCAACACTATTTAATTAACACAACTGTTAAAGAAATGCTCATGTCAACTTAAATACAGGGATTGAAATATTATTTAATGAAGAAGCCAATATTCTCCATTTCCCTCTCCCCATTCCCTCTCCCTCTCTCTCCCCATCCCCCTCCCTCCCTCTCCCCATCCTCTCTCCCTATTTTCACGAATGAAAGAAAGGGATGAATAGTTACAAGGACAGAACCCCAGATCAATACTCTCCTTTTCCAGCAATTCTTTAAAAATGTTTGTGCTCCCTTTTTGTTTGAGCTTAGAAAAAATTAAATTATGGTAAAGTAGTAACCAGGAATCAGTTCATATGGGCCCAAGTTGAATATTACAGGAAGTGGAATGGCTTGAAAGTAATTGTTTAGCATGAGAAGACAAAAACCAGGCATATGCCTGATTGTTTTCTGCTTTCAAAGCTGCTGATACCAAGTAGATCTCTAGACATGTGGGGTGTACTAGTACCAACTAGTCCAGCCAGCACAGGGTTGAGGAGAAAATCAGAACAATAGATAGGCATGATGGCATTTACAATCAAAGTAACAATTGGATGACAAGGATAATAAAAGGGTACTATGGAGGAAGAGACACAGTTGAAACTTAAAACTATTCCTCAATGGTTATTGTAGAGTTAGCAGGTATCAGGCACTCAAGCAAGTGTGTAATGGAATTACGTTACATTGTTAACAATTGTCCCACCTATTTGGTTTAATAAAAATGCTGATTTGCTGAAGGCAGACAGGAAGTACGGGTGGGGCTACCAGACTAAGAACACTCTAGGAACAGGAAGAACAGAGCAGAGATGCCACAGAGACTCCAGAGTTGCCTTACAAGCCAGAAGATACAGAGGACAACTGTGGTGCTCTGAGAAAAGGTACGGAGCCCCATGGCTGAACAGGATAAGAATCATGGGTTAGTTTAAGAGTAAAGAGTTAGCAATTTATATGCCTGGGCCCTAGGCTGAACAGCATAAAATTAATGTAAGCATCTGTCTGTCTATGTGGGACTGTGGGACTGTGAGTCTGTGGGTCTAAACCTTGAGGCTAGGCCTGAAAGTCCAGGCCAGAAACCTCATACTACAGGCAAGGAAATTATGGCATAAGTATCTCATGGCAAACCTACAAAGCCCTTGAACACTTGATGTTATTATAAATCTTCCTTGAGCACCAATGAAAATGAGGTGCACAGAGGTTACATAACCATAAGAGATTATTATCATTGTGCTCTCCCTACGTGCAAGAGAGCATCTTACTAGCTGTTGTTTTTCATAGGAGAACTTAGTCACCTATGCAGTTAGTATTGCATCTATTCTAGTACCGTCTTCTTAACTTGCTTTTCTTCATAGCCCTTCTAGCCTATGACAACATTATTTCTAATAGTATGCAGTCTATAGTGTGTCTCTATAGAACAGTCTAATAGTATGGCTCTACTCTATTAGCAGTTCTTTTCCTAAACTTGTCATTTTATAGGGACACCTCTTTCTGAATATTGTCTTTAGATTTATTTTATGTGTATGTAACAAGCGCACAGCACATGTGGCACCCAGCACATGTGTAAGTAAGACATGGCATGCTTGTAAGTAACAGAATGACCTGGTTTTGACCTTCAGCCTAAAACTTCTTTTATCATTTGTGACCCCTTTTATCTCAGTTCCAGAAAAACCTTGATACTATAAATAAAGACTCCAGGCCCTAAGTGACCCAGATCATAATCTAACATCTAAATGCACTCCAAAAAAGGTTTGTAGGTTCTCTTTATAAATCTATATTTAACATTACTCAGGCATTGACAAACTAATGTCATTGAACATAGGAATAAGCATTTGACTCAATAAAGAGACTGGATGTTAATTCAGGAACAAATGGCTGTCAGAGTAAGAGAGATGCATTGCTTTTAAGTCAGCATGAAGGTCTTTGGGCTTTGCGGGTTGCCCTCCTTCAAGAGTCTGAGGGCATAGTTACAAAACAAGGCTGTGGAGATTATTCGCATTTCATCAGACAAAACTGCGAGCCTCAGGAACAGGCACGTGTCCACATGTCAAGCAAGAGAAGAAACAACCAACCACCTGCAAAGCAGAAGGGAAGTTGCTTCCCTGTTTTAGCCATCCCTGCAAGACTGTCATCCTGAGGCCTGCTGATCAGTGGGTTATCTATTATGCTCAGGTCCATGCCTAATGAAGGTTCAGTCTGTGGGGTACCCTCTCAGAGCCTTTCAGGACCTATCAGGCCTGCGGAAGGGCAAATGATTGGAGGTTGCTTTTAATTTTCTCCTGGATTCCTCTTTTGTTATCTCACTGCCTGCCATCTCTCAGATGCTTGTGGTTGATGGATTCTGTGGAGATAAAGATAAGGGTAATTTCTTGCCTACGATGCTTTTCTTTTGATCTTTTGTGGTTTTATTTTTGCACTTTGGAGTGTGGTCCTCCTACTGTGCAGACAGATGTGCCTGGATCCTATTGAGATGCAGCCCAGAGCACACAGACAAGAACCACACTGTTCTGAGATGGCTGCAGTCTTTCACATTCTGGGCCCTGGAAAAGAGCAAAGGAGGATGTTGGAGACTTTAGGGTGTGGGTGTTGGGGGAGGCAGGGTGAGTATAGGACTTAGGTGTGAGGCTTATAGCAGAGGAAGTATTATGGGAGGTTTCATGGAATCAGGTCCTGGCAAGGAGATGTGACTGCCTGCCTACACTGTTTGGCGACATTTTAGGGGACTGGCATACACTGTATGTTAGTTACATGGAAACAAATCCAGCTACCATATAAAATTTCTCAGTAGTAGGGCAGCATGATACAGAATGGAAACTGCCCTGCTCCATCTTTGGCATCTTAAGCTCTGATCCCAAGTAGACCCTGGAGCAAGCACAATACCTCTTCCTTTTCTGTACTCAGGCATCTTCTCAGTGTTGGGTATTAGACAAACAGTTCTGCCTGCTGTGAGCCTACAATACAGCAGAACTCAAACCACTCATAGAATTGGTCATAGCTGGTTCTGACCTGAAACTTCAACCCCATGAGAACAGTCCCATACCCACTGACCAAGGTTTCTTAAGAAAAATTTGATTTAAGAGTAATCAAGAGCTCTCCAGAACAGCACAATGAACATGGTCTTAAGATGTACCATGCAGAGTTTGCTGAGCTGAATCTTGTCCCAGACCCAAAAGCACATTTTAATTTTGTTAGCATCCTCTCTGTGTTGGGTGTATTCCCCTTATGTCTGTGTAATATCTTTCCCACTGTTAGCCCTTGTGAAGAGCTTTAATTCAACTTTCTTTTTACAAATACTCTGCTACTACTTTGGGTGCCTGGCTTTGTTCTGATTTCCAGGCAATGAGGAAATAGCCTCATTTGTGGGCTTATTCCAAGTGCTCAGAAAAGACTACAGCTTGTTTTATGTTCCTGGTTTGACTTCATTATCTGAAAATTCTTTGTAAATTTTTTAAAAGAACTATCCCACATGCAGTTACCTAGTCCTGAAGATGGATGATGTGGAACGTGAGCTCACATTCACAGATTTTCTGTCCTGGCCAGCTTTAACTGTCAACCTGACAAAGCCTGGAGTCACCTGAGAAGAGAGCCGCAGTTGAAGAATTACCTAGAAAAAATGGCCCTGTGACATGTCTGCGGGAGATTATCTTGATTGCTAATTGATATTGGAGAATACAGCCCACTCTGGGCAGCACTATTCCTAGGCAGGTAGTCCTTCACTATATAAGAAATAAAGCCTCTGGACCAGCTAGAAAGTAGCATCCTCCATAGTTCCTACTGTACTTACTTGATTATGAAGTGAGTTATTTGGTCAAATGTAATGATGTATGGAATAGCAAGCAGTCCTGCCTTAAGTTTCTGCCTTGACTTCCCTCAATGATGCACTGTGATCTAAAATAGCAAGAATAAACCTTTGCCTTTTTTATGATGACTTTGATCGAAAAAATTTTGTTACAGCAACAGAATGAAACTAGAATATTCTCACAACAATGCCTCTCCATCAAAGGCTACTTCATTGTAGCATTTAGGGTCATAATGTAGGAGACTGACTTCACATAGTCGTATCCTAATCTTTTGATGCTCTGATAAAACACAGACCAAACCAACCTGGAGAAGAAAGGGTTTATTTTAGCTTAGTGGTTATTAGCCCATCATTATAGATGGGCTAATAGCAGGACTCCAGACAACACTTGAAGCATAAGCCATAAGTAACATACCTTACTGGCTCACTTTCTACAGATTTCTTAGCCTTCTTTATCATACAAGCCAGCATCACAGTGGTAACAACACCAGCTCAGCAGACTGGGCCCTCTCACATCAATTATTCATCGAGAAATTTCTCCATATTAAGCCCACAGGCCAGTCTGAGGGTACTAGCTACTCTAGTTTGTGTCAAGTTAACAAAACTGAATAGTTAAAATGACTTAGAGTTCAGATTCTAAAGTCAAATCATGTGGCTTCAAAGTTCAAAATCCAACACAATCTGGTTTTGCGACCTGGGATTAGTTACTTTTGTACCTTTTTTTTTTCTTTCTATCTCAAGTGTAAAACAGAATAATAATAATATGTATTTCATAGAGGTTTTGTGAGGATTAAAGTAAATTTCTACATATAAAGTTCAGAGACAGTTTCATATTTCCTGCTTTGACTATTAAATTAATTTTGATGGACATACAAAATATTTTTATAATATGAAAGGGTAGCACATCCCCCACATCCTGTATAGTCATCTTTACATATGCTTATCTACCACTTAAGGCATGGATTGTTCCTTTATTGTAAAGCTTGTAAAGTCCTTCCTTGTAATACTGTGAAATATTGTTCTTTATTCTACCCATAGATACCCTACCATGCAACAGCACACTAGAAAATCTTGCTATGTGACTGCATCTTGGTGCTCCTTGATAGACATCACGCCATCACTTCCCCAAACGTCCTCTGATATTTGGTAACTACCAACTTGCTTTCAATATTAAAATGGTATTCAAAAATATTCCAAATAAGTAAAAGTGCATGCTTCTTGCCATTCTGTACCTTCCTCTTCTCACTTAACGCGGCAGTCTCTACTTCCACGTCCTGAATGGCAGCATTCTTTTAATTCTTTTTTAATTTAATTAATTAATTTAATTTAATTTAAAAAAGAATTTTTAATTCTTTTCTGTGCTGTACATGATTTATCATCCCCTCTTCATCCTTTTCCCAGGCGAGTCCTTAGCATGTATTCATCCTAGCTACTGAGAACTGAGCTGTGATGATCATGGGAGTGTGGATGTCTCTTTGACATACTGATTTTATTTCTTTTGATATGTCCCTACCAGTAGGAAGGCTGGAGCATATTCTGTTTCTGGTGTTTATTTTGCAGACACTTTCTTAGTGTTTTGTATAATGGCTACACTAACTGGCACTTGCTCTCTTTACTCCTTTTGATGGAAGCCATTGTTCTTTTTGGTCTACATTGCCCTGATAATGAGTGACATGGGGTTTTCTTTATTTTCATATACCTACTAACACTTTGCATATCTTTCTTTGAGAAATGCCTGCTTAGTAGGTCTCTTATCCACTTTTGAAACCGGGCTGTTTGTTTTTGTGCGATTGAGTATTTTCAGGTCCTATCACATTCCAAATTTCAACCGTTTGTCACATTTAGTCTTTGCAAATATTTACTCCATTTTGTTTATATTCTCTTCATTCTGCTGTTTCCATTTCAGTGCAGAAGCTTTTTTAGTTCTATGGCATCTCAATTCCCATTTACATGTTTATGCGTTGTAGCCTGTGATTTGGGGGTCTTGTCCAAATTAGTTGCCTATGCTTATGTTCTAAAATATCCCTTTTATGTTTTCTTCAAAAAATTTCATAGTTCCAAGCATGCCATTTAAATATTGAATCCACTCTGCATTCGTGGTCTGGTTTTAACTGTCTGCACGTAGCTACCCTAGTTAGTGAAGACACTATTTTGTCAGTGACTGCTTCGATTACTACAGCCTAGTAGTTCACTCTGACATCAGGAAGTTATGTCTCAGAAGTTAGTGTTGAAATTGGCTTGGCTACTGAGAATTTTTTTTCTTTTTTGATTCTTCGTCCTCTTTTTTTTTTTTTTATTTCTATAGTACCATAAAAATTCTCTGCTTGCTTTCGGTAGTTTTGTGAGGAATGCCATTGATATTTTGAGATGCTTGTGTTGAATCTGTAGGTCACTTTGGGAAAGAGGCCATGTGACAGCACTAACTCTTGTGACCTGTGAACACTGGGTGACTTCCCGCAATTCATGTCCTCCTCAGTTGACTTCATTGATGTCTTGCAGGTTTCGTTAGATAGACGTACATCTTTATGGTTACATCATTCCCAGGTCCCATTTCTATGGCTAGTTGTTGCTGTTGTCTTTGTTACTATCATTGTGAGACCGTTTCTAGTGAACACAACCTGGGTAAGTGAGAGTCACAGCATTCAGAAAATATGCTAAAGAACTCAGAAGTTCAGAAGGATTGCCAAAGATGTCAGGATGTAAGGATTACTGTTTGCTTTGAGTTTGGATGGGCCCTAGTTTTTCCCAAGAGCAAATGAATATGGTGAAGCTGTTGTATTTAGAAGCTCTGTAGTCCTGACTCAAGGAACTTCTCCTCAGTTAACTAGCCCTTTAGGAAGGAGAACATGACCAAGGTGTGGCAAACAGAACTGAGCTGTGCAGTTGCCAGATATTCATCATCATTCTAATCATGCTGTGGCAACATTGTGGCTAGTTGCCACCACAGCTCAACTCTCAAAATGCCTCGTTTGGAGGCTTCAAGGTGGCTTTCCCCACCTACTGCTGTGACTTCCAAGGAGCCCAGAGTCTGGTGCAATTCCTCTGGGGTGCTTAATCCAAGCAAGAGTGTAGGAGTGAGGTCTGCATGCATTCTTAAGTCTGGTGGGGATCCTAAGAGACTGGAGGATAAAGTCACTATGGACCCCCTTGCCTAGGAATAAGAATTACCATGTCAGCTGTGTAGTCCTGTGGTTTTGTTTATTCAGAATTACATTATTATTGTAATCTTTGTGTATGGTTATTCATACCACTTGCATAGGAGACTGCCACTCCTGTCCCGGGCGAGGCTCACTATTGTCAGAGCTGCACCAAGGCAGGAACGTGTGTCTCCTGTGATGTGTGTCTACTGACTACCCAGCTGGGCTCTGCTCTTGCTTGCTCTCCATCACCCTTCCACACCAACTTCTACAGCTGTTGGCTGAGGTCAGTTCTGCCTGCCAATTAAGGCAGTCCAGCAGCTTTCAATAATTTAGAGGAGGTGACCACGGAAATCAATGTTTTATAATAAAATGGGAGCACATTTATGAAGCCTAATTTACTCTAACAAGCTCATTTTTGTTTCAATGTTTTTAAATCTTGGCAATTCTATTAAATTGGAAGTCTTGAAGAAAAGTGTTGCAAGGATAATTACATGGTACGGTTTGTTTTCCAGTCCCAGATTTACAGAGAAATCAGGAATGGGAGAAGAAGCCAGTGGAGCTGCCCAGACTCTAGAGAGAAAAGGAGTCCTATCACTGATATAACAAGAAGTGAACGACAGAGCGGGATACAAAGGGAGAGTAACAGGGGAGGCATAGACCAGCAGCCAAACACAGACAAGGAGGCCAAGTTTGTCTCCACTAGCACCCTTGGAATGGACCAAACGACCAAGACTGAAGAGGGACACCAAGAGGTACCACAGGGATGGGCTCATTCTTAGACCTGTCAGGCTGGCAGGAAGGCTAATTTGTCCTTAAGCTTCCACAGTGAGTACTCATGATCATCCTGCCAGGGGAAATTTTACCCTCTTTTGCTTATGGGGCTACTGTTAGCCAACAAAATTGGATCATGTCCAGTTGGGGTTGTTTTAGATAGATAGGTATATAGATGAATAGATAGTAAGCATTTCAAGTAGCCACTGTGCTTCCAATAAATTTCCCAAGTAGTATATTTGTTCATTGACTTTGTGATCTATTTTAACATGCATTTTATTTTCTATTTATGTTTTAAATGCTATCTAAATATCATGAAGCGTCTATAAATGCCTTAAAAAATAAACAAATAGAGGAAGAAGATAAGTAGAAATGTTTTGGGTTGCCATACGAAAAGAAAAATGATATTTCAGATTTTCCATTCTGTAGATCTGTGATTTTCATGGATTGAGTTTTGTTTTTTGTTTTTACTTATTTATTTTTTATTTTTTATTTTTTAAAGGCAGGACACACTGCTCTCTGATGGACTACTTTTCTCACCTCAACCCTGTGACCACGCTACTGTTTTTCAAATAATATCGGTGTGGTGCTTCTTCTGGTTGTGAACTTGAATACATCTGGAATTAGCTACAAAATGAAGCAGCTAGGCACACCTGTAAGGAAGTTCTCTTAATTAAATCACTTGAAGTGAGATGAACCACACCACTTGCAACCCAGATCTTTTGAGGTGGGAAGAGCTAGCTCTAATGTGAGGCACACCTTCTGCTGGCAGCCTGTCTAAAGACATGGAACAAAGAAGCTTTTGGTCTTTGCCTGCTTGACCTTTCTTTCATTGGCAAGCCCATTCCTTCACTAGCATTAGAGCCTACATCTTTGGCATTCCAGCATATTCTGAAATGTATAGGAGACATCTAGCCTTGTGGACTGAATAACTACTGAAGGATTCTTGTGTTTTCTGTTGGTAGACAGCCATTGTTGGATTAGCTGTAAGCCACTCTAACAAATCCCATATATATTAATTCATTATTACTTCTATATATATTCTGTCTGTTCTGTTCCTCTAGAGAAATCATACTAATACAGGTGTGTTCCAACCTATTCAGTACCATATAACGGAATACCCACTGAACTCTTATGCTTCAGAACACATGAACTGTAGCTAGAGTAATTGAGAACTAAATTTTTAAAACTTTAAAGTTTTAATTAACTTGTACATAATTCTTACACTGACTAATGACTAGAATATAAGAGATATCTCAGGTCTGAAAGGACCTGTCCTCAAAAGTTCCTCTGATCCACCTATACCTATCTGCTAAGCAGGCCCCATGTGAGTAAAGGGAAACTGAAGAATGCTAGCATTATGAAATGAAGATGCAAATATCAGAAGCAATTTGGGATAATAGTGCCAGTAGCATCCAGACATCATTAGTGGACTGGAGGGTTCATTAAGTGTTAGAATCTCTGCTGATGAGCAGGATGTGTGTGCCTGCTATGGCTGTGTCACATTATTTCACAGGCAGGATGAACATTCTGAAAAATTTATTTCCTTGTTTAGATGGCTAGAAAGGGAGAAAAAAAAAATAAACCTCTCAACATGAAGGATCACATCAAACACACAGCCCTTTGGAGTCACATGGACCAGACACACAGCAAACACCGTCAGTGGGGGTGCAGAACTGCATTGTTCTCTTGCTTTTTCCTTGGAGGTTCCCTCCTCCTGCTCAAACAATTTACCCCTCACAATTCGGCTGCCTCATAGACTATCTGGCAGCTTTATTAAGTCTGACTGAATCCCTGAGAGAAAAAGAGAGCAGCACACAGATGAATGTCACCACCATTCTCTCTTTCTTTTAAAAACAGAGATATCAATAAAATGAATAGCCACTAACCCCTGCTGAGATTATTTCAGTTGATATGAAGTAGATATTTAGATGTAAGTAACTGCCAGTGACTTAAATATGATAAATGCCTGACTTTTGGGGAGCAGAGGAAGCAGGTGTTCCTCTGCCAGCTCTCCAAACCTTCAAATTCCAGGTGACCATCAAGCACTTCCCATGTATCAGGCACTCCTCTAAGAGTTCCATGTACAAAGCTATTTAACCTTCAGGTTCTGAAGCAGAATAGGAAAGTGACAGAGGAACTCGGGTACTTGATGAATCCCTGTTAGACAGTGCTGACATGTGTGTGCAATTTTAAGATATTTCCATCCCAGGAAAAGGAGCAGACCTACATCTGGACTGACCAGACATAAAGCAATAATGGTGTGGCAGATGCTGTAAATGGGCCCACACAGATCCTGTGCAGTCAATACCAGGATGAGATGGCTTCTCTCTCTCTGTGTATCTAGATCCCCTGATGCTGCTCAGCTCATTGATAGTGGACACCAAAGGTTTCAGACTTGCTCCCCAAATATGAATACCTCAAACTTATGTTTGGCAAATGACAACATTTGAATGCTCTACACTGTTACTGTAATGCCTAAATCAGAGACTGGCTTCACTGAGTGAGCAAGTGAGCTTCCCGCTGAGACTGATGAGTTCCAGAATCTTCTGTGCGGGTGCTGAAAGAGCTTTATTAGCACATTGCCACTTTGGCCCTCATGACACACATTGTAGGCAGGTGGTCTCTCAGTCCAGAAGCCAGGAAAATACAATCAGAACACACAGAGATGATCCTCTCACCAGATGACTCAGGCAGCTTTTGTAGGCGAAAGGGACAGGAGTCTGGTTTCCTATCACCCCATCCTCCTCCTTTATAATTTCTCCTACAATTGACCAGAAGCTCCTGTGTCTAGAAGGGACCATCTCTAGAAAGGAAACAATTAGAACTGAAGCTCAGTTTATACCCGGCCATGTTATGATTTTTTTTTTAAATATCTGTAAATAAATTTGGAGGGCAGGTATCAAAATTGCTATGAAAAAGACAGCTTGTAATCACAAAAGATCAAGAGGTAAATGATGGCAATGAGACGGTCAATGGCTGATCTTCCATGGGTCATGAAGATCATTTGACCGTTGGAAAGTGACCACTTAATCATCTAGAGTGCTCCCTTGGTCTGCCCTCTTGGAGAGCTGTAGCGTGTGGTTGCTTCACTTTCTACTGTAGCTGGCTTCGAATGACTACCATTGCAAACTGACTTGGAAGAGCAATTTTAAGCAGAAAAATTCCCCTGTAATTGATTTTGTAATTACAGACACTGCGCTGAGAAAACGCGGCCTTCTAATTCCCAAGCCCTCCTAATGCCAGGGTCTAAGGCATTCCAGTCTGCTTTGTAAATCACAGGAACAGTATCTAGATAGCCAGAGAAGCCACATTCTGACGACAGCTGTGTATTGGGTTCTTTCTGTCTTTCTCAGAGGTGGCTGGAAAGCTGTTTCTGCAGGAGCATTGTTCTGAGGAGAACTTTGTAGGATGGTGAGAGAGCAGGGAGCCTGAGCAGGAGGCAGTCTCTGTAGAACCGTGATGAACACCTTTCTGAAGGCTGTTGAGCACATGTTCACAGCGTTGATTGTGCCATTGAGCTCATCTGAATCATTCTCCCAACCTCTCTCCTCGGTTCCGGGAAGCTTTCTCAGACAACATCACTTGTAAGTAAAGTGAAACTCGTTCTTTATCTGTATAAACCAAAGAAAAATAGTGGCCATCGTCGAACATGTGCGAACAGGGAGGGGTGTCATCAACCTCTGTCCTGCTCTCTTCCCCTTTTATCCAGAATTTCAGACCTTAGTTTTCCTACCAGTGTTTTAATGTCAAGCATCTCAGCTTTCAGAATGTTTTGTTCCATGTGTGACTTGCTCCCACCTTCCTTCCAGTCCCCTGGCTCTCACTCTTCCTTCTTGTACCTTGATTGACTTAGACGCCTCAAGAGAACAGAGTCTAAGAACACCAGACTTGTATACATAGAATGAAGCTTGGTGGTCCAGATTTAAACACCAAGGCTTTGCCATTTTGAAATGTATATACAAATAGCATTCTCTGACTTCTCCAGTCTTCTCCAAAACTCCCTTCAAATAATCAGCAAAATATTTTGTAAAGCCACAGGTACAGTACTCAAGGCCTTAAGCTGGTTTGTCCCTAGAGGGTGGACACTCTCTTAATTGAATTTAGTTTGCTGTGTTCTTCTGTCCTTGTACTTATATCTCAACAACCAAGAAAGACATAATGCTGCCTACAAGACCTTTGGTTGACCCTCTCTGAAGAGGGGATATGCTGATGGCAACACCCAAGGGAAGGGTGAATTCTGCTCCAATGTCAAATTCCATGCAGCCTTTCTTCTCTAAAAGAACACACAGATCCTCTAATCTCTAGTTTCAACCTCAAAATCACCAGAAAGGATAAAGAATTGAAAATGTGCTTGATCCATGGAAATCATTATTTAGGAGTTGTAAAATTGGACATAAAGTAGAACATTTAAAAACCATGGCATTAATTTTTGTCATTTAATCATACAAAAAATCATATAAAAAACCAAAATGGAAAATGCTTATTCTATGAAAAGAAAAAATGAGGGGAAGAAGAGATGCAGAAGCCGAGGTGATTATTAAATATACAATATATCACCACAAGGAGGAGGAAGAGGAGGAGACAGAGAAGGAGGTAGACCACTTTAAGGGGACACAGAAATCAAGTTGCCTTGGATTAGCTATGATACCACAATAGGAAAGAAGAAACAGAGATGATTTATATAGCCCTGAAAAGACGAATCTGAATTCGCTGGTTTCTGCATCTTGAGAATATTAAGAATATGAGAGAGCTATTTGTAACAGTCTGAATTTCACAGTACTGGAACAGCCATTCCAGTGGAGTTAAAAACCTGTATGCTCATTCAGCATGCATTGGATGAGCATCAGGGAACCAATTACTGAAGCTTCTTCTTCATAAAGGTAACCAGAGGAACAATGGGCTTAGAAATTGGGAGTCCTGTTTTGGTATCTTAGTTATTGTGTGACATTAAGAAAATCACTTAACCTGTTTGAACTTCAGTTTTCTGATTTTCAAACTGAAAAACATAGGTAATTTTATCCTTAACACTCCCTTCCCATTCTCATATTGTTTCCTTACATTTTATATTAGTTGTTCGTGAATGAATGAACTATCAATGTGTCCTACAGATAAAATCAGACATAGTATTAGGATATACATTTCTCAAATTTGATTCTCTTGATTGAAGGCCATAATACCAAGTCCTGTAGTGAAAATGACTCTTTGAACCACATGTGATGGAGCATTTTTCTTGATCTGTTTCCTGAAACTGGTACAGCTAAGCCTGTGCAAGGAAATATGAGAAATACAGGGGGAAACAATGGTTTAGAGACAACTGGGACTGACGTCAACTGGTCTTACTGATGGCACATCCTACTGTGTGCTGTTCAAAACAAAACAGAACTATGAAAAGACTCCGGGTATTCTAGGCTTTTGCACAATGTAAGTAAAGGACTCAGTGACGTATGGCAGTTTATCTCCCCCAAGTCTAAGAAACTGTAAGATAGGATACTGGCAAGTGGTCTGTCATAACAATAAAATCTCAATTATTATTCTCCACTCTCTTCTGAACTCTCCCATTCCTGTAACTTTTGTAGCCATCGCCCACACTCCTAATCTCACCCTTGCATCTGATCAAGAGAAGATTTCAAATGGATGCCATTATGGCAAAGTGGAAAGATGGATGAGCTGCTGTGGTTAGATTTATGGAAAGTGTCAGACTGGGGAGAAGTGGAAAGTGCAGTCTCTGTCATTGTGATCATGCTATCTGTTTACTGAAAGCAACTGTGACATTCAATGAAGAGGCTCTTGTTTATTTTTCCAAGTCACCAAAAGGTACAGTCCTCAAATATCTACTGAGGAATATGCTAGCCTACCAATGGTGCCAGATGGCAAACCTAACAGACAGTGAGTATATGGGAGAGATTTGGGGAGAGCGCATGCTAATCTATGGAGAGGGAGATAAACATTTTGCATCTTAAGTTCTAGTGAAATGTATTTTTCAATTAAAATTGTGAAGTTCTCTCGGTCACTTATCTTAACACATATGATTCATCACTAGCTATGTATTTTATCTCAAAGTTAATGCCTTCAAAAAAAGGAACATTCCGTAAGCAACAGTCCTGATAATCTTACACAATATTTACACAAACCAAATGGCACACACAGCTTTGCTAAATTTCAGGACTGGACAATTCAACCACTGTTTGTTCTTATCCATAGCCAGAGTTTTCCCTGGAGCTGCACCGCACTCAAAGGTAAGAAGAGGTTCCAGCCTTAACCAATTTCTCCTAAATTTGGGGAGATCAGATGCATAACAAAATCAAAAACAATCTGACAAGGCTTTTTTTTTTCTTAAAAAAAGAGACAACATAGTATTGGCATTTGTAAAAACATAGAAAATAAATTTTGCTGGACCACATCAGGGAAATATCACAGAGAAGTTAGGTTATGACTCAAGTATGACATATTCCCAATGATAACAGTGTGTGATGGTCTGAAGGTAGAATGACCTAGTATGTACCTTCCTGATGCTGGAATGAGAAGAAAGGCAGGATCTACTAAGAACATAGGGAGAACAATCTGATTTTTTCTGGCTCTAGGAAATACTTGAACTCCCTAATTAGAGTTAGGAGACTCTTAAATGAGGCCCAGGTCTATAGAAATCTAAGGTACCCTTATAAGACAGGACACATAACTCTCAGGAAATGTCAGTGTAATTCACAGTATAAAACTTGGTGTCTTTTGTGGGACCCTTGGGGTAGTTTGTAAAGGTTAATCATGAAGATCTCATTATGAGGAGAACTTGAATGAAAGCTGTACTATTATGGTTTAAACACAAAATACTCCCCCCTCAAATGCTCAAGTGTTTATGCCTTGATCCCAGCTGGTGCATTCAACCATGGAGGTGACTGAATTATAAAGGGGCAAATTTTGCCAGTAAATTAATCTACCAAGGTGATCATACTCAATGAACTATTACTATACCCAACCTTCAGTGATATAAGTCATCTAAAATGCATATTTGAAAGTCATAGCATGGGTGTGTCTAGCTGCTGTCTTCTTCCTTTGTCTCCTGGTCACTGCCAGTAAACCGCCTCTGTCACATGTTTCTCATTGCCAGGAACATGGAATCATCTGAGCAGGGGCCTTTCCTTGTGAAAGTAGCATTCAGCATAAACTTCTCATCCTTTAAATTGCTTTACAGGGGTATTTGTTAGAAAACACACACACACACACACACACACACACACACACACAGAGACATAAACACAAACACACACACACACACAGACATAAACACAAACACAGACACACACAGAGACACACACACACACCAGTCATAAAGCAGCAAATGAAGATATTAAAAGTACTTATCATGACACCTGTGTTAATAATGTGTTGTGTGGGATAATGCTCTTGTAAACTATAAAGATTTGTCACTTGTATTGGCTTAATAAATCCTAATTGGTCACTAGATAGTCAGGAACTATTGGCAGGACAAACTAGGAAAATTCTTGGAAGAAAGAAGGCAGAGTAGCATATACTAGCCAGACACAGAGGAAGCAAGAAGAGAATGCTGTCCTGAGCAAAGGAATCAAGCAACATGACTAAACATAGACAAGAGTTATGGGTTAATTTAAGTGTAAGAGCTAGATAGTAATATGCTTGAGTCACTGGCCTAGCAATTACTATAATATTAAGCCACCAAGTCAATTATTTCATAAGCAGCTGCAGGACCAACTGGGAAGGGCCAAGAAACTGCTGACTAGAGTTAAGTAAATATTTATGTAGTAGATCACTAATTAGAGATTCTATTGTACCAGTATCTAAGTAAAACACGACCAACAACCAGCATGAAATTCTATCAGGGTAGTTGTATCTATTTGATGCTAATTGCATATGTGTTTGAAGTAGGCACAATGAATCCTCTTGAGTGACTGAGTATTGGACAGTCCTTGCAATACTGGGATATACTTAGTGATCGGGAGGCTTTGAGTGGGAAAAATATTCAAATGGAGTCGAGAGAACATGATCAAACCCATTAATCAGCTAAAGCGTTCTTCTCATCTTTTACATTCCATGTTGGGAAAAGCTTTAATTCTTTTTAGCATCGAAGGTACATATAAGGATAGAACAAGGGTGATTGAGATAAATTATCCAGAACAGAAGGTCCCTCCTTTTTATAGGTGTGTTTCCTCCCAGGTCCATCTATCATGCCTGTACCACAGTCGATTCTTGTGAAAGGGCATATCCTTCTGAGTTCATTTCAAGACATGAAGGTATGAGTGAAACATATGCTCAGAACTGTCACTCTTGTGGCATCTAAGGCAGAGTGATGAAGAGAATGCAGCTTGTTAAAGATAAAGAAGGTCGTTAGTCTCCTTTATCAGGAGCCATCTTATCTTCAGCACATTCTCTTTAATAATGAGGTTCCTTCAATCCAAAGATGCAAATGTTGATGGAAATGAGTCAGTTATGCACCTGCCTGGCATATTATAAATGTAAGCAAAAGAAATATAAATGAAAAGGAAGCACAGTTATTTACTTTCTATAAATTATTAAAATACCATTAACGGAGATCATTGCATCATTCATACTACTTTTAAGTTAGAGACAATCTATTTCATTAGGAAATGGACTTTCAGCCTCCAGTTCTGTATATACTACACAAATATTGTGGAAGTTCAAAGGCATTTGCTCTTTCAGTCAGAAAGACAGTCAATACTTATTTTCAGATGCACAGGATAACAAATCCTGAAATGGTGTTTTAATTTTATTCTTTGAGTGTATCAATTCTTTTGGTCAACGATGTGTTTTCCATTTTGCCTGGATAACAGTTAAATGTAGTCCTTTCCTGTTTTCAGAAATCTTCCATGCCAGGGCTATAAATGGGGTATATTTATTAAAACATACTTACAAGGCTCAGAGATATGAGAAAGAGAAGGTAGAAAGATTCTAAAAGCCAGAGGTGATGGATAACTAAGGAAACAGCATCTCCCAGACACAACAGAACCGATTTACCTATGAACTCATGGAAACTGTAGTAGCATGTCCAAGACCTGTCCAAGTTTAGATCAAGCAAAATCACAGCACTGAGGAGGGAAGTAGATACAGAGTCCTACTCCTAACCAAGAAGCTCTCTGTAATTGATGCCTGCCAAGAAAGAGTAAATCAGTTTTCTCCAGGGAATGTCACCAAGAATATCAGTAACACTTCAGGGTAAGCCTCATGCCCAGGAGCAGCTAATAGAAATAGACTTGATGGGGTGTGTGTGTGTGTGTGTGTGTGTGTGTGTGTGTGTGTGTGTGTGTGTGCGTGTGTCTACATCTTTGAGTATTTTGAGTATTTTTTTATCTTTTTTCTTTTTTAAACTTTGTTTTGATATTTGAAATTATTTCCCTAATATTCTGGAGAGAGGGAAGAGTGCATAAAATGGAAGGAAAAAGTGGCAGATGAAAGAATATGATCAAAATATATTGTGTGAAAATAAATACATTCAAAAAGTTAAAGAAAAATATGTCAAAGTATCTAATTGTTTCTGTAAGCAGAAGTTTCTGTCCGGCCCAGAAATCCTAAATACCCAGCAATTGCTTCCCAAATACTTAACTTGGAGGTTTAATATTACTTATAAATGTTAGACCAGTAGTAGCTCAGGCTTATTACTAACTAGCCCTTCCACTTAAATTAACCCATAATTCCTATCTATGTGTAGCCACGTGACTTTGTACCTTTTCTCAGTATGGCATTCTCAGTTTGCTTCCTCGTGTCTGGCTGATGACTCCTGATTCTGCCCTTCCTCTTCCCAGAATTCTCCTAGGCTGGTTGCCCTGCCTATATTTCCTGTCTAGCTACTGGCTAATGAGTGTGTTATTAAACCAATTTAAGTGACAAATCTTTACAGTGTACCAGAGTATTATCCATAGCATATTTCAGTCTTTCAACACACAGTGTTGTAACAAACACCCTTACTATGTGAGAGGTCTTGAGCTAAGATACCAAAAAGGAACAAGTACAAAATTTAGCTTCAAGAGGCATCAAATACAATGATTCAGGTCATTGGTAATTATATAACAAAGTGCAAAGTGGTAAGCGACACAGAAAAGCAATTGCTGCTCTGAGGAACTTTCTGTTTCCTTGGATAAGGAGAAGTCTAAACTAGCTGCTTTGCTTGGCTTTGGATAATTACTATGCCCTCTGGATGTACAGACTTGTAGGTGTGTCAGAAGGAAAAATGTCAGAAACCTGATGCTACAGAAACACTCAAGAATCCTTAATAACGACCCTAGCTAAGAGTCCAAGCAATAGTGGAGAGGGTGCCTAAACTGACCTTCCCCTATAAACAAATTGATGACCACCTTATTTGTCATTATAGAACCTTCCTCCAGCAACTATTGGAAGCTAAGTGCTGGCTTGAGCTCCCAGTCTAGTAGAAGAGGCGGGGGATATTATATGAGCAAAGAGGTCAAGATCATGATGAGGAAACCCACAGAGACAGCTGACCCAAGTCATTGGGAGCTCACTGACTCTGGACTGACAGCTGGGGAACCTGCATGGGATGGAAGTCCTTGAATGTGGATGACAGCCTAATGGTGTGGGTAGTTTGTGAGGCCTCTGGCAGTGACAAGAATTTACTCCTAATGTATAAAATGGCTTTTTGAAGTTCATTCTCTACAGAGGAACATTTTTCTCAGCCTTGATACTTGGGGGAGGGGCTTGGCCCTACCTCAAATGGATATGCCAGACTGTATTGACTCCCCAGGGAATCCTTACCCTCTCTGAAAAGTGACTGGTGGAGGGATAACATGGAGGGATGCTGGGAGGTCACTGAGAAGAGGGGAGGGAGGGGGGACAGTGGCTGGTATGTAAAAAAAAAAAAAAAAAAAAAAAAAAAAAAAAAAAAAAAAAACTTTTAAATAATTTTTTTAAAGAAAGAAAATACTATCTACCTTACAATCGTTTTGAGTAGATTAAATGAGATCATGCATATGAAGAACATTTCATGGAATAGAGACATAACATGTCATCAAAGAGGAGAAAGCATCAAAAATGGGGTCCTTGCTGGAGTGCTTTCCATATTCAAACTGTCTTGGGAGCACAGTGGGGTGTAATCACTAGATGTAGCAACACCTGTCCAAAGATAAATGGAGAAAATATTCTTACATCACTAAGAGAGCAAGGAGTTCAGCAGAGAAAATGGATATTCAGATTGAACCCTTAATGACAGATGAGAGACATAAACACCCAAGAGTGGGTAGAGAGAATATTTCCATCAGAAGGAATGGGTACTTGAGGAGACAGAAGCAAGATTCTATCAGGTGAGATGGAGATATGTTTGCAGGGCAAGACATGTGAACAGGACACAGACTACTGGTAACAGACTCCAAAAAAAGGTACAGCCTTGGCTCTGCTGCATCTGAGGAGTTCTGAAGGATTGAGGGGCAAGTTATGGAGCAAACCCATGCTGTCCGCTCATGCTCATCCATTACTGTTGGAGTTCAGACAACCAGACTGGGCTTTTAAATGAAGCACTGTTTAAAATTAAAGGTCTCCTAATCTCCAGATATTTCTTTGGCCCTTGACCCATAAGACTGCTTTTTTTTTTTTTTTTTTTTAATTAGAAAGATGACATGCTTGAGGGACACATTTGGGTTAAAGTGAAAACACACGTATGTGCATGTAATCGAGGGATATGGCTGGGTTGTAATGAGAGCACACACACGTGTGTGCACATACATGAATACACATAGGCACACATTAATTTTTTTGAATACTGGAAAATTAAATAGGCTTGTGATACATAGACTTCTGACATTGATAAGCCTTTAGTTGTTATTCCCCAACAATGGGATGTTTTAATTTGCTGTGATGTGATGTTGCTACAGTTGTTGGGTCCTATATGGTAGTACCATGATGCTTTAAAGGCTGTTTCATCTTCCATGGATGAGGAGATAACATGTAACAATAACTAAGATTAAGCCAGTACTTTCTTCTTGAACACAGTCAGCAGCAACATTAGCACTGAGACCAAAATTCAATTTACTCCAGGCAGTGACCAAAATCTGTTTTTATATTAGGCCTTATCTCCAGATTCATATTTCTTTATAATGATTTCAATTCCACTTTCTTTCCTTCATCTTTTGGTAGCAGCAATGCCTGCTTAAATGCGGCTAGAATTCATTGTAGCATGTTTTTTTTTTATACTATAGTCTCATATGATATTGTCTATAAAAATAGCATTCCCATTTAAAAACACTCAGACAAAGACCTTTCAAAGAGTGGAACCCCTGGATAATATTTCCCTATCTTTCTATTCAAAACATCTTGGCACGCTGACATGGTGGTAGGTCTGATTCAGAGAGCGCCTCTTCTCTGGGCTTCACCAGATGCACCAACAGGCCCCATAGAGTCATGAAGGGTGGATAAACAAAACAAAAGAGCCTATGCCTCACAGAGAAGTGAGCCTGCACCTGCAAAAGCACAAACAACACTGACAGTGAAATAAAATCAAATCCACAGAAGTGCCTTCAGCTTTCAGAAGAATGTTGCTCTCAATACGCCTAGCCATTCCATTCCTGATGAATGTCTGTGTAGGTGAAGCAGGCTCAGCTAAATGGTTCTGGATGAGTCCTCCTGTTCTGATACATGGAGAACAAATGGACGCATGTTTCATGGACATTTGCTTCAGCAAAAGTAGGGAGAAAGGATCTCAGGGTGGCCTGCTGTTATGAGGTCTGGCCTTTTTCACAGCCGCCCCTAAATGCCAGGTCTGGAAGGCAGAAGAAGAAAGAGGTAGCCCCTGGCTACCCAAAAGCAAGGCTGGAACTCAGTATATGCTTGTGAAACCCTCGTTTCTTCCTGCTCTGCTGGCTATCTCTCGCTTTTTCTTCAAGACAGAACTTGGACATTGTCTTTTTTGGAAAGGCTGGCCCTATGTCTTCTTGTATATTATAGCACAGTACAGCAGATAAGAAGAGAAAATAAAGCAGTGTGTGTGTGTGTGTGTGTGTGTGTGTGTGTGTGTGTGTGTGTGTGTGTGTGTAGACAAGCAGGCCAGGCTTTGAATATTTTGCATAGCTATTACCATCAATTCAAAAGTTAAAAATTCTGGTCTCTTTTTGATATATTATAGTAGTTTTGAGTAAAAATCAAATTACACTGTCCCAGCAAGGAACCACAACTGGTATCTGGGAATGACACAGCACGTTCATACACACCAATGATATTAAAGGTTTACTAGCCAGGATGGATCCTTTTTGTTCCTAATCCAAGGACTGTGTGACCACTGGTTTTCCAAGGGCAGGTTTAGTGAAGAGTAGAGGGAACTGTGATGGGTGTATCAGGAAAGAGACCCCTCTCTCCTATGAGGCTGGTATGAGCAGGCTTCTATTCACCTTTTCAGGAAGAAGATCAGAGAGACTCCTTTGATTTACAGAAGGACACAAAAGTGGAAAGCATTGTTACTGTGGACACCACTCTAACCCATGAATTTGTTAGTGTGGCCAAGCCAGTGTGAGCTCCTGGGAGCTGGTGCAGTGATTACAGAGGCCCAGCAGGTCCTGGAGAGAAGTGGCTTAGTCTGAAAAGCCTGGAACAATGGATCAATACTTCCAACTATTGTTTGGAGGATTAGGGCCACATTGTATTACAAGAGACAACTTTATTTAATTTTCATTCCTGGTTGAAAATAGTCTCCTTTATTGGGAGAAATGTATCGGATTTGCTAGATTCGGATTTTAATTTAAGCTTTAATTTTTACCAGTTGCTCCGAAGATGTTCTTGACATTGTAAGGGAAATTGGCTCTCTGCTAAGAAATAGATTTCAGTGGAATCATGAAAGCTGCGGAAGGATCTCAGGCTGTCATCAGTTTGCCATGTGTCACCTCTGCTAGACTTGGGAGGAGGGGGTCTGAAAGCATCCACTTCTCTTTAAAGCATTTTAAGTGTGGGGGGGGGAGGGGGTAAAATTCACTCACGGCAGAAACCTGGCTCATACCTAGATGCGAAGCTGAAGCTGTGCTTTTGAAACTGCAGTTTAAAATCGAAGACAAGCTTAGCAAATCTGGGATTCAGCCCCTTCCTGTGTCACCATAGAATATCACTGCAATTATTCTGTTTCTAAATTTGAATTGGATTTATTTGACGTCTATTCAAATCTATATGGCACTTCTCTCACTACCTGCGCTAATGTCTGCTGGCTGAATTCTAGTCACCTCCACCCTCTTAAATCACACTGTCACCTGAACAAGGAAAAAGGAAGAACTTTAGCGATTAAATAAAACTCCTTATCTTCCACATGTTAGTCGGAGACAATGTAAGTGACTTCCATAGACACAGAAGAAATAGAGGTAACAGCCATGTCCAGCTAAGACAAAACCGCTGGCCTCATGCTACCCTTCCATTGTCTACAAATCTTCCATTTTCCCTTTCAAGGGGAGATCTTTGCCAAAAGTAAAAATTTGGTGTCTGAGAATCCTTCAGCTTCACAGGAAAGATAGCCAGGCCTGCAACTCAGACTCAGTGATGCCGTGTGTTTGTTAGGACAGAATGACCAAACAAAGCTTTGTCATATTCCCTGGGAACCTTGGATTCTGCAGTCAGTAGCAACAAGGTTTCCTCATGGTATTATAATGGGTGGTACTTAAGCAGTATTTTCTAATAACTATATATGAATGTTTCAATCATTGTTCTGTGGTATAATGGACAATATGTCACATTTTGTATGAGTCTATGCAGGCCAGGATGGCCTTGAACCCGCAATCTTCTTGTTGACGGGTCACAGACATGCAGTGTAATCACAGGCTAAAGGCTTGTTTTGAAGTTGCCAAGTAGTAACTCATTGTGTGGACAGATAACAGCTGGCTTAGACAGCTCATTCATTGATGAACATTTGAGTCATTTCTAGATTGAAATTATAACAAAGAGAACTCTTCGAAGAATTATTTCAAATCAATATATGCTATTTTATCTTGCATGATATCTATTAACGCAACGGCTGTTCCTTTAACTTTTCTTAAAATAATGAATTACTTTCTCAAGTATTGTGCTTTTAGTATTTCCACATAAATTTAAATGCTTGTCATTTTCTTCACAAAGTCCCACTGGATACAATTTGGGATTGTTTTAAGTATGCATCAATATTGGATGTGACATTTGTCATTATATCAAGTCATCCAATTCACAGATTCAGTAATTTTTTCCATAAACTTTTGTCTTTTTGAAGTTATCTTTAGTTCTTCTTTACATATTGTATTAAGTCATGTACATCCTTGCAGTCCAGAGCACAATTTAGTTCTCTGTCATGTTTTCTGGAATAAGAAATTCCACTGTTAACTGTGTCTAAAATTGTCTCTAGTGGGAGACTTTCAATCTTGCAGAGCTGCTTACTTATCCAAGTTACTTGTTTACACTTGGCATGAGCATTTTTAATTTTAGACATCCTCCCAGGTACCGTAGCATCTCACAATTTTCATTGATTTCTCTCTAGTGACTAATGATATGAAGCTTTTGTGTTCTTATTTGTCACCTTGTTTGATGAATTGTCTGTTCAAATGCTTTGCTGAGGTTTTCATTGGTTATTCTCTCATAATTCCTCAATTCTGGATATATGTTGTTGACAGATGTGAGTTTCATCTGTGTCTTAACCTTGCATCACTTCATGGCATTTTTTGAAGCAAAGTTTGGAGTTAATGTTCTCATGAGGTATTGGACATGAGTGAAAGCACCCTTGGAAAGAGCATGAACATCATGATGGGAATGTGGTATTCTCTCTCCAGTGGCTACTGCATACATTAGAGTTGTATATAATGAAAACCAAGAGCCAAATATTGGCAAAAAGCTAAAATATCAGAGAGAGGAAACAAACACAGTCAAGTCTCATCCAGTCAACTTCTCAGGCTGAACAGGGTAAAAGCTATCTTCAAGAGTCCTTGGCCTGGCTGGTTTCTTCTACAGAATGTCTGGACCTGTCTGGGCCTGCCTTAAATATCTTCTGCCCAGTTGTTTCACTTCTGGGTTCAACTCTGCATCATAATCCTAGAGTTAGGATTAAAGGTGTGACCTACTACTGTTTGGTTGTTTGGCCTTGAACACACAGAGATACAGAAAGATCTCTGTCTACTGAGTTATGGGATTAAAGGCTTGGCTCACCACTTGGTCAGCTGCTGTGATGGGAACAAAGGCATGCATCACCACTTTGTCATCAGAGTGATAGGCTCAAAGGTGTGAGTCACCACTCTCTGACCCTCATGGCTTAACTGTGGATGATTCTGTTTTCTGATATTCCAGGTTGATTTTATTAAATAATAAGTGTATCACCACATGTGACTCTATGGAGCTGAAGCACTTACAAGTCCTTACTGCAGTGCCACACTGTTCTTATCACACAACCTTTGAAGTTTTCCAGCCTGGTGGTGTTAGTCCAGTAAGTTCATCCCTTCAGAGCTCTCTTGGTATTATATGTCATTTGTATTTCTACATAAAACTTTAGATTTTGCTTATCAGTTTCTCAAAAATGCCCACTGAATACAATTTAGAATGGTTTTCAGGTATGCATCAATACAGGGAATGGCATGTTCTTAACACCAAGTCATCACAGATTCATTCATGTTTTTCATAAACTTTCTAAAATTTTCTTTAATGTTGCTTTGTAGGTTTTATTACCTCATGGCTATCCTTTCGTATTTCATATATCAGTCAGTTTTGAAGATTAGCAATATAAAAAAAGTTACACCATGTTCAGAAGATTATGCTAAAGTGAGTGATCATAAACCATTTTACTAACAATAAACATTTGTTAAATTGTCATGCCCTGGGAGAAAATACTTAGAGATTCACAGAATATATTCACCGTCATCAATGCATCAGTGTTTCTGGAAATTGCAGAAGAGTAAGTTGTATTGTTTTTTTTATTTTTTAGATTATTTATCAGAGTTAAAAGAAAAAAATTTTAATAATGATTTTGAGCAAATAATTCCTAACCCTGGCTACTCCTCTAATCAGAGGAGTATATGGCAATATATACAAAGAAGAATAAAGAAAATGCAATCAGATGGATGAGGTAGGACGAATCTGGAGTCAGACTGGTTTCTGATTGGTTAACTTTCTAGCTTCCCATTCTGTCCAAACTGGTCCTCAATAACTTAATGGAGCCTAAGGTAGTGGAAATAAGTCTGGTGTTTTTAAAAGGGTGATATGTTATGTTAGAAATGACATAAAACAAACTCATTGCACCTCAAGGCCCATAGTTGGAATCATTCAAAGCATGATATCTCACAGATCTGCAAGTACAAGGAATGGAAAAATAGAGCAAACGGGAGCTCACCATGGCAGAACCTCAGCTCCCCACATTCCACAGAGGATAGAGTGAGTCCACCTGAATCCTACAGTTGGAGACTGAATTTCTGTCACATTTTCTGGAATAAGAAATGTCACTGTCTGTGTCTAAGACTGTCTTTAGAGGGAGACTTTCAATTCTGCAGAGCTGCTTAATTATGCAAGTTCCTTGTTTATAACTTACAGGCAGTAAAGCACTTGATAGCACCTTAACTCAACTCTAGTACTCAGAGTGGGTGAACATTTCACTGGTTCCCTGAATGTAGCTACTTGATGTTGTTATTTGTGAGTTCACTTCAATCAAGTGATTTTCATTTTAAAAACTAAAGAGAGCTGTAGCTGTATTATAGGTTTGGGGGGAATATATTTTGCCTCAAATCATTTGATAAGCAATAAACCTCAGAAAGAAAACCAGACTTTTCTCTCATAGGTGCTATTTCCCATTCTCAGAAATAAGCTGAGCCTCGCTCTCTTCTATTGAAAAATAAATAGTATTTGATTCATTTTATGTGTAAGTGTTTTGCCTACAGACATGTATGTATGTGTGCCACGTGTGTTCCTGGTGCCCACGGAGATCTGAAGACAGCATCAGATTCCCTGGAGCTGGAGTTAAGGTGGGTTGTGAGTCACCATGTAGGAAATGAGAACTAAATCTGAGTCTTTGGCAAAGATAGCATGTACTTCAACTTCTGACACACCCTTCCTGCCACATAGCCATTCTTTCACTGTTTGATATACAGTGGAAGATTATAGTAAGTATCTAAGACTCCCACAGTTACTGTGTTTTGTATGTATGTGTTGGGGGGGGGGGTTGATTTTTCTCAATGAAAAAAAAAATCATAGTGTTAAGATCCATAATGGACTTAAAGGTTTTGACTGCTCTTGATGGCCACTTTGGCTAGAGTATGTATGGCTGAGGTCCAGAGGCTGCTCACAGTTCCTCTCATTTCGATGGCAAAACAAGGTGTTGGGGACCTATGAGCAGACAATAGGGACCCATGAGAAACCAGAACACTGTTTCTATTCCTACTCAAACTAGTATTTTCCTTTGGTTGTACTTCTTTTTTGCTAAGCACAGTAAGTTTTGCCTATGGCTGTAGCTCTAATAACAGGATTCAGGAATCCACTCCATATCACCACCATGCTTTCACCAGCTGGCTGAAAACAACAGCAGGACACAGCTGATGGCTCCTATGTATGACCCCGAAAAAGGACATTTTTCAGAAAAACACAGTTTTCACGAGAAATGCAAATTGTGTGTGTGTGTGTATATATATGTATGTGCCTGTGATTTTATTTTGATAATTGAGGTTTGTCACTTTTTTGAAAATAGAAGGAGAGATCAGGTAAGATCCTTGAACTAACTGGAAAGATTATTCTTCGTAAGAAGAGTTAATACAACACAACCCTCACCCAGCTGTGCATGCTTCCATGGTATTATCCTTTGACTTTTATATTATATTCATTTTGTCTGTGGTTATGAGGGATTGTGGTTGCTTGCATATTTATCGCATTCATTTGTGTGTGTATGTGTATGTATGTACATGTAGAAGGAAGAGGTTGACACCAAATGTCTTCCTCAGCCAGCCTGCCTGCCTATCTGTCTCTATCTATCTATCTATCTATCTATCTATCTATCTATCTATCTATCTATCTATCTATCTATCTATCTATGTATCTATCTATCTACCATCTATCTATCTATCTATCTATCTATCTATCTATCTATCTATCTATCTATCTTGAGACAAACCTCCTCACTGATGTGGGAGCTCATCAATTCAGCATAATTTGCTGGCCTGAGATTCCCAGAGTCCTCTGTCCTCTGTCCCTACACTTTTAGGATTACAGGCATATATATATATATATATATATATATATATATATATATATATATATATAACCATGCCCAGCATTTTAAAGGGGAGCTGACACTCTAACATAGATCTTCATGCTTGCTAGCAAGCACTTTACCAATGGAATCATCTCTCCATCCCATTTTTATGTTTTAAAATTTTACCATGCAGCTAAGCTGCTTTACTTGCTTTATAAAGATGGTTCTTATATGTCTTGGCCACTCTGATTCTTTCCACTCAAACCCTAGATAATTCCACCTGTAAAAGTGCCCTGTACCTCGTCTGCCTCCCACTCTGCAATCACATATTCTTCTATTATTTCCTCACTCAATCGGCTCAATGTTTATGCTCCTCCCAAACATGCTTCCGCTGAAGGGCCTGGGCACCTCTGTCTCTTCGGTCTAAGATGCACTTAGCTTGCCATCTTTGCTTTAATGTCACTTGATTAGAAAGGAAAAAAAAAAAACTCAGCAATTTTGGTCTGCCCTCTGTTCCCTGTCCTTCCCCGTTCATATCTCTTTGGTCAATGGGGCACTGCCCATTACATGCTTACTTAATTATTTTTGTCTTCTTTCCCCTAAATTGGAACACAAATCCCATGAGAGAAGGGTTGCATGTTTTTCTTTCTGGTGATTTCCCATAACCACAACAGTGCCTGACACTCATGACAGGCTGAGTGGATGATATGCCATCAATCTGATTTTCTATAACTTTCATCATGTGATTTCCACTCTCCAGTAAACTGCAGGAGTTTCTTACATGTCCAAAACTAGCGGGACCACTGACATTCAGAATCATGGATAAGCGGTAATAAAGTGAACAGAAGACCTTGATTGTGCCTCTTGATCTAGATCACATGTATTGTCTCTCTCTCTCACTTTCTTCCATTTTTCTCCATTTTATGTGTATAAATATTTTGTCTGCATATGTATATGTACTATGTGTACCCCTAGTCAGAAGTTGGTTGGATCCCTTAGAAGTGGGGTTATGGATGGCTGTGAGTTCTTGTGTAGGTTCTGAGAAGTGAATTGTCCTCCTCCTAAAAGGGCAATAGGTACTCTAAACCATGAAGCCATTGATTAGCTCTATGACCTATGTTCTCTAAAAGAACATTACACACCCCAATTTTATTATGATTTATAAGGTTAGTTTGTTTTAGTTTTAATACAGGTGACTGGACCTAGAGACCCACCCACTCTAGGCAAGTGTTCCGGCACATTTCATTTTAAGAGATTCTTTCACTAAAGGACCCAGACATCCCAATTTCTAATTCTCTTTCCCCTGGCCCCTGTTGTAGCTGGGATTACAGCCCTGTACTACCAGGCCACCTTATAATGTTTTTCTTAAATTTTCTCACTCAGAGTCTGGAGAAATGTCCTGGAGGGTGATATTGTTTGTTCTACAAGCATGAGGACCTGAGTTCAGCTCTGAGCACCCACATGAGAACTCAGGGGTGGCTGTACATGCATCGGACACCCCAGAAATGTGGGTCACTGTGGATCATAGAAGCATCACTGAGACATGCTGGCAGCAAGCCTTTCTCCAGCCTCATATGGAGGTTTAATCTCATAGGAACAGGGTCAAAAGTGATAGAGCAGGACACCTGATGTCCTCCTGTGGCCTCCTAGCTTCCCCCTCCCCATACATACTCACTGTCAGTATCTCTCTGGGTTTGATTGATTATATTACTTTCTATTATGATATGCATGTCACAAATACATACTCAATAATTTCTATTTAACTGAGTATAACCTATTTATCTAGAGTAAGTGTAGTAGACTTGGGCAGCATTCATGTCAAAAGAACTCAGGAATAATGAAAGGTTACCAAACCCAGAGTTTTCTCCCAAATAATAGTCAGTAGGCTACAATATGGTAGCTCCCATGTACCAAGCTCTTATCTTACTACCAAATTATCTTAGCTTATAATTAGTATTTGACTGATTTTGTGGAGCCTTATTCTAACTGCTCTGGTGACACAGCTGAGCGGATGGACACTCAGTCCTGGAGGAGCACACTGGATGAAAAATGGGCTAGTTACGCATATGGCTGAATGCTACCTATGCTTGGAGCATGGTATTGGTGTTATGCATATGAGGAGATCTCTTCTGTGTTTCAGGAATATTTCTCTTAATGTAATTCACAGTCCTTTATCCATATGATGATTTTGTTGACTCCATTGCAACCTAATGTGGCAGACCAAGGCTTTAAAAATTGTGGTCAGATATCTTTCTCACCTGTGTCATTCTTTAAAAATGAAGGCCCCTGCACGCACAGCTAGGCTCTAGGGGGAGAGTGTGGTCCTTGATTTCTAAGTGGACATAGAAGAACATTTGTAGCTGCGTTCCAGGGAGAGGCAAACAGCCTGGATAGTAAGCAGAAAGCTGCCATCGTCCGCTGCCCCCCAAGGACATGCTCCCAAGTTCCTTCAGGTTATATTTAACCGCCACAGCCACATCAACAACAGACAATTAGAGGAAAGCCCTGGGTTTAAAGATAAGCTGTCAAGGATAAGACCAATTTCCTTCATGGCCTCTCTATTCAAACTCAGTTATTTCAGCAGCCAAAGACAGGGACACGAGTCTTTCTTCAATCTTGCAAACATTTTTTTTTTTTAAATTTCCACCATTGTCCTACAAATAAATGCAAACCTTCTAAAGTGTATTATATTATGCAAATAAGGAGCCTTGTTGTTCCTGCAGCAGGTAGTATTGCTAGAGAACGTATTGGGGTGTAATGTCAGGGATGTAATGTACACTAATGCCATTTCCACTCATTCTTAAGATCCTAAGCTACTTAGAGACAGACATAGAGCATGTTCTAAACTACAGCCGCTGGGAGACTGGGAAGGGGTAAAGAAAACGAGATTTATGGCAGAGTTGAGCAAAGTTGTATTGAACTTTTCATTTGGAAACATGTAAGTGACTCTGCCCTCACTCCCTCAGGCTGCTGCTGTGGGTAGGAGCACTGTAATTGCAGTAAGTGACTGAAAGCATGGGTTATTACCATCTGGATATCTTCCTCCCGATCTCCTCTTGTAATGGCTGGCGACAGAGACATTTACCACCCATCTATTTTTGATTTCTGTTTTCATTTCCTGGCCAGTCTTTGTTTCATTTCTATATAATATTTCTAGATAGGATAACAAAAGTCATAAAGATAGGTGTGTTGATTTTGTCTTTTTGCATTCCTTATGTTATGGGGCTTCCAGACTCTTGCTTCTAAGTGTGTTCACTCATTTCAGGCTGTTTCTAAAAAAGAGTCAAGACTGTTTAGGCTTATAGCCTATTTTTCAATGTATACAGGTAATATTTTTCCATGAAATGAAACGTAGAAATACCACTAACTGTTAGAGCATACTCTATCATATAATTACATAGCACTCACCTTAATAAAATTGTTTAGAATTTATTACTAATTTCTCAGAATTATAAATGTCACACAGAACACCATATATATTTATATGTATATATATATATCTTATACCAGATGAAGAAAATTATAAAAATATGAGATTCCCCAGTATTGAACTGTTATCAGAAAGATCCATGCAGATTTTCCTGGACTGAATATTTTTTCACTATGGCCTTGCATGTGGTAGAATATGTTATAAAATAAAATGAAAGTATATTTTTTCCCCATGGAGTTTTGGAATTCGAACAAGAAATTAAACCCATGTCCTGAATCATTGTGACTTGAAGCTGTTGCCATAGCAGAGGACTGCAATGGGCTTCAGGGGCAACAGGATAGGACAGTCACACAGCACGGCATCCAACACTCACAGCTGTAGTGGATGGTATTTTTGAAGCTTTCTTTGCCTCCGCCATCAGTCTCATATCCCAAGTCTGACAGTTGTGATCTTTCTCTCTTTCTCATCTACCTGGGGTTTTATAATATGCCTGTTGAAGCTAAGTATGGAAGTCATTTCCTCTTAGAAGCTTTTTATGATATCTCCTCAAAAGTCCCCAAGTTTTTGATCTGAGACATCATTACTTATCGGTGTGTGCAGGTTACCCTTAAAGAATACCGTCTGGAGAACAGAGATTGTGTCTTTATCTACATAGGACCAGAGTTCGTAGGGAATCATAAATGTTGGCTGGATCAATAAATATAGTCACTGAGACTGATATCAGGAGTTTGGCTCACTCACCTGTACACCACGACAGGCTACTCCATCATTTTTTAACTGAGATGCCAGCTGCTGTCTGACTTCTGAGTCATAACAGCCCACCTATTCATCAGAAACTCTAGTCAACCTCATAAAAGGTATAGCCTACCTCTCCTTCATAAGATAGTATCTCCCAAGAATATTTTGCTCTAGGTGAGAAAAGGGAAGTTCTATTATTCTCGACCTCTAAGTGACCCATATTCTACACACACACACACACACACACACACACACACACACACACACACACACACTCCCATGCTGACACATGTGCAGAGGTGCCTCTCATGTCTGCACTAGCATTTAAACATACAAATAAAATCCAAGGCAAGATATTTTAATGAAGAAGAAGGAAGGAGTAACATGAGAAGAGCAGACTATAAAGTGAGATGCAAAACAAGAGATCATGTTCTGTGTTTGAGAGATGATGATTCCTGGGTGAGGGAGAGGGGAGGGAATGTATGATAAGAAGTAGAGCCACCAGGTGGTCACTGGAAAGAAAGTAGCAGGAATGATCAGCTTGGTACTATGTTAATGTCAGCTTACAAATTGCATGTGGGATTCAGGAAGCCAATCACAAAGGCAGTGGTAGCTAGCCTCCCTATGGGCCATTTCAGGCAAGGATGATGACAGTGACACAGCAGTAGAAGGACCTGACTAAAAAAATCGCTGTCCAATTTTAGTGATGAGGAGCTGTGTCTAAGTATACCATTAAAAATGCAGATTATCCCAATCTGAAATATATTTTGGCTCTGTTAAGTGTTTGGTATAGGCCCAAATTACAGATTTGTATAGGTTTTTAGTATGTACACACACACACAGACACCCTGATAGATTCTGAGGGACTTTCTTAAAGGAAACATTGATGAAAGGAAGTGAAAAGAGATTCAAGGCAGGGAAGAGGCAATGAGTTGACTTGTAGAAAGATGTCCAAATAATATACACTTTGGCAAACTATAGTCATTGAAGTGAATCTTAGTGATTTTCTTATTTAGATAAAATCATTAATATTACTCTGTTGGGTTGAGATGATTAGCCCTGAAGTTGATAAATCTGTCATTTATCAGTTGATTGTAACTACTGATCAGCGACAATTTGGGAAGATGGTCACCATGGGAACCGTGATGCCTCTTTATAAACTCATGGTAGGAGACGGACAGTGTATTAGTGAAGGAATTAAGACTATGAGAAAAGTAGACTACTCACTCATTTTAAATACATCTCCCACAGAGCTTCCCTGCCCCTCAGAATGTTGCCACAAAGGCCCAGTTGGTTTCCTTAGTGTCTTGCCATGTGAACTTAGCTCTCCCTGTTTGCCCACCATGTTTGACCGGTCCATGAGGAAAGAGTCTGTTTGCCTTGTTCAGTAGAGGGTATAGCATCAAAGACAGTGCCTGGCATATGTTAGGCTCTCAAACATTTGTGCTGAAAGAACTGGTAAACCTTCTCTTCCTTGGTGGAAGTGTGCTCCAAGGCAATTGGCTAAAAGGAAAATTCTGAAGCAGGATAAACTGAATTGTCAGAATGCAGAGTTTTAGCTTGATTGATGATACCTGCTCCGAGGATCCCACTGAAGAGAGAATAATTAAATGATACATTGAAACAGATGAAGATGATACAACATATATAAGACTGCTCCTCCTGGTCTAGAGTCCACTAACCCTCTTTTAAAATTTGCCAGCAGTGTGCCAGACACAAGATAGCAGGAGCAGATGCTAGCCAAAAAAGCCAAGGTTGGTTCTCCCTACACAGAACTGAGCTGGAGGCGGCCAGGCCACAGTATACAGGAACATGGTGTAAGCCCCAAGAAGACAGTGTGGTGATGGGCAAATGTTGCCCTGTGTCCATAGATAGCATTTACTTCAAACTCCATCAGGTAGGCCCTCCCACCGTCTCCACTGATGGAAGCAGTACTGTCTAGATTATCTTTTGAGTGGGGCAATACAGGTTTTAAGGATCAGAGTCCTGGCCTAAGTATCCTGGAAAATTTCCCCATGTGTTTTGTACTCTTGTCTATGCGTTTAGACCTGACTTCAGATTGTGAGCCGAGAAAAGTCCTCTTGCTTCAACATATACAACCTGGTTGTATAGTTCTCTCAAGAAACCTTGTCTTCTCCTGCCTTTGATCTGATGTCTGACCTCCACTCTGGCTTAAATTGCATGAATTTTTCTTTCTTATTTCTTGGTATAGGTCAAAATTTACAGTTTTCCTGCCTTGGTGGTTTTATTTTAAACTCTAATATAAATCCTCAAGCTTCTATTCTAATATATTTGCAAATTGTTTTATTAATAAGACTAAGAACCCCAAAAGGGATCCCCACTTTCACTTTCATCTGGTGACTAAGAAGAGCCCCTAGATCCCAATAAGAGTATTTGGATCAAGATTCAGAATTGGTTTTCTCTTTTTGCTTTCATAGCCATGAGCTAAGGCTTTGGCTTACAATGCTAATACACCTAAAAGTTAAAATGCCTGCATTGAAATGTTAGTGCTGAAATTTATTCCCATAAATAAATGAGTGAGCCCATTTTCCATATCTATAAACTGTAGAGTAATGACCACAAGTACAGCAGATATGGTGCAGAGGCAATTAATGATTCAATGATGAAAGGCACCGTGAGCCTGCGGATCACTATATATTTAATACATATTATTTTCTTCCTCTCATCTATTTCTTAGCCAATGGATCGGTTTCTCAACAAAGCATTTGGCCACCCTTGCACAGGCAGAGGTATACTTTCCAGTCTAGAATCTCATGGTCTCCTTCCTGCCAAGGAAGGAAGGGTTCCCAGGTAAGTAGAGGGGAATCATTGTTGTTTATGTACTAATCTTTACCTTAAATTCATATTTTCTATTTCTACATCAGGAACTGAGGCAAGAAAGTAGTATTTTTAAAGGCATATATCTAAATACAAAGAGAAGTTTTCTAGAATTATATCCTTATAAATATCTTTAAACATAGAAACGTATTTTACCACAATCATCAGTTCAAAAAAAACTGTGTCTATTAATAATTAAGTATGATTAGTGGAATAGTCATTTAACACTTGTAGCAGCAAGTTAAAATATAAAATTAATAAAGTAAGAACAAGTGTTATTTGTATATTATAATGTATCTGACGCTGGAAAACATGGACCGAGTTTTATAGACAGTATCTGATTTAATTACAACAAACCCATTTATTTGATATAGTTATTAGTATTTTATCAATGAGAAAATTTTAGAAGAAGATAACAACGTAGGCAAAGTCACTCACCCAGTAAGTGGGAAACCACAATTCTGGTACAATAAATACCAAGATATACACAGAGTATGCACACAACAGCTGCCTCCTCCAGGCACCCCTGACTGTTGATCCAAAAAGCACGACTCATGACTGAGGGCTAATGCCTGTCAGGAAATGAGTGTGCACAGCACTCAGGTGGGCCTATCCGCTCGGAATGATCCTTCTAAGGAATATAGGTCTGGATACTGGGGTAGGTGCTTAAACATTTTCACGGGTATTGGTGGTTTATACGCTGCAGCATGTGAAGAAGCAGTCTTGGGTTACTTTGGCAGGAGAGGAGCAGAGGAAATGAAAAGGTGTGGCATCAATCTCTGTCCTTTGACTAATGAAAACCGTCAATTACGCAAGCACAAACACTTCTAAGGAAGTCCCCTATTCTCCTTCAATAACTGTGCTTCCCAAGACCCTGTTTCAAACCTCCTTCCCACATTTCTGGTTTCAGCTCAGCACTTTGCAGCTGCCCTGTCAGATCTATTTTCAAGGTTCATATGATAACACTGTGTGTAAACAATTCAGCCCTTACTAACAAAAATGCAAACCAAGCTGCAGCTTGAGTGAAGCTAGGAAACTAATTCCGAGCAGGCAGGGAGAGAAAGATGGACTTCCTATTCGATCTGTTTGCAATTCTGCTCTTCACACAGTGAGTGGTTACATTAGAAAAGCAACACCTTTGAACAAGAATGTGCATAGCAAATGCTTTTAGCAGGGCAGGCCTGATGGAATGAAATGATCCCATTTCTTTCTGATAGGGATTAGTGTAAGTGTTGTACTGGTTAAAAGCTCAGCCATTACTGCTATAAGTCAAATGAAGTAACGTCTATTACCACATCTTATAAGTCCTTCACAATTGCTCTGATTTGAGATTTGAGGCATGATTGCGAAAGAACTCAGTTCCTGTTATTTCACACCCAGCAGCAAAGGAATTAGTAGAAACTGCATTCGGGAGGCTGATTCCATAATGGTCTTCATGCAGTTAGTTACTCTCCAGTGTGGTATAGTTTGGCCAGATTTTCCCTGGCAAGAGTAGACAGAAGCCTTGGTTTGGACCCCTAGTGTTCAGGGTAATTTAATCACAGCCATTTTTCTGGGTAGCCTTCAGAATCTCCTACAAACCAAATCCAATTACCTGTGGAGTTTCTAATAACTGACAATGAGTATTTTTCTTTTCTTTTCTTTCCTTTTTTTTTTTGATAATTGAGAAACTGACTGAGGCAGCAAATTGATAAATTTATGTGTGTGTGTGTGTGTGTGTGTGTGTGTGTGAGAGAGAGAGAGAGAGAGAGAGAGAGAGAGAGAGAGAGAGAGAGAGCAAATTTTGAATTTTATTTTGAAGAAACCCTAAAGAAACAATCATAAATGCAGTTGAAAAATCGATATGTAAATCAGTGCTTCTACTAATAACTTGGCATCCCTAGGCATAAAGGAGACATAGGAAATAAACTAGCCTGGAATTCAGACACTGAATTGCGAGGGGCTCCAGGAACTGAGGTGGAAGCAGAATGAAGGTGATTTAAATGGTAGAGGGCTTAAGGATGCTTTCACCTTTGGCATCAAGGCCCAACTCCGTATCTGGTCTTAAAAGGCAGACATCTGTCCCAGTTAGAATATGTGAGAGGAGGTATCACTGAAGCTCCTGAATCTCAGCCTAAGGCCTTGACATTGAAGAGTTAAGGGAGATAGATAATTGGGTATTGCCTGTTCTAAGTAAAAGCAGCTGATGATGTGGGGAGTGTGGCAGTGTTAAGTATCATGATCTCCTCTGGGTGAGAGGGGGTATGTATGATACAGATGGACTTAAAAAATAACATCTTTGTGTGGTAAGTAGAGCAAAGAGAGTCAGCACATGTACTAAAATGACAGAAATGGGAAACATTTGCACTTACCAGAACAGAGTTAATAAAGAGACTCAAAAGAGAAACAGTAGCCAATATTAGGGGAAGGCGTGGTGCATCTGGCATGCACATATGCTGCTGGCAAAAGAATAAATCAGTACCAACCTTGTAAGGCAGGAAATCTGCATAAAAATGAATGTCTCCTTCACCCAAGAACTACACAAAGATGCACAAAGACTATGTGCAATCATAAATACAAAAGCTAAGGTAAAATGCCAATGAAGAGAATTAAATACATCAATGATACTTGTTACAATGGAGTAATTCCAGCTTTTAAGAATGAGATAATGCCCAGTCACCTGTGTGGAAGGAGGCTTATATTTTTAAACCAATAAAAATAGATTCCGCAATGGCATATCATAAATATACTATGCCTGTATCTTATGCCCATGAAGACACATGCTAAGAAATTTTATATTTAATATACAGATGTATATGTAAATGTATGTAACAATATGACACAAGTAAATATTACTAGCAAAATGTATATATAGTACAAAAGAGTATACATATAAAAATATACCACTAAATGTATTTGTTTATGTCACATGCTAGTGAAGTTTCTTGAAATTTGGCTTGATCACTACATATTATTACATACAATTTTGATCCATTTCATCTTATATCTTATTAAAATGACATCAATTCCATTCAGAGAAAATAACTGTCACCTAAGAACAATACAGAAATAACTGTTAGGTAAACGCTACTAGGCAACATCCACCATTGGGCTTTAAAAATCACTGTGCAAATATTCGATGAGAACTATGGTATAAGTTTAACTCCAAATAACTGCCTCAAGACACACCAATCTGAATGGGAACAGGCTCCGGCAGCCTCTTAACCAACCACTGGACACTAATATCCCCAAAGGTGGGTGCTCATCCCCCTTAATATGATTTCCAGAGAACAGTAGGATTATTTCTCTGCTTATCCCTCACAAACCTACCTCCTTAATCATCTCCTCACTGGGATACATCTGAAGAACGTAAACGGAATGATATTTTGCATAACAAATGTGAAGGACTCATTAAAGTTGCCCAAACCTGAAAAGATAAGGGAAAAATGAGGCCCTGTCTCAGGTCGCAACAAACTAAGGGAACATGAAAACTACACACAATCTGAGTGTTTGGATGAGATCTTAGAACAGGGAAAGGGCAGCACAACAATAACAAAACCCAGGGAAGAGGAAAACACCAGAGAATTTTAATAAGATGTGAAACTCGCAGAATAGTATTTTACAAATGCTAATTTCCTAAACTCAGGGAGAGGTGGGTGAAGGGTATACTTAGGAACCACTCTGTGATATTTTTGCAACTTTTCAGTAGCAGTAAAATTATTTTAAAATGTGGGTTTCTTTTTTTCTTTTCTAATTAGGTGGACATGTGTGTCCTCTGTCTACTTTCTGGTTTTGATCTTATTCTGTGAATGTCAAGGGAGCTCTGAAGCTTTTACATGCAGTCTCTATTGTTCATAATCATGGGGCTACCTTTGGCCTCAGCAATGTGGCTAAAAGAGACTTTTCACAGCCAGTAACATTATACTGATGAATCAGCATGTGCCCCTGTTTTAGGAAGGCCTTCAATCAGGAAGGGGCTTTCCTGCTTTTTGGAGTGCAGCAGAACAGGAGAAAGATTGTTTACAGATTTCAAAAATAGTCCCTGAGAATAAGCTTTGGGGTGTATTCACCTTCTGTAACTCTCAAGAGTGATCTAAATGACCAATACCTGAACAAGTGCTGGACGCCACAAGGAGTTGATTGATGCATAAAGAACATATAGTAATTCTCTGCTTTTAGCTCCTTATACTCAAAGGTAAAAACATTTTTCTTCATGAAGAATTTGCATTTCTTCAAGTGTACTTCTATAATACAGTGGAACACTTCCTGTGCAAAATACTCCTATTTTTACTTCATAAAAATCATGCTAAGAAAACAGCATGCAACAGTTTTTATGCATGTTAAAAATGCTCCTAATACAAACATACCTTTTAATTTTTACTCAGAGACTGTGCTTAATGGCCATACTTTTTTCCTCAGTGGGTGTTTAATAAATACTCTTAAATGATAATTGTTGAAATAATCTATTCCATCTCTATCTCTAGTGCCTTGAATTAGTCTCTGTATCCCTTTCTGGGCAAGTCCAGCCTCTGTAGTTTGGAAAATAGTTACTTCTACTTTATTTGATCTAGCAAAATCAGGAGCACTCACAAATGTGGAATCCTGCATCCTGCGGGCTCTCCACTAGGACAAATGGATTTTAGGGCTGGGCTTTATAGATGAGGTCTGACTGCTATATAGATATTTTAAATTAATGTATTGGTCAAATTTGTGTGATCCTTGAGAATGAGAATACTGATGCCAAGTAACTTAAAATTCCACAGACAGAAGAAAATGATACTTATGGAAGCATCACAAAGTTTGTGAGAATCAAGCCAGGTAATGTAGTCAGCCTGACATTCGGCAGCGCAATGGACCTCATCTCTGTCCACACAGAAGTAGCACGACTGTTAGAGATATAAAGAAAACATGTTTTCCATCTCCCAAGAAATTCTCAGGTCTAAGAAAGAATGAAGAGAAACCAAACAGAAACCAAAACCAAAGAACAACCCAGTAAGGGATTCTCACAACAAAACAGAGGCGCTCAGGTGCTTCTCATCTGCAACAGGTACGAGTAGAGAACACCTGAGGCTTACCGGATGAGAGAGAACTTTGAGAGGAGCTCAGTAGTTTCCAGGCATGAAGAACAGCAGCTGTGTGGTTAGGAAAGCAGTGTGGACTGAGAAGTTACCCATCAAGTAGCTCAGTAGGACACTTCAAAAAGAGAAACAAGAAAACACATCATGACTGCATTGGCAGGTAGGACCAGGAAATGAGGGATTTTTATTACACAGGTGCTGGGATACCTCCAGATCAGGAAGACAGCTAATGATCAATCACTTCCTATTCAGGGAAATGTGGTGACAGCACTTTTAGTGAGATAAAGATGAAATATGCAATGGACACTAGGAGAATCTTAGGATACATTTTTAACAGTTTCTTGACGCTGAAGTAGAAGTATTTGAAGACGGGCTTCATTCAAGGCCAGGAGTATGGAGTAGACACTCAGTGACAAATTCATGAAGTCCTCTTGGAAGTGACAGGCGGAGAAAGCTAAAAAGGCAATCTTCCAGGAGTATCTCTAGAAAAAGCTAGATGGGGTAACATAAAATTTATGAAGACTTAGCATTCTGGTTTCCCACATATGGAGAATGAAGGTGACACGTGGCTCTAACAGCAAAAATGGAAAGAAAATGTTGAACAGACTGACTTCTCAGGTCTTATAGAGGACTTACAGAGTAAACCGCTGCTGCCAAGAGGAAGTAGGGGGGAAACAGAACAGAACCAGGGCATAGGGGAGCAGAGGATCACAAAGAGACATGACCATGGAAGCAGCAATTACGTGGGAAGCCTGGGCTGTATTGGATGGACTACTGAAGATTCATTGTATATAAGTATGGATGTTTAAGCTCTCAGGAACCAACACAAGATTGGGCTTTCACAATTCTGTGCAACCTACATCTAGAAGTTCAATCAGATGCTACAGTAAGCACCAGGGGAAAATATTCTATGCTTGCAGCAGAAACAGTAGAAAGGGAACTATTTTTGAAATGTAAGAACTTTCTGTTTGTTTAATGAAGTCTTTCTAAAGGAGTAACTAGCTAACCAGTGACTTATCTGCTGGAATATTATGTCCTCACTGATGCCTCTGCATCCTACAAAAGAGAAAGGAAATGCCCCTCAGCTCCTTAGAGCCACCTTATCTTGAATAAAGAGTCAAAAAGCCATTTATGCTGCCTATGAAGTACTGTCTAAACACCTACGCTTAAGAAGAGACAGAGCATAGGAATGGACAATGCTTTTCTTTCCCCTATATTACATACAGAGTATCCAGTTATCACCAGGTTAAGAGGAAGAGAGTACCAAACCACAGTTAGCAAGGCTGTTAGAATTATTAGAATGGAAATTCAGACATATGAAAATTATGTTAGAATCCAGAACATGGACGACCTTCTGGAGCACACATGCAAAGATGATGATGAACCTAAAACAGAACCAAAAAGATGCCTTTGATGGCTCATGGGAGAAACATGTGTTCAGTATATAAAAACCAGTTGTCAAAGCAGAGGTTCAATGTAGGGAGGAAAGGGTTTATTTCATCTTAAACTTTTAGGTAAAAGTCCATCACAGAAGGAAGTGGGGTAAAAACTGAAATAGACGTCATGGAGGGAAATTTTTATTGATTTGTCCCCATGGCTTGCTTAGACTATTTTCTTATACAACTCAGGATCACCTGTTGCAAGAGAGTGCCACCCACAGTGGGCTGGGCCTGCCTGCCCACATCAATCAATAGTTGGGATAATGCCCATGGATTTGCCTACAGGCTAAATTATGAAGGCATTTTCTAGATTGAGATTGCCTATTCCCAAATGACTCCAGATCAGGTCAACTGACACAAGACTATCCAAGATACCCATCCATGTATGTCAACCCAAATGGCAGTATATGAAATATAAAGGACACATTCTGAAAGAAGCCAGAGAGATCCTATCTACAGAAAAAAGAATTACGTCAGCCTTGCCTCAGGTTGAAATCATGAAAGCAAGGATGGAGTAATGCATTTAAAAGCTTCAGGAAAAAGTAAGCACTTTGCCAGCTTACAATCCTATACCATTTTTTTTTCAAGAGGGAAAATGAATTAAAACTTTCCCAAACAGATATTGGCTGTGCTGAAAAGTGGCATACTTTATAGGAAGTTTTCTGGAGACAGAACATAATAGGGCTTCAACCCTGAATTCACAGAAGGAAGAGAGCATGCCAGAGAAGGAATAATGGAAGTGAAACACAAGCTTTTATTCTTCGTGTTCTTAATTCATCTAATAGGTCAGTGACTAAAATCAGAAGGTAGATCTTTGAAAGATAAATTATATTGATAAAGTTCTAGCGAGGTGAATTAAGGAGTGGGGGAACATGTTACTACTGTTTTTCTTTTAAAAATGAAACAGAACAAACTTTGGAGTCCATGAGCATATAAAGTGCAATAGCTGAATGCTGTGCCCAGATGTGCACTCACAGTTTTGGCAAACTAGATGAAATGGACCAAGTCCTCCAAAAGACAACCTGCCAAAAACTGCTGTGAAAAAATAGATCATTTTAACAGCCTAATAGCTATTAATGAAATCAGATCAACAATAATAACCTTTGGGAAGCACCAGATCCAAATGGATTTGTTAATGAAGAATTATACCGAGTATTTAAGGAAGACATTACAGTACTTCTTCATTCCTGCCAGTGAAGAAAGCATAGGAACCTCTTCCTACCATATTATAATACTTGTCAACTCTAATACCAAACCAAAATCATATTGCCCCAAGGAAAAAAAAGACTAGTATCATGCACATCCAGAAACACAAAATGTCCTTGGTGACAAACTATCTAGTCAAGTCCAGCAGTGTATAAAAGAATTGTACACAACAAACAAGTGGGCTATATTCTAAGGTGCAAGGCTGCTCCAGCAGTAGATGCAGAAAATAGAATTGACAAAAGTCTAATGACAAAAGCCATTCAGGAATTAAAGATAAAGTTCTGAGTATATTGGGAAAGCAAGGGACCTTCTGAAGCTTAATAATTGTCTACCAAAACCTTACAACAATATCATTTATGGTTAGAAAATACTGGCTTTTCTACTAAGACCAAACATGTTCTAGCATATATAGTAATCAAAACAAAATTGAACCATGTGATTGGAGTTAAGTTATAGGATTCAGGGTTAATAAATTCAAAGCCAATGGCTTTCCTACATACTAGTAATGAGCAAAAATGTCTTTTATTTTTTCTCCAATGAGGTACTGAAATTAGATAAAAGATCATTAATAAGATGATTTATGATAAATTGTAGTAGTGGGGTTTCTTTGGTCCCGGGTGGCCAGTGGCCCAGACCCACAGACCTGCATGCCAGACCCCTTAGCTGCTGCTGCTCAGGCCCCCAGAAATGACTCAGACGCTTATATTAACTTCATGTTGTTTTGCCTCTGGCTCAGGCACATTGCTAGCTAGCTCTTACATCTTAAATCAACCCATTTTTATTAATCTGTCTGCCACATGGCCCGTGGCTCACCTGTGTTCCTTACATGTTGCTCCTTGGGCAGCTTGCTCGATCTGCCTGACTCTGCCCTGCTTCTTCTACCTATCCTTTGATTTCTCCTCCTACTTCTTCTATGGTGCCTGTCATGGCCCAAAACAGCTCCTTTATTTGGAGATTGATATTCACAACATACAGAAAGGCATTCCCACATCACTTCCCCCTTTCTGTCTAATCAAAAAGGAAGGTTTCAATTTTAACATAGAAAAATTACATATAACAAAATAGCCATCAAGCAAGAATTACAGTTATAATATCTAGTCTATTTGTATTTAGCAAAATTAAAGAAAATACTCTTATCACCTACTTTATCTTTATGAATCTAAAGTTTCATATCCATATATCTTTTAAATGACTAAGAAAAACTATACTTATAACTAATCTTCAACTTCATCAAAGACCACAGAAGGATATATTTATCTAAATAAACCAGAAGTGCAAGTGACTTTTAAAATCTAGAAAGGACAGAGATGACACCTATCTGCTGGACCGTCACTCAAAGTTTCTTATAAAGTTGAGGTATCTATCTTTAGCCTATAAGCCCAGAGTCTCTTTTCATTTTAGTGAAGCAGGAAATCTACTCTGCTCATTCTGGCACAGTTTATCAGTTGCCTCTCCTCGAGTCCGGAAGAATGTCTGACAGTTTTCTCTGTAAAGCAGGAACCTGAATGACCATCTCGGGTTGTTTTGCCAAAGTTCAGAGGTCATCTTCTTATGGAACCTGTATGTCCAGTATAAACAGCATACTGTCAAGCAGTCAATATAAGAACAGGCTCTTGTCCAGTGGCTAACCATTGCCACAAATAGACTCTATATGGAGTTTTTTTGATGTCCATTTTTCTCTTGAAGTAAATTAGTGCTGCGAGGAGCAGACCTGACTCACTGTCCAGAAAAGTCTAAGCTCTTAAAACATTTTAAATGCCATATTCTGTAGGTCTTAGAAGTGTTTGAAGATTACCTATCTAATTGAATTATATCTTTGTATATCTAAAAATCTAAGTAACATGCATTTCTTAATTATACTTTACAATTTTAAATCAGTTACATAAACATATCTTAAACAAGAGTAGAAAAATACATACAGCATAAGAGAATTGACCTTAAATTTGTATCAATGAACCAAAATCCATACCAATGTAAAACATTTCAAGATTAACAGCTGATTTCTTGATCTAATTAAATTTAATAATCTAATTTTTTAAAAATCATGAGAAATAGTACAAAAGTCTGATGAACATCAAAGAATTAAAGAGTGAAGAGAGAGAGACAGAATTCATAATCACAGATAGGAAATAGTATTGTCAAAATATAATTTCTGATTAACTTCATCTGTGGGTTTAATACATGATACCTATTGAGTTGATCAAGACACTCCATGAATACTGACAGACTGATTGTAAAGTGTCTATGGTGAGGGAGAAGGCCCAGAATAAACAACATACACCATACAGTATAGGTAATGAGAATAAATGGTAGAACACACATACACGATCCCAGGTCAACACAATAGATACATGGTCAGTAATCATACTGCACGGTACCCGTGAAAGGATAGGCAATTCAGTCAGTGGATCCGAATCAAAAGCTCAGAAGCAGACACATTAACAGGAGTGGAGGACTGAAAAGGGGCACAATGCTTCAACAAATGGCCCTGGAATAAGTAGAAAATTTATAAATAAATGAATCTAGATAGATGCCTCACATTTCCCACAAAACTAACTAAAATTAGATCACAGCACAAGATGTGGAACGGAAAAGTATAAAACTCCTAGAAAACAATGTCAGAGAAAGCGTGGAGGGTCAATAGTGGGTTGCACAACATTGAAGGTAGAGTCTGGAAAGAAAATAACCACTACCCTGAACTCTATTCAAATGAAACCATCTCTGTGCAAAGTACAATGTCAGCAAACAGAAAGCAAGCCATACACTAAAGAAAGCCCTCACAAAGTCAAGTGTGACGAAGGACTGCCATTCAAAACGCAGACAGCATATTTAAAACCCAAAGCAAAAGCAGGTCTTGCAATTTAGAAATGGATCAGTAATTTTACCAGATCTTATTTTAAAAGACACATAAATCAATGTGAAAGAGATTCTCTTCACATATATCAAAAACATGGGCATTAAACAACAAAATATCAGTTTACACCTATTTGTACAACCAAATAAACAATGATGAGAAGAGAAAAATATTGTCAGGAATGTGGGTGACAGGCCTTCTCATTCATTGCTGAGGGGATGAAAGATGGAAATGTTACTTTGGAAAGCAGTTTGCCATTCAGACCTAAGCATACCCTTATCATACAAGCACCTGCAGTGCCCCTTGGTACTTACAGGCTTAGCAAAACTCGCATTTGCAAAATCTTGTGCATGGAGATTTTTATTGGCTTTATGCATATTTGGCAAAACTGGGAAGCAAATCAATTTTTTTTTCCATAGGCGAATAAGTAAAATTGTCATATAGGTGGACAATGGAATTAGTGAACCCTGAGAAAAAAATGAGCCATCAAGATATGTAAAGATAAAAAGAAGTTTAAATGCACATTACTAGGTGAGATTAGACAATCCACAAAGCTTCCTATTGTATAACTTTAGCTGTTTAACATTCTGTCAAAAACAAAATTATGGAGATAGTAAAAATTTTTTTTAACTGGGTGTTAAAAGTGAGGAGCAAAATGACTAGATGTGGGGTAAAGCTTTATTTTGTGTTTGTGTGTGTGTGTGTGTGTGTGTGTGTGTGTGTGTATGCCACAATACAGGAGTGTATGTCCAATGACAACATTCAGGAGCCAGTTCTCTCTCTCCATCACGTAGGTCCTGGGAGCAAGACCATCAGATTCAGTGGCAAGTACCTTTATATGCTGAACCTTCTCACCACTCAGCACAGGCATGTTAGAGCAGTAGATACATTTTGCATTGTACTCTAATGGCACATTGTAGCTTGAATATAGGGGGGAGGTGCCTATGTGGAGGCAAGAATATTATGAGAAAACAGTCTATTAAAACAGAATTAAGTATTTAGTGTTATAAATACTAAGTATTATGGCCCAGAGTACTTTAGAGATGTGTTATCAATGGGGCAGCCACAGATTCTGTGTAGCAACCAGTTACCTTAGATGTGACTAGTCTGAACTGATATGTGCAGTGGTAAAACACTTCCCTCCAATGTCTCATTGAAAAGGAAAGTAATCTATACCACTCATAATTATGTTAATTAGGTGATGCAAAAATATTTTGATATAAGCTAAATTAAAATGTTATTTTCTAACCTTTCTAATATCACGAAAGTTATAACTGTGCCAGCACACCCAGGTCTTGTGTGTGGTCACTCTTCCCAATACTGCTGTCTACATGCTCCCTTGTATAGGGTTTAGGAAGCAAAAGGAAGCAAGTGCCATCTATGTACGTGTTCATGGATACAGGATTCCCGAGAGATAGACAAGAAGCCAAGGAAGTAGAGGCACCACACCATGATTGATTTTTTTTTTCAAGCCCTGGTAAGAAAAACAGCCTGATCATAGCAGAAGTGCACACACATGTAACAGACAGGGAACTAGGCATGTAGAACAATGATGCCCTGCAATCATTTAGGAGGAGTAGCTGAGGGCTAGCTGGCAAGGGTAGACCCCAGCTATAAAACCTAGGTATCATGTCATTTTGCCTGATTATAAGTCCAGAATTGGGAAGGCAAACACAGGTGGGTTCCTGAGGCTGCTAACTAGGGAGAGGCCCTCTTTCAAAAACAAGTGATCAGTATGTAAGGAACAACACCCAAAGTTGATCTCTGCCCCCTCCCCCACACACACTAAAGACAGAGTTACAAGGGCCAAAGCTGTCATTTACCTGTGAAATGATGCAATTCTTATATGAGTGCAATAGTGCTGAGGAATGGAAAACCTAATGATGGTGCTTCAGCAACAATCAATTTTGTCAGTTACATTTATAGGTGGAACCTTAGCTCAACACTGCATGCTTAGGATAGCATCATTTTTGAGCTGAGAGACTGCAGAAGTGAGGCACTACCCTGCCCCCTGATTTGCAGCCCCCAGAAAGGTGCCTTCTTGGATAAAAGCCTCCAAAAGATGGCAAAGTGGACTATCTTCTCACAGAGAGCTCTAGGAAATGGCAGAATCATTGAAGGTAGCTCCATAATTAAGGGCCATTGCCAGAAGCCACCTCCTGTGGCTTGGGCTGCTGGAAGCATTTGGTTCGCTTCATGCAGACAGAGGCTAAACCTTATGGAAGAGAACTCCCATAGGCAAAGGAAAAATGTGAACAGCCTAGGGTACTTCCTGGCTTTTGTTAACTGCTGTGTGAAAGAAAAAGCTATATATAGATTTTTTCACTCCCCTTTCTGTAATTTTAATGAGATCCAAAGTCAAAGTATAAAGATTTAAACTTTCAAATCCCCCCAAAATAACGTTTAATTTGTAAAGAAATGGAAATGCATTTTTTTTCCACTTCAGGGTAAATATCACTGTGCTGATCTGCAAAATGATGTGATTCTAGAGTTGAATAAATCAAAATATATGCAAAAACCAACCAGTCCCTCCTGGCAGATTTGCATTCAATGTTCTCCCACCATCCCCTGTTGGCTCCAAGTGAATTACACTTAAGAATCAAGAGGTAAAAACATGACAGGGTAGGATATTAAAATGCTATGTGTCTTGGGCAGTAATGGAATGAGTCCTTAAAAACATGATGTTAGTTCTCACGTATGCTGTCAGACTGAGTGGAGGAGCAATTAACTCTTACTATTTATATAAACTCTTAGTATAAAAGAGAAAATCTTGTTCAACATTAAAACTTCCCAAAATAAGAGGAGAGATCATAGTAGGACCAGGGATATTTTAGAAGATGAATGAAAGTCAGATTTCATAACTCATTTCTTCCCATGCTATACCATCAGAAACCTTGAATAGGCTGATGCAGAACAAGAGCCTTTCTAATGAGTGGATATGCCAGCATCCCTGAAATTCTAATCAAGGCACGGTGCCTTCTGAAGATTTACAAGTTCGAACTGTGTTATCACTCTTCTCAGGTATTAGGGAGTGTGTGATACAAGCAACGCCGATAAAGCAAAAAGACGCGACTGACTGTGCCCATAACCACCAGGAAAGACACTGCTGTGATAGTCTTAAAGAAAAGTTGCCAAAGGAAGAACAAGCAGATTTTAAAAACAAACAATGTGTTTGTTTTTAAAATCTGCAGATTAAATACAGATAGGTGTCTCTGTCCTTATTTTGAGCACAGTGTTCCATAGAAAGTGGTGCTATTTATTGGGATGTCTGCAGACTTTTGGTTCTTCATAGGTAATATTTGTATAATATTGCTTCCAAAAAGACTAGAGTGAGACCAAACATTTTAGTACATAGTAGTTCTTCGTAAGATTTACTAACATAATTGGGGCCATGGAGATGGCTCCTTTGTGTCTCCCTTATTCAGGCACGAGGACCTTAGTTCCAAGTCCAGCGTCAATGATGCAAAAGTCAGGTGGGCTATCTATAACTGTGTTCACAGTATGTGGAATCTAGAGACAGGGGGACTTCTAAGCTTGTTGACAAGCTAATCCAGATAGATCAGCTTCAGGTTTAGAGAAAGACCCATCTCAAAAATGATTATGGAGAGGAGCTGAGGAGATCCTGATGCCAACCTCTGTTCTCTCTGTGCTCCCAAACACACACACACACACACACACACACACACACACACACACACACAGAGAGAGAGAGAGAGAGAGAGAGAGAGAGAGAGAGACTATCACACTCTAAAGTCTTCATATTTTATGTTACAAATTACTACCAATGCATACACAAATTTAGAACATTATTTTTGCTACCAATATACTTCCTTCCTGTAACCTCTTTCAAAATAATCTGCCAGTAACCATGGAGAAAATACTGGAAAGAGCTACTGACTCATTTCAAATAAATAATGATTATATTAAAAATAAGTCATTCCTACTCTATCAAACACAGACTTAATAAAAATCTAGAGCAGGAACTTAATATTTATTTTTCCCTTCATGAGCCTAGATAGCCCATCCCTCTCCCAACCCCATCCTGGCACACTTTCGGTAACACATCACTGACCCATTCCTCCACATGGCTCAAGAAACCTTTGTACCTCCACACTTCCCACCATAGCACTATCCTTTTCCACACCTCATCATACCTTCATACTTCCTACCATAGGCACATCCCTCCCCATACCTCATCATAGCTCTGTTCTACTTTATACCCGTCACTGCTCACCTCCAATACCATAGCATATCCCTCATACCACATCACAGCCCATGTATACTGTATCATACCTTCAAACGCTCTACCACAGCCTCTTCTCTCCCCACATCTCTCCACAGTCCTGTCCTTCCCTATCTCTCTGTAATTAACATCATTTATACTATCGGCATAGTTCATAATTCACATGTTTTTTGAAAAGTAAGTCAAGCTTGCAATAATTCCATCTCTAAGTCAGTGCTCAGTACACGAATTTGTTGGTAACGTTGTCAGCTTATAATCACATAGCTGAAGACAAATGCCTTTCTCAATCCATGCTAAGGACCACTTAAGTTCTATGCCTGAATATTCTGGAGGATCTGGCAGCACTGCGTTTTCTCTTCAGCTACTCCATACAATGCCTGGCCAGCTAAGGGTAGTAAAGAACAGAAAGATGTTTTGACATGTTTTGTAGTAAGACTCTTTTAAGTAATGAGAGAAAATGAAATTACATGATTTCAGTTCCTATTCAGCATAGTTCCCTGTAAGAAAACTTCTCCATGAGTACTCTTCTTACAAGGAGTAAAGACAGACTGAATTTCCACTTTCTGTAGGTAACTACTACTGTCTTTTGCAGTGATCCATGAGGAACCCACCCTACTATGATGCTAAGCCATGGCCAGTCTTGCCTATAAGAATCATCTGTCCAGATTTGCACAAAGAGATAACTAAGGAACTCACAGCCAGGAACCTCAGGACCTCTGTGTCTCAGGGTGGGCTCACTGAATTTATTTTCAAGAGTTTTCTGTTTGTGTGTTTGTTTTATTTTTTGTTTGGAGTTGTTTATGAAAATGAGTTTGTTTAAACCTTTGCTTCTTTAATACTCTTCATGCGAGAAAGAGCAATAACTTAATGGGAATTATCTATTTTACATCATAAATTGTGCCAGCTGAGTAAATATTATTCCCACTCAGTCTCAAAATGGCACATTCCAGTTTGATATGTGAGGTTACTGGGGTCCAGAAAGAATGGCAATTCATTCAGTAGTCTTTTGGATTCATATGACAGACCAGGGCTTAAGCACAGGAACTTTGTAGGAAGCAGTGGGTAAGGAGAAAAGAGTAGGAAAGGACCAAAGCTCGGTTTCCCAGTTAGTCACAAGGCTCCCTAAAATTGATACATTGTGGTAAGATGTAAACCTCATCATTTTACAATAATCAGATCAGACTATGGTGCAGATAGCAAACATGCCAAAAGACTAAGGAACTTTTCTTCATATCATAAGATTCTAGATTAATTTGGCAAGCAAAATGTGCTTTTTACAGCAGTATATCTTCACAGGCAGAACATCTTATGCGTCCTTGTAACCCATGTTAGAGAAGGCCACTTTAAATGGTGACACATAATTTATACACCAATTTTTTCAAGTATGTAGTAGATTTGTGATGTTACATTTTAAATAATTGTCTCACCTATGAGTTTAATAAAAAGTGTTGATTGGCCAAAGGCAGCTAGGAAGTGTGGGTGGGGCTACCAGACTAAGAAAACTCTGGGAACAGGCAGAACAGAGCAGAATGCCAGAGAGAAGCCAGAAGATGCAGAGGACAACTCTGCTGCTCTGAGAAAACGTACCAAGCCGCATGGCTGAACAGGATAAGAGTCATGGGTTAGTTTAAGGGTAAAGAGTTAGCAAGTTATATGCCTGGGCCTTAGGCCAAACAGCCTAAAATTAATGTAAGCATCGGTGTGTCTCTGCAGGTCTGTGGGTCTGTAAGTCTAAACCTTGAGGCTAGGCCCGAAAGTCCGGGCCAGAAAGTACTTACTACACATGTAAGAATGGATCTTATAAACTTCCTTGGGAAAAAAACAAAAAGATATTTTGGAGATAAAGGCAAGATTTTGCCATCAAGATAAAGGCAAGATTAGCATACATGCCTACTTCTTAAGTATTCTCTTTGCTTAATTTTATCGTAAGGGCAACAGATGGCCTCAGGTGAACACTGCCCATGGCCACTAAATTTCTTCATTATATTCTTGATTATCATTTACATTTATTTTACAGATGTGTATACCTTTCAGTTTTCTGCATAAATTAAGAAAACATCCTCTCATGATCATACTGAAGAATTTTCTTGCAATTCTCTTAGTCTTGGGCTTAAGGAGATCTTTCCAGGAAAAATTCTGAAAAAAATGTTCATAGTTCCACCAGTGCCCATCTCTTGGTTTTCAAGTCCCCCTTTTTTGTTTGTTTGTTTGTTTGTGTTTTGTTTTGTTTTACATGGTGGGCATTAGCTTCTACTAATAAACAGACTAATTCTTTGCCAAAATGATACCATATATTTGAAGTTCATTTATCTCAAATGTATAATAACAGGCTAAGTTAACAGCAAATTAGCATTTGTTGACTTTTCTCTATACACACCACTATCTCAAGGTTAGCATGCAATCATCTCATTGTAATTTTCACAAGAGATCAATAGGATATGAATTAGAGATGTCCTGTTATAGAGAGGAGGAAATGGACACACAACAGATGCATGTTAGTATACAAGTAAAATTTATATCCAAGCACTTTAGTGCATATGTCTATATTCATAAGGAAAACGGTATACTGTAGTGGACTTAGGCACTTTTGAGCAAGACCTAGGCATGGCTTTGACATTTTAAGGACTCCTGTAGGGTATGCAGTCTGCACCCTTTGAAGACTGCTTATATGCAGCCTATTCTTTTCTTCGGTTCCTACAGTCTCTGAGGGAAGATTGCCACTGCCATGTCATGGGACAGTTCAACTCTCCAGTAATTGTCTTTAGGTTCAATTTTGTATCAGTGAGTACTTACATAAGTCCCTTAATAAATATTAATCCTTAATATAATCAATTGTCAATAAATAATTCTACAATATCTTCTGTCCCAATGTAGGTTTTGTAGACCTCAGAGTAAGGACAGGCCAGAAACTTGTACTGTGGGTATGTGCCTGTGGTTTCAGTTCTGGCTACTGTAGGCCCCAGCAAGATTATAATTTCTACGATAATATACTGCCATAAACAAAGTGGAATTTGCTCATATATAAATCATTTTGTTAAAAAAAAAAACCCACCTGCTGGTAAAAGTAAAGCTCTGTCTTCTTAGACTTAGTTGAGGAGCTACTGGAGTTAATATGTTCAAAAGGGAGATGTCAGTGATGCCTTGCAATGGTGAGATTATAATTAATTCCTATTTTTATGTGTTCATATTACATATGTTATTTTAAGTATGTTTGCTGTTACTTCACAAAGAATATGTCACTTGTATAATTAAAACAGTAAAATAGAAAAGAATTACTGGCAGAGCCCTCTAATAGCAGAGCCAGCCAGAAAATGAGTTACCATGAAACCAAGACTCCCTTCTAAACGAACTAATATCCACCTATTTTATTTGCATATCACCCTGTAAACTGGAGCATCTTGGGTTCAGTTCTAAGTTTATTATTCAATATAACACCAGCAAGATAAGAAATCTAAAAGCAAATGCCCACAGAGTGGACATTAGGGATTAACATTCTGAACAGACTATGTTTTCTCTGTAGGGAAGAATCCTTGATACCCAAGGCACTCATCTCACTGCCTTCATAGAGACTCCTGCTGGTCCACAGTCCTGAGCTGTCATGTGTCAGGAAAATCCAGAGACCAAAGGTAATGTTTCCTCAGAACAGAGAGACAGTTCTTATGACGATGACAACAGAGCTAGAAAGCCAGTAGTACTCTTCCCTAGCATGGTCTTCATAAAGATTTTAAAGCTCTGAAATGAATTCTATTTAGTTGACCATAGTATAATACTGGGGGAAAAAAACTCAGATGGTTCTTACAGTATAAACATTCACATTTATAAAAGCACTCAAATGGAGTTACCTTGTAGCAATTATACTACTAGACACAATTCTGCTACTAGGCACCACAGGATAACAATAAAAACCACAAAAATAAAAAATAAAAAATACCAATGTCAGGAATAGGTTACTTCTATTGGAGTTGCTCAGTGAGGTCCCATAGACCCATTAACTCCAGGCTACTGACGCTGCTCCTGATGACTGTGATGACTAATCTCTGTAGTCAACTTGACTACATTTGTGATCAAATAAAACCTAAGCACCTGGGTGTATATATGGGAGCTTTTGTGGATTAAGTAACTTGAAATGGGAAAGTGCACCCTGAATCTGGGCCACACCGTCTGCTACCAGCCCACATAAAAAGGCATGGAAGAAGAAAGGTCAGATTTAGGATGAGTCTTCTCACTTCAAGTGATTTAATCAACAAAATCCTTCATTTATGAGCGGCTTGGTATCTTGCTTTGGTCTAGCATTTCCTCATTGTGCCTCATTTCTTTTATTTAGGAATGGCAATACATATTCTATGCCATCCTATCATTTGCAAGTATATAATTTTCCTTGGATTTTATGGGAGGATAAAGCAAATATGATTCAATGTAATGTATGACATTCTCAAAAAGTTAATAAAAAGATATTTAAAAAATTTAAATGCAAAATAGAGAAGGTAGTTCATAAGGGCAAAGGAAGCAGTTGAATTATACTATTCTCAAAAGCAGGACAGCTTTAGTCTTAAGAGAATCTACTAGTCAAGAAAGGAAGTGTCTTCGTTCTCTGCTGTGTGCTGATACTACCCTTGGCCAATGATCACGAAGCAATGCCAAGTCCTCTGCAGGTAGCACAGCATCACTCTAAGGACAAGCATCTAAGCAGCTAAGGTCACATTACTCCACAGATGCTTCGCTCCTGTGACAGTTGGAATGAGAACAACGGTCCCCAAAGGTTTATGTTTGAGCATTTGGTCAGAACTGTTTGGGATGGATGGGAAGGTGTGGTGGTTTTGGAGAAGTGCCATTGGGAACATGCTTGGAGGTTTCAAAAGCCTCATGCCGTTGCTAATATGTATGTTTCCTGCCTTCTGCTTGTGAAATGTGAGCCCCAGATGTTCCTGCTGCCATGGCTTTGCTCTGAAATCACAGATATTAAACAATTAAACTGTAAACAATTTTTTAATATATATAAATTGCCTTGTCATAGTGTTTTGCCACAATAATAGAGAAGTAACTGAGACATGTGCCTTTGTGATTGTCAGTCCTTTCCATGGGCAATACAAATGGCAATTACCTAACAATGCCACAAAAAACATCTACTGACTGGATACCAACTCAAAGTAGATGAATACAGAGGAAGGCTCACCCTTTACTCTAAGCTAGTTGGACAAATTTTACAGCACATAGAAATTATCTCTACATGTCACTTCTAGAGAATTAGATTCAATTTGCCTAGAGCAATGGGTCTCAACCTTCGTACTGCTGTGACCTTCTAATACAGATCTTCATGTTGTGGTGACCCCAACCATAAAATTATTCTCTTGCTACTTCATAACTGTAATTTTGTTACTGTTATGGATTATAATGTAAATATCTGATATACAGGATATCTGATATGTGCTCAAAAGGGCCTCAACCCACAAGTTGAGAACCATGGGGTTCTGGAGAGGGGAGCTCTTGGGTTGATATATATATGATTCATTTTAGTGTTGACGGTGGAAATTTATGAAAAACTGGTGTGTTGCAGAATACTCTTTTGTGTGCTGTAAAGATGTGTCTCTTGGATTGGTTTCATAAACCTCAATGGCCAATATCTAGGCAGGTTTTTTTCAGGGCACAGAGGATGCTGAGAAAGGTAAAGTCATGAGGAGATGCAGAGGAAGAATGACATGTAGATGAGGTAACAAGCTGTGAGCCACATGGCAGCATGTAGAGTAATAGAAATGGGTTAATTTATGTTCTAAGAACTAGCTAAAATCAAGCCTAAGAACTTGCCCAAACTTTCATAATTAAAAATAAGTCTTGTGTTGTGATTTAGGAGCTGCTGGAAAGATAGAGACTGGCAACAAATAACACCCAACATCTGGGCACATATTTCCACAACATAAGACCCAAGAAAGATAAAAAAGAAAAATAAAGGTTCCAAACACAGAAAAACAGAGGCAAATACAGCTTCTTAGTCCAACAGTCTCTCATACATACCATAAGACATAGACATATCTTCCTGCCACTGCCTGAGGGCTTAAGCTGTCTGAGTGCCCTGAGCAAAGCCACACATGGTTTAAGCTTTTGCTAATGCAGACAGAAAAGTTTACACATGATCAAGTACAGCAAGTTCAGATGGAAAAACAAAACCTCTAAACAGGTTATAGTGCGCATAGACTTAAGAAAAAGGGTATACAGAGTCATAAAAGGTAGTTTAAAAATAGCAACAACAAAGTCTTTAAAGAGAAGTTAAGTAATAATAGTATAAGAGTATCACATAGAGATGAGAAATACACAGGAAGTCTGGATCATATATGGTATTGTATTGATTTTAAATTATTTTATTAATGATAATCAAGCAATAGCTTCTGAGAAATATTGGATTATGATAACTACTATACTAAACCAACCCTTCGCCCCTCTATAGATGAAGTGTTTTAGCTTTAAAATAGAAGTAAAAATACATTGTATTGGGGAAGAGGTTATGATTTTGTTTCCACAGAAAATAAAAGTTTGTGGATTCATTCAAGGTTGATAAAGATCAGATTTGACCTGAGAAGACCTCTGAAAATCCTGACTACAGACATAAAGAAATAAACCTAAAAAAAAAAAAACCCACAAAATAGGTTACATATATATTACCTGATCAAATATGAAACATAAAAACATCTTTAACAGACTTGTGCACAATGTACATTTCATACTTGTATTAATGCAGGTATGTATGTTGCCTTCAAAAGTGTGTGTTTTCAGAACAGGAGGACTGGACACCAATGAAAACAGGTGGCTCAGGTAGTTAGCCTCTTGGAGTTCTCTGTTGCAATTTCCTCAGAGTTTTATTTACAGAACAGCTCCAAGGTTGCTGGCTGAGCTGGTCCAACTGCACAGAGCATTCTAGCCAGTACCTGATCATTATCCCATTTTTTTCAGGTCACCCCAAAGATTCCATGCCCCCAGACAACAGGAAGCAGTCTAGAGAACACAAAATTCGTGTTCCTAAGATATGGGTTGGGTGGGTTTTGTTCATTCAGTGGGTTATGGATATCTATCATCATTTTGGGAGGTTGGTTACAAGTTGATATTTGTTATTTACAAAAAAATAAAAACTGAACAAAAGAGATTAGAATCAAGGATCTCTTCCTGAAAGGCAAAATGGGGGATATAATATAGAAAAGATAAGATAAAAGAGTGGATAGCTGAATCTACTTAACAACCACTAGTCCCAAATGTTTTACATTGCCATGAAATTTTGTTTATTTAAGATTATTTCTGTTACAGTGTATTATGTGCTTCTATTCTTGTTTAAGGTATTTTATCTATACAGCTTATTCGTTTGAGTGATAATTAACTTGGCAGGACATACAGATTTTTTTTCCTGCCACATTTTACATCACAAGGCCAACCTGAGCCCTTGGCATTCCAAATATTGCACATATACCCAGGGGTACTAAATGTGGGGGTGACTGTCCAGCTAAGGGTTCTTTTCACACTGCTGACTCAAATACAACTAAGAAAGTATATATCCATACTTAGATCAAGATAATGCATAGCAATCTAAGGTTCATGTATGATGGATGAGTAGAAAATACTATGTAGGAATAGTTGAATGGTAATTTTAAAACTTGATAAGAAAGTGAATAATCCACACAAGACTTGGAGTACTTTTGTTCAAATCAGTATGTGAAAGAACTTATTGGGTTGGTTTTTATTTTTGTTTGCTGTAACTGTTTTTTGTTCTTGTGCATGTGTATACATTTTCATAAATGAATATGTGACTTTACACTAAGCAGAACAATTTTGATATATCATGATCAAATAAAGGATGAGGATAAATACCAAGCAACCTCAAAATGCCCATTGCTACACCTTGGACTGTGGTTAAGACAGTGCATAGACTTCCTTCTGAAGAGGGACTGTGATTTATTCAAATTAGTAACTAGTCTGACTCCTTCCAGCATTGTATTGAATGAAATTACCTCCACGCTTAGTGGACCTTGAATCCCATGCAGCTATCCATGTATGCTGGCCAGGAAAATGATGATGCAGATATGAGAAGTTGATGCTGGTGGCCCGCAAAGTGATTTTGACACCTAACAAGTATACAAACCTAGTATGTGTCCTCAACGGCAAGTGGTTCGGGGTATCCTGACCAGTCCTTCCTGCAATCCAGGAGATTATGTCATCGATATTGAGTCTAAATTTCTATTGTGACTGATAACACTCTGGAGATAGGGACAGAGGGGGACCTTACACAGAGTCAGCACATTCTCAAAGTTTAACAACTTCTTATTCACTCAATAAATATTGAATGTGTGTCCCAGGTAATTAAATTCAATATGAAAATTTTGCTCTGACATGGTATAGAATTCAAAGGAAGGAGAGAAAACAATCAAAAGAATTAACATAAGAGAAAAGCAAAGCAATAAAAAGGTGGCATTCCAGACATGATTTAAGATCAATTGGTCTAGGAGAGAATCATGGAAGAAGTGTGTAGAGTTCAGGCAATACTGAAGCAAGAAGAAAACCATATGGCTGTCATGAGGAAGAGCTTTTTGGAAACTGAGATAGCAAGTACAAAGGGATCACAAGAGAGTTCAACCAAATGGGTGCCTCAATGTCTAAATATCTGCCTTGAAAATAGAACCTTGCTAGAGATCAGAAAGAACCAGTGAGAAAGACACTTCCCTTACATTTGTCTTTGCTTTGGACCACTGCAGAAAAAGACGAGACTCGAGGGTTTGGGGGGACAGATTTAAGACTTTCTTTTGCTTTGTCCTTCATGCTTCTCCAGGAAAATGAAGTGTCTATGCCTGAAGAAATAAGATGAATGACATCAGTCACCTTGCTATCAGTTATACATATAGAACAGCTTAGACAGAGAACCAGCTTACTTTGTGAAGTGTGTGCCACGCTCCATGAGGAGGCTGCATTCTTTTCTGTGTACTCTGGGCACAGTGCCTTTACCTTCCTTTGTCTGCAGACCAGCCACTGCTCCTTTTTTCAAATGGCTCTTGTTTTCTGTCTTCATAGCTGGCAGAGGCTGAGCTGAGTCTTTCTTACACCCCAGAAGCTAGACCTTGCTCTGCATTCATATCTCTAGCTCTTGACTCTCATCTCTGTCTCTCTCTTTGTCTTTTAAGGACATTTCTGATTACATTGTACCCAACCACTAATCCTCTAAGTCCCAATCGAATCTCAGTTGCCATGTGACCTTTGCCATGAAGACAGTATGCTTACAGTTTCTGGAGATTAGATGTGCATGTAGTTGGGGGCCATTACTATAATGGGATTGCTTTTGCCCTCTCCCCATTTTTCATTTTGAGGATATGATCAAAATTTTATAAGAAAAGCTTTCTTTACTCATAGAAAGCCAGCAAGGAACATAAAAACCTTTTACATATGGGGCATACTAAAACAGAAACTATTTTCTGGACCAATATTACCTTAAAAGGACAACATAAAATTACAGAATAATAAAAGCAATACAAATAACAAGTAAGGCAAGTCAGCATAGCCTCCTTGGTGTATTTTAATAATGTATAAATTATGACAAATGAATTATTCACTTTTAGACTTGGTTTTTCCACATTCATCTGTCTTCTAAGGTTATGTGAGAAGTTGAGAAGACAGTATCACATGTACACACTAAACATCTGTTACCACCACTGGAATTTGGGTTCTTGTGACATCACCTAGTGTCTTCTCTTCATTGTCTTATTCTATTGATTTAGTATCTGAATAAATGCCTAGAGTTTAGAAATCTCTGCTGTATGAAGCAGCTTTACTTGTAGCTACTTTCCTTTCTTTTAGAGTCGGGGGGGGGGGTTGCACTGAACTCTCTATACTAATTAAGCCCACCCAGAGACCAAGTCAGTAGCTATGGGCAAACGCTGCAGCTCTCTTTGAAAGAAATACTCTGAGGTGGCTGCTCCTGCTCCCTCACTCCCTAACAGCTGCTACGGAGAAGCAGAGGCATCTGGCACAGAATGGCAACGAGGGACACAAATCAGGTGAGCAGTCATATCTAAGATTAGATGCTCTCAGGGCAATGCACCATCTGCCTCTGTGGAGAAGGCCTGGGTGTCAAGAACAAAGGCTACTTGCCAGTTTCCTGTTTTTGTTAAGTCATGAGAGGGTCCTTTATACCCAAGTTAAGTTCCTTGATACTGACTCCGCATTGGATAACTACTTTCTTTAATTTCTGACATCTGGATAGCTTGAATGTCATGGATCCAGCAGCCTCTGCTCCCTCTGAACCTATGTCTAGATTTGTGTTTGCAATCAGGTTAGAGCAAGTCTGGCTGTCCCTGCTTCAGTTTGCTTATCTGACTTTTGCTGGTGGATGTCATTGAATGCTGGTGTGTCCCTAGGTGGTCACTGAGTGCATGCAGGGGGAGGATGACTTGTCTCAAGACAACAAGGTGAGTTTTGGTTTTGTGGATTCCCTATTTACTACTTCCTGACCTAAAGCCTAGGCTCCTGCTCCCTGAATCTCAAAATATTTCTTTTGGAAGTCGAGGTTCTTTTCCAACTCCAAATAAATATTTGGTGTCAATACAATATGGCAGCACTCCATAGGTGGATTAAGACAATGGCCAGGGCAGTCATGCACATTATGTAACAAGCTATGTTAGGCTAAGTCTAACCTTGAAGGACTTCACAGAGACAGATAGGCGATAGAAGGAAACGTTGGTGACTGAGGTTGTGGGAGGGATAAGTAAACTTATGCTCTAAGCCTTGCTAACAGTGGGTGACAGTGTTTCTCATCCCAAAACAAACTTAGAGGTGCCTGAATACAAACCTCAAAGGAAAGGGTAAGGTGTAAGGTGTGGAATTTGACTGTGCTGTGAAAGTGCCTCCTAGCTACATAAGGAGAGAAATTGCAGAACATAAAGCCGTGTGTGTCCATGTACTCAGGTCATGTCCTAGATGTCACCATTTCTTTCTGCACAGCTCATAGGACTTACCGCTGTGCAGCACACGCACTAAGAATGTTTTAACTTGAATACATTCCTCCGCACTCACCTGAAATAAGCCAACCTTTCTTTCCTTTTTCCTGATCTTTTGAGTGCACCAGGTTCACTAGGCACTACTGACTTTATAAGAGCAATTAGCCAGAATGAAATGCCCTAAAGACTGGAAATCAGGCATTAGAATCCCTTGCTGGAGAGCAACCTCCGAATTAGCAGAGGCTAAGTACTGCTTCTGAGTCACCACGTGGCTGGCTCAGGAAAGGATAGAGTCACGCTGCAGGATATGGTGATCTCATTAGTCTCCAAGTTTTCTTAGATTAATCAGAATTTTCAAATCTTCGGAGGCTCCCTAACACTCACCTAATAGCTACATCAGGAATAAATACATGCTAATATGTCCATGACACATCCGCAGCCATTAGCAGGGGAGGTTGACTCCTCTGTAGGACTGCTAGGGGATTCTTCAAAGAGAAGTGATGAAATGGCCTTTAATTATTCTCCATGCTCAGCCTGAGCTGTTTGTATCACTTACACATATGTGCCTGTGATTCTCTATCAAGAATCTACAGTGTTATTACTGTGATCTGGCTTCTGGTAGACAGTTGCTGCAAGGGGACAGTTTTGATGGATGCAGTTTGTTTAAGTGTGTTTAACAGATCCCATCCAGAGTAGTTTGTCATCAGTGACAATACAAATATTTTGATTTATGTTGAGCTCATTAATTATTTCCTCGCTAGTTCTTAATATGGAGAAACTCCATGTGTGCTAAGTTTATTTAATTAAAAAAAAAATCCCATCTTCACGGAACTGAAAGCCTACGTGGAGTCCTGAGTGGACCAACTGTTGTTTACTGGCCAATGTGGATAGGCTTAATCCCCCTTGCCAAAGGTAAATACCCAAAGAGATCCAAAAATATGCTGAATGAAAGCTTGGATGAGCACCATAAGTGCTTTAATTTGAGTAAAAACAGTCTTCAAAGGTTATATGCTGTGAGGGAGATTTGGCTTATTAAGTAGGCTGGAAGCTGGTAAATAATTTAAGTTCTTCCAAGATGCTTGGGTTATCTCCCAATCTGGTTGTTTGAAGCAGACCTGCATGGGGAACTAGAGAAATCAGCTTGTCAGGTTTGTGTAGTCCCTAAGGACCAGTTGGTTCACTTATGTGCTAGGTGTCACTGCCACTAGTGTGTTCCCCTAATCAACTGACACTCCAGCCTCTACCCACACCATCTTCATCATCACCACTGAACCCTTCTTTGGCTCTGTCACTTTTCTGTTGGTCTAACACAGCTTTGAGCATGCTGGGGTCTAATTGATACTTTTAATGCTAAGCGAGGAATGATAACTCAGGACACCTCGGCTGCCATTCGGAGGCACAGATAAGAGAATGTCGGAAATGAAGCACGTGTCAGAAGCATGGGAAACAATAATAATTGATGTTAATATTGTCCCCATTATTATTTTCTTCACAAGAAGGAGGAGAAGAGACAATATGGCAATAAGACAGTGAAGAGACACAGAGTGCAGCCAGGAGAGCTGGATGAGGAAAAAGGTAGCAAGACAACCTTGATGCAGACTGAACACAGGAAGCAGACTGAACACAGGAAGCAGCCTCTAACTTGCCGGATCTTCAGCCTGCTGGCCAGCCATGCAAAGGCAAAGCTGAGAAAGCAGTCCTCTGCCATCTCCAGCTGCTTACCACTGTGCCCAGAGCAGCACAACCACTGTGAGGAGAGGCTGGATGTTGCATCCAGTGGCTCCAAGTCAGTTCTTTAGTGGCACCAGTGGGAACTCCATAATCCCTTCTAATTCTGTATCAAACAGTTCCGTCCTGCAGGTAGACTCACACAGCAAGCTGTCCTAAATGCTTCTGGTATTTTTAACTTCCCCTTTATTGATGTTTAGAATAAAAGTATACATTCCCAGTGAGAAGAAAAACCAAACAAAAAACCCTTTGCTCCTCCTTCATACACTAAGATAAGCTTTAAAAGTCAAAAATAGCTCGTAGAAAAACACACCAGAGGACTCCAGGAGGCTAGGGTTCAAGGCAGGCTCAGAAGGCTTCTCTCCATGATCCTACCTCCTGTAAAGCCTGACTCATCTCCTGGTTCTCATTGCTCCCAACACTGGTCTACTTGTTAACTGTTTCTAAAGGGATTTTTCTCAGACAGTAAATAAGATCATGTCGATTCAAGAAACTATCCACAGAATCATTATACTTTGACAGAAAACTTAAAGTTCGCATCACCCCATCCAATATACTGTGATGTTTCTTTAAAAAACTCAATAAATTCATCTTAGCTGCACTGACTTCCCCTTCAGCCCCTCAAGCCATTTACCTCCTGTTCTAGAAGCAGGCAGCCTCTTATACATGACATTTGTGTGAAATTTCTCTCAGTGTAAAACTTCTTCCCCTGAGTCCATGCATTTAGTGCAAGCATCAGCCCACAGGCACACCCCTCAGCCCCATAGACAGGAGACTTTTCCAACAGCCTCAGTGCCCTGTCTCACCCATGTTTAAATCTTTTTAGCATTCCTTGGAATGGCTGCTCACATACTTTCATTTTAGAAATACCCACAGTTGCATGTGATAAGGGACCTAGGAATCACTGTTAAACCCCAGCATCCAGGCCAATGCCTCAAATGAAGGAGGCATGGATTCAGTATTTAATGACTAAATAGATCACATCTCCAAGACTCTTCCATTTTATATAGAACAGCATGGCATTGTATAACTATATGTTGATCTCCGTGGAAATATGTTTAGGAAACATGAATTAGATGTCAGAAGGAAAAGATTTAGAAAAGTCAGAGTCATTAATTAGATCTGTATCATCCCTTCGCTTGGGGACAGTGGCTTAAAAGAGAGCTTCTAGAATCACATGCAAGAAATGAAACCATGGAGTAGGAGGCAGGTATAGTCGGGCTTTATAAAAGAATCGAGAAATGACAAGCATCTTGTACCTGTAGGATCTAAATATTCCCAACACAAACATATCATTTAAGATATGTTATTTGTTTCTTGGTATCCTCCTGTCCATTTACAACAGTAATTTATTCACCAAACTGGCTGCAACAGGAAGTCCCTGGGTTTTGTGTGTCCTTGAAAAAAAATACTTTTACTCTGATGAGTCATTTTAAAAGTGGAAAGAAACTCTCCAAACGGGCATGAGAAATGTTTGGGGAAAGGAGGGAAGCGTTATTGTGTAATTACAGTCATTTTCTTTCCCTACACAAAAATGTAAAGATGACTCCAAACTCCACTTGCCGCCCTCTTCTCTCAGCTATGTGCCTACAATTCTCCTTTCTGAGCCTTAAAGGGATGCAGGTGTTAAAGCATATTCATATGGAAAACACTTCCCTATGACAGGCCTGAATTGTGAGGATATTTATGGCAGAGCTAGCTCGTCCTCACAGGAAACGGTGTTTTTCCACTGTAAGTCTCCTACCTGATAGCACTCTCATGCTCACGTTACAGTCACATCTCCAAAGGAACCACTGTTAAAACAACAGACTCGTTCCTTTACTTTCACACCTGTATAAAATACATTCAGGCACACAAATTGTTTTCCAGTTAGCATCCCTTTTTGCTTTATTTTCTGCCGTACCCATACAGGTTCCAATGAATAATAAAATGCATGGTGGTCCTCTGGACAGGATCTGCTGCATTCATAACCACAGAGTTTCGTGGCTTTAATTTTCAGTGCTCTAGGCTACCACAAACCAAACATCGATTAAAAGGGACAGCCAAGCTATGTCTAAAAGTAGCCATTCTGTAGCAAGGTCAGTGTAAGTGCTGGATGAACATGTGTCCAGCTCTGAATTGCGAGTAGCTGTTGTGGTATCCTTCACCAGGCTTCAGGTAAACAATCCTGTAAGGAAGAAAGGTTGGGTGAGGAGGTGCAGGATAGAGGTTGAATAAGAAACCTGAGATCGTAATTAAACTGAAAGCCAGATGTATGAATTTTCACCTCTAACAGATTAGCATGAACAGTTGATTAAATCAGGAAATTGACATCTGGATGTTTCAACAGATTTACCCTAGAGAAAGCACGACTAAATTCTGACTCCTTCGAACCAGTAGGAGAGCACTGGGCTCCTTGTGGAGGGAGCAGCAAGCACTTGGCGAATCTTTTAGCTAGCATTGAAACAGAACTGAGTTCCAGAAATCCTGAGAGAAATATCTTAGCTAAATTCAGGAGACAAAAGTGATTAGCTTCATATGTAAACACACACACACATAGAGCAAACAAACAAACAAACAAAAAATAAGATAGCCAAAACAAACCAGAAAAAAAAAAAAAATACTAGACTCAGCATCCCCAATTTTAAATTGTATCACAAAGTAATGAAAACACACAATCCTGGCACAGAAACAGATTTTTTTTATCAACTGAATCAAATTGAAGACCCAGATGTAAATCCACACACCCATCGACACCTGATTTTTGATTAAAAACACATCTTCAATAAATGGTGCTGATCAAAGCGGATGGCTGCATGTAGAAGAATGCAAATAGATCCATCTTCATCACCCTGTACAAAACTCAACTACAAATGGATCAAAGACTCCAACATAAGACCAGATACACTGAACCTGATGGACGAGAAACGGGGAAATAGCCTTGAACTCATCAGCACAGGAAGAGACTTTCTGAACAGAACACTACTAAGATCTACAATTAGTAAACATGACCTCACGAATCTAAAAAGCTGCACAGCAAAGAACACTCTCACAAGAGAAAGAGGTATCCTGCTGAATGGGAAAGAGTTTTACCAACTCCACATCTGTTAGAGGGCTGATATCTCAAATGTATAAAGAACTACATACCAAGAAAACAAATATACAATTTAAAAAAAAAATGGGGTATAGATCTAAATGGAGAAATTCTCAAGAGAGGAAACTGAAATGGCCGAGAAACACTCAAATGTTCAACATCCTTAGCCCCAGGGAAGTGCAAATCAAAACTACTTTGAGATACCATCTCTCTCTCTCTCTCCCTCTATCTCTTGACATTTTTTTTTAAATTTAAAAGTGTGTGTTTTTTAACATACCAACCACAGTTCCCCTTACTTCCCTGCCTCCCATTCATCTCCTAGCTGCCTCCCTCCCCACACTACCATCCACTCCTCAAAGAGGATGAGGTCTCCCATGGAGAGTCAACAAAGTCTGGCATATAAGGTTAAGGCAGGACCCAGCCCCTCCCCCCTTTATCAAAGCTGAGCAAGGTGTCCCTCTATAGGGAATGGGTTCTATAAAGCCAGTTCATGTACTAGGGATAAATCCTGGTCCGACTGCCAGAGGCTCCACAAATTGATCAAGCCAGTCAACTATCATCCACATTCAGAGGGCCTGCTTTGGTCTCATGATGCAGGTTTCTCAGCTGTCAGTCCGGAGTCAGTGAGTTCCCAGGTCAGCTGTTTCTGTGGGTTTCTTCCTCTGGATCTGCACCCTTTTGCTGACATAATCCCTTCTCCCTCTCTTAGACTAGACTCCAGGACCTCAGCCCAGAGCTTAGCTGTGGATCTCTGCATCTACTTCCATCAGTTGCTGGATGACGGTTCTATGATAACAATTAGGAGGGCTATCCATTTAATTATAGGGGAAGGCCAGTTCAGGCACCTTCTCCACTGTTGCTTGGAGTCCTAGCTGGGCTCATCCCTGTAGATTCCTGGGAGTTTCCCTAGGACCTGGTTTCTCCCTAGCCTTGATATGTTTTCCTCCCTCAATATATCTATTTCCTTTTCTCCTCAGTGGTCCTCCCAATCTATCATCCTGTCCCCCTCATGCTCTCTTCCTAGCTCCCCTTACCACTCCTCATGCTCCCAGTTTACTAGGAGATCTTATTTATTTCCCCTTCCCAGGGAAATGGATAAATGTCTCTCTTAGGGTCCTTCTTGTTACCTAGCTTCTCTAGGGCTGTAGATTATAGCCTGGTTATTCTTTGCATTATGTCTAATGTCCACTGATGAATGGGTACATACCATGTTTGTCTTTCTGGGTCTGGGTTACCTGACTCAGGATGGTTTCTTTTTTTTTTTTTTTTCTAGTTTCATCCATTCATTTGCCTGCAAATTTCAAGGTCTCATTTTTCTGAATGAAGCAACACCATTGTGGGCATCACAATGAAAAGTGGGCATCAATTTGCCTCATGATCCTGCAATGCCACTCTTGGCCATATACCCAAAAGGTGAACATTCATACCACAAGGACATTTGTTCAATATGTTCATAGCAGCATCATTTGTCATAGCCAGAACCTGGAAACAACCTAGAAGGCCCTCAACTGAAAAATGGATTAAAAAAAAAAATACATTGAGATCCCATCTTACACTGTCAGAATGGCTAAGATAAAAAAAAGTGACAGGTCATGCTGGCAAAGATGTGGAGCAAGAGGAATACTCCTCAGACATCTGCTATGGCAATGAATGTGGTGATTCTCTGCAGGATGGGAATTAATCTACCTTAAGATTTAGATATGCTTCTCTTCATCTTATACCGAAAAGATGCTTCATTCTACAACAGTGACACTTGCTCAGTCATGTTCATTGCTAATCTCTTCATTGTAACCAGAAATTGGAAACCAACCTAGATGTCCATCAACAGATGACTTGGATAAGGGAAATGTGGTTCATGTATGCATTGGAGTATTACTCAGATGTTGAAAAAACTGAAATCATGAAATTCCCAGGTTTTGAACTAGAAAAAAATAATCATCCAGAGTGAGGTACCTCACACACAGAAAAACAAATATGTTATGCGTTCATTTAAATGTGGACTGGCTGTTAAATCCATCATAACCAGGTACAATCTGTAGAACCACTTAGGTGTGGTATAGAGTAAGAGACTGTGAGGTGAGAGAGGGAGACAAATGGATATCCTTAAGAAAGCAGAATAGAATAGATAGTTATGGATAGATGTGGAGGATAAGGACTGGAAGAGGAGGATGAAGTGGAAAGGGGGATGGAGAAAGGAGGAACACAGGGAGAAACAGCTAAAATTAAGATCCATTTGAGGCATGTGTCAACCTAGTACAGTAGAAACTTCATAAAACATATACATGTGTAAAGGTAATTTAAGTGAAATCACAAAATAATGGGAAAATGGAGCCCCGATTAGCCACCGATTGTCACCAAATGAAGCTTCTATCACTGGGGTTAAGTGACATATAATCAAACTTTTAGTTAAAGGAGTCCCATGGGAATACTCAAAATAGCCCAGGTCATCCAAATCTACGATACAATTTGCTCTCCATAGACTGATGGCAAAGCCCCATTGCTGCAGACAGTCTCTATCCACCTCACTGAACATAAAGAAGTAGAACTGTTGCCTACATAGAGTCCTCATTCCTACACTTTAGCCTCTTTGGTACAGAAAGGGACTCTACACACTGCCCCAAACACCAAGCCTGCCACAAAACATTTTATCTAAAAATGCATCCCACTTAAAAGATTTGCTAACACAATGGCAGCACAAATTTGTCACAATAACCAATCACTATCTGATTTGACTTAAGGCTCACTGGAACCCATACCCATAGCATTGCTTGGCTGACAAAAAAAAATCCTGAAACTAGATATCCCAGGAGCCCAGGGTAAAACCAAATACTTTTTTTTTTTTTTAAGTAGCAATAAAATGACACTCCTAGTGTCCTAATAACACTCCGCTATGTTCCTAGATTAGTGCCTTGCTCAGCCTTCCTTCAGAAAAGCCATCCCACCTTCCTCCTGAAGCAGGTGGAGACAAAAATAAAGACACGCAGCCAGACAATATGCAGAGAGAGAGAGAGAGAGAGAGAGAGAGAGAGAGAGAGAGAGAGAGAGAGAGAGAGAGAGAGAGAGAGAGAAACCTTGGGACATTCAGAGCTACATGGGATATCTCCATCAAATTCCTCCCCTCAGAGCTCAGGGAACACTGTCGAAAAGAAGGCAAAGAGAACACAGGAGCCAAGGGGATGTAGAATAACAAGGAAACAGTGGCCTAAAAATCACCAGGATCAGGGCAAAGATGAACTCAAAGGGAATGAAGCAGCGTGCACAAGGCTTGCACAGGTCTTTACCAGACAGAATCCTAGAGATGAAATAAGTGGACAAAGGCTCCACCCCAGCCATAAACAATCGCCAATTGGTAACTACTTGTTACTGAAAATTTAGTTTGCTCCAAGGGAGTTTCAGTAAGGAAACAGATTACTCTGAAGGGTAGACGGCATGCCCAATAGTTGATATCCAACAAAAACTGAACTCAGCAGCTTCCCTGAATATTTCTTGCATCATAAAGTCTTGTCAGGGTTTCCCTATTTACTTCTTTTAAAATTATTTATCATATTTTTTAATTTTCATTTTTATTTTATTTATATACATTTTTCTTCTCTCTTTTATCCTATAGGACCTTTGTGCATATATTATGGCTTCCAATGTAGTGTTTTCGTGGGATTCTTAAGTGTGGAAATGAGTAGGTCTGTCTCTGGTGCCTTCTCTTGGATTCTTTTCTTTCAAATGTTTGTTTATTGCGAAGTGTTTGATTTGGTGTCATCTTATTATTTAATAATTTATATCATTATTATCCTTTAGAAGCCTGTTTGCTTTCTAATGAGAAGCAGGAAGTGAGTGGATTCAGATGCTCCCATGTAGGGAGGAGCAGAGGAAGCAGAAACTATAGTCTGGATACATCTATCACAGGAGAAAACAAAATCCATTTCAAGGAAAGAGAAAATACAGCCTCTAGGACTTAGTTTGGGCATGACCCAGATATTGTTAAGTGTGAGGCATGGACAATGAGATGTCAGATAGAATTTTAGCTTTACCTCGGAAAGATTTTACCTGACTTTAGCCCTGTTTTTTTTTTTTTCTTTCTATGCACTAATAAGCTTTCAGTGGTCACTTTAATGTAGTCCCTGAGACCTGCGCCTTTACAAAGATCCCCTCTTCATAACAGCATAGCTGCCCCTGTGCAGTGGTCTTCTTGCTTGGAAACAGCAGCAGTTTGATGCACTAAACCAATAAATATTGGAACTTGTGCCTCGAAAAGAACCACACTGCTCAGCTCAACACACCGTCCATTTATTGGAGAGAAGACACTTGCAGGAAAGAGCCAGTGTCCTGCTTCTTCCAATCTTGGCATCATGACTCTCACTAAAGTTGACATTAAAGAACATTTTCAAAATAATTTCTTATACATATGTTCACTTAATCCTCTTAAACATCTAAAAATACAAAAGAATTTTCAAATAAGACATCTTGCCTATAAAATAAAGCACTAAATATCACTACACTCATTAGAGTTGACAGACAGCTCAGGAGAACAGACTCTTCTGCAAGTGAGTGCCTGGGACCTCACAGCCAGGGCTTTTCCTGTCAGCCCCTTGCCCTCTCCATTCTCCTGGCTTCCTTAGATGCTCAAGACTAAGCCAAGGCTGAAAGAGTTGTAATGGCCTCTTTCAAAGGCGACAAGATGAATGAAATATTGCACAAGAGAATTAAAGGGTTCGGGTTTCAGTTCACAATGCACAGAGAGTGAGAGCTAATCATTCTCAGATACTGAGGTCCTGAGCTGGTCACCACCCACCTCCATCTCACTCAGTTGTGGATAATAACTGGGAAGAAATGAATAAAAATATATGCACTGTCCACATTCCACTTTCTGTACAGCCTTTCCGCTGGAGGCCAGGAGAAGGAGGGTTTCTCAACATGCCAAGGGGGATCCTGCAGGAAAAGACCCTGGGGCATTCTGCCAAGAGTGCCTGGGGCTTTCTTTTCTTCTTTTTTAATGCAAGAAAGAATTAGTTCATTATTTATAATAGCTGTCCTTTCTACCTCAGGAGAGAGCCAGAGAGGGTAACACAGACACACAATCTTTTTATAATCTTTGAAATTTTATGTCTTAGTCTTGAGAGGGATTTTTAAGAAAGTAGCTAGCAGCAGTGTCACATTGTGGGTGGGGGAGGAGATTCCCACAGTTCTCTCTCACACTCTCTGCAACTATTAACTTCTCCAGGACACTGCTCTGAAAAGTGCTTGCCGAGTGTAGTTCCGACATTTCTTTTCAGGCCTTTCTTAAGAATGTTGGACTGTGAACAACCAAACAAGTATCTTTAACCCCAATTCTGCCTCTGTGGCTGGCCTGACAGTTCTACTGACATAGCAGAATAAATAGCAGTAACACCACAAGCAATTAGAGTGAGAGAAAAAAAGAGATTTTTTTTTTTCAGATCAACTATAGGCTTCTTGGAAAAGACTTAACTGAGTTCAGTTCTTCACATACAGAGAAATGGCAGAATGGCCATCGGGCAAAACCTATGAATTGAACATACTAGATATTTTAATTACGGAAAATTGGGCATTTCTGCCATAATTGTGTATAATAACTGCACATATTGCTACATTAACTGGACAAAGGACATGGATGGATTTCCTATTACCCATTGCCAGCATCAACACAATTGTTTTAATTAATAAGACATCCAGGTGGACAGTAAATGTGTACATCACTCTTTGCAAAGGTCCCATAGCAAGTACTGTTGCATACAATGAGATTGCCTGGCACATCTCCTATGGAAAGATGCAGAAGGCTGCCAGTAACACCAGCCTTAAATCCAGGGACAAAGCTGCTGTTAACCCAAGTTGAGGCCAAAGCTACCTGTCATCACCGATGAAGCGTGGTAACCAGCCAATGTGATTCTAAACACCAAGGTACATGCTCCTAAGGCCAGAGAGCCCCGTAAAGGAACTGATGGACAGCTTACAGAATGAGAACAGGAAACCCAGTGAAGATTTAGAAACAAAGATTTCACAGCAAAAAGCTACAGGGCATGGGTTACTTCCTAGAGTTGAAATGAGTGGTACCTGAGTGTCAGCGAATGGTGGGTGGAGACAGCTAGCAGCACCATGAGGAAAGGATCCAAGTGGGCCACAAGGCATCAACTCCGCTCTGCTACCAAGTCTCTGGCAGCCATTTTGATCCCATGACCATGCCATCCTGAAGTTAGATATTTTTCCCCAAGAATTGAGTCATTCTACTAGAAGATTGGATTTAGTAATTTCAGAAAGAAATGCAAAAAAAAAAAAAAAATCAATCTCCTGATAAAGGAAAAAAAAAATATCAAGGGCACTCTAGAGACAGGCTGCAAGGGCAGATGAATGAGTCTGAGGAAGGGAACAAAGCCTGCCCAGCGACATGAAATGAATAGCAAATATTTGAACTGGTGTACCCACTCACTCAGGAAACAGATTCTGTGAAAAGGCCATTAAAACGAAGGACTCTGTTCTCTAAGTCCCTGCTCACCTGTTCAGTGGAACCAGGCCAGGGTGTCAGGCATCCTGGAGATGAACTGTGGTCTGCTATGTGGAGCCTGCAGGCTTGTCTGTCCACATGCTGGGCTGTCTGTCACCCCTCTGGGGAAACTCAGATATGCTAGGCTCTGCAGTGTGGGTACCAGGTGAGCTCAAAGTCTGGATCTCAGGATGCAACTCATCAAATGCAGAGTTAACAAGCCCTTTTGAAGATTCTAAAGGCAATCATTGTTTTAAAAACTCATCTGCTTAAGATAAAAGAAAACCACTGCCAAGAATTTCTTAAAAGGAAAAAATAATGCATTTGAATTCACCTTTGCCTATCAGCTACCAAGTAAATTTATTAGGCTTTAGCTTTATGAGGAATCATGACATATGTCCAAAGAGATTTTACATAGCCACTGGGTAACAGTCAAACATACAATTCCAGGCTGTGTCACTCCCCCTCCCCCCACCTGGCACCCAGTATACACCATGAATGAAGGAGACATTATGCCTTTTAAAATATTGCATTAGTTTCTACCATGCTTCTCTGAATATAGTGGCCTTCCAACCAATGTTCATTGTTCAGTCAAGAGTTCAAAGAACAGAACAGTTCAACATTCTTGTTTCTATTTCTCTTCTTTGAAAGGTGGCATGGGCACTTTTAACAAATGCATCCTACACTTGAGAAAAAAAAATATTCTTAGAAGCAAAGAATAGAAATTGTCTTGGGCTTACATACACTTGTAATATCTTTCCGAGAGGTCAGCAGGTTGATCAATTTTACAGGAGACCAAAGTCCAAACCTCTGCTTACTTCTGGGAGTTCTGTGCTGATCCAGAAAGAAGAAAGCAGAGAAAGGACAACTGAGAACAAAAATGTCCTATTAGGTCCTTGAGATCTTATCAAGTACTAAAAATGACAATAATAATGGGCCATTGATATGGAATGTATGGATGCTGGAAGAAGGGAGAGATTGGAAACTACCCAGTTACAGACAGCAGAGAAACAGCAGAGGCCACATATAGCTATAGCAAAGTGTGGGATATTTACAGTGAAGGCAGCAATCCCTTAAAAGGAAGATCTCCATTCTCTGGTTTGAAGGTGAAAGGAAGAGACAGTTAGGGCTCAGAGGGCTTTAGTCGGTCTTCTGCCCCATCCTAGGTACCATGGATATGGAGAGTCTGAGTGAGGTTCTATACTTGTACTTCTAGGTCCACAGTTTACAGAAGTGGTTTGGGGATCATGGATGTAAGAAGCTCAGGCTTTCCATAGCAGAACTCCACCCTTGGACATAGGCTTCTTCTCAGAACACAGATATAGCACTTACTCCAGGGTATTCTATACACAATGAGATCGTTCTGTCCCAGGGCTCTCGGGAACTCTCAGGATAAACACACTGCCACAGAACTCCAGTTTCTATCTAATATCTATGGTCTTGTTCATTTCTTGCCAGCTGTTACATACCCAGGTTGGATAAAATGATATTCCTTTCTTCCTGCAGAATTGAAGCCACTGAAAAACTAAGAGAGCTTGAGAAGACATCACTAAATATCACATTTATTAAAACATATGAACACTCTATTCTAAGAGCTGGAAAGACATGTAAGCCATATGGTGTAATTCGAAGACTAATATAAAATATTAATTTGTGAAGCCAGGGTCATTGCTACTGTATTATTCCAATGCCTATGTTGCTAACATTTGCCTGATTAAAAGGGTTTTTACTCTGCATCTGTACTTTATGTATGAATATATATGTATGCGTATGAGTAAATTGATTTATGTGATATACTATATTAACTAAACATGTCATTTCTAGCCATATAAATACAAAGTACTTAAATTTATACAGGCTTTAAAATATTTCAGTTATTATCTAATGAAAGATGTACTTTCTTTTATGTTGAATCATATCATTCTATCTGTACAGAAGGACAATCCTCCACCTACTAATTTCTCAATATCTCTGTTCTTCTACACTCCAGTTAAGTTCCCATGGATAGGGTGGGAGTCATCACCCTTTGAGAGCATAGGACTGAGAGTCAAATGAAACTTTGTCATTTTATTTATATGAAAAAGAATGTATTGTTTTCAAATCTGGGTTACTACTTGCATGCCAAGGGTGACACAAATGACCCTGGTGGGCTTGAGCATTCCAGTTCTCCTGAAAGCCTTGCAGCAATTCCTGTGATTTCTGTTATGCGTCGGCTTCCACAAAAGGATGAATGCACCCTTGTGTTTCTAAGATGAAAATATTTCTCTGTCAAATGGGCGGTGTGTTTCCTGAGGCTCTTAGGAGATGCTTCATCCCTGGGATCACCTAGTGAGTCCTTGCTTACAGAATGCTAACTGTTCTTCTCTTTACAGACAGCCGACATACCTATTGGAGCCTGCCTTTCCTAGACAATGGCTTCAGCTTTCCCTGGATGAAGTTAGAGCAATGTGTTCTCTGCCTCCTTGTACGCTACCACACTACTCCAGGACAGAATGTAGGATACGCGGGGCATATGGGCTCCCATCTCATGTCCTTCATTTTGGTATCAATCTAAAATCCCCTGAGTTTATCATCCTGGCGGTCTTGGCTGTTACCTCCTGCAGCTTGGTGCTTCTGAAGTTTCTGCAGGATTGAGCATACTCAGTTTCTAATTCACTTCTCTAGAAGCAGCAGTAGCCCCGGGGGAGAGCTGGCCTCTCTTAAATGCTCTTGCTTTCCTGAAGACATAACATGTTTTCCCTTTCACTGGACATATAATCCCTTAGTTCTTTGTTATCACACTGATTCAGAAGAAAAAATTACATTGCTCTAAGAATACAAACCCTGAAAAATAAATTCTTGGATCTGAATTTAGTTCACCTTTTTCATCTTTATTTTGGTATGATATGTTGGTACCCTAGAAACAAATCATCCGACATGTAATTTTCATTTTATCTCTATCTTGGTTTCAGCTCTTGGGTCTCCATCTTTCTTTACTCTCCCTCCATTTCAACTCTGGGTTGCCAGGCAACTTCAATCAGCTGGTTGCCCAAACAGGAAAAGTAAACGGGATTAACTCTGGAGGAAACTAATTGAAGGAACCATTAGTACACTATGCCGCCAACGCCAATCAGAATTCTTCCAATACTTGCTGATTACCTTACACTCTGCTGTCTTAACACTGGACTGTGTAGTGTTTTAGGTGGAAAGATTGCCACAGATTTGAAATATTAGCAGCAGTGGTGGTGACAGCAGCTACCGCATTCACACTGGTATGATCTCTCTCCTGGAAAAAGAGTACAAAGACAGGTCTTACGTGCCCCATGCTTCTCCTTCATGAGCAGGGCCCTGTGTGTATCTGCTAACTCTCTCTCAAATCTACTCAATAATTATTCATCTTAGCACCACAGGCCATTACAGAAATTGTGAGCCAGTCTTTGGTTTTCACCTTAGCTCCATTATCCTCAAGTTCCTGGACACTGAACTAGGTTTCTTAAACTGTCTTAGTCTTAGTAACTACATGGGCAGAATCAGCTTATCAGTGCCTGATCAGAAAGACATTGGAACACATAACAGAATATAGAAACAGCTCCCTATAAAGGTTACTAGCCTGATTAGACTCACTAATTCACCTCTCCTACTGCACAGCCCTGCATAGGAAAGAAAATCTGGTGGTGCCTCTGCTAACTTGGAACTTACGGCTACTATTTCAAGCATAAGGCCACAACACATGACTGGGACTTCATCATGATGTTGAGACATGAATAGATATTAAAGCCATTTTTAAGAAGAAATTAATAGATTAGGGTGAATGATGAATTAGAAGGAACTATTAATAGTGTCCTTAGTTCTTTAATTAATCTTTTTATTATTTGACAGTTCCATAGATTTATATAATGAATTTCCATCCTCCACATCCACCTCCCGCTGGAATTCTTCTTAACAAGTTGCCTTCCGCCTTTGACATCTCTTTAGCCTGTGACTCACTCAGAGTTTGATTAGTTTCTTGCCTGAGTATGAGTGGAAGTTATTTATTGCAACATGAGCAACTTATCTGGGGCTATACAACCGAAGGAAAAAAAAAAAACCTCCCCTCAAAACTGTTTATTGCTAATAGTCCTCCAGGGAGGATTGAGGTCTGGTGGACTTCTTTCCTTCCCCATCCATGATGAAAATTTCAAGGGCCAGTTTTGTATGGGTCTTCTGAAGATAGCAACGTACACAGTTTACAAGTGCAGCAGCCATAGTGAGTCCAGAAGACATTTTGCTGAACATTCTTCTATCATACAGCACCTACATTCCTTCTGTGTCTTCACTGCAATGTTCCCTGAGATCCAAACATAACAGCTACATTACATCTACATTAACTATTTTTTAAAAAATGTTTAAAATCAATTTATTTACTTCTGTGTGTATGGCTGGATTGCCTATATGTATATCTGTGCACCAAGTACATCATTACTGGCGCTATCAGAAGAGAGAAGAAGGCATGGGATTCCCTGAAACTGGAGTTACAGATAATTGTGAGACACCATGTGGGCTCTGGAAACTAAGCCAAGTTTCTCTGCAAGTGATACAAGTTCTTTTTATTGCTAAACCAACTTTCTAGTTCTACCTCTGATGTTCTGAGTCTAGAAATCTCATGAAAGGTTATTGCTACTGAAGAGTTTAATGATAAAAGGAAATAGGTATATATTTATTTATATATACATGAAATAAATATAGATAGATAGATTTAGCATTATGTTTCAAGTAATTAGTTTTTATTTCCTCAGCTTTAATATCTAAAATATTAATTATTGATATATGTAAATAGTCCAAAGATAATATAAAAGTATAATAAGACAAAAAATTGTGAATCACTTTCTAGACCAATCAACATAGTTTATCTAGCCCTTGGAATGTCTGTCCCTAAGTCAAGTTCAATTTAGCAGTGGGGAATCAGATCTCAGGTCTGAGAGACATATTTAGGATGATAGTCCTTGTATTCTTCAAAGGTGGCACCAGTGAAACCAATAACTGAGAGGACAAATAACAAACATCCAAATGGTCCTGTTTGGAATTCTGGGGGTCAGACATGTCTGCTTAGGGTCCACATTTTGTTAGTCTATGTGCTCGAATCCACTGTTTGGGGATATGACCTTGACTGCTCTTTGTCCATCATGACTTGCGAACGTGAACGTTAAACTTTTGCTTCATTTTTGAGATGGTATCCCAAAATGTTTGTCAAAGACAAAGAAGCTGCTACAGCAGAGGGTAAATGGAAGATGAAAACAGAGAAGAAAGACAAAGATGGAGGAAGTGTGCCCATTGACTTTGCTGTTGCAATGTGGGGTGCTTGGAGGACTCTTAGAGCATGGTGAGGCTTAGTAGGCAGATGGCAATTTCATTCCTCAGCATGATTGGGGTTTCCTGAACTGCTTTTCATTCACACCATGACTGTCTTTTTTAGTTGTCTCTCTTTCATCTAAATGATGGCTGTGTCGAATGTGCCATAGGAAAAGAGAATAGAGGGCTGGCAAGACTGCCTGCTGGGTGAAGGTGTTTGTCACCATGACTGCCGACCTGAGTTTGAACCATGGACACACATGGTGAAGGGAGAGAACTCATTCCCACAAATGACCTTCCACACACGCTTCTCTCCCTCTCCCTTTCCATGTAAACCAGAAAAGAAATAGGAGCTCAAAATAACCAATATCCTACATCCAGAATAGGTTTCAAGAGGTCAACAGGTTTTGGGGTCTGCCCTGTGCAACAAACTGCCACAGTCTTTTTTAGTATATTATTTTTCCAAGCAGCTTCTTTCTCCCAGCTGCTGTTATAATAGAAAGAACAAACTATGAACTCTAATCCAATAAAGAAACAAACTTTCTTAGCCATTTTTTTGGTTGTCATCTTTATAAAAGAGAGTCCATCTTTGTAATCCAGCTTTGTTAGAGATTATAGATTCCCTCTGCTTGACGTTAGATGGCTTTGACAAAAAGGAATTGGAGGAGAGGCAGATAATGGTATACCTAAACTACACAGAATAAATACATAATTCAGTAATATTAACCTCTCAGATACCTGGGAAGAAGTCTTTGTAGCTCAAACAGTGAGCCAGCCAGTGAGAGAAACCGTGTTTATCATTTATTTAATACACAGGGCTGCAGCCTAAAGAAGAAAAGTTTAAAAGTAATGTCAACAGCCAAAGGATCACACTCAGAGTCATCCAGCTCACCTTGTGCTTCTCCCCCAGGCAGAGCTGACATGAATTCATTCAGGACCATTCTATTATTCATGCAAGGAGCTGTCTATCACAAATGCAATATGAAAAGGGGGCACACCAAGCAAGGTATGGCATATCAGCTCTAAGGACTGGTGATTTAATTTCACCATTTCAAGACTGCTCATTTAAAAGTTCCTGAAGCAAGAATGATAAAGGAAGCATCATTACCCTTTCAGAAACCATATCCTAGTTTTCTAGAAAGTACAGGAAATTGGTTTAAAGGAGGCATGAAAAACAATGCAAAGCTCAACAATAGGACAAGTGAAGATTGTGCCCCAAGTCCATCAGCAGTTTTCCACAGAAGTCACTGGTCTTTGTGATAGTTTTGGGAAACTGTTCTCTCTCTCTCTTTATAATCCTAGACCAATAGAGAATACAGAAAATGTCCTGTAGTGTCTCATTTTCAGGAGATTTAGGGCTGAGTGTGACTGCTGTCTGCTGGCAGATGTGTACCCCTGTCGACATCTAGAATGGACCGAGGGGATAAGAGATTATGACAAATGAGACCAGGTGAGAAGCTGGGACCTGCTTCAGATACAAGAAGAACAGTGTCCACTCGGAAGTGAGCAGGGGTCATTCTATCACACTTTGTGACATTTCCAAGCCACCTTTTCAAAATAGTACGTTAATGATTCTAAGTGTTCAAATGCCACCATATAGATAGGTCAAGTACACTGGTTCGCAGATGTATAACCCCCTCCATATCTCTCTGGCAGATTCCTCACATTTTTCCCTTAAGTAAATACCTCTTTATGAACCCCTGAGCTGGAAACCTGAGGCGAAAGCTAGGCAATTCAGTCACATTGACTAGGGGTTCTTAGGGTCCAGCCAGAGGATACAAGGAATCCAAGGCTCCCTCAACCAAGTTTGAGGAGCTAGACTAAAAACAGGAAGTTAAATAGAAACAGGTGTCTTAGATCCTGTATTTACTATCCTAGGAAGTCAAGAACAAAAGCCATAGTAGATGTTTTGAAGATCCTGTACAGGCCAACAGATTGTAGGACTTGCTGCCTGCAAATGGGTCACATTTGCCAGCTGCGGAAGGGCAAGGAGGCAGGCTGAGTCTGAGTAAATGCAGGGTGGAGAAAGGCCCACACACATGCAAAGTGTTCTAATGTTGTATTTCTGGTCGAGCTCTAAATTTTTCACAGATGGGTACTTTTAGCATGGTGGGAAAGCAGAAGCAACAACTGGAGAGCTAACCCACCTACTGTTGGTGATGCTTGAGCTCTTCTTAGGGCTGCACAGCCCCAACGACTGCTCTGGGCACTTCCAGGGGAACATGCAAGTCATCAAAAAAGAGCTCTGTAGCCAAAGAAAATGAGAGTAGTGAATGAGCAAGAGACAGATGTGAGCAGCAGTGCCAGAAGGCCAGAGAGCAATGTCACCAATGAAGCTGTCTCTAAAATCCTCAGCATCTGCCAGTGTCTTCACGGGGCTGACTCTACATACATTTAAATAATGCAGTGGCATAAGATGGGACTGGCACACATTCTCTCTCTCTCTCTCTCTCTCTCTCTCTCTCTCTCTCTCTCTCTCTCTCTCTCTCTCTCACACACACACACACACACACACACACACACATTTGCCCATACACAGGAAGGAACACAACATATGCTTCTCCTTCCCCTCAGTGTGTCTGCTCCCTCAGTCTGTCAAAACTTCATACTCTGGGTCCTGCCACTGGAATTTCTTGGAAGATGGAGATGAGGAAGGATGTGGGCTACAGTGAAAAGGTTTCTAGCAGCCAGACTATAGATCTGGTTACCCTCAGCACCAGTGAGTTCCAGTGAACAGAGTAGATCATAGAGTGAGGACCTGAGAGCACCAGACACAGAAAATAAGCACATTATAGAAATAGTTAGGAGCTGGTTTGGGAGAGACCAGATTGCCCTACTGTCTGCTGCCCACCAATGCTCACCAGGACTCCCATCAGATCCATAACCAGACAGGAAAAGGCAGGGTCTTAATATTGGGGTAAATTTGAGAACAATGGTGCAGAAAGGGTTTGGACAGTTTACAGTGTCACCTTCTTCATTACTGCCAAAATAGTAACCATTAAGTGCTTCCCAAGACAGATGCTCATGGCTCACTCTTCACCCCTTTCCTGTGCCACATCTGTTAATGGTGATGAGCTAGATCATGTGTTCACAGAACATTTAAAGATATTTAACAACTGAATCTATGCCTGTTCTATGTCCATCCAACAACAGTATGTCTATTCATTAACTAAAAGACACTTGCTAGACTGTCTTTTAAATAAACAGAATGTAAAATCTATTAATACGTCTATTATCAGTAGAATAGCTGAATAAGTTGTAACAAAAACATAATTGACTTTTTCATTGTTAAGAAAAAAGGGCATATCTCACTATATGCCAAGCAGATAAAGCCATATACAAAATTATATATCCATATATATGCGTATAAATTGATATATACACATGCATGCATGTATTTAGTTTTAAAATGGGTGAAAATTCTGGACCCATTGGTGTATGCCATATGCTTATTACTTCTAAGGCAGAGACAGGAGGATTGCAAGTTTGAGGCCATCTCAAACTGCATAGCTTTAGGGATTGTCCTTACAAGGGTTTATGAGGGAAGAAAGGGCGGATACAGGAACAGAAAAGCTGGGATTGGGTAGGCTGTGGGAACTCTGGCGGACGTGCACCAGCAACAGTCGCCAAACTCAGTTGAACTGTTTTATACACCTGAACAAAGGAGGCAGGTTAGTTATACACAGCTGAACGAGGAGGTGGGGTTATTATGTGCCCAAAAGGCAGGGTTAGCTAATCCTAATATTGTTAGCCTGTCTCTGTAGGGAAGCAGTCTCAGGCTGTAAACATCTGGTGGGAGGAAGCCACATTAACATTCTGCACACACAGTCAACATCACCATGTGAAACGGGAGAAGGCTTTCCAAAGGGTCTTATGCATTAGGGTCCTTGACATGGCTATATTTATGTGAATACACATTCAGGGGACTCTCTCTGTTCTCCACATGGGGTCAAACTTAATAGCACAGAGAAATACTGCCTCAAATGAGTAAACAAACACAGGCAAGACGTATTCCTGCTATAAGATGTTGGTAAAGCTATTATTCAAGGTGTGGGGGTAGTTGGGTGCTCATGACATTCTGAACAGCAGTTGTGTCAATATTAGGCAGTGTTATGTTTTCAGAGAGTGCATGCTTGTATATGCACACTTACTCTTTGTGTTTAAAGAGGACACATTTATTACCATGTAACTTATGGTATAAAGACAGACAGGGCTGTCTTGGCTGTTGGTACAGCATTTACAGCAGAGAGAGTAGTCTGCATCCCTTCTATACTCTCCAGGCCTACAACTAGGGCAAGCACATGTATGATTCAACTTCATTCTTTGCAAAACTGGGATGGATATAAATACCGGTATCATGGAGTATCCCAGGGTTTCAATGACAAACAGTAAGCACTGACAGTAGCTATGAGTAGCATCAGCTTCACTGGACCCACATTTTATCTCCTGTCTCTGGGGCATGATAACTGAAGTGACCAAGGCAGATGAGCCTCCTGGTCTTCAGAGAATGTAGTAAAGTATGAAGCCTTGTGTACTACCCACCACTGCAACTCAGGCACATTAGTGTTTCTCTCCCAGGACAGCCTGCATTAGCTACTAACACTGGATGTCTGGGAGTTTTAGGATGTTTTTCTGTGTCTGGCTCACAGACTACCAACGGTACCTAACATAGGCAGCCTTCTTCACCCTCGTTCATTCCAGGCAGCCGTTATCTCCCTTCCCAGATGATTCATCTGGCTAGGCATCCTAGATCTGTTTGTATAGCTGCTGTCTGCTAGAAAAGAGTGCAGGGAAGAATGACGTCATCTTCCTAGACAAATCCATCTGCATCTCTAGAGTGGAGCATCTTTAGTCTTCCCAACCATCATGATTGGTTCAGAGGAAACAGATGATAATCCCATCTGAATTTCTAAGGAACTGGGGAGGCCGAGACTCAGGAACTGAGGCCAGTGGAAGAAAGATGACCCCTATCTCCTTCCTGCCAACGTTTTACATAGATGGGACTTCTGTAACCTGAGTCTACACATTCCTAGTATCCTTTGGCTTTTTCCCATGTAGTCTCTTTGTACAGCCTAACTTCCCAATTCCTTTACCATTCCTAAGCTCTGTGTTGCTATTTGTCTATCAATTTAGATTTGTTATTATGTATTCATTGAGCTCATAAATAGAACCTTGCCCTGGAGGAACAGCCTGAGAAATTAAACACATTGTATTCAATTTATTTTGAAATTAACACTATGGCAAGTGAACCAAAATCTCATTTCTTTATACTCTGGTTAACAATTTTGGCAGATGTAAAAGTCCTTTTCCCAGCCTCTCTTCTTCCTTTAAAGGCTTTACAGGATGAAGTTCCATTCTACAGGCCTTCCCCCTTTGCTGAAACATCAACCTTCACTTCTTTTGCTGGCCATCCTAAACAGGCAGGCGGATGTTTCCTTCCTTTCTCTTCAATTGCTCCTGTGGATGTGTGAGGGATCATTCTCAATGAGATGCAAGCATAGCTGCCCACACAGCAATAAAAAGGCTTTGTAGGCCTCCCAGCATGGGCTGCTTCTCAGCCTTGGGGTCCATGGTCCCCTTCTGCAAAGGGCTCAGTGACCTTCAGTTTCTCCTTCCCATACCAAAGAGATGCTCTGACTGTGAGAAAAACAGTGGGTAGAATAGCTACCATAAAGAGCCTGTCCCACAGCATGTCTATCTTCCCTCACTCTGACGGTCAATTATTATTGCTTAAATAACAGTTGTACTTTATGAGGATGCGATGGTATGGTCACCAGCACTGATTGAAGCTATTTCCCCTTAAGATTTTTGGTATTCAGTTAGCTTTCCTGTTAATACACTGATAGCAACGGTGATTAGGAAAAATACTATTCATTAATTTACTCCTGAGTGACATAGAAAAGGTTGCTAAGTGCTTCAGAATAGAACAGGCTTACGTTCCGATGCAGAGAGAGCAACATATTTTCTGGTTAAGAACAGAATGATGGCTAAAGCCCACAGTAAATGAACAAACAGAAATTACCTGTGTTGATTCAGCGTCGTTCTCAAGACAGATGGCTCACTTACGGAAGGACTTTCACCTTGCATATACTCCTCAGTACTTCAACAGGGCCAGCAAGACTATTGATTTTTATCCTTCCTGGGGTTCTCTTAACATAAGTTAGATGTAGCCAGACCCAGGTAGTTCTGATTATCACTAATGCTGAAGAGAGCAGACATTGCCCACTGCACAACAGCCTGGGCATCTGCAGCCTTACATTTTTAAGGCATAGTGACAGAGTATCCCAGAGTTTAGAATGGTTATGTCATTCTTAAGGCATTGACACTGAAAATCAAGGTCAAAACAAACAAACACTCTATGTCCCTCTAAAATTCAGTGCAGTTAATTGGCTCCATTGCTTGGTGCCTATGGCACCGCCATACAAAATATGACAGAGAGCACAGTTTTTTACTTCAGGAATGGCTGAGAAGCAAGGAGGGCCAAGTGCAAGGCAGGACTCCATGATTTCCTTTAGGGACACACCCACAATGACATCACTTTCTGTCTGGGTCCCACTATATAAAGGCTCTATCATCTTTGAATAGTACCAACAGTCTGAGGCCAAACCTTTACTGTGTATGTCACTGAGGGACAATAGAAGTTCCAAAATGTGCAGGGAGCAAGGAAGACCCATGATACAAGACCCATCTTAAGGTAGTATGGAGATATTGGGAAGGAAGAAATCCACCCCCCCCCCTTTCTTGCAGATATCTCAGGTAAAGTCAGATCTGGCTCCCTATCTTTAGTGGTTTTTTAGAAATCTAACTTGAGTTCCTCATAAAGATTCCCATCACAGCACTTAGGAAAGTATTCATGACAAATGCCACACCCAGTGCACTGAGTCTGTATCTTAGCCCATCCAAACAGAATGAGCTGTTGTTGGATCAAAAATAGCTTTGCTTTGAAATTGTTTTTGATCAAAGCAAGGTAGAGATAAATTCTCAGAGGGGAACTGTTATTTCCTTAGAAAAACTTTATGCTGTTTCCTTCTTGCCAGGGACCCTCTTTTGAAAGGCCTCATCTCTAGGGCTCTAAGGCACTTCACCTTTGCCACCATCTCTCAGAAAATGATTTCACTAAGGCTGTACTAGTATGACCCTTGGGCACCCTGTTTCTTCTCTGCTTTGTCCCTTTCTGGTGTTTATCCTCTGCCCGAAAATGGACAGGAACCAATACCACTCTCTTACTACACAAGAGGAAACGGCTAGCCTTATTCTTTACCTGGGCCTGTGCTCCCAACAGCCCTCACCTACTTTTGCCTTCTTGGAAATAGCAATGTCCATACTTGCCCTTGTATATGGCTAGACTGCGTATGCCTCTGTCCTTCCTGTGGCTTCAGAAGACTAGGGCATACTTTTGGGGTTTACCTATTACAGGAAACACTACTAAAGGACCACTTCGTTTTCAACTCTCTCCACTTCACACTGTTCCTATTGTACCATCCTGACTAAAACCATTTCTATCCTCATTCCGTTTGATTTGTCCTTTATGATATGGTTTGGCTCATGCCAGAGTAAGCCTTTTATAAAAAAGAACATGATAAACATGAGATTCTATGGTTTAGGTCTGTGTATTTCATTGAATCAACAGGAATGCTTAAACAGTTGAGCCAATTTTGAGAGAATTCTCTCTCTTTTAGATGCATGCAGTTATATTGTATTATCAGATTCCCCAATGGGAAAATACAATGATACCATGATGTTCATTCTCCCGGGTTAACTGACAAATTCAGTCACATGTCAAGTGACTTTGTACTTGAGGAAGTAAAACTAAAGCAACAAATACGTTAAGCTGTCTACATGAGCTGCTGCTATATTGAGAATCTTTGGAAATTTTTAGAGATAACGAAACTAGATTTTCTTGAACAAGGATTTCTCTCATGTCTTGATGTGGCCAGGTGTCATTAAAGGAAAATGAGAGAGAACAGTGGAAAGAATCCTGGATGAGTCTGGGACTGGAGCCTCATTCTCAACATTAAGATCTTCCCATGACTTAGACATACAGTGAAACCAATTCATTAGAGTCTTAGATGTTTGGTTCCCTATAACCCCCAAAACTTTTGTGCAAACTGAGAATGGTTCAGATTAAAATATATTATATGTATATAATTAAGTATAAGTTTAAAAATAAAAATTAAGTTAATCAAATCACAAGTAAGTTAGTTATTTAAGTTATTACATGCTAACAAATATATTAATCAAACAAATTAAGAAATTTGCTTAGCTTTTAAAATACCTAAAGAAGGTGGGCTCTTCTACATTAAATTTATATCAACTTTCTACTGAGATCGTTTTATCAGTAGGCTACATTGTAACTTAGTTCTGAGTCAGACTAATTAACTCTTTATTAGATTCGATCTGGCACCCTGGCCGTGACATTAATGTGAACAGTTCTAAATGTGTAGAATGTGTAAACAGAAAGGTCATTTCTACATGAGCATAATATACTTATAGACACATATTTATAAAATTAAGAAATACTCCCATATTAAATGAATGGATTTTTATAAAATTAAAGCATAGATGGGAAAAGCACAGTACAGGTTTGGTGTCTCTGATAGAGAAGTCAGAATTCAGATATGTGCTAAACTTAAGCCTTGATGAGCATTGATAGGATGGTACAAATGGAAGAGTCCAGCCCTGCCTTCCTGTGATGGTCACAGTCCAAATCAGATGTACTGAAAATACTGCACACAAATTTCTCTATACTGTATGTATAAGGTAAACCTGGAACCAAAGCTGGTGCTTAGACTCAAGTCCAGGGTATTTCACTATGTATCTGCAAACATTTTGAAAGTTTCACACACACACACACACACACACACACACACACACACACACACAATCTGTGACACTGTGACAAATGATCCTGCTCCTCCACATCTGGGGTAAGATATACTCAGAGTCTATAGAGATGTACTTAATAAGAAATGTAAAATGACTAGGAGATAAAGAAATTCTTACTGAAGCCTACTGTTTATAAGCATGGCTCAAATACCAAGTGTGTTCATTAAATATATAATGCAAATTCAATTTGTATAAATTGCCATGAAGTATCCAAATTAATGGCAAAAGAAGCTGAGTCCGTGCAACAAAATAAAATGGGGATAAGGAAATAGTGAAGGTTTAAGACCAGTTAAAGGGTTTAACCATATATAGCTCTGATGTAGCAATTCTTTAAAATGTAGCAGAGAAGTTTTTCCTAACCCCAGCACTGCCAAGGAAAAAAATTTAAATTAGGGGGCTCCGAGAATCATTTACGGACATCACTAATGTGCATATCAGCAAGTCCTGATTATGCGTGAGGTCCCTGGAGAAGTGCAGAGAATCTTTAAGAGAGAAAAGTTCTCAGTAATCTGGTAGAATGGTTTTCAGAGTATGTCATTTTCAAACACGCCTCAGAGGAATGGCTGTGTATCCAATACTATTCAAGTGCAAGGTTACAAGTGGACACTCTTGATTATAAACTCTCTGAGGATGCTCATAACCACTTCTTGAAACAAATATTTCAGTGATGTCAGAGTCATCAAACAAAACTAGGAAGTCAGCACTGGAGGAAGCTATGTCAAAATGATCAGAACTAGAGATGTGCCTCTGTGTGTACTTGCCTAGCATGCATGAAATCCCAGGTACATAACTACAACAAAATGACTTCAGCTGGTTCTGTGCTGGGCATGACCCTCAGGAGTTTAGCAAATCTGTTTCCCAGTGAAATATAAAGATGGGGACACATTTGCTTTGAATGTCAGCAAGACGGCAAGAACAGCGAGTGTCTGTGGTATCTGATTGGAACCTACCTTGCTCCCCCCCATCCCCAACTCATTACGGCAGAGCTACTGACTAGATGCAGCTGAGGGCACAGGTCCCTCCCTCTATAGCTCCGAGCTAGAGGATGGCATTAGAACTCTTACTGTGTGCCATTATGGGTGAGGACACTCTTTCGCCCAGCCCCACGGGTAGAATGATAACTATCTCCCGAATGGTGCTAGGGAGATAGTAGAATGCCAGTGTTCCTGGCTATGCAGTTTCTGGGATAGTGGTTTTATGCTGGGTGAGGCAATCCAAAAGCCTTATGACCTTGAACCACTCCAATAAGTGCACAACTTCAGATGTGAGCTGTCAAGTCACTTAGACAAACACAACAGTCTTGACCAATAGCTTTGGGGCTGTGACACTGGGATTTTACTTCGAAAGAAAGAAAAGTAGCCCTAAAAATGAGAGCTCCTTGTTTCTTTAAAGAAGTGGCACCGTTTTTAACAGACTATAGATAGCCAGGCTTGTGGGAACGTGGAAAGGGGAGAAGCTGGGGGCTATTAAGGGATTCATTTGACGTGTAGGAAAAACTATGGGTCAGACCAATTGTCTGCTGGAGAAAACAGAAGGAAAAGATGGCTGGGTGAAATCCTCAAGGTGTCAGAAGCAATCTCTAAAACTAACCTCAGGAATTTGCTTCTGAGGACCAAATTCTATTGAAGCAGTTTGTAGAGAATTCATGTCCTGGGGTCTTGAAAACAACAGCATGATCCGCCTGCCAGGAGTGGAGCTTCCTGCTTCCTACACTTAGTGGGTGACAGTGAACCTTCCAAAATAACTGTCACCCAAGAGTCAATATTCTTAGACCCAATGGCTGCATCCTCAAAGAACAAGGATAGAACCTTAGCACTGTGTAGGGACACAGAATTCACTAAAACAAACCGGTATTCAGTAAATGAATCAGCTAGCAAGCACATACAGGAAGTCTCATGGTGGGGGTGGTTGTAGCTAAAGAGGCTTCAAGATATTACATAAAACACTCAGTTTTAGCAAAAGAGAAGAAACAGCAACATATAATGCACAGACCAAAAAGGAGAAAGTGGGAAAAGAGAGTGGACAACAGAAACAGCCCATAATAGTAGTTGTGCACCAAACTTAGCAAAGCCTTGACAGTTACCTTCTTAATTAGATTGTAAGAACTAAAGGAGCCCTGATTAAGGAAAGGAACATGTGGGAACAATGCCACACCAAATGAAGAAGATTAATGAATGCTAATAAATAAAATTTTTACATTTATTTATTCATATGTGTATTTATTTGTGTGAGTATGCGCATGGTGGCTTTGTATCTGTGTGGCTTTGTGTCTGCATATGTGTGTGAGCATACAGTTGCCTTGGTGCTCATATGGCCAAAAATCAAAACCCTCACAGAAATGTGTTGACACCAACAAAAATGCATACAAATTCAAGGTAAAGAGTAAAACAATGAAAGAAAATATTTAGAGCAGAAATAACTGAACATCTCCAATTAAAAATAATGAAACCGTAAACTATATATCCAAATGGTTCAGAGATCTCCAAGTGTGATAAATATAAAATACTGTCAGGCACTGCATTGGAAGCTGACCCAGGGATACCAGGAAAGCAAAGAAATGGCAAGTATAGTACACTGGACAGGTGTATTATTATTTTGTTTTTGAATTATCGAGTCAGAGTTTCTCTATGTGCAATCCGTCACATGTTCTATAGACCAGGCTGACCTCCAACTCACAGAGATACACGTGGGTCTGTCTCCTGAGTACTGGGATTAAAAGTGTGCACCACTATAGCCAATAACATTTCCATATGCTTATGATAAATACTCATGAAGTGAAAGTAGATAATCTTCATTTTTCCACAGAACCAAAATGATGAATAAAATAAGAAAGATTAACAGATGTGGTGACATTTTATGTATACTCCAATAAATAAAGTTTGCCTGAAGATTAGAGGGCAAATCCAGCCACAGAGTTAGCCATAGAGGTCAGACAGTGGTGGCACACACCTTTAATCATAGCACTAGTCCTGTGGGGTTATGTCCTGGAACATTGTAAATATTAGTCCTTCTTACTGGTTTAATAAAACACTGCTTGGCCAGAAGGCAGACAGGAAGTGTGGGTAGGGCTACCAGACTAAGAAAACTCTGGGAAGAAGAAGAGTCAGACAGATGCCAGAAGATACAGAGAAAGAAGGCCAGAGAAAAGGTACTAAAGCCACTTGGCTAATCATGGATTAGTTTAAGAGTTAAGAGTTAGAAAGTTATATGTCTGGGCCATAGGCTGATAAGCATGAAATTAATGTAAGTTTCTGTGTGTTTCTTTGGAACTTTGGGACTGCTGGTCCAAATCTTGGGGCTAGTCTGGGCCAAAACTCTATACTACACCCTAGGAAGGTTGAGCCAGGATGTGACGTGGCTGGGCAGATAAAGGAATATAAGGTGGGAGGAGACAGGAGTTCGGCGTTTCTGCTTCCTTAGCCTTCTTCTGAGGACTCAAAGGCACTTAGTTTGAGGATTTATGGAGACAGAGACAGGATCTCCTCCTTTTGGCCTGAGGGTTCAATAGTGATTAAAAGCTTTTCCAGTGATTTGTTCTGCTGTCTGTCTCTCTGATCTTTCAGCTTTACCCCCAATATCTGGCTCTGCCTCCATCTTTCTTTCTCTCTCTCTTTCTCTCTCTTTCTTTCTTTTTTCTCTCTTTCTTTCTCTCTCTTCCTTCCTTTTTCCTTCCTTCCTTTTTCCTTTCTTTCTTTCTTTCTTTCTTTTTTTTTTTAAATAAGACCAATTACAACAGAGTCCTGCAAAATCATCTTTTTACTTTGCTTTTACAAGTGGGGGCTGAGCCAAGGATTGTCTATAATAGCTTATGAAAAACTGCTGGACAACATCAGAACAGATTTAAATTCATGAAAATCAAATGAATTCCATATTCATGTACTGAACTATTGAGAGTTAAATGTTGTCTACTTTGTGAAACATGCTAAAGTGATCTATAGACTCAATACAGTCTTTAACAGATCCACAACTGGCATTTGTGGGTTAGGTATTGATGGGTATGTTCTGCTATTTATTTAGATTTGCAAGGGATTTAGTAAGAGCTTAGAGAACTCAAAATTCTGCCCTGTTGAAACTGAGTGTGAAGCTATAGTAAGGGAAGCAGAATGTCACTTCAAAGAGCAGACAAAAAGTCAATGAGTTAGAACTGAAAACATGGAGATAAAAGCACTTCTCTGTGATCAACTGATGATATTTTAAGAAAGGGTAACATTTTCAATAAATGGTTATGGAGAAATAGATTATCTGTATTCCAAAAGAAAGTCAACATATACCTTATTATATCATCTAAAACATTAATTTAAAAATGGATACTCAATGTTGGGAGATTATCCAGGTTACAAATTAATTGCTGTGAGCACAAAGACTTGCATTATGTCTTCCAGAAGCCACATGAAAAAGCCTGACATGGTGATTGGTACATGCTTGTAAACCCTAAGCTGTGGAAGTAGCTATGCAGAGAGCTTTGTCTAACCAACAAGTTCCAGGCCAGTGAAAGACTTTATCACAGAAAAGATGGAAGACAAGTCTTTGAGGACTGACACCCAGAGATGGTCTTTGGCCTCCACACAAACAATGTGTACCCTACTATGTGAGTAAAAGCTACACAGCCCTTAGAAGACATGTAGAAAGATTGTTAAAATTTTGGATTTGACAAAGCTCTGACATTAGCAAGACAAGAGGCAAAGGATTAAATAGATGAATACAACCCCAGTAAAAGGAAATATTCTGTGGTTCACACATTAGTTCAATTAAAAGAAAGATTAAACCAAAAACACCATAAACACTATGGGATATTATTCAGTAGTAAAAAAGAATGAAGTGTTAATATATGCTGTAAAATGGATGAGCTGCATTATTTTTGTGCTAATTAAAATCTAGGCAGAAAACATTATTTTATAAATAAATTTCCTGAACTGAAAATCCATAGAAAAAGAAAGCAGACTGCTATTTCTGACCAGTTGGAAATGAGAGGTAAGGCAGGATCAGGTAACGATGAAAGTAGTCTATTATTGGCTGTAGTGATGATTTCATATGTGTGCTAGCATGCTAAAAGTTGACTAACACATGTTAAATGGGTGACCCATATCTAGGCAAAGCCTTTAAATAGAAAGTGAAGTGGAGCAAATACTAAATATGGGTAAATACTAAGAAACAAAATGAAATTACAAACTTTCAAATATATAGGAAACAGCACAAGAAAATTCAGTAGAAAGTAAAAAGCAGAAATTATCCTTCATCTGTCATTTAGGGCTGGAATTTTACCAGCACATATTAACACATGACTCCTTAGTAGTGGGCTTTTAGTAACATTTAACTTATTTAAATCAACCTCTAAAGTTCCACAAGTACAAAGATCACATCCAAGGACATGAAAAGATTGAGTGTCATATATCACACGGCTAAAGCCAATTGATACTTTTATCATTCTTTGTTACTACTCTGTTTGGGCCCTCAACCGACTGAATAATATCTACCTACATTAAGAGTATTTCTTTAATTTTACTTTATTTACTATTTCACATGTAGTTGTCTTTCAAAAATACCCTCAGTCACAAGTGAAAACCATCTAGGTATCTTTAATCCAGTGATATTGACACTTAAATTTGACCATCATAACCTGTTAGAGTTGTTCAGGTTTGTTGTTTTGTATTATGATCTTACTATGTATCATAGGCCAGCCTCTTGTATTAGGATCCCAAAATGCTGGGATTACAGGAAAACGCTACCATGTCCACAAAGCTAACATGTGAATAATTACCATAGAGATTGTCATGAATCTCGAAAATGTCACCCAACTACATGCTGCCAGCAAGAAACTCTGTGAAGTTCCAACTTCAGCATGGAATAAGTACCCCTATGACACATCATTCATGGATTTAGAAGAACTGAAACCACACACAGTGCTCTCTCTCTTATGATAAATCAAGAAAACAATAGGAAAAAAACAAAAAAACTCTTAACAAGGCTCTTCCACATAATTCATGGGCCAAATAAGAACTCTATTAAAAGTACAAAGAAAGAAAGAAAAAGGAAAGCTGTACATCAAACATATAGTGGCATCTTATACAGTGCTGATCAGGAAGGTCATAGCACTGAATGCTTACATTTGCTACAAGAAAAGACCTCCAGTTAATAACCCAAGTTCCTATTGGAAGAAACTAGATTTTTAAAAAATCAGAATAGCTATAGATTCAAAATACAGAATAAAGGATGAAGTAAAAATTAGATAAATCAGAATTATTGAAAATATGTAAAAAATAAAGATAAGTCCATGAAACCCAAGCAGGCCTTAAAATAATGTTAAAATAAACTTACAGTAAGCCTGACAAAGAGAGAAGATACAGATTGCTAATCTCCATAATCAAACACTGATTCTTTATAAGTCCCCTAACAAGGAAACACAAGTGTACTGATATCTCAAACATAATCAGAACGTGACACAAACATTGTATTTTTATAAATTTAGTAACTTAAAAGACAGACTATTAAAAAAAAAAAAAACCCTAAAACTCAGCTAAGAAGAAAGCAGTTCCTGCTGCCTATCCAGTCTTAGAACTCACAGCTCCTTCTCCACCACCATGTCTGCCTGCACACCACCATGCCTTCCTCCTTGATGATAATGGACTAACCTTCTAAAACCTTTGAAACAATAAGTCATCCTCAATTACATGCTTTTCTTTATTAGGGTTTCCATGGTCCTGGTGTCTCTTCACAGCGATAGAAATCCAAACTAAGACAGTGGCTCATGAATCTAATGCAATTTCTACCAGAGTCTTGCTTTAAATGTGTGTGTGTGTGTGTGTGTGTGTGTGTGTGTGTGTGTGTGTGTGTGAGAGAGAGAGAGAGAGAGAGAGAGAGAGAGAGAGAGAGAGAGAGAGAGAGAGAGAGAGGCTTTATTACTGTCAGAAAAAGCCCTAAAATAGCTGGAGGAATAATCTTGCAAAAATAATAGATGACTCTGCTGTGGATAGATCCAACAACAGCACTCAGTGGTATTAGTTGAATAAACATGCAACAGAATACAGAAACCAGAAACAGACTCAAAAATATTCAGATGACCTAAGGAGAGGGGATAACAGAAAGTCTATAGACGAAATAATTTTGCATCAAGTATTCCATGAAGATACCAGTAAAATGTACCTCAACTTAAACATTAATTTTACACAAATTTTCTCAAAATGAATTGCAGATTTAAGCATAAAACACAAAACTACCAAGTAATTCAGTGCTTAGAATCACAAAATCAGTTTTATAAATTGACACTGTTTTAGAGTAACCCCTAAAAAAATGTCTGAAAAATTAAAAGTTTACTGGTAAATGTAAAAAATAAAAATGTTTGTTAAGAGATAGGCAGAGATGTCTCAGAGGTGAAGCACTGGTTGCTCTTCTAAGGCCTTCGAGTTCAGTTCCCAGCATCTACCCTGGGCAGCTCTCAACTGCTCATAACTCTAGATCCAAGGGATCTAACACTTTTTGTCGGTTTCCATGCATGTGCACAGAAAATGCAAACATGCATTAATAAACAATAAAATAAATCTGTAAAATGTTTTTTCAGTCAGGAGATGGTGGCATATGCCTTTAATCCTAACAGTCCAGAGGCAGAGGCACGGGGAATCTCTGTGAGTTTGAGACTAGTCTGAACTACAAAGTGAGTTCCAAAGCCAGCCAGGACTGTTACACAGGGAAACTCTGTCTCAAAAACCCAACCAATCAACCAACCAACCAACCAACCAAACAAACAAACAAACAAACAAACAAATAACAATAAAAAGTTTTCTCCACGAAAGGACCACTGAAGAGGACAGAAGGACAAGCTTTTCCTAAGAAAATACTGTGAAGTTTCAAATCCAGACAAACAGCTGAGGTGCCTATTTAACATATCAAGGCAGAGCTGGTGCCAGACTCTCCCAGCATACCTGTTACATTATGGTTCTCATACTCTGCTCTCGCTGGGCTGCTCTTCCCCCAGAGGCTCTTTCCTATATAATTCAGGCATTTTGGTTAACCACCCCTTCCCTTTTGGCCTCCTGGCTGCTGTACCTGGTTCCTTGGTCTCCCCTTTTCCCTTCCCTCTCCCATCCCACATGGCCCAGCTCAGCCTGGTCTTGTCTACTCTGGACTCCTCCTGATATTCTTGCCTCTGACTAAGATCTCCCAGATATCTATGTAAGCTTTCTCTTCTGCTATATACAGGAGCAGTCATGTCCTCCCCCCCACCTTTTCATTCAAATACATGTCTCAATTGCATATACAGAAAAGGTCTAATATTTAAAATAAACAAAGAAATCCCAAACATTTGAAAACATAATTAATAAATGATCAAAATACATGAAAAGATGCTTTATTAAAAATGGCATATAGATAATTAATAAATACAAAAACATGTTCACCACAGCCCCCAGGAAATATGAATTTGAATGCAATATACTCTGAGTTACTATAACATAAACAAAGAAGAAAACATTAATTACTCAGACAAACTGTGTACAGCTGTCATTTTCTTTCTATTGATTTGTATTGCTAAAACTTTTCTAAGATATTACTTAAAAGATCGTGGTTAATAATTTGAAAAGGCCAATCCAGGCTAATCGAACCTTAAGTCCCTTACATACAGCGGAGGAAGGAAACCAAAACGGTCACACATCATTAAAGGAGCAAGGCTGGTATGTTTGAGAAAGTCTGATACTCCACAGTTTGGAGACATCTTTAAGCTTTGTGGGAACTGAGAAGGAAAGAAGAATACACATATTATGATGTAAAAATAAGAACCAGAGGCAGAATGTCCAGGGCTACAGATCTTCCAATAACAAGTCTTTCTCACAAAGTACAAAACGAGCTCCGGCACCTCTGGAATGTTGCTGGAATCTAGATCACTAATGTTGAACTAACTGAATTCTTCTTGTAATAAAGAAAGGGCCTCTGGCTGATTTTAATTGCAAGCTTTCTTGTAACGGATGTTACTTGAAACTTCTGATGTATCCCTTTACATCCACTACCTGTGAGGGTGCTTGTGAAATAGATTTGGGGTAGTTTTGATCTGATGCTTCTAGACAGAAAACATTAACTAAATGTGGAGCAGGTGCCTTCATCACTGACATCATATCTTCCCAGCTAGAGAGCCACAGACAGAAATCACCCCATGAAATATTTTCATCTATTTGTTATTAAGGATATTGAAGGCAAAATCATTGTACCTACATATTCTAGTATTCCCATAATGCTTTCAAGAGGGCACTGAAGAAGTGATGGAAAGAGAGCCTAAATCAGTGGCCCTGGGAAGCTTAGCCCACTTTATTTGGTAAAAACCTTCAGAAAACAATGGAATCTGTTTATTTCTCTCACTGCTTGAATCTACCATTCTGTCAAACTGAAGGCTAGTGGCAAACACTATTTAAAGGATCTGACACTCCCTCTATACAACTTCCAGTATGCAAGGGAAGTTTTTGAATGACATAAGGGAAACCATCTTTCTACCAATGTATTGAGAATATGTTCTTTCAGCATGTGTACCTTTAAAGATTTTGTTATGAGCATTTTGGAGCATTGGGCATTTCATGCTATCTTCAGACTGTCTCATGCCTTCTGTGTTTGGCATGCACATGCCCTTAATGCAGACATAATTTTGTATGTTCCTATTGCAGTTGCTTCTTTGCTAGGGTACTGTAAATACTGGAGAAACTGCCATTTACAATCTACATGGTCAGCTTTATAGGATTCATTGTCTACATTGTAAAGTCCTCAGAGACAGGGACTCACTTACTTGTAGTGGATATAGCCATCCATTACAATCCAGAAGCATGAGCTATGACCTCACGCTTCCAATGAAAAGTACATCCTATCTAAATTCTCACTTGGAGTCTTCCACTTTTGCCTTGTTCCTGTAGAGCATCACAGTCCCAGAATGTTCGGGAATGGCCTGAATTGTTCCGATGAGTTTGTTACTGAGATTTTTGCTAATGAAATTTAGGCTTTCCTATAAGGGGCTAGTAAGGACCTTTCTGCTTACAGTATCTTTTTCCCGTTAACTTAGAGGCCACACACTTTCCAACACATTTCTCAAGCTTCACAGATTTTCTATGCAACCTCTTCCCATGCACCTTCAATGGCCCTCTTAACTTTTGGGATACAGATTCAAGTTACTCCCAGTTTCTAGCCCATAGGTTAGCTAAGTACCTTCCTGAACTAGTATTTTCTAGAACACAGATCTTTGATCTCTTCTCTAGATCCTATAATGACTATACCTCCTTCATACTCAGGAAAGGAGGAAGGCTAAGGAAACATTTAACCACAGAAAAATAAAACTATGTTTTCTTTTCATGTGACCCCACTATTCATTTTTATGCCCCCAGTGTAACACAGACCCTCACACAGGGGACACTCATGAATATTTAATCATCATAAAAATGAGGCACAGGCCATGCAGGTGAAAGGCTCATGAGGCATGTCAACTGTGAGGGCTTCTAAGTTAGTCTACTTCAGGCTCAATTATCAGGATTTGGTGATTGTTGCTAAGCAATGTGACAAACATTGACCATGTGATAGAGAATTTGAAGTTTTAAGGGCAAAGTTATTCAGGATTCCCAATTCAAGATGATAAGAATTGCAGAATTGGAAGCCATGGTGATTTCACGCGCAACTCTGAAAACACACATCTCAGGGAGTTGGGCAAATGACTGTTAAATCTGACATTCTGTATTGAACATCAAAGGAACAGTGAGAAAAGCACCAGGCATCCAAGAGCTTAATTTCCTCATCAACTCCTTAAATCTCCTATCATCATTACAATTTTAATCATTTTGAATGCATCTACAATACATTATGCAAATACAACTTAACATCCTGTGATGAATGTAGTTACTGCAAACACCCACTCTTCCAGTCCACTTAAACACTGGCACCTTTTAGGCACTTGGGTTTGAACTGGACACTTTTATACAACAGAAAACAACCTTAACCTCTCTCTCTGTCTCCTAAATTCACAAGTTTCTGTCTTTTATTATTTTTGATAATTTTCTTCACAAGCATTTCTCTCTTTCTTTGCTTGACAACAGCACATGCCACTTTGTTGGACACTAGTTCCGTTTTTTCCTCACAAGTTCATCATCATTATTATTTTATAAAAAATTTTGTCTTTTTTATCCATGTATCCCCCTGGTCCTCCTCCTTTCCCTCCTCCCAATCCCTCCCAGTCAGCTTTCAGCCTCCCCCTTTCCCACCTCCTCCCCTCAAAGGGCAAGAAGTCCCAAGGTGGGTCAGCTAACTCTTTTTTCTTGTCAGGTGCTAAGAGGATATTGACAATTGAACTTCTTTTTCATTTAGAACTAAATAAGAAAAAAAAATAGATCTGATTTTTACTGGGCTGATATTTTGACACCTGCTTTTTTCCTTAAAAGAATATTCTTTAGGCTCATGGTTATTTTAAGTCCACAATAGCAAAGCAGCTGACTTATCATTTACAGGATGCTTCACATTTTTTTTGGAACAATGCCATAACTTGGGACCATTTGCTTCCCATGCTACTTCTATTATTTTATGAACTTATGAAGTATAAAAGGCCCGTGTCTCTGAAACTGACAAAGAGTAACTACTAATGCTTCATCTTTCACGGCCTGATCGATCCTCAATCTGATATAATTCCTGGCATACCACGCGAATACTCTGGGTAGTTAAAACCAATTTACCCCACAGCAGATTCTGATAATGTCGCAGATGATGAAATGATTGATAGAATTCTTAGAGTTGGGCTATGAGGCTCACATATCTAGAGTCACAACTAGCAATTGGTATAGGTGCTCATTTGTACACTGGCTATAAGTTTCAGAACAGACATGATTAAGTACCATCAGATGAGACAAGGAAAAAATACAACTACCAAACAAAGAGAAACCAGACATGAGGTGGGAGCATTAACCAGTATGATTGTGTCTCCACCGTTGTTGAAGTAAAGATGAGATTTTCACTCCCAGATGACTGAACAAATAGCAACCCTAAGTTCACCATGCATTTTATGGATACAATGATAATTTGGGATGTTCAAATGAAAAATGTCCTATATAGGATCTGATATTTGAATACTTAGTCCTTGGTTGGTTTCACTGTTTTGAGAGGTTATGGGAAAACGCAGCCTTATTGGGGAAAGTATATCACTGAGGGTGAGCTTTGGGAGTTTATCATCTTAACCTCATTTCCTGCTCACTATCATTTGGAAATATGATCTCCTGCTTTCTGCTCCTGCCACCATGCTGGCTACTTGCTATCATGATGGCCTCTAATCATTGTATAATTAAAAGGGCCAACAAACTCTCCTATGTTACCAAGGTAAAGGTGTTTATCACAGCAACAGAGACATAACTAATATAGTAGATTTTAATTTACTGTTGTTATCCTAAAGAAAAAAAATACAAACAAATTCTCTATTTTCATCCCAGCAGGGTTTGGTTTCTTTTCCTTTCTGTCTTGCAGTAGGCTTTGTGAGGAAGGTCTCTACAAAGAGTTTTCAGAAGTAGACAAGGCAAGATTCCGGGCCTCTGATTGTTGCAATCTGTGATTATATCACCATACACCAAAAACAACTTTCCAGATATGAAGCTGGGACCAAGGGGTTATCTAGACTTTTGGATGAGTCCTGTGCCATGTTACAAGCAGGAGACCTATGCTATTGGTGCCCAGAGAAAGAGATGTGATCACAGAGGCAGGCACAGAACCAGGACAAGGGAACATAACTCACCCTGTTGAGCCATGTGTCAGGGATCAGTGGTGTCTAGATTACGAACAAGAGTGGACACTGTTTCTATCCTATTAACTCTATAGAAAGGAATAACTAAGGAAACCTTAGCTTTAGCCTAATGACAGCTGTGTTGAATTTCTGATCTATTCTACTTAAATATGCCACATGCTACAGCTCTGGCTCCACTAGCTTTGCTTCCATATATTTGGCTTCCGCAGATTCTGATAGTAACCTGTTCACTTTCAGGAACAGTGATGTCTCCACAGCGGTAACTGAACCTAGGTTGTTCATACTGTTCTTACCCCTGTTTCCTCCCAGGGAGTAGACGTGTTGTCTTGTCCCCTTAGCAGTAAATGAAAGGCTGTTAAAGGTTCCCTATACTCGGGAGATGAGCAATAGCAATGAGGTGGGGAGAGGCCACAGCAAACCCTCTGGACCTTGCAAGAAGCTTCAGTTTCTCGTGTTTCTTTTCCCATGAGGTATGTCAGCAATGCTCCCTGCAGTCTTTTATATTGCCTTCTGTATTGCTTACTTTCCTGTGGCTGGGATAAAATTACACGACAAAGGTAAAAGATAGTTTCTTTGAGCTTATCATTCCAAAGGCATGGGAGTCCATCACGGCAGCAAGTGGCAGGCATGGGGGTGGGAGCAAGAAGCCATGAAGGAGAGAGACTAAGCTAGATGAGAGACTAAGGAAAGACGAAGGAGAGAGACCAAGCTTTCAGTCTCAAAGGCCACCCTGATTGATGTACTTTCTCCAGCAAGGGAAAACCTCACCCCAACCTCACCAAATGTTCAAATGACTGAGCCTATAGGGACCTTGTCATTGAAACCACCACAGCCTCCATGCCTCTGCCACACACAGAGATATTTTCCCTTAACAAATATTCCCTCACTTATGATTGCATGTTCTTGTGCTTGTAATCTTTAACCTTTTCTATTTAATGTCCAGGACATGAATAGATCTCTGAAACCACTATTTCATGTTAGTATGTGCAAAATGTTCCTGAGAGAAAATGGTTTGTAGTAGGACCGGTTCTCACTTCAGAGCAGGCAATGCTACCTTTCTTTGATGCTCCAACATCAGGAAGCTCCAAAGCTCTCTGCTGCACTCAAAGCTGGCATCCAAAACTGCCAGACCAGGTCTAGCTCTTCCCAGTGTGTACCGATCACAGACCATATGAATCCAATGATGTGAAGGAATTACCTGTCCCAGCTCCTTCATGAATAAAGACAGGGAATACTTCAAGCACTGTGGTGGGACCATGCAAAGATTAGGGTTAGTTCGTGGACTTAAGCTTCTTGAGAATTTGGAATATATCTCTGTCACTAAACTGTGGAAACAGAAGCAAATTACTCTCCTTTTCTGTCGCAAACCTGAACATCTGGATAATGAGGGCAGTAACAGTGTCTATCACAGGTTGTTGGGATGATTATAAAGACACAATCTGAAACTTTCTTATAACAAACACTACTGAGATGAAAATTAACTCTTCATATTTTCAGGTATAATTAATTTTTGGAACATAAAACAAAGATAATCTCTTCTGAAGATAGTGAATCAAGGTGCAAGGAACATGGGTAAAATCCACAAATTCTTGCTCAGTGGAAATGCACTAAATCCCGAGCTCTCTGATTGTATACCTGTCCCATTCACATTTTCTGGTGCTGTGACCCTTTTATTCTGTATAGTAATAGTAATCTTGTGACTGACAGTATTTAGACAGACAACATTTTCCCTTTGGGTCTTTGTCAGGTTACACTTGTCTTCCCTCCTCTTCCTCTCAAATGTAAAGTAGCACAACTACATGCTTGCAACACTTTCTTTGGCTTATTGTTTTTTTGATGAAACTTAGCTCTGTGATGCTAACATAACATATATGAATTTAATTATGTTTTTCAGGTTCTCATCTGAAGTTGTAATCTATCTGGCAAGTATTGATTACTACTGGTTCTGTCCACTAGTGTATCAAAAATAAAGAGAATAGATGTCTGCAATGGGCATGATAGATGTTCAAAACATTTTAACAAAAAATGAAGCAAAATGAAGTCAGTGATGGATTAGATGAATAAAATTCCTTCTCTCTTCAACAAGAGCTTCCAGCACATCTGCTGCTTTTCTTCCTAGGCTCAGTCAGAGCCGCTTACTGAGGGAGAAACCAGAGCCTTACCCCTTATACTTTCCACATGAATCCATCTTCTATTTTGAGCCCCATCTCAGGAAACAGTATAAACACACCTGCCCCCTCAGATTGGGATACCTGCCTTCGAAAGGTGCTGCACCTGGCATTAACTAGCAGGTCTGCACCACAACCTGCTCATGGGCTGTCCTAGCCTGTGTGAGCTTTCCCATATTGTTTTAAAGCTAATCTTCTCACTACCTGGTATGTTTCAAATCCTAATTATCATTATCTGTTTTAGATTGAAGGCAACTACATAGACTTGAATCTATCTCATGAAGCTTCCAATTCCTTTCTTTCACAAAACTTCTCCCTAAAGAGTTGGGTCTGCGGAAACCATGGAAACCATCAAGGATCATCATCATCATTATTATTATCATTATTATTATTATTATTATTATTATTATTATTATTATTATTATTATTTGTACGAGGTTCTATGAAAAAAATTCTTGGCTCTTAAAATTTAGCACCAATCACGACAGTGTAAGGAGTTAGATAAAATAGGATACAAACAACACACAAATACCACTTCACAAGCAGACCCTTTAGAGGAAGAAGATTTAGAACAAAAAAGGGCCAATTTGTCTACTAGCCTGGATGTGGGATGCTATAACATCCTGGTCTGCATTTACTCTTTGGCATTTTATATACTTTGAACCATCTTCTACCTATTTCATTAAAATTGCATTTCTCACTAGCTGGTTTCACAAATTCCAAACACCATTTCAGTCTGACAATTCCAATTTTTCAAGCAACTCATAAAGCTTTGTCTGCTAAGTGTGTGGCTATGTTTTCATGATGTTAAAAGTTCATATTGTAAAGTTTTGAGAGCATCACATGTATCTAGCAATCTTGAAACCATTCATGCTCAAAATCTTTAGTTAAGACCACATCTAATATATGTTTAAAACTCAATTCTCTAAAAATATTTATAAGTATACATTTATACTATGCATAATATATTTACACAGATGGTCTAAGATTCATTTTTAGTAAAAATCTTTCATGTAATTCTAAATCTCGAGTATTATTTTTTAATAATGACTGGAGATTGCTTCTACACCAAGGAGCCATGTTATTTAAAATGAGATATAGCTTGAACCTGGCACATAGTTAGACATAAGATTGCCAATAACCCCTTTCTTTTGCCCCCAGAGAAAACTGTCATTAGATTGCAATTTAAGTCAATATCTGTTATTTTTGCAGATTTAATGAAACTCCAAACCTGACCCCCCAAAGTCTATATTCATATGTATATGCCCTACAGCCCCTTCTTCCTTTTACACCAACCACAAGTCATTAGTATAAAGCCTTATTTGATTGAGCCTGACCCTGGTCTATGGCATTATGCAAAACAATGAAGACACACTGGGAAGAGAATTCCACTTGAACAGCTCAGCTCTAGGGTTTGGGAGCTGTTTGCAACCTTGGTAAAGAACCATCAGAGCAATGATGGCCAACAGGGCAAAATGGGAGTACCACTTCAAATTATCCAAGTCTGGATTCTTTAAAAATAGCAATACAGATAATAATTCTTTGTAGCTATAGACACCTAATATTTCTGTGCTACCTCCCACCATGCTGCCATACAGTTTTGTCATAAGATGACAAAGAAAAAACTGGTTTTTGACACTTTAAAGGTGTAAGTGTTGTCAGTTATCTGCCCAATCAGTAGCAAATAACAAAATTGCAATTTATACACAAAAAACTTAACTTTAGACCCCAGCTACTTTGGGAAGGGGGGAAACTTTAGTCAATAATGGAGAGTCTGACCCCTCTAAGAACTCAAAGAACCAGAGTCAGGAACATAAAAAGGGAGCAATAATGGGTCATAGAATTTTCCAAACAACCTGCATTACAGCTTTTAAAATAAATTGCTCAGGAGGAAGAATACCATGAGGAAGTGTGTGGCCGGGCATACTGAGAATGTCTTCTGGAGGCAGAGAAGCATGTGTGTGATAATCAGTGTTTGGTTTCCGGGGCTCATGTTTAATACCCCCCCCCCCGAGATTTTCTTTTCTCTTTCTCTTCTTCCTGCTCCTTTTCCTCTCTTTCCGTATTCTCTCCAATTCCTCTAAATCCTTATCTCTTCCTCTCCTCTCTGCCTCATCGCTTGGCTGGTTATATAGCTCAAATCAAGCTCCACTGAGTATATACGCAGTATTTCCTAATAATCGTTTTAGAATTTATTTGGAAGCAAAATATATAAAGATCAGCTAGGATGGCGAGAGAAAGGGAAAGTGGGCAGGGACAGAAACAAAGACACGCTCTATTATAGTCGCAAGAAGACAGAAACCAGCTTCTAGGAGTCAGACAAGTAAACATGTATTCACATTGCGTTAATTCCAGCTCTGTCAAAAGGTAAATGGTGACAGCCTGGACATAGCCTCATGGCCATGGTAGCCGCACATACCTTCAGGAGGACACTGTGCCTTTCACTGCGTTGATTCCAGCCGTTTCCTTTGTTGAAGTCTTGGATGAACTCTGGCTTCCAAGGTCCGTTTTATTCCTGATGGTCTACAATCCTTACAGCGCCTACCGGAATTAGATAGAAATGGGATACTAAATAATAACAAAACAAATACACTACAGAAAAAGCATTTAAGTATAAAAGTGTCTTTAAATACACATGTTGGCTGGCATACTGTTCTATGCAAGTCTACAGAACATTATCATTTTTAATCTAATCCATGCTGTGTCTCTGTCTTGCTGGGAGATAGATGAACTTCTCATTCTTTTGGTGTATTCATTTCCTCAGTGGCTAAACTGAAATCTTATATCCAATCTACCTTTCAGGACTTCTGAATGGATTATAGTGAGCCCTTTCATATGATGTTGGCTTAGAAGATTTCTCTCTGAACCATATTGATGTGTTCAATATTCTATTTTCCCCAAACACTCATCAATAGGACTCACAAAGGAAATATATCCATATAATTGGATTAATTTCTATAAATCCTCAGATGATCTCAAAATGTTTGGCCATGACTAATCAATGAATTTGAATTTTTGGCAAGTGGTAATTATGTTCTCATTTCAAGTGTTTGCCTTTCTCTGCATAAAACAATCTGCTTTAACTAATTTTGAGACTATAAATGCTAATATGCAACGGTATTAGGATACTGTTTTGTTGGACTACATTTTCTGATTGCATGAGAAATAAAGATGGGAAACCAACCATAGGGATGCCAAGACAGGAAGTAGTCCAGAGCCTTTACTATCAGATTTTGGCAAAGCTGAGGTTGGAAATACTTTCTAAAAGGGAATGTAGTGGAGGGAAGGGGACTGATTTTATAGGTGAAACAGGAAAGGAATAGACCTTCCTATGTTACTAGAGCACAGTGCTCTATTGAACTGAGTATTCACCCCCCCCCCCATCTCAACTCCACCACTGCTCCCGAAGACTAACCCGAAAGCCAGGAAGGAAGAAAAATTTTTCTATACTCAGGTTCTGTATTAGAGTCCTTGTTCAGATGTTGTGTTAAAACCAATCAACAAGCTGACTAGCCTGTGTTGCTTTGTGGGAGAAATAATTCCTGCTAAGAATCCTGAACTGGAGCAATTAGGAAGTGAGAGGACTATGTGTGTCCTTTCCTTTGGGAACACAAAACACTGTATGAGAAGGAAACCAAGCTCACGCCAGCCATACAGCATGTAACTAAGATCAAGATTTAGAACAACCCCTATAACAATCACAGTTAGGATTCATTGAGTATTTGTGATGTGGGAAAAACTTTAAAAGTGTCATTCCAAAACTTTAGGTTACCTACAAAGGTTCCTGTTACAACTCCATGTTAGAGATGAAGCAGCTGAAGCTTAGAAAGGTAAATACCAATCTTAAAAGCACTAGTACAAGGTTTTCAATAGGCCAGGTACTAAGTCTTTTCCTACACATACTTTCATAATATATATATATGTATGTGTGTGTGTGTGTGTGTGTGTGTGTGTGTGTGTGTGTGTGTGTGTGTGTGTTGTGTGTATTACTCACATAGGCTTCAAAAAATCCCTATAAGGTGGGTCTTAGTGTCATATAGAAAGTATCTTATAGGAAGCTGGTGTATGAAATATTAGGGAAGTACAAGGTAACATGACTCCCAGATAATAAATCTGGGTTTCCAGTACAGGGAGATTGGTTTTAACAAGGGGGCTCATGAGCTCTGTTTGGTACCCTCCATTATACATAGTGAGTGGACAAAAGAGGTGTGAGGATAAGGCCTGCATTCTGCAGACACCATGCTCTTCGTGTGTGACGTTAGCTGCTTTGAAGAATAAAGCAGGAAATTTTTGAAGCAGGAATTCTGCTGAAGGATAGAATCATTTTACTATTGTGAATTTCCAAAGTTCTCAGCTGAGCTTCTTATTCATTCCTAAATATTAAAGAATCCTTCATAATACATCAAGCGCCTTCATTGTTGCTTAAATGATAATTCTTCTTTTACCTTCTCAGTTAACTTTGGGTAGGTTCCAAAGCCAGGTCTGGGTCCATCATCAATGACCCTGAGTAAGCATGGTATGACAGCATACCAAGGCTGAGAAACCTGTGAGGCCTCTGCAGGAATGCACACTAACTGACATTAAGACAAAGCTGTTGCCTGTGTTTCCTTTTACTTTTTGCTTGACAGACACACTGAACTCCAAGCATGGAGAAATACCACGATGAACACTTTGGAAACACAGGTTACTTTTCTTTGAGGAAAAGTAAAATCTACTGAGGAACACTGAGATACTGACAGCTCGAAGTAATTCATATTAGAGTGATAGAGTACTTTCGGCCCTTTATCCAAGCTCAAGTTGCTGCTATGTGTGAGGAAAGTTAAAACACACTCAGGTACACTCAGGGCTCAAATCAAGACACATAAAGGTGAGCTATGGAGCTTTGCAATATGCTTAACCATCATAAATGAGCCCAGGCAACTCTGCATGCTTTTAATGTGCCCTGGAGAACCAAGCAGATCACTGTTATCATTGTTACTATCTTACTCTCCAGCTACAAGATTACAGCATCTTCTCTTCAGTGGGTTGTGTCCCTGAGAGCAAAATAAACTCCACAATTTCTGCCTTTACCATCTCATGAATATTAATGCCTCCTTTGTTTATTGTTTGGCGAAATATGACAAAAATAAAAATGCACTACAGCAAAAAAGAACATGAATACACCAAAAATATCTAGCTACTGTCAGATGCTTGTGTCATCATCATTATCAATAAACGCACATTTGACAAGCACGTGGCATGTACTACTTGGCCCCAGAATCCTTTCTTACCACTGATTTTTCTGAAAAGGTGTGAGAAATTCTTTGGTTGCTACTCATGGATTCATGTTAATTTTGGAATTGCACAGGCTTGCTGTACACAATATTAGAACAAGGAGATATGCAAGAGCAGCCTTCCATAAGCAGATTCTCAAGGCCTCAGAATTTTTCCTCAGAACGCTTTATGTTAGGATCTCAAGTGTATAAGACAAGGAAAATTTAAACAGTTTTGATTGAAAGGAGTAAACATAGCCCCTTTATCCTGGCCTTGTCTCACTTCCCAGCACAGCCCGAAGCAACTGTAAGAAGCCTTTGAGTTCATACAGCACACCTGCAAAGTTGCTGATCCAGTTTGCAGAGAAAGGACCAGAATACTAAACCAATTTAAGAAGCAGATTTTACCCAGCCAGAGACAGAGCTGGGACTAACATCCCTACCCCTCAATCCTTATTCAATGATCTTTATAGACTGCTTCCCACCTCCCTACAGAGCACTATTTAAGGGTCAAGTGAAGAGACATGTTTATCCAGACAGCTTGCTCCCCAGTTCTGGTGGAGGACTTACAATAGGGTAGATGATATAAAGTGCAGAGCCTTATAGTGTCTGTTTGAATTTATAGATCTGATATAAGGCATATGAAACCCTGAACATAAATGTCCTTGAGCTCTGGCAGCGAAAAGTAAGACTGGCCATACTAGAACTTGACCAGAATTTATTGAAACTAAATCTGTCAATCTCCCGTGGTTAACTTTATCCCTAAGAGAGATCCCAAATTCAAGGCAGTGCCTTTCAGTCACAGGCAGAACACTTATCAAGGATAAAGAGCGTTATAATAGTTGTATATATTATGTTGTATGTGTAACCAATAAAAGAATAGTAGTATCCAGATAGACAGCCCTATGTAACTCCCCTCTGTGCTAAGTCTAAATATGCTAGTGGGCGTGTCCAATATATTCCCCAGCAATGATGACATCTACTTTCACCGTCACTGGCTTGAGAATAAATCCCTTCAGTAGCTGTAAAATGAACTGAGCTTGAGGGAACACTGGGTTCAATGCTGTGATTCTGGATATGGGATAGTCATGAGCAGAGTGGAACCTCGCCTCTGCTCATGACTGTTCTCTGTGTCCGGGTTCCTCCATAATCTATATTCCTCTTTGTCTTGGAGGAGGAGATATTTTCTAATATTCAAAATAGATAATCTTATAGCATGTTCTTAATCTCTTTCGCAGAGGAACTGCCAATGGCCTGCCACACATACAGTGTGACATTCTTAGACAAACTGTACTTGAGGGGATGGAGAGAGGTCTTGTTGCACGAATAAAGGAAACTAGGGCCAGATCTCTGGGAAAAGCAGAGATATTCCAGAGAATAAACACCACAGTCAGATCTCACCCAGCTGTCTTCCAGATTCCTCAGCCTCCCTCCTCCTGGCTTCTTCTGCCTGCTCTGTTTTTCTATGCCTGCCTTAAATACCTTCTTTGCTGAGTTAAGGCGTGGCACCACCACTGCCTGCCTGGGAGCCTGGAAGCCTTCTGTAAACTAAAATGACCTGGAACTCAGATTGGATTAAGGGCGTAGGTCACCACTCCCAGGATATTCCCTGTGCTGGGATTAAAGGTGTGAGTTACCCCTGTCTGATCCTCCTAGACTGACTGTGGGTAGATCCCTCTGATATCTCCAAATGTTTTTTATTATATTGCAAAATATCCCCACTAGGTCTCAGCAGCTAAACATACTAGATGTTTTTCCAGAGGTTCCCAGCACCCACATAATAGTTTAAGGAATGTAACCTCCTCTTCTTTCCTCCAAGTACATTCAGCATTATACACTGACATACATGCAGCCAAAGTACTCTTACACACACACACACACACACACACACACACACACACACACACACACACAGACACATTAAAATGTGCACGAACCATTTGTTCCTTTAAATAACTTTTATCTGTTAGAATTATTTACTAATTGTTTCTCCAGTGTTAGAAATTAAAAAAAAAAAAAACTCCTTTACACAGTAGAAAAATAAACTACCAAATATAATGATAAAAGTTACATGGAGAAGTTCTCTATACAATTTTAATTTTGTTATTAACTATACTGTAATTGTTGAGAACTCAATGATATATAATGTACTGAATAATGACATCAAATATTTAAAATTTCATTGTGTTCCACATTGGCAAAGCACAGAGATACAGAACTAAGAGCCCCATTTGCCCCCTTCTGTGGTCACATTGTACATGTCACAAGCTGTGACCCCCTTTGTGGTAGCACTGTACCTGTCATTGCATGTGGCCTGTTTCTCCATCCACATGGAAAAAGGTTGATCTATGATCTCCTACTCCAACTATGACTTTTGGATGTGTAAGTAGCAGATTAAGTAAACCCAAACATGCAGAGAATTTTTTAAAAACCTATTGAGAACAATAATGAGCATCTACAATTTCAGGATCCTGGAAAAGTTACAGCACTTCAGAAAACATTTTTAAAAACAGACCAGAAAGTGCAGATTTGTGTGCCTGTCTTCATCTCATCCCCTGCTAAACACATTGGCAGTAGTCCTGGAAACAACAGACTACATTCTAGACAGCAACCCTGGATTGAGCTGGGAGGAGCTAACTGGCTAGGGACTCCTCAACTGAGGATGTCTGGAAGGCCTGCTCCAATAGCCATCTTAGGAACTTACCTATCACAGGCTGTTGTTAAAAGTGCAAATAGGCCCACCTGTTAATTTCTGTTTTAAAGTATCTGCCTTGCCAGAGCCTGGTAACTGGCCAATGGTTACTGCTTTAGACCCCTTAGGAGTGTCCTAGGCCTGCACATAATCCTTCAGGTCCCCTGAAATATGTTAGAATATGGCCTTGTTTCCAAAACACCTCCCTTCTAGCTTTCTTCTCAAGTATCTTACTTGGAATATTGTTTGTCCAGGTGTAATCCATTTATTTCAGGTCACAGACACTAGAACAGAGCTAGAATCTTCCCTCTCAAGGTCAGGAACAAAACAAGAATGTCAGTTTTCATAGTATTATACATCCACTGAGATCCACTCAGTATTATACTGGAACTCACAGCTATGAGGAGTCATTGAGAGGTGCTCAACTGGAAAGTAAAAAGCAAAGGTATCAGTGTTTGCAGATGACTCCATCTTAGATTTCATAAAATTATTGAAATCACGAAATAAATCCTCTAAGTTGAGAGGTATACAGCCAAAACAAAATCATATGAGTCTCTCTATATATCAACAATTGACTGTTTGAAAAAGAAATTAGTTCTGAAAGGAATAAAATACTTACAAATAAACTGAACGAATGAGGCAAAACATATTAATACAACAAATTACCATTGATAAATTAAATAGTTTACAGAATGGAAAGACCACCCATGTGTACAAATTAGAAATAGCATTAAAATGGCATTGCATTCCCTGTGTTGGTCTGCAGACGTAAGGTGACTGCTACTGAAATGTGTCATTCCCATATGCACAAGGTGACCCTAGAATTGACATGGAAATTCAAAATATACCAGACAAGCAATATTGAAAATAAAAAACAAGCTAGAGAACTAAAAATTCCCTGATTTAAGATCTTACTGTGGGGCATAGGCATAAAGACACATGTGGAATTGATGAGTAGGGTCCAGACACAAGTAGACAATAAGTCTATGATGAGCTGATTTTTAATGAAATGTGTGAGTTTCATTCAACTGGGAACACACTGGCATTTCAATAAAAGGTGCTGCTGCCACGTAGTATCCACAAGAGCAAGGATGAGTTTGAGTTCACCATTCAAACCTCAAACCCACCCCACGCAAACCACTTAGGTTAAATATCTAAATACCAAAGTGAAAAGCATGATCTTGGAAGGAAACATAGGTACAATGGTTGTGGGTGAAAGCAATAGTTTCCTAAAACAAGACTCCCAAAGCATAGGCAATGAATGCAATCTTCCAACACGTGTGACTTCATTATTGTAAATTTGTGTGAGGGGTCCCAGAGTGGAAGACAACACAGCAGCTAACATGGAAGAGAGCCTTTAGATACTAAGTGCTGAAAAAGACAGGTCTCTAGATTATGTAAAGGGCTCTGAGTTAAGATTCCTTCCATGGGGGAGAAGTAAATAATGCCTTGCCCCTTTTCAAAGTCTCATTCCAGCAAAGAATACCAAGGAAACCAGCGAGTATATTAGGCTTGTTTATAGCGGGTGAGGAGTTATAGGCAGGACCACAGAAGACCTTAAGGAAACCACAGTGGAGAGTCTTCAGCTAGATGTGATGATGGCTTCCCCACGGCTGCATAGACAGAGCCCTTTTTCCTTGCCCCCTCACCCATATCCTAAGGCCTCCCCAAAGAACCGAAGGTCACACACTAAAACCAAGGCACAATTACGCACAACTGCTTGGGAAGGCTGACTATGATTGGATACTTGGAGGAGAGCCCCATATTCCCTCTCCTCTCCTTCCTAGGAGGTAAGGTAAGTATTTATCTTGGTTATGTTTCTATTGCTGTGATAAAACATCATGACCAAGGCAGCTCATAAAACTAAGTGTTCAGTGATTGTGGTTCTGGAGGGTTAGAATTCACAATGGCAGAGCAAAGGCATCACAGAAGGAGTGGCTGAGAACTTAAATCTTGACCCACCAATAAGAGGCAGAAAAATATACTAGGAATCCTGCTGCTGGGCATGATTCCTTCAGCAATGCCACGCCTCCCAATCCTTCCTAAACAGACACAACCTGAAGACCAAGTATTTAAATTCAGGGACTTTAGGGGGCACTTTAAACAAAGCACTATAGGAGTCCACAAACTCAGCTATGGTGAGCTTTTGTGAGCAGGTCCAGCAGGTCCTGAGGACAGTGTCAGTTTCATCCTGAGGAGAGTCCTTTATAACCCATATGTCCCAATGACGAAAACAAAACAAAACAGAAAAACCACCACCACCCCAACTTAAAAGTGTGGGAAGAATTTGAAGTCATTGCTCAAAGAAAGATACAAAGAAATAAAAATAAACATGTCCAAAGGTGCTTAAATTTCTCATTTACTTGAGAAATGTAGCTTCAACACATTAGGCAAGACACACGGCATCACACAAACCCCACAAAATACCGTGGTAAGGAAATACAGAAAAGCAGAACATTTCTTTGTGGATGAGAATGTGAACTAGTGCAGCTCCTGAGGAAAACAGATTCAGCATTCCTCAAAATGTTCAGTATAATCTGCCAGTTCCTTGCCTAGGTGTTCGGCCCAGAGACATGTCCACACAAACTTCATCATAATTGCCACCAGAACACCAATTTTCATTAGAGTTAAGTGACAGAAATTTCATAGATCGGGCTGGGAGATGGCTGACTGAGTAAAAGAACTTACCGTGCAAACATGAGGACCGGAGTCTGAATACCTAGACTCTGTGTAAAAGCCAGATGCCTGGTGTGGACATCTATAATTCCAAAGCTCCGGTGAGGAGATGGGAAGACAGGATAATCTCTAGGAACCTGAGCCATCTACTCTGCTGGACACCAAGGAAAAACAATAAAGAGACCATACCTCACTCAAATAAGGGGAAGGCTGGATTCTAACTTCACTGTGCACACATGTTCTGCATACACTCGCTTGCGAGTGTGCGCGCACACACATACATGCCCATGCACGCCCACGTACACGCATGCGCGTGCACGCCCACACACTTTTGCTCACAGGCTACAAAAAAGTACCTGAATTCTTTAGGTATAAAGTATTTTATACTTTATTCACTAGCTGAGAAGAAATGAACAACAATCTATCTTCTGCAGCTAAGTTCTATACAGTGGTGAAAAATCTCTGAAGTCCTCACACATATTACATCACTATTTGAAGGAACTTCAGAGTTAAACCTAAGGCCATAGACTGTGGGATTCCATTTAAGTAGGACCTCCAAAAATGCTGACAACACAGAGACAGTAAAGAGAGCAGTGGTTTCCAGAATTTTCCAGGGGTTGGTGAGAGAAAGAAACTTGGACTAGCTACTAACAAATGTGGGGTGGTTTCTTTTTAGGGACATAAGAATATTCTAGAATTAAACAGTGCTGCTGATGTTTGCACACTATTGTAAATATACTAAAAATTGTGGAGTTTTATTCTTTTAACTTGGCGATCTTTCTTTTAGACTTTTTTTTTGTCCAATATCAATGGCAAAGGTAAGTTCTTGTTCATCTATGGCCTACAGTTTAGACTTTTAGAAATGACAAGTGCAGATTAGGTATTACAAACATTTCTTGTTGCAATTGATATCACCTGAAGACATCAACTGCTGGGCCATAATTACATGTAATGAAAAATAGAATAATTACACTATGAGGAAAGCAAAAGTAATTATGAATTAGATATATACAGTGTTTGTAAATTGCCATTTCTGGAATATATACGAGCTAAATTTCATTCCCTGGAGTATCTATGCATTTAAAGGTTTTTAAAAGTATCCCTGCCTGTAGAGCAGGAATTGTAATGGAACAGTGATGTGTGTGTAGAGGGCCTGATATTGGGTAGTGAGGCCCGGAAGACTCGGTGCTCTAATAAAGTGAGAGGTCTTTAAAGCAGGAGGGCTGGGGAAGTGGCTAGGCAAATCAGGGTAACAGCAGCATCTTAGAGAATTGAGACGTGTCATGCTTATCATAAGACACTATCCAGATTCATAGATAAGGATGGAAGAATGGCCTTCTCAAAGGATCTCAATGGCTCCACTGGGTGGGGAGAGGAGAAATAGAGGATGAGACTGAGAGAGACAGTGGGGTAACGGGTAGGTAGGTAGTGACTCATCAGACCTTTTCCTTTGCACGTTCCTACTGAGTTAAAGTGGAGAAACAACTCTTCGCTTCATAGGAAGAAGACTACAGCGGAGAAACACAAAGAAAAGCAGCTAGAATGCTTGTTAAAATCTCACTGCTGGTGTAGATTTATTTGCAAGTACATTTAAGCATTATGCTAATTACTCATGCATCAATCATCTGTATTTCATAGAGAGACGCTCAGGGAGCTATTGTCTTTCCTGATGGATATTGAGTCAGCATTGGAGCCAGCTGGAGTACTGATTAAAACCTAGATTGCTGGCCCCACCCTGGGGTATTTCAGTGGCAGGACTGGATGGGGCCTAAGAATGTGCATGAATGACAACTTCCCAGGGATGGCTGACAGTTGCTCATTTAGCGATCAAGGACACCTTGAGAACCACTGACTTCACAAGGCAGAGTTCCAAGAAATAAATCCTGGTGACTCCAATGCCTGTGGCAGCATCAATGAAAGTAGAAGGGTTATATGGCATGAGCCACTGCTCTCAGGTCCTGAACATAGAGAAGAAGAGGGTAAAGCAGGCCAGCGCTCTCCCAACTGGCTACAAGTGAACATTTATGTTTTTATAACAACTAGCAGTGCTGTTTGAATTTACAGACTAGTGGTTCTGGAATGCAGCCATGAAAATCCAGGGTTAGTAAAAATTACATATATAAATCTTATTAGTGGGCACAGTGAAAATTACATAAGAAGGAATGAACTGAGTGAATGAAAAATATCCTGTAGATCTGTGATTCCTTTTCTGTCTTGAGACACCAGGACTATTGCAATGCTTATAAAGAAAACATTTAATTGGGGTGGCTCCCTTCCAGTTTCACAGGTTCAGTCCACAACCATTATTGCACAAGCATGGCAGGGTGCAGCCAGACATGGTGCTGGATCTGAGAGTCCTACATCTTGACTCAGAAGCAACAAGAAGTTGACTGACTGCCCTACTGAGGGAAGCTTGAGCAAAAGAGAAACTCTAAGCCTGCCCCCCCCCCACAGTGACACACTTCCTTCAACAAGGCCACACCTCCTAAGAGTGACACTTTCTTTGGGGAACTTTTTTTCAAACTACCACACAAGGGTTACCAAATGAAACTTCAGTTGGTTGCTCAATACAATTCACCCTCCAGAGATAAGGACCCAATCCAGGAACACAGGCTTTCCTAACAAGCATTATACCACTGAGCTAAATTCCCAACCATGCTCAAAAGATTTGTAAAGGAGAATAAGAGAGGCCTAAAGTAAAAACATATTTTATAGTTGCCAGAATTTCTTACAAAATGAAAACATGGAATGTACAGTTACATTTGAGTATCTGATGGTAAACAACTTCATTTTTTATATAAAATGGTTTTGTGTACTATTTGGGGCTGACACTTAAGACACTAATATTTTTTTCATTAGGTATTTAAATTGCAAGCTTAACTAGTACCGTGGGGTCTCTATTGCTATGATGAAACACTATGACCAAAAAGCAAGTTGGGGAGGAAAAGGTTTATTTGGATTATTCTTCAGCATTGCTATTCATGGCTGAGGGAAATCAGGACAGGAACTCAAATGAGGCAGGATTCTGGAGGCAGGAGCTGATGGAGAGGCCATGGAGGGGAGCTGCTTACTGGCTTGCTTCCCCTGGATTTCCCAGCCTGCTCTCTTATAAAACTCAGGTCCACCAGCTCAGGGATGACACCATCCACCATGGGCTGGGTCCTCCGCCATTGATCACTAAATGAGAAAATGCCTCACAGCTGGGTGTCATGGAGGCCTTTCCTCAACTGAGGCTCCTTCCTCTCTGGTGACTCTAGCTGTGTAAAGCTGACACACACAACCAGGCAGTATAACCGGGCAGCTGATGTTTTATCTGGCAAACTTGATCCAAATATTTATTAAATAAAGATTTAATATGCCGGCAGTTTTATGAGGAAAACAAAACACCAAACACATATCAAGCCTCACATGCAACACAATGAGAAACAACATGATGTAGACACTGCAGAGGGTTGAAGGATACTGTGGACTGGGGACCAGTGTGGCTGTGATAACCGGGAGAGGAAGCCCTGGTATTGAGTAGGTAGGATTCAGCTGGTTTTCGCTGTGTCTGTTCTAGTCCCTGAAGCCACGCCCCACCCTGAGTTCTGACATCAAGTTCCATTTAAAAATAATTCCCACCGCCTCATTCTCTCTTGTCTTTTCTCTCCCAGAAGTGTACTCTCAACCTCTTCTTTCCTCCTTTTTCCCGTTTATCTCTCTCTTTATGTGTGTGTGTGTGTGTGTGTGTGTGTGTGTGTGTGTGTGTGTGTGTATCTAATAGTCTTTATATGTAGTACCAGTCTAAGAGTTTCCTGTCACTACCTGCAGCCACCTCCCACCGTGCCCATGGGGCACGACGTCTCCATCCCACAACCATTTTCCAGCTACCCCAGGTTAAACAGTGACATCATGTCAGATCAGATCACAACACTGACAGATGCTGAATTTGAGCATGTAAAAGCTCATGCATAGGTCTAGCATAAGTATGAAGAGCACGGGTGTGGAAACCGAGTGTCACTGCTGTGGATGCAGCCTGCTATTGCACACGGGCGACATGTGCAGCATAAGGCACATGTGCCAATTCTCATTAATATTTACAATGAGTCCATGATCCAGGTCCCGAGGACAATACAAAAAGAACTGAAAAAAAAAAGAAAAAAAAAAAAAACAGCCTAGAAACTGAGCCTGTGGGAAAGGAAAATGCCCTCGATGGCTGCAGTATTTTCAATTAGAAAATTAGTAAGTCTTTGGTACTATAACCCAAGAAAATATACCAAGGAATTTTTGATAATGAAGAAAAAGGCAGCACTGCATTTTTGTGTGTGTGTGGGGGGGTGGGTGGCAGGGGAGATCAGCATTCTTTGATTGGGGTTTGAAGTGGAGGCTCTGCCTTATGCACATGCAGGACCTTAACAGGAAGCCTCTTCCAAGTGCGAGCCAATGTGGGTGCTAGTCTCTTGGAAATGCTCTCCAGTGACACAGTGTGTGCTTGGGCTTCAGCTTCTCAGCTGCAAAGCAACCGTTTGGGATTAGATTATCTTGGGCCCCTTCCCATTAAACATTCAGTGATTAATTGGATAAATCATCCATTCATTAAACATTTATCGTGAGTCTACTATATGTAAGGCAATTTTCTAGGATGTATTATGGATTCAAAAAGAGAGTTTTAAATTCATCATTGGGTCAAATAATGAAGCAAGTAGTTTGTCCCTTCTGTTGAAGGGCCCACCTGAGCACTCTGGATGGCTGTCCTCTAGCCCGGAAACTCAAGCCACAGGACTTTTCAATCTTCTTTTTCATCTTGATGTTACCACTTCACCAAGTTTCCTCAAGAAAACCCACTTGCTTGCACCAAGTTCCCTGGGGCTCCTACTTTCAGTAAATCATGTGATGATCTCATGTGAGCCAAGTGGGGAACTCCATCGGAGCAGCTAGTCACATAATGGCACATTTCCACCTTTCTTTGTTTTTATGTACTAGTTACTCTAACCAGTAACTGATTCACACCGAATAAAGGAAAGTGAGTTTAAATCATCATTTGTCAAGGCTGCTTGGTGTTAAACTAAGGGCTGTTATCTCATTACACCTTCACAAATAGCCATGAAAGCTGTTTATTATCATCATAGAAGAACCTGGACAGGAGACAGGCAGTGAACCTGCCACCAGTCAGAAGCACCTGGGGAAGGAGTAATTGCCTTTCCGACAGACACAGTCTCATTGAGTGGAGACCATTAATTATGTTAGATTGGCTGGCAATCAAACCCCAGGGATCTTCTTGTGTGTCTCTATTTCTTCAATGATAAAGTTGCCCACCACACTCAGCTTTTGCACATATTCTTGGTATTGAACTCAAGTCCCAGTGCTTGCAAGGCAAGCATTTTGCCAGGTTAGCTATCTATCCAGTCCACAGGAATATTTGTCACAGAAATTGACATTGTCACATGTCTTTCATATTGTAGTAAAGACTGCAAGACACTCAATGGCCACTAGGCTAATAAATGCTCAGGCAGATGAGCATTCTTAAACACTGCATCTTGTATATGGTTATCTTTCATTTATACAGAAACTGCTGGATACATGCCTTCAGTTGAGTCACGTGTGATTCTGAAAAAGTGGACTCTCCACAAGCTCTATGTAAGTGTTCACCACTGTCTCCACAGCTCTAAGAGGTGGCCCACAACCACAAGATCTTTGCCCACTCAATAAGATTTTACAGTAAGATTTTACCAGAAGGTTAAGAGCTGCCAGGGACATAAATTCTGTTTCCCTGGTGTGCCTATTTGCAAGAACTCAAGGAACATTATGTATGAAATTTAAAAATGAGTTTGTTTGGTGAATGTGGTGGTGCACACCTGTAAATTTCTATATGCTAGACTGGGGCAGGAGGTCAGGAGTTTGAGGGAACATAGAAAGGCAAGGCTGGACTACACAGCGAGACAGGGTCTTCAAGGGTCTTAAAAAGAACCTAAACAAAAATAGGTTTTGTCTCATCTTTTTCTTTTTGTATGTACACAGACAGTGGATATTTCTCTACTAATGTATCGTGCCTGGATCTGTTACTATTTCTTTAAGCCTTTGTCTTACACATAGTGAAATTTCAGAGTTGATTTTTTTTTTTTTAGCTCTGTTAATTGACCCCTTCCTATTAAATCTCTCCTCTGTTTTTTTTGTTTTGTTTTGTTTTTTTTTTTTGTTTTTTTTTTTTATTTAAGACCAAAACATGATGCTTTCGTACTACCAATACTTACTTATTTAGTATTGTGCATTACACTGGGACTATATAGAATCATATTCTAAAACTCACTATATAAATTAGCAATGCTGAACAACAAATTGCCCTAAAATATAATGGCTGAAAATAACATCCATTTATTCAGCTTATGGTCTTGGCTGGACTTCATGATGGATTTGTGGTTGGTTTGAAGTCTTCTGAACAACAACTTTAGTGATCTTGGTTGTGCTTCCATTTGCCCAGGACCTTCACTGGGACAAATGACCTGGCTTGGCTTTGATCCATGAATGTCTCATCTTCCAGTGGGTCAGCTTGTTCATCATTGTGTTGTTGTTTAGAGACAGGGTTTCAAGTCACCCAGGCTGACCTCAAACTTGCTACATAGCTAGAGATAACCTTGAACTATTGATCTTCCTCTACTTCCTAAACTCTGGCTGGAGAGATGGCTCCAGGGTGGAGAGCACTTGCTGCTCTTACAGGGGCTAGAATATGGTTACTGAAACCCATGCTGATCATCTTAAAGCCACTTGTAACTTCAGGCATAGTTAATCTGATGCACTATGGCTTCAGGTATACGTGTGTGTGTGTGTGTGTGTGTGTGTGTGTGTGTGTGTACACTCTTAGACTCACACATTCATTCATGCATACACACAGACACAAGTGGGGCTTTAAAGCCAAATTTCTAATTACCTGAGGGAACCAGAAGTGTAAACTCAGGGTCCAATATAGTGGGATTATGTTATTACAATGTAATTAATTGTCCTGCCTACTGGTTTAGTAAAAATGCTGATTGACTTAAGGCAGACAGGAAGTGTGGACAGGGCTACCAGACTAAGAAAACTCGGAACAGGAAGAACAGGGTAAAGATGCCATAGAGACACAAGAGAAGCCAATGATGCAGAGGACAACTATGCTGCTCTGAGAAAAGATACTGAGCCGCATGGCTGAACAGGATAAGAATCATGGGTTAGTTTAAGAGCAAGAGCTAGCTAGCAATATGCCAGAGCCATAGACTGATCAGCATAAAATTAATGCAAGCATCTATGCGTTTCTGTGGGACAGTGGGTCTGCAGGTCTGGACTACAAGCCAGACAGGCCAGAAACATATTACTATGTTTACAAGCAATCACCCAACTTTGTTCTGTTTTTTTTTTCTTTTACATTTAAATTTTTATTTTGTGCTTGAGCTATTTATAGGTCAGAAGCAACATTGGACAGTTGGTTCTCACCTTCTATGAATTGGGTCAGAGGAATGGAACTCAGATTAACATGCTTGATAGCTAGGGTCTTTATCCGCTGAATGATCCAGTTGATGCCCTAAACTTCCTTCTCTTTTGCTGTCTTATCTCTCTCTAGTTCATCTGATAATATGCTTGTGAATGTTGGTGTAACGAGCTAAGAATCTAGAGTCAGAGCCCTACTCTAGGCTCTCTGGAGCCTAAGCCTAGATCCAGAGGAGGAGGCCCTTTGCTGATTTTTCTATCAGGAGACACGGGAAGAAGATGAAGTAAAGGAAGAGGATGGATTTTCTTCATACCCTTTGAGCTGAGAGCCCGTTCACCAACTAATGCTGGCTTCTTTGTAGCCATGCCTGGTAGATCAGGTCCTCACCATGTTTCCCGGTTCCCCTGGACACAGTTCATTCACGGCTCCCATCAACCACTGTATTCAGGGCTTCCCTAATGTTTCACCCGGGTACTTTGGCTTTCCTTGATGCCTCCATTCTAACCGTGATTCTTCTTCCAAAGCTTTCTCTAAAGTCTATTCTTATAGGTTCTTCCAGAGTCCTTGGACCCCTGTCAAATCTACAGGTAAAAAGGCTGCTAACTTCAGGCACACACATAAACAATAAACAATAAACTTGAATAATAAAGAAATTGGCTACTCCTAAATACCTCTAAAAGATATTTAGTATTTTCTTAGTTATGAACGTAGGTAAAAGCAGCAACATTTCTTCTGATTTTGTCACCCCAGCCAAGCCAGATGTTTTCACATCTCATTAAAGGTGTTCAGGTGTCATGAGATGCTGTTCATCATTATCAGAGAAACTGTTAGATCTGAGACCCCACACTTATTTAGATACAGATTAATAAAGGCATATATTTATTCTTATGCAAAAATTGCTTTGTTGGTTGAATTTCAGGTTACTTATCATTTTGTCAGATTTATGCATTTTATGTGCTTTGTGAAAAGGTTCATGCACTCTTAGTTCTCTCTCTCTCTCTCTCTCTCTCTCTCTCTCTCTCTCTCACACACACACACACACACACACACACACACACACACACACACACTTCAGAACTCCTGAAACATAGGAGTGAATTATATTTCCTTCAAGACTATGACCGCCACATGTTATGGAACCAGGGAACCTGCGGTAAATGTTGGATCAGTATTTAATGGGACTAGTCTTACAGAAAGCACATGTAGGAGCAGATATCCTACAGGAATGACCTATGACGTGAAACCTTCAGAAATAAGAGCGGTCCATGGAGACATCTGTTCAGAAAAGAACTGTTGTCTTCTCCTCTGTGGGGTTTAGCACTCATGCCTCCCCACCACTCTGTCTCTCTGTCACTCATCTGCCTCAAAAAGGGACTATACAATCAATAGTTGGTTCTGTGCTCTTGATATTTAACCCACCCTTCCCTCTCTTTCTCACAGAGGCTTTCCAGGTAGCGTGAGCTTAATCTAAGATCCTTCTGTGTTTATATCCATGTGAGAATACATAGGGGCCAACATCAACTACATAAAGAACAAAGTCATTCTAGAGCACCAAGAAGGCATACTACTTATCTCCAGCTTGAGCCAGACCTCTGAGCACCTTTGTCACTGGAGTTCATCTTCAGTATAGTAAAGCAGTCTCACTCATTTTTAAAATGTACCCCTGGTTTAGTACTAATTAATAAAGAATCAGAGGTGTCCACCATTGTGGGATTCACTGCTTATTGAGAGTGGGGTTTCCCTTCTGGGTCCTTTGGTATCCTTAGGTCCTAATACCTGGAGCTCAATTATGTATATTGAGTGAATAAATGAGATGCAAATTTAAGCTAGGGCAAGGAAGGTTTGCTTTGTCAACAGATTTAGTTACTGAAAAACGTTACAAAAACTTTACAGGCAACCTTCATATTTTATTCATCATCAGGCTACCAAGGACCGTGTGTATAATGTTGGCTGTTACCTACTGTTCCATTCCCCCTAGATTTTACCCTTTTTTACTGAAAGGTAGAGATAGAGGCAACACATTTACCCACAATCGCAGCAGCAACCATTCCCCTTGAAAATTTTGCTGTTTTTAGTTGTATGAAAAATATTTACCAAGATTATGTGTATCTTCTTTTACTTTCTTTCATCCCGTTAATTTTTAAACCTGTCAAAATTAATCTTCAAAATAATAGTTGTCTGGCATTTCCTTTAATAAATATATTTTTAAAAATCTATTTTACTGTTTAATTGCTTATGTGTAGTATGTAAGACTCTACACAAAATCACATTATACAAGAACATCCAAAGTCTTCAAGTGTCTTTCTTTTCCTTGTAAATCATCCTGTCTCATTTTCTCTGAACCTTTCTAGTCTAACTTTTCACTTAAAATAGGAAAGATTCTGTTTTAAGAATTATCCAGAAAGCATATTTTAATTTGTAAATTGGTCTTTAAAATAGATTACATCCAGGGAAGCATTTTTTTTCCACATTTTGTTTTTGTCACATTTAAGCTCATGAATTCTTCTTCCAAAGAATTCATCATATTTCCCCCCAGAGATTCCTGTGGGTTATACTGAAGTGGGAGGCCTTTCAATTTTCTCCCTTTGACTTTCATTTTCCGTCACCCATGGCAGCGCCCTGGAAAGGTCTTATATTGAAGTTGGTGTTTTGAACTGCGCTACACATGGCCAGTTTTCCAGCATCAGGCTTGCGTGTTGTCATTGCCTGTCAGAGGGCTCCATGTCACCCTTCAGCTTTTGAGGGGGGGAGGGCGGTATTAAATCTTAGCTTCCCCTGTGGACATTTTATCAGCTGGTAAATAAAGTAGATCTTTCTGTCTGGTAAGTCAAAGTGTACACAGCATGGAGAGGATATTGTCCTGTAAAATGTAATTCCTGGATTTATAGGTGTGACATGATTATTTGATTTACTTTTGGCCTCTGCAGTTCCAATCACTCATTCTGTTTTTCTTTTACCATCCTGTGTATATTGGTGCCTTCTTTTGTTAGTGTTTATATGGAAACTGTGCTTTGGATCTTCTTGGAAGACTTGACCCAACTGTAAACTTAAAAGGTCTATACTGACTCTGAGTGAGGACCCATGACTGGCTCCAGTGCTAGTCTGATCTTTGTGACAACTACTGCTACAACCCAGAGAATTTCTTTGAGCACTGGGGTTTTCTTCTACATGTTGTAGAGGGTTAGACGACTAAGTCTTTATAGAAAATTGCTTTCATTTCCTATGTTTGTCAACAAAGTACCATGAGTCAAGAGACGTATGTGACCTCATCACCCGTTTCTGTGTGCCAGACTTCTGAGATCAAGGTGGCTCCTTCTCAAGGCTCAATAGGAAAATTTGCCTTAGGATGTTTGCTTAGCATCTGGTAATTAGGAAAGAAGTTTTGTAGATGCATCACTTCAAACTCTGTCTTCATCATTGCATAACATTCTCCTTGCATGCATCCATCTCTCTTTTGCCCTTTTCATGAGTCATGGATAAACATCTGGATTGGATCATCCACAAAGACTTTCTTTCCAAACCAGCTCCTGTGCATGAGTATGAGAGATTAGTGTCTCAACTTCTTTGGAAAAGACACAAATCAAATTATACATGATCGGAGACCATGAAGGACACCGAGATCTTAATAAGAAGCTACAGGACACACCAGTTAAGCCAGGTCTGGTCTATAGAGCACAGATTTTTGCCTGGGACTCTCCCTACCTCAAAGGGTCTAGAACTTGCTTCAGTAACTGCCTCTTAATTTATTAATTTATTTTGTATCTTAGCTTTGGTTCATATTGAGCATTCCAGTGGTTCATCCTCTGGTTCCATTTTATCTTAACACCTTTCATGGTTCCACCATGCCCTTCATTGTTAATTTCAACCTGGTTAAGTATTAGTTCAATATGTGCCCTGTCTACAAAGAGCTCTCTTTTAGGTCTCCTGTATCCACTCAAGGGTAATGAGTCTTAGTGTTTCAAGTCCATTAAGAGTTCATGGTGCATAGGCAAACATCACTGAGCACAGGACACTGTCCAAAGGTGAGGTTGTGTGTACAGAAAGCCATAGAATTTTCTCAGTGACTCTTGAGTCATTGAACATTACAAAAGCAGCTACACATGTACTCATGTGCCTTAGAAAGGCTTCCATCTTTGTTGTCTACATTGCTAAAAAACTTACTTAGATGCTTTGATGCTTTGAAGTTAGGGAAGTCCAAATTTTCTCCATGCGGGTGTTGGAGAGATGCTTACTTTTCTTTGTTAATGAATATAATTGGCTACAAGTTTATTTCTAAGCAAAAGTACACACTCAAGCAATATGTGTGGGATTATTTGGATAGCTAGCACCTCTCTGGGTTTCTGTTTTGCAGTCTTTCTTTGTCTGTGATGATATATTGCATATTTAATAAAAATAGTCTGGAATATTAGAGGACAATATCACCCACAGCCAAACCATGAAGGTCCAGGAGTGGTGACTGATGCCTTTAATCCCATCACTAGGAAGACAGATTCCTCTGACTCTCTGTGAGCTCAAGGCCTAACCACTAGGCAGTAGTGGTATACTCCATAAGTCCCAGCACTCAGGAGGCAGAGGTAGGTGGATCTCTGTGCATTTGAGGTTAGCCTGGTATAACAAAGTGAGTTCCAGGACAGCCAGGACTGTTACACAGAAAACCCTGTCTTGGAGAAGAAGAAGATGAAGAAGGAGGAGGGGGAGGAGGAGGAGGGGAAAAGACTGGCGAGATGACTCTCTTATTTTCCTATCCTCTTTCTTTGGCCCTGCCTGCCTCTGTCACATGTTCACTTCCAAGAGATGTCCTTATATAAGATAAACACTAAATAATAAGTTGACCACAGTGTGTCATGATAGCAGTTAGGGTTTTGCACTGGCTGCCCTTGGAAATATCAGTGACACTAAGGGCTCCTAGTTCCCCACTTTTACGGGGAACCCTACTCTCCAAGAGCTGTTGCTGCTCATCTATGGTAGCACCTCAGAGAGATGTCAAAACCTTCCTGTGGTCTGAGTGTAAATGGTGATGGTATGTGCAGAAAATGCCCACCATAGCTTTCTCCCTCAGATATTTTAGGCCTGAAGACTGCTCCCATACAGAGACTTTTCCTATCAAGATTAGTTAAACCTGCCTCCATGTTTATATGTATATAATAACCCCACCTCTGTGTTCAACTGGATATCACAAATACTCTGAGCTTCCCAGGTGCCGAGGCTTCTCCTTCAGAGAGAACCACTTTACCTGATCCTGGGTTTTCTGAATATCAGTATCATTAACTTTCCTTTGGCCTCTCAACACCACAGTCAGCCCAAGTCCTGGAGCCTTGCAGCATAAAGCAGGGTAAAACAGTCAGAAATGTGGGCACCCCAGGGATTTGGATTTGAACTTTGATCCTTTCTCAATGAGAAAATAGCCTTGGAGTGTTGCTTCACATCTCTGCCTCTAGTTCCTGTTTCCTAAGATGAGGGAGTATTATTTGTTTCACTGAGTTATTTTGGAGATCAAACAGGATAACAGAGAATTGGGGCAGTGTCCAGCATGTAACAAGGACCAATGGCATCGGCACTTTTAGCTTCCCATGTTCAACCCAAAGCAAAATCTCAAGAATCCACTGCTTTGCCTATCATAGAGTTTAAACCAAATGGAGATTGTCAAGTGTTCCATCAGTCTCTGGAGGCAGCAGAAATATCAGTGCTATAATACAAAATGGAGAAAGGAAGAATGCACTGACTCCCTTCAGGGATAGAATGAGACCTAGAAGTATATGCCAAGCAACTTCTTTTTTTCCCCCCACTTTGCTGTTGTTCATATATGCTGTTTTATTATAGCAACAGAAATCCAACTGAAACACTTACCAATGCAAAGATGTTGGTATCTTAGTACAGGTTATAAATATACTGTATACTTTTAATAACTTTATGCTAATGTGCACTAAAATAGTCTAGTAATATAATGTATTGTTTTAGTGTTGTTCTTTTAAAAATAAAATGACCATTCAATAGTAACAGTTGTAAATTAAACATCAAAACTAATTTTAGACAGTGCATTGTGTCATAGGATTCTTGGCATTTTATAAATTTAGCTTGAATATGTAGTCAGATATTTGTGAGCTGTCCGTGCCTGATGTCAAGAGGAATTTTCTCACCTGCAGTCCTGCTGCTGCTTATAATATAATTACACAAGGTTTAATTACAAGCTGTTTGTTTTTTTGGCTCAGGCTCATTACTTGCTAGTTCTTTCAACTTAACTCAACCCATTTTCAATAATTTGTATATTGCTACATGCCTTGTGGCTTATCCAGTGTTTCTTTACATCTTGTTTCCTTGGGTGATGGCTCACAGCATCTCTGTGTGACTGTGCCCTCCTTCCCCTTTATCTATGCTTAGATTTCCCACCTGCCTCTAACCTGGCTTGTCATATGCCAAAACAGCCTCTTTATTAACCAATGGTATGCACAATGTACATAAAGACATCCCACATCATGAATACTTTGGGGGAAATGGTAGGTCTATAAGTCAATAATTTTAAAACATAACACTACAACTTTGTAGTGGCCCTTGGGTATCAAGTGTCAGCCCTTCTGTCAATCATTGTGCCTCACAAGCATTCCTCAAGCATTTGATAACATTCATGAGCAGCTCCCCATAGTCCTTAAAAACATGATTTTCTACAAGTAAATGAGATTTGTTCAGAAAAAAGCAAAACACAAAAACTAAGCTACAGTTAATTTCAATTAACTGTACAATCTTGAGAAACTAATTATAGACAAATACATCTACCTTTTATAGAGACCTATGACTGATTTGGACTTATTTATATTTAATGCAGATAAGGTCAATATATACAGAGAATTTAAATGTGTTTATGAAGATATGTGTACTAAATTCTATGGAAGAAAATATCAGATGATGGTATAAGGATGACTTATGTGTGTTAGTCACTGGAATATATTTATTATTTGAACAATTTCTAACCTTTAAAACAGCTCCCTTTGTAGTAAACTGTGTTTGTGCTAGTTTGCACAACCCCCTTTCACATGCATGTGGATCAGAAAGAGCATCTTTAATGTTCAAGGACAACTACATGCTGGTTCCAATAACAAGGGTGCAGAGAATGTTCTTTTTTCATTTAAAACACTTCAGAGAACAAAGATGCTATAGCCACAGATCTTGAATAGCTTCTGTCTAAATTCAGGTAGATTTCACAATATAAAATATAAACAACAGATGTTAATTTGAATTTAAATGCAATTGAATTGTCCGTCAAAAGGAATATGGTTCCGATTTATAATTAGCTTCTAAATAAGTAAAACTCTATTCTGTCTAAAATGAAACTTAATCTGTTTATTGAGCATTCATCAGCTCCTGTGTTTGCACTGCTCACAGACAGAACACACGCTTCTCTAATGGGCTTTTAAATCCATGGAACTGTCAGCAAAGTAAGAACAAATTAAACAGGCAGATGATCCTACATTCACCAACCCTCCCTTTGCTCCAGCAGTCAGGTCTGATGGGGTCTTTGTGCTTTTGTGCAGTTTTCAAAAATGAACTCAGAAGACTGTCCTAAAAGAACTAGAAAGTTTATGTCTTCTATAGAGCAGTTTGCTTATGAAAACTGGATCACACAAGACTGCACCTTTCCTCAGGATGAGCCTGCATGTCAAAGGTGGCCACTTATATCAGAGCTGACAGGCAACAGAATCCAATGAGATTTGATAGTATGTCATCTTTCAGTGGCAATTCCATTCTACCCATAAGGGAAGGAGCCAGACATGAACAGATGCCAAATTTTCTCATTATGTGTATTTCAAATACAGTGCCTTTAAAAACAGCTTGATCACATTAGGGCACTCAGTTAAACAATCATTCTGCATGCTGCTGGCAATATTGCATGGTGTCCTGACCTTCAGATGTGCCCCAGGTGACCTTTTCTTCCTTTTCATTGGAGGTTCTGCTTGTGAACTGTCAAAGACTGCTTTCAACTTTGATCTAATCCCCTAACACACACCATCTATCTCACCTTGCCCTTCTGGACATAAAGGAATCCCACATCTCGTCCACCTGAAATCCCATTAGCTTCAGCCAACTTTTTAAATTTACACAGTATTTAATGACTGCCATTCCGCCCTTCCCACCCCTCCCCCCAAAAAAGATTCAGACAGCAAAAGAACAGTAACCAGGCTCTAGGAATAGCCGCCAACAACACAGCCTGACATCACTTTGCTCATGATGCTTTTCACAATTTTCTCCATGGGGACACACCCAGGTGACATTCCAGTTAGTGGTTAAATCTCAAAAGCAAGCTCAGGTCTAGGAGCAGCTACCAGCAAGGTAGGCACCAAGTCCTTATCACCGGTTTCCTACTTGGGAGAACAAGCCAGAATGTAAATACAAAGGAGAGACATGCTTCATCCCCAGGATCAGACCATTTTAATTTCTTAAAATAGAAGAACCACTGCTTGCCATGGCTGACAGTTCATCAATAGCAACAAATTACCTGCCGAGTACCTCAGAGATGATCACAGAACATCAGTGTGCATGTCTCTGTGGCAAAGACCTTCTGCCACAGTCTGTCATTTTCTTATAAACTGTCCCCAAACCTTGTCATTCACTAAACAATGCTAGGCATGCCACAAAAAGTCCTTTATTGATTTTTTCAACTAGGCTTAAAAATAAATGATGCTAGCCAAGTTTAATGGGATATATAAAATTTCAAATAAAAAAAAGTGGTGAAGACAACTAACAGTATAGGAATGTCAGAGGTGAGTTGATTTAAACTTAGATATGTCAATAAAGGACCCAAACCACATTACCAATGCTGGAGTTCCACAAACCATCTATCTTCTCCTGGCAATCTTCAGCACCATATGGAATCAAATAATGCTACTTAGAATCTGCCAGACTATTGAAGAATGTGTGACACCAGGACTGTGCTGTCTTCTGTGGGAGCCCTCAGCCACTCAACATTCATACTTAAGTTAATGTTAAACAGACTACTATGCTACGAAAGAAATGCTATGCCATACCTTTGAGTTATTCCTTGTGCCATGGTCTCTTCAGCACTTGAAATATGACTGTTAAAACTGTGCATATAAAATTTTAATTATTTAAGTCACCATGTCCTAAATGAAGAACATTTTCCCCATAGTAGGGTTCTGTTGGATGCTATATTTCTAGAACTTCAGTGGATTTTAAGCTGGGGATCCACAAGAAGGAAAGGGGAGAATTTACAAGGGAGAGATGGTACTGGAGAGGAAACATTGTGCTTTCTGAACGTGTGGCATCAGTCAAGAATCTTGTAACATGCTTTCTATATATGTGCACAGGAATGGCTAAGCCCCGCCCCACAACAGGGGCACAGGAAAGATCTATCTCAGCATCTTCACAGAACCTATTGCCATGCTACATCATCCCTTGGTACCTGTATTCCTTTGAATAGATTTGCATGGTTATTACAGAGTCATCAAAAAACAAATAGAGATTTTAAAATGTCGTGTCATATCATCGAGTATGTGAAAAGGTATGTAAAAAGGCATGTATAAAAGACATGTTATTTTATGCAATGGCAGCTTTTAGAGATGGCATAGGCTTACAGGGTGACAGAATTAAAGAAAAAGATTGATACTTTTCTTATTAAGAAAAACTAGGAATGTTTAAATGGTCAACACTAAAATTGCATTATCAGTGATCATCATAGCAGTCACTATCATTTATGGAATCCTACCTGTTCTTAAAGGCCCCTGCTTAGAATCAGCCACCCTTTGAATATCAGGTGAGAATGTCACTGTCAGAGATAAACTAGTAGACTGGAAAGCAAGGAGGTTTCAATTGTTAACCTCTTTCTTATCTTTGTAAGTGAAATTTCCTCAAGGCTCTCACAGGCACACTCTGAAGAGTGATGCTCAGCAGATAGCAACCAGTATCAGTAAAGAAAGGCATGCTGTTGCTTCAAGGCCACATCCAAATCAGTGTGCCTATTTCTTAATAGCCCTGAAGACACCCTACACTTACCAGATCTGGGTCTGCTATTCACAATTATTGGCAAGGCCAACATTAAAATTTGGTAAGATTATGCCTGGCATGAATAACTCAATTTTCAGATACATTTAAAACATTTATGTTTTGTCAGGACCTATGAGGTATAAACAACATCAATCCACCTCTTGCTAACTTTATCACCTTCTTTTCAGTTTGGTCTGTAACATAGGCATTGAATTTCTACAGATGAGTATACCTTTAAGGACATAATAAAAACCTTGGCTCTCTGGAACATCTACCTCATGGTGCATAGAAATAACTTATGGGAGTTAATTATTAGATCAATAACAATAACCCTTTAGCAAGACTTAATGTGCCAACACCTCACTCGGACCTTGGCACCCAAAACCCACCCAGAAATTGGTTCTCCTTTCCTCTCCTCTTCTTACCTCCTTGATAATCAGGTTATAATATCAAAGCCCAGCTGCACATAAAGTTAGTTAAATGTTTTCCACTCTTATTCCAAGTCACAATAAAAAGTACAAACTCTATTCCAAATCTTGCATAGCTGTGGTTTTGCAGTGTTTGCCAATTCTGTCCTTCAGACAGCTGGCTGTTATTTACAATGAAGGATTCACAGCCATAAGTTGATCAGATTAATTAAAGGAAATATATACCTACATGTGTGCATTTTAATAAAAAGAAATATTCTCTTGGAAAATTATAATTTGTTTTATCAATGGATTGAAACAAGTTTGGAAGAATATATTTTTATTTTGTTCTTGGGGTAGCTTTAGAAATTGGCATCACTGATTAAATAATTTATGTGCTATATTTTGTAGCAAATACTATGTAGTCACTAAGTAGAATAGTTAAGTCCATAAGTATGCACAATGACACAAAAAATAGGGTGATCTGAAAATAGCCAGGTGCATAATAATATGCAGGTTAAGGTTTTTAAAACAAAATGTTTTTATTTGAATAATTTCCAAATACATACATGAATTTAAAAAGGGAGTGGGGAGAAACATGACTGTTCCTAGGTATGGTGGAGGACAATGTTTATTATAGGTACATGAGAGAGCATAGACAGAGCCAGGGAAATCTGGGAAAGTTCAAAGTGGGTATGACCAGACTGAGCTGGGCCATGTGGGGGGAGGGGGATGGAGGCGGAGAAAGGGAGTGTCAGATGTACCATCCAAGAGTGCTGCAGAGGCAGAAAAAGGGCATGAAAGCAAATTGTTGGATTATATAAGAAACAGAAGTCCAGAAACAACCCCCAACCCCTGTTAGAGAGTTCAGGGTAGGGGTGTGTAAACCAGGAGGATCCTGTAACAGGTAGGGACTAAGAAAAGCTGGGAGATCCTGCAAGCCAGTGTCTTCTTTGATATGTCAAATAGGCTCCTCAGCCACTTGTCCATGGTTTGAAACCTAACAGTACACAGGGAATATAAAGCAGTTGATGCTTGAACTAAGTTTAAATCAATTAATATCTCCATCATCAAGCATCTCACATGCACAAAGCAATTAATACCTGCTACCTCTTAAGATGTTGGGGACAAGTAATTTATGATTTGTTTCCTGTTTATCATATAATTTAAAATTTCTAATTATATACATGCATTATTTTCTAAAACATTGCTAGTTATTAGGTGATCCTTCACTGTAAGCATTTCTGTTTCTAATATTCTATGCTAGTAAGCTAACATCAGTTATTTTACAGATTTTTTTTTTTTTTTTTTTACTTTATTGATCAAAAGCTTAACTAGGCTATTACTTTCTTTGCCAAATTCTCAGTGCCAAATGGCTGGACTTTTACATAGATGCCTTTGAGGAAAAATGGGTCAACTCTAGTTTGGGGACTTAACAAAATGGTCAGAAAAATACCAAGTAGGTAAGCTTGTCTACCCCCTGTTCTGCCCTCCCCCATCGCAACTTGTCTCTTCAGAGTAGCAGATCTCAGGATAACTTCTAGCATCTCTTATATATTCCTCTGGAATCAAACTCAAAATAGGAATGTGAAGAACCCATGAAACCCTGGCTTGAATGGATTATCCTTGAGCCTCACTCCAAGTTCCACACTGTAACAGCCACCAAAACCTCTTTCACTTCAAAAACATGATATAGTATGTTAAACATGTTTTAAAAGTTGAAGTTTAAACCCAGGGGTATTTCATGGGGCATAAAATCTGGCATCTTTCTAGAAACAGGACATCTATCACAAGAGCTCCCTGGATCCTTATCCTCTCACTCTACTTCCCTAAAGAGAGAGTCAGTAGTACAAATCTTTCACTAGGGGTAAATCCTGACAGCCAGACTCGCATGAGGACTGCCAGTCAGTCAACTTTAATGGCTTGATAGACCCTTGGCAATTGCTCCTTTGGCCCAGTGAAACAGGCATGAGTATGAATTTCAATCTTTTCCTCTTCATACATAAAGACCAAGACAGGATTGACAAGCTTTGATAAATGGGATGTCAGACAGTTAAGACTTGTCTGGCATGCAAACATTCATGAGGTTTATCACAGAAGACCTAGCCAGGCCGTGAGGACAAGGAAATGCTCTGAGTTTTAGAATTTTCCTCACAGTCTTAAATCAAAGTTCAAGAAAGTTATATTGGTTCTAAGAAATTTGAATTGATTTTGTTATGGTGTACCAGGCACACACACACACACACACACACACACACACACACACACACACACACACACACACACACACACACTCTTTTTAAGCATTATTTTCAATTAATATCTTAAGACAAATTACTTTCCTTATTGAACTGCATGAAGAAAGTGGTACTTGTCGTCATGTAGTTGACACCTCATAATGCCAACCCTCATAACTGGAAAGCTACTGTATTGGAAAGGTGGATTCTGTGAAGTACGCAGTCCATGAACTATTTCCTGAAAAGCTAGGTGTCCATGATATAAGTATAGTCTAGAATCTTGTACTCTTTGCTCCTAGTGGTAATTCAGTGTCAGCCGACTTAAAATAGTAGAGTTTTAGAAGAAAAATATGTAGTTTAAATTTTACATAGCCTGTATATTTATTTTATTATGGAAAAGCATCCTGATATTGCACATGCATGAATGGTTAGTAAACCTTAAGTAATAGGGCATGCTGGAAATAACAATAGCCCTGGGCCACAGCAGACTCAACATCTCAGAGATCATTAAGGAGGCAGTCACAAACTCAGCATGTGGAGAACAAATCAGCATCCTGAAATATGCCTGGAAAACCCCTTCTGAGTATCTATATCTGAGTTTATATATTAATTTATTAAGGGATGAAATAGAAATACAGACTCCCTAATACAGAACAACAGATCACCCCCACCCCCACCACTGATCCTGTTAATCTAGCTGTGTTCTGCTCAAGGCTAATAAGGATCACTGCAAGATGCTCTCTCGCTTGACTGGGTCTCTACCACCCAAGAGGGTGCAGGACTTCTCTCCCTCAGCTCTTAAAGGGTCACTATGCACACAAAGCCACAACCTAGGGTTTGTTAACCCAAAGCCACTGGCTGAGCAAAATGAATTCCCATATCACTGTCTTACACTGACTCAAATCTGGGTAAGAACGAAAGAAAATGGTAACCATGGGAGTCGATAAAGAAGGTCTTTCGATGGCCACGAAGTCAGACCATTCTTGTTTAGAAATGAAAACATCAAGGTCATAGGTAGGACCCATCATCCTCCATCCTGTCCTGGTCGTCAGCAGGATCTAGTGGAGGCCAGGGTCTTAGAATGTACCCCAAGGGCCACAGTACCCCAAGGGCCACAGGGCCCTAAGATCATAGAAGCTTCTTCCACTGAGAAGCAAATATCACTGAATATTAATACAACTTTTGAGTCCATAATGTAAAATAGAGTTGAAGAATATTAAAATGGTTTTAAAATTATATATTGTAATGAAACATATTTAATGTTTATTTTTTCCATGATATACTTCCTATTGTTCCTGAGATATGAAAAAGGAAAGCCATAGAACACATTGCGTACAATATACTGATAGGTATGCTTTCCAGCGATAGCCCCTTGTCTTGGTTGGATTTCTCTTACTGTGATAAAGACACAACTACCAAAAGTAACTTGGGAAATATATATGATTTATTTGTCTTACATGTTCCAATCAAAAGCCACCACTGAAAGAAGCCAGGGCAGGAACTAAAACAGAGCAGAAACCTAAATGGTCTACCGCGGGCTATTGGACAAATGGTTTCAGCAGTCATGACTTAAATCCCCCTCCCCCGAATGCCACTGAAGAAGGAGGGTAGGCAGGTTTTCCCCTTACGTTTTTTTAAACCTCTTATTGATTTTCTTTTTGGAGCATATTTGGAGAGGCTTCTTTGCTGTTTGCTTTTGAAGAAAGCAGGAACACCAGTTTGCTGTTGTTGGTATATGAATGCTATCCCAGGAGGAACTGCTCTCAGTGACAAGAGTTTCTGCCTGGAAGGAAGGAGAAGGTCGCTGCGGGAAGGCTGTTGAACAGGTAGGAATATTAAAATTTTGGCGAACACATTAATGCAGGAGATCTGTATCTTGGGATTCACCTACTCTGAGAATGAGACCTATTTTAGTTGTTTCTACATGAAAACTGTGCAGACTTTCTCAGTCTCTGTCACCATCCTATAAACAGTCTGCCACAATGGCTATTTTCACAGCATTTTGTGCTGTGTTACGTAGTTTGCAAAATACGAAGAGGATTTGCAGTGTATGGGAGCGTATGTGTAGGTTACTTCAAACACCCTATTGTTTCCTACTAGAGACTTGAGTGTCCATCCATTTGGGGGGAGGCTTCAGGGAATTGTCTTAAGATGCTAATGGACAGGGTGCCTGTATTCAAAAGCCGAGGAAACAAAACCTGTGATTTTAAGAAATGAAACAAAGAGGACATGGGCCCAAGGTTACCAACAAGTCTACAGTCTGGATGAAGTACATACAAGCCAGCAACTACTTTCGAGGACGGGAACTCCTGTATTCCTTAGACATGGGAACATTTTGTAGATGTGACACTCACTGTACATAAAGCTGAAGGAAACAGTTCATTTCAGGATGGTGAGAAAGCATTTGTAATGATGGGTGTATAAAGGTCTTCTGAACTTAGAACTTGTAAATTTTATCCCTAGCTCTGCCATTAAAACTGTTCCATTCAAACAGTTGACCCACCTTCCTACCGAGCAGCTCCAATCCCCTAGCCTAGAGCCCTTGCCATTATCTTCTTCAGACCCCACACTGGAAAGAGAACACACTGTATCGGAAATGAATGAGCTGCTCTGTCCTTTTCTCATTACCAGGGCCATGAACCACTGCACCGAATTTTAGTTCTGGGAAAATGGTGTGCAAAAGAGTAAAGAGTAAAAGACAGGCCCAGCTAGGTCCTTAGACTTCAAGACCAAGGGCAAAAAGAGGCACTGCGCCATGAAGTTACCCACAAGGATAGAGGGCCTCTGGCTTGACAGTATCTATGACCTACAATTCTCTCCTGGATCAATCTACAGGATGTTCAGAGCTGGAATTTATTCTAGAAAAGTTGTACTAATGGATGCTGAAGTTTTGAGGATTGGTTTTAAAAAATATACAAGGTACATGACTTGAGGACGCTATAATAAATATTTATTTCTGCAATCCATATATTTTAAAATTTCAGCATCCCAGAGAATACTAAAACAATTATTCTCAAGTTCTATGAAATATTAAACTACCAAAGAAAGATAAAATTTTATTTATCTTATTCATTCATGGTATTGAAGTGGAATAATTTTAGAAGTGGATCAAAAGATAATATAAGACAAATAAATGTTATATATAAAAATCAATTTCCTGGTGTGACTTTAAAATTTATCTTAGCCACTTTATACAATATAAGTAAGTATTAGTTGCATTTTTGTATGATATTTATTTATGATGAACTGCTTTATATATAATATATTTACATATTCATGTGAGTTTGTGTAAGGTACATATGCATAGAGGTGTGTATGTCCAGGGGTTCACAGCTTGTGGAAACTATAGACCACTCTGGTGGTGGAATATTATTTCAAGGCGCATTATATTCATTTATTCTGTAGAATATTTGTTTTATGTTGCTTTTGTCTAAGTCTGTGAAGCTTTGTTACTTTGCCCTCCTAAAACCTAAAACATATGATTGATGTAATAAAGAGATGAATGCCAAATAGCTGGGGAGGAAAGGGGTAGGCGAGGCTGGCAGGAGAGAAGAAATAGGATGAGAAATCTGGGAAGGGAAATCAGTAAGTGAAAGGGGAAAGAAAAGAGGACTCCAGGGGCCAGCCACCCCACTACACAGCAAACCACATAGTAAAAAAAGAATGGTATATAGAAAGTTAAAGTGCCCAGAAGCAAAAGAGAGATGGGATAGTTTAAGAAAAGCTGGCTAGAAATAAGCCGAGTTAAGGCTGAGCATTTATAAGAAAGAGTAAGTCTCAATATGGGTGATGCTTGGGGTCTGGGTAACATTTCCCCGAAGCCAAAAGAGTGACAAACATCTACACACTTTCTGAGTGTTATCTTCAGGACAAAGTCCAACTCCTTTGAGGCAGGATCTCTCATTGGTTTGAAGCTCACCAAGTAGACTAGAATAGCTGGTCCTCCATCCCCAGAGACCCTCCAGTCTCTGTCTCCCAGTGCTAAGACTGCACTTAGGCACCCCCATACCCAACATTTTTGTGTGAGTTCTAGCAGCTGAATTAAAATCCTTCTGCTCATGAATTAAGCATTTTACTAATTCAGCTATATCCCCAATTCATGTATTAGGTTTTATATTTCACTGTTTCCAATTATACTGTCTCATAAACATAACTTATTTTTTCTATATAATTATTTGAATGCCTCACATATTAGGATATATTGATATGCCATAATCTATAAAAATCACTATCTTGTTAGATTTTTAATTTGTCTCTAACTTCTACTAATGTTGATTGCAATAAAATGCATGTCTTTATCTTATTTTAGTTTGTTGAAACATTCCCATAAATAATAGTTACAAGGCCGTGGATATGAAAAGGCTGTGGCTTTTGCCATAGCTGGCCATCTTAATTTTAAACAGACTTGTATAATGCTTCCACCAAAGCATACATCATATATTGCCTTTGCAAAATGCATTATTTTTGTTATGTGGTATTTATTTTTAAGTATTGCAGAGCTTATTGCTATAGTGCAGATATGCTTAACAAACGATCCTCAACAGTTATGCTTTTGAGCCTACTCATAACAATTCTGAGTTTGCCCTTAACACTGCTTGTTCATCCTTATGTGTTGTGAACATTTCATCAAGTGTAATTCTGAACTGATAAATGGTTAGACTGCATCTTTACATGTATTACTTGATTTTTTTTTGGGGGGGGAGTGGGGATAACTGTCTCAAAGAGGAACAATCATAGAACTATACACATGGTCACAACATGGCCCAGGCTGTCTATGGGTACAGGAGAGACATTGAATCATGCACTGTGTTTCATAAACAGCACACTTTCAAAACAAATACAGTGGGTATCTATAGTTGTCAGCACTTTTTTTATATATGTAAAAATAAACCTTGATGTATTTATGTGCATTTATTTTGTCTGACTTGGTTTCTGAGAGCAGGGTCTATAATGGCGAGGCCAGCATTGAACTGGTGACCATCCTGCAAAACTGGTATATAACCAAAGCTGTGAAAAGGGTAACGATGTCTGTATCAGGTACTTTCCTTTTACTGTCATAAACCATCAAAGCCAATGACATTTATTGAAAGAGGAGTTTATTTAAGCTTGTATATTCAAAATGATAAAGAATCTATTATGGAAAATAAGTGTTATGTGTGGCAGCAGGCATGGTGGCTGGAAAAGGAGGCTGAAAGCTCAAATATTGAATCACAAGAAGGAAGCAGAGAGAGCACCAAGAATGGTGTAAGGCCTTTAAATTCTCAAAGCCTTTCCCCAGTGACATATTCTCTCCAAAGGCTGCATCTCCAAAACCTACCCAAACAGCGCTACCACCTGGGGACCAAGTACGCAAAGGTCTGACCCTGTGGGGGCATGTTCATTCAAGCCACAAGTTCTAAGACTCATATGTAAAAGGTTTTAAAATGGAGAAGAAAATTGTGAACAGGTTTATGTTGCTTTTGGTGTTTTGGGCCAACTTCCTAATCTGTAACTTTCTCGTCTTTTGTGGGCCTCTCTTGACTTTCATGGAGAGTGCCTTGTCAATCAGTGACGTCTTGGGCCCCCTTTACCTTCACCTTCAATCTTGGACATAACATTTTTTGCTTCTAAATGCTTGTAATTAAAAACACATAAATCCATTCTTCAAAAACGTAGCTGTGTTTCCAAAGTCTCTATCTCAATGTCAAGCATGCTTGCTGTAAAGTTTTAAATCCAGAAAACTCTGTAGTAGATGATTTGTGTGTCATTTAACTTCACTCATCCATAATTCACCTTTAATCTCTTTTTTCAGAGAATTTAAATATCGGGAACAAGTTCTCTAAGATGGTATGTTACAGTTCGGAGTCACATCTGGGTGTCCTTTAAACATCCCTTGATTTTATATTTATGACACTTTATTTCCAACTCTGGAGAAAGGGCCCAGGTCTATACTGTGTCCTATAGTAGTACCTGTGAATGTTTTTGGACTTCTTTCAGGGACATCATCAGGCAGTATATTAGGCAAACTTTTCTCCTTTCCTCTGGCAACACACACACACACACACACACACACACACACACACACACACACACACACACACATTCAAATATGCTGACTCAATCCAGACTAGAACTGGCTAGGTTATCAAGAATTCTCATTGGTAAACAGTCACCATTTCTAAAGTGGTTGATAGTGGGGTCCTATTAAAATGATACACACTAAGTTTTGTGAGTAACAACCTTTAGTCATAACTTTTAACTGTGTTCACCAATAGTCCTTGGTATAAGCCAAAATGCTCTCTAGTGAGAAAAAATGGCAATGTTTAGGGGAGACAGGTCCCAGAGAATTATGTCATTTTCCACTGATGTGCAAATTTTATGAGCTTTAGTGCTCAGGAATATCTCAAGACCATTACCTGTATATTAGTCAGAGTTGAACAGTATTGAGATTGCAAGCAGGGGTTCCCACAAATGACCTTAAAAGATACAAACATGGAAACTTCCATTCTTTTTTTAACAATTCACCTCTTGCTTCCCGAGGTCTCTTCAGATACTATACCTCCCCCCTACCCGGACATATTTGCTGTGAACAGCTCACAGCTCTAACAAGATTCTCAACTTATAGTTTATTTCTCATCTATTCCATAACTGTTTTCTTTTTAAGACAGATTTTCTGAAAAATTACTGACACACAATACTAATTTGCATCAACTTCAGTCTTTTAAATTAATAGAGTAGAAATATGTGGATTCTTATAGTGTCCATAAACAATTAGATTTATCCAATACCTTTTAAAATGCACAAAATATTTTACTTGGACAGTAAATGGTAAAGTCAAATGGGCAAATAAAGAATGTGGTAGTAAAAAAAAATATGGGGACTAGATTATAGTTTTTAAACAAAGAACTTTGACAACTACTTAGAAACTTAATGTCATAAACATTGATCACTTTGTGCTTTCATTTAAATAAAACTGAGAGTCTTGTTTGGGGAAAATATCACTGAAACGTATTTTGCAACATAGTGGGTACAGACTGTAGCCCAGGCACTTTGATTTTATGAGTTCTTTAGCTCCATTTTTCTTTCAGTAGAAGTAAAATGATGGAGGAAGTTCATCCACTTTCTAAACCATCAACTTTAGTAAGTGATACTGTCAAACTTCTGTTAATATTGAACATCGTCTGCAACATTAATGCAATCCTTATGAAGAGACACAGTAGATAACTCAATAGAAAACACAAAGCCAGGGGTCAACAGACAGATCATTAATTTGTCTTTACTATTTACTATGGTTTTATTTTTTTATTATCTTAAAAGCATTATCCCTCTATTTCTTAGACAAATTAAAAGTCTACGAATTTTGTAAATGAATTTGGTCTAACAATCCTACTCTGACATATGGTAGAGAGTTCAGTAATTCATGCCATTCATCCCTAATGGTTTTTATTTAGAAAGTCTCTTTGTATAGTACAATATTCATTCATTTTACTTCATAAAACACTCGTGTAAGTATTGTTCTCCTCAGACAAAGCAGCATAATGTAGAGACAAATTATTTGGAAGTAAATATAAAGGCTACCCATTCCAAAATGCAAACTACTCAAGTATTCTCCTACTTAGACAAACATTAGTAGGCCAGCATGGCTCCTCGCAGCCCTGCAAAGACACAGCCCACTTTGAGTACAGCTCACATGTCTCACCCACAATTCCCTCCTTCCAGATTCCCTTCAAGTTTATTCAGGAAACCACATTGCTCTAGAGAAGCAAGAATTGTGAAGTCATCTTACTGTGTTGGGAAACTGTCTCAGAATAATGTACATTATGTGGGGAATTTTTATGTGGCATCATCTTAAGTTAACAAGAGAAAATAATTTTCTCTTTATACATATGTGTATTATATAATGTATCCCCACTATGCTTACAGAGCATTAAAATCTGCTATATATTTTAAACTCAGTCTGAAAATGTCAGCATGAGTGAGATGGCATGGGCAGAGTTGTCTGCGGCTGTCTTAAATGTCAGGTGACTTTACCCCAGAAATGGAAGCTGATTAGAATATGGAACAATTAATGTTCTTCAGTCTTTAGATGTAAGAAGATAACAATAGTGAACATTGGCTGAAACGTGAACACATAAATTTAGAATAGTACTTTGAATTACTCCAGGTATATCTTCTGATTTTAGGAAATATGTTGCTTATATAGATAGCTGAATTTATAAAAGGCATTATTCCAACCTCAGAAGGGATTACAAGCCCTCCTTATATAAAAAGTCACTTAAATTTGTACAATAGGTTGGTGACACTTTTTCCTTGGCCTTTTATAGTTTCAACATGCTTTTTACAAAGTGTAACAATTGTTCCAATGATGCAAAAAAGTTACTCATGGAGTAGTGGGGACCCAGAGCAGAATCCAGCACTCTGACTCACCTTCCCATGTCCACCATCAACTTAAAGACATATATAACACCATCTGTTTTCTTTCCTTGAGGAATCTTAAGGGTGCTTGAATGCTTCACTCTCTTTCAGGGGTGCAGCACAACCAAGTGATAAAGCCCACAGACTCTGGGGCTAACCACAGCTCCTTACCAAACAGCTGAAAGCTAATATACCACAGACTGCTCAAAGCATGTGCCTCCATAGGTCAAATGCTATTGATGATAGTAACTTCACAAAAGAATGAACCAGATCATATAACTAGCTATTTTGACACAGGACAAGCTGTATGAGCTCAACGGGAACTACTTTTGTTATTAGATATTCCATCTTATAGTATACCTCTCTATATGAATGTTCCCTACAACAAGCCTTACATACTGATTCTAAGAAGACACATAAAGACCTACCTTAGTTCAGCACATTTTGATGGAAAAGGCATGTTTGGGGAGTGTTTACACAGTGAGAGCTGAATATAGGTAAAGGTAGGGAAATAAATTTATTTCTAACATTTTAATAGGTTTTACATGAGGATTATATTTTAATTTTTAACATTGTAAATACTGATACTTAGTCATTCAGGTGCTTATGGAGAACATGCTCTATTTTGGATACTGTAGTGGGTGCTAAGGATTCTGCAGCATCTGAAGCATCCATGACTTCAGAAATATGACGTCACACTTCCAAACCTCACAAATTTTACAGCTAAACATGTACTCTTAAGGGCATGTTTAACTAATTTGGAATAGAGTTTCTCTGTTCTGTTGTATTGTGGCAGGACTGCCATAATGGAGAAATGAAGCACAGACACTCTGCTCTGTTCTGGCAGCAGGCATCCACAAGTCCTGAGGTCTCTCCCCTTAGTGTGCAATAGCTGTGTTCTCACTCTGTCTCTGGGCATCTTCTTTCTTTTGCATGTGTACATGTCCATTGCATCTGTCTGTCTGTCTTTCCCATATATCACATTTTAGGTAACAGTTAAGTTTTCCTTTAAGAATTGCTTCCTCAAAGGCTGTGCTTTCAAATATCACCATATTCCAAATATTGGATTAGAGTTCCAGCATGTGTATGCATGGGGAAAAGTCTATATACACAACCTTCACACACAAACTCACCCCCCTGACATACTTCTTAAGGTATAGTTGTGAGCTGCTAACAGTTTTTCTTACCTACACAAGCCCATTCTTCGCGAGAGTGTCTAGAAGGCACCTTGGTGAAATGCCACCATTGGTTCCTTGGAGCTCTCCAGCACCCAGGTGGTGCCTTCTATGGTTGGTGATGAGAGCAATTGACACCATCTGTTTCCATAATGCTCTTGCCATTGCATAAATCCTCTCCATTTACCTAACCTAACAGATTTGCTGACTCAACTATTTTGTGGAAGGATTTCTAATAAGGGACCAATAAATAAACAGCAGACCCACAGACGGCCATGTCTGGAGGTTGTGTGAGAGGATTACCTCCAGGGGAGGCTCCTGCTCACAGAGATAACCAGCAGTGGAAATACTGCACAGGACTGGTGGATGTGTGTCTTTTATGTTTCAGTCCTCAGAGTGAAGCTTTTACAGAAAGTCCCTTCCCAAACACTCAGTGAAATGTTTTCACTTAGTCTCTGTAGTCAAGTACGAAAGCAGATTCATACAGCTGCCCTCCCCACTACCCCGCCTTTTGTTTGTTTATTATTTGTTACCAATTTGGGATTAAAATTTGGGACTCTGGATATAGAAGAAACTGGGTTTGATTTCCTAGTTTAATGATTTATTAGTTTGTTTCACCCTTACCACAGCCATAGAAGTAAAACATAACAAAAGCATTGCACCCTAATGTCAGTATGAATCTAGGTCCTGTTTGAACTCCATCAGTGACAGCAGTCCTGTTTAAGGAGGAGCCAACAAAGCAGATAGACAAGTATTGCTGTCCCCTGCAACTGTTTAAACATTAGGGAAGAACAAGAATAGGGGCAGGATAGGATCTGCACTTTATTATTTTAAACTTAATATAAAATAAATAAATACAAATGTTTACATTTACCACAGACAGAATGGCATTTTGAATGTGCAACACATATAGAGTGTTTACTCTCCTTGCCTTAGATACGCTATTTTATTTTATTTTTTCTAGTGTGAGCAGTCTTCTTCAATTAAATATTGTTCATATTGAAAGTTAAGTACATATAAAGCCTGTTTATTGAGCCATTTCCTGGAGGAAATCTTCTTTTCAGGGTGCACGCACAGCTTCACATCTCTTCCGTTCTTCTCCATGGTAATTCTTCTGGCTTATGGGAGTAGATAGAAGGCAGCCCCAATCTATGGCATTGAATTTGGACTGCTCCCAGTTTTCTCACAGAAGAATAAGTCAAACTTGTTTCCACCCAATGAATAAATTGGAATAAAATTTAAAATATTTAGTAGTGGGTGTGGTACACCATGAACCAAGCAGAATACATGTCAGTCTGATACAAATCAGAATGGGGGCAGACCAAATTATGTGGCTATGCCATTGTGAGCCAGCTAGATGTAAGTTCTGGGGGTAACTACTGTAGTGTGGATGTCTTATCAAGAGTTCTGGTAGGACCTACTGGTGCCCTTCACTGGTATCAATAGCCCATTGATTCAGATCTTAGATACTCCAAAACTGACACATGACTTCTGAACCCCTTTTTGGAGGCTTACTGATTGATGAAGTAGGCTATTGCTCCAATTCTATTCTTATGTAGTCCTGCAGCTTCTTCTAAAACTCTTCAGTCTCCCTGCCATTAACTCAGAAAGCATGGTTCTTAGTACCCATCCGCAACCTCCATCTACTCAGGTTTCTTATCTTGAGGTCAAGGATGCAGAAAGCTCCTGGCTCCCTCACACCAAGCTTACTCTTTTTCTACCATAGTATTTTATGGCTCCTGAGGGAAAAATGGCTTCCCATGTTCTCTATTTCATCTTGCTCACTCTACCCACTGGAAATCATTACCACCCTCCAATCTACCCCTAGTCTTGTTTCTATCTATCTTTAATAAATTTAGAATTTTATTTTCCTCAATAATATCTGACTTTCAAGATCATGATGATGATAAAGATTCAAATGACAGGGTTCTGACGTGCAACATTACTCAGTGTGTGTCTCTCTCTCAGATAGCTAACTCCATCAATCTTAGGACAACAAGCCTCTTCGATCCGCAGAAGACACACAAATATGTCCAAAAAATAATTCCTTCATGCAATGATTTTGATGTGAATAACAGCATAATGCAATGTTTTTGAAAGCAGCAAAATAAGATATGTAAGTAATAAGATATGTAAGTAATAAAATATATAAGTACTAACACGTGGAGTCACATAGAATATCAACTCTCTCCATCAAGACATCAAATATTTTCTAATGAATTGGCTTTTGCAGCCATAAAGAGAAAAAGAGAAAGGAAGGTAGGAAAGGATAAGAAAAAAGAAACTGGTTGGCTGGCAAAATTCTTCTACAAAGCTACAGGTCATCAAAGAAGACTATAGGCCCGTTGAGCGTTAGCTGCTGCTTCTTCTTTTTTTTTTTTTTTTCTGATGTTGTTATGATTGTTAAAACACAGGCTATAACTGATCTTGGATTTATTTCAGTTAAATTCTTTCCAGGATCCTTCCCCAATCACTTCCTACTCCAAGAGTTTACAAAATGACAAGAAGAAATTCCAACCTTTGAAATACAAATTCAAAAGGAAGCAAGAGAGATTGACAGCTCGCACAACAGTGCAACCTAATCTGAAGAGAGGTGGAGACACCCATCCCTGCCATTCTTCTAGAGGTTCACTACTCCCTCAGCTCTTACAGTACAAATGCACTGCTAATATGGCAAAAGCTTAGCACATAGTGAACCAGGGAAGCTGAGTTCTTTACATATTTATAATTTAAGGTTCTGGATAGAGTACCAGCTTATACCCTCAAGGGCTGCCTGGAGAGAATGTCCCATGACAGGAAACCAAATCTCACAGGTGTAGAGAACAATTATTCTCAAGTTCTCTAGAAGAGTCTGCTGAAGATGCTACAAACCATGACCCAAAGCCAACAGCAGGTGATAGGTAGCTCCAAACCACTCAAATCAAAGCACAGATTTGGCTACAATGACAGAGAAAAGCTTTTGAAACTGGTAAGTGTTATTTTTTTTCCCCTAACGGTGCTAAGATCCTATTCATGCACCATTTTCCAGCGTTTAGAATCTGGCGCTTTTCCCAGTTACTAAAAATTCTCATGAAAAGAAGAAGTCACACAAATGCAACCCGACAAGCTTAACATCCTTTGTCGGTTTTCTTCTATAATTGATATTACACGTATATTTAGAATAAACGGACAGTGCAGCCTTGTGCCAGCCACTCATTCTAACATGTTTCAAATTCTCTTGAATTGTGTGCAACTTCAGCAGTTTCTAATCATCTTACTTTTAAATACCTTCGCTCACAATATGGAAAGGCTTACAGCTTCATTTAAATGAAGACATTCCACATAAGTCTGCCTGCGTTCTTTCAAAATACTCAGTCAATTAACATAAGCTACCTTCTAGAGGATTTGCTGTAAGTCAGGTGGAAAGAAATATTATTTCAGAACCAAAAAAAAGAACAAAGCCATGAAATAGACAGCAAATCTAACAACTGAATGAATATTAAGCTTGTTTAATTTCCTCCATATTTTAGGAGAGAATATACGTCCTTTTTACAGTGTTCTGCCATAGATTGTCTCTGGGCATACACAGTCTGCCAGGACAACTCTAAATATTCAAAATATTGCAGCCCTATTCTATCGGATGGCAGCCCAGAAAGTCTCTGCAGATTCCAAAATACTGCAGGCTCAATTCCATTAGGGTGAAGTGAGTTGAAACCCAATTCATTATCCCCAGGGCATTAAATGTACTGAGAAACAGTCCAGGAGTCTGTCAACCAACTAAAGGACTAGCAACCAAAGTTAGAGATGGCCCAAAGCAGCATGTTTGACAGCGGGACCAGGCTGCCACCTGCAGGACAGCAGGAATCACAGCTTCACAGATGCCAGTCAGTTCCCAACAGCCAGAGATGAGGCTAGGGTTGTGCTAAATAAACCCTTTCCCCTCATTCTGTTCTCCTACATGGAAAAAAGAAAGAGAGAGAGAGAGAAAGAGAGAGAGAGAGAGAGAGAGAGAGAGAGAGAGAGAGAGAGAGAGAGAGAGAGAGAGAGACAGAGAGAGAGACAGAGAGAGAGACAGAGAGAGAGAGACGAGAGAGAGAGAGAGAGAGAGAGAGAGAGAGAGAGAGAGAGAGAGAGAGAGAGAGAGAGAGAGAGAGAGAGAAGCACTGAGGCTTTGTAGTCTGTGGCTCATTTCATTGAACATATGAAGCAGCGGCTGTGGGGGAAGCCAGGTGCCCATAGTTCTTGCCTTCTTTCTTGATTTCATCACAGACTCAAAGATGGGCAACTCACCTTTTTTTTCTTGTTCACCCATTTTGTTGTTGGGGTCTTATGTGCTATTTTAGAGGCAAATATATCAGGTCACTTCAAAATGTCTAGACTCTGCATGAAGCCTACACTGGGTGCTGTGTGGGACTCTGAGAACAGAATCCAATTCAGTCAGGGTAACAGTGGAAAGAAGACTCAAAGAGCAGCTCCTGTGTTTGGGGACGGGGTGTTATTTAGAGGCTGTTGAAATCTAATAGCTCAGATCCCTAATCATCACAAAAGAAAGCTGCCTATTTGAAAATTAGACTTATCCAAGTAGAGAGTAAAGAGTCAGGACACAGATAGCAACTGCCCAGTGAGACAGAGAGAAAGGAGACCCTCCAGGGCAGGCTTCCACCACCCTTTCATAAGTCTATACCCACTCATCTTCCATTTCCCTGCTGTTTCTTTTCACTACCATCAGTCACTACTCAAGAAAGTATAACACTTATTTCCAAAATAGTCAAAACAATCTTCTCAGTTCAACTAATTCACAAGCAAATAATATTTTGTTTCTGGAAAAAATATGATTCTGAAAATAATTTTATTGTTCTATTGTGTTCCCTCCAGGTAACTAAGCAGAAAGAATGTTAGGCAGAGCTGATGCTCTCAAAGATGCAGGTGGATGCCGATTGGTTCCTACAGAATGAGCTGTTAGTCTGAGAGAGCTGTAGTGACACCTCCTGGCAAGACCAAAAGAGCATTGCCTGTCATAAAACATGCCACATGGTCACTATTTTATGATCAGAATCAATGAAGAAAATATATTTTCCCACATGTACTGTTCCTTGACACAAAAATAGTCCATCTGTGGAGACAGTCACAACACTTGTGTCCATGTTTGAGTGACTTCCATTTTAAAAAACCAGCTGAGTACAAGGAAGAAGACAGTTATGTTTTTATTTGATGACATCCAGTAACTAAAGCTGATTTTTATCTGCTCATCTAAGGCATTACATACACAAATCCCATTTAACATTGTCTAATGCTAAGCACTAAAATTCCATAGAAATAATTTTTAAAGTGTCTTTATGTAGTGTTTCTATCTGGGATCTTTGTAAACTGTTGGTCTGAAATTTCTCTTGAATGCCTGGACAGTCAAACCCCTCACACTTCTATCTCATTCCCAGCTTCCTCCCTCCCTCCAACACTGCAGTATCTTCATATGTCTGCCATGACTTGAATCATTTTCAATCTAGCTCTCCTTAGTTACTTAGATATCCCTCTCCAAATTCTCCATCTCTCTCAAAATGTGCCTGTGTTTTCATATGCAGGTTAATGCCCATCATACCAGAGATAAAGTAAAAATAAATATTAATATCAAGGATCTACTGTTCTCAGACTTTGTGGGTGTGAAGATGGTTCTAGAAATATAGTCTACATTCTCCCTCCTTCCATCTCCTCACTCATCTATATAGTCCTTACTATATGCTTTGGGCTTTATGTTAGGTATTACCAACACAAGAAAAACCACATGGCAGATATTAACCTTGTTTCACAGGACTTGAATTCTAGTCATCAAGTAGAGAGGAAAAGGTCCAACAGCACAAATTGTAATAGGGTCTATGAGGAAATAAATGATTAAAAATGACAGGACTCTGTGGAAGGGTGGAAGTCAAGAAAGGATTCTAGAAAAGCATCAGCAAGGGGTCTGTGGCAGGACAGGAGTTGATTTTTCTGGAAATACTAAAGAATATTCAAGTAGCCAGAGTTGAAGTTGATGAATATGATGTTTAGATGACACTCAAAATGAAATTAAAAGCTTGCAAATTGTTTTAAAGGACCGATCTTGACAAGCAGCTGTGGCATAATAGAACTTCCATTATTTCAGACTATCTCTTGATATTTTTGACAACTTCAGAAGCTAGCTTCTGACATCATCATTTTTACTGAAGAAAACATAGAAGAGACTCCCACAATCCCCAGTCCTTACAGCTTAGCTTGAAAATGGCAATGCTGAGACTCTGCACCACAGGGTCCATGCATCAAACTATACAATTATAAGCTCTCAGATAACTGTTTCTGCAAAAGCAAGACTTGGAAAGAAAGCCTGTAAGAAAACAGAGCAGCATCCATCCCAGAAACGACAGCCAAAGGACAGTAGAGAAGATTGAGAATTGAGTGGGACTCTTATGGTTGGTGTCAGTCAAAATGCCACAAGGGCCTGTTTGTAGAATGGATGTCATGGACCAGGGAAATGCCTGGTGGGGATGCAGCTTTCAGAGACAGTTGAATCATACTACAGAGGTGTCTTCTTGCCAGAACTTTCTACCACTTTTAAGTGGGGCATATTTTCAAAGGATTCGATATATACTTCCTTTCAGTGTTCCATGGGGCAGCCTTCTAATAGCATCCATTCTTCTGATCCTATACATGTACATATTCAACATTTTATTCTCTATTAGTGAAGTTTTGAATTTTATATCACATCATCTACTTTTATTTTGTTAATAACTGGCCTCAGTAAAATTGCTTATAAACATTGCTTAACCTTCTATTAGAGGCTGGCTACATACAGCTCAGCACTATAGTACTTGCCTCGCATAGAAAAGACAGTGGGTTCAATCACCAGCATCACAAAAATTTCTGTCATAAGAACACATTGTAATTTCTTCTTGCTGTTACTCTCTCTTTTTCTCTTCTATCTTTGGTTAGGCCCTGTTTCTAATTTTTCGCTTGTCTTATTAATTCCATTCATATAAACATTTTTATTGAAATCATGATTATTTCCTAAGGCTAAGAAAGTAAACCTCAAATTTATAAGTCATTAATAAATCATCTACTCATTTTGCATTATATTTCACTCTAACTATTGAACATTTGCCACTGCTTTGTGAGAGATCCTGAAAGAATGCAGATTAGCTGACAGCCAATGCTAACGGATGGATAGATGGAGCAGTAGGTACTCATGAAGGCCATTTTCTGATGCCTTCAATATTAACAGTGGCAAGAAGATAGATCTTCATCTGTTCATCTGAGAGTGAGCCATAGTCAGAGGAGTGTTCTAGAAGAAAAGAGAAATTGTCCTGCAGTTTTCCAGGGAAATGAATGGTGCCAAGTACACAGTAATCACTCAAGGCAATACACGAGAAGTCACAGCACAGCTTGGTCCTTTTCTCTGACATATTCAGTTGCACACATTTTAGAAGAAGTCAAACTTCCAAATCTTTGTCACCATGCTAAGGCTCACTGGACTGTGGTACTTCCTGGGTGGATTTCTGGCACTTTTCATCTTTCTCAGAATTCTGTCTTTATCCCAACAGCTTTGGGCTGTAGATCGGCCATTACTTTCCTCTTTCACACTTACATTTGCCCTTTTAGGTTTAACCCAGCAATTAAGCTGTACCTTCTCACCTCTCGCCCGCCCAAACTGAGAAGCACAGCCTCAGAGGCTCATAAGGCATTACACCTTGGCTCATTCACGTTCAGTACCTCCGTCACTCTCATTCTGTAAGGCAGCAGACTCTTCTTTTCTTTCTGTTAATAGCCATTCCTCTTCTCCGGTATTTTGAACAAGGTAAATTTTACTTCAAGTTAATAAAAGTTACTTTTTGTTTTCTATTTACAAGATACTTTTTTTTCTTTTAAACCTTCAGCAGTGACAGGACCAAAGTTGTCTTGATCACGTTCACAGGGCAGCCTTATTATTCCTGAAGCCACTTGTCAGTAAACACTACCAGCTAGAGAACAATATATGATACTGAGAAGTTTGAAAGGAGGCATGTTTTTACTTCCATGTGTTGCTTGTTTGCAACAGTTAGATTGATACTTAGCTATAATGACTGCAATAACCAAGACAAAAGGCATGCTTGCATCTCTTTTTATAATATCTATACATTTCCCGTTTCAGTATGACTAAGAGATTCTCTCTCTCACACACACACATATTTATATTAAGTTCAATACAACTATTATGATTGCTACAAATAGTAGTTAACCCTTTCCTTTATTTTATTTACTGTTTTTTGTCATTTAACCACTCCAGCAGGCAAAGTTGTGCATTGCAGGTTGGCTACAATAATAAATAAACATGTTTAAAGCCTGTAAATGGTGAAGTTTTCTTGAAAGTTGCATTTTTTTTTCCAAGCCAGAAATTACTACATAACTATGGCGACCTCATGAGGTCAGGCCCAGATTACACTGAACAGGAACAAACAAAACACAATTTACGTGGGCACATGTATGGAATAAAGGCAGCCTGCAGTGGAACCTAATAATCTACTATGGGCAATGGAAGTACACCATAATTTTTCCCATAATTCTTATGTACAATTCATAATGGGACCTTTAGTGCTATTAGAAAATAAAAATAGAATTTCCACTTACATAGTTAGAAGCAGCTACTCTTCACAAGTAATTCACTTAATAAATTCAACTTTCTCACTCACTTTTCTCTTGTGAACTTAATTTTACATGTTCAGTATAAAAATGGTATTTCCAAATGCTTGAGTTCAAATCCATCACCCACAAAGTTACTCATATTATCGTGAGGAATCCTTAACTAATTTCCAGTCCCTTTAAGAATAATTGGAAGACAAATTATTTGTCCAAATGGAATGAAGGCTTAAACATCATCCTGAATACACCTGCATGGTGAGGGTTCATGCCTGCACTGTGTGGCAGTGTGGTCTATAAATAATCTTCTTAGGTTTCTTGCCAATTAGGACTCATCACGTGGCACATTTCTGAGATGTCAGCAGTTAATTTGCATGTCAATGAAACAATAATTTGATGAAATTTTAAAGCTTTATGCACTATTTATACCATAATTGGAAGCACAGTGAGTGCACTTATATGCAGATTTTTATTGTGTTCAATGATTTCTTTAAAGGCTGCATTTAAATGATCAGTGTTCATCATCACTGGAGTTTCACTTTGGGACAACATATCTGCATTTTAGACATTACATTCTTTAAACATTAATTCTAATCGAGGTTTCTGAGGAAAAAGTCAGGCATGTCCACCATACAGCAGAGAGGAAGCTACTTAGATTTGGGACTATCCCTTTGTGGCCAGAGCTGCAAACATGTCACCCTGAGTCAATGAATTTGTTTTGAGTTTATTTATTTTTTTCTTCCTTTTCCCACCCTCCTACCCAGACTTTTTATAGTTAAAAGGAACACTTTCGTGGGTGGTCTCTTCTAAAAGCTGAAAACGGTCTTTGATTCTAGTACAAAGGAAAACAATCAGTGGGCTCTTAAACTTAACTACTGTACTTAAGGGCAGTACTTAGAACAAATACTGTATTTACATGGACAGAAATTTCAAAAGCTGCCAGCTTGGTGGGGTAAGCTTGCCTTTGGAATGGCCACACCTACCAATCAGTGCCAGGAAAGCAAAAGCAGCAAGTGGAAAAAGCAATGAGTGAAGGAAGGGAGGGAGTTGGGAGGTGGGAAGAAGAAAACAGGAGGAGAAAAGAGAAAGCTTGAGAAGGTAGGAGAAGTCTGAGGAGCTGGAGAGATGGCGCAGGCTTGAAAAGTGCTGACTGTTCTTCCCAAGAGAGGATTGGATTCAATTCCTAGCAACCATTTGGAGGCCAAAACTGTCATTAACAGTAGTTCCAGTTTTGAGCTCCCTCAAGCACTACACACAGAAGTGGTGAGCAAACACTCATACACATAAAAATAAAATCGTTAAAGGAGAGAGAGAGAGAGAAAGAGAGAGAGAGAGAGAGAGAGAGAGAGAGAGAGAGAGAGAGAGAGAGAGAGAGAGAGAGAGAGAGAGAAGTGTCTGAGTTTCCAGTCTCATGGCATTACAGTAGTCCGCCAACATTCCTTTTCAGCCTCACCTATAGAGAATGCTTGAGTTTTATGTACTCCAAGGGGAATTCTGGCTAAGGGAGAATGTGGGTGCTTTGCTGTACTGCTTAAGGCTTGCTATGAGAGTGACTGACTAGAAAGTGTGTGCTCAATGACATTGAGAACAGTCCTTGGGTTTTCATTGTAATGCTACAGATGGAAGCATAAGTTGATCCAGTTGTTAGTTGTTTACCACATCTTCATCCAGACACAATATAACTATCAGGAATCCAGAGTACCTTAGGATCAGAGTTATCTACTGGTGTGCTTATTATCCTAACGCCATTAATCCTCCCTCTTCTTAGACCTGTTTAGATTCTGTTCTAAGTACTTCCTTCAATCTGCTTTGATAAATCCTTTCGTTCTACAATTGAAAACAAAATTATGTATCTTGACAGAGAACGTGGGTATATAAACAGACAAGATAGGAAAAAGGAAGGAAAAACAGGCAGCCTTGTAGATCAGATTGTTTATCTCCAGCTCTTAAGAAATCTACATTACTTCCCCGAAAACACATATTTTTCAAAAGGCTATGTAACATAAACACGAATTATTAAACTGACTCAGTCCTCACCTCATGAATGCTTTCCTTCTCACTAAGTTGATCTTCATCTTAAACAGAAATCATTGTTGAATTTTACTCAGCTCAATCATATTTTCTTCAATTAGTTTACATCAGAGGAAATTGAAAGGTCTCTTTTTAATGAACCTAGTGTAGCCATTTGACCAACATCTCTGGTTTGTCTACTCAAGCAAACTGAATATCAAACATTTATTGTTTAATAAACACTCAGTGAGCAGTCACGGAGAGAAACCAAAAAGGTTTTGCTAAAATATTCTGGAAATGCACATTGACATATTTCATTCTTCAATAAATGAAACAACCCTCCTCCCCACCACAGAAGGAGGGAACAGAGAGCCTTTGATACCTATGGAAAGCTAAAGCTATCATTCGAATGTAGCCAGCAAAGGCAAGGCTTCTGCTTAAGAACATGGAGTCTGGGGAAGCCAACTGCATGACATGGACTTGGACTTCTGGGCCCGGAAGAGCTCCTCAGTGCCTTCTACTCAGGGAAAGCTGCTCTTCTTTTTGTCTGTTAAGTGCTGACTCAAGTTCTTCTTCTCTCACCAATCACCACAACAAGTGTTTAACAGTGTGTTCCTCCACCAGGCACTGGGATGTATTTACCATACATTTATGACACACAGGGAAATATCAAGGGACTCACGTTTGACAGGTATTGGTTTAAAAGACTGTTTATCTTGAATAAAAGTGGATAAGCATAGACTCAGTAAAGACTTGGATGACAGTGTATAGTACAAATAATTCTCTATTTGGGGGTCCTGAGAAATTACAGCAAGTGGTTGTAGAGTAATGAATGTTTGTAATTCATTAGCTGCTATTTTAAAATGCAAAGCACACCATGACATCAATGATGTTCTTTTAAATCTCAATGAACAGGCAATAACAATGAAAACACTTGGAAAAAGACAGTGCACTCCAATATATATATGAAATTTCAATGTGTCAATGATGATGGTGCAGTAGCATTTTATAATTTATAGAATGATAAAAAAAATACCTCCAGGTTGACTTTAAAGTACAGGTTTTATTTCTAGAAGCTTCTCGTGAAATTTTATTAGTAACATGTCTCTATGGAAAACTTCCTAATGGCACTTAATATGGTTTTAGTATACCTTTAAGGAAACAAAGAGTATATGCTTAAACCATACTTTTCCCTCTGAAGAAGTAAATAACATTTTAACTGCCCCCCTTTTTTTCTCACTTTCTATCTTTCTCCAGCTCCTAGAAATAAAAACAATGGCTCTTTCTTTCAGTGGAAGAGAAAACTCAATAAATACAAATGGCTACAGGGCCTCAAAGCAGTGAAATTATGGCTTTCTAAGGAATTGGTTTTTCTTTCATGAAGATACACATTTTAAACACATTTTTAAAAGACCTTTCCCAATGTATTTTAAAGTCAGGCATATTTCAATGAAATAATTATTTTGGCAATGTTAAACATTGCTGACTGATAAATGAGACCCAAATAATTAAGTTCTGTTCTTTTACAATCAAGATTTAGTGTAGTCATCAATCTGAGTAAGAATTTAGAGTCTGGAGACTTTGGAAGATGAACAAGCTACTAACTGAAATTGGTCATGTGGGAAGGTGGGTAAATGAGTGCTCGGTTTAAACATAGCCATGGCTAACTTTCATGTCTTAATCTTCATTAGAACTTGGCTGATTCATTGCTCATTTGTTTCTGCACTAACTTGGACACCGTGTGCAACCAAACAAAAGGAAATCTGTACAGATAATTCAGTGCATACAATGAATGTCACAATGTCAAAATGAGATATAACAATAGACTCCAGCAAAAGTTCTTTTTAATATGAAAATCACAAGTAAAGCAATGCTGTCATTAAAAAAAAGAACACTTAGGGTATAAACATTAAAAGTGACAGGAAAGAGAGAAGGGAACACATTATACTTTCCAGGTGTATCTGTGGAACTGAGATGCCTGCCCAGGTTTCCACTGCTGTTTATCATCTACCCAATTCACACTTGCAGTCTGAGAATCAGTCATACAGCTTTTCATACCTTAATCAACACCCACACATCTCCATCTATTTCTCCTCTCTCCAAGGGAGGGGGGAAGCTATGGGCTGAGAGATGTTCACATGATATATTTCTCCTGGGGGCTAAACTCCAGGTTTCAGCAGACAATACCCTTAGTTGGTCCTGGGTCCAGCAACATCAGATCCAGCAAGAAGGGCAGTGGTGCTGGTTATTAACTGCTGATATTCTTGACCGACGACAGATACATAAAGCATATGCATACATATGTGTGCATGCAGTGCCTACATGATATAATATTTAAACATCCCCTGTTAAGAGTTGTGCATATTCGGTAAAGCAGAACAAATGCATCCTTAGTTCAGGGACGAAGGCACTGACACCATGGACAGGTGATATAATTGTCATTTAAATAATGGGGAAGCCAAATAAGGATGTGTGTGCTGTGTTGGAAGAAAAGGGTTTGCTCAAGGTATCCTGGGGCTCCCCAAGGAGGAGGGGAGGGAAATAAGGCTCCCTCTGCCTCCTCCTCTGTGTCCACTTCATCCATAAATGTTAAACATCACTGCTAGAGTAGGGGACCATAGGGGACCATGGACTCTAAGTGGTCATATGTACGGAAGAAATTACACTTTGTTTATTAAAAGGGACTTCTCTCCCAGAACCATTCAATCTTAAACTTGAAGGTACAAAAAGAATGCATGCAAATCCACAAAGGAAGGGAAAGGGCCTGAAAAAGAATAAACCCCGCCCAAGAACCTTTAAGGGAAACAGGTGTTATGAAGAGAAAACAGCCAGTTGCCCCCAAACACTTATAACTCCACATTTATTAATATGAAAACAATTTAAATGCAAGAGGAGGATACCATTCCTGCTCCTCAAGCTCCATTCGCTAGGCTATCTGTCTGAATCAGTCAAATCTAAGTTTTGCACTTAGGGACGGTTTCCGCTGCTGACTACTCTTGCTCTCTAAACGGTGAAGTCCCTTACCAAAATGTATGCTAAGTCGGCTCCGACCTTTACTCCTCCAAGTTACCACTTTTATTAACCCAGTGAGCTGTGTCTGTGTCGCCCAGCCCGGCCCCAACAACAGTCACCGCAAACAATGAACCAGAGGAGGGACCCACCCAGTGAGCACCTGCTAGCTGGCGCGCTCCGGCCTCGCGTTCAGGTTCCCCACTCTGCCCCTCCAGACCCCAAGAAAAGCCTGGAAGCAAGTGGTTCCCTGCAACAGACTCGGAGTTCCCGAGTCAACCCTGCCTCCCAACACCCACCAGTTAGAGCCGCTGTACCTAAAAAGAACGCAAGCCCAGTGGTGCTGCGGGGTGGTCCAGCCACCACCTACCAACCGCCCCGCGGGTTCTGGCAGGCAACAGTGCCTGTGGCCCACACTGAATTCCCCAGAGCTGTGGGGTGGAGAGAGGTGGAGCCCAGAGCCTTAAAGTGGCTTCCTCTGGCCCGCCCCTGGCCTGGCAGGGCTCTGGGATCCAGTAAGACACAAAAGATGGGCAACATCCGAGCCTGCCACTGTGCCATCGCCAGGGTTAGCGGCAGGGCCTCGGGCGGGTCCCTGTCCTCTCACCCCACTGTCCATTCCTGCTCCCCGGTCCACAATCCTGCTTCCTGGTCCCAATCCCAGTTCCCAGTCCCAAATCCTCTTCTCTGGTTCTGATCTCCGTTTTTCTAGTCCCCATCCCAGCTCCCGGCTCCCTGTCCTCAACCCGTGCTCTCTGCCCGCGGCGGGAGCATCCCTGGATGCCGCCGAGCCCCGCGCGCTTTCCGGGAGCTCAAGTGGGCAGCGAAGGGCGCGGGCAGAGAAGATAAGAGACACTTACTTGCCGGGAAGGCTGAGCGCCACTCGCTCCTCATTCGCAGGTGTCCGGGCCCCGCAGCCCGCCAGGGCTCTGGAGCGGTTTGGAGCAGCTTGGAGCAGCTTGGAACAGCTTGGAGCAGCTTGGAACAGCTTAGAGCTGGGCACTTGGCGAGCCCGGGACTCCCTCGCTTCCTCTCAGCTGCGCGCTGTCAGGGCACCCGGCAAGCCCTGGCACCATCCGCAGCCCCAGGCCTCTGCCCCGCTCTCCCGCGTCGCCCGCTTCAGGCAGACCACACCCTGTCACCCCTGCAGCCCTCCACTCCTGCCTCTTTGACACTTCACCGGTTACTCCACCGCCGGCGTCCTCCCATCCCCAACCCCCCAGCCCACGTGCTCCGGCGTTCGCTCCTGGCTCCAACTTCCCCCTTTGGTCCCCGCCCTCCTGGGAACCTCTGGACTCAGGCTGGAAGGTGCCCGGTCCTTTCACAAGCCCAGCCTTAGCACCTCTGTCTGCCCGTTGATGGTGTCACTGCGATGTAATGCGTGCTGTATGCTGTGTTTCATGTGTAAAGATGTGTTTTGCTGTTGATGAGCCAGGCATTACTTTTAATATTATGAAGATGTGTTTATTTCCAGGAATTAATCACTGATTAGCCACTGTCCTTGAGGGCTAGGCTGTCAGCCCAGCTGTTCCCACTTACGAAAACCTTCCCAAAGTTCCTGTCATTATTTTAGCCAAATCAACCTGCCATTATTTCCTATTCTGATTCATTTATTTATTTATTCTCTTTGTGTGGTTTTTTTTTGGGGGGGGGGTAGGAACATTTTATAATTCAGTTTTTTTCCCCTTCCAGCAAAGTTTGAAGTTCCTCTCTGAAGGCTACCTCCTCATCCATCCTTCAGTCACAAAGAAACTAGGAAAATTTCCATGTTTCCCTGTTGTAACTTTGTCAGCCTCTAGTGTAATCCTCAAAACATAGTATAAATTCACGCATGCTCAAAAATGCCCCTAACTTATAAAGACAAGCTTTGATTATTTTATATCACCCTGAAATAAAGAGATTAATTACATGCTTCGCTGTCCCCCAAATAGTAGGTCCTGTAGAAACCCGGGACATTTTATGTTAGGCTGAGTGGCTACTCATATTATGATCAGGCTTAGCAGGGTTAATAACCTGGTTATTACTAAATGTTACACCTTTAAGTTTTTTTCAGAGCCTGGACGCTGGGTCTCACATATGTACAAGCTTGAGTGATTCAGCCTTTCTTAACACTTTAGTTGGAGGCCCACCCTCCCATCCATAGACCACTTGAGGACCACCACCACAGAAAACCATATAGACACTTTTATTTGTAAGATGCTAGGGTTCTCTTTACCTCTTCTTACCTTAGTCTTCCTCTCTTAAGAGTTTTAAGAAATAAAATAATAACGTCTTTAAGGTCAAATCTCTTGTTGCACCCATGTCTTAACTCTTAAATGTAACAAAAATATCTGCATATATATTGCTCCCAGCCATTCCCACAGATAACCTCATCTCTTTAGTTTTCCCCTTGAAACAGTCGTGCTTTCTAACTTAAAGAGACCATCCACCAGCCAGCACTGCTCCAAGAACTCTGCTCCTTAGACAATTTATAGACACCACAGGAAGCAGAAGAGGAATACTATGACTCACTGCAAAAAGCACTGGATTCCCAGCAATCTACTTGGTCTTGTTCAGCACGAGACCTGTCTGACCACAAAGTCTTATACCTAACAAATAAGAAATGTAGTCCGTTTGAATTCATCTACATTAGCTGCATTGCCCAAGAAACTGAGAAGTCTGATGGACTGTTGAGACAGTTAGACACACAGATAATTGTCCCCATATCTAGAACTCTTGGTTCTAGAGAGTGATGATTCATCTCAGCATTTCATGTTGTCTGTGTGGAATAACTCAGCCTTCAAACTTGGATTCAAGGTCTGTACTGATTGGTTTTGTGTGTCAACTGGACACAAGCTAGAATCATCAAAAAGTAAGAAGCCTCGGTTGAAGAAATGCCTCCATGAGACTCAGTTATAAGGCATTTTCTCAATTAGTAGTCACTGGGGAAGGGCTCAGCCCATTATGGATAGTGTCATCTCTCGGGATGATGGACCTGGGTTCTATAAGAAAGCAGGCTGAGCAAGTCAGGGAGAGTAGGCCAGTAAGTAACATCCCTCCATGCTCTCTGTACCATCGACGTCTGCTTCTAGGATCCTGTCCTGACTTCCTCTAAGGAGGAACTATGATCCGGAAGTTTGAGCCAAATAAACTTTTTCCTCCCTGACTTGCGTTTTGATCAAGGTGTTTCCCCACAGCTATAACCAAGACGAAGGCTTTCCTGATTTGTGAAAGGCATCACAGTTAAACTTCTCTTAATGGAGTGCATTGCCAGACTAATTTTTGACTTCCAGAAACATGGCTGCATATGCAAGACAACTTTCAAGTCATGATCAGACCAGTGAACGTAGCCTGGAACCTCTGAGTATTGCCTATGAAAATGGGTGACTTTGGAGATGTAGTTAAATATCTTCAGGTTGGAGAGATTATCTCGGTTTATGAGGTCCCCAAAAGAGATCAAATGGCTTCATGGGTGAGATGCAACAGGGGAGTTAATATAAAGAGGAACAAAGATTATAGTAATGCAGCCACCAGCAAGCCAGTGTTAGAGGACCAGGAGCCAGAAGCATTGAAAAGCTTCTCCCACAGAGCCTTGGGAAGGAATGTAGCTTTAATTTCAGGTTGGTTTCTATCCAGTGAATGAGATTTTGGAAATATGATTTCTAGGGCTGTTTTGTAACAGTCTTCTCCAAGATCAAAACAGTACATTCGGCATTAGAGACCCTTAAGCAGAGATAAGCACCTCTCCCTCCAAAAGAAGAATTGCTCCAAGAACTCTAAAAATGACTGGATTCTCTAGGCCTTTCCCTGCCAGAGTAAGCAGATTCAAGGTGAAAGAAGATCCTTTGCAAAGAAGATAGGAAGGCCGACCTAGGCAACTGGAAGGACATTAATCTGTTGAGCTTCCTGCAGGCAGCACAGTGTATTCCACATTCCCAACTTTCTGAGCTATCATCTATGCTGGGGTGGTCTTTGGTGATGGAGTTATCTTTGAGTCCTGCTCCCAAGTGACCCATCACCCATTTCCCTATAAGCAGTCCCCACAGAGCTCACTGGCCCACCAAGTTGGACTTTGGTAGTGTCTGTATTTTGATCTGTTATGGGAACCTGATTTTGGGTGAGTAGACAAATGTGTTTCATCTCCCCAGGAAAAGTCTTGTCACACAGCAAGGGCTAACCAAAAGCACATTTATGGTAATTTATTATAGAATTTAAAGGTAACAAATTTTTGATATATCAGTGGGTCAAAGAAACAGAAGACTTCACAAACAATTGGTTATTGTCCTCTCCTATGGCTGGAAGAACCAGCTAGTGAGGAAGAAGGACTGACTCCCAATGTAGAGTTACTCAAAACCCCTCTGATTTAGATGTTTCCATTTTAGGTTTTAAAAATTCCCGTGATAGCTAGAAGACACAATACTTACAATAGATTTGATACTTAAAATTTATTACCAGCTGCATACTTAAAATCTACAGAAATTAAAATTTTCTTCCAGTTTACAATACATAGGATTTCAGTATGAATGTTTGGAAATGCAAAAATCACCTATTGTCAGATAATTCTCCAGTCAGCAGAAATAAAGTTCTGTTTCAGTGGTGAGCCAGCCTTAGAAATCGGCTCCACAGCACCAGACATACATCAACTGTCATGTGATGTGGGAATGCCTTTCTGTATGCTGTGAATCTTAATCTTTAAATAAAGGAGCTGTTTTGGGCCATGACAGGCACCATAGAAAAAGTAGGAGGAAGAGTCAGGATAGATAGGGAGAAGCAGGGCGGAGTCAGGCAGATCCGAACAAGCCGCCCAAAGAGCAACATATAAGGAACACAGGTGAGCCACAGGCCACGTGGCAGACAGATTAATAGAAGTGGGTTGATTTAAGATGTAAGAGCTAGCTAGCAATGTGCCTGAACCATAGGCCAAACAGCATAAAGTTAATTAATATAAGCGTCTGAGTCATTTCTGGGGGCCTGAGCAGCAGCAGCAGGCGGCGGGAGGCTAAGAAGTCTGGCTCGGCAGGTTCTGGACCTCTGGCCGCCCGGGACCCGAGAAACTTCACTACTACAGTCATGTACTGAACACTTTAAACTCAAGAGTAGATCTCATTTAAGTATTCTAAAATAAAAATTAAAGTAAGATATATTTGCACTTTAAGGACACATGCTAAAATTACTTAGTGAATAGCAAAATCACACTTGCCTTAAGTTAAAAGCATAAATCTTAAAATAATAAACCACTTATAGACTCTTTCTCAATGTATTTTAGATCATCTTGATCTCTGAGAGATCCAAGGACTTTATGTTAAAACATAGTAGATTTGATTTCATTATCTTTCACACTGTATAAAACAGAGCACTTCTGGTTAAACTCTAGATGACCAGTTAATAAATTTTTAATATGACTCAACACTCCATGTAATGTTTGGGGCACTAAATTGTTTTTGTTTCACATCATGCTGCTAACTGTGTAGTAGCTTCTGGAACTTCTGAACCCAAATTAAAAGTTATTCACCAATTCTCCATTGGCCTGGGGCTGTTGCCTTGCTTTAGAAAGCAGAAAGCAGAGAATGAGTTGATTCTCATGAAGTTTAGTCTCCCAGTCCCCAAATACTCATCCATTGAGGGATTTCTCATTGGCTTAGACAGTGTGAAACATCAGATAAAGAATTAAATTCCATTGTGGTGTTTCTTTTTTCTGCTTGTATATACTTCACCTTGTGCATGGCTTCTTGAATTCAGTGCAATATTTCTAGATTCCAATAGCTGAATATTTCTCCCCTTTTGTGATCTATCCACTAGGATAGGATTTCTGACTTCAAGATATATGCAAGTTTTCCAAAAAGACAAAAGGGGAGAGGATGCTAATATATGTGACAAATCAGTAAATCAGTATGACTTCATTTCCTGTTCTGCAGAAACAGTACAAACCAGGTTTTTACCCACTTTGCATTGTAAATCTCCCAAATTTATCTCTTGGAGCTGGAGGAGATGGTTCTGCAGGTAAAAGTACAGGCTTCATGAGGTCTGGAGCTATTATCCCAGGTGGGCAGGGTGGCCCAAGTCTAACCTTACATAGCACATGGAAGATAGACACAGGGATACTCCAGCAAACAGGTTAGCTAGGCTAGGGACTTGGGAACTCTAGGTGTGAGAAATGGCCAACAGTCAACTTCTGGCGTCTACCAACATGTACACATGTATGCATGCTCACCCATATCCATATGCTATTCACATACATGTGAACACACACACACACACATGAATATACATACACATAAATGTCAAAGATAAATATATGAAGTTGTCATTTTTCTATCTCTGTTAGACCCCTAGAAGTCTTCACATATGTCTAAAATTGTTTGGAGGTAAAAAGAGGTGGACAGTTTCTCTCATGGAGTAAGAGTACCTTTTTTTTTTCATTTTGAATCTTTTATTCAAGTCTCACCATATAGTTTTGTCAAACCCCTATTCCAAATAGCTAGATTTATATCGTTGAAGCCCTGCGTTTTCTGTTCTCCTCTTCTAATGACCTTATAGGAATCTTTGAACTTCCTAAAGAAGTTTGTCTATGTTTTTTTTCCTTCATTTTATTTTTTTATTAAAAAATGTCTTTTTATCCATGTATCCCCCTGCTCTCCTTCAGCCATTCCCCCATCTCCTCCCCCAAAAGGGCAAGAAGAAGTCCCTAGGTGGGTCAGCTCAGCGTGGCCCATTCACTCCAGGCAAGTCCGATTCACTCATCTCAAAGTCAAGGCTGGGTTAGATGTTCCTCTGCAGGGAATGGACTCCAAGGTACCAGTCCATGTATACGAACACAGTCTGATCCCACCCCTTGAGGCTCCCCATACTGCCCATGCCAATACAAAGTTGCCTATCCTCGGAGGGCCTAGGTCCTTTTCCAGATGGCTGTTCTTGATTTAGTGAGTTCCCCAGAGCTCCAGCCAGCCATCATTGTGGGATTTTTTCTCATAATCCCCATCCCCTTGCTCATAAAGACTCTCCTTCCCTGCTCTCAGCTGGGCCAGGAGGTCAGCCCAGTGCTCAGCCATGGATCTCCATCTCTACCTCTATTCATTGTTGGATGTAGGTTCTGTGATGACACTTAGAGTGGTTATTCATTTGACTATAGGGGAAGTCCTGATTAGGCACCCCTTCACTATTGGTTGGAGACCTAGCACTTTTAAATTGGGTGAAATTTCTCATTAATTTGCATTTTAGATACCTCACTCTCAAAAGAAGAAACAACCATAGCCATCTCATAATGCTGTTAATTCTTGAGGAAATAACTGTATGTCCAACATAAGGCCTCATAGAGAGTACTTGGTCAATATGTCTCAATGCATTGTGGGCCTTGTTTGATATAATTCCATACTCTGCTGTATCCTTCAGCCCTGCCTGTTGCAAGGATTTGCACATACTAAATCCTCTAAATCCTTAAAATCTATCAGTCATTTAAGGGAATGGATCAATGTGAGGCAACTTTCCTAAAGTGTTTTGAAATGATAAAGTGCTGTGGAATTCTAAAAGGCAAGTACTAATACGAATAATTAATAAGTAATAATGGGCGATACCACTAAGTCTTTGATTCTGGCTGTGCCTTGGAGAATTGCTCTGCAAGAAATGTTTGATGCTTTGCCTTTTTCATCTCAAAATTAAACTGAGAGCCCCAGAACAGCAACATCTATTGATCAATGGAAGCAGTTCATTCATTCTGCTTTGCTCCGTAGGAATTCCCATTCATCCTAAGTACCTGTTCCTTTTCCTGAATTTTGACTTACCTATGTGAATTCAGTTACGATGGCTACATTTAACAGCAAAGGTGGCTCCTGCCTCCTTTATCTGGAGTGTGAAGCCCAACTGGTGGTGATGTGTGAGATTTTGTAGTTACCAGGATGAAGTGCCTAGCATTGTTCCTGGGCCATCATGAGCCTCTGATGTCTGTGGAACCACCATCACTGCTGTACAAGCTGGAGACAGAAAATGGGACAAAAGGAAAATGATTATTAAAAATGTCTTCCTACGTTAAAAAAATGCCTTCCCAGTTAAAACATATTCTATTTTATACGATTATGCTTTTATTAGTACAAAATCACTACCACTTTTGTCTGATACTTTTCCTTTTTATTTCTTATTAAGTTATAGAATATGAAGTTTCATTATAGCATTATCATACTTATTTATTTTTGTAGATTTTCCTTCCCTCTTTTGGCTCCAATTCCCTGTTGTTGTTGGCTTCAGTTTTAATCTTTTCCCACATTGGACACTATAATGTTGGTGGTTATTTTTCTCTTTGGCTCTTTTGGGGACCTGCCACTAAGCTTCCAGGACACTGCACACAAAGGCTTATTTTTACTTATAAATACCTGTCTTTAGCTTAACTGGTTTCTTGCCAGCTTTAAATTATCCTATCAGCCTTATGCTTCTGGGCCTTCCCATTCTTTTACTTCTGTAAATTTTACTCTTACTCTGTGCCTGGACCCTCATATTCTTCTAGTTCTCTTGTTTTTCTTCTCCCAGATTTCTTCTTCTATATATTCTCTCCATCTGCCAGCCCCACGTATCTTTCCTCATGCCTGGATATTGGACATGCAGTTATTTATTAGATCATCGGGTGTTTTAGGCAGACAAAGAATCACAGCTTCACAGAGTTAAACAAAAGCAACACACATTCAATTAATATTATATAAAATTTCCCTCTTGTTGTCTAAATAAAAAAAGGTTTTAAATTTAACATAGTAAACTATACACAACAAACAATGTTATCAAGTAAGAACTATATGTACAATATTCAGTTCATTTGTGTTTAGCAAATTCAGAGAAAATAATGCAGTATCTATCTTATTACAGTGAATCCAAAGTTTTGCATGTAACTTACTTTCTATCATAACTAAGGAAAGCTGCAACTATACTTACCTAGGCTTCAGTTCCATCAAACACCTAGAAGGAAGTAATATTGCCTAACAGAAACAGTAACTTCCCAACAATCAAAAATTCAAAACTAACACAATAACATTCAGAATCCAGACTCCTTGTTGTATTTCCCATCTCTACATGGCTTATTCTTTTATTTTTTTTTTTTATTTTACATCTCTCTTTAAATACTTTATTTTTTTAAAACTACTAATTGGTTTCTATGACTATACACCTTTTCTTTTCTGAAGCCTATACACATTGTTAAACACACTGTAACCTGTGTGGAGGTTTTCTCTCTGGACCTCTTTTACTACAAATGACTGCATGAGCAAACTTTAGACCGATAAGCTATACCTGGGTTCTCTGTGTAGTTTTCTATGTTGGCTTTGCCCACTTATTTGGTCCTGAAAGCCAAACCTAAAACCTACAGCCCAGTTGAAGGTGTTTAACCAGGAACCACATTCAATGTCCCAGCTATGGAACACCAGTGCTCTGCACTGTGGCAGGCATTTTTTACTCTGATGTTTTTTGTTTTGTTTTGTTTTTGTTTAGCATGAATAAAATTGCTTAAGTGCTCTATTGTATGGCAGAACTTCTTAAAGGAGTCATATCTTTTTTTTCAGCTTTCTTGGACTTTAGATGGATGTTTGAGCTTCATGTTGGTACACAAAATGTTTGTTTTTCTTTCACTCTAGCTCCACTTAGGGCACCATTTTTCTTTAACCCTTTTGAGGAGACTGCCACCCAGCTCCCAAATAAATCACACATGGAAACTTATTATTAATTATAAATGCCTGGCTTTGGTTTGCTCGTTTCTTGCCAGCTTTTCTTAAATGATTGCATCTACTTTTTCCCTCTGGGAATATACCTTTGCTTACTTCTGTAAGATTACTTTCACTTGTATTCCATGGGTGGCTGTGTGGCTTTGTGGCTATGTGGCTGGGTGGCTAAGGATTTAGGGGACTGGGTGGCTAGGGGGCTGGGTAGTTAGGGGGCTGAGTGTCTAGGTGGCTGGTGGCTGGGTGGCTGGGTGGCTGGTGGCTGGATGCTAGGTGGCTGGGTGGCTGGTGGCTGAGTGGCTGGGTGGCTGGGTGGCTGGGTGGCTGGGTGGCTGGGTGGCTGGGTGGCTGGTGGCTGGATGCTAGGTGGCTGGGTGGCTGGTGGCTGAGTGGCTGGGTGGCTGGGTGGCTGTGTGGCTGGGTGGCTGGGTGGCTGGGTGGCTGGGTGGCTGTGTGGCTGGGTGGCTGGGTGGCTGGTGGCTGGATGCTAGGTGGCTGGGTGGCTGGTGGCTGAGTGGCTGGGTGGCTGGGTGGCTGGTGGCTGGGTGGCTGGATGCTAGGTGGCTGGGTGGCTGGGTGGCTGGGTGGCTGGTGGCTGGGTGGCTGGCCTCAAGCATCCTTCTTTCCTTGTTTTCTTGCTCCTTCATCTTTCTTCCCAGACTTCTCCTTCTGTTTATTCTTACTGCCTGCCAGCCCTGCCTATCCTTTCTTCTGCATCACAAATAGTGATTTAGCTCTTCATTAGATCATGTGTTTTCAACATGCACAGTAACACAGCTTCACAGAGTTAAACAAATGCTAAACAAGTAAAAGAATGCAGCACATCTTTGCATCACCAAACAAATGTTCCACAACATCAACAAAAAGAAAACACCTTAAAATAATAACCTACAACACCCCATAGTTGTTGCAAGAGGCTCAACAAAATGTCCACAACATTCGACTGTCCTCTACATTCCATGAAGGTTCACGTTCATTTGTCATTTCAGAGGCCATGAGCTCCCAATAGCCTGGGTAAGCCTACTCTATGTATCTCTTCATCATGATCCTGATTCCTTTCCTCATGTAATATCTCCTCCCTCTCTTCAGATAAACCAGTAGTTCAACCTGGTGTTTAGCTATGGATCTCTGCATCTGCCTCCATCAGCTGCTGGATGAAGGTTCTATAATGGCGATTAGGGTGGTCATTCATTTGAAAATAGGAAAAGGCCAGTTTAGGCACCCCCTCCACTATTGCTTGGAGTCCTAGCCAGGTTTATCTTGTGGGTCTTGGGTGTTTCCTTAGCACCAGGTTTCTCTCTAACCTCACAATGACTCCCTCTATCATAATACTATTTCTTTGTTCCCCCTTTCTGTTGCTCCCACCATTCAACCATCCCATTTTCTCATGTTCTCTTCCAGCCTCCCCTTGTTTCCTCTCACTGTATGATCCCAATTTACTAAGGACATCCTCTCTATTTCCTTTTCTCAGGGGGATCTATGGATGTCTCTCTTAACTTCCTCCTGTTACCTAGCTGCTAGGGAATTATAGATTGTACCCTAGTTATCCTTTGCTTTATGTCTAAAATCTACTTATGAGTGAGTACATACCATGTTTATTTTTCTGGGTCTGTGTTATATCACCCAGTATGTTACTCTCCAGCTCCATCCATTTGCCTGCAAATTTCAGGATGTCATTATCTTTTATTGCTGAATAGTATTCCATTGTGTAAACATACCACATTAAAAAAATCCATTCCTCATTTCAGGGGCATCTAGGTTATTTCCAGGTTCTGGCTATTAAGAAAAATGCTGCTATGAACACAGTGAAGCTAATGCTCTTTGGATAAGAATGTATATTCTTTGGGAATACGCCTAATAGTAGTATTGCTGGATCACTGGGTAGATTGATTCCACGTTTTCTGAGGAACTGCCATACTGGTTAAAAAAGTGACTGTGTAAGTTTACATTCCCACCATCAATGGAGAAGTGTTTCCCTCGCTCCAGATTCTCTCCATCATAGTCTGTCATCTGTGTTTTTGATCATAGCCATTCTGGAAGGTATAAGATGATATCTTATAGCTGCTTTGATTTCTATTTGTCTGATGCATAAGGATGTTGACAATTCTTTAAGTTTCTTTCTTGAAGTTCTTCTGATGATAATTAATTCTCTATTTAGCTCTGTACCCAATTTTTAAAATTGGATTATTTGAGTTTTTTGACTTCTGCTTTCTTGAGTTGTCTGTATATTTTAGAGAATAGTCCTCTGTCAGATGTATGGTTCTGAAGCCTGTTGTTTTGTCTTGTTGACTATGTCTGTTGCCTTTCAGTAACTTCTCAGTTTCAGAAGGTCCCAGTTATTAATTGTTACTTTCTGTGTCTCTGCCACTGGTGTTATGTTGAGTAAGTGTTCTCTTGTACCAATTTGTTCAAGGCTATTTCCCACTCTTTTTTTTTTTTTTTTAAATATCAGGTTCAGTATAACTGGGCTTATGTTGAGTTCTGTGATCAACTTTGACCTGAGTTTTGTACAGGGTGATAGATACAGATCTATTTGCATTTCTCTACATACTAGTTATACCAGTACCATATATTGAAGAAGTTATGCTTTTTCTATTGTATATTTTTGGCATCTTTGTCAAAAACCAGGTTTTCATAGGTATGTGGATCAATGTCAGGGTTTTTGATTTGATTCCATTGATCCACAAGTCTGTTATTATGCCAGTTTTTATTACAGTTTTTATTAGCTTTATAGTAGAGCTTGAAGTCAGCCTGAAGTTCTATTATTGAAGAGGATATTTTCAACAATCCTGATTTTTTTCTTATTCCATATGAAGTTGAGCATTGTTCTTTCAAGGTCTATGAATAACTGTGTTGGAATTTTGATAGAAATTATTGAATTTGCAGATTGCTTTTTGTAAGATTGCCATTTTTACTATGTTGATCCTATGTACCCAAGAGCATGAGAGATCTTCCATTTTCTGATATTTTTTTCAGTTCCTTTCTTCAGGGACTTAAAGTTCTGGTCATATAGGTCTTTTTCACTTCTTTGGTTAGAGTTGCCGTAAAATATTTAATTTTATTTGGAGCTATTGTAAAAGGTGATATTTCCCTATTTTCTTTTTCAGATTATTTATCATTTGTATATAGGAGCGCTATTGATATTTTGAGTTAGCATTGTATCTTGCAATATAGCTGAAGATGATTATCAGGTGTAAGAGTTCCTTGGTAAAATTTTAAGAGTTCCTTACATATACTGTCATATCATTTGCAAATAGTGATAGTTTTGCCTCTTCCTTGTCTATTTGTATTTCTTTGATCTTTTGTTTTCTTATTGCTCTAGTTAAAACTTCAAGGACTATATCGAAAAGATTTGGGGAGAGAATACAGCCTTGTCTGGTTCCTGATTTTAATGGGATTGCTTTGATTTTCTCTCCATTTAGTTTGATTTTGGCTGTATTGCTTTTATTATATATAGATACTTTCTCTGTATACCTGATCTCTTCAGGATCTTTAACATGAAGGTTTGGTTGGATTGTGCCAAAGATTTTTCCAGCATCTAATGAGATAATCATGTCATTTTTTTCTATCAGTTTGTTTAAATGATGAATGACATTGACAGTTTTGTGTACGTTGAACCATCTCTGCATCTCTGGGATGAGACCTATCTAATCATGATGGGTAAATTTTTTTTTGGTATGTTCTTAAATTCAGGATAATTTTTTATATGTTCTTGAATTTATATGTTTTTGAACTCATTTTATTGAGTAATTTCGCATGAATATTCATGAGGAATATTAGTTTCTATTTCTCTTTTTTTTGTTGCATCTTTGTATGGTTAGGTATCAAAGTGACTGCAGCCTCAGGGGAAAAAAAAGGTTTGGCAATGTTTTTCTGTTTCTGTTGAGCAGAATAATTTGAAGAGTATTGGTATTAGTTATTCTTTGAAAATCTGTAGAATTCTGTAATGAAACTATCTGTCCCTGGACTTTTTTAATTTAATTTTTATTTTTTCTTGGGAGACTTTTAGTAAATACTTATATATCCTTGGGGGTTAGAGGTCTATTTAGATCCTTTAGTTGGTCTTGTTTAGTTTTGGCAAGTGGAACCTCTCCAGAAAGCTGTCCATTTCTTTCAGGTGTTCCATTTAGTGAAGTATAGGTTTTAAAGTATAACCTAATGATTCTCTGGATTTCCTCTGTGTCTGTTATTATGTCCCTCTTTTCATTTTTGATTTTGTTAATTTGGATATTCTCTCTCTGCTTTTTGATTAATTTGAATAAAGGTCTGTCCTTCTTACTGACTTTCTCAAAGAATCAACTCTTTGATTCATTGATTGTTGTATTCTCTTTGTTTCAATTTTATTGATTTCAGCCCTGAATTTTACTATTTCCTGCCATCTACTACTTCTGGGTGAGTTTGCTTCTACTTGTTCTATAGAATTCTACTGTGCTATTAAGTCTCTTGTGTGAGATTTCTCCAAGTATTTTTAGGTAGGCACCTAGTGCTATGAATTTTCCTTAAGCACTTCTTTCATTGTGTCCTACAACTTTGGGTATGTTTCATTGAATTCTAGGAAGTTTTTAATTTCTTTCTTTACCTCTTCCTTGATCCAGAGGTGGTGGCTATATTGAGAGATGTTTAGTTTCTATGAACTTGTAGGCTTTCTGTGGTTTGTGTTATTATTGAACTCTAACTTTAGTCCATGGTGGTCTGATGGGATACAAGGGATTATTCCCCTTTTCTTTTCTATTCATTTTTGCTTTATGACTGAATATGTGGTCAATTTTAGAGAAAGTTCTCTGGAGTCCTGAGAAGAAAGTATGGGTGGAAAGTTCTGTATATATCTTTTAAGTAAATTTGAGTCATAATATCTGTTAGATTAGTTATTTATCTGTTATATTTCTGTCTGGTAGACTTATCCATTGATGAGAATGGAGAACTGAGTCTCCCACTGTTTATGTGTGGGATTTGATGTGAGTTTTAAGGTTTAGTAGTGTTTCTTTTACATACAGGGGTGCCCTTGTATTGGGGGCTTAAATGTTCAGGATTGAGACTTTATCTTGATGGGTTTCTCCTGATATGAATAAGAAATGTTCTCCTTAATCTCTAATATCCTTTGATTTTAGTTTGAAGTCTATTTTGTTAGATGTTAAGATAGCTACACCTACTTTTTTCTTAAGTCCATTTGATTGGAAAGTCTTTTCCTAACCCTTTTACTCTAAGTCTGTGTCTGTCTTTGAATTTAAGGTGTGTCTCTTGTATACAGCAGAAAGATGTGTTCTGCTTTCCTATCCAGCGTGCTAGCCTGTGTCTCTTTATATGTAAATTGAGTCCATTGATATTAAGGGCTATAAATGATCAGTGATTATTAATTTCTGTTATTTTTGGTAGTAGTGCAGATATGTTTCCTTTCTTTGTGTTTTTCTTCTGTGGGATTATCTATTAATAGCTTGTGGCTTCTTGGGTGTATCTAGCTTCCTTAGGTAGGAGTTTTCCTTCTAGTGCTGGATTTGTGGATAGGTGCTGTTTAAATTTGATTTTGTGTGAAAAATCTTGTTTACTCCATCTATGGTGATTAGTAGTTTTGCTGGGTATAGTAGCCTGGGCTGGCAACTGTGGTCTTTTAGTGTCTGTATAACATCTGACCAGTCCTTCTGGCTTTTATTGTTTTTATTGAGTAGCCAGTTGTTATTCTGATGGGTCTGCCTTTATAAGTTACTTGGCCTTTACCCTTTGCAGCTCTTAATATTATTTCTTTTTCTGTAGGATTAGTGGCTTAATTATTATGTGGCAAGCAGAAATTTTTTTGGGTGTCTAGTCTATTTGGTGTTCTGTAAGTTTTTATAGGCATTTTCTTCTTTACATTGGATAAATTTTCTTCTATGAGTCTCGAGTATATTTTCTGTGCCTTTGAACTGGTATTCTTATTCTTTAATTCTTATTGTTTTTAGTTTTGTTCGTTTTGTGGTGTCCCAGATTTCCTGGATTTTTGTGTTATGACATTTTTTGTCTTTTGTGTTTTCTTTGACTGATGAGCCTATTTTCACTATCAAATCTTCCATGGAAGAGATTTCCTCTTCCATCTTTTGCATTCTGTTGGTTGTGATTGCATCTGTAGTTCTTATTTGTTTGCTCAGTCTTTCCAATTCCAACATTCCTTCTGTTAGTGTCCTCTTTATTGCTTCTATTTTAGTTGTTGACTCTTGAACTGTTCCTGACACCTGATTGGTTGCCTTTTCTCTTTTTCTTGGTTTTGTTTTCTTTAAGGGACTTGGTGGTCTCTTCCAATTTTTTGTTTGTCTTTTTCTCTATATCTTGAACGGAGTTTTTTTTTTTTTTATGTCCTCTTTTAAGACTTCTATTATCTTCATAAAGTTGTTTTTAAGATTGTTTCCTTCTGTCCTTCTGTTTCTTCTACATTGGCATATTCAGGTCTTCTGTTGTAGAATCACCAGATTCTGGTAGTGCCACATTGTTCTGTATGTTGTTATATGTAGTTTTGACTATTGTTTATAGGCGTCTGCTTATTGTTTCCTCAGATTACTGCAGAATTCGTCTGTATCTCAGGGAACTGTTTTTGGTGGTCTTTGCTTTGGCTGTGTCTGTATCTCAGGAAACCTCTCTTCATCCAGTCTGAGCTCTTGGTCCACTTAGAGGTAGCGTATTCCATGTCTCAGTGAGCTAATCTTGGTCCAATAGGAGCTGGAATTTTTCTGTGTCCCAGAGATGCCATCTTGCTTCAATACGAGCTATTGACACAGTAGGAGCTTTTGAATCTTATAAGAGCTCTTCATCCATAGGGAGATAATTTGTGGCAATTTGTGGTCTCAGGAGCTGCTGATGTTGCTCTTGACTCAATACATGCTGGTGGCTCTCAGGTAGATGCTGCACTTGCCAACTGAGGAGATGGATTGGGAATTAGGGAAGGATTTGTAGATGGTGTATCCACCAAACTTGGAGTAAATGGGGAGCTCTAATGCACAGGAGTTTTCTCTAATGTCCTGGAATTAGGAAAGGAATAGGCAGGAGTGGTCTATTTTTCAGATTCTTAAGATTTTCATTTAAAAATTATTCTACTGCCTTGATTAGATTTATTCCTAGGTACTTTAATTTAGTAAGATATTATAAATATCTTATAAATTATAAACTATCAACTTTATTGAAAGTGTTTATCAGATGTAAAGCTTTTCTAGCATAAAGTATTTTAAGTATAGTATGTTATCTGCAGAGATGTTTTAACATCTTTCTTATTTATACCTACATTATATCTTTCTTTTGTCTTATTGATAAACCTTAGACTTCTTAGCACTATTTTTGGAAATAATAAAAAAGAATAAATGCTGGTCTTATTTTTTCTTACAGATTTTTCTATTTTTTCACCCATTTAATATTAAGTTGGCCAGAGGTTTGTCATAAGCAGCTTTTATTATTTTGAGGTGTGATCCATCTTTTACTTTTTTCAGGAATTTATCATGTTTAATTTGACATATGTTTTTCTGCATTTATTGAGATGGTCACATAATTTTTCCCTTTAGACTATTTATATGGTGTATTGCATTTATTGATTTGCATATGTTGAACCAACTTTGAATGCCTAGCATGAAACTAACTTGATTATGTTATATGATTTCCTTAATATATTTTTCAGTTAAAATTTTAATTAGCATGAAAAATGTTAGGTTCTATGTAGGGGTATTGTGTTGTTTCATGGTAAATAATTGTCCCACCCACTGGTTTAATAAAAAGAGCTGATTGGCCAAAGGCAGTCAGGAAGTGTAGGTGGGACTATCAGACTAAGAAAATCTCTGAGAACAGAATGGCAGACAGAACGCCAGAGAGAAGCTGGAAGAAGCAGAGGACAACTATGTTGCTCTAAGAAAGGGTACCGAGTCACATGACTGAACAAGAGACATGGGTTAGATGAAGGGTAAAGAGCTAGCAAGTGATATGCCTGGGCCTGAGGCTGATCAGCCTAAAACTATTGAAAGTATCTGTGTGTCTCTGTGGGACTGTGGGACTGTAGGACTGAGGGTCTGCGGGTCTGTGGGTCTAAACCTTGAGGTTAGGCCCGAAAGTCCAGGCCAGAAACCTCCTACTACAGTTCTATATGGCATTGCCAAACACATTTTTGTTGATTCTCCTTTATTCTCTTCTCCCAGTTATAGCCAAGACCCTCAATGTCCTTCCACTCCAGCCTATGACCTATCAAATTTCAGGTTAATTGACTTTGATTACTTTCCACCTTCCCCAACACCTCTTTTTCCCTTCTCAGAGTTTCCTTCCAATTTTAATAGCTCACACTCACTCACTCTTATTCCGTTTGTATACAGAAATACAATAATTATAGTCTAGGTTTTATATATGAGAGTGAATAATTAATTCTTTTCTTTATGAGTCTGCATCATTTTGCTCAATATAATACTTCATAAATGCATCAATTTTTTGGATTTTTTTATAGTTTGATTTTTATAGATAATTAAGATTCATGTATATATGGAGATTTTAATTCTTTGAGTATGTGCTCTATAGCAGTATAGTTGCATGTGATAGTTCAATTTTTAATTTTCTGATAACCTTATATCTATAATGGTTATATTGGGTTTCACTCCTAAAAGGAGTTCCACATTAGTTTACTGGATGATCATTATTCTGACTTAGTTGTGATAAAATCTCCTAGGAATTTTAATATAATTTCCCTAATGGGTAATGTGTGTTAAACTCCCTTTACAGTAATTCTTGGACATTTTTGCTTCTTCTTTGGAAACTCTTTTCAAATCATCAATATATCTGTTGACTGACCATTGTAGGGTTTTATTTTATTTTTGATGTTTAATATTTGCACGTCTTTAGATATTGATCCCATCTGAAATGTTACTGGCATGGATTTCCTTCCACTACCTAGACCAGCTGTTCGGTGGACTGACAGTTTTCTTTGCAGAACTATGTGACTCTATATAGTCTTACTTTTCAATTCACTTAACTCTTTCCTATGCCTTTAGAGTTCTGTCCAGAAAGAGTTTCCAGTATTTCTAATTTAAAATGTTTTCTAGTGTTTATCTCCTGTAGGTATGTTGTCTTCGGTTAAAGTTAATTAAGGTTTTGATTCACTCTGAATGGATATTTCTATTTTGCCATTGTAAAAGATATATATTTTTATTCTCCTACATGTGGAATTAATGTTCTCCTCAATTAATTATGAAGTATTTTTGTCAGAAACTTTCGATTATATATTTTTTAGGGAAGTGCACTATAGTTCTCTTTTTGTTTGAGTTCAGGAATTATTTTTCTCTTTTTATTTTTTGAAACAGTTTGAAAAATATTCCTGTTGGGTCCTCCTTAACAGTTTGGCAGAATTCAGTTGAAATCCATTTAGTCTTGGCTTTTTTTCCTTTATTTTATTTTGTAAGAAGATTTTAATTCTTGTTGTGCTTATGTTTAATTTTAGTTTTGGGGAGTCACATAATTCAAATATATGAGCCAATGGGGGCCCTTATTATTCAAAACAACACAATAAAGTATTTTGTCAGAGCAACAGGACTAGAAACGAAGGTGGTTGATGTTGTAGTTGTTTGGGTTGTTGGGATTTTATTTCCTCCTTTCCTTTAATGTTAAATATTTGTTTCCTTTGTTAGACTTTATTGATTTGTTCCCAGCTTTTATCTATCAGTTTCTCACACTGGATACTTTTTTACTGTGCCCTCATGGATGATACTCTATGTTCCCCCAATATATAATATTAGTTAAGTAATTTTCTACAGAGCTGTCTGGATTGCCTTCACCTGTACTTTCCTTGAAGTGACCTTCTTTCCCAATAGTTCTTGAGACAGTCTTTCTATTATATCACTCTTGATTGGTTGGTGGTTGTTCCTTCTTCACATTCCATGATTTTCTGTTTTGTAGGGTGGGTGATAAAAGTCCTAAAGTTATTTTGAAATATTTACTTTTTTACTTGAGTTAGTTTCTCTTATTACCTTTAGTATGATTTCTTTGATTTATATTTTTGACATCTTGATTATATCATGAGAAGCTCTTTTTCTAAACGCTTCTTGTGTTTTATATTGATTTATTTACCTATGATTAAAATTTTGTTTGGCATAATTTTTGATAATAATAAAATTACAACAATATAAAAAGTACTAAGCAATAAAAATGTTTTAAAAAATAGGCAACAGCAGGAAATAAAAGTTACTATGCTCTTAGAGTTCTTTCCTTACTGGATGATATACGGTTTTTCCTTCTTTGTGGACTATATTAAACTCTCCTTGGTTCATTGCTTTTGGGTCCTCAGTATCTTGAGGTATCTGCTACAACTCAGGATTTACAAGCACATATAGTGGTTTCTCAGAGCTTCTGCACAGAGACTAAGGGTCTTTCACACATTATATGCATCAGTGGCTTCTCTGAATCTGGAGCGAAAACCCATAACCTCTTCAATCTTAACCAGTACTAAGTGGATAACAGAGCCAAGTTGGCCTATCAGCTTAGAATGATTCTGGTCCTCTTGGATCACTATACAGCAACTTTTATATGTTGAACCCAATAAAACACTTCCTAGGAGGGCCATACTAAGAGCAGGAAATAACTGTGGTTCTCTCCTTTTATAAACTGGAGGTTTAGCTAGGAGTAGTTTTGTCCTATGGGCACCCTTCCCATCTTTCCACTTCAGGACAAAAGGATGCTTCTTCAATGTTGCTTTTATTTATTTATTTTAACAATTATAGCTTCTTTTTTGATACACAATTTGGCTGCAACATTAAGCTTCCCAGTGCACATTTTTTTCCTCCAGATTTCACATTTATATTTCTTTCTGCCCTACTTGTTGCTAGTTTTCCATTGTATTCCTACATAAGATAATCAGTAATCAGTAATAAAAGAAGTTAATTTATTATTTTTTACTTAGCTTTATACAAGCTCTCATGCTAAAGGCCAAATACTGTCAAATTTGGCCAAATCTGCCAAAATATAAGAGGAATGGCTTGTTCCTGACAGACTTGCTGATTCCTATTGAACTTTGACAAGCCAATCCTCTACTGTAGTAGGAGGCTTCTGGCCCAGACTTTCAAATCTTTTGAAAATTATAAGTAGCTCTTTATGTCTCAGTCACCTCTGCTCCTTGGGTCTTCCTTCCGTAACTGCTGCTGTCTGTCATGTATTTCTATATGTGACTTTCAGTCTTTTTAACAAATTACATACTCATATAAATACAAAGATATTTGAATAACTTGGCATGTGCAGCCTTTTTATCTCATATTTCATATAACTATCATTTATTTCTATTTCTTATATCTAGTCGTAGCCTTTTGACTCAGTTTTCTTATGATACATCAACAGAAGTTTTTTTTTTTGTTTTGTTTTGTTTTTGTTTTTGTTTTTTTTTTTTACACTCTTTACTCATACTCTTTCCTTTTGGCTGATTAAAGCACAGTCCTGGATTTCAGAGCATGCTTGGCTATCATGAGACCATGTAGAATAACAAGACAGAAGTAGTCTCCAACTCTAGACTCTATTTATTCTGCCATGAACACCAGAAAAATTACATTTAATTCATTTAAGAGGCCTTTATTATGTTCAGAATGTTACATATTTGGCTAACTTTAATCTAATATGATCAACTAACTGAGCCATTTTCTTTTCCCTAGACAAATGTAATTCTGTAAGACTTTGAAAAATTATTTACATTCACTACATAATTTACATTTTTTATTCATCCCCAGGGCCAACCATACATGTCTCTTATTATCTAGACTTTTTATTTTTCAAATAAACAACATCAAATCCTATTTTAGATGCTCAAATTTTAGTGGCACATGACTACATTAAGATTATTTGTTGGCAGTTTGTTTCAGTCATGAATTTTTACTAACAGTTTATTTTCCATACACAACTGAAAATAACAGTAGTTTGTTACTTTCCAACCTTCTATGTGCTTACTGGGGTAATCTGGGTCTCTACCACTCAGTATTCTTATATAACTTAAAGATGTGACACGGATAGTTTGTCCAGGATGACCTCTCATTGTCTGAAGCCTCCTTTCATCTAGCCTTTTATGTATGTTATCTAAGCTGAGTCTAGCTCAAGCTTCTTTATAACATACTTGTTCACTTCCATGATGAAATAAGGCCTATTTTTCAAATACCCACTAAGCCTTTTATTGAAGTGCTCTTGCTGATTTTTGATTGATCACTAACTCAGCCAGTGAGCATCATGTGGATAAATTAGTGTTGTACAAATGAAACACAACAAGCTGCATGATAAAATTACACAGACTGGGTATTGTGGGTATTTCTATTTTTTATTTCTAGCCTGGTAAATGTAGGAAGAAAATGCATATGACTATGGTTATCAAAAAGTTATGCTCATATGTTTTATCTCATATGTGATCCCTAGCTTTGTGATATAGAATTGTGTGTTTAATTTGAAGTATCTCTAAAGATTTAAAAGTTAAAAAGGTCTTATAATACATGGTGACAAAAGAGGCCTTGAGATGGGGAGAAGATTGTAAAACACTTGTGATAATAAACTTGGGAATACACTGGTCTAAAGGTTTAAGAAGAAGGGAGACAGGATGATGAGGGGATGCTGTGGAACTATCATTTTCTACACTATGAATAGGTATTACTCTCACAGGTTAATAAAAAGTTAATAGGACAGTAGCTGTGCAGGAAGTTAGGTGAGAGAATAATGTGAAGAAGAAGGGTGACATCAGAGAGATGCCAGCCAGCCACTCAAGAATGAAGGCCATGCTAGAGGACAGGTAAAGCTATGAGCCACATAACAATATACAGATTAAAAGAGATGCACTAAGAAGTTACAGATATGCAGTAAGAACAGATTAAGTCAAAAAGAGTCTCTAAACTGGTTACTGTGGGGATTTAATAAAGTTTCAGAAGTTTTGGAGATATCAGAGGGAATCTACCCACAGTCTATGTGGGGGGTTAGTAAAAGCTCCAGAAGTCCCAGAGCTCTAACCACAGTCAGTCTAGGAAAATCAGAGTGGTGATTCAAACCTTTAATCCCAGCACAGGGAGTATCCTGGGAGTGGTGACCTACACCCTTAATCCTAACTGAGTCAAGGTCACTTCAGATTATAGAAGGAATTCCAGGCTCCCAAGCATGTGTGGTGGGGCCACGCCTTAATTACCAAAAGAATACTTAAGTGGGTATTCAAACACAGAGAAAGCCAAATAGAGGCTGAGGAAGCTAGAAGACAGCTGGGTAAGATTTGACTGTGGTGTTTATTCCCTCTAGTATCTCCAACTTCTTCAGAGATCTGTCCCTGTGTCTCATTCTTTCATGCAACAGGTTACAGTGTATTTAAAAAATATTCATAGGATTGGGAAAGAGAAAATATATATATTTATGTGTGTGTGTGTATGTATAGTCAAAGATTAAAAATATAGTTTTAAAATAAAGCCCTTTAAATTATTAGAATGAAAAATATAATGAGCCATGTAAAGATGGAAAATACACAGAGAGTCTGGATATTGTATGTTATTGTGTTGTCTTTAAACCTTTGATGAACAAATGATAACTGCTAAGAGACCTTTGATTGTAAAAGCTGCTAGATTAAACTCATCTATATATTTAAAAAATATCTTGACTCCAAAGCTTAAGTCAAAAGATATGTTACTTTGGGAAAGGTGTTATGCTTTTATGTCCAGCTCTGAATTATTATTTCTGGGTTAAGAAAAATCAGGTTTAATTGAGGAAGACCTCTGATAAAAAATCTCTGATGGGAGTGGATGGCCCAAATGATCCAAAGTTTCAGAGTGCCTTTGTTACAGTTTCCTCTTGAGTTCTATATCCAGAATGGTTTCAAGGTTGTTGGGTGAGCTGATTTCAGTTTCACTGAATTCTCCAAGTAGGACTTGATCATGATCCTAAATTTTCTCACAAAACGTCGAAGATTACTGGCACCCCTAATCAACAGGAAGCAGTCAAGAGAGCTACACCAACATATTCCCCAAATAAATTATAAATGTCCATTATTGTTTAGAGAGTTGGTTACAAGGTGTTATTGGTAATGGTCAGGAAAAAGCTCAACGAAGGAGATTAAATTAAGAGATTTAAATCTAATTTGTTCTGAAAAGAAAAAGGAGAATATAGAAATGGGACAAAAGGGTATATCATTATATCTACTTTTAAACCAAAAAGTTAATTATTAGTTTTAAATGTTTTACATTGGTATGGATTTTTGTATATTGATACAAACTCAAGGGTATTTTTGCTATGCTGTTTGTGTTTCTACTCTTGTTAGGGATATTGTGCATAAATAGCTCATTTAAAATATTATATATCATTAAAAAACAAGTTAATAGTTAATAGTCATCTTTAATAGCCAAACTTTGGTTGTATTAGGTTTGTTTTAAAGATTAATCATATATATTTAGACAGATAATCTACCTCCAAACACAAAATACGGCACTTAAAATATTTTATTACATAATGCTTTTTATGACAATGAGACATGTTTTTTTTTTTCCCTGGGAGCACCAATATACTTTAGAGAAGATTACGGACATTGAAGAAACTCTGCATGGAGTTTGTTTTCTTCATGGCAAATGCTAACCATGTAGGCAAATAAGCTGCCTTTGCCTTAACTGCTAATAGTTCCTGTCCAAACTCGGACTGAAGAAAGCAAAAAAGAAAAAAAGTGACTGCTGATTTTTTCCAAAGCAAGGTAGGGAAGTCCTCAGAATTCCCTGCTTTACAGTAATATCTATCACATATTGTAGGTCTATAGGTCAAAGATGGATGCCCCAACATTGCAGAGGAACTTTGGGTGACTATCCAGACAGCTTGATGTCCCTGTCATTAGGTGACATTTCAGTCTTCTTTGATGGAGTTGAAGACTAAAGAGTTATAATTATAGATTTTCTTAGTTATAATAGAAAGTAAATTAGATACAGAACTTTTGATTCATTAACGTAAGATAGATAATTAAGTAGTTTCTCTAATCTTGCCAAGTGCAAGTGGGTTAAATATTGTTGTTGTAATTTTTACTTAGTAACTATTTTTGTTATAAATAAGTTTACTATATTAAGGTTAAAATTTGTTGTATGAGGTTTTTGGCCCAGATTTTCCATCCTAGTCTCAAGATTTGGACCCATAGACCCGTAGACCCACAGTCCTGCAGACCCACAGATGCTTATACTAATTTTATGCTGATTGATCTGGGGACCCAGGCATGTAACTAGCTAGCTCTTACCCTTAATCTAATCCATGATTCATATCCTGCTCAGCCATGTGGCTCAGTACTTTTTCTCAGAGCAGCATGTGTGCTGGGATTCAGGCGGCTGGTGTGGTCTAGTGGTTAGGATATGTCGCTCTCACCGCCACTGCCCGGGTTTGTTTCCAGGTTAGGGATCAAAAAAAAAAAAAAAAAAAAAAAACCCAAAACAAAAACCCAAGATCCCAGCAGCCCCTTTTGAATGGGGTTGGCCATTCCCCCTTCAGGAGCCCAGGACCTCGGACCTTATCAGCTGACACCTGAATCCCACCACAAGCATGGTTGTCCTCTGCATCTTCTGTCTTCTCTGTGGATTTCTGCTCTTTTCTTTCTGTTCCCAGAGTTCTCTTAATCTGGTAGCCCCATCCACACTTTCTGTCTGCCCTCAGCCAAACAGTATTTTTATTAGAAGTAGACAGGATAATTGTTTACAATGTTACATAAATCCAGTACAAAAATCTTCCTTTTTAACTAGACAAAAGGGAGAAATGATATGGAACAATTATTTTCTACACTGTGAATATATATTACTCTCATTAGTTAAGCAAAAACTGACAGTCTGACAGCTGAGCAGAAAGGTAGTCATTAAAGTCAAATTGAGAATGATGAAAGAAAGGTGGGTGAAGTCAGAGAGATGCCAGTTAGCTGCCCAGGAAGAAGACATGCTAGAGGACAGTTATGCATTAATCTAAGAGTTAGCTAATAACAAGCCTGAGCTATAGATCAGGCATTTATAATTCATATTTATGTTTAGTTATTTGGGTCTAGGATTGGGACGAGAAACATCCATCTACAAGGGAGAGAAAAGGACAAATTATGAGATAACTCAAATTAACGATGTATAAAATATACCTTATGGAAACCATTGTATTGTAAACCCATTAAAACACAGTTTTAAGGGGGTTGAGTGGAGGTACCATGCATGGCTGGACAATTCTTCTCACACAAGACATAGGCTGCTAAATGAAAATCTTAGTACCAGGTATAGGATTCTTCTCAATGGGTTGTTGATTAGAGAAACTTCAGAAACCACAGATAGAATAAAAACTATTGCCATCACTTGTGACTGCCTGTTGTAACTGGAAGGCGAGACCTTAATTCTAATGATACCACACACTTTATTACAGGATACTGAAATCAAGCTGAAACTGATGTGAAAATTTTCTCCTTTGTGGATAGCTTATATGGCATTCTGAGGTACTATGCAGGCCACCAGAAGGATAAAAGTCACCAGTGGTATTGTTCAGTGGCAAGCCCTGCATGTTACAATTATAACCTCCCAGGCAAGATATGCCCTCGGGTGTAATAGTGGAACAAGTATTATGTGATAACCAACCATCTTCTGATGGGCTGTGAGGCTTTTTCCACAGGAGGGAACTCATATCTGGTACTAGAATCCTGGTCACAGTCCATGATATGGAGGTCATAGGCCTGAGGAATAAACCTACTACTAATGTGTGGTTAAATGCACATTTTGTCAACCATTCTTTAAATATTTATCTCTATACTGATATATTAGTGTTGCTCTCAGTACTATCCTGAAAAGTTTCTTCTTACAGTGGGAATCAATAAATACAAAGACTCATAATTGCCCATGATGTTGAAAGTAAATGTTTATTGACTGATCAGCCCTAAATGGAACATATATATCAACCCTCTACCCCTTAAAGAAGAAATGAAAATTGAGCTCATGAGCTCACAGTATAGTTGTGGTTATCTGCACAAGACTGCAAAAGATCAAGTAGTCAAGATTCTAGATGTATAGGAGGGGGAATCAAGAGGCTTTATCTATAGCTAAAAAATATTGACAGTCAATATCTATGTGTAGATGAAAGAGTCACTTTACTTAGGTGTGTGGTCACTGATAGATTGCCTGTGCTTCAGTGGATGACCCTATGCCCATGTACAGTTGATTTTAAGTTCACTAATTATATATATCACACTATCTATAATGGGATAAATAAATATTCACGTCCCCTTTAGTTTCATAAGTAGAAGCTATAAGCCCAATGTATTGATTGTAAATAGAATGTTTAAAACAGAAATAGGTTTCCATGAGTTCATGAGATGATGGGTTTCTGTTTCTGTGAAGAGACACTAGGACCATGGTGACTCTTTTAAAGTTTCAGAGCTTTAGTTCATTATCATCCTGATGAGACTTGATGGTATGCAGGCAGACATGGTGCTGGAGAAGGAACTAAAAATACATCTTAACCTGCAGGGAACAGGAAGTGAACTGAGATACTGGACTTAACTTGAGCATATATGAGGCCTCAAACCTGTCTCCACAGTGACACGCTTTCTCTACCAAGGCCATAATAGTTCAATAAAGCTGTACCTTCCAATAGTGTCCTTCCCTATGAGCTCATGGAAGCTGATTACAGTCAAATTATCACAATGGGTTAGCATTCCTATAAGACCAGTCACAATCATGGGAAATAATGATACTCTATTGTACATGCATTGGGAGAAGATAAGAATACAAAACAGAAGAGTGGGGTTATCAACAGTTTAGTCTAGAAAGAGGATCCTCTCATGGAACCTAATCTGCCAACACTTTGATTTAGAACTTCCAGACTTTCATAGCCAAGGAAAGATACATGTTTAAGCTGTCTAGGCTATGGCAGACTGCATCTAAATAACATTTAGCTGTCTACTTTTGTTCTCCCACATTATCAATGAATAAAGAAATAATAATTTCATTCAGTTTATGAATATTTCCTGAAACAGAGAATTGGACTTAAAAGATGGAATGGTTTTCTTTCTAACATTTTTGTCTTTTTTAATAAAAGGTCTCTTCAGAGCTTGCGTCCCAGCCAGTCTCTCCTCCCTCCAGTTCTCCTGGTTCTCATTCCACCTCCTATCTTCCCCAGATTCACTCTCCCTCTGTTTCCCTTCAGAAAAAAAAGCAGGCCTTCCAAGATACCGACTGGACATGGTATAACATGTTACAAAAAGACTAGGCACAAACTCTTATATCAAGTCTGAATGAGGCAACCCAGTCAGAGGAAAGGGGTCCCAAGATCAGGCAAAAGAGTCAGAGATACCTCCACTCTTTTACTTAATAGCTAATATCCACTTATAAGTGATTATATATTTTTTTATTTCATCTTATGTTTGCTTTATTGCTAGCTAGTTCCTGTCCATAATTAGGTTAGGTAAGAAGATTACTCTGAAGAGAAAAAAATGTATCAGATTTATTGTTGCTAGAACACATAAAATTCATGCAAGATGAACCTTTCTTTTCCTCTCAGAGATATGAGCTGGGAATGGCATACCCATTATGACATTTATCTTATTTATCCTCATATCAAAAAATTGTACTTTTTTTTATCCAAATGAGCAGATGAGTAAATTGATGCATAAGTCATTTTAATAATTTAATTCATAGATTTGCTAAGTGGTAGACACAGGACTTTAAAGCTAGACTAACATTACACTGTGGAAATGATAGAAAAAATAGCTGCTGAGATAGAATCTGGTTGTTCACATTTTACAAAATTAAGCTTTGACTTCACAAGAAGAAAAAAAAATAGGGTTATATTTCACGTAGAGCTGCTGGTTAAACCTTACATTTGTTTTGAGATGTATAATTATAATTTCAATTGTACAAATCCTAAATATTAAAACTATCTTATCTTTGTATATGCGCCACAGTTCTAGACACAAAGGATCCTTCCGCTACAGAATTCACATGCTCTGAGTAAATGCAGTGCCTGCTGGCGTTGGTCTGGAGTCAGCTGCCACTGGTGAGGAGTGGGGGCAGGTGTCTGAGCTCTTCTCATGCCAGGGAGAGCTGTGCTTGAGAGTTGAGACCACTTCTCCCGTGGTGAGCTGAGACAATTGGTTACTAGTTGAGTCTTCATAAATTCATGCCCTCAGTGCAGAACCACTGGAGAACACCTTTGGCGTCTAAATAACATTCATTACAGTTCATATCATTATTCAAAGAATGCAATAGACTCAAACCAATTGTTGTAGGTAGTAAATGGAGCCCCAAATGCTCTGTAATAGAATTTATTTTGCAGAAATATCACAAAATGCTTCACAGGTAATTATGTTTGATGTAGAAAAACACAAACTCTGAATATGAAAATTTACTATGTGGGTTGCATTTAGAAAGGAAATAGGAAAGATTCAGGCAGTTTGCAAAGATTCAGGAAAGAGAAAATTTCAAAATGAAGACCAAACTATTTCTAAAATTGAGTTGGAAAACTAAAAGGCTTAAAAATGGTAAGGTTATCTTATAGAAAATTAGATTCCTATTACCCTTTGCTCCAAAATGTATCAAAAGACATACTTAAATTAAGTATATTATTACATTAACATACCTAATGCCCACCTAACTCCTTTCTTTCGATTCATTTTCAATTGTTTGTGTAAAGTAGTATGCCATAAATTATATGCCCTTCCTCTCCACTGCTGTCGCTGCTTGTTCCTGTCTTTTTATTTTCTCTGTGTTTCTCTTTGTTATTCTTTGACTGAATCACTCCTGGTTTAAGATCTTGCTGTTTGTAGTACCTGGAACATCTCCCCCTAGGAAAGATGCAGCACTAACTTACACTCTTACCTCTTTCACATCCTTGTTAAATATCTTCTTATCCCTAAGGTCCTATGTAAAGGATCACAGTGCTACCATTCCCAGAATCTCAAGGTCCTTCATCTACTCTGCTATTTTTATAGTAAAAAAACCACACTCTTAGCTACAACATAACCTACTGTCACTTCAGTGTTTGTCTTCATTTTTGGAATCTCTGAGGAAAACTCTCACAACAACCTGAACTCTGTTTTAAGAATGCTCACTCTTACTGCATTGCCAAGCACACAGGAAAGCTTTAATGACTGCAATTACTATTCAATTACTATTCTTGACTCATCTTTCCACGAATCCCTGATTTTTGTTCTTTGTGTAGCATGTGGGTAATAAGACAACATAGTGCCTAGAAGCTCAAATATAAATTAAGAAAAAGGAAGGGAAAAAGAGTAAGGGGAATACAGGAAAGAATACAAAAATACTATCACAAATCATTTGAGCAAAACTAAAATTTAATTAAGATTCCATTTAAAAGCAATTTACTAAAAGAGGAAATAAGAATGCAATTAAAATATCTTTAGAACATAATTAAAAAAAGAAAGCATGTATCAAGATTTCTGGAATTTTCTCAAATACATTTCAAAGGTATATTTATATCTCTATGTGCTATCATTTAAGGAAATAAAAATGATGAATGAAGTAGAATTTTATTTAAGAAATTAGAACTCTGTGAGCAAGGTAGCTCCACAGAAGGCCATGGAAAGAAAATGATGGATTAAGAAGAAAGAAAAGCAAATAGATTGGAATTCAGAATGATTTCTAAAGATAGCTATTTCTGGGAAATATAGTTATTTAAAATTAGTACATAAAAGCAAGACATTGAAAGATATACAGAAAAGATTTTTAATTTTGCATAATTGCTTCATGAATAGTTAAGTATGGATATATAGAAGAATTCTAATTTTGTGCAAGAAATGATAATCAGAGCACAAAACCCTGAGATCTTGTCATGTATGAGGCTCCAAAAACATCTGGGCTAAGAAAGTTTTCTCGGCAAGTTTTCTAAGATTACAAAATGCCAAGGTTGCTGTGTGTACATGAAATATAAAGGAACTTAGAAAATAGAACTATACCCATAGAACTGTCTCAGGCAGGCAAGATGAGTCAGTGCAAAGATCTCTGCTGTCATGGCTTAGGATCTGGATTCTTTCCTAGGACCCACATAACTAAGTAAGAGAGCCACTGCTACAAGTTTCCCCAAACTTCTTCATCAGTACCATGGCATGTGTGTGAGCACACACACACACACACACACACACACACACACACACACACAGACACACATACACAGACACACACAATGTATTGAAGATTCTTAAAAAAACAAAACAATCTCACTGATGAAAGAGGCACACACTTCAATAAAGCACACAAGCAACATTCATTACACTTAATGAACTTGCCGTTCATTATAAGAATAATGTCTAATGAAGGAAGAACAGTGTGGATTTTTTAAAGTGTAATATCAATAGCTTTTCACTAAAATACATTAAGAGATTATGTGGCTACAAGAGCTGCAAACATGTTTCAAGCTATTTCAATGTATATAAATCTTAAAGGAATTACTTTGGGCAATAGGAAATAATGATTCTACAGGTTATTGATAAAAATAGGAAAATATCACTAAGGATATTAGTGATATATGATTTTGCACAATATATTTTAGGAGAATTTAGAAGAAACAATTATAAGGAATTTTTTAACTTATTATTATGATTTTCTAAATAATGAAGAATTCTGTTTATCTAAATGAAATAGAACAGAGAACAATAAAACAGATGCTAATGTAGTAAAATTCACACATGTAAGGGAGTTCTCACTGAGCATGTAAAGTAGGCCATGCTAATTTCAAATGCTTACTTGTACAACAATTAGAAGAAAATGAGTGTCAGCAACAGGCTGTGTGTGCTGGATCTACCCAAGTTAGAAGCAATTGGTAGTGCATAGCACAAGATCCTTTTCAGTTCCCCAGTCATTTCAAAACATCTGTATAGAAAAAGGCTAAATATCTTTTCTAAAAGGCTGTGTGGGAAAATGATTTGTACCTGATCTGACAAAGTTCAATACTTTTAACTTACAGGTAAATGTTTACATCATTAAGAACAGCAGTAATGACTCTTCCAAAAACCCCAAAGAATGTTTGGAAACATGTAAAGTGATTAGAAATGTGAAATGAAAATTTAGGTAACAAATCCATTAGTTAGAATGATGGCCAATCTCCTTTGTCAGCATGCCACACTCGGGAAGAACTATCTCCAGCAGATGGCCTATAGCAAGTCTGTGGGGTATTTTATGAATTGCTCACCAGTATAGGTGGGCTGGGCCCATTGATAGAAAGTGACATTCCTAGTTGGGTGGGCCTGGGCTTTGTAAGACTGGTATCTGATTAATCCATGGATAGCATGCTAGTAAGTAAACATTCCTTCATGCTTTCTGCTTCAGTTCCGACTGGAGTCTTTGCCTGCCTTCCCTAACTTATAAATGATAAATATGAGATGAAAATTGCTTTTGGTTATAGTGTCTATCATGTTGCAGAAAAGCAAACTATAATAGTTTGCTATTCATAGACCTTTAAAAATTAGTGTCCAGAGCAATGAGTCACATAATATATATATTATATATATATGATCATTATATATATGATAAATAAATGTATATATATATATGCATTCATACTTTAGACACAAAAACAAATTAGTTATGAGAGTAAGGTAGGACTGGTTTGTGGGGATTTAATAAAAGCTCCAGAAGTTTTGGGAGATATAAGAGGGATCTAACCACAGTCAGTCTAGGAGGATCAGAGAGTGGTGATTCATACCTTTAATCCCAGGACAGGGAGTAATCTGGGAGTGATGACCTATGCCCTTAATTCCAACTGAGTTCCAGGTCAACTTAGATTACAGAAGGAATTCCAGGCTCCCAAGGAGGCAGTGGTGGGGCCACACCTTAACTAAGTGAAGAGAGTATTTAAGGCAAGTGTAGACAGAGGGCTACAAGAGGCCAAGAGAAGCCAGGCTGAGGAAGTTGGAAGACAGCTGGGTAAGATCTGACTGTGGTGTTTATTCTAATATCTCTGACTTTCTCAGAGATCTATCCCTGAATCTCATTTATTTGTGCAACTCTGGTTACACAATTTTCTAAAAATGTTGAACATCTATGAAAACACAGAACAAGTATTAGTGGGCTATAGCAGTACATGCCTATAATTTTGGCATTTGAGAGGCTGAGCCAGGAGAATCAGGAATTGGATATCAGACTGGGATACAAAGTGAGAACCTCTCTAACGATTAAAAAACAAAGAATTGAATGAAAATCAATAATATAATGGTGCACGATAAAATCCCTCTTTTCTTTATAGGAATGTATACCATTTCGTTGTTATCTTTACAGTTAAGTAAAATTAATTTTATAAATACACAACCATAAATGGATATTAAAAGAATCATGAAGAAATGTTTCATAATTGTAGATGTATAAATATGGTAGTCAGATTCTTGCCCAACTAACAAGACACACAGGAAAGGAAGGAAGGCTTATTTGGCCTCATGCTTTCAGAGGTTACTAGAACAGACCAACTCTTTCTGTTGTTTCTGGGCTTGAAATGAGTCAACAGGGCCAGCAGAGGAAAACTTCTTGGTGTCTTACAGCCAAGAAACAAAGAGGGATAAAGGAGGGCCCAAGGTAAAATAATGTCCCAACTCATGCCTCTGTTTCTTATTTAGTTCAGCTATGCAAAGTCTATTAAAATTTCCAGCACTTGTAAAAATGGTGGCACTAGCTGAGGACGTACACTTCACCCAAGGAACCTGAAGGGACATTTCATATACAAACCAAAGCAATAAATAATATTACCTGAAAATACTGAAAGTGCTATTGGGAATATGTATTTAACTCTTTTAACTTTTATTGATTCTTTGTGGATTCACATCATGTATCCTGGTTCCACTTATCTCCCTACTCCCTTGCATCAGCCCTTTGCCTGTACAACCAAAACAAAACAAAAATTTTTAGGAAGGAAAAAAAAAACAACCAACAAAACAAACAAACAACAAACAAAAACAAAAAGTAAAAGACAAGAATCTCATCGAGGACGATTAGTCACGCAGGCTACCTTTTAGTCTATCCATTTTTACTTGCTAGCATTCATTGCCAAGTTGGTGTTTTGATTCGAGGCCTCTGCTGATAATGGACTCTCACTAGACTTCTCAGATATCCTGTTGTTGTCCTGTGTTTTGGAGATCCTGCAGCTTTGCATCTGTAGTTTTGTCCCCTTCACATGTTCCAATAGTTCATCGATTTTATGGATCTTGGGATGGGCTACCTCATAGCCCTGGTTCCAGTCCTGGGCGGTAGCTGTGTTGGTCAGCCCTCCATCTTTCCTTCCCTGTCACTTCCCATCATCACTCACCAGTGCCGCCTCAGCTGGCTCACCCAATGCCAGCAAGCAGTGGGCCCAGTTCTCCCGTTCTCATGTCAGCACAGCCAGCTCACCCACACTCACACCAACAGGGTCAGTGCCAGTGTGCTGCCCAGGTGAGGCACATGGCTTCTTCTTCAGGATCTTTTCAGAGGCAGGCCAACTATACCAGAACCAGAGGAAGGCTGGGACTGCCTCAGAAAAGCTTCCAATGACCCTCTGGCTAACAAGGGCCGTGGACATCATTCATAAGCGCTTCAGCAGGACTATGGCCCCAGGCAAGGCCCTTGTCTACAATGCGGGCAGGATGTCACCATCACCCTCATGGCAGCACAGCCCACCCAGATCAACACAATTGGGAATTTTAACAATGATTTCTTCTGGTTCTGTCCATGAGCAGTAAAAATTTTTTCTCTTTCCTATCTTTGTGTACTGGACTTTTTATGAGAAGAAGTTATTTTTATAAAAAAATAAAATTCAAATTTTAAATATCGATTAAATTATTGACTCAACCACTGAGGAACCTCCATGGAAAGTAACTAAACCCTCTGAATGCAGATGGCAGTTCAATGGCGTGGGCAGTTTGTGGAGCCTCTTGCAGTAGAATCAGATTATATTCTGGTTCATCAACTGACATCTTGAAATCCATTCCCTACAATGGAACACCTAACCCAGCCTTGATACTGGAGGGAGGAATTAGGACCCATTTCAACTGGACATGCCAGACTGAACAGGCTTACTTTGGGACTCCTTGCCCTCCCTGGGGAATGGATGGGAGGATGGGGGGGGAGACTAAGGGAAGACAGGGAGGAAGGGAAGGAGGGGGAGCAATGGAGTATGAGAAAAAGCTTTTAAAATAAAAAAATACTAAAATATGTCCAACTATAGAACAAGCTTTTAATTTTTATAGTTGTCTTTTAGTTAAATTTATAAATGTTTATCAATTAGTTGAAAATATAATTATTGCCTCAATTGTAATAATATGGGTTATAAATTTGGGGTTGGCATTCTGCATAGTTTGAGATATGTCTATTTTCAGTTTTTTTTTCCTGTTGAATGAATGAAAAAAAGAATGTAGTAACTAGAATGATTCTTGTTTTCCTATTTTACCTTGTGTGGGCCTGGATGCAGGTATATGCTGCATGTGCATGCAGCTCCCAAGGGGGCCAGAAGAGGGCACATGATCCCTGAAACTGAGTTTTAGACCCTTGCAAGCCACCATATGGACACTGTGAATCCAAACACTGAAAGAGGAGTTAGTGTTCTTAAATGTTCTCTCCAGCCTGAGATCTCCTTTTTAAGAAATATTTAGGCATGGATGGCATTTAAGAGCCATGATTTAATAGATATCACTTAACTGAATAATAAAAGAGCAATTAGATGATTATGTCCTGATTAAATTTAATGTTCAAATAAAATAAAACAATCTATCTATGCATGTATTTTTTATTTCCTAATCTAATAAAGTAATTACATTTCTACATTGAGTCCTCTTAGGTCAATGTGAAATTCCCATCTGAGTCTGTCTGCATTTGAGGTGAGGTTCGTTTTCTCCTCAGTGAAGACCCCAGTAAGCTCCAGGGAAGTCAGGGAGAGCAGGAGCTCTGTAGTTAGCGTTTATATGGCTGTGATGCTGTAAAGATGATGAGAGCTGTAATGGAATGTGTATGTTAGAAGAATGGACCATTAAGATATTATTACCTTTATTTTTGAGTTTTCTGTGTCCACTGTAGTAGATTTTACTGTGTTTCACTGGGTTGATGGCAGCAAATATAGTTTATATGAAATGCTGTGGCTCTGATTACTGTTGAAAGGAATGGTGGTAGAAGTATATTTTTTCATGTGACTGATGATCCATATTTTTGTAGGGTGGGTGAGTGTGTATCCATATTCATGTGCATGCATGTGGGTGCATGTATGGTTGAAAATTTTCCTTGGATGTCAATCCTTCCCTGCTAGCTGGACATTCAGTTTCCAAGACTCCCTTGTCTGTTGCCCATCTAGTTGTAGCACACTGCGATTATACAAACTAGCTACTATATCTAGCTTTACATAAATCCTCCAGATTCAAATTCAGGTCTGCATGCTTACATAGAGAACACTTTATCCATGGAACCATCTTCCCAGCCCATTGCTTAACTTTGCAATTATCAATTTGTTTAGAAATGCTTACTTGAATTGATTACTAATCTTATACATATCACACATATGGCCAGCCAGTGGCCTTTCAGATTTTTAGGTAAATGAATGAAACTAGAAAAATACCATCCTGAGTGAAATAACACAGACTCAGAAAGATAAATCCAGTATGTACTCACTCATAAGTGGGTACTGGACATAAAGCAAAGGATAACAAGGCTACAATTCACAACCCCAGAGAAGTTAGGTAACAAGGAAGATCCCAAAAGGAACATCCGTGGATGTGCCCTCAGAAGGGGAAATAGATAATATCTCCTGAGCAAACTGGGAGTGGGGGGGGGGGGAAGGGGAAGTGGGAAGAGAACATGAGGGTATGGGATAATTGAGTTAGGGAGGGACAGAGGCAGAGAGAAAATAAGTAGATACCTCGATTAAAGGGTGCCATTTTGGGGTTAGGGAGAAACCTGGTGTTAGGGAAATTCCAGGGATCCATAAGAATGACCTCAGCTAAGACTCCAAATAATAGTAAACAGGGTGTCTTAACTGGCCTTTCCCTGTGATCAAATGGATGACCACCCCAATTGTCATCATACACCTTCATCTAGCAATTAAGGAAAGCAGATGCAGAGATCCTCAACTAAGCACCGGGCTGAGCTCCCCATCCAGGGGAAGAGAGAGAAGAGGGATTATATGAGCAAAGGGGTCAGTATCATGATGGGGAAACCCAGAGACAACTGACCTGAGCTACTAGTAGCTATCTGACTCAGAATTGACAGTTGGAGAACTTGCTTGGGACCAAATGAGGCCCTGTGGATATGGATGACAGTTGTCTGGGTTGGGCAGATGATGGGGCCTCCGGCAGTGAGACCAGTATTTGTCCCTAGTATGTGAACTGGCTTTTGGGGGTGGGGGTTGGTTCTGCCTCAACTTGATAGGTCAGACTTTTTGACTTCCCATGGGAGGGCTTATTGTCTCTAAGGAGTGATTGAAGAGGGGTGGCCAGGGGCCAGCTGAAGGGTGAGTGAGAGGAGGGAAGGGAGAGTAAGTATTGTTGGTATGTAAAAGGCAAAAGAAAAACAGAGATATTTTCATTCATGCATATTTTTATAAAATGATCTTTTATTATTAAGTTTTTATTTTACATACTAAAAAAGAAAATATATTTTTTTCATACAATATATTCTGGTTATGGTTCCCCTCCTCCCAAATCCTCCCTGTTTCTCCTCACTTCCCCTCCCATCAGGATACACATCTTTTCTGTCTCTTCTTAGGAAACAAACAAGCATCTAAGGTATAACAATAAAATAAAATCAAGTAAAATAAAAACAAATAAGTTGTATTAGGATCAAACAAACAAACAGAAAGAAAATGAGCCAAATAAAAATATATGAGAAACACAGATGTTTCTATGCACAAGAATCCCATTAAAATCAAGGACTCAAAATGTATACACAAAGGACCTATGAGGTTAAAAAAAAATTCTCTGACACATTATGAGACAAAGAACTTTCTCCAAAGGAGTCTCACTAGAGAAACAGACCACTCTTAAGAGAGATAACATGCACAGTAGTTGATGGCCAACAAAAGCCAACTCAATAGGGTATTTGAAGGTTCTTTGTTTCATTTACTTTTCTAGTATTTTAATTGTTATAATAAATATAGCTTTTAATTCACCATGCATGTAATTATTATTTATAGATAAAAAATTACACGTGCATTGGAAGTTTTCTTTTCTCTCATTATATTATTTCAGCAAGTTACTCTTATGTAAAGTTGACGAGAATTAGGAGAACAGATAAGCTTTCTGTCTCCAAGCTTAAGGGACAAATATATACTGTTTTTCATTAATATGTTAGCTTTAAATAGTCAATGTATAAACATATGTGTTTTATGAACAAATATGGATAGTTGGTCAGTAAGAGAAGTAGTTTAAATATATTTTTCAATTTATTTTATTTGTTTTAATTCTGACTACAGTGGCCGTTTCCTTTTCCTCTTCTCCTCCACTTTCTCCCCCACCTCTCATCTGCCACCTCTCCCGTCCACTCCTTCTCTGGTTTTGTGGATAAGTGGACAGGTCTCCCATGGCTATCAACACAGCATGCCCTATCAAGTTGCAGTAAGTCTAAGCACTTCTCCTTATATTCAAGTTAGACAAGACAATCCAGTATGAGGAGTAGGCTCCCAGAACCATCCAAAGCATTCAGGCACCCCTGCTCCCATTGTTATGAGTCTCACAAATAGACAAAGCTACACAGCTGTGACATGTATAGAGAGGACTGAGGTTTGTCCCATGCAGGATCCCTGGTTTGGGGTTCAGATGCTGTGAACTCTTATTAACCAGGTTTGTTGTTTCTGTGGGTTTTCTTGTGATGCCCTTCACTCCTCTGGCTTCTATGACCCTTCATCCCTCAGCTTATTTGATTCCCTAATAAGATACATTAGTTTATTGGCTGAAACATCAAGTTTTGAGTCTGAGACAATTTAAGTGTAAATAGTAGTATCATAGACAATTATGTCAGTAGGAGAAAATAAAATTCTTAAGTGTGCTAGTTTGGAAGAAAGGATAAGAGGGGACAGACAGATCGGAAGGGAGGTAAGGAGAAGGAAGAGCATAGGGCAACTTTTAGCACTAGTTTACTAAAAGTTCAAATGTAGAAAGATAGTAAAGCCATAATTTCAATTCAATGATCCTGGTAAACATCCCTTTATTAAGACCCTTGGTGTCTTAATACTACTTGTGGTAGAGAAAGACACCACACTCTTCTTACGATGTTTTGATTATTTTATGTACTCCAAAGGAAACTAAACCCTCATATCACCATCCTTATGTTACTGGAACCTTAATCTTCACTCATCAGCAGACATCTTGATGTCACTTACTATAGTATACCATTGATGCCTGTCAATGTTTCCAGTATATTCAGAGGACTTCGTCTCCCAAATGTATTTCATTTATTCCTTCTTCTCCCCTTGCAGTTATGGGTTTTCCTGATTTGTCCTTCCTTTCTGTTTGGTAAGGGAAATGAAGAGATACTAAGTGAAAGCTAAATTTGGCATGCTTGTGGAAACACAAATTCATGTTTTATGGAGACTCGTATGTTCTCTGTGTACAGAACTTTAGCATAAAAGGGGAAAAGTTAATCTATTGAGTCAGAAGCATGCAGGGATAGCTCAATTATGGATGGTTCTTGGTGCCCTTAGGGCATTGCAAGCTTAGGCATCAGTTTTGTATTAGGTAAGAAAGAATATAAACCTATCCCCAAAGGTAAGAATTTTTATGCCCACAATGATTACAGCATATGTTAGTTTATATTTTATATTCTGGATCCAATTAAAGCCAAACACACCTATGCTGCACACAAAAAAGGCACATAACTTTGTCTTACAATGCTTTAAAGCGTGCTGTTTGACATGATCAAAGTCTGGGCCACATGCTATCACATTCAATGCTTGTAAGATTATTAATGTTGTTTGGGAAGACATGCAGGTTTCCAGGCTCACGCCTGCACAGCCCCTCTCAAATGGGTTGTTTGCTCTCTGATTCAAATGTGTTTTAGATGTCAACAATATTCCCACCACTCGCTCAGCTGCCGCTCTCTGACTTATGCTCAGCCATAGTAGCTGTTTCTGCCGCCTGGAAGGTTCTTTTTCTCCTTCCCAACACCACCCACTGTGTCAAACCTAGTTAGGATTTTATTATTGAAGAATTTCATGCATTCCTATGTGTTTTGTTTGAGTCTGTCCCATTCCTTCCCCACCAGCCACTTTCCCATCCCTCTACCACTTTTTTCTCTTCTCTCAGCTGCATGTGCTCCTTTTTGTTGCTGGTTTTAGTCTATGGAGTCCATTTAGTGCTGGCTATATGAGCATGGGTGTGGGGTCAACTACTGGAGCTTGTATAGCCTCCCAGAGCCCACATCTTTGAAGAACTTAGAATATTTCTCATCCAACAGTTATCAACTACCAGTAGCTCTTTAGAAAAGGTCAGAATTCTTGATTTCTTCCTGATCAGTTTTGAAACTTTGGCGGGCTTGATCTTGTGCAGTTCTTGTGCTTGCAATGAAGCTATTGTGAGTCCGTGTATGTACTGTGCTGTCATGTCCACCAAATGCCAGTTTGATGTAGGCTTCTACTCCCTTGAGCTCTTACATGTGTCCTTTTTCTTCAGTGATGATACTTAGGCATGGTAATGTGATAATACATGCTTTCCTTTTTCTTCAGTGATGATACTTAGGCATGGTAATGTGATAATACATGCTTTCCTTAGAGCTGAGCACTCGACGGAGTCTTATTCTCTGCACATTGACCAGGTGTCAGGGTAGTTTCTGTATTGACTACCTTGTATTTCAAAAATAGGGGTCACTAATCAGGATTGAGATGCAATAGTCTCTGGGTGTGATCTGGGTTCAGCTTATTTCTCTCTTAATTTACTAGAATAATAGTACTAAGTTCTCCCTAGAGCCTATCACCTAGCCAGACTGACCAAGATAACAGTACCAGCATGAATTCCATCTTGTGAAGGGGAATTTAACTTCTATCAGGAAATAGTTGGTTATTTCCATAGCATCCATGCCTCTTTTGCATAACTGGCTATTGATGTGGGATGTCTTCCTATATGCTGTGAATATTCTTTAATAAAGGAACTGTTTTGGCCTATGACAGGCATCTTAGAAATAGGGAAGGGAAAGATAGCTAGGGGAAGGAGGGTGGAGTCAAGGAGACACCATCCATCTGCCCAGGAATCAACATGTAAAGCTAACACAGGCAAACCATGGGCCACATAGCAAGACAGATTAATTGTAATGGGTTGAGTTAAGATGCAAGAGCTAGCTAGCAATATGCCTGAGCCATAGGTTGAGCAGCATTAAATTAATATAAGAGCCTGAGACATTTTTGGGGCCTAAGTAGCAGTAGGCAGATCCGGACCTTGGGACTTGGCCAGGCCAGAAACTTATTATTACAGGCCACATCTTGTCATACTCATCATCATTGTACTTCATAGGGTGCACAGCTGGGCAAGACTGTCAAGGACTTTTTTACTTCAGTAGCATGCACAGAACCTTCCAGCAACATGAAAACTATCAAGTAGTATGCTCAGTTCTTAATATTTAATATCAATGTGTTCTCTCCTCTGTGAAGACTCTCCTAAACAATTATTAAGAGTCCTCATATAGTTCTGTACTTACCTGGTTAGTGTATTTACATAGGAGAACTTACCTATTGCTTTGTCTATGCACATTATCTGAACTAAGAAGGCCAGGTGTAATTTGTATTTATATCCCAAGTGCTGGAAATATATACACTTAAGAGATACTGATTAAATAGCCCAATATATAATTTTAAATTTTTTATTTTTCTTTCTTGAATATATTTTCTTGTGCTAAACATTTCAAAAAATATTTAATACCTTGAAACTTGTTTTAATAATTGTCCTTATCTGTTTGTTGCATTTATTGTCTATGTTCTCCCAAGAAGGAACAGTCCATCTTTAATACATATTAAGATTCATTTAAGAAATGAATTAAATAAGTTCTGTTACATGGTTTTTCATCTTCTTTTCATGTGCTTTATATTTAATTTTTAAAAAAAACGAGCTGAATTTGTATGTTATTGCCACTTCTAGTTTCTCAGTAAATATTACATCTTTATCTAAAAAAGTTCCTTACCCCAATTGGATTCTTTGTGATAAGGCTGTAGAGTCTATTAAATATTTAAGTACAAACTAAACATTATCAATATTTATCAGCCTTAACAAGCTAATCCAAATAGGTTTATCTGATGGTCCTGTTTGTTTGTTTGTTTTCTTAAACAATAGCAACAAGATTAGAGACAGCATGTGTTCCTTCATTTAGCAGATACTTGTCTGCCACTACACACTGCCTGTATTTGGTTTTAAATTTTGGGTATTCACCTCACAAACCAAACTTTCATATACTCCTGGTATCTTCAAAGCATCTGGAATTAACAACATATTTAGAAAGTTATGACTTTTGTTTGACTGAAAAACTTTCAAAAATCATCCTATAACTATTCTGTTAGTATTTACCTATTGACTATGATTATATCAGAATTCATTCCAATATGCTTTTCATTTTTTTAAATGTTTTTGTATGCTCTGAGCTCTGCTATGTCATCAAGAGTCTAAGTATCCCTGTGTTCCAGGCAATATTGTCTTTTTCCCTGATCTCCATTTGACTTCATGTTTCTGTGCTCTGTTCTTCTCTATAATTCCCACAGACTATTTAACAAGGTGTTCTTTCTTTCATGAGTCAACAGGAGAGAATTTCATCTACAAATATGATCTCTAAATTTCAATACAAATTTGGGTACATAGACTGAACTTTCATGGACTGAGTGATATGCAAGCATTGTAGGATGCTGTCTTTTGAAAATAGCAGCCATCATCATCATCACAGCAGCAGTTGTGATTTCTCACCAGAGACAGCCAAGATCCACCCTGATGACATTCACTCACAGAAGAAAGAAGTGAGAAGGGTTGCCAGAACCTCATCTGACATTTCAACCATCCCTTAATGTACCTGTCTGTCAGCTGTATGATATTCTGCTCTAATTGCATATGACCCCATGGTCTCAAGAGATGCTTGAGTGTATGCAAGATGGAAGGAAGGTTAACTGAATGGGAAATTCTATCTTGTTGCTGCAAAGACATCATTATCCATGTTTCAGCTGTTCTGGGCTCACCTTCCCCAAAGCTCTTTGGTTTGTCATGTTTTGCTTTGGTAGAATCATACTATGATCTACTGGTGGAAGCAGGCACTTGTTTATGTTTCTGCATGAAAAGTTTATACAGCATCACATTAGCTGAGGGAATGTAATAATAAAAGTATGAAAGTGTGTGCAGCAGTCTGACAGGGATGAAAGTACTTTCTAGCCAGAGGCACCACAAAGGTCTTGAGATTCGACAATCTCAAAAGGAAGAAGGGAGGTGCTACTGTCTAAGAAAGACATTCACTTCTATTTAAGAAATTATTGTAGGCCAGTCCAAGTTCATGCCCCATGATAATTTTCATTCAATCCTTATAGTCTTAGCCTGGTGTGCAATTGGGTATCCACTGTCACATTCTATTCCTCTGGCTGTGAACATTCCCATATAGTAATCTAGAATGACATGGTCTTCATCAAGCATTCTCCGTAAATAGCTGTCCATGTTTATGAGAATATACTTTTCATTTTTTTTCCTTCAGCCTCTTCTCAAGCTTCCTACTAACCTCTCAGTTTTCTTACTTGTTGTGAGTATATCTTTTGGAAGCCAAATTCCATTTCCTTCTGATTACAAGAGCACTTTTTAATCCTTCCCTCAGTGTCTACTCTCTGATTTTGAATAAGGCAATTATTGTGGTACCACATTTATTGCGAAGTCTGTGTGTAATGCACTGCCATTGATCACATGTTTGAAGTGATGGTAATATAAACAAGCTATGGTAGTTTGAATGTAATTGACCCCATAATCTCATAGGGAGTGGCAGTATTAGAAGATGTGGCTTTGTTAGACTGGATAGGACCTGATTGGAGGAAGTGCGTCATTGTAGGGGCGGGCTTTGAGGTTTTCTGTGTTCAAGATAATACCCACAGAGTCAGTTGACTTCCTGTTACTTGCAAAATGTAGGAGTCTCAGCTATTCTTTCAGGACAATGTCTGCCTGCAGGCCACAATGCTCCCTTACCAAGAGGATAAGGGAATGAACTTCTGAAACTGTAAGTGAGCTCCTGTCAGTTAAATGTTTGCCTTATAAGACTTACCATGGTCATGGTGTCTCTTCACGGTGATAAAAACTCTAACTAAAGACACAAGCCTACCTTTTTCCTAGTGCTATTAAGACGACCATATACAGCCATGTGAAATAATAAAATTTGGTAATAGCAATCAAATGCTATTTTTGTTTTTTATATTAATAAATTGCATGTATCATTAGAACAAAGTATTGCTTATAAGAAAGCATCTTCAGGCAAATCTTTCAGGAAGGGTTACAGAAGATGGTAATGTCATCATTCCAGGTGACAGTTCCGAGTGTGGAAAAGGAGGACTGAGATGCTGACATGCTTGACTCCATGCAGACCTACACTAGTGAAATGTTTGTATTCGTGCCATGTGACTTAAAAAAGAAACAATTAAAAATAAAAGTAACAAAACTTAGAAGAACAGCCATTATGGACTGAGCACTACCAGGAACCCTACATGCAAGCCCAGGATAGCCTACAAAAACATAACAAGCCCAGTGCCTTGTAGCACCAGGCAGCCAGACTCTATTATAGTGAGCAAATGTATTGTATGGTATAGGAGAGACAGACAGATGGTTCATGTCCTGTGGAGGGAGACATACCTGAAGAAGTAAAAGTGGTGAGGAGTGGGCTGAGCTGGGAGTCTTGATTTCCACCCAGGGCCATGACGGTGTTAAAGACATGGGAGAGCTGGTTGGTGGACTTACTAACCGCAACCCAAACTCAGAACCAGGGTTACTAGTTGGCCCAACCCAACTATGATCTGCTGGGACAGGTGAGGAGGAATATTCTGCAGATCCAAAGCTGAAGGATCACCAGGACACAGGGCAACAACAGGATATCTAAGAGGAGCCTGAGTAGTACAATAGAGTAGTACAAACCAGAGGTCTTAAACCAGACCAATGAGTCATTGCAATGAACATGTGCAAGGAAAGATATATGGACAAAAGTGTGACTGTGTGTCTCACTGTGTCACACTACAACTTTTATGATGAGAATTTTCTTTTTGAAAAAATCCTTTTTCTATTTTCCCTTAAATTTTATTTTGTTTTATTTGGGGGAGAGGTTGAAAGGGCAGAGAGCAGATATGAAGGGTTGGGGAGATGAATTGGGGTTGAGATGCATGATATAAATCCACAAAGAAAAATAAACAGAAAGCTTAAAAGATAGGAATTCAAATATTAAAAAATGAAAAAAAAAAAGCCTAGAGGAACCTAAAAATAGCTTAGGTATCCTGTAGGCAGTGCAATCCCAGTTTGTATAAGTGAACTCTGTGACATTCACAAGATAGAATGACCTTGAGATGCATTTCTGGGAACATGTAAGATCCTACCTGAGGTGGGATGACATGGCCAGCATGATTACACTTATTAGGAGGCCATATGTGATAATCAGCCAAGAGGGGAAAGAGTACTACCTCCAAGTAATTGGATTTGTGAGTTACCTGAGAGGCAGAAAGATGAAGACCATTGAAAGCCTCAGAAAGGCTTCAAGATGTCAGTCATCTTTCTTTCCTATAGCCAGCATGCTGACTATGAGATGAATCCTAAAATGTTCAATGTATTATAAATATAATCCATATACATTAAATAATTAATAAATTATAAGAAACAACACTATAATAAAAGGTACCTAGAAAATATTACATTGCAGTCCTACTTAGTGTAATGGCTATACTAAAATTTCAGGTATGAGTAACTGACTCTCAAGAAATTAATAGACTTTGGCAGCTAGATTTCCTGCAAATGCCACATAGACTTCTTGCTTTGTACTGCACTAAGAACATAGAACTAAAAGATCAATAAGAGATTCATAAATGTGTAAACACACTTAATGGCACAATTTGCTTAAAAGTACTTAGGTCAATGTATATACTCCTAGGTCAATGTGTATGTGTGTTGTCTATTAAGATTCATTGGATATGGAAATTGAAATCTGAAAGATACCCTCCTTGATTCCCATTTTTCTTCATGGTGTATCCTAGAGAGCTCTTAAAGTTTCCCTTCCTCTTCACTCTTTGGGTCTCCACCTTGGCTCAGACTCTAAGCCTTACTTTTACTAAATTTAAGACTTTATAAGTGGCTTTCCAGCCTTGATTCTTTCTCTACTAAGCCAGTTTTCACAAAATTTGTAGCCATCCCAGTCACTTCTTTGCCAATATATCCCAGTGCTAATCTAACTTTGTACAGATTTAAAACTGAACTTCTGAGAATGATAGGCATCTTCTTGGAACCACCAGGTCCCAACTATCTTTACTCATTGTTTTGCACAAATCAAGTCAGTATTCCTTGCTTTTCTTCTTCCTTTGGTGCTGTGAGAGTATGTTCTACATATTTGTCCCTTCTACTAGTTTAATAAAATGCTGATTGGCCAGAGGCAGACAGGAAGTGTGGGCAGGGCTACCAGACTAAGAGAACTCTAGCAACAGGAAGAGCAAAGCAGAGATGTCACAGAGATGCCAGAGAGACACCACAGAGACACCACGATGAGATGTCAGCAGAAGCTGAGGAAAAGTTGAAATATTGCTCTGAGAAAAGGTACCAAGTTGCATGGCTGAACAAGATAAGAGTCATGGGTTAGTTTAAGGGTAAAGAGTAAGTTATATGCCTGGGCCCCAGGTCAATTAGCATAAAATTAATGTAAGCATCTGTGTGTTTCAGCAGGTCAGTGGGTCCAGGCCATGGGTCCAGGCTGGAAAGTCCTGGCCAGAAACCTCATACTATACTTTGGTGTGTACATACTTTGCTATAATGAGATTTTTACATATTCTCTGTCATCTTGTCAAATAATTCACCTTTATACTCAATAAAACTCGAGCTATTCTTACTGGGTCGGTCCTCATCCTTTTGGATATTGACCTACTTCCGGGTACATGGTACATATCTCTATAGCATAACACTCCACCTTATAACGGCATCATTGCTTCATTACATTCAATTTCTTCCAGATTCTGTGCGTTTTGAAGGTGGGTATGTGGCTTGTCTCTCTTTGTGGTAAAGGGGTTGAAAAGTCATGTGTGAAGTAGTTTTATTGAGTAAATATGAGCAAATATGAGAACTGATTTGATGAAACACTGAAAAAGATAGAGATACAAAGTTGGGCCTGAACATGGGAGAATAGTGCTAGATAATGACTTTCCAACTAGGAAGTTAGCAAATAAACCAGAGGACTAACTCAAAAGGCAATCGTTATTCATAGAATGTGGAACATTCCTCACCACATAGCACCGGCCTTAATCAAAGAACTGCTTCTGAGAGTCACTCACTGACAGGAAATCCTCACAGTGCTTGGCTAGGATCACAAACAAAACAGAAAAAGAAAATGCAAAAAGAAATTTCGTGTCCTCAACTTGTGCCATGAAAGTGACAAGCAAATATTTTGGGAAGGAGAAAGGCACAGAGCTTCAGAAGAGCCTTCATGGGCAAACACGGGCTGTGTGATGAAATGTTTGATCAAATGTTTGTTTGAAATATGCCTCTCTTCTCCAGTGATGAAAGGCTTCTCTCTCTACATTCGCTTTTTGTCATTGTGAGAGCCAGTTTGGTGAATCCAATTAACCGTGCAGCAAAGAGGACCCGTGGCCAGCTGTACTGTTAGGCCTTCCCATGGGGTCGTCATTCTGTTGTTTAAATGCGTTTGGCTACAGAAGCACTTATCTGAGCTTCTAGGAAGTTAACTGCACTATGTGTATTTTTGGAGAAAGCAAGGAGTGGGCACTCCTGGCCTGTGGGATCTGTGGGGTCGGTGTCTTCTTACCTGTGAGCACCTGTGACATAAGGTGCCAGACCACATACAAGAACTTCTCATGACATGTAGTCAAACTTACGTGTCATGATGGTCATGCGGTGAACATATTTTACAGTAAATAGTCTGATGTCAGTGAATAACTTGATCATGGTCATATGAAAGCTTAAACTGGATCGAGCTTCAGGGGTAGATTTCCATGAGGATGCTCAGGCTTCAAGGCTATTCATTCACTTTGCCATATTATCAGGATTTCTTTCTCTCAAGTGTTCCCAATCCTTTGTCTGTCTCACTTAGCTCAGATATTTAAGAAGCAGAATTCTAACCCAAACATGCCTAAGTACACACTATATCACCACACTTCTCCATGTTCTTTGCACATTTCTTATCAAAACCACATAGAACTTGACTTTTTACCTAAAATGGACTCATTTCATCTTTGGCAAATAAAGAATGAACAAATGAATCAAGGGAAAAAGGCCTGAAAAAAAATGAGTAGGAACTCTGTGTTTTCAAACTTACTGTTGTATATTTGATTATCTACCTTGTAATATAAGTCACAATTTTCTAAACCGTTTTTCCCTGTGTATGTAAATATGTAGGTTAGATGTATGTTTGGAGTGTGTATATGTACACATATTCGTGTGTATGTAATTCACACGAATTGTGCATGTGTGTGAGCACACATGTGTACGTCACTGCCGGGTGCTTTCTCCTTCCTTTTTATTTGTTGAGCCAGAGCTCCTTGCTAGACTCATAGCTCTCAGATTCCTGCTCGTTCAGGCCACCATCAGGCCCCATGGATATGTTTCTGCTTCCCAGGGCTGAGATTACAGTAGCCTTCATGCCTGCTCAGCGTTCATGTCCATTATAGAGATCTGGACTCCAGTTCCTATGCTTAGGTAAGTGTTTTATTCATTGAGTTCTCTCGCCAGCCCTGAGAGCATTCTTCTTTTAATTTTGTGAGTGTGGTGTATGGACATACTTGTGTGGGTATATTTGTGGAGGCCAGTAGTCATTGTCAAATGCCTTCTCAAGTGGATCTCCAAGTATTATTGTTGTTATAATTATTTAATATTTATTGTATAGATTGTGTTGGAGTGTTTATGCAAGCATGTGTGTGTGTGTGTGTGTGTGTGTGTGTGTGTGTGTGTGTGCGTGTATGTGTTTCATGTGGATTTCTATACCTCGGGAGGCCAAAAGATGGTATCAGACACCCTGCAACTGGAGATATGAGTGGTTGTGAGCCTCCAATTGACTGCTGAGAACCGCACCAAATTCTCTGAAAGAGAAGCATGTGTTCTTAACTGTGAACCATCTCTCCAGCACTTCAATTATTTTTAAGACAGCTCCTATTGCTGAACACAGTGCTCGATGCTTACCTAGGCTGGCTGACCAGTGAGTTTTGAGAATTTGCTCCTCTACACTCTCTAGTTTCTTCCCTACATTGGAATTAGGGTCATGCATAGCCACTCTAGACTTTTTCCGTGGGTGTTTAGGGCTACAAGTCATATCAATTGACTCAGCCCCACACACTTTATTCTGATGGTGCCATGATTTTGTCTGTAGACCCAGTACTTTATTTAGCAATGTAACCCTGGTTACTAGGAGCAAGAATGAGGAATGGGTCTTTTCTTCATTCTTCAGGCTTATTTGGATTGAAGAAGTTCCAGAGTTAGTCCTGTCAAGGTCATTATATAAGCAGAACATTCCAGAATGACTTTTGTATAACTTTTCCTGCTTCTACTGTCTTGCAAAAAGATTGCTCCAGCTGTTTTTATCTTATTAGCCTGTTCTGAAACCTTATCTCCTACCTGGTTTTCCTTAACTAATTGAATGTTTGGGATAAAGCTTCATCTAAAATGTACTCTGGGCATATTTCTCACCCAGTTAATTACTTTCATGCTCATTAGTATAATTGCATGTTTTATCTGCCCTAGAGAAAGGACACCAGAGTCAATAGTGGGAAGATTGGAGTGATAGGAAGAGAGGCTAGGCCAAGCATGCCTGATCTTCCTGAAATCAGTTCCCATGCAACCCATTGCAGAAGGGGAGCTTCTTACAGAGGATCCTGAAGCAGTTCATAATCACCTCACACCAGATAGACTTCCAACACTTTAATATGATTTTATGATAAAACAGACATCTGTAAGAGCAGGTAGGCTACACAAGGAGGCTTGGAACTTAATTCAATGTCACATTTTCTTCTCTAAAAAAGCTGTTGTCAGAATCCTGTAATTTTGCTTTTTATATTTATCTACTCTTATTTTTGATAATAGAGGATGTTACATAATAGAACATACAGAGAATACAGAGAAGCACAAATAAAATTAAATTCATCTTTACACTTAGCTACTAATATGTCTATGATGCTTCCAATATTTTCTCTTGGTCTTTCTCTCTCATTCTTTTGCTTTCTCTCTCTCTCTCTCTCTCTCTCTCTCTCTCTCTCTCTCTCTCTCTCTCATAAAATTTATAGGGATGAGTAAAGTTATAGGGAACCTCTCTCTGCACAATGATAAGACCAACAAGGTACACAGAACCTCAGCATGGAGACAGTCTATAAGACAATACCTTCATTATTATCCTATTTATTCCTGGGCCAAATTGTGGCATTATTCCACTCAAATTTCAGTGTTATCTACATGAATCTGTGAATTAATGCTAATGCTAAGGTCTAGTAGTAGGTATTTACTCCATAGCACAGTGTTCATGATAAGAGCACATTGCCCAGTCTATAAACAACTGTCTTCCAGATTAAAAGTATAACTAGAACTACATAAACATGATATTTACTATTTCCTAGCTTAACTATTATTTGAAGCAATTGCTAATACATTCAAAAAAACAAATGAGTGATGACTGAATTTATAATTTCCAAAGCTGATTGCCTAAAACACACTGTGTGTGGATTTTTAGTCTAGCTTACACAATTTAATTTAAAAATAAAGACTATCATTTTTTTAGACAAACATAATTTCTTACTACATTCTAAATCTTACATTTGCACAGATAGATAAATGTAGCTACCCTCTACCATGAAAGAAACCCCTTTTTACAGGAAATGGAGACCACTACAGAAAAATCATACCTGGATACAATGCAGAGATCAATGGATTTAAAGGAGCCCAACCTTAGTAAACACATCGATATAACATCCATTCTTATTGTTGTCTAATGCAGAGTGATGAGCCTTGAAACCATTTACATATAAACAAATAGAGTCTGTTTTTTGTTTCTATATATATATGTATATTTACAACCTTTTGTTTATGTATGTATACACACATGTGTATGTGTATATATGTAACAATAATAACCAAAAAAGGAAACTATTAACTTGAGAGTGGGTGGTTTTGGATGTGTTAGGAAGAGGCTGAAAGGAGGTAGAAAGGGAAAGAGGAGGAAGTGATATAACTCTATTTCAGTTATAAACATAATATATGGGTCACAATTAGAGTTTAGAAGTCGGAAATTCATTGATAAAGTCTGCATAGTAAACTCTAGTTTCTATTTTGGCTTGAGAGCCCTTAAATTCATATAAAAATGTAAGCAATACATTTTTGTATATCCTCAATGGCGGAATGTCAAAAGTTATTCACATTTGATACCAGTGTGAATCACACAAAGGCACACAATTTTTTTTTCTTGCAAAATCAATGAAAAGTAGAGACAAGGCAATACGGTTTGCTGTTTTCATAAAGAGAATATACATGTGGGATGCATAATTAGTTTTTTATAATACTAGTTTCAAAAACTGTTTATTTATTGCCTATAATACAGCAAAGACATCGGCTTGCATATTGACCTCGTATTTCCAAAGTTCTGCTGTAATTATTTATTAGTTCCTGGAAGGTTTGTTTGTTTTTGTCAGTTCTTCCTGCTTTTCTGTGTAGAGAGTGAACAGTCATGTTGTCTGCAAAGATAGTTTTATTCTTTTCTTTCTCAGTGTCCTTATTTTTATTGCCATTAATTTCTTAATGGCTTATCTAGGATTCCTTAATTGATAATGCCAGCAGGAATGTGTGTCTTGTTTATCTTAGCAGGAAATCTGAGTTCTCATGTCTAAGAATAAGGTGAGTTGATTCTTTGACTTCATTGTTGAACTGGTTTTCTGGTGTATGCTGAGGAAGTTTATCTTTGTTTATCGAGAATATTGGAATATAATATCCTTTTTCTGTGATACCTTTTATAGCCTTTCTTTAAAAAAAATAACTACATTTGAAATATTTGTCCTTATAACCACACATAAGCATAGTTATCATACCTCATCAAGAAAACTTCTTTTTTAATAACACATAGACCATTATAGAAAATTCACAGCCAATCAAAACGTGGAGTTGTAGAGCTCAGTCTCAGTGGATACATATATAATCCAACTCCAGCCCCTAAGGCTCCGGGATCATTGCTGAAAAGGAATAGAAAGATTCCAAGAGCCAAAGAGTCAAGGAGTTTACTTTGAGATTATGTCTCCTGGTAATGTTAGAAGATACACTCATGAATGTCTCACCAAACTAACGTCCTAAACATGAGCTGAGCAAGACAGAATAGGCATAATGGACACGTTGAAGGGGACAGGGGAAAACACACAAAACTTAAACCCTACAGAAAGAATTACAAGCATTGAGGAATACTGACTGAGAGGGGGAGAAACAGTATTCCCCAGAAAAGAGCAATTGGCTTTCCATATCAAATGGTCAGCCCAGAAAACACATATATAAGTAACATTACACAGACTGAACAGGTTATATTTAGAAACATGTATGTCTATACACTTGCACTTATCTATATAACAATAATTAATTTAAAAAGAAGTCATAAGTTTGAAAGAGAGAAAGAAAATGTATAGGAAAAACTTTATAGGGGTAAAGCAGAGAGACAAGTCAAGTAATTATATTATAATAACAAAACAGAAAAATATTTTTAGGAAAATAAAAAAATTAAAAATGACATGCTTAATTATTTGAGAATTTCATACATGCATCTAAAGTGTTTTGGTCTTAGTTAAACTTCTAATACTACTAAAACCCTTCCTGAACTAATACCCACTTTTCACTCCCAATTAGTGATCACTCTTTATTTATTTATTTTTTTTATAACCTACTGGGGTCCAACATGTACTGCTTATATACTCATTCATTCCATTGTAGCTTGGGTAACATTCCAACAGATACACCCTTAAAGAAAATTGATGCTCCCTCTTCTAGAAGCCATCAATTGGCAATAGGTCTTTAGCTACAAGTGAAGGCTTATGAGCCCTTCCTTTGTCCTTCCTGGAATTTTGGGGGTTAGGGTTAGGGTTAAGGTTTACTCTTTTGATCTGATGCAGGAAGCCACAGCTGCTGCTGTGAGTGCCTGGATGCAGTGGTCCTGACATATTCTGAAGGCAGTGTTTGGCTTCTGTACTGCCTGGCATCTGGCTCTTATATCTTATATTACTTTAGTACAGCTTTGGCATCTTTGTAGCAATGGCTCCATTTACTTAGTATTTGTGGTAGTTACTTTACTATTGCTATGCAAAAAACAACATGACCAGAAGCAATGTAGTGGAGAAAAGGTTTTTTTTTTTTTTTTTTTTTTTTTTTTTTGTCTTACTATTCTGTAGTGGATTCAGTTTATCAAGGTAGGAAGGCATAGCAGCCAGGAGGAAACTAGGGAAATTAATATTAGGTTTGTATATGTTTATAATTGTTAGAATTACTCAATGAATTCATCATTTTTATTATTGTTTAACATTCTTTCTTCCCAAGTTTCAAATATAGTTTTAACATAAAATATATTTTCATTCTATGTTTGATAGCCCTCTTCTTTTTTATTTTCCATTTTGCATGGGGCATATTCTATTCCTTTATTTTCAGTCTAAGAATGTTTTCAATCTAAATGAGTCCCTTATACATAGTATAAGATGGAATCAATCATTTCAGATGCATAATATCACTATGCAACTAGTTCTCTTGTCTCAGGCTCCCTCGTGCTAGGATTAGAAGTGTGAACTATCACACACAGTTACATTTTCATTCTTAATTTTTTGTTCAGTTACTCTTGTCTACTCATTGAATAATTTAATCTCTGTGTATTCACGGAAATATAGATAGGTAAGGAAGAGTAACTAGAGTTTTGTTAATTATGATTTTTTAATAGATTTCTTCTGTCTCCTCCTTTGTTTCTTTGTTTGAGATATAAGAAGATTTTCTGTAATGATGTATGTCTTACCCCTTTTTATTGTGTGGTAGATACCAAGATCAAAAGCTGTAGATGGAAGTTTCCTTTGTCCTGTAGCTGCTTGTTCCCAAATAAATACACAGAAACTTATGTTAATTATAACTGTTTGGTTTATGGCTCAGACTTCTTGTTACCTAGCTTTTACATCTTAAATTAACCCATTTTTTTTAAACCTATGTCTGCCACATGGCCGGTGGCTTACCAGTACAGTCACAATTTGTTTCTTGGGTGGCTGGATTGGGTCTCTCAGACTCTGTCCTTTTTCTTTCTCTCTTTCTGCTTGTATTTACTGCCTGCTGTAATCTGTTTTACCATAGGCCAAAACAGCTTCTTTATTAACCAATGGTAGCAACATATATTCCCAGCATTCAGAAAGTCCATCCCACAGCACTTCCCCCTTTTCTGTCTAATCAAAAGGAAGAATTTCATTTTAACATAGAAAAATTACATATAACAAAACAGTTATCAACTAAGATTTACAGTTACAATATCTAGTCCATTTGTATTTAAAAAAATAAAAAATACTCTACCCTATTTTTGTGATTCTAAAGTTTCATATCTAATTTACCTCTATCATAAATAAGGAAAACTATAGTTATAATATTTAATCTTTAAGTCCATCTAAGACCTGAGAAGGAAAATAATATTCCATGCGTAAACAGGAAGTACATGTAAGCAATTTCTGAAGAATTATAAGAAATGACTGAGACATCTGATTGCCTGGACAGTTACTCATTGTTTATCTGCAATGTTGGGGCATCCATTTTTATCCTATAGGCCTAGAGTCTCTTGCAGACCTTTTAGTGAAGCAGGAAATTTGAGGGACTGTTCTGCCTATTGGCAAAGTTTGTCAGTTGCTCTTCTCTGTGTCCTGCACAATGCTTTGCAGTTTCTTCTATGAAGTAGGAAGTGGAAAGACTATCTTGTCTTGTTTTGAAAATGTTAGTGGTCACTTTCCTATGGATCCTGCATGTCCAATTTATATAATACATTTTCAAGCAGTCTAGGAAAGGACAGGTTTTTTGCCCAAATGGCTAGCCTTTTCACATTGTAAGCAAACTCCACAAGTTTCTTTGATGCCCATCATCCTCTTTGAAGTAATTAGTACTGTTAGAAGCAGACATATCTCACTGTTTAGAAAGGTATAAGTTTTTAAAACATTTTAAATACCATATTGAGTAGGTCTTTGAAGTGTTTGGAGATTACCTACCTAATTGAGATATATCTTTTTATACCATAAAACCTAACTAACATGACTATAAGGTTTATTATCATAGATTACTCTTAATTTGTATTTCTTAATTATATACTACAATTTTAATTGCATTACATAAACATGATACCTTACATAAGAGCAGAAATTTACATATAGTATAACAAAATTGACCTTAAATTTGTATCAATAAACAAAAAATCTATATGAATGTAAAATATTTTGAGATTAACAGTTGTTTTTAGATTAAAGTAGATTTAATAATATATCTTTTATCATCATTTCTATATTTTATCTTCCCTTTTCTTTAGAAAGAGATTGACCATTAACCATATATAGCCAATTCCCTTTAAATAAGCCAAAATTCATAAACAATATTTTGAAAGTTTTCTATATTATTTCCTGCTGACTGGGGACACTAGGAATCTCATGGGGATCCTGAGAAAATTTTGAATATGGTCAAGTCTTGATGGTAGTAGTAGTATGAGGCTGTGTCATCTCAACCAGTAAAATTGAAGCTGTTTTGGATGCTGGATCATCTGGGCCATGATTGTCATTGGAGACCTTTCATGGGGCCTTCTTTGATCAAGCCATATTATCTTTGGAAGGGGATCCACAGCTTCTCATCTGTAGAAATGAGAGCAGACTGAACCTTTTTTCCAGAGCAACATATCCATAGACCCAAATTCGAAGTAAAGGTACCTCTAAAATATAAATGTTGGGTTAGCTTAGCAGTCCCTACAATCAAATGTCTCCCTGTTGTTAAAAATCACAAATACAACACACTATCCAGACTCTGCATCTTTATGCTTATTATTTTATTACTCTATTTTTGAAACTTTTTTTAACCCCCCCTTCTTTTTCTCCAAAGCCTATGTATATTTTTAAATACATTGTAACCCGTGTAGAGGTTTTTTCCATCTGAATCTTTTACATCTTGCATCTGTCATTCTTTTTGGACCACTGTTTAAAACTGCTAAGCAGCAGCTTTTGCTGCTGACTCGACTATTTGGCTTCCCGATATGGCAGAGGCACGTTTACCGTCAGCTCTGAGAGGCATGTACCACAAACGTTCGGCATTAGTGGGCCTATGCAAAACGGTCAAGCAGCTTGTAGCATGCTACCGACAAACACCATTAAAGAGCTCCATAGCACGACTCTGGAAACAGCTTTCAGAGTTGTTAGTGTGAACCAGGAAGCTGTCGTTTAAAGGAGCCCAGCATCTGCTCATCTGTTCACCAAACATAGCCTATCTGAAAAAAAAAATGCAGCTTCCAAGAAACTGCTTTCCACCTTTTTTTTCTTTCACCCCTAAATCCCCCCCCCCATTTTTGGTTTTAGGAAGAAATCTGTGTGCCCCACATTGGAACGCCAGATAATGCAAGAATTACACTGATGCTTGGAAGACGACTTGTTTATTAAGGGAGTGAACGGAGATCAAAATGAAGGGACATTGTTGCCTCTTTGTCTCCAAGGGAAAGCTCCAGACCAGGTAGGCAAATCAAACTGTGTTCTAGGAAGCCTTCCACACCAAGCAAGAGACCAAGAGCAATCCCTTCCCCCTTTCCCTTTTAAGAGGTCACGCAGGCAGGAAATCTCAAGGGTTGTGCAAATACCTACAACAAAAAGCAATTTTGAGAAGAAAGGCTTTGTCTGGCTTACATTTCACAGATAACCAATGATGAAAACGGAAGCAGGAACCTAAAGTTAGGAACGGAACTAGAAGCTGTGAACACTGCCTACTCTCCATAGCTTTCTCAACTTGTTTCCTTATAGAATCGAGCATCACCTGACCAGGGCTGCTACCACCCACAGTTGCTTGGCCCTCCCACCGTCCCACCTCAATCACTAATCAATAAAACAGAGGCTGGAGAGATGGCTCAGTGGTTAAGAGCACTGACTGTTCTTCCAGATGCCCTGGGTTCCCAGCGCCCATACGGCAGATTACAACTGTCTGTAACTCTAGTTCCGGAGGAGCTGGTACCTTCACATGAAACACTAAAGCACATGAAATAAATAAAATTTAAGAAAAAATAAAAAGAAAATGGCACAGACTTGCCTACAGACCAATATGATGTAAGGAATTACTCAATCAGCTTCCCTCTTCAGAAGTATCTTTAGTTGGTGTCAAACTATAATTGAAAGACCGACGATCTGAACATATAATGTTTAAGAGTGTGTGTGTGTTACTGGAAAGTATAACCTCTGGCCTTAAGTGTGGTAGGTAAGTGATACACCACTAAGCCCACCTTTGATGACAGAATCCTGAAGTGTTTTCTCCTTCTGGCAATGGTGTTAATGTGACAGAATTTACTTACCTTTAATATTTGTTCCCTGTCAATTCACTTTAACAGTAACTGCTATTAATGGTCTTGTCTTTGAAACCTCATCATCAGGGTTAAGTTGCATTACATGCCATTACAGTTGAAATACATAGGTGTTCTCTGTGCTCTTCACACTGTCCATACATCTAATTTTATGTTTTGATGTGATGACTTATTAAACTTTTGTTTGTGCTTTATGCATCCCCATAGCAACTCCTACAAGGTATGCCACATGGTGATGAACATATTCAGCTTTTGTCTGCCCAAACATAGCTCTGCTGGGAAACATGGTCTTGCTTTGTAGGCGAAGTTTTACTTAGAAGGCACCAGTCCAAGATTGATATTTATTAAAATATAAACCAATACTCACAGTACAGGTAACAGCTTATAGCAGAGCCTGAACAGGAACTGGAGTCTGGAACGATGGACGGTGGATTCCAACCAGTCTCTCCAACAGCCAGGAACCATGCAAAACAGGCTTTCCGGGGTCCCAGCAGCCCCTTATCAATGGGGTTGGCCACGCCCTCCTTAGGGGCCCAGGACCCTGGATAAGCATCCTCGGATCTTATCAGCTGACACCTGAATCCCACCACATTGCTTGGCAGGCATGCTTGCCTCTACACTTTGTATATATTGTCTTATTCTCTCTGGACCTCCGGAATTTCCAGTGAAAGATCTGCTGCTGGCTGTGTTGACACATTTTTGTATATAATGTGTTTATCTTTTACCTGCCTCAGGAAGTTGCTGTTGGTTTTGAAGTTTGACAGCTCACTGCTGCATGTCTTGTTACCTTTTTTGGATTGGGTTTGATTGGAGCTCTTTGTGATTTCCATGCCTGAATATTGATTAGCATGTCAACTAGGATGGGGGATGTTTAAGTCATTATTTTATTTTTAATAGTGTTTTTCTTGGCTCATTTCCCTTTCATTTACCTATAAACCTTCTGCTATGAGAAGGGTCTGACTCTCTGTGGGACCACCCCTCTCTCATGGGCTTTCCTTGTATCTTTAAATTCCTTTTGTTTTTCTTTTCTTTTCTAGCTGGATAAACTCAAATGTCGCTGCTCACTGATCGCTGTTCAGTTGGCTCCACTATAATAGCTACCTCTTATATTTGTTGCTTCAGCCACCATGTTCATTTCTGAACTTTCTATTGCTTTTTTTAATTATTTTTTCTTCTAATAATTTGTTCTTTTATTGTTTTCCCATCACATTTTCTGATGAACATTTTCATGGCACACTGAGCTTCCATACAAAAACCACTTTCAACATTTTATCAGTCATTTCAAGATCTATTTACTTGAGTTCTAGTTTTGGGAATTGTATATGTCTTTTGTACAGTGTTGCCTATGCATTTGTAAAAAGAGTCACTCTTCTGACTTTGGCTGGTGTTCTTTGAGAAGATTAGCATCTCAGTTTTGGTTCTGTGTATCAATCTCTGGGAGTTACCTGGTGATGTCCCTGGGCAGACTGCGTTTATTGTATTCTCTAGTTGGCTGTTCCAAGACTAGTTCTCTGATGTTGGGGAGGGGATTGGATTTCTGGCTGAGCTCCTCTGTGCATCACACACAAATACAATACCTACCTGTGTGCTTTAATTAGATCTGCTCAGACCAGTATAAGGATATAGTACCTATGTAGGCAATTCCAAGTTAGGCAGGGTTGCTCTGAGGCTGAGCGGAACCAGGGAGTTTGCATCTTGGGTATCCACGGTTGTCTCTGAAATAGTCAAGTCATGAGCTGCAGTGTGTAGTGCCTTCTCCTCCTGTGTCAAGTAAATCTAAAATATGCTCTTCACTAAGATTCATGGAGTAAGGAATCTCCTTGATGATACCCAGGATCTGTTAGCATGGTTTACTGGGAGATCATCAGCTGTACAAGTCCCTGAGTCAGACTTGTATAGGCTTATTGGCACCTCCCACCACCACCACCACAGACACATAATGTGAATGAGACTATTAACAGCATACTTGGGCAAAAGGTCATTTGGTTGGATTCTGAAGCTGGGTTTGAGATGAACCATCAAGAGGTCTAAGATGGTGCAAACTTTCTAGCCTGCTCCTTCTGTGCATAGCTGGCTGGATGCAGCACAGACCTTACGATTTTTACCCTATTTTTTAACATTGCTTTCTCTTTATATTATATCTGAGTCTAGGTGATCTAGTTGAGTTCTATTCTGTTTTATTGTTGCTGCTGTTTTTGTTTTTTTGGTTTTGTTTTGTTTTGTTTTTTTTTCCTGTGAGGCGATCTGAATAAACTTCCTCAAAAGCCTTCAGCACTCTTGGGAAGTTACATGGTTGCCTCGAGTTTTCTTTTGCCAAAGGTGAAGTTTAGGTTCTTCCTATCTGCCATTGTGCTGATTTTAAAGAGGGGTGACACCATGTAATCAAAGTGACCCTGTGAAACCTTTTGAGTTATATATTAATTCTTTTCTGTGACCCACACAAAGCTCTTGGGTACACTATCAATCTGTGGTGTCTCACAGAGTGGGGTCCTTTATCACGGAAAATTTACTAGGAATATATCATATAAAGGATTAATATTTACTAAGGGGTTATATAAACACTCACTGATACAAGTTAGACCGTAAGACAGTTTTTGGAGAGTGGAACTGTCTAACCATAGATGGCTAGATCTGCTCTCTGAGAAGGAAAGGAAGAACAAGAAGGTGCTCAGTGTCCCAATGGGGTCTGGCCACGCCCCATTCAGGCTCCTGGTACTCCAGAGACACACCTCCACGCTTTTCCAGCTAACACCTGAATCTCACTAAAGTCCTTTGTGGCTAACAGCTACTTGAACATTGTGTGGGAGGCAGTGGAGCGTCATTGGCAAACCTGCTACCTCATTACACCTCTCTCCTTGAGTCTTCTAGTTACCCACAGCAAACCTCCAGAATTTGTTCTTTCACATTTCATCTTTTCTCTTGTTGCTATGGGTTCCCATGTGGATTTCCAGTTTGATAAATTGGGATTTAGGGTGTCTGTCTGCACCTCTCTGTGATATTTGTCTTCGTTCTATTACCTCATAGATGAATCTAAGCATAATGATTCACTTTCCAGTTTACTCTGCCTTTTACTTGTTATTAGTGAGATGGCCACTTCTAAGTTCTTCTCAGGTTGAAAACTGAAAGTCTCAAGATTATCTTAAAGTAATTGTTTTATCAATTGCCCTGCAGGTACAGGCTTCAGCTAATCTTATTCCCAGTTAATGGCATATTACTTTTACTTTCAGCTTTCAAAGATATTAAGGACATATTATGCCTCACTGAAACTGGTTCTTGGGGGAATGGTAGCTTTCGGATGATGTAATTTAATAGAGGTCTAAAGAGCAATGGAAGATTAAAACCTTTCATAGATAAAATTATCCGTTTTTCTTACCTCAGTGGTCTTCAGGCTGGGATGGCTTTCCCCTGGGGCTGCATTCAGACTTCCAACCAGGCACTCTGGCAGAAAAGGTTTTAAGAAAACCATTTTTTTAAGGCTGCCATTTATGTAGTTTGCAGAGAACTGCTTATCCTAGATCTCCTGATTTACTAATTTTCCTTTTATAATTGCTTCTCCCATGTTACAAAGGAAAGCTACATATTTTGCAAAAAAAAAAAAAAAAAAAAAAAAGCCTAAAAACAAACAAACAAACAAAACCAAGGAAGCCTTCAACAGTGAGTAGATGCTTGTGGGTGAGATTGAGGTGCCAATCTCAGGGATACATTAGAGTGGAAGCAAGAGCTCAAATCTTCCATTTCTCCTGTCAATCACGTGCATTCTAGCTTACTTTCTACAAGTGTAATGAGGAAGTAATTTTGTAGTCAGATTATGTGCATATTTATGTGTATGTTAAAATTATCATGCAAAGTGTTAGGTTTACTTATATATTTTCAGGAAGAATTTGTTCTGTTAATTCTCCTTCTTTAACCTGACTCATCCCTGCTGCTTTTACTAGGTTTAGAAAGGTGTCCTGTTTTCCTAGCACCTTAAGATACATCATTGGGTTATTTGAAAAGTCTCTGATTTCTTTTTTTTTTAATGAGAGCACTTACAAGCTATAATTCTCATTAACTGATTCCTACTTTTCTTTTATGATTTCTTCAAGAACCTACTGTTAATGCAAATACGTATTGTTCAGCCTTCAAAGAACTGGGTGATATCTGGAGTTTCTCCTGTCATGAATTTCTAGTTTCATTTCCCTGTAGCCTGGGAACATTAGGTTAGTGTTGCTGTATTTAATAAAATCTCCTTAGTGGCCTATGATGTCACCAATTTGGGAGAAGGATCTATTTGCTACTCTGAAGAATATTTATTACTTATGTGTTGCATGGGATAGTCTGTAGATATCCATCAAATCTAGTTAGTCTTTAGTACAATTTACTCTGAAGCTTATTTAATGATTTTAAGATTGGAAAGCTAGATAAAACTTAGAATGTGGTACTACAGTTTTCTGCTACTATTTTCCCCAGGACCTGGTTACCCTTTATGTTTTTTAGTATTTGTTATATGAAACATAAGGTCCAATATCTGCTGTATAAATGCTTAAATTATTTCCCCTTTATAGTTTTGGTTTGAAGTCTGCTTTACAGACTTCAATGTGCTGCTTATTATTTCTGTTCCTTGGTGAGTTGATTTTCATGTACTGATGAAGTTTTGTTGCTGTTTTAGAATATTTTTGTTAGTTTTGTTTTTCTCAGAGAGAATGGTTGCTTCTTATTTTTAATTCAGACAGTGACCTGTTTTTTATTGATGAATTGAAGCCATTTACATTTATAATCATTATTTAAAAGGATTTGTTATTTCTTACAATTTTGGGAGATGACAATCTGGTTGCTATGTTATTGATATTTTTTCTCTTGTCTCCTGATATTTTGGGGAGTTTGGTCTTTGGTTGAATTGATCATAATTGACTATATCATTTATTTTGTTTTTCTGTTGCCTTCATGAGATTCTTTTTTCACTTGTTCTTATGGATGAGACTACTTTTCCTTTTTCTTCCTGCAGTGCAGTTATTTAAGAGTGTCTTCAATACTAGCATGGTTGCCACAAATCTCCTTAAGTTGAGTTTGTCTTCAAATGTCCTTATTTCCCCCACCAAATCTGAAAGACAGCTTCACATTGGTTAGCAGTTACTTCCTCCATGGGCTAACAATACACTGTTCTCTGTTTCTCTGGCATTTAGGAATGCTGATGAAAGATCTAGAGGTACACTCACTTTCCTGTCTTCCTGTATGAGTTGGTATTTTTCCATTACTGTTTCTTTACTCTGTACTTTTGACAACTTGATTATAGCATGTGGTAGAGTCTTTTCTGGCCACACATGTTTGAAATAATAAAATGTATCATGTATCAGATGCCAATTTGTTTTTCTAGGTTGGGCTATTTTTCTACTATATTTTATTAAATAATTTGATTATTTATTCTAATATATTTCTTGCAGACCATTGATTATCAGGAATGTTTTTTTGAATGCATCCCAATCCTCTTGGAAGTCTAGGATGCATTTTTTTTTTTAAGTTTTTTACTGCATATGTCTGAGTGTGTATAACCATCTCAACTTGGCCTCAATTCTTGAAATTGATTTGTCTCCATGGTATTGACTTTTAGAGATGCTTTCTGATGTGATTTTTATTTGTTGAGATTTTATTTTTTATGTTTAAAATTTTTAATTTTGTCTTTTTCAGAATGTCAGTTTTCTGGCTAAATTATCTTAACGCATTTTGGACTTTCTCTTCCAATTAGCTTGATGTTTTATTTACTCTGTAGACAAGCTTATCAATGTATTGAATTTTTTTAGTTTCTACATATTATTATATGAGTTATCTGTTTTAGTTATTTATTGTGTTCTAAAGTAAATAACTGAGTTTTTATTTAGACATTCCAGCTACTTCAGGAGTTTTGACCTATATTATAGAGTCAAACCGTTCAGATCATCGTAGTGGATTTGTATTATAAACAATATACTTTGTTGTTCCAGCCTACAAATAATGACATAGAAACTTATTATTAATTATGGAAGCTTGGTTGTCTTACCAGCTCCTATAACTTAAATTAATCTGCCTTAATGAACCTATGTTCCACACGGCTTGGTTATCTCTACACTGGACTATATGTCTGACCTCTTCAGTGTCTCCCTACCACCTGGCTCACATAAACCTCACCTGGCTCACATAAACCTCATACCTAGATTCCTCTTCCTCTCTCTCCCTGGAAGTCCCACCTACCTTCTGCTCCCTAGATATTGGCCATTCATCTCTTTGTCACATGAATCACAGCAATACATCTTCACACAGTGTATAAATATCCCACAGCATTTTGCTGTGGTGTGCCCATTCACTTTGAATGAATTTATCTTCCAACATATTTGGCGTCTGTTTGTTTACTGTGAGTTCTCTTAGAAAGATGTCTTCAATAGTAATATCATTTCCTACATCTATTTAAGGCAATGATACATTAATGCCACACTTATTTCTGAACAGTTCTGGTTTTGCTTATTTGTAGGACCCTTTTGCTTTATGACAGTGTCCTTGTTCTGGTTCATAGGTGTTGATATGGGGCTACTGATGGAGGATGTATGGTTTATAGAGTTTTCTTTGAAGCAATGTATCAGCATTTAAGTAGTAAAATTAAGAATGAAGTGGGAAAGCAGTTTAACAGTGGGAATTAAAAGTATATAGAAATGAAACATGGGCTGAGTTGTGAGAGGTAGCAAGGAGACTAGTTGAAATGTGGCGATGGAGAAGGCAGGTTTTTGTGAGTATATGAGGATAAGGAAGATTCATAAATAGTATTCTAGTGGAATACAGGTTAAAACATAGTTACCAACAATGAACATACAATTCCATGTAGTTATATTAAATACTTTTCTGTTGTTGTGATGAAATACCACAACCAGAAGCAACTTACAGAAAAAAAGGGTATTTTAGCTTTTAGTTACACAATGGACTAGAGTTATAATGGCATGTCAACAGCAGCAGAAAACTGACTGACCACATTTTCACCCACACACAGAAAGCAAAGAGAGAGAAGGAACAAGGTGTAGGACAAACAAATCAATTCTCTAATCCCAACTCCTTGGATGTACTCCTGCCAGCAAGCTAAACCTCCTAAAGGCTCCATATCCTCCCCAAACATCATCACTTACTAGGGACCAAATTTCAAATATGTTAGCTCATGGGATCATTGCTCATTAAAATCATCACATTCTTTCCAAGGCCCCCATAGGCTTATGGTCATCTCATGATGAAAAAAAAAATGCATTTAAACCAACTTCAAAAGGCTCCATACACTCTTTAAAAAATTGTTCTTAGTTTCATGTTTTTTTTTAATAAGCTTTAAAAAATGCCTAATATCTTGGTGTGGAGGTGAAGTGAGAAGAGAACATGAGAGAATGGGATGGCAGAGTAAGTGAGGGAGCAACAGGGAGAGAGCAAAGACGTGGATACCCTGATAAAGGGAGCCATTGTAGGATTAAGGAGAAATCTGATATAAGTGAACACTTAAGAACCCACAAGGTGAGTCCAGATAGCACTCCAAGCAATAGTGGGGAGTGTGCCTAAGCTGGCCTTTCCCTCATATCATATGAATGAGCACTGTAATTGCCGTTATAGAACCCTCATCCAGCAGCTGACACAGGCAGAAGCAGAGATTCATGGCTAAATACTGGTCCAGCTGAGGAGAGGGAGGAGGGATTGCTGAGCAAAGGGATCAGGATCATGATGGGGACCCATGCATTAGGCTGTCCTGTGCCATTGGGAGCTCACAAACTCTGAAATGACAGCTGAGGAACCTTCATGGAAAAGATCTGGACTCTCTGAATGCAGATGACAATCAAAAGTTGTGGGCAGTTTCTGGAATGTCTTGCACTGGCACCATAGTCTAACTCAGGTCCGTAATGCGCTTCTCAAAGCCCAGGTCTACTCAAAAGCCTTAATACTAATCACATTCCAAAGTCTAAAATCTCTCCTGAGATTCAGAGTACTTTATTAAGCATGACCCCTCATAAAATATTGTTTTTTTAAAAAATTCATACCTTCAACATAGAGTAGCACAGAACATGCTTTACCATTTTCCACTTGAGGAATGTGTCAACAGTGAGGAGAGACTGGAGCAGAGCGAGACAAGACATACACAGGGAAATATAAGCAGCCAATACTGTAGTGTTGTGTCTGCATCTTGGGCTTTATTTTCAAAGGGCTTAGATAGCTTTGCCTCTCAAGCTCTGTTGCCTGCAACATTCATTTTTTTCCTTGTGCTTATTCCACTCTCTGTATATAGTTCTCCTTGGAAGCTGTCTCATGACGCTGAGATCCTCAGCATCTTGGAGTCTCTACAGAAGCCCAGGCTTTACCTTTACAGCACCAGCCAATGTTTTCTCAGAAGTGTTTTGCAGAGACTCGAACACTACTTACCATACATTATGTGACCTCAGCAGATCTCTGAAACTTCATGAGCAGAACCCATGACCTCTTCAATCTTATATCCTCACATCTCCAATATTAGGTACCACATAGATCACTTTGCCAAGTGAGGCTCCCAGCTTGGGACTGACCCCTAAGGTTTTGTAGCTCATCTGCAGTAACCTTTATATGCCTTCTAAGAGCAGAAAACCTTTATGCTTCTTCTTGCTTGTTGGGTGCTCAGCTTGGTGGGGCTTAACCGCAGGCAGACTTTTATTTCTTTCCTGAGAAGAGAAGCAAGCTTTGCTTTTACGATGTTAATCTCAACAATTATGCTTTCCTTTTAGACATAGGCCTTGACTGCAATGCTCAATTTCCCACCTTCATTTCCTCTTTGAACCACATAGTTCTCATTTCTTGGTATCCTTCTTCTCTCTCTCTCTCTCTCTCTCTCTCTCTCTCTCTCTCTCTCTCTCTCTCTCTCTTTCTTTTCACTGTAGAGAGGAATAAGAGCATTCAGTAATAATCATGTAACAGACTATATTTTACTCTATCTTGAAATTTCTTCTGAAAAAGAATTGGTCCATTACTGTTTAATTAGGCTGAATCAATTCTTAGGACAAGGCAGAATGCAGCCACTTTTCTCAGAATACCATAGGAACAGCTCTAGCCCTCTTGTTGATAAATACTTTGTTCCCTCTGTGAGCCAGATTCTCACTGCTGGCATTAATTTTGGCAATAATGTTGTAAGGGTCCTAGGATCACTGAAGGAAGACCCCAGATAAAAATAGCATGTAAGAACAAAGAACATTATTCTGCAGAAACAGCCAGCATGTGGGGTCAACCACTTGTAAAACAAAAAAAAAAAAAAAAAAAAAAAAAGGCAACTCTTAGAGAAACATGAAGTCTCCTTATAAGCATATCTAGGGGAAATCCAGGAATAGTTAGGTCATCTCTATCATGATTGGTCAAGCAAGCAATAGTTACACTAATATACTTTTGATTGACCAAGATTTTATCTTATCATCTTTAGAAATGCCTGGGCAAGTCTCTATATCTCTTAAAGGGGGTTACAGGAACTGTTCTTACTTGGTCACTGCCTTGAGACTCTGTAGGGGCAAGCTGAGGCCTGGTATCTGCTATCTCTCTCCCTGCTGTTAGGGGGAGTGTATTAATGGCCACTTATCTGTGGTTTTTCAGAGACAACCTCTCTGTCCTTTCAAGAAACTGAAACTCAGGCCCAATTGTACAAAGTGAGAACATTTAAAACCCTTCAGTGTCTTCTATACTTCTACTAAAATGCTCTATTCTACTGAAGCTGATAATGTAAACTTCCTCACTCTTCTGCATTTCTCCAATAAAAAACCAAAATAAACATGGTCAGGTTCTTCACAACACAATGCTTCTTCCAGCAGCAACTCCATATTAGCTATTTATCTGCTATGATAAAATTCTGTAACCACAGGCAACTTAAGACTTAATTTTGACTTAAATTTGTAGAGGACTAGAGTTCATGATAGCTGGAAGGTAATGGCATACTTACAGAGTTAAGGAGTTGGCTGCTTATTTTGTCATCTACACAAAGGGGAGAGTGGAAGGTGTTTAATATTTGAAGCCCACCTCTGTAGTGGGACTATGTTCTGGTACAATGTAAACAGTCATTCCTCCTACTGGCTTAATAAAAGCTGATTGGCCAGAAAGCAGACAGGAAGTGTAGGTGGGGCTGCCAGACTAAGAATACTCTGGGAATAGGAAGAGCAGAACACAGACTTCAGAGAGACACCAGCAGACACAGAGGAAAGAAGACAGCCATGCTGCTCTGAGAAAAGGTACCAAAGAAACAGATTAATGGAAATAGATTGAGATAAAAGATAAAATAGCAAAGTCTTATCTTTATTAATTTTATTTATTAATCTTATTAATTTTATGTCAGCATAAAATTAATACATGTCTGTGTGTTTCTGTGGGACTATGGGTCTGGACCACAGGCCAGACAGACCAGAAACTTATTATTACACATCTCTACTAAAATCCTTCCTCCAGCAAATCTATATCTTCTAAAGTTCCCATAACCTTCCCAAACACCAAGTGGGGATCAGGTGTTCAAATACATGAGCCAATATATATTTATAGTTATATGTGAAATAATTAAAGCACTAAGATGTTAGAGAATAAGTTGAAAGAAACCAAATATGCAACAGAATAAAGATATAGAATAAAATCATATACTAGCTGACAAGTCAACCAACAAACAGATAACCAAACAAATGGTTCAACTTTGCTTCCATCCTAAACCCGCCTTTGTTTATTTTTTAGTAATTGAGATTTCTGGTTTTAGATATATATGAAGTTCTGACATGCATGTTGGAGACAGTTAATATTGGTTCCTGGGTTGTGTAGATGAAGTTATCTGGCCCTGGTAGGGTAACAGACAGTAGGACAACTATCAGGGCCAAACCTATGGTGGGAGTGCTCACCTCTGGAATAAGTGGGAAGCTTTGTAGTTTGGATATTGACTTCTGGATGTAGCCAAAGCCCTGGGGGATGGACGTTGGTCTATGTTGAGCTCTGGAAACATGAGCAGAGGTCAAAATATTGATAGCTTACTGACTGACCTACAAGGTTATCCACATGCTGACCTTTAGAATTACAGGCAATGTCCGATCTTTAGCTGTGCTTACAATAAAGTTCAGGGTGATTGACAAAGTTTGAAACTTTTTGGGCATGCACTGGCCTCTGGGTCAGTAGTCAGGGACCAAAGCCTTGACAGTATGTGCTCATCTATAGAAATTTGACATAATTTTTGTATTAATTAAACTTGGAAATATAACTGAAATCTGAATATATTAAGGACTTTTCCAAAATCACATGCTTGACGGCAATGATCAAATTCAAATACAGTTTTCCAATTCCACTGTTGGTTAGAATAACTTTGCCATTAGAGTATAAGCCAGGGAATGGAGTATGGAATTAACTATATGTCTTAGAGCTGTAACAAAAGCCTTGACAAAAGGAACTTTAGGAAGAAAGAGATTGTGTTCACTTCAGTTATAAGGAGTATAGTCAATCATGGCAGGGAAGACATGTCAGCCAGAGCTAGTGTCTGGTCACATTGTATCTATATTCTGGAAGCAGAGAATAAGAAATGATTGTGCTCAATTGGTGTTACAATGTGGTTTTTTGATCTTGGGCAGCCAGAGGCCCAGACCCACAGACCTGCTGCACCAGACCCCTTAGCCGCCTGCTGCTGTTCCTGCCCACAGAAATGATTTAAACACTTATATTAAGTTCATGCTGTTTGGCCTATGGCTTAGGCACATTGCTAGCTTGCTCTTACATAAATTAACCCATCCTCATTAATCTGTCTGCCATGTGGCCTGTGGCTCACCTGTGTTCCTTTTATGTTTCTTCTTTGGGCTTCTGGCTCAGTCTTTCTGACTCTGCCCTGCTCCTCCTACCTATTCTGATTTCTCCTCCTACTTTTTCTATGGTGCCTGTCATGGGCCAAAACAGCTCCTTTATTTAAAGATTGCTATTCACAGCATACAGAGAGGCATTCCCACATCAAATTGGCTTTTTTCTTTTGGTTTGGTCCAGGACCCCAGTGTCTCTTATATCTAGATGAATCTTGTGCATCAATTAAGCAAATCACATAATCCCTCACAAACCCACCTAGAGACTTCTCTCTTTGGTGTTCTAAATCCTATCAAGTTGGGATCCATCACAAAGCCACACCTTTTCAGGTCCACACATGAAGAACATGATAAAAGGGATGATTTTAAATACTTACAAAAAGGAGATGATAACTCCAGGATTATTTTAATTCTTACAGAGGGCATACTGGTGCCTGTGTGTATGTATGTATGTATGTATGTATGTATGTATGTATGTATGTATGTATATGCAAATGTTTATATGATGCATGTGTATAAGTGGCTTATGTATTTATGTATATAAGTATTGTGTCTTGTGTATATGTATTGTGGTATGTTGTGTCTTGTGTATATATATTGTGGTGTTTGTGTACTGTGTTTTTTTGGTATGTGTATATTTTGTGTGCATGTGGTTCAAACAGCAGTGTTAGGTTATAGCTGACATTCAGAGGCAAAGCACTAATTTACATTTAAGGCTCTAGATTTATTCTCTAGTACCATATAAAGAAAAATTAAATGAGTAATAAAGAAGCCAACTCTAGAATATATCGAAACCAAACAAAACAGGAGAAAGCCAAGCAAATATCTGAGGTGTGAAAATTGAGTAACTATGGCCGAGAAATTTATGCTTTTGTTTCTGCTGTAGCACAAAGATTTTAATTAAGATCCCTTCTAGTGATCCCAGTAAATCATTGCATATGCAGAATCACTAGGGAGTGATAAAGCTCCAATTCACCTCACTGGACTAGTGTCATATTCCTGTAAATCAATCGTGTGATGTGTGTTTTGGTCAGAATATGTGCTGATCAGGTGAATTTTATGGAAAGGGAATTTTATGCAATCAGCAGTTATTTGTGATCTTATTTCAAGTAGCAGCAAACAAAATGTCTAAAGTAACCCATTAGAAAATGCTTGATGAATAAAACAAAGTTTTAAAAAGACGTGGCCATTGATTTCTCCCTTTGAGTCATTTTATGCATCTCACACTGTTCTAATCTAGCAAGATGCCTTTTTGAAGGAACTAAATGTTCATTTTAATAGCACTCAGTGAGTTAATAACCAAAATGTCCTCTCTTTAAATACAAGTCCTCCTTAGCCCTAGGCTACTGGTTGGTAATGTCATGACAAAACTGGAATATTCCTATAAAACACTGTTAGTAACTTTTAGAAGCCAATGTTCACTTGGCCAAGCTTAGTGTCTTTTGGCATCAATCTGATTAATTAAGGTTAGAGTTCTCTGGTGGTTGATCCTAGTGATGTGTGAATAGTGAATGGTGTCCGCTCCAGCTTTTAAGAGATAGAAATTTTTGTGGTCTGAATGAGAATAGCTCCCGTAGGCTCATATGCTCATATGTTTGGTTCACAGGTAGAAGAACTGTTGACGAAGGATTAGGAGGTTTGACCTGATTAGAGGAGGGATTGTTACTAGGGTTGGACTTTGATGTTTCAAAAACACATGCCAGGCCAATTCTCTCTCTCTCTCTCTCTCTCTCTCTCTCTCTCTCTCTCTCTCTCTCTCTCTAGTATGAGCTCTCAGCTGCTGCTTCAGGACCATGCCTGCCTGTCTACTGCTGTGCTCCCTGCCATGATGTTCATGGACTCATCCCCTGAAATTGTGAAAAGCAAGCCCCCAATTAAATTCTTCATTCTGTAAGCTGCTTTGGTTATGATTTTTATCACAGCACCAGAACAGTAACTAAGATAGTATTTTTTTATCTTAAGATTTATTTATTGTAATGTAATGTATGTATATGAATGTTTGCCTCTATGTATGTATGTGTAGGAAGTGTAAGACTGGTGCACATGGAGGTCAAAAAAGAACACCAGATCTCCTGGAACTAGACTTACAGACGATTGTGCACTACCATGTGGGTGCTGGAAACGGAATCTTGATCTTTTGTAAGAGCAAACAGCAAGTGCTCATAAACATTGAGCCATCTCTCCAGTCCCTGAAAGCTGAATATTCCTGTGAATTAAATGCAATTATTTTATCTTCACAAATTTCTCAATTTTGACTTAATAGTTGAATTTTACAGTTTATTCAAATAGTAACATTAAAAATGCTTAGACATGCTGCCACGTTTAGGTCTGGAGTTAAAGAAGCTGTCAAGAAAAAGCTAAGATTAATTTGAAAAATGTACTTTAAGGATGAAGCCAAGTCTCATTGCGTGTTTTGAATCTTGGTTTCATCTATGTTAAATGCACCCACCGAGATTTGTAAGGCATACATCCTATCCTGGGCTTCCTTTGAATTAAGCCTTATTTTTGTGTGCAGAAGTGGAATGAATTATAAGTGATTATAGCATTTAAATTTGGGGTTTATTTTCAACTGTAGTTGATTTGACTTAAATGGGGATTCTGTAGCTATTTAGTAATTAGGAATGATAGTTCTCTGCAATTCATAATTGGACTCCAAACAGGTGTTTTCTTTATTTCCCCCCTGTTAAAAAAATTAGAAGTATTTTCAACCCCAAAAGAAAAATAAATTTGCAATGACTACAAGATGGTGTAAAATTAAGCTAATGTAAATGTTTTGTTACACTTCTAGAGACTATTTTTATTGCACCCATCAAAGGCAACACCACTCATAAGTTACATATGTATTATTGGAGGTTTATTGAATATTACCTAAGGTAATGCTGTGCGTGGACATTAGAAGAAAGGAAAGAGGAAAAGCAGAATGAATTAGTACATGTTAATACTTGAGGTAGAATCTGCAGATACACACACCCGATTGTAAAGCAAACTATTCTCTTGGTAAGCTAAATATTTTAGTGTACAAAAAAATTTATATTCTCTCTCTCTTTCACTCTCTCTCTTTCTCCCTGTGTGTGTGTGTGTGTGTGTGTGTGTGTGTGTGTGTGTGTGTGTGTGTGTGCATGCTCATGTTTATACAGGTACACATATACATATGTGAACTTGTGTGGCCAGTTGTTGGTATTGTTTATCTCTCAATTGCTGTCCACATGATTTTTTGAGTTAGGGTCTCTCTGAACCTGTTCCTTAATCCAACTAGATCATCTGTCCAGGAAACCCCAAGGATCCTTCTGTTTCTGCTTTCTTTATTCAAGGAATACAGGCTTGTGATACTATGCTTGGCTCTTTGACAAGGCTTTTGGCAATTGGCCACAGGTCCCCAGGGTTGTGAAGGAAGTGCTTTACCAACTTAATCATCTCTCTGTTGCCACCACCCCTCCCCACAACTTATGCCTATGTCATCATAAGAATCACAATGATTACTGGAATGTTTGCTAGTCTATGGTTCTTGTAGGAAGATTTGCCATCCCAAGAGGTATAACTTCCTTCAGCTATAATTAATGTGTGTGTGTTTTTTTTGTATATACATACAAATACTTATATGCATTTTATATAATTTATATAAATTTATATATTTATTTAATAAATATATCTAAATAATTTATATATTTATATATTTATTTAAATATAAAATAATGATTCTTTGAGGCTTTATCAGCAATTAGTGCTATTTGTCCCTTTATCCTTCTTATGCAGTAACCCTCCTTCTTTCTTCCCAGTTGACGCCACCTTCTGTTTTTCATATCACCCTCATTCCACACTTCTATTCCCAAGACCCCTCCCACTTATGGTACCTTTAGGTTTTGTGGTTTCTGTGGTAACACCATGCTGTATATTCATATCTGAAGACTTAGAACTAGAAAATACAGGTAAATTGTGTTTAAAATCTCCCATAGGTCTCACCAGGTATCTATAAATGTCATCAGGTCACTTTTCTTTATAGCTGAATATTATTTCATTGTGTTTACATATCACAGTTTTCACAGTCTGTTCACCGATATGTAGATTGCTTCTGTCTCCTGACTATTGTGAATAGGGTGTCAATGAACATTAATGAGCAAGCATTTATGGAATAGGATGTTGAGTCCTTTGGGTACATTAAAGTAGTGGTATAGCTTGGTCATATGGTAGACTTACTTTTAGGTTTTGAGGATTCTCTACACTGATTTCCAGGGCTACATTTCCACCAATGCTAGTGAGAATGCTCACAGTCACATTAGTAGTTTTGTCATTTGTTGAGCTTAGTCATTCCAACTGAAGTAAGATGATATTTCAAAGTTCTTTCAATGCTTTCCACAAGAAAGAAAGGCTAACAACAAAAAACAAAAATAAAACCCAGTACCACACATAAAAACTGCCAAGTGATTCTCCAATCAGTATAGACTATTGATGTACCCTTGGGTACCGGTCAGAGATTAAGAATAAAGCCATGTTTCTGAAGATACTACAAATTTATGACACAGGACTTTGTATAGGTAAATCTAGATTTTACTTGAATGCCTCCTTACTATGGTCTGTCTTTCATGGTATCATGACTCACTATGCAAGCTGTCAAGGTAGAGAAATAGTTTATAGTTCTATCCAACTGTAACACCTATGAGCCACAACAATGACCAACGTAGGAAGTTGTTGGGAGCTGTGTAGTCTATCTAGTCTTGGATGAGCATATGATTCCTGTCAAACAGAGTTTCCTTGGAGCAAAACACTTGTGGAAATGGACTCTCACTTGGCAAGGATCAGTAGTACATGGGACAATGTAGGGATTTGCAAAATTCATGCAGCTTTCAGACTCTTTTCTCTTTCACTGTATTGTTTCTACTTTGGGTGGGTTTTAGTTTTACTTTGCAAGTTACACATGCAACAGCTGTAATTTTGCCTGGAAATTCTGTTCTTTTGTGAATATTTCCTCTAAGATTTAATGGTAGATTAATGCCTCTCAAATCTTTTTCTTTTATCAGGAATTGTTAACTACAATTCCTGATCCTGGGAACTTTTCTGACTCAATAGAGACAGTTAGATACCTATGAGAAAACAACACTTGGAACACTAACGATGCTTCATAGTTCTGGAAAGAAAAATAAGGCATACATACACAGAACAGGGAGAAAGTCTCAGGAAAAAACATAATGTCAACTATTGAGAGTAAGTTCCCTAGACACCAAGTATATAGAATTATGATAGGATCTAGTATAATCCAATGGGGAAAATGCAACATAAAATATGGGATAGAGAATTTCATCTTACTTTACACCAGCATTTATATTGGTAAGAGAAGTATGGTATAGTGAGATGGGAAGAAAGTACCTTATCAAAGTCTGCCTTTGAGATATGGGACCCTCTTTTACAAAGGGGATTGTGTAAAATCATATTTTGCAGACAAGAAAAATCTGTTTGGGTTTGAATATTGTTGTCCTTAAGAATTGTACCTATTACTTGTAACCACAAGTATCTGCCAGATGAATAAATTCTGTGAGAGCAGGATCTGTCTGGATAGTAGATATTTAGTTAAGCTTGCAAAAATGCTGAACTCTATGTCTAGAATAAGGTTATGTAGAGAGTAGAAAGGTATATTTAGGCAAGCATAAAGCAGAACAATGGGGGCTCTCATAATGATCATGATGCATTCCTTAAAATGTGACATATTTCTTAAAGTCAAAAATAGAAGCCAATAATAAAACTGTTTAAAAAAAACTTCATTTAAGTATGAATAAAGATGGACTGAGATATTTGATGCCACTTGAGTGCAATACATTTGTTCAGAAGTTTTCCTTGCATTGACATCCTGGGCTTACTAGTCTTAGGACCTGAAACTAAGTCATGGCTGGACCCTGGCAGGAAATTATCTCAAAAAATAAAATACATGGCACTTGCATGTTGGTGGTAACCAACAGTTTGGTTGGACTTAGAGCCTACTCAACAGGAAAGATGACAACTAATATTAGAAGCCTAGCCTACAATTAGTGAGATCACAGTCCTTAGGAAATAGTCTGCTATTACCAGTTTTCCAGACCAGTGTAATTTCTAATTACATTATGAAACTTAAACTTACATCAACAAATAAGTGTAGCTACCACCCCAAACCAAGAAACTTCTCTTTATAGAAAAGGAAGACTATCACAGAAAACCACAACCGTTGATGGATGATGGGAAGCTCAATCCTAACAAATAAATCTGTGGCTCAGAGACCATCAGGGGCAGAAAGACTGTAAGAGACAGAACACCAAGTTGTCTGCTGTAAAGCAATCTCTCCTGGAAGTGCCTGGTTAAACAAGACTGGGAAAATGGCAATATCAATGGCCATGCTAACAAGGAAAAAGAAATTTCCTGGGATCCTTGCTTACACAAAAACGTAAGGCAATTAGTGAATGTTGGAAAATGGAAAATTAGTCCCCTTCTTGGTCATTCAATGTTAAATAATCAGTCCTGAAACTATGTACCCACAAGTAACAAAACCTGAGTGCTACAGATTTTATGTATATACTTGTAAATGAATATATATAGTATATATATATGATATATATATACATAATAAGGTATATTTATGTAATATGTAATAATAATGATCAAAAAGTGGAGTTGTATATTTATGAATGGGGAGACACGGGTTGGTGGGAGGGTGCCTCAGAGGGGATTGTAAGGAGGATAGAGGGGGGGAGAAAGTGATGTAATTCTATTATTAGAATGTATATAAAATAATCATGACTAAGTATAATTTACTTTGTGCCATTAGTGATCTCACTAACAGCTGCATA